>JBAIAC010000047.1:0-1227916 GCA_037349315.1 Chelydra serpentina
CGACTCCTTTCCCCATCATGTTATTCTCCCAGGGGACCTTGCCCATCAGTTCCCTGAGGGAGTCGAAGTCTGCTTTTCTGAAGTCCAGGGTCTCTGTTCTACTGCGCTCCTTTCTTCCTTGTGTCAGGATCCTGAACTCGACCATCTCATGGTCACTGCCTCCCAGGTTCCCATCCACTATTGCTTCCTCTACTATTTCTTCCCTGTTTGTGAGCAGCAGGTCAAGAAGAGCTTTTCCCCTAGTTGGTTCCTCCAGCACTTCCACCAGGAAATTGTCCCCTACACTTTCCAAAAACTTCCTGGATTGTCTGTGGACCGCTGTATTACTCTCCCAGCAGATATCGGGGTGATTAAAGTCACCTATGAGAACCAGGGCCTGTGATCTAGTAACTTATGTTAGTTGCTGGAAAAAAGCCTCGTCCACCTCATCCCCCTGGTCTGGTGGTCTGTAGCAGACTCCCACCACGACATTACCCTTGTTGCTCACACTTCTAAATTTAATTCAGAGACTCTCAGGTTTTTCTGCAGTTTCATACTGGAGCTCTGAGCAGTCATACTGCTCTCTTACATACAAAGCAATTCCCCCACCTTTTCTGCCCTGCCTATCCTTCCTGAACAGTTTATATCCATCCATGACAGTACTCCAATCATGTGAGTTATCCCACAAAGTCTCTGTTATTCCAATTACATCAGAATTCCTTGACTGTGCCAGGACTTCCAGTTCTCCCTCCTTGTTTCCCAGGCTTCTTGCATTTGTGTATAGGCACTTAAGATAACTCACTGATCGTCCTGCTGTCCCAGTATGGGGCAGGAGCCCGCCCCTCTTGCACTCACCTACTTGTGCTTCCTCCCGGTATCCCACTGTGACGAACTAGGACTGTTGTTAATGTTTTCCCTGAGTACTGTGTGGGTGCCTCGATTTCCCCTATGCAGTGCTTGAGTATCTAGGTGGTGGGACAAGGGTGCATGATTGTTACAGAACCCTAGAAGGCAGGTGTGGGCAGGGGCCTGGACACAGAGAATGGCCCTGTCTCCTGGCAACAGATGGCTCCGACCCCTCCCCTGCAAAGGTGAGAGCTGAAGGTGTTGGAACAAAGGGATCAGGTGACCTCCTGGACCGGGAAGGAGACAAAGGGGGAGTCAGGGCTGGAGAGTTTCAGTTTGGAGCTGGCTTGAGAAGAGGAGGGGAGAGGGGCAGACAGGGTCTGGCCTCCCTGCCCCCGTTTGGAGCGGTGGGGTGAAATGCAGGGAGCCCCGAGCTGGGGTCTAAGCTCCCTGCCCCCTGGAAGGGCCCGACTGAGGGGTCCTGGTTGTACTGACAAGCTCTGGTTGGACTGTGTTCCTGGCATCTCTAATAAACCTTCTGTTCTACTGGCTGGCTGAGACTCCCAGTGAATCCGGGGAAGAGGGGTGCAGGCGCTGACTCCCCCACACTCCGTGACACCCACTTCCCCACTTACCTCGGGGCTTTGGTCTCCTTCCTCCGGTGAACCTAGTTTAAAGCCCTCCTCACTAGGTTAGCCAGCCGCTTGCAAAGATTCCTCCATCCCACTCCTGAGCCCTATCGTGTCCTCCCCTTCTCTATGGAAACGGGGTACAGGGGCCCCCTCTCCCCCACCCCACACACTACTCTGCATAGCAAGCAGGAGGCTCCCGGGAGCAGCTGGCCAGGTGCTCAAAGGCAGAGGGCAGGAACAGCACGGCAGTGGGGAGAGGGGCACCTGAAGTGTGCGGCACTTGATAGCCTGCTGGGTGGCTGCGCAGCCGCGCAGCTTAAAGGGAACTTTGGTCGTGGTGGATTCTCCATCACTGACCATTTTTAACTGAAGATTAGATGTTTTTCTAAAAGCTCTGCTCTAGGCATTATTCTGGGGACAGGTCTCTGGCCTGTGCTATCCAGGGGGTCAGACTAGATGATCACAGTGATTCCTTCTGGCCTTGGAATCTAGGAAGCTATGAAAATGTGTATTATTGCCTGCTTCCCTTTGCTCCTGGTCTAGGAAATCAGATCTAGCTCTGAACTGGCCATGTACTGCAATGAAGGATATAGGTATTAATTTAGGAGCAGAGTTGAGTAGCTCTTTGATACTTACTAAATAACCTTTGCCCTCCAGGAAAGCATCGTGACCCTTGTTACGATTCTGAAAGAAAAACCTACTTTGTGATTTTTTTAATGGATTTTATTACAAATTAATAAAAAAGCAAACAAAAATTAAACAAACTTTATGTTAAAATGAACTATTATAACATTTACTAAACTAAGAGTTGAACAGCACAATTTTCAAATCCAGCTTACGATTGGAATTGAGTTAATAAATCTATAAATTGGCAATAATGTGGAATAAAATCCATGATTGACCAGATCATTGGATGAACACAATCAAGACTTAGATCAGGACATTAATACAACACGTGATCTGTACATACTGTCCCCAGAAACCTAAGGAGGTGTAGTCTTCCTCTCAGCCCTGTGACGCAGTACTTTGATTCCTTTAAGGTTGCTGTTTACTAAGGTGATGTCTACAGATGACTCTTTTCCCAGCTAATTTATCTCTACTTTGATAGAGACTGATTAACAACCCATCCATTCCCGTTGGGGGCAGAGTACACATTCACAACCCAGGGCAATGCCAAGAGATTTAGGATAGGATTTACTTTAATTTAGATATGCACATGCTATTTCTTCAAAATAAATGCACACATGCGGATGTGCACACACTTGTGCATACACATTCTCACACACACAGTCTCATCCACATCTTAAAAGTGTTGTTAGAAAAACTCCTGACTGCAGCTGACGGCATCCCTGCCAGACCACACAGTAGGAAAAAGAGAAAATGTTACTTGAAAGAACAAAGGTTAACTCTTCAACGGCAGTCCAGGGAACCGGGTAATGTTGACTCTGGGCATTACTTTACACTGGCTGGCATGATTCCTCAGGCATGTGGCCTGTAGTAGCCTTGGTCCCCTCCTTCCTGGGGGAAAGAGGGCAAACAGCCCTTCTTGGTGTAGTGGTGACCCCAGAGGATCACACCTTCTTCCACTTTTACCTCAATCTTTACAGTTGCAATTCTAGCTTGCTGCACTGCATGGCAGCTCCGCGAAGATCTTCCCAGCAAATCGGGGAGTTCAGGTCTTGCATCTCGATAATAAGGCCCTATCTGGGGTGAGGGTGGCAAACTTGTCCTCTGGTCCATCTGGAAAGTCCTTTCTCTTACTGGCAGTTCTGTAATAATGTGCATCGCCAGACAGCAAAGACAGATGTGCTCCTGAAGTATAAAAAAATGTGGGCTCAACTAGCGCTGTCAAACGCAGTTTTAATCACACTGATAATAATAGAATACCATTTAAAAAAAATTTGGAAGTTTTGTACATTTTCAAATATGTTGATTTCAATTACAGAATGGAATACAAAGTGCACAGTGCTCACTTTATCGTATTATTTTCATTACAAATGTTTGCACTGTAAAAAAGATAAAGAAACGAAATCGTATTTTTCAATTCACCTCAGACAAGTACTGAAGTGCAATCTCTTTATCGTGAAAGAGCAACTTACAAATGTAGAATTTTTTTTTTACATAACTGCACTTAAAAATAAAACAATGTAAAACTTTAGCGCCTACAAGTCCAATCAGTCCTACTTCTTGTTCAGCCAATTGCTCAGACAAACAAGTTTGTTTACATTTATGGGGGATACTGCTGCCTGCTTCTTATTTACAATGTCACCCGAAATTGAGAACAGACGTTCGAATGGCACTGTTGTTGCCTGTGTTGCAAGGTATTTATGTGCCAGATATTTGTATGCCCCTTCATACTTCGACCTCTATTCCAGAGGACACGCTTCCATGCTGATGATGTGCTCTGCTCGATAATGATGCAACGCAGCGTGGACTGACGCACATTGATTTTCATCATCTGAGTCAGATGCCACCAACAGAAGGTTGATTTTCTTTTTTGGTGGTTCGGGTTTTGTAGTTTCCACATCACAGTGTTGTTCTTTTAAGACTTCTGAAAGTATGCTCCACACCTCGTCCCTCTCAAATTTTGGAAGGCTCTTAATAATAATAAAGGGAGATATGCCAATCTCCTACAACTGGAAGGACCTTGAAAGATCATTGAGTCGAGTTCCCTACCTTCACTAGCAGGACCAAGTACTGTCCCGGACAGATTTTTGCCCCAGATCCCTAAATGGCCCGCTCAAGGACTGAACTCACAACCCTGGGTTTAGCAGGCCAATGCTCAAACCACAGAGCTATCCCTCCCCCTTCCCCCTTCCCCCTTCCCCTTCCCCTTCCCCTTCCCCTTCCCCTTCCTCTTCCTCTTCCTCTTCCCCTTCCCCCACCCCCACTCAGATTTTAAAACCTTGGGTTGAGTGCCATAGCTATCTTTAGAAATCTCACAACCTTCTTCGGTACCTTGTTTGTGTTTTGTCAATCTACAGTGAGTGTTCTTAAATCGAACAACTTGTCCTGGGTCATCATCTGAGACTGCAATAACATGAAGTATATGGCAGAATGTGGGTAAAATCACAAAGCAGGAGACATGCGACTCTCATCCAAAGAGTTCAGCCACAAATTTAATTCATAGAATCATAGAATCTCAGGGTTGGAAGGGACCTCAGGAGGTCATCTAGTCCAACCCCCTGCTCAAAGCAGGACCAACCCCAACTAGATCATCCCAGCCAGGGCTTTGTCAAGCCTGACCTTAAAAAACTCTAAGGAAGGAGATTCTACCACTTTCCTAGGTAACCCATTCCAGTGCTTCACCATCCTACTAGTGAAAAAGTTTTTCCTAATATCCAACCTAAACCTCCCCCTCTGCAACTTGAGACCATTACTCCTTGTTCTGGCATCTTCTACCACTGAGAACAGTCTAGATCCATCCTCTTTGGAACCCCCTTTTAGGTAGTTGAAAGCAGCTATCAAATTCCCCCCTCACTCTTCTCTTCTGCAGGCTAAACAATCCCAGTTCCCTCAGCCTCTCCTCATAAGTCATGTGCTCCAGCCCCCTAATCATTTTTGTTGCCCTCCACTGGACTCCTTCCAATTTATCCACATCCTCCTTGTAGTGTGGGGCCCAAAACTGGACACAGTACTCCAAATGAGGCCTCACCAGTGCCGAATAGAGGGGAATGATCACGTCCCTCGATCTGCTGGAAATGCTCCTACTTATACAACCCAAAATGCCATTAGCCTTCTAGGCAACAAGGGCACACTGTTGACTCATATTCAGCTTTTCGTCCACTGTAACCCCTAGGTCCTTTTCTGCAGAACTGCTGCCCAGCCATTCGGTCCCTAGTCTGTAGCAGTGCATGGGATTCTTCCGTCCTAAGTGCAGGACTTTGCACTTGTCCTTGTTGAACCTCATCAGATTTCTTTTGGCCCAATCCTCTAATTTGTCTAGGTCCCTCTGTATCCTATCCCTACCCTCCAGCGTATCAACCACTCCTCCCAGTTTAGTGTCATCTGCAAACTTGCTAAGGGTGCAGTCCACACCATCCTCCAGATCGTTAATGAAGATATTGAACAAAACCAGCCCCAGCACCGACCCTTGGGGCACTCCACTTGATACCGGCTGCCAACGAGACATGGAGCCATTGATCACTACCCGTTGAGCACGACCATCCAGCCAGTTTTCTATCCACCTTACCGTCCATTCATCCAGCCCATACTTCTTTAACTTGCTGGCAAGAACACTGTGGGAGACTGTATCAAAAGCTTTGCTAAAGTCAAGAAATAGCACATCCACTGCTTTCCCCTCATCCACAGAGCCAGTTATCTCATCATAGAAGGCAATTAGGTTAGTCAGGCATGACTTGCCCTTGGTGAATCCATGCTGACTGTTCCTGATCACTTTCCCCTCCTTTAAGTGGTTCAGAATTGATTCCTTGAGGACCTGTTCCATGATTTTTCCAGGGACTGAGGTGAGACTGACTGGCCTGTAGTTCCCCGGATCTTCCTTCTTCCCTTTTTCAAAGATGGGCACTATATTAGCTTTTTTCCAGTCATCCGGGACCTCCCCCGATTGCCATGATTTGTCAAAGATAATGGCCAATGGCTCTGCAATCACATCGGCCAACTCCTTTAGCACCCTCGGATGCAGTGCATCCGGCCCCATGGACTTGTGTTCGTCCAGCTTTTCTAAATAGTCCCGAACTACTTCTTTCTCCACAGAGGGCTGGTCACCTCCTCCCCATACCGTGCTGCGGAGTGCAGCCGCCTGGGAGCTGACCTTGTCTGTGAAGACAGAGGCAAAAAAAGCATTGAGTACACTAGCTTTCTCCACATCCTCTGTCACTAGGTTCCCTCCCTCATTCAGCAAGGGGCCCACACTTTCCTTGACTTTCTTCGTGTTGCTCACATACCTGAAGAAACCCTTCTCGTTACTCCTAATATCTCCGGCTAGCTGCAACTCCAAGTGTGATTTGGCCTTCCTAATTTCACTCTTGCATGCCTGAGCAATATTTTTATACTCCTCCCTGGTCTTTTGTCCAATCTTCCACTTCCTGTAAGCTGCTTTTTTGTGTTTAAGACGAGCAAGGATTTCACTGTTAAGCCAAGCTGGTCGCCTGCCATATTTACTTTTCTTTCTGCACATCGGGATGGTTTCTTCCTGCAACCTCAATAAGGATTCTTTAAAATACAGCCAGCTTTCCTCGACTCCTTTCCCCATCATGTTATTCTCCCAGGGGACCTTGCCCATCAGTTCCCTGAGGGAGTCGAAGTCTGCTTTTCTGAAGTCCAGGGTCTCTGTTCTACTGCGCTCCTTTCTTCCTTGTGTCAGGATCCTGAACTCGACCATCTCATGGTCACTGCCTCCCAGGTTCCCATCCACTATTGCTTCCTCTACTATTTCTTCCCTGTTTGTGAGCAGCAGGTCAAGAAGAGCTTTTCCCCTAGTTGGTTCCTCCAGCACTTCCACCAGGAAATTGTCCCCTACACTTTCCAAAAACTTCCTGGATTGTCTGTGGACCGCTGTATTACTCTCCCAGCAGATATCGGGGTGATTAAAGTCACCTATGAGAACCAGGGCCTGTGATCTAGTAACTTATGTTAGTTGCTGGAAAAAAGCCTCGTCCACCTCATCCCCCTGGTCTGGTGGTCTGTAGCAGACTCCCACCACGACATTACCCTTGTTGCTCACACTTCTAAATTTAATTCAGAGACTCTCAGGTTTTTCTGCAGTTTCATACTGGAGCTCTGAGCAGTCATACTGCTCTCTTACATACAAAGCAATTCCCCCACCTTTTCTGCCCTGCCTATCCTTCCTGAACAGTTTATATCCATCCATGACAGTACTCCAATCATGTGAGTTATCCCACAAAGTCTCTGTTATTCCAATTACATCAGAATTCCTTGACTGTGCCAGGACTTCCAGTTCTCCCTCCTTGTTTCCCAGGCTTCTTGCATTTGTGTATAGGCACTTAAGATAACTCACTGATCGTCCTGCTGTCCCAGTATGGGGCAGGAGCCCGCCCCTCTTGCACTCACCTACTTGTGCTTCCTCCCGGTATCCCACTGTGACGAACTAGGACTGTTGTTAATGTTTTCCCTGAGTACTGTGTGGGTGCCTCGATTTCCCCTATGCAGTGCTTGAGTATCTAGGTGGTGGGACAAGGGTGCATGATTGTTACAGAACCCTAGAAGGCAGGTGTGGGCAGGGGCCTGGACACAGAGAATGGCCCTGTCTCCTGGCAACAGATGGCTCTGACCCCTCCCCTGCAAAGGTGAGAGCTGAAGGTGTTGGAACAAAGGGATCAGGTGACCTCCTGGACCGGGAAGGAGACAAAGGGGGAGTCAGGGCTGGAGAGTTTCAGTTTGGAGCTGGCTTGAGAAGAGGAGGGGAGAGGGGCAGACAGGGTCTGGCCTCCCTGCCCCCGTTTGGAGCGGTGGGGTGAAATGCAGGGAGCCCCGAGCTGGGGTCTAAGCTCCCTGCCCCCTGGAAGGGCCCGACTGAGGGGTCCTGGTTGTACTGACAAGCTCTGGTTGGACTGTGTTCCTGGCATCTCTAATAAACCTTCTGTTCTACTGGCTGGCTGAGACTCCCAGTGAATCCGGGGAAGAGGGGTGCAGGCGCTGACTCCCCCACACTCCGTGACACCCACTTCCCCACTTACCTCGGGGCTTTGGTCTCCTTCCTCCGGTGAACCTAGTTTAAAGCCCTCCTCACTAGGTTAGCCAGCCGCTTGCAAAGATTCCTCCATCCCACTCCTGAGCCCTATCGTGTCCTCCCCTTCTCTATGGAAACGGGGTACAGGGGCCCCCTCTCCCCCACCCCACACACTACTCTGCATAGCAAGCAGGAGGCTCCCGGGAGCAGCTGGCCAGGTGCTCAAAGGCAGAGGGCAGGAACAGCACGGCAGTGGGGAGAGGGGCACCTGAAGTGTGCGGCACTTGATAGCCTGCTGGGTGGCTGCGCAGCCGCGCAGCTTAAAGGGAACTTTGGTCGTGGTGGATTCTCCATCACTGACCATTTTTAACTGAAGATTAGATGTTTTTCTAAAAGCTCTGCTCTAGGCATTATTCTGGGGACAGGTCTCTGGCCTGTGCTATCCAGGGGGTCAGACTAGATGATCACAGTGATTCCTTCTGGCCTTGGAATCTAGGAAGCTATGAAAATGTGTATTATTGCCTGCTTCCCTTTGCTCCTGGTCTAGGAAATCAGATCTAGCTCTGAACTGGCCATGTACTGCAATGAAGGATATAGGTATTAATTTAGGAGCAGAGTTGAGTAGCTCTTTGATACTTACTAAATAACCTTTGCCCTCCAGGAAAGCATCGTGACCCTTGTTACGATTCTGAAAGAAAAACCTACTTTGTGATTTTTTTAATGGATTTTATTACAAATTAATAAAAAAGCAAACAAAAATTAAACAAACTTTATGTTAAAATGAACTATTATAACATTTACTAAACTAAGAGTTGAACAGCACAATTTTCAAATCCAGCTTATGATTGGAATTGAGTTAATAAATCTATAAATTGGCAATAATGTGGAATAAAATCCATGATTGACCAGATCATTGGATGAACACAATCAAGACTTAGATCAGGACATTAATACAACACGTGATCTGTACATACTGTCCCCAGAAACCTAAGGAGGTGTAGTCTTCCTCTCAGCCCTGTGACGCAGTACTTTGATTCCTTTAAGGTTGCTGTTTACTAAGGTGATGTCTACAGATGACTCTTTTCCCAGCTAATTTATCTCTACTTTGATAGAGACTGATTAACAACCCATCCATTCCCGTTGGGGGCAGAGTACACATTCACAACCCAGGGCAATGCCAAGAGATTTAGGATAGGATTTACTTTAATTTAGATATGCACATGCTATTTCTTCAAAATAAATGCACACATGCGGATGTGCACACACTTGTGCATACACATTCTCACACACACAGTCTCATCCACATCTTAAAAGTGTTGTTAGAAAAACTCCTGACTGCAGCTGACGGCATCCCTGCCAGACCACACAGTAGGAAAAAGAGAAAATGTTACTTGAAAGAACAAAGGTTAACTCTTCAACGGCAGTCCAGGGAACCGGGTAATGTTGACTCTGGGCATTACTTTACACTGGCTGGCATGATTCCTCAGGCATGTGGCCTGTAGTAGCCTTGGTCCCCTCCTTCCTGGGGGAAAGAGGGCAAACAGCCCTTCTTGGTGTAGTGGTGACCCCAGAGGATCACACCTTCTTCCACTTTTACCTCAATCTTTACAGTTGCAATTCTAGCTTGCTGCACTGCATGGCAGCTCCGCGAAGATCTTCCCAGCAAATCGGGGAGTTCAGGTCTTGCATCTCGATAATAAGGCCCTATCTGGGGTGAGGGTGGCAAACTTGTCCTCTGGTCCATCTGGAAAGTCCTTTCTCTTACTGGCAGTTCTGTAATAATGTGCATCGCCAGACAGCAAAGACAGATGTGCTCCTGAAGTATAAAAAAATGTGGGCTCAACTAGCGCTGTCAAACGCAGTTTTAATCACACTGATAATAATAGAATACCATTTAAAAAAAATTTGGAAGTTTTGTACATTTTCAAATATGTTGATTTCAATTACAGAATGGAATACAAAGTGCACAGTGCTCACTTTATCGTATTATTTTCATTACAAATGTTTGCACTGTAAAAAAGATAAAGAAACGAAATCGTATTTTTCAATTCACCTCAGACAAGTACTGAAGTGCAATCTCTTTATCGTGAAAGAGCAACTTACAAATGTAGAATTTTTTTTTTACATAACTGCACTTAAAAATAAAACAATGTAAAACTTTAGCGCCTACAAGTCCAATCAGTCCTACTTCTTGTTCAGCCAATTGCTCAGACAAACAAGTTTGTTTACATTTATGGGGGATACTGCTGCCTGCTTCTTATTTACAATGTCACCCGAAATTGAGAACAGACGTTCGAATGGCACTGTTGTTGCCTGTGTTGCAAGGTATTTATGTGCCAGATATTTGTATGCCCCTTCATACTTCGACCTCTATTCCAGAGGACACGCTTCCATGCTGATGATGTGCTCTGCTCGATAATGATGCAACGCAGCGTGGACTGACGCACATTGATTTTCATCATCTGAGTCAGATGCCACCAACAGAAGGTTGATTTTCTTTTTTGGTGGTTCGGGTTTTGTAGTTTCCACATCACAGTGTTGTTCTTTTAAGACTTCTGAAAGTATGCTCCACACCTCGTCCCTCTCAAATTTTGGAAGGCTCTTAATAATAATAATAAATGGAGATATGCCAATCTCCTACAACTGGAAGGACCTTGAAAGATCATTGAGTCGAGTTCCCTACCTTCACTAGCAGGACCAAGTACTGTCCCGGACAGATTTTTGCCCCAGATCCCTAAATGGCCCGCTCAAGGACTGAACTCACAACCCTGGGTTTAGCAGGCCAATGCTCAAACCACAGAGCTATCCCTCCCCCTTCCCCCACCCCCATTCAGATTTTAAAACCTTGGGTTGAGTGCCATAGCTATCTTTAGAAATCTCACAACCTTCTTCGGTACCTTGTTTGTGTTTTGTCAATCTGCAGTGAGTGTTCTTAAATCGAACAACTTGTCCTGGGTCATCATCTGAGACTGCAATAACATGAAGTATATGGCAGAATGTGGGTAAAATCACAAAGCAGGAGACATGCGACTCTCATCCAAAGAGTTCAGCCACAAATTTAATTCATAGAATCATAGAATCTCAGGGTTGGAAGGGACCTCAGGAGGTCATCTAGTCCAACCCCCTGCTCAAAGCAGGACCAACCCCAACTAGATCATCCCAGCCAGGGCTTTGTCAAGCCTGACCTTAAAAAACTCTAAGGAAGGAGATTCTACCACTTTCCTAGGTAACCCATTCCAGTGCTTCACCATCCTACTAGTGAAAAAGTTTTTCCTAATATCCAACCTAAACCTCCCCCTCTGCAACTTGAGACCATTACTCCTTGTTCTGGCATCTTCTACCACTGAGAACAGTCTAGATCCATCCTCTTTGGAACCCCCTTTTAGGTAGTTGAAAGCAGCTATCAAATTCCCCCCTCACTCTTCTCTTCTGCAGGCTAAACAATCCCAGTTCCCTCAGCCTCTCCTCATAAGTCATGTGCTCCAGCCCCCTAATCATTTTTGTTGCCCTCCACTGGACTCCTTCCAATTTATCCACATCCTCCTTGTAGTGTGGGGCCCAAAACTGGACACAGTACTCCAAATGAGGCCTCACCAGTGCCGAATAGAGGGGAATGATCACGTCCTTCGATCTGCTGGAAATGCTCCTACTTATACAACCCAAAATGCCATTAGCCTTCTAGGCAACAAGGGCACACTGTTGACTCATATTCAGCTTTTCGTCCACTGTAACCCCTAGGTCCTTTTCTGCAGAACTGCTGCCCAGCCATTCGGTCCCTAGTCTGTAGCAGTGCATGGGATTCTTCCGTCCTAAGTGCAGGACTTTGCACTTGTCCTTGTTGAACCTCATCAGATTTCTTTTGGCCCAATCCTCTAATTTGTCTAGGTCCCTCTGTATCCTATCCCTACCCTCCAGCGTATCAACCACTCCTCCCAGTTTAGTGTCATCTGCAAACTTGCTAAGGGTGCAGTCCACACCATCCTCCAGATCGTTAATGAAGATATTGAACAAAACCGGCCCCAGCACCGACCCTTGGGGCACTCCACTTGATACCGGCTGCCAACGAGACATGGAGCCATTGATCACTACCCATTGAGCACGACCATCCAGCCAGTTTTCTATCCACCTTACCGTCCATTCATCCAGCCCATACTTCTTTAACTTGCTGGCAAGAACACTGTGGGAGACTGTATCAAAAGCTTTGCTAAAGTCAAGAAATAGCACATCCACTGCTTTCCCCTCATCCACAGAGCCAGTTATCTCATCATAGAAGGCAATTAGGTTAGTCAGGCATGACTTGCCCTTGGTGAATCCATGCTGACTGTTCCTGATCACTTTCCCCTCCTTTAAGTGGTTCAGAATTGATTCCTTGAGGACCTGTTCCATGATTTTTCCAGGGACTGAGGTGAGACTGACTGGCCTGTAGTTCCCCGGATCTTCCTTCTTCCCTTTTTCAAAGATGGGCACTATATTAGCTTTTTTCCAGTCATCCGGGACCTCCCCCGATTGCCATGATTTGTCAAAGATAATGGCCAATGGCTCTGCAATCACATCGGCCAACTCCTTTAGCACCCTCGGATGCAGTGCATCTGGCCCCATGGACTTGTGTTCGTCCAGCTTTTCTAAATAGTCCCGAACTACTTCTTTCTCCACAGAGGGCTGGTCACCTCCTCCCCATACCGTGCTGCGGAGTGCAGCCGCCTGGGAGCTGACCTTGTCTGTGAAGACAGAGGCAAAAAAAGCATTGAGTACACTAGCTTTCTCCACATCCTCTGTCACTAGGTTCCCTCCCTCATTCAGCAAGGGGCCCACACTTTCCTTGACCTTCTTCTTGTTGCTCACATACCTGAAGAAACCCTTCTTGTTACTCCTAACATCTCCGGCTAGCTGCAACTCCAAGTGTGATTTGGCCTTCCTAAAGGCCTAAAGGCTAAACAATTCATGCATTGTTTTTTAAATGAGAGTCATCAGCATGGAAGCATGTCCTCTGGAATGGTGGTCGAAGCATGAAGGGGCATACAAATGTTTAGGGCTTGGTTCAAGGACTCCTTGGGACAAAGCAGGCACATGCAGAAGCAGGAATCTTTCTCCCACTTGTGAAGCGGGTACCACTTGAAAACTGAACCCACCATTTCCCTCGGATTTTGGCTGATCAGTTGGAATAATTTCCCCAGGAAATTATCATGTCTATGTTGCTATCGGCACTCAGTGTTACATCCTCAGATAATTTGCTCAGTGGGAAATGCATCCTTTCAAAATGGACCCATTGCAGTGGAAAATAGCGACTTGTCTCATTGAAAAGGGACAAGGGGAAGGTCCATGATACCAGGATGTGGTATAAACCCCTTTCCAATCTGCTTTCAGAAATGACTGACCAAAAATTGAAAGAACCTCCCTGTTTCAATGAGACCCAGGAAGGACCCACTCATCATATTCATTATTAGACAGAGTAAGAGAAGAGTAATTAAATCTCATGCTTCAGGGCAGCAGCTGATCATCACAGGAGTCTGGAGGGGATCAACTCCAGGTGCAGGATTGCCCTGCTGGTCAGGTGAATTGTGGGTTTGCTGTTCGTTTGTTTTGTCTTCCTCTGAATGATCAGACAGTGGCCAGTGCAGGAGGGAGGGTACAAGACTCATGGACCAGTAGGCAGATCTGATATGGCAATGGATCAGAAAGGGCAATACTCTGCGTCAGTATGGCAAATCTGGCGCAGAACGCTCTTGATATGGGGGAATGAGGCAGTGAAGCTCTTCTAGTGCTTGTTAAATCACAGCTGCATCACGCCTGCTTCAGGCTTTGGCATGAGGCCATTCCTGTCCTGGATTCAACCTGGATCCCACTTTCAGCTCCGGGAAACTGCTGCTTGATCAATTAATAGCTTGATTTTTCAATCTGTTCAGAAGCTCATACGTGGCATACGATCAGATCAAGGCACTGAGAGAACACATCAAAATATGCTTTTAATCTGGATGTCATTGAAATTAGGATTCAGTTGGGGCCATATTGTCTGATCATTAAATCCAAATAAATGAATAGAGACACTTTCACAGAGGATTATCTCATCTGTAAGACACACACCAGGAATGAAACCAGAGCAAGTGTGTCTTCAATAGCAAATGTGCATTTAACACGTGGAGCTGGATTTACAGCTTTTCCGAAGCTGTGCAATGATCATACTGCAGTGGGGGTTAGAGAAGGGCCAGGTCTCAGGATGGAGTGGCCAGGAAATGTGAAAAACATCGAGCTTTCGAAATTCCCTGTCGTTCCGCTGGGCAATGATAACGAGATCATTTGAAATTTTTCACAAAAAAACACAAGCGAGGGAGCAACTTGCCCTGTTGCAGCCAGTAGCCTGGTGGTTGGGGCACTCTCTGAGAGGCAGGGGACTGTCTAATTCAGAGCAGTGACTTGAATCTGGTTTTCCCACATGCCAGGTGAGTGCCTGAACCATGCGACCATGGAGTCAATCTCTCCTCTTGCAGCTGTTTCCATTTGATTCAAATAATTAGACATTCCCTGGGCCAGGAAGTATGTGTGTGACTCTATAGCCTCTGGGCTGGAAGAGACCCACTGTCAACGTGGCATAGCATGGACTCGAGCCTGGGTCTCCCCATCCTGTGGTGATTGCCCTAGCTACTGAGCTACTGACTATTTCAGGGTAAGTTAGTCTTGCTCACCAGAAATTCCGCCCTGGACGTGACACACCTTCCACACAAAGGTTTTGTTGAACCTGATACGTTTCCACGCAAACGTTCACTTATAGCAAATCGTCATTTTCCAACGAAAACCATTTCATTGAAAAATTCCCGACCAGCTCCTCCTGCAAGTCACTGATTCCTGGCGAGATCGAGGGAACCAAGTGTGGCCCTCCTGTGCCAGCACATTCTGCACAGGGCTGAGATCTGCCGGGTAACAGAACAGAGACAGGAAGTAAATCACCAGCTGAAACCTGAGGGCTTGAATTGTAAAGATACTGACTGAGTACCACCCACCAGCCAGCCCCTTTCACATCTGTCTGTCCATCTGTCATAGGTTTCAGCTTGCTGCCCATCACTGTAGCAGATGTGTGCCTCCAACATACGATCAGTTGTAACAGAGACATCTCCAGTGGATTACACGGACTCTTGCACTTCTCCCTTTTCAGAGTCAAAGCTCTGCTTGGGGGAGGGGTTTTGTTTTTGATTTTTTTTACATTATTTTATTAATTTCCTCCCCTCTTCTTGAACAGATCTCCTAGACAGAAAATGCTTTGTCCCCAGCTCTCACATGCTTCATCCTGGCCTCTGATATCTGCATTGTCCCAGAGGAGCACAGCTGTCACTGTGGGTTGTAGACCAATGGTCTGTTTTTGATGCATATGGAGTTTGATCCATGAATTGCCTCCAAAATTAGGACCAATGTCTTACTGGGGCATTGGAAGAGACTCGGAGCCAGAGGAGAGAAATGCATATAGCCCGGATATGCTCACAGTGGCCTAAGCCATGGAAAAGGTGAGCAGTTGCACCCTGTACAAGCTGGAGCCTGTGCATCGCCTTCACATTCGGCTTCTGTCATGGAGTCACCGGGCCAATGCTCTGCAACTGCTCTGAATGAAGCCAGTCAGGATGTTGCCAGGGCAAGAACCCTACATGGCTTGGGCCTTCCTGCGTCTGACCTCGGAGCATTCAGCACCCCCGTTCACTGTGTGCTTCCCGCAGTGAGTCTGCCTATGTGGGGCTCCTGGGGAAGCCTAAGGGCCCTGCACCCAACTCCACAGCCAGCGTTGTAAAATGGCAGGTTTATTAGTCAACAGGCACACAGCATAGAACAGAGCTTGCTATCACAGAAATCAGATGCCCTGGACTCCTCACTGCTTGAGTCCCCCACAGCAGACTGCCCTGGACCCCCCTACCTGGCCTCCAACACACGGGGCTTTGTCTTGCATCCCAGGCAAAATGTAACCTGGTCTCATCCCTCTCCTGGTTCTCAGGTTACAAAGGGCATCAACCATAGCTTACATGCAGGCAGCTGGGCAGCCTCACCACTTGCCCTGAGGGCCTCAGCAAAAGTCACACAAGGTCCCTCACCAAAGGCTCTTACGCAAAGTGATAACTGGTTAAAAGATAGGACCAAAGGGTAGGAATAAATGGTCAGTTTTCAGAATGGAGAGAGGTAAATAGTGGTGTACCCCAGGGGTCTGTACTGGGACTAGTCCTATTTAACATATTCATAAATGATCTGGAAAAAGGGTCAAGTATCAGAGGGGGAGCGATGTTAGGCCTTGGCTACACTCACGAGTTACAGTGCAATAAAGCCACCCACCGCGCTGTACCTCACTCACCGGATACACTTGCAAGGCACGTGCAGCGCTGCATCTCCGCAGGTACAGCGCTGCTGGTACTCCACCTCCCCGAGAGGAATAACGTTTGTTGCACTGCCGCTGGTGCGCTGCGGCTCCAGTGTGGCCACCCAATGCGCTCTGATTGGCCTCCAGAAGTATTCGGAAGTATCCCACAATGCCTGTTCTAGCCACTCTGGTCATCTGTTCGAACTCTACTGCCCTGGGCTCAGGTGACCAACTGACAGTCCCACCCTTTAAATTCCCTTGGAATTTTAAATATCCCCTTCCTGTTTGCTCAGCCAGGCGTGGAGTGCTCTCAGCGCATCTTTCCAGGTAACCATGCCTCCACGTGCAAGGTGAGCCCCAGTATGGAGCAATGGCGAGTTGCTGGACCTCATCAGTGTTTGGGGGGAGGAAGCTGTGCAGTCCCAGCTGCGCTCCAGCCAGAGGAATTTCGATACTTTCGGGCAGATATCAAGGGCCATGATGGAAAGGGGCCATGACCGGGACGCAATGCAGTCCAGGATAAAAGTAAAGGAGCTGCGGAGTGCGTACCGTAAAGTCCGCGAGGCAAACGTCCGCTCGGGTGCTCCCCCCGCAACCTGCCGATTCTACAAAGAGCTGGACGCGATACTTGGGGGTGACCCCACCTCCATTCCGAGCACCACCGTGGACACGGGAGAGCGGGAGGAGGAGAAGGAGGGAGCGGAGGAGGAAGAGGAGGAGGGGGTGGAAGAAAGCAGGAGCGAGGCTGCTGTGGCGGGGGGAGACACTCCTGACTCCCTGGGGACATACAGCCAGGAGCTCTTCTCGAGCGAGGAGGAAGGGAGCCAGTTGCAGCGTCCGGTACGCTGTGGAGGAGAAAGACAAGAGCAGGTTCGCGGTAAGTGGCTTTTTTTTCGGGAAGGAATTTTTTCGGTGCGGGCTCCTTGGGCAAGGAGGGTTTGGGCTGCATGCATGCCTAGATGCGGAATAGCGCATTGATGTGGTCTATTACATCGCGGTAATCGGCCACTGTGATCTCTTCGAAAGTCTCATCCAGAGCGTGGGCAATGCGCTTGCGCAGGTTTATTGGGAGAGCAGCCGTGGTCCTTGTCCCAGTCAGGCTAACGTGTCCACTCCACTGTGCCGCGAGGGGCGGGGGGACCATTGCTGCACACAGGCAAGCTGCATATGGGCCAGGGCAGAAGCCGCATTGCAGTAGAAGACCCTCCCTTGCTTCCCCGGTCACCCTCAGCAGCGAGATACCTTCCAGGATGAACTCCTGTGGAAAATGTGGGGATAGTGTTCAGTGTAGGTTCCCCCTGCAGTTGTTGGCTGTCCCCAAGGCACAGAAACCCGTCGGACAGTACATCCGTGAAACAAACAGTCCCCCTTGACCCTGTGCTTACTCACCATTTTGGGGCTCCCGTGGGTTCTGTGCGCTCTGTTCGGGACGGGAAAATTGTGCTGTTTTGGAGACTGTGTGTGCCCTTCTTAAGGGTGGGGGAATTGCTCTGTCTGGCATAAAACAATGATGCCTCTGTTAAATGTTGCATTTTGCCTTCACAGATGCAACCTTGAGATCTCCGCCATCCTTCTTATCACCGGCTGAGAGACTCCAAAGGCTCAGGAAGAGGCCCAGAAGAACGAAAGAAGACATGCTGCAGGAAGTTATGAAACAGTCTCTTAAAGAGAATCAAAAGGCTCAGGAGTGGAGGGAGAGCGAAAGCAGGATCCGCCAGGAAAATGCATTGCAATGGTGGCAAAGCATGCAGCTGCAGCAGGAAAGCACGGATCGGCTGATTAGCATCATGGACTGGATAGAGTCCAAGTGGACTCTATCCAGGCGCTCATCGCCATGCAGGCGGAGCACTACAGCGCTCGCCCCCCCTGCAGCCATTGTCCCAAAACTCTTTGCCTTGTGCCCCCATGTCACCTCCTGCCCACTTCCCCCAACATCCAGGTTCTTATCGCCCACACCAGCTGCCTCCAACACCTGTAGCTTCACCACCCAGCACTGGAAACTATGACCCTTACCCACTGCACTCAACCCCCATCCCGAATTATAGACATCCTGAAGTGCAGCACTCACTGCACAGCACTCCAGGCAGGAAGGCCGAGTATGAGAGTAGGACATACCATACCCTGTGATTGAACCCTTCCCCACACCACCCACCACCCCCTTGCCCTTTCTGTTTCACAATCAGTTGTGTTTCTTTTTAATACATGTGTTTTCTCTTTAATAAATGGATTCTTTTGATGTGAAAACAATCTTTATTATTGCATAATAGCCCAGGAAAGAAACAGGTAATGCAAGTCAGCTGAGCAAACACAAATCAGCTTAGCAAAGACATATTACTGATAACATTGGAACCACTTCACTTCAGGGCCGTGCAGGGCAGCAGACATTACTGGTGGTTTTCAGCCTCAAATTGCTCCCTCAAGGCATCCCTAATCCTTGCAGCCCCACGCTGGGCCCCTCTAATAGCCCTGCTCTCTGGCTGTGCAAATTCAGCCTCCAGGTGTTGAAACTCAGAGGTCCACGCCTGAGTGAACATTTCACCCTTCCCTTCACAAATATTATAGAATCATAGAATATCAGGGTTGGAAGGGACCTTAGTAGGTCATCTAGTCCAACCCCCTGCTCAAAGCAGGACCAATCCCCAATTTTTGCCCCAGATCCCCAAATGGCCCCCTCAAGGATTGAACTCACAACCCTGGGTTTAGCAGGCCAATGCTCAAACCACTGAGCTATCCCTCCCCCCATAAATATTTGTTAGTGAGAGAGAAGCTTTTGAGCTTACACAGATCTGTGTAAACTCAAAAGCTTATTATGGAGGATACAGCATGCGGATATAGCCACGGGGACTCTGTGTTCGGCCAAGTCCAGCTTCCCATATAGAGATCGCCAGCGGCGTTTTAAACAGCCAAAAGCACACTCCACAGTAATTCGGCACCGTCTCAGCCTGTAGTTGAACCGTTCCTTGCTGGTGTCAAGGCTCCCTGTGTAGGGTTTCATGAGCCACGGCATTAAAGGGTACGAGGGGTCTCCAAGGATCACAATGGGCATTTCAATTTCCCCTACGGTGATCTTCCGGTAAGTCCCTGCCTGCATCTTCCGGAACAGGGCAGTGTTCTGAAAGATGCGCGCGTCATGCACCTTACCGGGCCAGCCTGCGTTAATGTCAATGAAATGCCCACAGTGATCCACAAGCGCCTGGAGAACCGTGGAGAAATACCCCTTCCGATTAATGTACTTGGATGCTAGGTGGGGTGGTGCCAGAATAGGAATATGTGTCCCATCAATCGCCCCTCCACAGTTAGGGAAACCCATTTTGGGGGGGAGGGATAGCTCAGTGGTTTGAGCATTGGCCTGCTATACCCAGGATTGTGAGTTCAATCCTTGAGGGGGCCGTTTAGGGATCTGAGGCAAAAATTGGGGATTGGTCCTGCTTTGAGCAGGGGATTGGACTAGATGACCTTCTAAGGTCCCTTCCAACCCTGATATTCTATGATTCAAAGCCAGCCACAATGTCCTGCACGTTCCCCTGACTCACAGTTCTTCTGAGCAGGATGCGATTAATGGCCTTGCATCAGCACGATTCCAACAGTCGACTTTCCCACTCCAAACTGGTATAGTGACTGATCGGTAGCAGTCAGGAGTTACAAGCTTCCAGATTGCAATAGTCACCTGCTTCTCCACCATCAGGGCAGCTCTCAATCTCATGTCCTTGCGCCGCAGGGTGGGGGCGAGCTCCTCACACAGTCCCTTGAAAGTGGCTTTTCTCATCCGAAAGTTCTGCACCCACTGCTCGTCATCCCAGACTTGCATGACGATGTGATCCCACCACTCTGTGCTGGTTTCCCGAGCCCAAAAGTGGCGTTCCACAGTGTACAGCATGTCCATGATGCCACAAGCAAGTTCGTGTTGTACGTGTTACGCGACTCGATATCATTGTCGGACTCCTTGCTGTCACTTTGGATCTTAAGGAAGAGCTCGACTGCCAACGTGACGTGCTGGCGAGACACATCAACATTTTCCTCAACAGCTCGGGGTCCATTTCCCATGGACCGAAATGGAACACAGATCATGCTACAACGAAACCATTGAAAGATGGCGCCAAATGTGGACGGAAACACTGGGATGCGAAGTGATGCATCACGGGGCGTTGGGACAGGATCCAGAATGCACCGCACCCCACACTCCCTTCCCACAACCCATGGTGCCAGAAAGGGAAGAGGTGCTCTGTGGGATACCTGCCCATAATGCACCGCTCCCAATGCCGCTGCAAGTGCTGCAAATGTGGCCACGACAGTGCGCTGGCAGCTGCCAGTGTGGACAGACTGCAGCGCTTTCCCTACTCGGCCTTACGAAGACGGGTTTAACTCAGAACACTGTACAGCTGCAAGTGTAGCCATAGCCTTGGTCTGGATCTGTAAAAGCGGCAAAGTGTCCTGTGGCACCTTATAGACTAACACACGTATTGGAGCATAAGCTTTCGTGGATGAATGAATACCCACTTCCACGAAAGCCTGGAAAAAGGGGTAAACAGTGAGGTGGCAAAATTTGCAGATTATACAAAATTACTAAAGATAGTTAAGACCCAGGCAGACTGCAAAAGCTACAAAAAGATCTCTCAAAACTAGGTGACTGGGCAACAAAATGGCACATGAAATTTAATGTTGATAAATGCAAAGTAATGCATATTGGAAAACATAAACCCAACTATACAGATACAACAATGGGGTGTAAATTAGAATCATAGAATCTCAGGATTGGAAGGGACCTTAGGAGGTCATCTAGTCCAACCCCCTGCTCAAAGCAGGGCCAATCCCCAATTTTTGCCCCCAATCCCTAAATTGTTCCCTCAAGGATTGAGCTCACAACCCTAGGTTTAGCAGGCTAATGCGCAAACCACTGAGCTATTTCTTCTCCCCTGTAAATTAGCTGTTACCACTCATAAAAGAGATCTTTTGGGGGAGGGATAGCTCAGTGGTTTGAGCATTGGCCTACTAAACCCAGGGTTGTGAGTTCAATCCTTGAGGGGGCCATTTAGGGATCTGGGGCAAAAATTGGGGATTGGTCCTGCTTTGAGCAGGGGATTGGACTAGATGACCTCCTAAGGTCCCTTCCAACCCTGAGATTCTATGATTCTATGATCTTGGAGTCATTGTGGATAGTTCTCTGAAAACATCCACTCAATATGCAGCAGCAGTCAAAAAAGCGAACAGAATTCTGGGAATCATTAAGAAAGGGATAGCTAATAGGACAGAAAATATCATGTTGCCTCCATATAAATCCATGGCACACCCACATCTTGAATACTATGTTGCAGATGTGGTCGCCCCATCTCAAAAAAGATATATTGGAATTGGAAAAGATTCAGAAAAGGGCAACAAAAATGATTAGGTGTATGGAATGGCTTCCATATGAGAAGAGATTAATAAGACTGGGACTTTTCAGTTTAGAAAAGAGACGGCTAAGCGGAGATATGATTGAGGTCTATAAAATCATGACTGGTGTAGAGAAAGTAGATAAGGAAGTGTTGTTTACTGCTTCTCATAACACAAGAATTAGGGGTCACCAAATGAAATTAATAGGCAGCAGGTTTAAAACAAATAAAAGGACGTATTCACACATTGCAGTCAACCTGCGGAACTCCTTGCCAGAGGATGTTGTGAAGGCCAAGACCATAGGGTTCAAAAAAGAATTAGATAAATTCATGGAGAATAGGTCCATCAATGCTATTAGCCAGGATGGGCAGGGATGGTGTCCCTAGCCTCTGTTTGCCAGAAGCTGGGAATGAACAACAGGGGATGGATCACTTGATGACTACCTCTTCTGTTCATTCCCGCTGGGGCACCTGGCCTTGGCCACTGTCGGAAGACAAGATACTGGGCTTGATGGACCCTTGGTCTGACCCAGTAGAGCCATGCTTTATGTTCTTATGTTCTTATCCAATTCCCACCACCTAGAAATTGGGGCAGTACACAGGGAAACTGAGGTACACACAGTATTACTACAGGACAATAAGGCTCACGTGCAACATAACAAGGGGAAAACCCCCACTTCATCACAGATTCTGATACAGTGAATGACAGCAGTTGAAGCAGGAGGTGATGAATGCTGTGGGCAGGTCCTTGTCTGGGAGGGAGGGACGATGTTTCCTAGCAAGCTTGAGGTGAAGGAGACATTTGCGGAAACTGATGCTACCTGGCCATCCAAGCTCCCACTGATGTCAGTGAAAACCAGGGTCCAACATGTGTGTGTTGCAGGCTAAACAACTTTGAGTCCACCCTTGGCAGCTCCTTATGGGGGAGGTGCGCTCTCCCTCAACAAGTGACCCCTCAGCAAGGTGCGTGCAGGGGTGGGTATCTCTGTCCTGCAGGAGCCTGCTCACAAATCACTGTTTGTTGCCCCCTCTTGTTTTTGACAGCTGATCTTGTAAGCTCTTTGGTGCCGGGAGTTTCTAAAGCACCAGACTCATCTGTGGGGCAAGATGCCCTAATAGAGATAGCTCAGCATTTGGGTTGGTGCTCGTATTTGTCATGAGGTTTCTCTGTTGTCTCAGGGAGCCGTGTATGGGGCCAAAATACCATGAAATATGGTCTCCCTAACATATTTTCACTCTCTATGAACTGCAATGCCATGAGGAGCCCAGATCTTGCCTCATGATCCAAGAGGACTGTTCTGTCTGTGGGTGCAGATTTCAGTCTCCAAACCCATCAGGCCAGACCTTTGCATCAGCATGTAATTATTGTGTCACCTGCTGGTTATGGCACCATCAATGGAACTGAAGTTTGCTCATAAGTCCCATCAGCTCAGTCCCTCCGTCTCCTGCAGCCAGCGTCCTGTCAAGGCATTTTCTAGTGCTTTTCCCTACCAGGCACTAAGAGCCTCAAGCACCAGGGCTTCCCTCACTTCCTGGTGAAGGGAGAGGTCGTTCCACAGCCTCACAGCTTTCAGTGCCAGGAAGCGTCTCCTGCTATTTAGCCTGACTGCTACCCCATTTGTGCCACCCTAACCAATTCCTCTACCACCCTGGTTTCACATCCTTCAACTAGGCATAAGCCATCATATCCTGTCACGAACTGTCGCTGTGCCAGACTAGATGGATTCATCTCTTTCATTCTGTCCCATTAATCCCTCCAGTCCCTCAGTGGCCGTCTGGAAACAAATGCACTGTTCCACGTGTGGTGACCCCACAGCCATATCAAGGGACTATCACATCCCCGCTCTCTGCCATGCCCACACACTAGTGCATGGCCAAAAACTGCACTGGACTTTCTTTACTGGTCCCCACGGCAGCCCCTGTCCATTTGGCTGAGCCAAAGCCCCTTAAATCAAGGTTTCCAGCTGAGCTCAGTAGGCCTCTTTCAACCTCCAGGCGGCCCAGGATCCCTCCTCCCGCACTGAAGCAGCCAGGTGTTTATCACTGGTTGACCTTTTCAGCTTATTTCCCCAGCCCATCACCCCACCTGGAATTGCCAGTGTTTTCTAAATGGAGCCTGGCCCAGGCTGTGCCGGTGCTGTTAGGACAGACCCAGTTGCAGTCATGGTTCTGTCTCAGTGCAGGCATTCTGGAGGGGGTAACTCCCAGTGGGGCCATGGGAATGCTGAGAAAGGGCGCTAGGGTATGAACCGTTCCTTTTCTTTCTCGATGAGGAGCTTCTTGCCCCTCCACTTCTTCCCTGAACTCATTTGTATCTCTGCTCCTTTCCCCAGCATTCCTTGCTGTAGCCTATAATTCCCATGGTCCCTCTGGGAATGATGTTCCCCCACCCCCCGGATCCCTGGGTTCTGTACTGAAACAGTAACTGGCCCCCCATTTCAATTCCTGGGGAAAACACTGACTGAGAACACCCTGCCATTGTCCGAGGAGGTGTCTTCGGCTCAGAAGACAGAGGCTGATTATCAGGCACCCAAACCACTTAGGGCTGTAGGGGTCCAATCCAGCCCCGTAACCTGACTGTGACAGTGATGCAGATGGTGCAAGTTGTTAGCTGTTACAACTCAAGAAAGAGATCGTGGAGTCATTGTGGATAGTTCTCTGGAAACATCCACTCCATGTGCAGCGACAGTCAAAAAGGCGAACAGAATGTTGGAAATCATTAAGAGAGGGATAGATAATAAGACAGAAAAAATCATATTGCCTCTGTATAAATCCATGTTACACCCACATCTTGAATACTGCGTGCAGATGTGGTCGCCCCATCTCAAAAAAGAGAGATTGGAATTGGGAAAGGTTCAGAAAAGGGCAACAAAAATGATAAGGGTATGGAACGGCTTCTGTATGAGGAGAGATTAATAAGACTGGGACTTTTCAGCTTGGAAAACAGACGACTAAGAGGGGATATGATTGAGATCTATAAATCATGACTGGTGGAGAAAGTAAATAAGGAAGTGTTATTTACTCCTTTTCATAACTCAAGAATGAGGGGTCACCAAATGAAATTAATAGGCAGCAGGTTTAAAACAAACAAAAGGAAGTATTTTTTCACATAATGCGCTGTCAACCTGTAGTATTCTTTGCCAGAGGATGTTGTGAAGGCCAAGACTGTAACAGGGTTCAAAAAAGAACTAGATAAGTTCCTGGAGGATAGGTCCATCAATGGCTATTAGCCAGGATGGGCAGGGATGGTGTCTGTAGCCTCTGTTTGCCAAAGCTGGGAATGGGCGACAGGGGATGAATCACTCGATGATTCTGTTCTGTTCATTCCCTCTGGGGCACCTGGCCTTGGCCACTTTTGGCAGACGGTGATGGACGCCAGGGAGACTAACCACAGTGATATCACTACCCTGCCCTGCCCCAAAGGGGGATGGGGTGTGTATACACTATGACACGTGGTGGAGAATGTGGGCATCAGTCGGGCCCTGCTGAAAGGCCCCAGGGAGAGGAGATCATTAGTAGAGTAATCCTCCGTCACCTGCCTACTTGTCGCTTTGCCCAAAATGGAGACCTAGAAGATTTTGAAATGGATGCTGGACAGTCAGCAGCAGCAGGCAACCCAGCAGCTGCAACACAGGCCCAGCTGATGCAACAGATCACTAGTCAACACCAGCTCCAAATAGCATAGCATCAGGAGGAGCAGCAGCAGCTGCTTTGAGCGTTGGCTATCCAGCACCAGACCCAACAAGAACACCTGATCCAGAAAATGGCTGCATCGGAGCGCCGAACCCCAGCCCAGTTGGACACAACCTGAGGGCTCTTCCCCCTGGTCTGCCAATACGGCTGTCAAAAATGGGACCTAGTGATGACCCCGAGGCATTTTTGGTGACTTTCGAACGGGTAGCCACCACCACCAGAGCACTGGGCTACCCTGTTAGCATCCTACATGACAGGGCCAGCCAGGCGGCCTACTGGGGGGTTAGACCTACAAGATGCCCTAGTATATGAGAAAGTGAAGGCCGCCATCCTGGACCAGACAGGAATCAACCTCGACACGTACTGATGGTGCTTCCGCCAAGAAAGGTACCTGCAGGGGGTTAGACCCCTGGCGGTAGCCCAATATCTGAGGGACAATGCCTGGTGATGGTTAGAGCCAGAGAAAGGGTTGGAGGCTGATGTCGCAGAGACCGTGGTCTTGGAGCAGTTTATCCAGATCCTGGCGAGGGAAGGAGTGGGTACAGCGGCACCATCCGACAACTCTCACAGAGGCTGTAGAGCTGATGCAGGACTACTTGATGGCTGATGGGCCGGAGACACAACTGCGACGGCCCGGAAGTCCGAGGAGAAAGGACAGACAGGGTGAGGGGAACTCTCGTGAAATGGATCCAGGGTGATCACGGCTCCTTCTCCGGCCACCACCTAAAACCACAACCCTCAAATGCCGGCACCTGGTCAGCCAAGCCCAGACTGACAAGGTAGATGGCCTGCAGGAGGGGCAGAACCCACCGAAGACAGATTCCGGGATGGCAGGAACCTAAGGCCGTTGCTGGGAGTGTGGCCTCTTGGCAGGGCCGCCCATACATGGACTGTAATTATGGGCAAGTCTGCATGACTGGCACCCAAGCCCAAGGAAAGGCCCAGAAAAACTTGTAGTCCTGGTCCAAGTGGACAGCCTTAGTAGACTCAGGCTGTAGTCAGACAATTATTCGGGAGAGGCTCATCCCCAGCCTTGAACTTTCCAGGGCGAGTATACATCTACAGTGTATCTACGGAGATATACAGCCTTACCCAACTGCCTGGGTAAAACTTGAGATTTATGGCCGGGGAGAAACCCTCCAAGTCGGTGTGGCTCCCGGGCTAGCCTACCCTGTGGTGTTAGGGCGAGACTGGCGGAATTTCGGGAAATCCTGGGAGGTCACAATCGCCCACATCTGGGAGTGGGAGGCACAGGATCAATGAGAGGGGGAATTCCTTGGCCACCCCGTAGAACCCAACCCCGGAGAAGGGCCGTCTAACCCCCCGGAGCCACCTTCTGAGTCCCTTCCCGTCACAGGACACCCCGTTAAAGATGCCCAGGCGGAATTGGAGTGTGACGGAGACTTTGTCCAAAAGCAGAGGGAAAATCCGACTTTAAGCCCGACCTGGGGGCAGGCAATGACCACAGAGCAAGAAGGTGATGATATGCCACACCCACCTCAAGGACCACAATTTGAGATCCGAAGGGACTGCCTCTGCTGGGTGATACAAGAACCCCAAACGTGCATAGTTATCCGACAGCTCTTAGTGCCCCGGAGATTGCACCAGAGCCTCCTGCAGCTGGCTCACGCAGTACCGGGGCGGGGCACCTGGGCAGAGAGAAGACCCTCCAGAGGATAGCACGCAATTTTTTTTGGCCTGGCATACACTGGGAGGTAAGAGATTATTGCACTTCATGCCCCCGAGTGCCAACAGTCCAGACCAAAGGGGGGTGTCCCGGGCCCCTCTCGTACCCATCCCCGTCATAGGCATGCCATTTGAACGAGTTGGTATGGATCTCGTAGGGCCACTAGAGAAGAGCCAAACAGGGAATCGGTTCATCCTCGTACTAGTCGATTACGCGACACACTACCCCCTTGTGCAAGGCTATCCCCTTGTGCACGGCTACGGCCTCTAACATCGCGGAGGAACTAGTGAAGATTTTCGCTCGGGTTGGGATACCCAAAGAGATCCTGACCAATCAGGGCACTAATGTGTCCTCCAAAATGATAGCTGAGTTATGCCGCCTCATGAACATCTGGACCCTCCGGACTTCAGTGTGCCACCCTCAAACCGATGGGTTAGTCGAACGCTTTAACGGAACCCTTAAGTCAATGCTCCGCAAATTGGTAGAAGATGAACCTCGACATTGGGACTCGCTGTTTGCCTGCCTTATTGTTCGCGGTGCGGGAAGTCCCTCAAGCCTCAACTGGGTTCTCTCCCTTTGAGCTCCTCTACAGGAGACAACCACGGGGCATCCTAGATCTCCTGAGAGAAGACTGGGAGGCACAAGGGGGTGGGATCGATCTAAGTTACGCAACTTCAGCTACGTGAATAATGTAGCTGAAGTCGATGTACTTAGACCTACTCACCGCGGCATCTTCACAGTGGTGAGTCGACTGCTGCCGCTCCCCCATCGACTCCGCCTGTGCCTCTCGTGGTGGTGGAGTACAGGAATCGATAGGAGAGAGCTCAGGGGTCGATTTATCGTGTCTATTCTAGATAAGGTGACCAGATGTCCCGATTTTATAGGGACAGTCCCGATTTTGGGGTCTTTTTCTTATATAGGCTCCTATTACCCCCTACCCCGTCCTGATTTTTCACACTTGCTGTCTGGTCACCCTAAGACTAGATGCGATAAATCAACCCCTGCTGGATCGATTGCTGTCCGCCGATCCGGCGGGTAGTATAAACATACCCTTAGGAACTACCCAGTACGTGTTACGACTCTGTGAGCCTCTCCAGGCCTTGGGTGCATTCGCTCGAGAGAACTTGTTACAGGCTGAGCAAACGCAGGAGCAACAATATAACAAAGGGGCTAGGGTACGCAACTTCGAGCTGCGGGATCAGGTTCTATTATTGCCCTCCGCCGAGTCGAGGCTATTCACCCTGCACTGGACGAGGAATGGTTAATCCTACATTGTGGGCTGAGGAAGCCAGGCCCCTTCAACACTACTGGGCATGCTCCAAATGCACTAGTATAAAAGGGAGCAGCTCACTTCAGTTGCTACTGATTGCTGGGGAAGAAGGGCGCATGTCGTGAGCTCCAGCCAAGTATCAGCCGAAGCCTGAGGCCGTGGGAGCTGGAGATGCCACAACCCAGGCAGACACCAGGGTACCCATGGAGGCCCCGCAGAGTCACCAAGGACAGCGCAGACTGGGGAACCCGGAGACAGCAGAGACACCCAGACCCCAAGAGTGGGAATCATGGTAGGAAGCAGCCCAGGGGAGTTAGATAGTGGCCCGGTTAATGAACCAGAATTTTGAGTCACCATGTTTCGGTCGGACCCCCTGCTGACTCAGTGGCATGCACTCCTGACACCACCAGGACTCTGCACTGGGGTATGATGGAGAGGGAGAGCCCATCCCCCCATCTGGGCTGCCCCCTCCCTTTTTTGTGTGTGGTGGCTCCTTTCCCTGACTGAGGCCACTTGGCTTCACTGCCCCACAGTCGGGACAAACATATTGACTTTGGCCTTACTGACCTGCGGACTTACCATGGCCACTGGGCATTACTGCCCTGCTGACTGGGGCAGATCTATTGGCTGCTGGGTCTTACTGCCCTGCTGACTGGGGCAGATCTATTGACTCTGGCCATTGGGCCGCATTGCCCTGCTAACGGGGTGAATATTGACTCTGGCTACGGAGGCATAGACGCAGGTTATGTATGCCCTTCCCCTACACCCTAAAGGAGATGCACTTGACCCGCACTGGATGGGGTCCCCCTAACCCTGTCGCAGGTGCGTGCCAGGTGCCTCTGCCTCCTACAGGATGGGTAGCTGTTTGCAAACCGTCTTGCTGGGCAACTGAGCACGTTTGCAAACAGCTACCCATCCTGCCAGCGGCACTTCTGGCAAACAGGCGAGGGAAACCATCCCTGCCCATCCTGGCTAATAGCCATTGATGAACCTATCCTCCATGAATTCATCTCGTTCTTTTTTGAACCCCGTTATGCTCTTGGCCTTCACAATATCCTCTGGCAAGGAGTTCCACAGGTTGACTGTGTGCTGGGCAGGGAAAAGGCAGATTGTGGGGTGATGGGCTGCAGAATTGTGTGGCTGGCTGGGTGGAGTTAGTGTGAGCCTGGGGCAGAAGTGAAGGCTGAAGGCGCAGAGCTTGTGAGGGAACTGGGCACACAAGGAACTGAGCATAGGGTATAGTTAGGGTTGGCAACGTTCTAATCATACAAAACCGAACACTCCTCCCCTATCGCCTTCTCCGAGGCTCCACCCCTGCTCACTCCATCCCCCCTCCCTCTGTCCCTCACTCTTCCCCACCCTCACTCACTTTCACGGGGCAGGGGGTTGGGGTGTGGAAGGGGGTATGGGCTCTGGGATGGGGTGCAGACTCTGGGGTGGGGCTGGGGGTTTGGGGTGCAGGAGGGGGTTCTGGGTGGGGCCAGGGGGTTGGGGGGGTGGGAGTGAGGGCTCCGGCTGGGGGTGGAGATGGGGATGAGGGGTTTGGGGCAGGGGGACTTCGGGCTGGGCCAGGGGGTTGGGGTGTAAGGGAGGTGGTACAGGGTCCCAGTGACACTTACTGAGGAATTGGCCCCCCAGGTCCCTGCGGCCTCTAGGTGCACGGGAGGCCAGGCAGCTCTGCGCCATGCACGCTGCCCTCATGCCCACAAACACTGCACCCCGCAGCTCCCAATGGTCACAGTTCCCAGCCACTGGGAGCTGTGGAGCCAGTAATCTGGGCGGGGACAGCACGAGGAGCCCCCCCAGTTAATGGCCACCCCAAGCCTAGGGGCCTTTTCCCTGCCCAACACACGGTCAACCTGTGGAACTCCTTGCCAGAGGATGTTGTGAAGGCCAAGAGCATAATGGGGTTCAAAAAAGAACTAGATACATTCATAAATTCAGGTAGGGAGCCTGCCTTAGCCCTGGGTCCCCACTGTGCTGCTGACTGGACTTTTAACAGCCCAGTCGACGGTGCTGACTGGAGCCACCAGGGTCCGTTCCGGTTGAAAACCGGACGCCTGGCAACCCTAGGTATAGTGGCCCCAATCTGTTTGTCACTATAGATCAGCAGCCCTAATTGTCAGACAAACTCTGGGAGGGGCCAGGGCCGTCAACAATCAGAAGACGGCTCAGAAGGTATTTTTTAAAAACTCATGATTTTGGGGCCAGTCCCATGATTTTTGGGTGTCTGACTGATGATTTTTTTCTTAACTTCTGGGTTTGGCAATGGGAAGTCTGGGGACCCTCCATGCTCCTCCTCTCAGTAGAAACACTGCTGCTGGACACCACAGGGGTTGCCCTGTGTCCTGGCGCGGCCTCCACAGCAGCTGCAGCACGCCCTGTTCCTAGTGCTGCCTTTGCCTTCTGGTTTGTGCCCGCCGTGAGTTTGGGAATTGGGGTTTTTGTAGCTAACTTGTGCTCCCTCTGCTGGCTGGAGGGCTGAGTCTGCAGGAGCCAAACAAACCTCCCAGGCTTCAAACCCCAAACAGTTTCCATGTAATTGTTTCTTGGCAGCAGAGTGGGGGCAAAATGCCCTGATGAGTTGATTAGAATTCAGAGAACAATCCCATGTCTGGGCTTGTCCATCCAGTGATGGATTAGCCCTCTGTCGCCCTGGCTGAGATGAGATATGTGCCGCCTGACCCCATTCCACTAAACAGCAGACAATTAAAAAAACCCTTCCGTCATCCACTGCTGTCAGCCTGGCACCACCTGCTGCAAAGGGGGTAAGCGTCAAGTAGATGCAAGAATGTATTGGCCGGGGTGTCCCGGCGCTCAGAGAGCACCGGGGGGAGGGGCCTGTAGCAGTGGAGTCTCCAGGGCAGAGAGCCGATGAGGCAAATGAAAGGGTCCATGTTTTACAAAGAAGGAGGTGCTGGTGCCAAGCCCCAAAGGGGCAGGCGTTAGAACGACACAAGCAAATAATTTTCAGCCTCACACAAAAGAACTAGCAAAGCGCGTTGTGCTGGGCAGCCTGTGGAAGAGATGAAACAGAAATCCATGGTTGGGTCTCTAAACAGACATCACCCAGAGACCCAACCTCAAATCAGGAGTGGGCACTGCACAGATACATGCTAAGAGCCAGTCCCTGCCCAAAGCCCTCACCATCTCAATAGGCAAGACAGAGATAGGAAATATTCAAGCCCTGTTTTGCAGACGGGGAAACTAAGGCACAGACAGATTAAGTTACTGGCCCAAGGACACAATGTCAAAGCCCAGAATCAAACCCTGATTGCCGGTGTCCCATGCCACTACCCCATCCACAAGACCATCTGTCCTCACAACATAGCCTGTATCAGCTGCTTCTCAGTCACAGAGGTCATATGTTTCAGATACGACCACTGACTATTTCATGCCTCCGCATTTGGGAGCCCAACTCGAGATGCCTCAGCGTTATGGGTCCCCAGAGAAACAGCCCAATAGCATAAGATTGAAATGACCATGAACCAGGACCTGTGTCTCCCTAACCTCATTGTTTTAATGGCTGGATGTTGCTCCTGGTTTCCAAAAGCCCTTGGTCTTGGCTCCTTCATCCCTACAGTGACTGTAATGCCGACTCTGAGCTCCCCTTCCCATCCCATGAATTATGACAAACATCTAGCAACTTCTGCTTGGGGAAATCAGGCCTGCTGGACATCATAGAACAAACAGGAATAAAGCTACATCTCCCCTTAGAGACAGGAGTTCTCCGGGAGATCTGTGCATTGCATGCCCTGGCCTGGCTGGACAGAGTGGAGCACTGGATTGCTTTCCACCAGGGCTTTGCAATGCAGGGCTCACCTGCAGCTGCTGGAAGCCGCCTGATTCCCGGAGCGCAGCTGTGAAGAAAAGCTTCCATAGAATTATAGGCTATTAGGGTTGGAAGGGACCTTAGGAGGTCATCTAGTCCAACCCCCTGCTCAAAGCAGGACCAATCCCCAATTTTTGCCCCAGATTGCCAAATGGACCCCCTCAAGGATTGAACTCACAACCCTGGGCTTAGCAGGCCAATGCTCAAACCACTGAGCTATCCCTCCCCCCCCTTGCTGGGCATAATGTTCCGCCTCACTTTGACCATCTCCCTCTCCCATCCCCAGACTCTTTCTCTTTCTTTAACTTCTGCAACTTTTCTGGCTATCCTTGCGCCCCTGTCTGGTGGCCACGATCCTGCAGTGCTCACTCGGGCAAGAATTCCAGGCAGTAAATGGGAATTTTGGTCATGTGTTTCTGCTCCCCTTTATCTGGGTGTGTTCTGGCCCCAATTTGCTTTGGCTGCACAAACACTGCTGGTTTCTTGGGGATCCTCCAGTAGAACTGGGCTAAAATGTCACTGCACTGCCTGGATTTAGGTGCAGACTGTCCCCCATCTCCCCACGATCCTCCGAGTCTGAGTGAGGTTTGCACAGCACCTAGCACAGCGGGGTCCCTGGTGCATGGCTGGGGCTCGTAGGTGCTACCACAATGCAAATAATCCTCATTGATCCAAAGTAAGAGCAGCAACATGGTCCAGAGCACTGAGCAACGGGACTCCTGGGTTCTTTTCCCAGCTGTCACTGCCCAATATAGGCCATGCAAGACCCAGGTGTTGGGATCTACGAAGGGACTTAGGCGTTGCAACGCTGAGTGTGCCAGTGCCTAGAAAATCACAGGAACAACCCCACGGTTCACAAAGCCGAGGTATGCCCCTAGCCTCCCTCTCTATGAATGGGGAGTGAGACACACCTTAGCCTGTGCCCCATAAACCCAGCAGGCTAGGCAGGGAGCTGGCCCATGGGAGATGTGAGGAGAGGGGCCCCACCACTCTCAGGGAGATGGGTGCTTGAGGCCAGGCTGCAGGGGGCACCCAGCTCTGCTAGCAATCCAGGAACAGGAACCCGCTGCCTGTGTCAGACGGCTTCCGGGCCTAAGGTGTTCCTTGCAGGAATGGGTTAGGTACTCCACCCAAAACAGCCCGGGGGGTGCCGCAGCCCACCTCGTAACTTCTAGCCTAGTGCTTAGAGCAGGGGCCCAGGTTCATTCCCCTATCGCTGTCAGAGAGGCAAGCGGATTTGAACAGGGGTCTCCCACCTCCCAGGAGTGCTCTAACCACTGGGCTCTGGGATCTCGCGCTCTCCTGCTGAAGCTGTTCTGCTGTGGACAAATAACGAACGAGTGACTGGCCTGGACCCAGAGTCTTCTGCCTTCCCCCCCCAGACTCACTCTCACACCCCCGGTGACTGTCCCACGCAGGCTAAATACTGAGAGCGAGTGTGCGAGATTCTGTGGTCAGGTGACTAGGGCACCCGGCTGGGAAGGGGGAGACCCTCGCTCCATGCCCTGCTCAGGGTGACCATATTTCCCTAAACTGAAAATGGGACACCCCCAATTGAGCCAAGTAGCACGTTGGGAGCCGGGGCAGAGCAGTGGGTATGGGCTGGGGTCTGGGCAGCAGCGCAGTGTGTGACTGTGTGTGAGAACATGTGAGCTCGGAGCCAGGAGGTGAAGCAGGGCAAAGTCCCTTTGGGGGCTGGGAGGGCAGAGAGGCAGGAAGGAGGCTCCAGGTAGTGGCAGGGACCAAGGAGATGCCAGAGAGCAGCCCTGGAGGTGTGGGAACGCCGGGATGCAGGACCAGCATTTCAGATTTTGGTATGTGGGAGGCAACTTCTGGACTGTGAGGGGTGGGGAGGGGTCACTCCTGGCAGGTGGGGGGAGAGGAGCGAGTGATGGGGGGGTCACTCCTGGCGGGTGGGGGGAGAGGAGCGAGTGATGGGGGGGGTCACTCCTGGCGGGTGGGAGGAGAGGAGCGAGTGATGGGGGGGATCACTCCTGGCGGGTGGGAGGAGAGGAGCGAGGGATGGGGGGTCGCTCCTGGCGGGTGGGAGGAGAGGAGCGAGTGATGCGGGGTCACTCCTGGCAGGTGGGGGAGAATAGCGAGTGATGGGGGGGGGTCGCTCCTGGCGGATGGGAGGAGAGTAGAGAGTGATGGGGGGGGTCGCTCCTGGCGGGTGGGAGGAGAGTAGAGAGTGATGGGGGGGGGTCGCTCCTGGCAGGTGGGGGAGAATAGCGAGTGATGGGGGGGGGTCGCTCCTGGCGGGTGGGAGGAGAGTAGAGAGTGATGGGGGGGGTCGCTCCTGGCGGGTGGGAGGAGAGGAGCGAGTGATGGGGGGGGTCGCTCCTGGCGGGTGGGAGGAGAGGAGCGAGTGATGGGGGGTCACTCCTGGCAGGTGGGGGAGAATAGCGAGTGATGGGAGGATCACTCCTGGCGGGTGGGAGGAGAGTAGAGAGTGATGCGGGGTCACTCCTGGCGGGTGGGAGGAGAGGAGCGAGTGATGCGGGGTCACTCCTGGCAGGTGGGGGAGAATAGCGAGTGATGGGGGGGTCACTCCTGGCGGGTGGGAGGAGAGGAGCGAGTGATGGTGGGGTCGCTCCTGGCGGGTGGGAGGAGAGGGGCGAGTGACGGGGGGGGGGTCAGTCCTGGCAGGGGAGGGGGAGGAGCAAGCGACGGGGCGGGGGAGGTGTCATTCCTGGCTGGTGACAGGTGAGGGGAGAGGAGCGAGTGACTGGGGGGGCGGGTGTCACTCCTGGTGAGTCGTACAAAACCCAGGGGGGGCAAGTGCCCTCCACTGCCCTCCCTACATGGCAGCCGGGTTGGCTAGTAGGGCCTGGGGACCACCAGTCGACTCGCGGCTCTGCGGCCTCGCGGGAGAAGGGTTTGAATGAGGGCCCTGCCTGCACTGCCCTCTGATTGGGCTGCGGAGTGAGCCTGTGACATGCATCGCATCGGAGGGGCCAGATCCTGCCCCCATGGACGTCGCTGCTCGTCCCCCATGGACATCGCTGCCAGTCCCCCATGGACGTCGCTGCTCGTCCCCCATGGACGTCACTGCTAGTCCCCCATGGACGTCGCTGCTAGTCCCCCATGGACGTCGCTGCTCGTCCCCCATGGACATCGCTGCTCGTCCCCCATGGACATCGCTGCTCGCCCCCCATGGACGTCGCTGCTAGTCCCCCATGGACATCGCTGCTCGTCCCCCATGGACGTCGCTGCTCGTCCCCCATGGACATCGCTGCTCGCCCCCCATGGACGTCGCTGCTAGTCCCCCATGGACATCGCTGCTCGTCCCCCATGGACGTCGCTGCTCGCCCCCCCATGGACATCGCTGCTCGCCCCCCCATGGACATCGCTGCTAGTCCCCCATGGACGTCGCTGCTCGCCCCCCCATGGACGTCGCTGCTAGTCCCCCATGGACATCTCTGCCAGTCCCCCATGGACATCGCTGCTCGCCCCCCATGGACGTCGCTGCTAGTCCCCCATGGACGTCGCTGCTCGTCCCCCATGGACGTCGCTGCTAGTCCCCCATGGACGTCGCTGCTCGTCCCCCATGGACATCGCTGCTCGTCCCCCATGGACGTCACTGCTCGCCCCCCCATGGACATCGCTGCTCGCCCCCCCATGGACATCGCTGCTAGTCCCCCATGGACGTCGCTGCTCGCCCCCCCATGGACGTCGCTGCTAGTCCCCCATGGACATCTCTGCCAGTCCCCCATGGACATCGCTGCTCGCCCCCCATGGACGTCGCTGCTAGTCCCCCATGGACGTCGCTGCTCGTCCCCCATGGACGTCGCTGCTAGTCCCCCATGGACGTCGCTGCTCGTCCCCCATGGACATCGCTGCTCGTCCCCCATGGACGTCACTGCTCGCCCCCCCATGGACATCGCTGCTAGTCCCCCATGGACGTCGCTGCTAGTCCCCCATGGACGTCGCTGCTCGTCCCCCATGGACGTCACTGCTAGTCCCCCATGGACATCGCTGCTCGTCCCCCATGGACGTCGCTGCTAGTCCCCCATGGACGTCGCTGCTCGTCCCCCATGGACATCGCTGCTCGTCCCCCATGGACGTCACTGCTAGTCCCCCATGGACGTCGCTGCTCGTCCCCCATGGACATCGCTGCTCGTCCCCCATGGACGTCGCTGCTAGTCCCCCATGGACATCGCTGCTCGCCCCCCATGGACGTCGCTGCTAGTCCCCCATGGACATCGCTGCTCGCCCCCCATGGACGTCGCTGCTAGTCCCCCATGGACATCGCTGCTCGCCCCCCATGGACGTCGCTGCTCGTCCCCCATGGACATCGCTGCTCGTCCCCCATGGACGTCGCTGCTAGTTCCCCATGGATGTCGCTGCTCGTCCCCCATGGACGTCACTGCTTGCCCCCCCATGGACGTCGCTGCTCGCCCCCCATGGACGTCGCTGCTAGTCCCCCATGGACGTCGCTGCTAGTCCCCCATGGACGTCGCTGCTCGCCCCCCATGGACGTCGCTGCTCGCCCCCCATGGATGTCATTGCTCATCCCCCCATGGACGTCGCTGCTCGCCCCCCCATGGACGTCGCTGCTAGTCCCCCATGGACGTCGCTGCTCATCCCCCATGGACGTCGCTGCTCGCCCCACCATGGACGTCGCTGCTAGTCCCCCATGGACGTCGCTGCTCGCCCCCCCATGGACGTCGCTGCTAGTCCCCCATGGACATCTCTGCCAGTCCCCCATGGACATCGCTGCTCGCCCCCCATGGACGTCGCTGCTAGTCCCCCATGGACATCGCTGCTCGTCCCCCATGGACATCGCTGCTCGCCCCCCATGGACGTCGCTGCTAGTCCCCCATGGACATCGCTGCTCGTCCCCCATGGACGTCGCTGCTAGTCCCCCATGGACGTCGCTGCTTGTCCCCCATGGACATCGCTGCTCGTCCCCCATGGACGTCACTGCTCGCCCCCCCATGGACATCGCTGCTAGTCCCCCATGGACGTCGCTGCTAGTCCCCCATGGACGTCGCTGCTCGTCCCCCATGGACATCACTGCTAGTCCCCCATGGACATCGCTGCTAGTCCCCCATGGACGTCGCTGCTAGTCCCCCATGGACGTCGCTGCTCGTCCCCCATGGACATCGCTGCTCGTCCCCCATGGACGTCACTGCTAGTCCCCCATGGACGTCGCTGCTAGTCCCCCATGGACGTCGCTGCTCGCCCCCCATGGACGTCGCTGCTAGTCCCCCATGGACATCGCTGCTCGCCCCCCATGGACGTCGCTGCTAGTCCCCCATGGACATCGCTGCTCGCCCCCCATGGACGTCGCTGCTAGTCCCCCATGGACATCGCTGCTCGTCCCCCATGGACGTCGCTGCTAGTTCCCCATGGATGTCGCTGCTCGTCCCCCATGGACGTCACTGCTTGCCCCCCCATGGACGTCGCTGCTCGCCCCCCCATGGACGTCGCTGCTAGTCCCCCATGGACGTCGCTGCTAGTCCCCCATGGACGTCGCTGCTCGCCCCCCATGGACGTCGCTGCTCGCCCCCCATGGATGTCGTTGCTCATCCCCCCATGGACGTCGCTGCTCGCCCCCCCATGGACGTCGCTGCTAGTCCCCCATGGACGTCGCTGCTCGTCCCCCATGGACATCGCTGCTCGTCCCCCATGGACGTCGCTGCTAGTCCCCCATGGACATCGCTGCTCGCCCCCCATGGACGTCGCTGCTAGTCCCCCATGGACATCGCTGCTCGCCCCCCATGGACGTCGCTGCTAGTCCCCCATGGACATCGCTGCTCGCCCCCCATGGACGTCGCTGCTCGTCCCCCATGGACATCGCTGCTCGTCCCCCATGGACGTCGCTGCTAGTTCCCCATGGATGTCGCTGCTCGTCCGCCATGGACGTCACTGCTTGCCCCCCCATGGACGTCGCTGCTCGCCCCCCCATGGACGTCGCTGCTCGCCCCCCCATGGACGTCGCTGCTAGTCCCCCATGGACGTCGCTGCTCGCCCCCCATGGACGTCGCTGCTCGCCCCCCATGGATGTCGTTGCTCATCCCCCCATGGACGTCGCTGCTCGCCCCCCCATGGACGTCGCTGCTAGTCCCCCATGGACGTCGCTGCTCATCCCCCATGGACGTCGCTGCTCGCCCCACCATGGACGTCGCTGCTAGTCCCCCATGGACGTCGCTGCTCGCCCCCCCATGGACGTCGCTGCTAGTCCCCCATGGACATCTCTGCCAGTCCCCCATGGACATCGCTGCTCGCCCCCCATGGACGTCGCTGCTAGTCCCCCATGGACGTCGCTGCTCGTCCCCCATGGACATCGCTGCTCGCCCCCCATGGACGTCGCTGCTAGTCCCCCATGGACATCGCTGCTCGTCCCCCATGGACGTCGCTGCTAGTCCCCCATGGACGTCGCTGCTCGTCCCCCATGGACATCGCTGCTCGTCCCCCATGGACGTCACTGCTCGCCCCCCCATGGACATCGCTGCTAGTCCCCCATGGACGTCGCTGCTAGTCCCCCATGGACGTCGCTGCTCGTCCCCCATGGACATCACTGCTAGTCCCCCATGGACATCGCTGCTAGTCCCCCATGGACGTCGCTGCTAGTCCCCCATGGACGTCGCTGCTCGTCCCCCATGGACATCGCTGCTCGTCCCCCATGGACGTCACTGCTAGTCCCCCATGGACGTCGCTGCTAGTCCCCCATGGACATCGCTGCTCGCCCCCCATGGACGTCGCTGCTAGTCCCCCATGGACATCGCTGCTCGCCCCCCATGGACGTCGCTGCTAGTCCCCCATGGACATCGCTGCTCGCCCCCCATGGACGTCGCTGCTAGTCCCCCATGGACATCGCTGCTCGTCCCCCATGGACGTCGCTGCTAGTTCCCCATGGATGTCGCTGCTCGTCCCCCATGGACGTCACTGCTTGCCCCCCCATGGACGTCGCTGCTCGCCCCCCCATGGACGTCGCTGCTAGTCCCCCATGGACGTCGCTGCTAGTCCCCCATGGACGTCGCTGCTCGCCCCCCATGGACGTCGCTGCTCGCCCCCCATGGATGTCGTTGCTCATCCCCCCATGGACGTCGCTGCTCGCCCCCCCATGGACGTCGCTGCTAGTCCCCCATGGACGTCGCTGCTCGTCCCCCATGGACGTCGCTGCTCGTCCCCCATGGACGTCGCTGCTCGCCCCACCATGGACGTCGCTGCTAGTCCCCCATGGACGTCGCTGCTAATCCCCCATGGACGTCACTGCTCGCCCCCCCATGGACGTCACTGCTCGCCCCCCCATGGACGTCGCTGCTAGTCCCCCATGGACGTCGCTGCTCGCCCCCCCATGGACGTCGCTGCTCGCCCCCCCATGGACGTCGCTGCTAGTCCCCCATGGACGTCGCTGCTCGCCCCCCATGGACGTCGCTGCTCGCCCCCCATGGACGTCGTTGCTCGTCCCCCCATGGACGTCGCTGCTCGCCCCCCCATGGACGTCGCTGCTCACCCCCCCCATGGACGTCGCTGCTAGTCCCCCATGGACGTCGCTGCTCGCCCCCCATGGACGTCGCTGCTAGTCCCCCATGGACGTCACTGCTCGTCCCCCATGGACGTCGCTGCTAGTCCCCCATGGACGTCGCTGCTCGCCCCCCCCATGGACGTCGCTGCTAGTCCCCCATGGACGTCGCTGCTCGCCCCCCCATGGACGTCGCTGCTCGTCCCCCATGGACGTCGCTGCTAGTCCCCCATGGACATCGCTGCTCGCCCCCCATGGACATCGCTGCTCGCCCCCCATGGACATCGCTGCTCGTCCCCCATGGACGTCGCTGCTAGTTCCCCATGGATGTCGCTGCTCGTCCCCCATGGACGTCACTGCTCGCCCCCCCATGGACGTCGCTGCTCGCCCCCCCATGGACGTCGCTGCTAGTCCCCCATGGACGTCGCTGCTCGCCCCCCCATGGACGTCGCTGCTAGTCCCCCATGGACGTCGCTGCTAGTCCCCCATGGACGTCGCTGCTCGCCCCCCCATGGACGTCGCTGCTAGTCCCCCATGGACGTCGCTGCTCGTCCCCCATGGACGTCGCTGCTCGCCCCCCATGGACGTCGTTGCTCGTCCCCCCATGGACGTCGCTGCTCGCCCCCCCATGGACGTCGCTGCTCACCCCCCCCATGGACGTCGCTGCTAGTCCCCCATGGACGTCGCTGCTCGCCCCCCATGGACGTCGCTGCTAGTCCCCCATGGACGTCACTGCTCGTCCCCCATGGACGTCGCTGCTAGTCCCCCATGGACGTCGCTGCTCGCCCCCCCCCATGGACGTCGCTGCTAGTCCCCCATGGACGTTGCTGCTCGTCCCCCATGGACGTTGCTGCTCGTCCCCCATGGACGTCGCTGCTAGTCCCCCATGGACGTCGCTGCTCACCCCCCATGGACGTCGCTGCTAGTCCCCCATGGACATCGCTGCCAGTCCCCCATGGACGTCGCTACTCGCCCCCCCCATGGACGTCGCTGCTCGCCCCCCATGGACGTCGCTGCTCGCCCCCCCATGGACGTCGCTGCTCGTCCCCCATGGACGTCGCTGCTCGCCCCCCCATGGACGTCGCTGCTCGTCCCCCATGGACGTCGCTGCTCGTCCCCCCATGGACGTCGCTGCTCGCCCCCCCATGGACGTCGCTGCTCGCCCCCCATGGACGTCGCTGCTAGTCCCCCATGGACGTCGCTGCTCGCCCCCCCATGGACGTCGCTGCTCGCCCTCCATGGACGTCGCTGCTCGCCCCCCATGGACATCGCTCTTAAGAGCAAACAGGACAAAAGCCCAGTTTTACCAAAAAAGTCGAGATGTCAGGGACAGGGCTTAGAAAGGGGACTGTCCCGGCCCGAACGGGACGCACGGTCCCCCTGATTTACCCAGCGTGGAAGAGTTTCAATGGGAGAGGCTGAGGGAACCCTCGTTGCTCAGTGGGTAGAGCAACCTCCTGAGACGCAGGCAAGTCCCAGTCAAACCCTTCTCCCCTTCGGGCAAAGTGAGGGGAACTGACCCTGGGCCCCAGTGCGTGCTCTAACTACTGGGCCAAAGGGGGTAAGGTAGGCACCTTCATCTCCTCCCGTCTGGATTCGGGGTGGGATCTAGGCTGGGAGATGTGCTCGGAGGTGCCTAACAGATCGGGGCCTGTGCAATGTAGGCAGCCCAATGCCCGTCTCTGCGAATTGCTCAGGGAGCGACGCCCAGACACCTAGAGCGAGGCAGCAGGGTGTGTGCCCAGAGGCAGGAACACAGGCGCCGAGGGCATTTACACCCAGAAAATGTAGGCACCAAGCGAACTGAGGCTCCTACAGGGTTTGGTGGGGGCTTTGTGGATCACAGTGAAGCCAAACCGGGACTTAGGCACCTACATCTGGGGTATGGTGGCTAAGTCCCTTCACAGACCCTACCTAGCCTCAGTGACCGGGGGATATTCAGACAGATCTGCCTCTGTGGGGCTGGGAGGGTTAATTGGCTCCCATTTGCAAAGCACTAACTAGTCACCTGTGCCCCTAGGCCATGGGCCAGCTCTGCTCTCAGTTACACACCTGCACAAAGAGTCTACCCCCGAGCACCATGGAGCAGCCCCCTCTGCCCATTGTTCAGTGGGAACCGTGACTGGTCCTGAATGCATGGGAGCCTCCTTCGCTAGCAGCTAGATATGGGAGGGGGGCTGCGTTCAGGCTGCTGGGTCGTTCTGCTAACTCCGAGCTGGGGATGACGTGCCAGGTGAGGTTACTTCCCTTCGTGTGTCCGGCAGGGCCCATCCCCACAGCCACAGGGCTTGTGAAATCTCTCGCACTAAAGAAGAAAGCCTCTAGGCTTGGCCTACCCAAAATGCTGAGCTGATGACCTGCCAGGGCTGCACCTAAGTGTATTAACTGAGGCTGATCACAGCTTAAAAATGGAGATGCAGCCCACAGAGAGGAAGCTAGAGCAATGCATGCTGAGACCTGGACAGCCTCAAAGGGATTTAGGCACCAAACTTCCATTGATGTAAATGGGAGTTAGGCACCTATTATACCTTTCAGGGTCTGGGCCTTTCTGTTTAAGGAGGGCACAGGGCTGTGGGCTGCATTTGGCCACCATGCCCATGGGCCCTAGTTTGGCTGCCCCTGCCCTAAAGGAAGTCCTACATGGATCTGGTGACAGGGCTGTTCATAGTAACAGATGTAGGCCTTATAAGACTCAATGCCCAATTACAGCCCAGCACCCAGCCCCAGAACAGTGGGGAGGAGCTGGGATGGAAGGGCCTGGCTGTGAGGGGCATGGGATGCCCCAGTTATGGAGTGATTGAGAGGCTGAGGAGGGAGACCTTCCCCGGGGAGCAGATGCCATACAGTGGAATTCCATTAAAAGCTGAGCTAAGTGACTTATTCTTGGGTCAGAAAACCAGTGAGCAGCAGAGTGGGGGCCTGCTGTCAAGCAGGGCTAAATGAACTGCTTTGGATAAAATTGGGGCTGACTGACCCTCGGCCCACAGCTAAAACCAGCCTGAACCCTGGATTTTTGTAATGAATGCTTTCCCCCTCCCATCTTCATGTTGATTTTTTGTAGCTGCCTTTGCCATTCTAGATTCCGGGAGTGGAGTTGGTGTGGGGACCCCTGCTGCAGAAACCCCATGAATAATGAGGATCTGCATCAGAAGTCCCATAATCCAAGCTTGGCTCCAATTGGAAACTGAACCTGAAGCCCCTTCTCCAGGCTGGCACAAGTGAGTTGTGTTTTAACATGAGGATTTGCCTAGGCTGCAGCTAAGGACAGCTGCAAATCTTAGCACTTCCTCTGGTATGTCTTGGACGTGTCAGCAGTTTGGATCTGGCTTGCTACATCCTGGGTCATTCTGGGACCAGAAGCAGATATGCTGTGCTGGAAAGGTTGTTCTGGTGAGATTTCCAGTCTTGAAGGCAAATTCTCTGCCGGTGTCAATTGGTGGGTACTCCACTGACTTTCGTGGAGCTGCATCGATGCACACCAGTCGTGCAATGGGCCCATGGTGTGAGGAAAAACACACCGTGGATCAGGGGTGGCAGGTTTGTAGAAATCTTGGTGGTGCCCAGAACCCGCCCCCGCCACCTGCCCAAGGCTCTGGGAGGGAGTTTGGGTGGGGGAGGAGGTCTGGGGTGCAGGCCCTGGGCTGGGGCAGGGGATAGGGGTGCAGGCTCTGGGAGGGAGTTTGGGGATGGGAAGGGGTGCGGCTGGAAGGAGTTTGGGGGAGAGGTGCAGGGGTGCAGCTGCGGATGGGTTTGGGGTGTTGGATGGGGCTCAGGGCTATGGCTGAGGGTTGGGCTGTGGGGTGGGGCTGGGGATGAGGGGTTCATGATGAAGGAGGGGGCTCAGGGTTGGGGCAGAGGGTTAGGGTGCAGGGGGATGAGGGCTCTGTCTGGGACTGGGGATAAGGTGTTTGGGGTGTGGGAGGGGCTCAGGGCTAGGGTAGAGGGTGCTGTGGGGGGTGAGGGCTCTGGGGATGGGGCAGGGCTGGGGATGAGTTGGGGGCTGCCCTGGGACTGGGGCCAGAGAGGAGGACTCCCCCCAGCCCTTTCCCCGCCGGCAGCAGCAAGCTCTGGGGAAGGGGCCCCCCTCTCTCTTCCCTCTCCCCCGCACCGGCAGCACACTCTGGGGGAGGGGGAGGGGCTGCCCCTTGCCCAGCGTGGGGCAGGAGCGGCGGCTGTCGGGGTGGGGGGTGCAGATCACAAGGTCAAACACTCACCGAAGCCCCAGCAGCTGCTCAGGTGAGTGAGGTCCAGATGATCATGTCTCCCAGAAGCCCCCTCGGCGTCTTCTCCTGGTGGGTGCCGGGGAGAGGAGGGAAAGCACGTGTGTGCCCCCTCCCCCTCCTGAGTGCAGCAGCAGCTACCTCAGCCTGCTCTGGGGCAGAAACAGCCGGCAGCGCGCAGGCAGGCAAGGGAGAGCTGTGTGCCGTTTCAATGCGGCAGGGACGCTCCGGGGCCGGGGGGGACGCTCCAGGGCTGGGGGGCCAGCAGGTGGGGGCCGGGGGAGGGACCCAGCTCCAAATATTGGTGGAGGAGGGCCCCCCGCCCTGAATATTCCTGGAGCGTGGGCACCACGAGCCCATACAACTCACTGCCTGTGCTGTGGGGTGCTTACTGGACCCGAAGGTCAATTTTGTGAGGTTTGCCCATCGCTACCTGAAGGCCCATCAAACCGAGACGTGAGCCAAGGAAAATCTGACCCGACTTGAAGCTTTGCAGGTTAAGACTGTGGAGAACTGGAAGTCTTGGCACAGTCAAGGAACTATGATGTGATTGGAAACAGAGACTTGGTGGGATAACTCCCATGACTGTAGCACTGTCATGGATGGATATAAACTGTTCAGGAGGGACAGGCGGGGGAGAAAAGCGGGAGGAGTTGCACTGTATGTAAGAGAGCAGTATGATTGCTCAGAGCTCCAGTATGAAACTGGAGAAAACCTGTTGGGAGTCTTTGGATTGAGTTTAGAGGCGAGAGCAACAAGGGTGATGTCATGGTGGGCGTCTGCTATAGACCAGACCAGGAGGATGAGGTGGACGAGGCTTTCTTTGGACAACTAACAGATGTTACTAGATCACAGGCCCTGGTTCTCATGGGGGACTTCAATCACCCCGCTACCTGCTGGGAGAGCAATACAGCGGTGCACAGACAATCCAGGAAGTTTTTGGAGAGTGTTGGGGACAACTTCCTGGTGCAAATGCTGGAGGAACCAACTAGGGCCGTGCTCCTCATGACCTGCTGCTCACAAACAGGGAAGAATTGGTAGGGGAAGTAGAAGTGGGTGGCAACCTGGGAAGCAGTGATCATGAGATGGTCGAGTTCAGATCCTGCCAAAAGGAAGAAAGGAGAGTGGCAAATACGGACCCTGGACATCAGAAAAGCAGACTTTGACTCTCTCAGGAAACTGATGGGCAGGATCCCCTGGGAGGCTAATCTGAGTGGGGCAAGGATTCCAGGGGCAAGGATTCCAGGAGAGCTGGCTGTATTTTAAAGAAGCCTTATTGAGGGTGCAGGAACAACCATCCTGATGTGCAGAAAGAATAGCAAATATGGCAGGCATCCAGCTTGGCTTAACAGAGAAATCTTTCATGAACTTAAACACAAAAAGGAAGCTTACAAGAAGTGGAAACTTGGACAGCTGACTAGGGAGGAGTATAAAAATATTGCTCAAGCATGCAGGGGTGTAATCAGGAAGGCAGAGCTGTAACAAGGGCAAGGCGAGTGAGGCACTTGCCTCTGGCGTGCATACCTGAGGGCGCGCAGAAGGGTCCTTCTTGCCTCGCAGGAGTGGCTCCAGGCACCAGGGGCGGTAAGCCGCGGGGGGCTCAGGCCGGTTGCTTTGAGGGTGGCAGTCAGGCAGCATTCAGTGGCATGCCTGCGGGAGGTCTGCCGGTCCCGCGGCTTCGGCGGCAATCGGCGGCGGGTACGCCGAAGGCATGGGACCGGCAGATCACCTGCAGAAATGCCACTGAACACTGCCCGACTGCTTGGGGCGGCAAAAACCATAGAGCCCCCCCCCTGTTGCCTCGGACACCGAAATCCGTAGTTACGGCTCTGCCGGAAGGCAAAGCTCAATTGGAATTGCAGCTAGCAAGGGATGTGAAGGGTAACAAGAAGGGTTTCTACAGGTATGTTAGCAACAAGAAGTAGGTCAGGGAAGTGTGGGACCCTTACTGAGTGGGGGAGGCAACATAGTGACAGGTGATGTGGAAAAAGCTGAAGTACTCAATGCTTTTTTTTTGCCTCCATTTTCACAGACAAGGTCAGCTCCCAGACTGCTGCACTGAGCAGCCCTCAGTGGTGAAAGAACAGGTTAAGGACTATTTAGAAAAGCTGGACATGCACAAGTCCATGGGGCCGGATGCACTGCATCTGAAGATGCTGAGGGAGTTGGCTGATGTGATTGCAAAGATATTGGCCATTATCTTTGAAAACTCGTGGCGATTGGGGGAACTCCGGGATGATTGGAAAAAGGCAAATACAGTGCCCATCTTTAAAAATGGGAAGAAGGAGAACCCAGGGAACTACAGACTGGTGATCCTCACCTCAGTCCCCAGAAAAATCATGGAGCAGGTCCTCAATGAATTCATTTTGAAGCACTTGGAGGAGAGGAAGGTGATCAGGAACAGTCAACATGGATTCACCAATGGCAAGTCATGCCTGACAAACCTGATTGCCTTCTATGATGAGATAACCGGCTCTGTGGATATGGGGAAAGCGATGGACGTGATTTACCTTGACTTTAGCAACGCTTTTGATATGGTCTCCCACAGTATTCTTGCCAGCAAGTTAAAGAAGTATGGATTGGATGAATGCACTATAGGGGGGATAGAAAGCTGGCTAGATCATCAGGCTCAATGGTAGTAATCAACGGCTCGATGTCTAGTTAGCAGCTGGTATCAAGCAGAGTGCCCCAGGGGTCTGTCCTGGGGCTAGTTTGTTCAACATCTTCATTAATGATCTGGATGATGGGATGGATTGCACCCTCAGCAAGTTCGCGGATAACACTAAGCTGCGGAGAGAGGTAGATATGCTGGAGGGTAAGGATAGGATCCAGAGTGACCTAGACAAATTGGAGGAGTGGGCCAAAAGAAATCTGATGAGGTTCAAAAAGGACAAGTGCAGAGTCCTGCACTTAGGATGGAAGAATCCCATGCACCAATACAGGTTGGAGACCGACTGTCTAAGCGGCAGTTCAACAGAAAAGGACCTGGGGATTACAGTGGAACGAGAATCTGGATATGAGTCAGCAGTGTGCCCTCTTTGCCAAGACTAATGGCATATTGGGCTGCATTAGTAGGAGCATTGCCAGCAGATCAACACTGGTGAGGCCACATCTGGAGTATTGCGTCTAGTCCCCACTCTCCCAACACACAACGGATGTGGGCAAATTGGAGACAGTCCAGCGGAGGGAACGAAAATGATTAGGGGGTTGGGGCACATGACTTATGAGAAGAGGCTGAGGGAACTGGGGTTATTTAGCCTGCAGAAGAGAAGAGTGGGGTGGGGGGGGGGATTTGATAGCAGCCTTCAACTATTTGAAGGGGGGTTCCAAAGAGGATGGAGCTCGGCTGTTCTCAGTGGTGGCAGATGACAAGAACAGGGAGCAATGGTCTCAAGTTGCACTTGAAGGAGCACAATAGCTCTGCCTCTGGGGAGGCCTAGGTTGGATATTAGGGGATTGGCTACACTTGCAAGTTAGGGCGCATTAAGTCAGCCCCGGGCGCCCTAACCCCTGATGTATCCACATTGGCAAGGCATGAAGAGCACCCAGACTCCGCGGCTGGAGCACCCCTGGTAATCCACCTCCATGGGAAGCATAAGCTTGCTGCACCCCAGCTGGAGTGCCATGGCACCAGTGTGGACACCCTGGTCTGTTAATGCGCTCTGATCGGCCTCCAGAAGTGTCCCACAATGCCCATTCTAGTCACTCTGGTCATCACTTTGAACTCTACTGCCCTGCCCTCAGGTGACCAAATGTCAGACCCGCCATTTAAATTCTCTGGCAATTTTGAAAATCCCCTTCCTGTTTGTTCAGCCAGGCGTGGAGTGCTCTCAGCACATCTTCCCAGGTGACCATGCCTCCACGTGCCAGGCGATCCCCAGTATGGAGCAATGGCGAGGTGCTGGACCTCATCAGTGTTTGGGGGGAGGAAGCTGTGCAGTCCCAGCAGCGCTCCAGCCAGAGAATTATGGTATTTTCGGGCAGATATCAAGGGCCATGATGGAAAGGGCCATGACCGGGACGCACTGCGGGGTTAAAGTGAAGGAGCTGCGGAATTCTACCGCAAAGCCCACGAGGGAAACGGCCGCTCCGGTGCTGCCCCCGTGACCTGCCGATTCTACAAAGAGCTGAATGTGATACTTGGGGGCGACCCCACCTCCACTCTGAGGACCACCATGGACAATTCAGAGCCCAGTTCAACAAGGCAGGAGGAGGAGGAAGAGGAGCAAAGTGGGAGCAAGGGTGCTGAGGCGGGGGGAGACACCCCGGAATCCCTAGATTCATGCAGCCAGGAACTGTTCTCGAGCCAGGAGGAAGGCAGCCAGTCGCAGCAGCCGGTGCTTGGGGAAGGACAAACACCAGAGGAGGTTCCCGGTAAGTGGCTTTGGGGGTGGGGGGCAGGAAGTTGTTCAGTGCAGGCTCTTGGGGCGAGGAGGGTTAGGGCTGCATGCATGCCTAGATGCGGAATAGGGTGTTGATGTGCTCTCTCACATTGCGGTAATCGGCCTCAGTGATCTCTTCAAAGGTCTCATGCAGAAGTGGAGCAATGCGTTTGCGCAGGTTTATTTGAGAGAGCCACTGTGCTTCCTTGTCCCAGTCAGGCTAACATGTCCGTGCACTGTGCCGTGAGAGGCAGGGGGACCATTGCTGCACGCAGGCAAGCCGCATTTGGGCCAGGGCGGAAGCCGCATTGCAGTAGAAGACCCTCCCTTGCTTCCCAGGTCACCCTCAGCAGCGAGATATCTTCCAGGACGAACTCATCCTGTGGAAAATGTGAGGACAGTGTTCAGTGTAGGGGCCCCCTGCAGCTGTTGGCTCTCCCCAAGGCACAGAAAACCCGCTGGGCAGTACGGCTGTGAAACAAACAGTCCCCCTTGACCCTGCGCGTACTCACCATTTGGGGGCTCCCGTGGGTTCTGTGCGCTTGCTTTGGGACGGGCAATTTCTGCTATTGTGTACACTGTACATATCTTTAAGTACGGCTGAATCATTTCTCTGGTGTGAACAACGCTGCCGCTGTTAAGTGTTGCATTTTGCCTTTACAGATGCAACCTTGAGATCTCAGCCGTCCGTGTGATCCCCGGCCGAGAGACTGCAAAGAATCAGGAAAGTGTCCGCGAAGAAGCAAAGAGGACCTGCTGCATGAAGTCGTGCAGCAGTCCCTTCATGGCAAGCAGAAGTGCAGGAGTGGCAGGAGAGTGAGAGGAGGCTCCGCCAGCAGAATGCGGAGCGCCAGCACCAAACACAGAGCGGCTGCTAAGCATCATGGAGCGCCAAGCGGACTCAACACAGGTGCCCGTAGCAATGCAGACGGAGCACATTTGTGCCGGCCCCTCCGCTGAAGCCTCTTTCCCCTGTGTCCCCATGTCACCGCCAACCCACTTTCCCCAACATCCGGGTTCTTATCGCCACCAGCTGCCTCCAACACCTGTATCTTCACCACCCAGCCCTGAAAACTACGACCCTTATCCACTGCACTCAGCCCCCATCACCGTGCATTATAGCCAGCCTGAAGTGCAGCACTCACTGCACAGCACTCCAGGCAGGGAGGCTGAGTATGAGAACAGGACACACACAAATCTCTGATTGTCCCGTTCCCCACCCACCCCCCTTCCCTTGTCTCACACAGCACAGATGTGTCATGCAGTTTCCGTTGCCCAAGCAGTTGTTTCTTTTCTATAAATGAATCTTTTGGCTTTGAAAACATTCTTTACTATTGCATAAAGTAAAAGATCCCTTAGCCCAGGAAAGCAACAGGCACTGCAAGTCAGTGTAGCAAACACAGATTCCTTCTAGCATTGGAACCACTGCACTTCACTCCGGTGCAGGGCACCAGACATTACTGGTGGTTTTCGGCCTCAAATTGCTCCCTCAAGGCATCCCTAATCCTTGCAGCCGCGCTTGTTCCCAGGCCCAAAAGCGGCGTTCCACGGTGGTGAGCATGTCCGTGAATGCCACAGGCAATCTCGTGTCATATGCGTTACGCGAGTCGATATCATCGTCGGACTCCTCACTGTCAGTTTATACCTTGAGTAACCCGACTGCCAAACGTGACGTGCTGGCGAGACTCATCAGCGTATTCCTCAGCACTTTGGGATCCATTCCCGCAGACCGAAAGGGAAGACAGAGCGCGCAGCACAAGAACATTGAAAGATGGCGCCAATGTGGACGGAAGCACAGGGATTGCTGGGATGCGAAGCAATGCATCACGGGGCGTTGGGATGGACCCAGAATGCCCGCACCCCCCAGCCCCTTCCCACAAGCCACAGCGCCAGGATGGAAAGAGGTGCTCTGTGGGATAGCTTCCCATAATGCACCGCTCCCAATGCTGCTGCAAGTGCCACAAATGTGGCCATGACACTGTGCTTCCTTAGAGGTTTTTAAGGTCAGGCTTGACAAAGCCGCCCTGGCTGGGATGATCTAGTTGGGGTTGGTCCTGCTTTGAGCAGGGGGTTTGGACTAGATACCTCCTGAGGTCCCTTCTAACCCTGAGATTCTATGATTCTATGAAATGTCAGAGCTCTGTGTGTGGGAGCCGGCAGGGCTGAAATATCAGGGGTGCTACTGTCAGCATGGAGGTGCATCAGCAGAGCTGTAGATGGGGAGAGCAGATAAGGTGGACAGGATCAGGACTGGAACAGCAGAGGAGAGGAATCATAGAATCATCGAATCTCAGGGTTGGAAGGGACCTCAGGAGGTCATCTAGTCCAACCCCCTGCTCAAAGCAGGACCAAACCCAACTAAATCATCCCAGCCAGGGCTTTGTCAAGCCTGACCTTAAAACCTCTAAGGAAGGAGATTCCACCACCTCCCTAGGTAACCCATTCCAGTGCTTCACCATCCTACTAGTGAAAAAGTTTTTCCTAATATCCAACCTAAACCTCCACCTCTGCAACTTGAGACCATTACTCCTTGTTCTGTCATCTTCTACCACTGAGAACAGTCTAGATCCATCCTCTTTGGAACCCCCTTTTAGGTAGTTGAAAGCAGCTATCAAATCCCCCCTCACTCTTCTCTTCTGCAGGCTAAACAATCTCAGTTCCCTCAGCCTCTCCTCATAAGTCATGTGCTCCAGCCCCCTAATCATTTTTGTTGCCCTCCGCTGGATTCTTTTCCAATTATCCACATCCTTCTTGTAGTGTGGGGCCCAAAACTGGACACAGTACTCCAAATGAGGCCTCACCAGTGCCAAATAGAGGGGAATGATCACGTCCCTTGATCTGCTGGAAATGCCCCTACTTATACAGCCCAAAATGCCGTTAGCCTTCTTGGCAACAAGGGCACACTGTTGACTCATATTCAGCTTTTCGTCCACTGTAACCCCTAGGTCCTTTTCTGCAGAACTGCTGCCCAGCCATTCGGTCCCTAGTCTGTAGCAGTGCATGGATTCTTCCGTCCTAAGTGCAGGACTCTGCACTTGTCCTTGTTGAACCTTATCAGATTTCTTTTGGCCCAATCCTCTAATTTGTCTAGGTCCCTCTGTATCCTGTCCCTACCCTCCAGCGTATCAACCACTCCTCCCAGTTTAGTGTCATCTGCAAACATGCTAAGGGTGCATCCACACCATCCTCCAGGTCGTTGATGAAGATATTGAACAAACCGGCCCCAGCACCGCCCCTTGGGGCTCTCCACTTGATACCGGGTGCCAACTAGACATGGAGCCATTGCGCACTAGGAAGGATGGTGCAGCATTAAGAGCTCTAACCCAGGCCTCAGGAAATCCCCGTTTAGTTCCCTGTTCTGTCACAAACTTCCTGGGTCATGGCAGGCGAGTCACTCAGGCTCTGTGCTATTGCTGTGCTCCCAGGCGCAAGAGGCAAACGACTTAGGGCTTAGGGCTTAGGGCGCGCACGATGCTCAGAGCCTATGGAGAGGGCAGTGCGGTGAGCCTGCTGCTCATCTGCAGGGAAGTGAGGAGAGTGTAAATACCCCTCAGCCCTGCCTGCGGTGGAGCAGGGTCCCTGCTGCTGAGTGCCACCTGCCAGGGAGAGCCTGGGCTTGAGAGGGGGAATGTGCCTCTCGGGCAGGGCTGGCCGCTGGAATGTCGGCAATGTTGGCAAGGCCTGAGCCTTCTGGCGTCCCATTGTTCTGAGTGTGCTGTCAGTTCACTGGCATTAGCAGCGCCCCAGCCTGAGGGCATCAAAGCCAGCGCCAAGATGAATGGGTCACGGCTTCCGCCACACCTGGTGCAGCCACTGCTATGCCTGGGAAGAGCTGAGCAGGGGCCCTGCTGGCTAGGCAATGACCTGTCAGAGCCTGGGCCTCTAGACACCCTCCCTGGACGTCTGGCAAGTGAAGATTAATGATGGGCCCTGGTGCTTGGGTAGGGGACCCCAAAGGCTGGGGCGCTGGAACAATGTATAGTGGGGGTGCTGCGAGCCATTGGAGAAAACTGTAACCCTGTATCTATTGGAAACCACTTCAAGCCAGGGAGTGCGGCAGCCCCACCCCACGCCCCCAGTTCCAGCACCTATGCCAAAGGTTCCCTCCCAGCACCCATCCAGATCACTGCAGAGAAGCATGGGGCCAGGGTTTGGAAGCTGATGCCCCATGCCCGCAGCAGTGATGTGGGGTCCTCAGTCAGCAGCTGCCAGGGGGTCTTGTTTTCAGTGACTATTTCCAGGACTAAGGCTTGATGGCTGCAGTGCTCTCACAGGTGCTCCTTGCCCAGGGCAGCCATCCCTGGGTCATGGCGTGGCACAGGAATACACTTGCTGCAGCCTTCCTCACGGCTGGTGCTGCACCTCTCTGGCTGGCAGCAGCACCTGGCCTGAGCTCTGAACCTGAGACCGGAAACTTCCGTGGGGGCCGAGCCCCCGAGGCGGCAGCGTTGGCGGGCGAGCTCTGGGGCCGAGCCCCCCCGGGGCGGCGGCGTTGGCGAGCGAGCTCTGGGGCCGAGCCCCCGAGGCGGCGGCGTTGGCGAGCGAGCTCTGGGGCCGAGCCCCCCGAGGCGGCGGCGTTGGCGGGCGAGCTCTGGGCCGAGCCCCCGAGGCGGCGGCGTTGGCGAGCGAGCTCTGGGGCCGAGCCCCCGAGGCGGCGGCGTTGGCGGGCGAGCTCTGGGGCCGAGCCCCGAGGCGGCGGCGTTGGCGAGCGAGCTCTGGGCCGAGCCCCCCGAGGCGGCGGCGTTGGCGGCGAGCTCCGGGGGCCGAGCCCCCGAGGCGGCGGCATTGGTGGGCAAGCTCCGGGGGCCGAGCCCCAGGGGCGGCGGCGTTGGCAGGCGAGCTCTGGGGGGCCGAGCCCCCCGAGGCGGCGGCGTTGGCAGGCGAGCTCTGGGGCTGAGCCCCCTGAGGCGGCGGCGTTGGCGGGCAAGCTCCGGGGGCCGAGCCCCAGGGGCGGCGGCATTGGCGGGTGAGCTCTGGGGCCGAGCCCCCGAGGCGGCGGTGTTGGCGGGCGAGCTCTGGGGGCCGAGCCCCCCGAGGCGGCGGCGTTGGCGGGCAAGCTCTGGGGCCGAGCCCCAAGGCGGCGGTGTTGGCGGGCGAGCTCTGGGGGCCGGTCTGGCTCAGCTGGGAGCTGCCCATTCCCCAGCGCTCGCTCTGCCCCTGCCACCTGGCCTGCTGCTGTGCAGCTCCTGTCCCTGCTTGGCCGCCAGGGACCCGCTGGCTCTGCCTGTGCCACTGCTCCTGCTGCTCGGCGGCCACCGCCGCTGGGGCTGGGCCAGACCCCACAGGCCACCTGGGCACAAGGCCAGGCCTGCAGCAATAGGTCACGGCACCATCTAGTGGCTCTCGGGAGCGTGGCACCAGCATAATCCTGAGCCCAAGGATGAGGCCCCAAAGCCGAGCAGGTGCCATGCAGCCAGCTACGCACCGGAAGGGGGTCCCCAGTGAGGGCTGACACTGGCCGGGGCAGAGGCCGGCGGGGATGGGCACGGGGACAGCTGTTTCCTGGGGAGAGAGCAGGAAGGAACCCAGTGAAGTCCAGCTAGCGGGACCCCCTGACCCACGGGCAGCAATGCAGCCCAGGCAGGAGGGGTGCCCGGCCACGTGGCTGCTGGGCTCGGCTTGGCCCCGGCACTCCGGAGTCATTGAGTCCCAGCCTGGTGTCATGGGCACTGGCTTGCAGCTGGCCCCGCACACTTTGCCTTGCTGTGGCTGACCCTAGGGGTGGGGACCCGCCCGCCCCGGCTCCATCCCCTGTGCACTGGCTGAGGGCTCTGGGAGGCACGCTGCCAGGTAGCCTGGCCTAGCAGCTGCAGCACAGCCCCTGGTGGGCAGGAGAGCGGGAGAAGTGGGGGTTGAGCCCCACTTGAGATGCCTGGGGCTTGCTTTGCAGAGGTGCGGCCTCACTGGGTTCAGCGGGGAACAGGGGGCGGGGGGAGGAGGGGGGAACTGGCCCCTTTCAGAAACATGGCTCAAGGGCTTGGAGCCTCAAACACCTCCTAACTGCCAGTGATTTCAATGGAATTAGGTGCCTCAGGACCTCCATGGCTCTGGGCCAAGGTGCTTCAGGTCTGGCACCAAAATCAGGGAGCACCTTAACAAATTTGCCTTAAGCTGCATCAGCGTCACAATCTGAGAAATTTGCGTGGCCCTGCCTTGGGTGGAATTTACCCCATCACCACTGAGATCCTTGCTCCAAAACCCTTGAGCTGTGCAAAGTATTGCCCTTGTCTGAATGGGCCAGGGCCAGGCCAGATGCCTTCGGCCCCCTGCGCCCCAAACCCACCTTGGAGCTGCACAGGGGGTTCATTTTATTTCCCAGCCTGTGTATCTTACAAATCATTTGTGCAGAGAGTGTCATCTTACAATAGTGATAAATAGAACTTTATTTTATACATATGTCACCAGAAACACACACACAATCTCGGATTTTAAAAAAATTAGTTTCTGAACATTAATTTAGAATTGAATCCAATGCATTTTATGTCGCTTTAAAAAAATGAATACAACACAGACATAAAATACCCCTGGGTGTTCACAGCATAGTTATATTACACAGACAGTAGGCAGTTCAAAATTAAATACATACACATCATGGAGTTGTACCTTCCTGCCCGCAGAGGAAGCCATTTCAATTTATTTGTTTACAATGTGCAGTACAAGCCCCCACAGGAAAACAGCCCCCTGGCTCCACACCAAGGTCAGGCTGCTTCAGGAGCGGCTGGTGACCCTGTGGAGGCCAGGAAGCTGCGCTGTTTGTAGTGCATCGTGTGCGCATTGTGACTGCAAACCGGCCTGCTGGCCTAACCCTGGGCAGCGGCACAGAAGAGGTTAATATCACAGCTTGCACTTTTCCCCAAAAAATGTTTTTTTTCTGACAAAAAAGGTATTTTCAGCAAAATTATTTTTTTTTGGTGGAAATTTTTATTTGGGTCAAATTCCCCCCCCCCAGCCCAGTTTTGGGGGGGCCCTGGCTAGGTTCAGGGACTCCTGGCACCCCTGTGTCACTTTCGTCAAAATGTTCCAGCCTGTCGATGAAAAAACATAACTGGAACATTTCTGGGTTAAAATATTTTCCTCCACAATGGGAAATTTGACCAGAGCGGTGCTTGGGGACACTCACCATTCGGGGGTTTCGGACTCAGTTTTTTCATCAAAAACAAAACCCCAAAAATAGTGCAGGAAGCTTTTTGGGGGAAAATATTTTTTAAAAAATCCCTGGAAAAACAGAATTGGCTTTTCCAGCCCAGGCCTCCCTTGTGCCTCTGGGCTCCTGGCTCAGCCTTCGCACTGGTGCCCAGCACGGCACTTGCTGGCCACTCACCTGCAGCAGGAGCCGGGGTTACCCTGGGGGCTGCAATGGTGCTGCTGGAGATTGTCTGGCAGTGGCCGTGGCTCTTTGGGATAAACACTGTAAGGTCGTCAGGCGTTTGCCCCGGCTGGGGTTCACACACGCCCGCGGGCTGGGCCGTCGTGAAAGCCTAATGCGGCCGAGCTCTCTCAGACCCCAGGCTGACGGCACGGCCCTGCATTGCTCCCCACAGCCATTCGCATGCCCCACCCGGCCGCAGCCCTGGCTGGCATCACTAGCCCACGCTCCCATTTGCTCTCCACAGGGCCTTACTTCCAGGGGCTGGGCGCCCCCTGCTGGCCGTGGGGCCCAGCTGCAGTGATGTTTGTGGAGTGTATGAGCGTCACCAAGGGCAGGAGGGGAGCAGGTGCAGAGCCGCTGGGGACGCCTGGGTGCAGAGGGAGCCCTCCCCCGCCCACGCTGTCGGGCTCATGAGCAGCTGGGCCGTAGGGTGCCATGGCGAGGGCACTCTGCAGGGGGCACTGCTGGCCCTGTGTTACCGGGGGGCTACCAGCAGTGGATGCTGAAGAGTCTTGGCTAGTGTCCCCAGCACTGGGGCACAGACCACAGCCACCGCACCTTCACTGCAGACCAGTCTGGAGTGCGGGGTGAAGGGGGGGAGAGCCTCCCTCTGGCAAGGCAGAGCTAGTCCCAGCCTGGCTCTTTCCTCACACCCTGGGCATCAGCCCAGCGCCACGGCTGCTATTTGAGGCCATGCTAAGTGGCTATGTACGGATGTGGGTGGAGGGGGGCTGGCAGTGCACAGCTGGGGGCATGGACTGCCAGGCCAGGGCCAGGCCTTTCTCCCTTGGCCCAGGGTCCCACTTCTAGTTTGCCAAGTCTCCCAATCCCTCCTTCCCACAGGACTCCTCCCTAGCCTGGCTCTGCCAGCACTGCTAAGCTGGTTCCCGGGCACCCTTCACCCTAGCTACCATCTACGTGCCACCCTTCCTCCTCTGGGGCTGGAGACTCCCAGGAGGGCCCTGAGGGAGGCTCTCAGGAGGAGACTGGCCAAGGGGGCCCCCACCTGTGGGGCACGGGAGAGGTGGGGGCTGGAGGGTCTAGCTGCCAGGGGTGATTTGTCACTGCAGCGTTGCTGGGCTCTAACACACCATGGCGTCGTTCCTAGAAGCTGGGTGCCTGGGTACAAATGGCTTCCTCTCTGGCGAGGTTCCTTCAGGGCCTGCCAGCTGCCCTGGGCTGCGGGCATGTCCCAGGGTCCTAGGGCTGGACATAGAATCTCAGGTTGGAAGGGACCTTAGGAGGTCATCTAGTCCAACCCCCTGCTCAAAGCAGGACAATCCCCATTTTTGCCCCAGATCCCCAAATGGCCCCCTCAAGGATTGAACTCAAAGTCACAACCCTGGGTTTAGCAGGCCAATGCTCAAACCACTGAGCTATCCCTCCCCCTGCAGTGGGTGAAGTGTCTGGCACTGCATGTCCAGTCGGCAAGTTGCAGAGCAGGCCGAGCTGGGGGGGAGCTGGGCACACGACGGGCAGGGCCACCGGGAACCTCTTCCAAGTTCTCGTCGCTTGGGCACGGGCGGATGGCCTGATGCTCCCTCGGCCATGCGGTGGGGCCTTTCCGGTGTGCCAACTCCAGTGCCTGGCTGCAACGTGGGAAGGGGAGGAGGGAGCTGGGCCCGGCCATCTAGGCCACAGGCTTCGGCTGCTGGCTTCGGCGATGGGCCAGTCGTCTTCGGCTGTGACGAAGCTCGGGGCCCTCCGCAAGCCCTTCAGCTTTGCTTCTTGTGGTGGGTGCTGCAGGTGACGGCGAGTGGGGGCGAGGGTGAGGGCGCTGGGCACAGGCCGTGAGCATCCCGTCCTCTCCAGGCTGGGGAGAAGAGAGACGGGGTAACCATGGGTACAGAGGTGGAAGGGACGACAGCAAGTGGGTGGGACATGGGGAAACACAATCCGTGGCCCGAGATCTGGGGAGACCACGGCCCATTTGTGGGGAGAAGGGACCCCACAAAATATCCATCTGCCAGCTGACCTTGGAGTGACACTCTGCCCTGGTGCAGGTCCTGGAGCCCTGCGGTTTGTGCACACGTGGGAGAGCTCTGTGTCCTGGGCACCGCAGGGCCCGTACGCCAGCCATGCCCTGGGGTGGGCTGGGAAATCTCAGGATTCAGGGCTGGGAGTGGCAGATTTCTCACCCACCAGCCTACCTGTGCCAGCTGTCGACTGGGACTAACAGCTGCAACGGGACCCCCCGCCCCGGGGAGCCTGGGAAACCCCTTGCCCAGAGGCATGGAGGAAGCAATACAGGCAATCCACAGACCATGCCTGGGCGGGGCGGGAATGGGCAGCCCAGGAGCTCTGCCCACCCCGGGCACAGAGCGCAGCTCAGAACCGGCTCAGCAGCTCTCAGGCAGCTGCTGACATGGCACAAGGCAGCTGCCCAAAGGCCAGGGCCTGGCTCAAGTGCCAGCCCCCTGCCCATAGCAGAGCCCGAATCCCACGTGGGCGGGTAGGTGGGGGAGGGGTGCTGGTAGTCCCAGCAAGAGACCAGCCTCAGCGGGAGGGGGAGACCTGTCTCCCCGCCCGCCCCAAACCATCCCTCCCCCAGGCTCCGGCAAAGCCCTAACCACCCCCATAACCATCCCTCCCAGGCTCCGGAAAAGCCCTGCCCAGCCCCCATTACCATCCCGGCCCTAGGGGCCGGTAAAGCCCTGCCACCCCCTATTACCATCCCGGCCCTAGGGGCAGGCAAAGTCCTGACCCCCCATAACCATCCCGCCACTATGGGCCAGCAAAGCCCTGCCCCCCATACCATCCCGCCCCTAGGGGCCGGCAAAGCCCTGCCCACCCTCCATTACCATCCCGGCCCTAGGGGCCGGCAAAGCCCTGCCCCCCATAACCATCCGGTCCTAGGGCCCGGTAAAGCCCTGCCCACCCCCTATTACCATCCCGCCCCCAGGGGCCGGCAAAGCCCTGCCTCCCACCCATTACCATCCCACCCCTAGGGGCTGGCAAAGCCCTGCCCCGCATTACCATCCCACCCATGGGGCCGGTAAAGCCCTGCCCACCCCCATACACCTCCCGCCACTAGGGCCGGCAAGCCCTGCCCCCCATAACCATCACGCCACTAGGGGCCGGTAACCGCTGCCCCCCATTACCATCCCGCCCCTAGGGGATGGTAGAGCCCTGCCCCCCATAACCATCCCGCCCTAGAGACCGGTAAACCCTGCCCCCCATAACCATCCCGCCCCTAGGGGCCGGCAAAGCTCTGCCCCCATTACCATCCCGCCGATGGGCCGGTAAAGCCCTGCCCACACCCGTAAACCTCCCGCCCCTAGGGCCGCAAAGCCCTGCCCCCCATTAACATCCCGCCCATGGGGCGGTAAAGGCTGCACCCCCATACACCTCCCGCCCCTAGGGGCTGGCAAAGCCCTGCCCCCATTACCATTCCACCCCTAGGGGCCGGCAAAGCCCTGCCCCCCCCCATTACCGTCCCGCCCCTAGGGGCCGGCAAAGCCCTGCCCCCCATAACCATCACACCCCTAGGGGCCGCCAAAGCTCTGCCCCCCATTACCATCCCGCCCCTAGGGGATGGTAAAGCCCTGCCCCGCATTAACATCCTGCTGCTAGGGGCCGGTAAAGCACTGCCCCCCATAACCATCCCGCCCCTAGGGACCGGTAACCCCTGCCCCCCATTACCATCCTGCCCATGGGGCCGCAAAGCCCTGCCCACCCCATAACCTTCCTGCCACTAGGGGCCAGCAATGCCCTGCCCCCCAAAGCTATCCCGCCCCTAGGGGCCGTGCAAAGCCCCTGCCCCCCATTACCATCCCGCCCCTAGGGGTTGGCAAAGCCCTGCCCCCCATAACCGTCCCGCCCCTAGGGGCCGGCAAAGCCCTGCCCCCCATTACCATCCCACCCCTAGGGGCTGGCAAAGCCCTGCCCCGCATTACCATCCTGCCCATGGGGCCGGTAAAGCCCTGCCCACCCCCATAAACCTCCCGTTCCTAGGGGCCGGCAAAGCCCTGCCCCCCATAACCATCCCACCCCTAGGGGCCGGCAAAGCCCTGCCCCGCATTACCATCCCGCCCATGGGGCCGTAAAGCCCTGCCCACCCCCATAAACCGCCCGCCCCTAGGGGTCGGCAAAGCCCTGCCCCCATAACCATCCGCCCCTAGGGGCTGGCAAGCCCCTGCCCCCCATTACCATCCCGCCCCTAGGGGCCGGCAAAGCCTGTCCCCCCATTACCATCCCGCCCCTAGGGGCCGGTAAACCCCTGCCCCCCAAAGCCATCCCACCCCTAGGGGCCGGCAAAGCCCTGCCCCCCATTCCCATCCCGCCCTAGGGGCCGGCAAACCCCTACCCCCCATTACCATCCCACCCCTAGGGGCCGGCAAACCATGCCCCCCATTACCATCCCGCCCCTAGGGGTCAGCAAAGCCCTGCCCCCCATTACCATCCCCCCCCTAGGGACCGGCACAGCCCTGCCCCCCATAACCATCCCGCCCCTTAGGGGCCGGTAAAGCCCTACCCCCCATAACCATCCCACCCCTAGGGGCCGGCAAAGCTCTGCCCCCCATTACCAACCTGCCCTAGGGGCCAGCAAAGCCCTGCCCACCCCCCATAACCGTCCCGTCCCTAGGGGCCGGCAAAGCCCTGCCCCCCCCCATAACCATCCCACCCCTAGGGGCAGGCAAAGCTCTGCCCACATTACCACCCGCCCCTAGGGGCCGGCAAAGCCCTGCCCCCATTAACATCCCGCCCATGGGCCGGTAAAGCGCTGCCCACCCCCATACACCTCCCGCCCCTAGGGGCCGGCAAAGCCCTGCCCCCCATTACCATTCCACCCCCTAGGGGCCGGCAAAGCCCTGCCCCCCCCCATTACCGTCCCGCCCCTAGGGGCCGGCAAAGCCCTGCCCCCCATAACCATCCCACCCCCTAGGGGCCGGCAAAGCTCTGCCCCCCATTACCATCCCGCCCCTAGGGGATGGTAAAGCCCTGCCCCGCATTAACATCCTGCTGCTAGGGGCCGGTAAAGCACTGCCCCCCATAACCATCCCGCCCCTAGGGACCGGTAAACCCCTGCCCCCCATTACCATCCTGCCCATGGGGCCGGCAAAGCCCTGCCCACCCCCATAACCTTCCTGCCACTAGGGGCCAGCAATGCCCTGCCCCCCAAAGCTATCCCGCCCCTAGGGGCCGGCAAAGCCCTGCCCCCCATTTAGGGGTTGGCAAAGCCCTGCCCCCCATAACCGTCCCGCCCCTAGGGGCCGGCAAAGCCCTGCCCCCCATTACCATCCCACCCCTAGGGGCTGGCAAAGCCCTGCCCCCCATTACCATCCTGCCCATGGGGCCGGTAAAGCCCTGCCCACCCCCATAAACCTCCCGTCCCTAGGGGCCGGCAAAGCCCTGCCCCCCATAACCATCCCACCCTAGGGGCCGGCAAAGCCCTGCCCCGCATTACCATCCCGCCCATGGGGCCGGTAAAGCCCTGCCCACCCCCATAAACCGCCCGCCCCTAGGGGTCCGGCAAAGCCCTGCCCCCCATAACCATCCCGCCCCTAGGGGCTGGCAAGCCCTGCCCCCCATTACCATCCCGCCCCTAGGGGCCGGCAAAGCCCTGCCCCCCATTACCATCCCGCCCCTAGGGGCCGGTAAAGCCCTGCCCCCCATAACCATCCCGCCCCTAGGGGCCGGTAAACCCCTGCCCCCCAAAGCCATCCCACCCCTAGGGGCCGGCAAAGCCCTGCCCCCCATTCCCATCCCGCCCCTAGGGGCCGGCAAACCCCTACCCCCCATTACCATCCCACCCCTAGGGGCCGGCAAACCCATGCCCCCCATTACCATCCCGCCCCTAGGGGTCAGCAAAGCCCTGCCCCCCATTACCATCCCCCCCCCCTAGGGACCGGCACAGCCCTGCCCCCCATAACCATCCCGCCCCTAGGGGCCGGTAAAGCCCTACCCCCCATAACCATCCCACCCCTAGGGGCCGGCAAAGCTCTGCCCCCCATTACCAACCTGCCCCTAGGGGCCAGCAAAGCCCTGCCCACCCCCCATAACCGTCCCGTCCCTAGGGGCCGGCAAAGCCCTGCCCCCCCCATAACCATCCCACCCCTAGGGCAGGCAAAGCTCTGCCCCACATTACCAACCCGCCCCTAGGGGCCGGCAAAGCCCTGCCCCCCATTAACATCCCGCCCATGGGGCCGGTAAAGCGCTGCCCACCCCCATACACCTCCCGCCCCTAGGGGCCGGCAAAGCCCTGCCCCCCATTACCATTCCACCCCTAGGGGCCGGCAAAGCCCTGCCCCCCCCATTACCGTCCCGCCCCTAGGGGCCGCAAAGCCCTGCCCCCCATAACCATCCCACCCCTAGGGGCCGGCAAAGCTCTGCCCCCCATTACCATCCCGCCCCTAGGGGATGGTAAAGCCCTGCCCCGCATTAACATCCTGCTGCTAGGGGCCGGTAAAGCACTGCCCCCCATAACCATCCCGCCCCTAGGGACCGGTAAACCCCTGCCCCCCATTACCATCCTGCCCATGGGGCCGGCAAAGCCCTGCCCACCCCCATAACCTTCCTGCCACTAGGGGCCAGCAATGCCCTGCCCCCCAAAGCTATCCCGCCCCTAGGGGCCGGCAAAGCCCTGCCCCCCATTACCATCCCGCCCCTAGGGGTTGGCAAAGCCCTGCCCCCCATAACCGTCCCGCCCCTAGGGGCCGGCAAAGCCCTGCCCCCCATTACCATCCCACCCCTAGGGGCTGGCAAAGCCCTGCCCCGCATTACCATCCTGCCCATGGGGCCGGTAAAGCCCTGCCCACCCCCATAAACCTCCCGTCCCTAGGGGCCGGCAAAGCCCTGCCCCCCATAACCATCCCACCCCTAGGGGCCGGCAAAGCCCTGCCCCGCATTACCATCCCGCCCATGGGGCCGGTAAAGCCCTGCCCACCCCCATAAACCGCCCGCCCCTAGGGGTCGGCAAAGCCCTGCCCCCCATAACCATCCCGCCCCTAGGGGCTGGCAAGCCCTGCCCCCCATTACCATCCCGCCCCTAGGGGCCGGCAAAGCCCTGCCCCCCATTACCATCCCACCCCTAGGGGCCGGTAAAGCCCTGCCCCCCATAACCATCCCGCCCCTAGGGGCCGGTAAACCCCTGCCCCCCAAAGCCATCCCACCCCTAGGGGCCGGCAAAGCCCTGCCCCCCATTCCCATCCCGCCCCTAGGGGCCGGCAAACCCCTGCCCCCCATTCCCATCACGCCCCTAGGGTCCGGCAAACCCCTGCCCCCCATTCCCATCCCGCCCCTAGGGGCCGGCAAACCCCTACCCCCCATTACCATCCCACCCCTAGGGGCTGGCAAACCCATGCCCCCCATTACCATCCCGCCCCTAGGGGCCAGCAAAGCCCTGCCCCCCATTACCATCCCCCCCCCCCTAGGGACCGGCACAGCCCTGCCCCCCATAACCATCCCGCCCCTAGGGGCCGGTAAAGCCCTACCCCCCATAACCATCCCACCCCTAGGGGCCGGCAAAGCTCTGCCCCCCATTACCAACCTGCCCCTAGGGGCCAGTAAAGCCCTGCCCACCCCCCATAACCGTCCCGTCCCTAGGGGCCGGCAAAGCCCTGCGCCGCATTACCGTCCCGCCCCTAGGCGCCGGTAAAGTCCTGCCCCCCATTACCGTTCTGCCCCTAGGCGCCGGCAAACCCCTGCCCCCCCCATTACCGTCCCGCCCCTAGGGGCCAGCAAAGCCCTGCCCCCCATAACCATCCCACCCCTAGGGGCAGGCAAAGCTCTGCCCCACATTACCAACCCGCCCCTAGGGGCCGGCAAAGCCCTGCCCACCCCCATAACCGTCCCGTCCCTAGGGGCCGGCAAAGCCCTGCGCCGCATTACCGTCCCGTCCCTAGGGGCCGGCAAAGCCCTGCCCCCCATTACCGCCCCGCCCCTAAGGGCCGGCAAAGCCCTGCCCCCCATAACCATCCCGCCCCTAGGGGCCGGCAAAGCCCCGCCCCCCCCATTACCGTCCCGCCCCTAGGGGCCGGCAAAGCCCTGCCCCCCCCCATTACCGTCCCGCCCCTAGGGGCCGGCAAAGCCCTGCCCTCCATAACCATCCCGCCCCTAGGGGCCGGCAAAGCCCTGCCCACCCCCCATAATGTCCCGCCCCTAGGGGACAGCAAAGCCCTGCCCACCTCCCATAACGTCCTGCCCCTAGGGGCCGGCAAAGCCCTGCCCCCATAACCGTCCTGCCCCCCATTACCGCTCTGCCCCTAGGCGCCGGCAAACCCCTGCCCCCCATTACCGTCCCACCCCTAGGGGCCGGCAAAGCTCTGCCCCCCATTACCATCCCGCCGATGGGGCCGGTAAAGTCCTGCCCACACCCGTAAACCTCCCGCCCCTAGGGGCCGGCAAAGCCCTGCCCCCCATTAACATCCCGCCCATGGGGCCGGTAAAGCGCTGCCCACCCCCATACACCTCCCGCCCCTAGGGGCTGGCAAAGCCCTGCCCCCCATTACCATTCCACCCCTAGGGGCCGGCAAAGCCCTGCCCCCCCCCATTACCGTCCCGCCCCTAGGGGCCGGCAAAGCCCTGCCCCCCATAACCATCACACCCCTAGGGGCCGCCAAAGCTCTGCCCCCCATTACCATCCCGCCCCTAGGGATGGTAAAGCCCTGCCCCGCATTAACATCCTGCTGCTAGGGACCGGTAAACCCCTGCCCCCCATTACCATCCTGCCCATGGGGCCGGCAAAGCCCTGCCCACCCCCATAACCTTCCTGCCACTAGGGGCCAGCAATGCCCTGCCCCCCAAAGCTATCCCGCCCCTAGGGGCCGGCAAAGCCCTGCCCCCCATTACCATCCCGCCCCTAGGGGTTGGCAAAGCCCCTGCCCCCCATAACCGTCCCGCCCCTAGGGGCCGGCAAAGCCCTGCCCCCCATTACCATCCCACCCCTAGGGGCTGGCAAAGCCCTGCCCCGCATTACCATCCTGCCCATGGGGCCGGTAAAGCCCTGCCCACCCCCATAAACCTCCCGTTCCTAGGGGCCGGCAAAGCCCTGCCCCCCATAACCATCCCACCCCTAGGGGCCGGCAAAGCCCTGCCCCGCATTACCATCCCGCCCATGGGGCCGGTAAAGCCCTGCCCACCCCCATAAACCGCCCGCCCCTAGGGGTCGGCAAAGCCCTGCCCCCCATAACCATCCCGCCCCTAGGGGCTGGCAAGCCCTGCCCCCCATTACCATCCCGCCCCTAGGGGCCGGCAAAGCCCTGTCCCCCATTACCATCCCGCCCCTAGGGGCCGGTAAACCCCTGCCCCCCAAAGCCATCCCACCCCTAGGGGCCGGCAAAGCCCTGCCCCCCATTCCCATCCCGCCCCTAGGGGCCGGCAAACCCCTACCCCCCATTACCATCCCACCCCTAGGGGCCGGCAAACCCATGCCCCCCATTACCATCCCGCCCCTAGGGGTCAGCAAAGCCCTGCCCCCCATTACCATCCCCCCCCCCTAGGGACCGGCACAGCCCTGCCCCCCATAACCATCCCGCCCCTAGGGGCCGGTAAAGCCCTACCCCCCATAACCATCCCACCCCTAGGGGCCGGCAAAGCTCTGCCCCCCATTACCAACCTGCCCCTAGGGGCCAGCAAAGCCCTGCCCACCCCCCATAACCGTCCCGTCCCTAGGGGCCGGCAAAGCCCTGCCCCCCCCCATAACCATCCCACCCCTAGGGGCAGGCAAAGCTCTGCCCCACATTACCAACCCGCCCCTAGGGGCCGGCAAAGCCCTGCCCCCCATTAACATCCCGCCCATGGGGCCGGTAAAGCGCTGCCCACCCCCATACACCTCCCGCCCCTAGGGGCCGGCAAAGCCCTGCCCCCCATTACCATTCCACCCCTAGGGGCCGGCAAAGCCCTGCCCCCCCCCATTACCGTCCCGCCCCTAGGGGCCGGGCAAAGCCCTGCCCCCCATAACCATCCCACCCCTAGGGGCCGGCAAAGCTCTGCCCCCCATTACCATCCCGCCCCTAGGGGATGGTAAAGCCCTGCCCCGCATTAACATCCTGCTGCTAGGGGCCGGTAAAGCACTGCCCCCCCATAACCATCCCGCCCCTAGGGACCGGTAAACCCCTGCCCCCCATTACCATCCTGCCCATGGGGCCGGCAAAGCCCTGCCCACCCCCATAACCTTCCTGCCACTAGGGGCCAGCAATGCCCTGCCCCCCAAAGCTATCCCGCCCCTAGGGGCCGGCAAAGCCCTGCCCCCCATTACCATCCCGCCCCTAGGGGTTGGCAAAGCCCTGCCCCCCATAACCGTCCCGCCCCTAGGGGCCGGCAAAGCCCTGCCCCCCATTACCATCCCACCCCTAGGGGCTGGCAAAGCCCTGCCCCCCATTACCATCCTGCCCATGGGGCCGGTAAAGCCCTGCCCACCCCCATAAACCTCCCGTCCCTAGGGGCCGGCAAAGCCCTGCCCCCCATAACCATCCCACCCCTAGGGGCCGGCAAAGCCCTGCCCCGCATTACCATCCCGCCCATGGGGCCGGTAAAGCCCTGCCCACCCCCATAAACCGCCCGCCCCTAGGGGTCGGCAAAGCCCTGCCCCCCATAACCATCCCGCCCCTAGGGGCTGGCAAGCCCTGCCCCCCATTACCATCCCGCCCCTAGGGGCCGGCAAAGCCCTGCCCCCCATTACCATCCCGCCCCTAGGGGCCGGTAAAGCCCTGCCCCCCATAACCATCCCGCCCCTAGGGGCCGGTAAACCCCTGCCCCCCAAAGCCATCCCACCCCTAGGGGCCAGCAAAGCCCTGCCCCCCATTCCCATCCCGCCCCTAGGGGCCGGCAAACCCCTACCCCCCATTACCATCCCACCCCTAGGGGCCGGCAAACCCATGCCCCCCATTACCATCCCGCCCCTAGGGGTCAGCAAAGCCCTGCCCCCCATTACCATCCCCCCCCCCTAGGGACCGGCACAGCCCTGCCCCCCATAACCATCCCGCCCCTAGGGGCCGGTAAAGCCCTACCCCCCATAACCATCCCACCCCTAGGGGCCGGCAAAGCTCTGCCCCCCATTACCAACCTGCCCCTAGGGGCCAGCAAAGCCCTGCCCACCCCCCATAACCGTCCCGTCCCTAGGGGCCGGCAAAGCCCTGCCCCCCCCCATAACCATCCCACCCCTAGGGGCAGGCAAAGCTCTGCCCCACATTACCAACCCGCCCCTAGGGGCCGGCAAAGCCCTGCCCCCCATTAACATCCCGCCCATGGGGCCGGTAAAGCGCTGCCCACCCCCATACACCTCCCGCCCCTAGGGGCCGGCAAAGCCCTGCCCCCCATTACCATTCCACCCCTAGGGGCCGGCAAAGCCCTGCCCCCCCCCATTACCGTCCCGCCCCTAGGGGCCGGCAAAGCCCTGCCCCCCATAACCATCCCACCCCTAGGGGCCGGCAAAGCTCTGCCCCCCATTACCATCCCGCCCCTAGGGGATGGTAAAGCCCTGCCCCGCATTAACATCCTGCTGCTAGGGGCCGGTAAAGCACTGCCCCCCATAACCATCCCGCCCCTAGGGACCGGTAAACCCCTGCCCCCCATTACCATCCTGCCCATGGGGCCGGCAAAGCCCTGCCCACCCCCATAACCTTCCTGCCACTAGGGGCCAGCAATGCCCTGCCCCCCAAAGCTATCCCGCCCCTAGGGGCCGGCAAAGCCCTGCCCCCCATTACCATCCCGCCCCTAGGGGTTGGCAAAGCCCTGCCCCCCATAACCGTCCCGCCCCTAGGGGCCGGCAAAGCCCTGCCCCCCATTACCATCCCACCCCTAGGGGCTGGCAAAGCCCTGCCCCGCATTACCATCCTGCCCATGGGGCCGGTAAAGCCCTGCCCACCCCCATAAACCTCCCGTCCCTAGGGGCCGGCAAAGCCCTGCCCCCCATAACCATCCCACCCCTAGGGGCCGGCAAAGCCCTGCCCCGCATTACCATCCCGCCCATGGGGCCGGTAAAGCCCTGCCCACCCCCATAAACCGCCCGCCCCTAGGGGTCGGCAAAGCCCTGCCCCCCATAACCATCCCGCCCCTAGGGGCTGGCAAGCCCTGCCCCCCATTACCATCCCGCCCCTAGGGGCCGGCAAAGCCCTGCCCCCCATTACCATCCCGCCCCTAGGGGCCGGTAAAGCCCTGCCCCCCATAACCATCCCGCCCCTAGGGGCCGGTAAACCCCTGCCCCCCAAAGCCATCCCACCCCTAGGGGCCGGCAAAGCCCTGCCCCCCATTCCCATCCCGCCCCTAGGGGCCGGCAAACCCCTGCCCCCCATTCCCATCACGCCCCTAGGGTCCGGCAAACCCCTGCCCCCCATTCCCATCCCGCCCCTAGGGGCCGGCAAACCCCTACCCCCCATTACCATCCCACCCCTAGGGGCTGGCAAACCCATGCCCCCCATTACCATCCCGCCCCTAGGGGCCAGCAAAGCCCTGCCCCCCATTACCATCCCCCCCCCCCTAGGGACCGGCACAGCCCTGCCCCCCATAACCATCCCGCCCCTAGGGGCCGGTAAAGCCCTACCCCCCATAACCATCCCACCCCTAGGGGCCGGCAAAGCTCTGCCCCCCATTACCAACCTGCCCCTAGGGGCCAGTAAAGCCCTGCCCACCCCCCATAACCGTCCCGTCCCTAGGGGCCGGCAAAGCCCTGCGCCGCATTACCGTCCCGCCCCTAGGCGCCGGTAAAGTCCTGCCCCCCATTACCGTTCTGCCCCTAGGCGCCGGCAAACCCCTGCCCCCCCCCATTACCGTCCCGCCCCTAGGGGCCAGCAAAGCCCTGCCCCCCATAACCATCCCACCCCTAGGGGCAGGCAAAGCTCTGCCCCACATTACCAACCCGCCCCTAGGGGCCGGCAAAGCCCTGCCCACCCCCCATAACCGTCCCGTCCCTAGGGGCCGGCAAAGCCCTGCGCCGCATTACCGTCCCGTCCCTAGGGGCCGGCAAAGCCCTGCCCCCCATTACCGCCCCGCCCCTAAGGGCCGGCAAAGCCCTGCCCCCCATAACCATCCCGCCCCTAGGGGCCGGCAAAGCCCCGCCCCCCCCATTACCGTCCCGCCCCTAGGGGCCGGCAAAGCCCTGCCCCCCCCCCATTACCGTCCCGCCCCTAGGGGCCGGCAAAGCCCTGCCCTCCATAACCATCCCGCCCCTAGGGGCCGGCAAAGCCCTGCCCACCCCCCATAATGTCCCGCCCCTAGGGGACAGCAAAGCCCTGCCCACCTCCCATAACGTCCTGCCCCTAGGGGCCGGCAAAGCCCTGCCCCCCATAACCGTCCTGCCCCCCATTACCGTTCTGCCCCTAGGCGCCGGCAAAGCCCTGCCCCCCATTACCGTCCCACCCCTAGGGGCCGGCAAAGCCCTGCCCCCCATAACCGTCCCGCCCCAGGGGCCGGCAAAGCCTTGCCCCCATAACCATCCCGCCCCTAGGGGCCGGCAAAGCCCTGCCCCCCATAACCGTCCTGCTCCTAGGGGCCGGTAAAGCCCTGCCCCCCATTACCGTCCCACCCCTAGGGGCCGGCAAAGCCCTGCCCAACCTCCCATAACCGTCCCACCCCTAGGGGCCGGCAAAGCCCTGCCCCCCATAACCGTCCTGCCCATAGGGGCCAGCAAAGCCCTGCCCCCCATTACCGTCCCGCCCCTAGGGGCCGGCAAAGCCCTGCCCCCCATAACCGTCCCGCCCCAGGGGCCGGCAAAGCCTTGCCCCACATAACCGTCCTGCCCCTAGGACCGGCAAAGCCCTGACCCGCATAACTGGCCGGTAAAGCCCTGCCCCCCATAACCGTCCTGCCCCTAGGGGCCAGCAATGCCCTGCCCCCCATAACCGTCCCACCTGAGGGGCTGGCAAAGCCTTGCCCCCCATAACTGTCCCGCACCTAGGGCCCGGCAAAGCCCTGCCCCCCATAACCGTCCTGCCCCTAGGGGCCGGTAAAGCCCTGCCCCCCATAACCGTCCTGCCCCTAGGGGCCGGTAAAGCCCTGCCCCCCATTACCGTCCCACCCCTAGGGGTCGGCAAAGCACTGCCCTACCCCCCATAACCGTCCTGCCCCTAGGGGCCGGCAAAGCCCTGCCCCCCATTACTGTCCCGCCCCTAGGGGCCGGCGAAGCCCTGCCCCCCATAACCGGCCAGTAAAGCCCTGCTCCCCATTACCATCCCGCCCCTAGGGGCAGGACTGAGCGGGTGCTGACCTTCTGGGGATGCACGTCCACGGAGGCTAGGTGAGGGGCTAGCAGCTCTGCGTGGACACACACACACAGGGACATTAACCACAACCCTGTGGTCACAAACAACCCACCAGGAGCTACGGCCCTGGGGCAGACCTGCCGTGGGTGCAGCTTCAGCGCAGCCACGGAAGGGTTAAACAGTTCTGTGTCCGGCACACGGGCTAGGCCAGAGCGAGCAGCTAACGGGGCCCAGCCCTGAGTGTGCAGCGGACGGAGACGCATGGGCACCTCTGGGAGAAGGGGGAGTCAGCAGCATTGACCCACAGTGTGCTGCAGGCCAAGGGCTGTCTCCTCGCGGGCAAAGCACTGTCACTGGTGAGCCTACGCCAGAGCCTCTGAGATCTCTGCAGCCCCAGCCCGGCTCCCCGCCTGCGCCAGGAGGGATGGTGGGGTGCCCGGGTCTAGCATGGCTCCCTTGCAGGCAGTGGGGCTAGCTACCCCCGGGGGGAGGGGAGCAGGCAGTGCCTGCTGAGCGCTTTGGAGACTCCCACTTCGCACGACAGGTTCTAGCCCCCCCATGCCCTCCCTTCTGCTGCTGTTGGGCAATGCCCCAAAGCGGGGTGCCGGGGGTCTGAGAGCGTGGGGCACAGCGAGGGCCAGAATGCTGCAGCTAGCCAGGCACGGCTGCCCAGAGTTGGGGGGCACAGGGGCATGGCCAGGGTGACCAGATGGCCTGATTTTATAGGGACAGTCCCGATATTTGGGGCTTTTTCTTATATAGGCTCCTATTACCCCCACCCCCACCCCGATTTTTCACACGACGCCATGTTCACCGGCCTGAGAGAGACGCTCAGGAATTGGCCCTCTATGTGCCAGGCTGTCCGGTGGGGGACGGGAACAGACACTGCTGCTCTTCTGCAAAGCCGTGCTGGTGCCCAGGTGCTGAGGAGTGGGGGCTCCTGGGGGTAGCACAGGAGTCCCTCTAAGCCCCCCCTTGCGGGCAGGCCCTAGGAGTCCTGGCAGGCCCCATCCTGCACATAAACGCCCACTGGCCTCTCCCCGGGCCCTGGCCCTTAGCCCCAGCGCACTCACCAGGTGGGGCGTGTGCCGCTCAGACCGCTCCAGCTGGATTTTGATCTCCGGACAGGCAGGGTCTCCGGGGTTCCTGGGCTCCGGCTGGGGAGACTGGGAGGGGCCTGGAAGGCAGAGTCAGACGGGGTGGGAGACACAAGCTCCCAGCACGGCCGGGAGAACTAAATGCCCAACGCTTAGTAGCCAGAAACCTGGCACACGGGCAAGTGGTGGAGCCATGTTCATAACAGACGACGCAGGGGACTGATTCCCATTTGGACCAGGCCAGAGCTTGGGCAGGAGTCGGGGAGGGGATGGGGGCTCTGAGTGCTCCCGAGGCCTGCATGGCAGCCGGTGTAAATTACTGCCCCCTTGGGGCTGCTCTAATTTGTGCCCTGCTTCCGAACCCGCTGGGGAGCAGAGAATAGCCTGACCCAGGGCCTGTGCAAGGAATTTCCTTGCACCAGCCCTGCGCCCCCACCCCACCCCGCCAGCTCCCCCGCCCACGGAAGCTCAGCCTTCCCCACCACCGCAGGCACTCAGTTCCCCCCCCCCACCACCCGCAGGGGAACTGAGCGGGGAGCCAGGGGGTGTCTCGCTGCGGCTGCCCCCCAGCTCGCCGCTCAGGCACTGAGGGGGGGGGGTTGCGAGGCGGCTCCCCGCTCAGGCGCTGGGGGGGGCAGCGAGGTGGGGGGCTCGCTGCAGCTGCCCGAGGCTGCCGCCGGCACCCTGCTCAGCGCCTGAGCGTGGGGGTAGGGGGGCGGCTCGCCGCGGTTGCCCTCCGGCTCCCCACTGAGCGGGGAGACAAGGGGCAGCCACAGCAAGCTGCAGCAAGCCGCCACCATTTCTAGTGCTCTCCGCTCAGCAGCTCAGCAGCGAGACAAGGGGCAGCCGCGTCAAGCCACCCCTTGTCTCTCCGCTCAGCAGCTCAGCCGCTGAGTGGGGAGGCAGCGGGCAGCTGTCCGCCGCCCCCCAAATCTTGGCGCCCTAGGCGACTGTCTAGGCTCGCCGAGTGGGCGCGCCAGCCCTGGCCTGACCACAGCCTGATCAACCCCTGGTGTGCCTGCTGACCGGCCCTGGCTGGGCGCAGGGCGGGCACAGAGGCCTCGCACCAGTGTCTCACTGGCAGTGGAAGCCATTTCTGCTCCCCTTTAAGGCCGCTTGGCACTTCCTGAGAGGCACCAAGGAACCTGGCTGCACTGAAGCCAGAGCCAGCGTGCGTCGCATGTCCAGCTAGCTGTGCGTGCTCCCCGCGGTGCTATCGCCAGCAGCGTAGAGCACCGTGAGCAGAGACAGCAGCTTCAGCCCTGCCGTGGCCTGAACTCAGGGCTCTGCCTTTCCACCGACGCTCACCACCAGCATCTCCCTGCCGTGGCATTTCTAGTACCCCCTGAGCAGGCTGCCCAGATTTCCCAGCCATCTGGAACGTCGGAAGCCTGGCAGGTCTTTTCCTGATGTTACGGTCCCCTGAGACACCACTCCCCAAACTGTGTGTAAGCCCCACCCCCAGCTCTTCACCCCAGCACGGGAAGCAGTGTGGCCTAGTGGACAGTGCACTATACTGGGATTCAAGAGACCTGGGCTATTCCCGGCTCTGCCAGTGGCCTGCTGTGTGAACGTGGCCTCAGTTGCCCCATCTGTAAAATGCTAATGGCATCTGAGCACCCAAGCGCTTTGACATGTTATACACGAGCTAGTGATTCTCATCGGCCCCTTTGGCTCTCCCAGGCGCCAGGCTGTCTTGCCCATCCCCAGAGCCAATGGCTGGCAAGGCAGGGGCACAGCTCTCACACGGGCAGAAGCTTGAGGGGCTTGCCGTGGTATCGTGCTTGGCAGAGTGTGTGAACAGGGAGGTGGGGGGGCACTCGGTGGGGTCCGGTGCCATGTGACGGCAGTTCCCTGCTGGCAGGTCTGTGGCAGATGCTGGGCTCCTGCCCCCTAGATGCATCAGGAGGGTCTCAGAGAGGCAGCAGCAGGGGCAGGTGGGTGGGGGTCAGGAGCTGGTGGTGCCTGGGGCTGTGCTGGGTGGGGTCCCGCTCAGGTACCTGGAGAGCTCCCCCCGCTGGCAGTGCTGAGGCTGTCATCCAGCCAGGTGCTGTAGATGAAGGAGTCTCGCTTGTGGGGCGTCCCCGAGGCCTGGCTCTCCTGCGGCACACACAGGAGAGGGAGCGGGAGGGGGGTGGTGAGGCAGACACTCCCCGGCTGATGAGCTGCCGAAATGGGATCCTCCTGGGAGACTCAGAGCCTCCTCCCAGCTGAGAGTGCTGGGTCCCCCCAGCCACCGAGCCCCCCTGGCCCTGCTGACAGGAACCCCCCACCCAGGGGACAGGCTCAGTGCCCCGCGGCCAGCAGGGACCTGTTCTGTGCAGCGAGCGCCCCTCCAAACTGAGGCCAGGAGGGCAGGAAAAGGGGCCAGTGCGCCAAGCTCCACCCTGACTTACCAAGCCCGCGTCATCGTCGGCACCGTCGTTCTCCTCCACCACGCTGCCGAAGCTGCTGGCGCTGGATGACGAGCGGGAGAAATCCCTCAGCACCTCCGGCCTCTGCAACGCTGGCTCCCCCCTGCGGACATGGGGCAGTCACATCCAGTACCCCCTAAAGCCCCCCCAGACACAGGGCAGTGAGAACCAGCACCCCCCCCCCCCGCTCTCCCCAGAGAGACAGGGCAGTCAGACCCAGTACCCCCTAAAGCCCCCCCAGACACAGGGCAATGAGACCCAGCACCCCCCCCCCCACTCTCCCCAGAGAGACAGGGCAGTCAGACCCAGTACCCCCTAAAGCCTCCCCAGACACAGGGCAGTGAGACCCAGCACCCCTCCCCCCCGCTCTCCCCAGAGAGACAGGGCAGTCAGACCCAGTACCCCCTAAAGCTCCCCCAGACACAGGGCAGTGAGACCCAGCACCCTGCCCCCCCCTCCGCAGAGAGACAGGGTAGTGAGACCCAGTACCCCCTAAAGCCCCCCCAGACACAGCAGTGAGAGCCAGAACCCCCACTGCATCCCCCGAAACACAGGGAAGTCAGACCCAGCACCCCCCCTAAACTCCTGCCTGAGACACAGGGCAGTGAGACCCAGCACATTCCCCCCTTGCGCCCCCTCTCTGAGACAGGACAGTGAGACCAAGCACCCCCCTAAAGTCCCCCTCCAAGACACAGGGTAGTGAGACCCAGCACCCTCCCTCTACCCCTCCCGAGACACAGGGCAGTGAGACCCAGCACTCCCCTGTACCCCCATGAGATGCCGGGCAGTCAGACCCAGCACCCGCTCTGTACCCCTCCAAGACACAGGGTAGTCAGACCCAGCACCCCCCCACCCTGTATCCTCCCCGAGACACAGGGCAGGAAGACCTAGTACCTCCCGCACCACCCTGATAAAAAGGGAAGTGAGACTGAGCACCCCCCCTACACCCCCGAGACACAGGACAGTGAGACCCAGCACCCCCCTGTACCCCCCCCGAGACACAGGGCAGTGAGAGCCAGCACCCCCCTGTACCCACCCTGAGACACAGGGCAGTGAGAGCCAGCACCCCCCCTACACCCCCGAGACACAGGACAGTGAGACCCAGCACCCCCCTGTACCCCCCCCGAGACACAGGGCAGTGAGAGCCAGCACCCCCCTGTACCCACCCTGAGACACAGGGCAGTGAGAGCCAGCACCCCCCTGTACCCACCCTGAGACACAGGGCAGTGAGAGCCAGCACCCCCCTGTACCCCACCGAGACACAGGGCAGAAAGACCAAGCACCCCCCAAACCCACCCCCAAGACACAGGGCAGTGAGACCCAGCACTCCCCCTTACACCTCCCCCCAGACTCGGCAGTAGACCCAGCACCCTGATATGCTCCCCAGAGACACAGAGCAGTGAGACACAGCACACCCTCCTGCACCCTCCCAAAAGACACAGGGCAGTGAAACCCAGCACCCCCAAACTGCCCCACCGAGACACAGGGCAGAAAGACCTAGCACCCCCCGAACCCACCCCCAAGACACAGGGCAGTGAGACCCAGCACTCCCCTGTACCCCACCGAGACACAGGGCAGAAAGACCTAGCACCCCCCTATACCCCACCCCGAGACACAGAGCAGTCAGACCCAGCACCCCCGTAAAGCGCCCCCCCCCCCAAGACACAGGGCAGTCAGACCCACCACCTTCCCTTACACCTCCCCCGAGACTCGGCAGTGAGACCCAGCACCTTCGTATGCCCCCCAGAGAGAGACACAGCACCCACCCTGCACCCACCCCCCGAGACACAGGGCAGTGAGACCCAACACCTCTGTCAGGGTTCCCTCCCCACTCTGAACTTTGGGGTACAGACGTGGGGACCCACATGAAAGACCCCCTAAGTTTATACTCCACCAGCTTAGGTTAAAAACCTCCACAAGACACAAATTCCTTTCCTTGTCCTTGGACGGTATTGCTGCCACCACCAAGTGATTTAAACAAATATTCAGGGAGGGGCCACTTGGAACCCTATCCTGCCCAAAATACCCCCCCCCAAGCTCCTTCACCCCCTTTCCTGGGAAGGCTTGAGAATAATATACCAATCAACAGGCTAACTAAGTGAGCACAGACCAAATCCCTGGTTTTTAGGAAACTGAAAATCAATCAGGTTCTTAAAAGAATTGTATTTAAAAAAGAAGAATCACACCTGCAAAATCAGGATGGAAGATAACTTTACAGGGTAAATAAAAAGATTTCAAACACAGAGGATTCTCCTCTGAGGGCATGGCTACACTTACAGCTGTAGAGCGCTGGGAGTTAAACCAGCCTTCGGAGAGCGCAGTAGGGAAAGCGCTGCAGTGTGTCCACACTGTCAGCTGCAAGTGCACTGGCGTGGCCACATTTGCAGCATTTGAAGCGGCATTGGGAGCGGCATAGCTCTGTGCTCCCCCCCAGCGGCACATCCCCTGCGCTTTCCCCCACCCCCAGTGTGCCGTCAGAGCCGGAGGGAGGAGCCTGCGAGCAGCGAAAAAGCCGCGCCTTCCTGGGGAAGCAAGCCAGCCCAGCCCAGGAGCACTGGTGAGCAGCCGGGCACGGGGGCGGGGCTCGTGGGGAGCTGCAGGGCCCAGTGGGTGCTCGGGTGCTCTGCTGCTCTCCCCCCCCTCTACTTGCAAGCCGGGGGGGTGGGGTGGGAAATGCAGCACGCCCGGGGCCGTGGAAGGAGCCGAGGCCAGGGGCGCGAGCACCCACCGGCAGCTCCCCGCCCACCCAACTCACTCACCTTCCGGGTTCTCTGCACAGCCGAAAGCGCCTCCCCTGGAAAGCGCTTTTTTTAGCTGCAGCAGCTGGCCACCTCTCAGCTGAACTGCTGCGGCTAAAAAAAGCGCCTTCGGCGGAACCCAGAAGGTGAGTGAGTTGAGCGGGCGGCGCAGGGAGGGGGCTGCCGGGGAGCTGCCAGTGGATGCTCAGCCCCCACCAATTTTTCCTCATTGGTGCTCCAGCCCCGGAGCACCCACGGAGTCAGTGCCTATGGGGAGCGGTGCATTATGGGCAGCTATCCCACAGAGCACCTCTTCCCATTCTGATGCTGTGGCTTGTGGGAAGGGGGCGGGAGGTGCGGGGCATTCTGGGTCCTGTCCCAACGCCCTGTGATGCATCGCTTCGCATCCCAGCAATCCCTGTGCTTCCGGCCACATTGGCGCCATCTTTCAATGTTTTTTATGCTGCGCGCTCTGTCTTCCCTTTCGGTCTGCGGGAATGGATCCCGAAGTGCTGAGGAATACGCTGATGAGTCTCGCCAGCACGTCACGTTTGGCAGGCAAGTTACTCGTTAAGATCCAGACTGACAGTGAGGAGGAGTCCGACAATGATATCGACTCGCGTAACGCGACATGATCACCACCGTGGAATGCTGCTTTGGGGCTCAGGAAACAAGCACCGAGTGGTGGGATCACATCGTCATGCAAGTCTGGGATGACGAGCAGTGGCTGCAGAATTTTCGGATTAGAAAAGCTACTTTCAAGGGACTGTGTGATGAGCTCGCCCCCGCCCTGCGGCGCAAGGACACGAGATTGAGAGCTGCCCTGATGGTGGAGAAGCGGGTGGCTATTGCAGTCTGGAAGCTGGCAACTCCAGACAGCTACCGATTGGTCACTAACCAGTTTGGAGTGGGAAAGTTGACCGTTGGACTCGTGTTGATGCAAGTTTGCAGGGCCATTAATCGCATCCTGCTGAGAAGAACCGTGACTCTGGGTAACGTGTATGACATTGTGGCTGGCTTTGAACAAATGGGTTTCCCTAACTGCAGAGGGGTGATAGATGGGACGCATATTCCAATTCTGGCACAGCCCACCTAGCCTCTGAGTACGTTAATCGGAAAGGGTATTTCTCTATGGTTCACCAGGCGCTTGTGGATCACCGTGGGCGTTTCATTGACATTAACGCAGGCTGGCCTGGAAAGGTGCATGACGCACACATCTTTCGGAACATTGGCCTGTTCAGGAAACTGCAAGCCAGGACTTCTTTCCCAGACCAGAAGATGACCGTAGGGGAAGTCAAAATGCCCATTGTGATCCTTGGAGACCCTACTTATCCTTTAATGCTGTGACTCATGAAACCCTACACAGGGAGCCTTGACAGCAGCAAAGAGCGGTTCAACAACAGGCTGAGCCGGTGCTGAATGACTGTGGAGTGTGCTTTTGGCTGTTTAAAGGGCCGCTGGCGCTGTCTGTATGGGAAGCTGGACTTGGCCGATGACAGCATCCCTGCGGTTATATCCGCGTGCTGTACCCTCCATAACATTTGTGAAGGGAAGGGTGAAAGATTCACTCAGGCATGGAACTCGGAGGGTCAGCACCTGGAGGCTGAATTTGAACAGCCAGAGAGCAGGGCTATTAGAGGGGCCCAGCATGGGGCTGCAAGGATTAGGGATGCCTTGAGGGAGCAATTTGAGGCTGAAAGCCACCAGTAATGTTTGGTGCCCTGCATGGGAGTGAAGTGCAGTGGTTCCAATGCTAGAAGGAATCTGTGTTTGCTACGCTGACTTGAAGTGCTTGTTACTTTCCTGGGCTAAGGTATCTTTTACTTTATGCAATGATAAAGAATGTTTTCAAAGCCAAAAAATCTGTTTATTGAAAAGAAAATTCATGTATTGAAAAGAAACACAACTGCTTGGGAAACAGAAAGGGCCGGGGGGGGGGGGGGGGTAACGGTTCAATCACAGATTTGCGTATGTCCTGTTCTCATACTCAGCCTTCCTGTCTGGAGTGCTGTGCAATGAGTGCTGCACTTCAGGCTGGCTATAATGCACGTGGATGGGGGTTGAGTGCAGGGGGAAGGGTCGTAGTTTTCAGGGCTGGGTGGTGAAGCTACAGGTGTTGGAGGCAGCTGGGGGCGGTAAGAACCCGGATGTTGGGGAAAGTGGGTTAGAGGTGACATGGGGACACAAGGGAAAGAGTTTTGGGACAATGGCTGCAGGGGGCGGGGGACGCGGTAGTGCTCCACCTGCATGGCTACAAGTGCCTGGATAGAGTCCGCTTGGCGCTCCATGATGCTTATCAGCCGATCCGTGCTTTGCTGCCGGAGCACCGCACTTTTCTGCTGGCGGATCCTCCTTTCACTCTCCCTCCACTCCTGCAGCTTTAGATTCTCGTTAAGTGACTGCTGCATTACTACATTACTAGCTGGAGATGTTAGGAGTAACAAGAAGGGTTTCTTCAGGTATGTGAGCAACAAGAAGAAAGTCAAGGAAAGTGTGGGCCCCTTACTGAATGAGGGAGGGAACCTAGTGACAGAGGATGTGGAGAAAGCTAGTGTACTCAATGCTTTTTTTGCCTCTGTCTTCACAGACAAGGTCAGCTCCCAGGCGGCTGCACTCCGCAGCACGGTATGGGGAGGAGGTGACCAGCCCTCTGTGGAGAAAGAAGTAGTTCGGGACTATTTAGAAAAGCTGGACGAACACAAGTCCATGGGGTCGGATGCACTGCATCTGAGGGTGCTAAAGGAGTTGGCCAATGTGATTGCAGAGCCATTGGCCATTATCTTTGACAAATCATGGCAATCGGGGGAGGTCCCGGATGACTGGAAAAAAGCTAATGTAGTGCCCATCTTTAAAAAAGGGAGGAAGGAAGATCCGGGGAACTACAGGCCAGTCAGTCTCACCTCAGTCCCTGGAAAAATCATGGAACAGGTCCTCAAGGAATCAATTCTGAACCACTTAAAGGAGGGGAAAGTGATCAGGAACAGTCAGCATGGATTCACCAAGGGCAAGTCATGCCTGACTAACCTAATTGACTTCTATGATGAGATAACTGGCTCTGTGGATGAGGGGAAAGCAGTGGATGTGCTATTTCTTGACTTTAGCAAAGCTTTTGATACAGTCTCCCACAGTGTTCTTGCCAGCAAGTTAAAGAAGTATGGGCTGGATGAATGGACGGTAAGGTGGATAGAAAACTGGCTGGATGGTCGTGCTCAACGGGTAGTGATCAATGGCTCCATGTCTAGTTGGCAGCCGGTATCAAGTGGAGTGCCCCAAGGGTCGGTGCTGGGGCCAGTTTTGTTCAATATCTTCATCAACGATCTGGAGGATGGTGTGGACTGCACCCTTAGCAAGTTTGCAGATGACACTAAACTGGGAGGAGTGGTTGATACGCTGGAGGGTAGGGACAGGATACAGAGGGACCTAGACAAATTAGAGGATTGGGCCAAAAGAAATCTGATGAGGTTCAACAAGGACAAGTGCAGAGTCCTGCACTTAGGACGGAAGAATCCCATGCACTGCTACAGACCAGGGACCGAATGGCTGGGCAGCAGTTCTGAAGAAAAGGACCTAGGGGTTACAGTGGACGAAAAGCTGAATATGAGTCAACAGTGTGCCCTTGTTGCCTAGAAGGCTAATGGCATTTTGGGCTGTATAAGTAGGGGTATTGCCAGCAGATCGAGGGACGTGATTATTCCCCTCTATTCGGCACTGGTGAGGCCTCATTTGGAGTACTGTGTCCAGTTTTGGGCCACACACTACAAGAAGGATGTGGATAAATTGGAAAGAGTCCAACGGAGGGCAACAAAAATCATTAGGGGGCTGGAGCACATGACTTATGAGGAGAGGCTGAGGGAACTGGGATTGTTTAGCCTGCAGAAGAGAAGAGTGAGGGGGGATTTGATAGCTGCTTTCAACTACCTAAAAGGGGGTTCCAAAGAGGATGGATCTAGACTGTTCTCAGTGGTAGAAGATGACAGAACAAGGAGTAATGGTCTCAAGTTGCAGAGGCGGAGGTTTAGGTTGGATATTAGGAAAAACTTTTTCACTAGTAGGGTGGTGAAGCACTGGAATGGGTTACCTAGGGAGGTGGTGGAATCTCCTTCCTTAGAGGTTTTTAAGGTCAGGCTTGACAAAGCCCTGGCTGGGATGATCTAGTTGGGGTTGGTCCTGCTTTCAGCAGGGGGTTGGACTAGATGACCTCCTGAGGTCCCTTCCAACCCTGAGATTCTATGATTCTATGTCTTCTTTGCTTCTACCCAGTCTCTTCCTGATTCTTTGCAGTCTCTCGGCCGGGGATCACACGGACGGCTGAGATCTCAAGCTTGCATCTGTAAAGGCAAAATGCAACACTTAACAGAGGCAGCGTTGTTCACACCAGACAGAGCAATGATTCCCCCACACTTAAGGAGGGAAATCACAGTCCACACAATAGCATAATTTGTCCGTCCCATAACCCATGGGAGCCCCAAAATGGTGGGTAAGCACAGGGTCAAGGCAGACTGATTATTTCATGGCTGTACTATCCTCTGGGTTTCTGTGCCTTGGGGAGAGCCAACAGCTGCAGGGGGACCTACACTGAACACTGTCCCCACATTTTCCACAGGAGTTCATCCTGGAAGGTATCTCGCTGTGGAGGGTGACCTACTGCAATGCGGCTTCCGCCCTGGCCTATATGCAGCTTGCCTGTGTGCAGCAATGGTCCCCCCGCCTCTCACGGCACAGTGGTGCGGACATGTTAGCCTGACTGGGACAAGGACCACGGCGGCTCTCCCAATAAACCTGCACAAGCACATTGCCCAACTTCTGGATGAGACCTTTGAAGAAATCTCTTAGGCCGATTATGGCAATGTGAGAGAGCACATCAACGCCCTATTCCGCATGCATGCATGCAGCCCTAACCCTGCTCGCCCCAAGAGCCCGCACCGAACAACTTCCTGCCCAAAATAAAAGCCACTTACCGGGAACCTCCTCTGGTGTTTGTCCTTCCCCAAGCACCAGCCGCCACCACTGGCTGCCTTCCTCCTGGCTCGAGAGCAGCTCCTGGCTGCATGCATCTAGGGATTCCGGGGTGTCTTACTTCACCTCATCACCCTCGCTCCCACTTTGCTCCTTCTCCTCCTCCTGCCTTGTTGAGCTGGGCTCTGAAGTGTCCATGGTGGTCCTCAGAGTGGAGGTGGGGTTGCCCCCAAGTATCACATTCAGCTCTTTGTAGAATCGGCAGGTCACGGGGGCAGCACCGGAGCGGCCGTTTCCCTCGCGGGCTTTGCGGTAGGCATTCCACAGCTCCTTCACTTTAACCCCGCAGTGCGTCCCGGTCATGGCCCCTTTCCATCATGGCCCTTGATATCTGCCCGAAAATACCATAATTCCTCTGGCTGGAGCGCAGCTGGGACTGCACAGCTTCCTCCCCTCAAACACTGATGAGGTCCAGCACCTCGCCATTGCTCCATACTGGGGATCGCCTGGCACGTGGAGGCATGGTCACCTGGAAAGATTTGCTGAGAGCACTCCACGCCTGGCTGAGCAAACAGGAAGGGGATTCTCAAAATTCCCAGGGAATTTAAAGGGTGGGTCTGACGGTTGGTCACCTGAGGGCAGGGCAGTAGAGTTCAAAGTGATGACCAGAATGGCTAGAACAGGCATTGTGGGACACTTCTGGAGGCCGATCAGAGCGCATTAACAGACCAGGGCGTCCACACTGGCACCGTGGCGCTCCAGCGGGGACGCATCAAACGTTATTCCTCTCGCCGACGTGGATTACCAGGAGCGCTCCAGCTGTGGAGTCAGAGCGCTCGACGTGTGGACCGGGAGTGAGTTAGAGCGCACGGGGCTGCTTTAGTGCACTCTAACTTGCCAGTGTAGCCAAGCCCTGATTCTGCTTCCCAGTTACAAAACAGGAATAAAATTACCTCTTAGCATAGGGAAAATTCACAAGCTCAAACAAAAGATAATCTAACGCATTTTCTTGCTATTACTTATAGTTTCTGTAATTTTAGATGTATCATTTCAGGATCTTTTTAGGAGCTGGGTTATCTGCTTGGTCTCTCTCCTTGTCCCGAGAGGGAACAAACAAAGAGAGCACAAACAAAACCTTCCCCCTGCCAGATTTGAAAGTATTTTCTTTTTCTATTGGTTCTTCTGGTCAGGTGCCAACTAGGTTAACTGAACTGATTAACCCCTTACAGGTAAGGGGATTCTGTACTTCTGGCCAGGAGGGATTTGATGTTACTGCATACATAAGGGTTGTTACCCTTCCCTTTACATTTATGACAACCCCCCTGGTTCCCCCTGAGACACTGGCCACTGAGACCCAGCACTCCCCTGTGACGTTATTGACATGAACTGCAACCGTATAGATCATTGTTGCAACCAAGGTCCTATAGTTGCACCAAATCTGGTAGAAAACAGGTCAAGTGGAGTGTCTATGAAAAGGTTGTAATTTGCTAGTTATGATTATGCTGTCTGTATGTGTGTATCATTTTTGTATGTGAAGTTATGAATCTGGGCTATGTACTTGTATCTGAATGTGTTTGATTCTAAGTAGCACTAGTGAAGCATTTAGTCAGTTGCTTGAGAAAGAATTCTTCAGATTAAGTGATCAATCAAGAAACACTTAACTGACAATGGACCTTGGGAGGCTCCAATCTATATATAAAAAGTCTTCCTGGGAACGTTCAAGGTAGCATGTGAACAATGGCTGCTCTACCTGTAAAGAACTGAGTCATGCAGGGACATGTGACTTGTCCATGTGACTCCAAACGCCAACTTGCTGCTGTGATTTTCCACAGTAAGAACAAAGGGGTCCTTCCACATGACGGAGGACATAAAAGCCCTGGAAACCCCTCCATTTTGTCTTCAATCCTGCTGCTTACCTCTACAAACTGAAGCTCTAAACAAAGGACTGAATGACCCATCCCAGCTGTGGATGTACTCCAGAGACTTAATTTAAGCCAGTAGTTTATTCCATCACTGCTACAAGTCTAAACCAAGAATGTTGCCATTACTGTATGTAATTGATTCCATTTAACCAATTTTAACTCTCATCTATGTCTTTCTTTTTATGAATAAACCTTTAGATTTTAGATACTAAAGGATCAGGAACAGTGTGATTTGTGAATAAGATATGACTGGTATATTGACCTGGTTCTGGGACTCAGTACGTTGGGATCGGGAGAACCTTTTTTCTTGTACTGGGGTATTCGTTTTCATAAGCATTCATCCCCCTAAGGAGTGACTCTGGTGGTGATACTGGGAAACTGCAGTGTCTCAGGGAATTGCTTGTATGATTTCTGGTTAGCCGGTGGGGTAAAACCAAAGTCCTCTCTGTTTGGCTGGTTTGGTGCCTCAGTGAAGGAACTCCAGCCTTGGGCTGTGACTGTCCTGCTCTAAGCAATTTGTCCTGAATTGATGATACTCTCAGTTGTGTCCCACCAAAGGCCGCTTCGTTACACCCTCCCTACACACACCCCCGAGACTCAGGGCAGTGAGACCCTGCACCCCACCCTGCACCCCCCACACCCGAGACAGAGGGCAGTGAGACCCAGCACCCCCCTAAACTCTCACCCCCCGAGCCAAAGGGCAGTCAGACCTAGCACCCCCCTAACACGCCCCCCGAGACACAGGGCAGTCAGACCTACCACCCCCCTAACTAGGGTGACCAGATGTCCCGATTTTATAGGAACAGTCCCGATTTTTGGGTGTTTTTCTTATATAGGCTCCTATTACCCCCCCCCCCACCCCCTGTCCCGATTTTTCACATTTGCTGTCTGGTCACCCTACCCCTAACACCCCCCCGCAAGACACAGGGCAGTCAGACCTAGCACCCCCTTAACACGCCCCCCGAGAGACAGGGCAGTGAGACCCAGCACCCCCCTAAACTCTCCGAGACACAGAGCAGTGAGACCTAACATCCCTCCGTGCCCCCCCGAAACTCAGGGCAGTGAGACCCAGAATCCCCCATATGTCCCCCTGAGATACACGGCAGTGAGACCCAGCACCCTCTCTGTCCCCCCCGCCTCCCCCCGAAGACACAGGGCAGTGAGACCCAGCACCCCCTTTCATCCCTCCGACATATGGCAGTGACACCCAGTACCCCCTCGGTACACCCCCAAGACACAGGGCAGTCAGCCTCAGAAACCCACATGCACCCCCTGAGACCCAGCACTTCCCTATGCCCCCAGATACACAGGGCACTGAGATCCAGCACCCTCCAACATGTCCCATCCTCTCCCTTCCCCACCCTTGGAGAGACATGGCACTCAGACCCCTCATTGGCTGCCCTGGATAAGTCTCTTTCCCGCGTCCCACCCATGGGTGCCCAGAGCTCTGCGGTGGGGCTGGGTCCGGACCACCCCCCGATGGGCATTTTCAGAGCAGAGCAAATGAGTGCAGATCAAGTGAGAGGGACTCTCTGCCCCCAGCCCAGCGCCGGTGTGGGAAATGCTCCAGTAGCTTTTGCCTCCGTGTATCTCGCTCTCTGCCCACAGCCCGAGGCTCCCTGGGAGTCCCAGCCTGGGCCAAGGAGGAACTGACCTGTTCTTTGTGGTGGGCATCTCTGGAGAGCTCTGGTTGGACGAGTTCTCTGACTTGGGCTCCTGGGACACGTGGCCGCTGTCAGGCGTCTTCTGGGGGCCTGCTCTGCTCTCCCTGTGAGAGGCCCCGGGCACATGCTTGGGTCAGGCCATGCTCGCTGCTGGGCAGCTCTCAGCTCCAGCTGCCCTCCCAGGGCACCAAGCTCTTCCAGCCCATGGCACAGCAGGGTGTCCCTGTCCTCAAGCTTGGTCTCCTCTGGGCTCAGCCAGCCGCGGTGCAGCACAAACCCCCGGTGTGGCCAGGCGGCAGCGTCCCCACCCCCTCGGGGTCTAAGCCAGGGGTGAATTCTGGGAAGCTGTCCTGGCGGGGAGAGCACATGCCCAGCCTGTCCTGCCCCTGGCCGTCTGACCAGGGGCCAGGTGTGTGCTGGGAGCAGCCTTGGAGAGACGGAGCCGCACAGCGAGGTGCCATGGGGGAGGCTCTCTGTGCTCACTGGGGCGGCCCCTCCCTCCCTCCCCCCCATCACCGCTTGGGGCTCTGCTCCCCTGACCCCGCTGTGCCCTGTCACCCAGCAGCTGCCTCCCATTGGCCCGGGTGCAGCACAACGGGGCTGGGGCAGGGCAGGACCCGGCTGTCTCTTCCTGGGGGTGGGGCGGTGACTGGAGCTGGTGCTTCCTCTTGCTGGTCTTGGCGCCCCCGCTCCTCCCCTGCCACAACTTCACCCACCTTTTCTCCTGCACCTCCTGGATGTTTTCAATGCCGATGGCGCTGCTCCGCCGGGGGCTGAAGGGGCCAGATTTCTTCCGTGTTGGGCTCTTCCCAGGAACAATCAGCGACTGGAAAAGGTTTGATCCCATCAGCCAGACAGTCCTGGGAAGCCCCGACTCCCCGTGGGGCACTGCCACCCTCGCACCCCCACACAGGGGCCCGCGCTGGGGGCGGGGGAGGTTGGACTTGAACCAAGGGCAAAACCAAACTGGAGCTGAAGCCAACCCAGCAACGGGCAGGCGCCCCCATCCCGAGGGCTGATCCCCCTACAGCGTTCGCCAGGGCACTGGAGTCCCCTGCTTAGCCAAGTCCCACGGGTTACTGCTCACACACATCTACCCCTAGGGAGCACTGTGTGCCACCAATGCTGGGCATCGGGCTCACGGCCTCCTCCAGCTGGAGCCCTATCAGAGCGCCAGGGGGCCAGGTGGAATTCGGCGATGACTCTGCCCCATCACGTGGTGCCAGCTGCTAGCCATGGGGCAGAGACGAGGCTGGGCAGGGCTGATGGGATCTGGGGGCCCGATGCTGTGGGGGAGTGAGCATCTGTCTAACCGGAGAATGCCCAGCACTTGAGGGGCACTGCTGGGGTGCCTGCACCCTGACAGAGGGGCTGCAGGGGCACAGCTGGCAGATAGCGTGGCCTCTCAGCCGGGCGTCCTGACGTGGGGAGAGGTGACCTGGGCCTGTGGGGCACTCCAGCACAGCTTGAAGCAGTCCCAGCCCCTTGCAAAGCCCTGTGCCCACCTCCGGCACCTTTCACCTGAGATCTCCAAGCACTGCATGGACTGGGACGAAGCCTTGTGAGGAAGGTACCGTCACCCCTCTTGTACAGGTGAGGAAACTGAGACACAGTGAGGGGATGTGACAGACAGGAGTCTGCACGCCCATGCCCCCTGCTCTAACCACTGTCTTGCACTGCCTGCCAGCTCAGTGTCCATAGCTGGATCTCTCCTTGGAACCAGCGACACCGGCTGGGGATGGGGGGGTCAGGCCAGGGCCAGTCTGCATTGACCCCAGTTATGCAGATCAGAGTGCAAGAAGCAGAGGGGCTAGCCCAGCAGGAGACCCAGTCGTGTCAATGAATTAACATTTGCTAGCCCCCGGCCAAGGTGAAGGGAAGGCGGGGGCCACATGGGAGCAGGCAGGCCTGGGCTGCGGGCACTGAGAGCAGTGGGCAGGGGGCGGTCTGCACTGCGGTGAGCCCAGAGACTCCTCTGGAGTCAGCTCAGCTCCCCTGCCCAGGGCTTGGCACGCAGCAGGGGGCCGCGCAGCTCTGTGACACCTTCCCAGTGGACAGCAGGAAAACGTGCCTGTCCTTCCGGGCACAGCGGGCGAGGTGGGAAGCTCGGGCAGACTGGCACCACGACAGCTAGCTGCATCCTCACTGAGAGCAGTTGCTGTAGCAGCTGACGAGTGATGCTCACTCGACTGTAGTCTGTACCCGCCGGCCCGGCGTGTGTGGAGGGGGAGGGAGGGGCAAGGCCGGTGAGAACGCGCGTTCACGCTGCAGCGAGGCCAGGCCTGGGGCACACTGGAGGGGGAATCGCTCCACTTGCCGGGCCTGAGGAGAGGAAAGGCCTTGCACTGAGGAGGGGAAGCCGCTGCAAGGGCTGGACACCGCAAGGGGTGGAAGGTGGCAGGACCCAGGGTCTCTGGGGTGCCAATAGCCAGGAGGGGTGAAGGCAGCAGGTGCCAGGGAGGCTGACACGCCTCTCTCCCTACCTGACTCCCCGAACTTAGCTGCAGAGAAGCTGGGCTCCCAGCCAGGCTGCCCTGCATGCTGGGATAGCAGCCAGGCCCAGCCAGCCAATGCCCCCATGTACAGCGCTGGCTCCAGAGAGGAGAGGGGTGCAGGGAGGGGAGGGAGAGCGAGAGAGAGAGAGAGACAGACAGACAGACATCAACCTCTTCTATGGTTCCTATCCCTATGGCGCTGCCTCGACGTCCGCACCTACTTGGCGCTTTTCCAGGGACAAGCAATGACTGGCAAGTGGACAGAGGAGAGAAGCAGAGCGGGGTTGGGGAGAAAAGGGGGGGAGAAAAAGAGAAGAGAGTCATGCAAAAAAAATGGCTTGACTATCGTAACAAAGGGCTCGTTAACAGCACCCTGTAGCTGCCCGTCGCCGGATGCGCATGCGGGTGTCCGCGGGCTATGCGGGGAGACACTGTACCTGTGGTGGGGATCCCCACTGAGCAGCTACTGGCTGATGGTTGATTTGGAGTTGGCAGCTCCCATGGGAAGGCCTGGGACGTGCACAGTGGGGAGAGAGGAGGGTGGGTGTGGAGCTCTGGGAAAGGGGGCAGAGCTGCATGACACAGCAGAGAAGGGGGCTAGCTCAGGGCAACTTTTGCAGACAAAAGCAAACTCCTCCTTGCACCCCGCCCAGGCAGGTCAATCTCTCACTATTGGGGAAACCAAGGCACAGAGGAGGCCATGGTTTGCCTAAGGCTACACCACGAGACAGTGTCTGAGCCAGGGATAGAACCCAGACTGCTGGCACCTCTCCTTCCCTGAGGCCCAGCCAATGATCCCTGGGCACCTGGGGCTCCTGCTGTCACCGCCAGGACCGGCAGCGTGCCCATGGCTTCCCGTAGAGCAGGAACTCTTGCTGGGGGCTGGCCATTGCCGCGCTCAGCACAGCCATGGAGCCCGGCGTTCCAGGGCAGTGACACCAGCAGGCAAATTATCCAGCCTGAGTGCGGCTCCGTCTCCTTCCCCGCCAAACTCTGGGGCCTCAATCCTCCTTTGGAGGCACATGGACATTTAATGCAAACAAGCCTCTTTTGCCCAACGTGCACAGTAGCTGGCACGTCCCATGCATCCCTCAGACGTTGCCTGGCTGCCACCCTCACCGAGCAGAGCCAGGGCCACCACTGGACAAGGGGGGAGCCATGCACGGGGGCAGGGAGCTGGGTGCTGGATTGTAAACTGAGCGGGAGTGCAGTGCAGCGGCATGGCCACACGATGGCGCCAGCACCTAAGAGCTTGGCAGCGGGCTGGTTCTGAGGACTGGGTGAACTCACCCACATCCTGAAGCTAGTGCTTCCCCTTCCCGCTCCCAGCGGGCTGACACCGGTGCTTTGCCCTTCTCTAGCCCCTTCCCACCGGGATCTCCATGTGCTTCGCAGGCATTGATTAATATGCCTCACAGCCCCCACTCTTTCCCTGGAACAGATGGGGAAACTGAGGCACAGAGCGAGGCTACGACTCACCCTACATCACAGAGCCAGTCAGTGACAGAGCTGGGCAAGGAACCTAGAAGTCCTGACTCCCAGCTCCCCTATGCTAACCACTAGACCACACAGCCTCCTGGGCGGGCTTCGCCACACAGTGAGGGAGTTAAGGCTGTGGGGCCGACCCTGCTCCAAGCAAAGCCAGTGGCAAACCTTCCGCTGTTTTCACTGGGACAGGGGCAGTGCCCTTGCTGGGATGGCAGAGCCATGGGACCCATATGGGCCCGCTCCTTCCCCTCTCCCCCTCCATGGAGACACTGCTGCAAACAGCAATGTTTCCATGGAACTAAAGGGCTGGGCCTGGTCCCTAAGGCTGGAGTCCAAGGAGCCAGGGAGACCCCCCAACGAGGCATCCCAGCCCCTCCCAACCTCCAGCACACACAGGAATTCCCAGTCTGCAGGTACCATTCTACGGGCTCTTGGTGGGTTGCCAAGGCAGCCCTGGGTCACACATACCTTGGCCTGTTGGAAGAGGTCAGGGCTGCCTCTCCCTTGGACCCGCTCCCTGCCTCCAGGTCTCTGCTGGACCTTTCTTAACACAGCCACCAGCTAAGCACTAGTGCAATGACCCAAGATCCTCCTGGCACCACCCTGGGAATGCTGCACCACACCCACGAGCAGTGCCCCCCCTGGAATGAGGAGAGAGGGGCTGGAGCTCTGGCTGCATCGAACGGAAGGGGGGAGGGACAGGTGTGGTCGTATGGCTGTGGGGGCACAGAAGGGAGCAGGTGGGAGGTGGGGGGTCAGAGGGGACTGGGTGGGGGCTGGGACAGAGGAATGGGGGGTTTCACTGTGACAGTCACTTGTGCCCAGAGAAGGACCCCAGGGCCCACACATTTTTTCCCATCTGCGCTGCCTGATGCTGCCCTGAAGGAGGCTGAGGGGTCTGGGGGCAGGCTGGGGGGCCCGGCACTGAATAGGGAGGAGTGGGGTGGGGAGCAGGGCTGAGGGAGAATTAAAGCCAGGCACGGAGAGAGGAAATGGGAGGCCCATGGCAGTGAAGTGAGCAGGGGGCCCACAGGGAGGAGGGGGAGAGAGATGCAGGTACGAGGGATGGGGGTGGATCAGGGTGGAGCTGGGGTGGAACTCAGAGCAGGGAGTGGGGGCAGGGCTCTGAACAGGGGGTGTGGTCAGGGCTTACAGCAAGAAGTGGGCCCAGAGTAAATACTGGGTCAGATGTCAGATGCACAGGGCTTGGAGCAGGGGGGGGGGCTCAGAGCGGGGGGGGGGGGGGTCAGACAGGCGGGGCTCAGAGCAGGGGCGGGGCTCAGGGTAGGGTGGGGTCAGAGAGGCGGGGCTCAGACCAGGGGGTGGGGCTCAGGGCAGGCTGGGGTCAGAGAGGTGGGGCTCAGAGCAGGGGGCGGGGCTCAGAGAGGCGGGGCTCAGAGCAGGGGGTGGGGCTCAGGGCAGGCTGGTGTCAGAGAGGCGGGGCTCAGAGCAGGGGGCAGGGCTCAGGGCAAGATGGGGTCAGAGAGGCGGGGCTCAGAGCAGGGGGTGAGGCTCAGGGCAAGATGGGGTCAGAGAGGCAGGGCTCAGAGCAGGGGGTGGGGCTCAGGGCAGGCTGGGGTCAGAGAGGCGGGGCTCAGAGCAGGGGGTGGGGCTCAGGGCAGGCTGGGGTAAGAGAGGCGGGGCTCAGAGCAGGGGCGGGGCTCAGGGCAAGATGGGGTCAGAGAGGTGGGGCTCAGAGCAGGGGGCGGGGCTCAGAGAGGCAGGGCTCAGAGCAGGGGCGGGGCTCAGGGCAAGATGGGGTCAGAGAGGCGGGGCTCAGAGCAGGGGGTGGGGCTCAGGGCAGGCTGGGGTCAGAGAGGCGGGGCTCAGAGCAGGGGGTGGGGCTCAGGGCAAGATGGGGTCAGAGAGGTGGGGCTCAGAGCAGGGGGTGGGGCTCAGGGCAGGCTGGGGTCAGAGAGGCGGGGCTCAGAGCGGGGGGTGGGCCTCAGGGCAAAATGGGGTCAGAGAGGCGGGGCTCAGAGCAGGGGGTGGGGCTCAGGGCAGGCTGGGGTCAGAGAGGCGGGGCTCAGAGCAGGGGGTGGGGCTCAGGGCAAGATGGGGTCAGAGAGGCGGGGCTCAGAGCAGGGGGTGGGGCTCAGGGCAGGCTGGGGTAAGAGAGGCGGGGCTCAGAGAAGGGGCGGGGCTCAGGGCAAGATGGGGTCAGAGAGGCGGAGCTCAGAGCAGGGGGCGGGGCTCAGAGAGGCGGGGCTCAGAGCAGGGGCGGGGCTCAGGGCAAGATGGGGTCAGAGAGGCGGGGCTCAGAGCAGGGGGTGGGGCTCAGGGCAAGATGGGGTCAGAGAGGCGGAGCTCAGAGCAGGGGGCAGGGCTCAGAGAGGTGGGGCTCAGAGCAGGGGCGGGGCTCAGGGCAAGATGGGGTCAGAGAGGCGGGGCTCAGAGCAGGGGGTGGGGCTCAGGGCAGGCTGGGGTCAGAGAGGCTTGGCTCAGAGCAGGGGCGGGGCTCAGGGCAAGATGGGGTCAGAGAGGCGGGGGCTCAGGGCAGGGGCGGGGCTCGGAGCAGAAGCAGGCCCAGAAGGGGGACGGGGACGGTCACACTCACTATGCCGGCGGTTTTGGCCATGTCCGGGTTGTTGTGGCCGAAGCTGCCGCTGTGGCTGGTGGACACCGTGTTCTGCTTCTTGCTGCTGAGGCCCATGGCATCCATGGACTGGCTGCGGCTGCGGATCACACGCTGGAAGGGAATTCAGTCGCCATCACTCGCTGCCTGCCAAGCCCAGAGCTGCAGCAGGCTGGAGAGGACACGCTCTGGGGGGCAAGGAGGGGGTCGTGGGGAGCAGAGCCGGAGACCCAACACTGGGCTCCCCCAGACAAATGGCAGTGGGTGGCAGCATGCGCTGGGCCTGTCACCCTGGGCATGGGCTATGCTGGGTGGGACTGGACCATGAGCCAGACCCCGGCAACGGGGAACTCTTGATGCTCCAGAAGGAGGCAAAAGCCCCCTTCCCACTAATGTATGTAACAAGGGGTGCCCATGGTGGGGCCGGGAGTTCTTGCCTAACCCCTGCAGCAACCAGCTGCTGTCCTACAGCATGAGAATTGATAACCTGCCGCCAGCCTACGTGAATGGCTGTAGGACGATCCACTCACTGGGTGTGGCCTATGAGCCCAGGTGGCAGGCAACTCCACAGTGACTTCTCGCCTCGGGAACAGTGAGCTCCCCGTGACCCTCCCACTGTCCCCGCTGCCCCGGGTACACGTCTGCCTGCTGCGCAGGTCGGGCACTCGCAGGAGGGGTGGCGGGTTAATGGTGCCAAGGCCTTGGCCCCAGGACCTTTTTGTGGACTCTAGAAACCCCCGTGGTTGGGGAACAGCCGAGGCCAATAGCCCCACTACTGATGGGCCCACACGCTGCCCCACAGAGGGGAGGGGCATTGCCTAGCTGTTGGGGCACAGTAAAGCCGATCACTCCCCGTTGTAAGCTTCCCAGTGCGGTTTGCCAGCTTGTACCAAGCTCCCAGCCCAGTGCCAGCCCCATCCAAGCAGCTCCTCCTCCCAGCCCCGCCCTAGGGCGCCTGCATTTCCCTGACACCTTCATCTGGGCTGGGGCGGACTGGCAGTGGCTGGCTCAGTGCTGGGACCGGGGCAGGGAGGAGCTGGGGGCGGCGGCACATCCAGCTCCTGGCCTTGGGTTGTAACTAGCGGAAAGGAGCACTGCGCACTTCAGTGCACCTGCACTTCCTGGGGGGACGCTCAGGACTTGGCTGGCACAGCCTGGGACATGGTTCACTCTCCTGTCCCACCAGACAAAGGAACCCACAAGCCAACGTGGCTAGTGCTGAGAGCAAGGACTGGCACCAGGACTCCTGGGTTCTATTCCCAACTCTGCCTCCCTGTGACCTTGAACAAGTCACCTAGGCTGGTGTGTTCAAAGGTGTGGCGATCCCCTGGGCATTGGGCACCCAACTCCTGCAGCCATAACCTCCCAATGCTCCAATCCCCCTGTGTAGGAGTGACCCCACTGCCCAGGGGGCTGCAATCTTCTGCTGGGCCAGGCCAGCTCAGCACCCTTCCTGCATGTGGCGGGCCCGCCTGGAGGCAGGTGCCATGGCTGAGCCCTCAGGAAGGGGCATTTGCCTGGAGGAGCTTTTGCTGCAGCAGGATGAGATGGGTGGCAGCGTGGGGGGCTGGCTGCCGAGCAGGGCAGCTGGGCCCGCTGCCAGGCTCCCCCCAGCTCCAATGCTGTGCTTCATGGTGAGTGCCACATGCAGGCACCATACCAGCGGGGTGCCAGTGCCATGCAAGGGGAAGACTCAGGCAGGTGCTTGCCAGCCAGGCTGGGAGGGAGATAGATGTGGGGACGGGGAGACAATGGGAGTCCTGCTTATTAGTGCCCCTGCTGGCTAATACAGGGAGCTGTGGGTGTGCCTGAGAGTCAAGGGAAGACACTACGCACCTCACCGCTAATCTGCAGCCACGTCCCCTCTCCCCTCCTTGGCTAGGTCTGTCCCCATGCCAGGGGGCATGCAGGAGATGGTGCAGTTCCCATCAACCCGCTTAGTGCAAGCCAAGGCCTGTGGGCCAGACCCAGAGTCACCCTCGTCCACTGTGGATTTAGGGCTTCTCTAAGAGCTGACATTCCCCGTAGGTCCCTGGGGAGCAGCTGGGCACACTCCTCTACCCCACCTGTCCAGGCGAGGTCAGCAGCACCGGGCAAGTCCGTTTGAGCCCCATGTGGCACAGTGCTGCTGGGAACGTGGGTGCTCCCCCTGGGCCGGGTGGGTAGGAGCCAGAGCCCTCCCCAGGTGAGACCCAGACAGCAAAACTGATGAGCAAACTCAGCACACCGGCCACTCGCAGGCAGCTCTGCCAGGGGGAGCATTGAGCCCTCTGCAGAGATGGCTGGGCCACCAGGCCAGTCTGTGACGTTGCACTCCATATGATCTTATGGAAATACGCTCATGAGTGTCAATATAATGTCACTGGAAGATGCTTCTTGCAAAAGGTTTCTTGTAAGGTATCATTAGAAAGCTTATATTCTACTGAGTGTGGTCATCCTATTTGTATGAATGTATCACTCTTGTATCTGAAACTAGAAATATAAAATATAACTCTGAGGTCCTCTTGTAATTATGCAAAGTGTGGGCCATTAATGGTGGTTTGGAATCCTGATGGCTCCCATGAACTAGGACAATTGGTTGTAAATGGCTCTGTTTACTTGCAAGCCTTCCTGTGAGTCAGGTCAGGAAGAATGGAGGCTGGGGTCTCACAGGACATGTGACCATGTCACCTGGTACTGGAATCCATCTTAAACCCAGGGCTTTTCCATTTAGAAGGAGGGGTGGGGACCCAGAGAGACAAAAGATTCCTGCCTTGTGCCAAGGGGGTGGAACAGAACAAGGGGGTGGAACATATAAGGTGGTGGAACAGAACAAAGGAGGGTCCAGTCAAGAGAAATCCCCTAGTTACCACCTGAGCTGGAGCTAACAAGAACTATACCAGGGGACAGGAGTGGGCCCAGACTAGGAAGGAGTCCAGTCTGTGAAAGAAGCTTATTGGAACATCTCTGAGAGTGAGATTTTAACTGTAATCAGTTTCTTAATGTATTAGGCTTAGGCTTGCGTGTTTTGTTTTATTTTGCTTGGTAACTTACTTTGTTCTGTCTGTTATTACTTGGAACCACTTAAATCCTACTTTTTATATTTAATCAAATCACTTTTGCTTATTAATTAACCCAGAGTAAGTGATTAATACCTGGGGGAGCAAACCGCTGTGCATATAGACTCATAGACTCATAGACTTTAAGGTCAGAAGGGACCATTATGATCATCTAGTCTGACCTCCTGCACAATGCAGGCCACAGAATCTCACCCACCCACTCCTGCAATAATCCTCTCACCTATGTCTCAGCTATTGAAGTCCTCAAATCATGGTTTAAAGACTTCAAGATGCAGAGAATCCTCCGGTAAGTGACCCGTGCCCTATGCTGCAGAGGAAGGCAAAAAACCTCCAGGGCCTCTGCCAATCTACCCTGGAGGAAAATTCCTTCCCGACCCCAAATATGGCGATCAGCTGAACCCCAAGCATGTGGGCAAGACTCACCAGCCAGACACCCAGGAAAAAGTTCTCTGTAGTAACTTCTAACATCCCATCATTGACCATTGGTCCTATTTACCACTGATGGCAATTAATTGACCTTTGACTAAGATCATGTTATCCCATCAAACCATCCCCTCCATAAACTTATCTAGCTTAATCTTGAAGCCAGATAGGTCTTTTGCCCCCACTGCTTCCCTTGGAAGGCTGTTCCAGAACTTCACTCTATCAGTGTTATAGATGGCGGACAGTTTGAGTTTACCCTGTATAAGCTTTATATAGTGTAAAACAGATTTATTTGGGGTTTGGATCCCATTGGGAGCTGGGTGTTTGGGTGCTGGAGACAGGAGCACTTCTTAAGCTGTTTTCAGTTAAGTCTGCAGCTTTGGGGTGCGTGGTTCAGACCCTGGGTCTGTGCTGGAGCAGACCGGCATGTCTGGCTCAACAAGGCAGGGTTCTGGAGGCCCAAACTGGCAGAGAAAACGGGCTCAGAGGTAGTCTCAGCACATCAGGTGACAGTCCCAAGGGGAGGTTTGTGATCGAACCCGTCACACAGCCTACAACAGAACGGCAATGCAATATTTCCCCTAGCCCCTGAGTAACCCAGGACTCCTGCCTCCCAGCCCCTGATCTAACCATTCGATTCTACTACATCCCTTAAGGCAGAGCCCCGCAACTGTGGGATGTGCCCACCTAGGGGGGTATGGTGAATGCAGTTGGCCCCTGACCAGCCCTCATGGGGGCGTGGTGGGAGTGCCACGCAGCTCCCCTCCGCCCCCAGGCTCCCAGTACTGCTCCAGCCATGGCCCCAGCCTTTACCCCCGACTGTGGCCCAGCCATGGCTTCCACTCCCAGCCCTGGACCTAGCCCTGCCCCCACATGTGGCTCTGCTCCCAACCCCAGTCCTGCCCCCAGCTTCAGCCTCCGGCCCCATTCCTGGCCCCAGACCCACCCCCAGCCTCGGCCCCCTTACCCCTGTCCACCCACCCAGGAGCTGTGGCCCCGCTCCCGGCTCTGGCTCCCGAGGGAAATGTGGGGGGGGGGGGCGCAAAGAGGGGTAAGGGGGGCATGACTGTGAAAAGTTTGGGGACCACTGCTTTAAGGGTTAAAAGTGTGGGTTCCCCCTGCCCTCCAACCCATCCCTAGATCTTCTGTCTCCTTCCCAGTGCTCTGAGCTTCCCAGGCCTTGGTGGGCCCTGGCTGGAGAGCTGCGCTGCCGGGGACTGTGCCGCGCCCCTCTCACCTTGAAGGACTCGAAGAAGCCGCCGCTACCCCCACTGCCATTCTCCAGCTTGTCCTCATCCCCACCCAGGCCCATCATGGACTGGCTGTTAACATGCAGCTCCTCGTACAGCGTCTCCAGCAGAGCTGCCCTGGTGCGCTCCTGCAGCAGGAGGGGCACAGGGGCGTTAGTGGCATTGGAGGGACGGGCTGGGGGCAGTAGCGATCAGAAACAAAGGGGGCAGAGGGGACTGAGTGCTGGGGGGCCGAGTTGTGATTCTGCCCCTGGCTCCTGCTCGGTGCCCGGTTGTCGGCCCTGGAGAGCGGGAGCATCCCCGGGCGCCTTTGGCACATGCTGCCCTGCCACAGGACCAGCTCAGTGGCCGTATCCTGGGCCTGGCATAACAACTGCATGCAAGTGTGCAGCGCGGCGCGGCCTGGCCCCAGAGCCCACGACCGAGGCTCCCAGAGCCCTAACGCGGGCGCTGCGGCTCGCACAGGAATGAGGGCTCGTGGATAGAGACGGGGCCAGAGTGAGGCATGGGGCAATGGGGGAGGGGAGGTGCTGGGCATTGCTGGGGGGGGCTAGGGAGGATGCCAGCTCAGAACGCAGCACCTGGCACCTGGCTCCTGACCCACCTCCAGCTTGGCAAACTTCTCGGCTTTGTAGCAGGCGTACTCAGCGTTGATCAGCTTGGTCAGCAGGAACTCCTGGAACTCGAGGCCCTGCAGGAGGAGAAACCCCATGTCAGCCTCTGCCTTCCCTGGGGAATGAGCTCGGCAGGCAGCCAGCATCAGCCAGGGCGACTTGGCAGCGGCTGAGCACCCCCTGGTGGTGGGACTAGCACATAGCAGCAGGAAGCTCCACCCACCTTGGTTCGGCCCTTGGCCCCACCAGCCCCAGTTCCAGGCATTACCGCAAAGGGACAGGGCAGTAACCAGCAGATTTGATCGCTGGCTGCCCAAATCCCTGCTCCGAGGCCCCCCTGGGCTCCCTGTCCAGTGAGCGTGACCCCTGCACAGCACACAGCCCCAGCCAGCCTGGTCTGGAAGTGCAGACGGACGAGCTGGCCCCAGGGAGCTCCCTGGGACTGGGAGGTTCAACACGTCCCTGGGGGCAGCAGCTGGCCTTGGCCCTCCTCGCCTCTCACCTTTCTGAAGATGGCTGGGTCAGGCAGCGGGGGGCCGAAGAAAGGCACGTCGTCCCGGGCTGTGACAGAGACCTGCAAGACATGGCACTGTCAGCCCCACCTCTGCCATGCGCTGCCAGGCCAGCGGGCACGTCTAGACGAGGGAGGGCCCAGGTGGGGTGGGCAGCTCTTTCCTGCAGGACCCCCTGCCTTACACCACTTACTGGACACTGGGATGTCTTCATGGCACAGCGGAATCACCCCCCCGACAGCCTGCTGGGGCCCGGGAGCGGCGCATCCCTCTGAGCGGTACGCCTGCCCAAGATCTCACCCCTCCCAGGCCCACTAGGCTGCACTGAGCAGCGTCCTCTAGCCCCTGACGATGGGCCCGGCCCTCTGGCCAGGACTCTCCGGCAGCATGTGGTGACAGCAGCGCTGCTCCCCCAGAGCTGCCATCTCTCCAGGTGCTCAGCACTGAACCAGGGCCTTCCACTTCAGGTCCACGGAGTGTCCTTGGGCCAACGTCAGCCTGGCTCTGGGTTCAAGCACCTCATGCCCAGGCCATGCGCTCTGGACAGGGCTCCCCCTCCTCCAGTGCCCATCCCAGGGGGAGCAGTGATAACACCCATGCTTTATCTCGGGACTCACATGATCATTAGCCCCAAGAGGAAACTGAAGCACAGAGAGACAAAGGAACTGGCTCCATATCACACGGAGTCAGTGGCAGAGCAGAAACAGAACCCAGGAGTCATAGAATCATAGAATCTCAGAGTTGGAAGGGACCTTAGGAGGTCATCTAGTCCAACCCCCTGCTCAAAGCAGGACCAATCCCCAATTTTTGCCCCAGATCCCCAAATGGCCCCCTCAAGGATTGAACTCACAACCCTGGGTTTAGCAGGCCAATGCTCAAACCACTGAGCTATTCCTCCCCCCTGACTACCAGCCCCCTGCTTTAATCCCGAGACCTCACCCCGCCCCCCAAAGCCAGGAACAGAACCCAGGAATCCTGACGACCAGCCCCCTGCTTTAATCCCGAGACCTCACCCCGCCCCCCAAAGCCAGGAACAGAACCCAGGAATCCTGACGACCAGCCCCCTGCTTTAATCCCGAGACCTCACCCCCTCCGAAAGCTGGGAACAGAACCCAGGAGGCCTGACTACCAGCCCCTGCTTTAATCCCGAGACCTCACCCCCTCCGAAAGCTGGGAACAGAACCCAGGAGTCCTGACTACCAGCCCCTGCTTTAATCCCGAGACCTCACCCCCTCCGAAAGCTGGGAACAGAACCCAGGAGTCCTGACTACCAGCCCCTATCTCTAACCACTAGGGACTGTCACTCCCATATTAAGAACCTTGTGGCCCATTTCTGAGCACCATGGATTGCTTCCCATGCCCAGTGCTCTGCCCAGGCCTGTTCCCTCAGCTCCTGGTCTCTAGCTGGGAGCAGGTGTGTGGCCCAGACCCTACCCTGTTCGTGCCATGGTAACTCGTGGTGCTGGGTCCCTGGCGGGCTGCGAGCAGACCCGAGGGCGTGCGCTCACCTTGTAGAGTGTGCTCTCAGAGCAGGGCTTCTCCGCCTGCACCACGATGTAGGCATGCAGGAAATTGGAGGCGATCATGTCCGGCACGAAGGGCGTGTTCTCGTCCTGGAAGACGATGGCCACAATGTCGTTCCCGATGTGCCGCTTCCTCTGCAACTGAGCGCAGCGGGGAGGACGTCACTCCCGCGGCCCACGCCCGTGCCAAGCCCGCCAGGCCCAGCACGGGTCGGGGAGAGTAAGTGGTGGGAGCCTAGCCCTAGCTGCCCCTTGTTGATACCCCCCCTCCCCTCTGGGCTGAGATGGGGCCTCGACACTAGTGAGTGTCTCTTCACTCCAGTGGGGGGCTGGGGTTGGGTTAGAGCTCATGGGGAGCAGGCATGGGGGGGAGGGGCTGGTTTGGGGCAGAACCACTTGGGATGGGAGTCACACTGGTCACAGTGACTGCGTAGAAGAAGGGTCACATGCAGGTGCATGAAGAGGGTAGGGGAGTGTTCACATGAAGGCTGGGGGGCTGTGCAGGGCTGTACTTTAGGGTGTGTATACACGTATGTGCCCATACATGTGTGGACATGCATGTCCGTGTGCAGCCCCTGCAGGGGGTACTGCGGCTCTCTCCTACCTGCTGGGCATCACCCTCGGTGTAGGGCAGCTTTGTGGACACGTGGAACATGATCTCCTTGCTACGGAAGGTGCAGTAGATGGATTCTGTTCCCGTCTGGCCATGGGTCACGTCAAGCCCCCCCCGGAACCTGCCACCAAAGAGACCCAGGCCTCAGGCAGACGCCCACCCCGCCCTGTCCCTCCACTCCCAAGGAGCCCGGACAGCAGCTGCAAGGCCAGGCTGATCTGTCCTGCAGAGACCCACTGGACGGGACAGTGAGTGGCACAGGCTTAGCACAGAGGGGCCAGAGCAGCGCAGGGGGCCAGCCTCCGTCCTCTCCACACACAGGCCCAGCACACCCAGGCTGGCAGGAGCTCGCTCACCCCTTGAAATCCTGCAGCTGGACTCTCTGGCCCAGGGAGTCGAGGAACTCCACGAAGGCCGGGCTCTCCTCGGTGGTGCCGAACAGCTCCTCCTCGGACGTCTGCAACATGGCCAGCAAAGCAGAGGAGTTAGGACAGGGCCGGGCCCCCTGCCCAGCTTAGCATGAGCCCACGGCTGTGCTGGGTTGAGGCCTGGCTGGAGAGAAGCTGAGTCTGTGGGTGGGGGCAAAGGAGCCACTGGCGGAGATGGCGCTTGTAAGGGTGCAGGGGCGAAGAGCCTCTGCTGCAGCCGAGCTCCCACCCGGGTCTATGCTGTGAGCTGAGCTCTGACCCGCAGAGTGAACCCGCAACACCCCTGCAGCACCTGCCGATGGTGCCTGCGGAGAGCACGGCAGCCACTGGGGCCCAGCTCCGGGGAGAAGCCATCGCAATCCTTCATCTGGGGCTGCCGCAGCCCCTCACCCACCGCCTCTATGTGCACCCAGCTTCGGGGCTGTAAAGGGTGACTTGTAAAGGGTCACTGAAGAAGCAGGGAACAGAACTCTCCAGACTCAGTTCCCAGCCTTAGCCACTAGGTGGTGCTCTTCACCCCACCCACCCCCGGTAACAGAGCCAGGGTAAACGCTAGGTAGCCACGGGTTCGGTTTAGCCGGATAGCCCCTGCCATGGCTCCCGAATCCAGTACAGCTCTTGGCAAAGCAAACGGGCCTTGGCTGTGCTGAGAGGAAAGCAGCTGGGAGGGCGGGATGCCAGGGGGACGTCCCCGGTGGGTTCAGGCAACCCGGCTCCAGCCACGCCTGCTCACCAACAGCCATGCTGAGCTGGGGCAGTAGCCGAAGGGTTGGGGGCTCCCGCCCCTGCCGCAGGCTGCTTGTCAGAGGGGAAAGCCGGGGGGTGGAGGCTGGCAGGCTGGGGTAGCCCCCTGTGGGATCAATTCACCGTCCCAGAAAGCCCAGCCCCCGCCCCAGAGACTGACCCACCTGGCCCAACTTCTGGTAGATGACGCCGAACTTGAAGTGATTGCTGAGGACGTGCTCGTCGAAGGTGACGATGAGACGGGAGGCCTGGGGAGACAGGAGAGGCTGGTTACATCCGGCTGTCAGGAACCCCTGCTCCCTCTGGGTTGTGACGGGGACCCGGCCCTGGGGGGACTCACGACCACGCAGGGTGGGGTGGTGCATGGGGAAGGTTCCTCTCAGGGTGGTAGATGTGGGGTGTGCGGCGTGGGGCAGTGCAGAATCTGGATTTCGGGGGGGGCAAGGGGGGTGTCTCATGATTTCAACATTTCTTCCATCCCAGAATGAAAACATTTGAAATGTCCCACAAACCAAAATTCTGGAAAAAAAATCATCTGGGGCCAATCGACGGTCTGACAAAATCTGACCCTTCCCAGCGCCACATTTTGTCCTATTTTTATAACACACAATACTCAAAAATCACAAAACACTGGAAGGAAAAGTTGTTTCAAAATGGAAAACTGAAATGCTGCGTTTGGAAAAGAACAAAATGGGGCACTCCAAATGGGATGCCCCCAGCCCTGCATGGCACCTCCAGCCGGCAAGGACACCCCCAGCCCCGCGCTCGGCAAGGACGCCCCACGCCACAGAACACCCCCCCCCCTCCGCCCCGCGTGCCCCTGCACCCAGCACTTCATTTCCATTTGGACAGGAATTTCCCCAGGCGAGACGATTCCATGGAACGTTTGCTGTTTCTGAACTGGCATTTCCAGTGGGAAAACATCCCGTTAGAAAATTTCCTCCCAGTGGCAGGTGGGCGAGGGTAGCCCTCCGAGCGGGAACAAGCCGCACAGACGGACTGGGCCGGCTCTAACAGGCGTTTCCCATCTCTGAGATCTAGGACTCTGGTTCTTGTCCGCACCTGGTTCAAGCCCAGGCCCCTCACACAGCTCTGTGCGAACTCCTAGCATAGCGACGAGGAACCCACGCAGAGCAGGGCCCTGGGGGCAGGGGACCCATAGAGCAGGGCCTGGGGGCAGGGGACCCATAGAGCAGGGCCTGGGGGCAGGGGACCCGCAGAGGGCGCTGGGTGCAGCCGGGACCTGAGCTCTTTTCCAAATCTGGCCCTTTGTGCCTTCACCCACATGTAGTTACCCACAACGCTCTTCTGCCTGTCAGCAGACACAGGATGCAGCCAGAGCTCTGGGATATGTTGGGGGGAGGTGTCTGGGAGTCACCCAGGGATGCCCCCCTCTTTCCTGGGGAACCAGAGTGCCGTCTGCCGTCCCCCTCCCCACTGCAGCGGACTCCAGATATGTGCTGTGGGAGTGGTGGACTCTCCCGAGTCCCAGGGCTCCCAGGGATAGGAGCTTCGCCATGGAGCAGCAGGACCCTGGCCCAGCCCAGGACAGAATGCCTTGAGCTGAGTGCTCTGCCCGAGGCGAGCTCCCAGCAGGAGGGGCCTTTCCACGCAGACCTTCTTTTTGGGGCTGCGCTTCACCCCACCATTAACTGCAGGTGCAAATCCCACCCGTCGGTGCCTGGGCACTGGGGACGCCTCACCACTGGAGTCAGGGGGCAGAAGGAGGCCAGGCCTGTTTTAAACCCAGCCGGTGAGGTGAGCCCCTGGGATGGGGGCGCCTCTCCTGCAAGGAGGAAGCTCCTCCAAACCCTTGGGTGGGGCTCTGGGCTGGGCCGGGAGCACCCTGAGCAAGGCTCCCTGGTGGGGCTTGGCGGTGCTGCTTCTGGTCACGGGCAAACCTGGCAAAGGAGCCAGCCAGGGTCAGGTGTGGGGCTAAAGCGGGACCAAGTTCTGATTGGCTGTGGAATGCCAAGCCTGCCCCTCCGACATCCTGGTGCCCACTGAAGGCTGGGGCTCTCTGCTGGGCCCCTGGTGGGAGCCCCCAGTAGTGAGGAGGCATGTTGGGTGTGCGAGGACGTGCGGGAGCTGTCAGGAAGGGCAGGCTGGCCTCCCTCCCCGCGGCACGCTGCCTCCAGCCTACCTTTGGGTACAACACCGGATAGAACCGATCCACGTTCACGTCCTCGCACGCCAGCTGGAACAGAGACGAGAGCGTGAGAACGTGCAACTCAGAACCACATGTGTGCATGAGTGGCGGGGGTGGGGGAGGAGGGGAGCATGCACTACTGCCCCCTGCTGGATGGCAGCAGCCAGCTCCCACGTGTGTGGTGTTTCAGGGTCATGGTCTCTGCTCTCTCAGGCTGCCTTCAGGGAGCAAGGTGGGGGTTTGAATGCCCCAGCACAGCCCCTGCCCCCCACCAGGCTATCGACCTCAGCGCCCTGAGAGAGAACGGGCCGTACAGCCACAGTGCCCCGGCCTGCTGGTCACGGCTGCTGGATAGGCTGCAGCTAAATGAACCCCCGCTGGAGCCAGGAATGGCCCCGGCCAAGGGCACTAACCGGCCCCCACGGCCCGGCGCTCTCCTCAGCCCTGAGGCCTGGCCTGTGCGAGGGCTGAGTGAGATCAGGGTACAGGTCAGCGCATGGTAACACCCCGGGCACCGGAGCTGGAAGGGTCCCGCCAAGGTACCTGCCTTGGCCATCTGCACGACGTTGGGGAACTCGGTCAGGCAGGAGATGGGGATGACGTCGTGGTAGGTTCGGCACTTGGTCCTGCAATAAGAGGCGAGGGTGTCACAAGACCTGGCTGGGCGCCCCAAGAGCCCTGGCGCCTGGCCCCCCCAGACCACCGTGGCTCGAGCATTGCCCTGGGGACGCAGAGGGCCCGCGCTCACCTGAGCAGCAGCCGCAGGTGCTCCTGGTCACCAATGACATCATACTTGAGGGAGAAGACGAGGTGGCCCAGTGCCGTGTCCAGGGAGTAGTAGTTAAAGTGCTCCTGTGGGGAAACAGATCAGCCACTGAGAGACCAGAACGCAGCCTCCCAGCGGGGGTGGACATAGACATAGCTCTTTGGTCCCCTCTCTGGTGGGGGGGCACAGCCCACTGCTGCCCCCTGGGGTAATGGCTGCCCTCCTGGCCTCACACGACAGCCCAGCTCTCGTGAGCAGGAGCTAAGGATTTCTGCCCCTTGGGCCCCAGTGCTGAGCAGGGTGGGGTGCCCCCCTCAGGGCCCGGGGCACCTCCGGGCAACAGAGGGAGGGAGGGGCAGTTTGCTGGCTAGGGCCTTGCGTAGCCTGATAGGTGAGGGCAGCTGGTGACCAAGGAGCTGGGGGGTGGGAGTGGGGGGGGAGGGTTAGGCCCAGGCAGCAGGTCAGACACCTGCCACTCCTCTGGACAGGTTTTTCAGGACCCCTGAGAACCGGAGATGAGCCAAGGGGACCAATCTGAGTATTGTACCCGACCTTGCAGGGCGCGGGGGGAAAGGCAAAGGGGCACGCTGGAACGTGGGGTGGCACCCGGCGGGGGGAGGGATAGCTCAGTGGTTTGAGCATTGGCCTGCTAAACCCAGGGTTGTGAGTTCAATCCTTGAGGGGGCCATTTAGGGATCTGGGGCAAAAACTGGGGATTGGTCCTGCTTTGAGCAGGGGGTTGGACTAGATGACCTTCTAAGGTCCCTTCCAACCCTGATATTCTATGATTCCCCGGCATGCTGAGCGCTGCCCCCCACAGGCGGCTGGGCCTGGCTGGCATGTCCTGAACAGCCCCCGCCTCGGGACTCGGAGCAGGACCCCACAACCTGGAGATGTCCCACAGGGTTTGTCAACATCTCACGCCTCCCACGGCCTGCTGCAGGGTCAGGGGTCAACAGAGCCGGGGACTCGATGAGCCCCAGGGACCAGTGGGAAGCACAGGTGGGGGATGCACCTGGGGAACCCCAAGGAGTCTAGGCTGCTGCTCCCACTTCCCCGCCAGCTACAGGTGAACTTGGCCAACAAGCCATTCCCAGCTGCCAACGGGGCACCCTTCACGCCACATCCCTCAACTACTGGGTGCATGAACCAGGGCAGGCCGGGACCTGGAGGTGCCCTCCAGGGGGGTTCAGACGCTCTAACACAGTGGCACCACAGGCCTTTCCCAAGTACCCCCAGCCCCGAGCGAGGGGCACCCAGAGCAGGTGCGTTGTGGGATCCACCCCATAGCGCAAACCGCCCCCTCCACGATCGCGGCGCAATGGGTCAGCCTTGCCCATGGGGAGAGGGAAGAGCTGACACACGGGGAGCAAACCCCACCCCCGAAGGCGGGGTCTATTTCCAACACTGGCAGAGCTTGGGCTGCCAATCCGATGCCTTTGGATTTGAGCGCCATCCGTGGGACCAGTGGGCATGGCCCTGGGCACATTCCAGAGGGATTAGCCATGGGTAGCCCCAACTCACGCCAAGCGACTGGGGACGTGTCCCTCAGCACTGCTGGGGGCGTCACACCCTTTCCCCAGAACATTTCTCCCCACCAAGACACCAGCGCTGCCCAAAACACTGTGACGCAGCCAGCAATGCGCTCCAGCGTGCCGCAATCCCCAGAGTCCTGCCGGGGTGGGGAGGAGCACAGTGCAAACAGACAGCCGAGTCCAGGGAGCATTTAAACCCCACGGGGCGGATACAGCCAGAGCCGTAGGGTGTGTAAACAAGGCCCCAGTGCAATGCTCTGTTGGAACAGCAGGAGCAGAAGGGATGCAGCAATAGGACGTGCTCTAGCCGTTGGAGGAGGGTGCAGGGGTGATTCATGCTAGCATGGCTCAGGGCCAGTCCTCACGGAAGAGACAGGCTCTGCCCAGGCACCAGGAAATTAATCCCAGCAGCAAGGGGTGCAGAAAAGCAACAGCATGTAAGTACTCCAGCAAACAGCCTGAGATCCTTGGGCAAACAGAGCTTGGGCCTGCAGCCCACACCCTGAAGGAGAGCCCGGGGCCCTTGGGCCACGGCATGGACTTTCCCAGGCTTAGGCCTGTTTGACTGAGGATAACAGAGGAGTGCTGCTGTTCCAACCACGCAGCTTCTTCTTGGCAACTAGCAGCACTAGCAGGATCCTGTGATCCGGCCTGCAGGGGCTAGAGAAGGCACCAACCTCACCTGCCCTCAGGTACCCTGGGGGTTGGACTAGATGACCTCCTGAGGTCCCTTCCAACCCTGAGATTCCATGATACCCCAGTTCTGTGCATGTGAGGGGTAGGGGGAGGCCTGAAGCCAGCTTTGAACTCCACCTATCTGCTGACCTGCCCAGCCCCTGGAGTGGGGTGTAGGCCCCTGGGAAGCAGAGAACTGCTGTAGAGCAGCAAATGCCAACCATGCTCCCGATCCACTCCCTATGCCAGGGCTGGAGCATGGCTGGCACAGAGCCCTGACGCCAACTCCACACTGCTCGGGGAGGCCCCGCATAGGGCGGCTTTTCAGGAAGTATCAGAGGGGTAGCCGTGTTAGTCTGGATCTGTAGAAGCGACAAAGGGTCCTGTGGCACCTTATAGACTAACAGACGTATTGAAGCATAAGCTTCAATACCTCTGTTAGTCTATAAGGTGCCACAGGATGCTTTGTCGCTTTTTCAGGAAGCCGTTTCTGCTCCCTTAAAGGCCCTTTTACGCCCCCAGAGCATCTTCAAGGGGCCTCAGCACAACGGCTAACCAGACCCTGAAACTGGATCCAAACGTTCACCTGAGAGCTGGGGAACTGCCAGAGCCGCTGGGGATGCTGGGCCTGGAGGAGGGGCAGGGAGCTGGGCAGGGCAGTGCTCTTGGGGGATCTGAAATCAGACTGTGGTTTGGGTGTTAAGGAGCCCCGACGATGGCGAGATGTCCCAGGTCACCCTGGCTTCCCCAAGCCCCTCTCCCCAGATAGGAGTTGAGGCAAAGGCCCCCCATCATTCTTTTCCTTGTTCAATTCCCATCATCCCAGTCCCCCGTCCTGTTCACCCAGGAAATTTGCCACATGGCTTCCTTGGGGGGCCCCATGAGGTTCAGTCGGGTTGGTCCAGGGGCAGAGAACACAAGGGTTAGCCCCAGCGTGGGCTGTCCCCAGCCTGCAAGTGAAGCAGAGCCCCAGTATGAGCCTGCTCCAAAGTCCATTGCAACCAGGGGGAGTCTGAGTCCGGGAGCCGGAAGCTGGTCTGGGTGGGGAATCACCAGCAAAGCAACTGAGAACGGCCAGTCTGTGCTAAAGGCAGCACATGGCGAGCGCCTGAATCATCTTCCCACTGGGCCAGGGCCGGGGGGCTGGGGGCAGGTGGGGAAGGAGTGATTACCTTGCCCAGGAAATGCTTCCTGTAGATCCTGGCCATGTGGTTACATTCCAGTTTCACCTTGGAGGTTGGAGACGGGAGCAACTCAGTGTCGGGGATGCTGGTCAGCTCGTGGTTGGTGCCTTCAATCCAGTAGCCCCCGAACTGCGGCAGCAAGATGAGGGGGAATGGCCCCTCGCGCCCCAGCACCTGGAGGGAGAGGGAAGGCCAGGAAACTGCCCTGGGGCACGCTGACAGAGCAGCCCTGTGATCCGGGTATGGAGACCCACAGCCCTGCGGAGCATGCGCCTAGGGTCTCTACACCACTCTCCCGAAGGAGCCCAAGGGCCTTCGCAAACAAAGCGTTCGCCTGACGGCCTCAGGGGCCAAGGAGCAGCCAAGGGCACAGCGGAGGAATGGGAAGCCGAGAGGCACGGAGGGAGGCAGGACAGTGCTCACTGTCAGGAACCAGGCCCATAGGGAGCACAGGCTCAGCACTGACACAACAGGCCAATGCCTGCACTTTGAGGTGAGGAAAGGTCTCCCCTCCCCCCGGTTCTCTAATATCCAGGGACCAACCCGGCTACACTAACACTGCGAACTGCGGAGGGGCTTGGTCTTACCCTCTGCCAGGAGCACAGCACCCCGCGGCGCCATGCTGGGGCAGTCAGAGCACCCACTATGAGCTAATCACCACCACTCCCTGCTCACTCACCCACAGCCTGGCCAGGCCAGATGGTGCATAGCTTAGGAGATCTGCTAGGATCCTAGCCCACACCCGCACAGCTGGGGACAGACATCTCATGGGCTCGCCAGGAGGCTTCCAAAAGAGGGGTACACTGAACCCTCTTACCTTCAAGCAAGATAGAGGGGACGAGTGCTTAGCACACTGGCCTGGGCCTCGGGAGACTTGGGTCTGTTCCCAGCTCTGCCCCTGGCAAGTCCCGTCCCCTCTCCGTGCCTCAGTTTCCCCCTCTGTAAAAGGGGGCTGGAAAGTGCAATCAAAGAGCTACAGCTTGTTCTCAGAGCGACCTGACACTTAGCAGCGCCCTAGGGAATCAGCCAGCGTAGGGCCCAGGATGGCTGCGCAGGAATTGGCTGATGGGAAGGCAGCTGAATTTCACTAGGAGGCGCTTCCCTCTTGGTCTCTATTGAAGCAACGCCCCAGCCTGCTGCCGGAGGGACGGATGCTCTGCCAGTTGCTAAGGTGGGGCAGGCAGGCTAGACCCTGAGGTGCTTTTCCTACACGATGGAGCCTTGGCCTCAGTACCCTGGCCTGGTAACCACGCCCGTCCCTTCCACTCCAGCCCCACCCTCCCGGTGCTACGTGCCCGCCGAGATCCCCAGGGAGCTGGGGGATGTCCCAGCGCCCCCTGTGGGTTGGCGCCATCCCTACGAGTGCCCCGAGTGTACCCTGCGATCTGGCAGGGCCGGCCAATCGCTGCAAGACTCAGGCGCTGCTCTGGCAGGGCAAGGGGAAGATCAGCAAGTGCTTGGGACGCCGCAGAACAGCCCCCCCCCCCCCCGCTTGTCCCCTCGTTACTCACCGCACTTCCTACCCCCACCCACCTATCCATCCCATTCACCCTGTGCCTTCCCAGGGACTCCCACTGCCCTCCTCTAGACCTGCCCTGCTGCAATGCCAGGCGTGGGTGGCTGGGCAGAGAGGGCCCCACCCTGCCTTTGTCACATGGCTCCTTAGTCTGGAAGCTCCTTGGGGCAGAGCCCATGCCTTGGGGTATGTGCAGCACCCCAGACCGGGCTCCAGGCTCCACAGCAATGTAAATATGACACAGGCAGAGCACAGACACCCCGTTACCTCATGGACGCTGGGATACGGGATATAATCCTCCTCGGTCTGAAAAACACAAACACACCAGAGGCTCATCGACTGGGGGAGTCCGCCCTGTGTAAGAGCCAGGCCTGCTGCTGCCCTCCCTTGGCCCCCCAGCCAAGCCTGGCCTTCCTCCAAGGACCTGCCAGACGGAGAAGAGGCTTATCCTCAAAGCCCAGCATCCACATCTCCCCTGGGGGAGGGAGCTCAGAGGGCAGTGGTGCGCACTGGCAGTGGAAGCTGTAGTGTAGACAGGTCTCTACCACCAGGGGAGCTGCACTGCAGCACAATAATGGGACGCCTCATTGTAGAAAGCGGTGCTGCACAAGGGGCCCGGGAGGCACTCGAAAGGGGAGCAAATATCCCTGATGGGGCAGGCAGGACCCACCAGACCCACTAGACGCCAGCCCCCTGCGGAGGCAATCGAGGAACAAAGCCAGACAGGTCATTGGTCAGAGGCTATCATGTGACCCCCTGGACACCATTAAAGGTTACCAGCCAGATCAGCAGTGACACTGACGATCACCGTTGTGGGTGGCATGCGGTCAGTCCAATGAACTGTGCTGACCCGCTGCGCATCCCAAAGTCCTCATTGTCTCCGCTTGCTCTGTCGATCGACGGTCCCTTCTCCTGCCAACAGCCCGGCCGGGAGCGCTCCACGGCCACTGGCCTCCCGCACGGCTGCTGGACACAGGGTGGACACGCTCTAGCCAGTTCCCAGGAACAGGTGATGGCTCTCGGGGACACCCATCCCAGCTGGAGCCGCTGTCTGCTGCCTGAAGTCATTAGTTTGTCACCTCTGGAGATCAGGGTTCAAATCCTCCCTGAGGCGACCAGGAGAATGAGTCAGATGGTCTCATCCTGCCTCCCACTTGAGCACAACAGCAAACCATGCTGCAGAACAGCTGACAGCTTCTATGTAGGGGGCTCCGGGTGAGCACTGAGGGGTGTCAGCAGAGCCGTGTGTAGAGGGGTCCGCAGAACTGGAATAGCTGAGGGGGCTGCGGGTCAGCACTGAGGGGTGTCAGCAGAGCCGTATGCAGAGGGGTCCCCAGAACTGGAATAACTGAGGGGCTGCGGGTCAGCACTGAGGGGTGTCGGCAGAGCCGTATGTAGAGGGGTCCCCAGAACTGGAATAACTGAGGGGGCTGTGGGTCAGCACTGAGGGGCGTTGGCAGAGCCGTGTGTAGAGGGGTCCCCAGAACTGGAATAGCTGAGGGGGCTGCGGGTCAGCACTGAGGGGTGTCAGCAGAGCCGTATGTAGAGGGGTCCCCAGAACTGGAATAGCTGAGGGGGCTGCGGGTCAGCACTGAGGGGTGTCGGCAGAGCCGTGTGTAGAGGGGTCCCCAGAACTGGAATAGCTGAGGGGGCTGCGAGTCAGCACTGAGGGGCGTTGGCAGAGCTGTGTGTAGGGGGGTCCCTAGAACTGGAATAGCTGAGGGGGCTGCGAGTCAGCACTGAGGGGCGTTGGCAGAGCTGTGTGTAGGGGGGTCCCTAGAACTGGAATAACTGAGGGGGCTGCGGGTCAGCACTGAGGGGTGTCGGCAGAGCTGTGTGTAGAGGGGTCCCCAGAACTGGAATAGCTGAGGGGGCTGCGAGTCAGCACTGAGGGGCGTTGGCAGAGCTGTGTGTAGGGGGGTCCCTAGAACTGGAATAGCTCAGGGGCTGCGGGTCAGCACTGAAGGGCGTTGGCAGAGCTGTGTGTAGAGGGGTCCCCAGAACTGGAATAGCTCAGGGGCTGCGGGTCAGCACTGAGGGGCATTGGCAGAGCCGTGTGTAGAGGGGTCCCCAGAACTGGAATAGCTGAGGGGGCTGTGGGTCAGCACTGAGGGGTGTCGGCTGAGCCGTGTGTAGAGGGGTCCCCAGAACTGGAATAGCTCAGGGGCTGCGGGTCAGCACTGAGGGGTGTTGGCAGAGCCGTGTGTAGGGGGGTCCCTAGAACTGGAATAGCTCAGGGGCTGCGGGTCAGCACTGAAGGGCGTTGGCAGAGCTGTGTGTAGAGGGGTCCCCAGAACTGGAATAGCTCAGGGGCTGCGGGTCAGCACTGAGGGGCATTGGCAGAGCCGTGTGTAGAGGGGTCCCCAGAACTGGAATAGCTGAGGGGGCTGTGGGTCAGCACTGAGGGGTGTCGGCTGAGCCGTGTGTAGAGGGGTCCCCAGAACTGGAATAGCTCAGGGGCTGCGGGTCAGCACTGAGGGGTGTCGGCAGAGCTGTGTGTAGAGGGGTCCCCAGAACTGGAATAGCTGAGGGGCTGCAGGTCAGTACTGAGGGGTGTCGGCTGAGCTGTGTGTAGAGGGGTCCCCAGAACTGGGATAGCTGAGGGGTTGTGGGTCAGCACTCAGGGGTGTCGGCAGAGCTGTGTGTAGGGGGTCCCCAGAACTGGAATAGCTGAGGGGGCTGCGGGTCAGCACTGAGGGGTGTCGGCTGAGCCGTGTGTAGAGGGGTCCCCAGAACTGGAATAGCTGAGGGGCTGCGGGTCAGCACTGAGGGGTGTCGGCAGAGCTGTGTGTAGAGGGGTCCCCAGAACTGGAATAGCTGAGGGGCTGCGGGTCAGCACTGAGGGGTGTCGGCTGAGCCGTGTGTAGGGGGCTCCCCAGAACTGGAATAGCTGAGGGGGCTGTGGGTCAGCACTGAGGGGCGTTGGCAGAGCCGTGTGTAGAGGGGTCCCCAGAACTGGAATAGCTGAGGGGGCTGCAGGTCAGCACTGAGGGGTGTCGGCTGAGCTGTGTGTAGAGGGGTCCCCAAAACTGGAATAGCTGAGGGGGCTGCGAGTCAGCACTGAGGGGCGTTGGCAGAGCTGTGTGTAGAGGGGTCCCCAGAACTGGGATAGCTGAGGGGTTGTGGGTCAGCACTGAGGGGTGTCGGCTGAGCTGTGTGTAGGGGGGTCCCCAGAACTGGGATAGCTGAGGGGTTGTGGGTCAGCACTCAGGGGTGTCGGCAGAGCTGTGTGTAGGGGGCTCCCCAGAACTGGAATAGCTGAGGGGGCTGCAGGTCAGCACTGAGGGGTGTCGGCTGAGCCGTGTGTAGAGGGGTCCCCAGAACTGGAATAGCTGAGGGGCTGCGGGTCAGCACTGAGGGGTGTCGGCAGAGCTGTGTGTAGAGGGGTCCCCAGAACTGGAATAGCTGAGGGGCTGCGGGTCAGCACTGAGGGGTGTCGGCTGAGCCGTGTGTAGGGGGCTCCCCAGAACTGGAATAGCTGAGGGGGCTGCAGGTCAGCACTGAGGGGTGTCGGCTGAGCCGTGTGTAGAGGGGTCCCCAGAACTGGAATAGCTGAGGGGCTGCGGGTCAGCACTGAGGGGTGTCGGCAGAGCTGTGTGTAGAGGGGTCCCCAGAACTGGAATAGCTGAGGGGGCTGTGGGTCAGCACTGAGGGGCGTTGGCAGAGCCGTGTGTAGAGGGGTCCCCAGAACTGGAATAGCTGAGGGGGCTGCGGGTCAGCACTGAGGGGTGTCGGCTGAGCTGTGTGTAGAGGGGTCCCCAAAACTGGAATAGCTGAGGGGGCTGCGAGTCAGCACTGAGGGGCGTTGGCAGAGCTGTGTGTAGAGGGGTCCCCAGAACTGGGATAGCTGAGGGGTTGTGGGTCAGCACTCAGGGGTGTCGGCAGAGCTGTGTGTAGGGGGTCCCCAGAACTGGAATAGCTGAGGGGGCTGCGGGTCAGCACTGAGGGGTGTCGGCTGAGCCGTGTGTAGAGGGGTCCCCAGAACTGGAATAGCTGAGGGGCTGCGGGTCAGCACTGAGGGGTGTCGGCAGAGCTGTGTGTAGGGGGCTCCCCAGAACTGGAATAGCTGAGGGGCTGCGGGTCAGCACTGAGGGGTGTCGGCAGAGCTGTGTGTAGAGGGGTCCCCAGAACTGGAATAGCTGAGGGGCTGCGGGTCAGCTCCGAGGGGTGTCGGCAGAGCTGTGTGTAGGGGGCTCCCCAGAACTGGAATAGCTGAGGGGGCTGCGGGTCAGCACTGAGGGGTGTCGGCTGAGCCGTGTGTAGAGGGGTCCCCAGAACTGGAATAGCTGAGGGGGCTGCGGGTCGGCACTGAGGGGTGTCGGCAGAGCTGTGTGTAGAGGGGTCCCCAGAACTGGAATAGCTGAGGGGCTGCGGGTCAGCACTGAGGGGTGTCGGCTGAGCCGTGTGTAGGGGGCTCCCCAGAACTGGAATAGCTGAGGGGGCTGTGGGTCAGCACTGAGGGGCGTTGGCAGAGCCGTGTGTAGAGGGGTCCCCAGAACTGGAATAGCTGAGGGGGCTGCGGGTCAGCACTCAGGGGTCCCGGCGGAGCTGTGTGTAGAGGGGTCCCCAAAACTGGAATAGCTGAGGGGCTGCAGGTCAGCACTCAGGGGTCCCGGCGGAGCTGGGATGGGGCAGGACTGGGCAAGCAAGGGGGGCCGGTGTTCACACTAAAGCGCAGTGGCAGAGCAGTGGCTGCGAACCGTGTACAGCTCCTGCTGAGCAGCCTTCCGAGCTGGGGGCGCATCGATTTGTCTGCATCTAGTCTGAGCCCCCCTGTTTTTGGGCTCTGAGCTCCCGCGAGTGCTTGATACGGAGCGCAAGGGGTGTCAGAGCCACCTGCAGCCGGATGCTGCAAAGCACACGCCCCATCTGACACTGCAGAGGCATCCCAGCATGAGTGGGTAACCCCAAATGTGCTGGGGGGAGGGAGAGCCAATGCCCCTGCCCCATGCAGCATCCTCTGGGGCCTACCTTGAGAGGGGGTGGGAAGGAGCATCGCTGTTCATCCATTCGGCTTCCCTGCGAGAGACAACAAGGAAGAGGGAGTCAGTGGGTGGCCCAGAAGCACAGTGCGTGTTTGCTCTGCGGGTGGGGGCTGCTTCCTGCTTGGCACAGATCTGCAGGCAGCTGTGGGTCACAGCCGGTGGCTGTCCCTGCTCTGTATCCTCCTGTGAGTTGATGGCTGTGGGAGGGACTCGGGGATTGTGTCTCCCTGTGGCTGGAGCTCTGTGTGAGCGCGTGGGGACTCACAGCTGGGGGCGGGGGGGCGCTGTTGTCACTGCGGCTGCACAGCCTGTGCAAGGGTCCCATATTGCCGTGTGTCTGTGCAGCGCATCAGGACAGGGACAAGTCCTGGGCTACAAAGCCCCAGGAAGCCATTCAGCTCTGCTCACTTGGAGAGCTTGGCTTCCCACGCTGAGCCAGCTGGCAGAGCCTGGGTCCCAAGCCGGGCCCCACTCCTTCTGCTAGGCCACTTAGCCACTGCCAGCAGCCGTCTGAGAAACGGCAACCCCACTCGGCTTCATCCTCAGTCCCATGTCAGGGTCTCCTGAGGGGTGCCCAGTGCAAAGGACCTTTCTAGAAAGCACCAGGGGGGTTGCAGCTCCCCCAGCTCTGCTCAGCCTGCAGCATCAGAGGAGACCCTCCCTACTCATGCCCCGTCCCCTCCAGAAATGTATTGAATCAGCTGCAGCGAAACACTGAAAAACTCAGTGAAAAGCTCTTTAGGCTTCAGCCACAGCTGACCAGTACCGAGTACACCCTGCCCAACCTCTCTGATCCCTGAGCCCCAAGGGCTACTCCTGCCCCGGGTTCTCCCAGGTGACACAGGGCCTGATCTCTCATCCCAGCCGGGGGTGGCTTGTGAGGGAGATCCCCGGGCTGAGATGGGCCCAGAGCAGGGTCCCGCTGGGAATCCCTCCCCTAAACCAGCCTCCACTTCTTGGCTGGCTCACCAGAGCCCACGTCCCCCCCCCCTCCCCCCCCCGGCATGCCTCCTAGTGTGTATGGCACCTTCCTTCTGCTCTGCTCAGCCACGGGCCCAGCTCCAGGGAGGCAACTCACCTGCATCTTTTCGATCATCTCAAACAACTCTGAGGTCTGCAAGAGAGAGAAAGCAGCCTGCATCAGCACGAAGGGCCGAGACCCTGCTCTGCAATCCCAGCAGGCCTAGAGCACCCATTGCCATGGGGCAGCTATCAGTGCCCTGCATGGGACAGCCAGGCTGCCCCCATCAGCCTCAGAAGGGGCAGGCTGGGAGAGTGGGAGGACTTTAGGGTATGTCTAATGAGACAGTCTCAGAGACAGCCTGAATTCCAGCCAGGTCCCAGCCCCTACCCCCTTCACTGCCCCCTTCTGCCCCACCACTGCCCCCACTAACTGCGCTGACACCCCACAGTCAGGGGGCTCCCTCCGCAGCGGAGTCTCATCTCAGGGGCAGTCAGTGAGTCACGCTGGCTGTGACCCAGGGGTAACACTCCAGCCAGTCAGCCCTTGTCCCAAATGGCCACGCACCCCTCAGCCTGCGGGGCTGGGGCAGTTCTGGCCTGTCCCAGTGGGAGTTGATGGGCTGGATTTCCCAAGACACGTTACATGGAGAGCCCCAGTGTGCCCTGCTCTTTGGGCACCAGCAGTGGGAGCTTGCTCCCCAGAGGACAGAGCTGCTAGATGGGCGAGACCCCCCGACACTTACTGAGATACCCGTGTGCAGGGTTAGCACCCGCCCCCGCCCCAACAGATACGTAGCTACAAACGTACACTCGCTTGTGTTGAGATACAGCCGTGTACACTGGCACAGGCCAAACACACACATGCACCTGTACAGGAATCCACACACACAGGGAGAGAGAGACACACACAAACACAGAGACACAACCTCCCCTGCCTCCCATAAACACCCTTATGCACCCAGACACGCTCCTGAACATAGACACACCTGCCAACATGCACACAGACATCCTCCTCACACACCCACATGCAAACACCTACAGCCACACTGCGCACACCCCCACCCCCACGTGCACCCCTGAGATCTCGTTCACACGCACTCCTGGACACACACCCACGTGCGCACACATGGTATGGGCCCCTGCTCCCCCCCCAGGCGTGCAGGGTTAACCACTTCCCCTGTAACACAAGCAATCGCCCTGAATTACTTGTCTTGGCAGCGGCTCAGAGCTCCCGGCTGGAGCGGGCGGAAGGGCTGGAACACAGAGCCCTGAACTTCATAGGAAACAGCTAGACTGGAAGGATGCCCTCGCTGGTTCGGGGGCTCCTCCCACCCCCTCCAGGCCAGCTCTTCTCACTGCCTCCCCGGCATCCCAGCCCCATCCACCCCCTTCTGCCGCCCCAGCCTGCAGACCTGCCACAGCTTCTCTGGGCCGGGGTCACTGTCGGGCACCGCCCGAGCAAACCCAGCCAGGACAGGCAGAGGCTGCTGGAGGCCCCAGGGTCCCCGATGCTGATGCCACCGTGTGCCCGAAACGCTGCCCTTGAGCCAGACTCACATTCCAGCCACGCTCGGCCAAGTCGCTCCTGCGCAGCCCTGGCGTACCGGAGGAGAAGGGCTGCGGCCGAGCCATCCTCATGGGCTGGGGCTCCCCTGGGGCACTTCCCCAAGCACCACACCACCCGGCTGCACTGAGCTCTCGTGGGGCAGCCAGCCCCCGCCCCCTCAGCTCCGGGATTCCAGGAGGCATGGAGGTGTGTGGTGGCTCTCCCGGTGCTGGGCTCCATGTGTACTTTATGGGCGTGGAGCCAGGTGCAGGAGGGAGCCGTGCCAAGGGGCAGGTCTTGCTGCTCCAGCCTGCCCCAGGCTGTGAGAGGCCCCAGGGAGCTGGCTGCAGATCACCTGGACGGCCAGGGGTCTCCACCACGACGCACCCCCGGTGGCTGGGTGTGTAAGACTCAGGCTGCTCCCGCCAGCTCCCAGGCCTGTGCTCAGCGCAGCCCGTGCCAAGCTCTCTGCTGAGCCTGGCCCTGCATCCTCAAACACTGCCCAGTTATTGCGGGGGGGGGCTTTCTCAGCACTACTGCTCAGGGTCATGTGAACAGCAGACCAAGGCTGCGGGGCAGCAGCACGTACCAGGCCAGTGGTTGTCAAACTGCGGGTTGTGACCCTGTATTGGGTCGGAATGTCAGGCGCTGGGTCGCGGCGGCTCTGGCCAGCACCACCGCCTGGGCTGTTACAAGTCCCGTTGGCGGTGCTGCCCGGCTGAGACAGGCTAGTCCCTACCTGTCCTGACACTGTCTGCGCCCTGGAAGTGGTCAGCAGCAGGTCCGGTGCCTAGGTGGGGGACCACAGGGCTCCGCGCGCTGCCCCCGGCCCGAGCACCGGCTCCACACTCCCATTGGCCGGTTCCCAGCCAATGGGAGCTGGGAGGGTGCCTGTGGGCGAGAGCCACGTGGAGCCGCTTGTGCTCCTCCATCTAGGAGGCCCTCCCACACCCTGAACCCCTCATTCCCAGCCCCAACCTGCAGCCCTCACCCCAACCCTAACCCAGCCCTGAGCCCCTCCCACACCCTGAACCCCTCATTCCCAGCCCCACCCTGCAGCCCTCACCCCAACCCTAACCCAGCCCTGAGCCCCTCCCACACCCTGAACCCCTCATTCCCAGCCCCACCCTGCAGCCCTCACCCCAACCCTAACCCAGCCCTGATCCCCCCCACACCCTGAACCCCTCATTCCCAGCCCCACCTCGCTGCCCTCACCCCAACCCAGCCCTGAGCCCCTCCCACACCCTGAACCCATCATCCCTGGCCCCACCCCGCAGCCCTCACCCCAACCCTAACCCAGCCCTGAGCCCCTCCCACACCCTGAACCCCTCATTCCCAGCCCCACCCCGCAGCCCTCACCCCAACCCTAACCCAGCCCTGATCCCCCCCACACCCTGAACCCCTCATTCCCAGCCCCACCCCGCAGCCCTCACCCCAACCCTAACCCAGCCCTGAGCCCCTCCCACACCCTGAACCCCTCATTCCCAGCCCCACCCCGCAGCCCTCACCCCAACCCTAACCCAGCCCTGAGCCCCTCCCACACCCTGAACCCCTCATTCCCAGCCCCACCCTGCAGCCCTCACCCCAACCCTAACCCAGCCCTGATCCCCCCCACACCCTGAACCCCTCATTCCCAGCCCCACCTCGCTGCCCTCACCCCAACCCAGCCCTGAGCCCCTCCCACACCCTGAACCCATCATCCCTGGCCCCACCCAGCAGCCCTCACCCCAACCCTAACCCAGCCCTGAGCCCCTCCCACACCCTGAACCCCTCATTCCCAGCCCCACCCTGCAGCCCTCACCCCAACCCTAACCCAGCCCTGATCCCCCCCACACCCTGAACCCCTCATTCCCAGCCCCACCCCGCAGCCCTCACCCCAACCTTAACCCAGCCCTGAGCCCCTCCCACACCCTGAACCCCTCATTCCCAGCCCCACCCCGCAGCCCTCACCCCAACCCTAACCCAGCCCTGAGCCCCTCCCACACCCTGAACCCCTCATTCCCGGCCCCACCCCGCAGCCCTCACCCCAACCCTAACCCAGCCCTGAGCCCCTCCCACACCCTGAACCCCTCATCCCTGGCCCCACCCCGCAGCCCTCACCCCAACCCAGCTCTGAGCCCCTCCCACACCCTGAACCCCTCATCCCCAGCCCCACCCCGCAGTCCTCACCCCAACCCTAACCCAGCCCTGAGCCCCTCCCACACCTTCAGCTCCATTGGGTCACGGGCATTCAAATTTTTCTTCAACTGGGGCGCAGTGCGGTCCGCGGTGCCAGGACAGGCAGGAAGCTGCCTTAGCATCCTCGCTGTGTCGCTGACCAGGAGCCTCCCGAGGTAAGCCTGTGCCCCAACCCCATGGCCCAATTCCCTGCCCCAGCCCTGAGCCCCCCGCAAACCTGGAGCCCCCTCCTGCACCCCAAACTCCTCATCCCTGGCCCCACCCCAGAGCCTGCACACCCAGCTCATGCACCCCAACCCCCTGCCCCAGCCCTGAGCCCCCTGCAAACCTGGAGCCCCCTCCTGCACCCCAAACTCCTCATCCCTGGCCCCACCCCAGAGCCTGCATGCCCAGCTCATGCACTCCAACCCCCTGCCCCAGCCCTGAGCCCCTCCCACACCCTGAACCCCTCATTCCCGGCCCCACCCCGCAGCCCTCACCCCAACCCTAACCCAGCCCTGAGCCCCTCCCACACCCTGAACCCCTCATCCCCAGCCCCACCCCGCAGCCCTCACCCCAACCCAGCTCTGAGCCCCTCCCACACCCTGACCCCCTCATTCCCAGCCCCACCCCGCAGCCCTCACCCCAACCCTAACCCAGCCCTGATCCCCCCCACACCCTGAACCCATCATCCCTGGCCCCACCCCGCAGCCCTCACCCCAACCCTAACCCAGCTCTGAGCCCCTCCCACACCCTGAACCCCTCATTCCCAGCCCCACCCTGCAGCCCTCACCCCAACCCTAACCCAGCCCTGATTCCCCCCCACACCCTGAACCCCTCATTCCCAGCCCCACCCTGCAGCCCTCACCCCAACCCTAACCCAGCCCTGATCCCCCCCACACCCTGAACCCATCATCCCTGGCCCCACCCCGCAGCCCTCACCCCAACCCTAACCCAGCTCTGAGCCCCTCCCACACCCTGAACCCCTCATTCCCAGCCCCACCCCGCAGCCCTCACCCCAACCCAGCTCTGAGCCCCTCCCACACCCTGAACCCCTCATCCCCGGCCCCACCCCGCAGCCCTCACCCCAACCCAGCTCTGAGCCCCTCCCACACCCTGAACCCCTCATCCCCAGCCCCACCCCGCAGTCCTCACCCCAACCCTAACCCAGCCCTGAGCCCCTCCCACACCCTCAGCTCCATTGGGTCATGGGCATTCAAATTTTTCTTCAACTGGGTCACCAGAAAAAAAGTTTGAAAACCACTGCAGTAGGTCAGCCAGCCACCAGCGCTCCCCCACCCTGTCCAGCCCCACTGATCCAGAGCCACCCCCGTCCCCGAGAGTTAGGATGCTCTAGTGCCCCTGCCAGTCTTGGAGCTAGGAGCCCAGGGTCGTCGTCTCAGCTCTCCGCCGACGTGGGTGACTGTACCTATTGGGTTCCGGGAAGTGGGCAGTGGGCGGGCTTCCGCCCGCCGCGAAAGGACCCCCCCTAGTTTAAGGGGAGGATCCACAGGACCTGGAATCCAAATGAGTCCGGGGGACAACTAATGAAATAACAGGGTCAGGGGTGCGGTCACAGGGTTAAAAGAAGGGAGCCTGACGGGGACACCGAGCAGAGAACCCCGGACAGCGCCCACTGCTCCTCAAAGGCGTCAAGGGAGCCAGTGGACGCCGCCCAGAGGAACTCTGCTTGGATGCGTGAACGGACAAGGGATCGGAAACAGGCCCCACAGGCACCGGAGCCTCCATCGGCCAACCTCCTCTCCCTGGTTTCATAGATGGCCAATTTAGCCAGGGCCAGGAGGAGATTGACCAGGAGGTCCCGTGACTTTGTGGGGCCACGGATAGGGAGTGCATAGAGAAGGAGGTGAGGGGAAAAGTGAGGCCAAAATCTTAACAAAATATTGGTGAGGAGCTGGAATAGGGACTGCAACCTGGCGCACTCCAGGTAGACGTGCACCAGGGTCTCCCTCACACCACAGAAGGGGCAGGTATCTGGGACAGGGGTAAACCGCGCCAAATACACGCCCGTGCTCACGGCCCCATGAAGGAGTCGCCAGCTGACATCCCCGGTGGGCCTCGGTATCAGAGTGGAATAGAGGCTGGCCCACCGGGGCTCCTCACCCTCTAGAGGTGGTAGAAGGTCCCGCCACTTTGTGTCGGGGCGGGACACGAGGGCGAGGAAATGAAGGGTGTGGAGCACGAGCGTGTAGAGATGCTTCCATGGCGCGGTTTGAAAGCGGACCGGCTGCAAGGTGTGCAGCCGGCTCATGGAGAAGGGGCGGGGGGGCCGGTTGGGTCCACGGGGCAGGGGCCCGATGAAAAGGTCCAGGGGGCCTGGGGTGGAGGGTGGGCGGGGCGTGCCCTCGTGCAGGACCCGGTCGAGGTAGACCCGAGCAGCGGGTGGCAAAGCGGCCCTCACCTCCTGGAGTACGCGCCGGGGAGTGCAAGACCTGGAGAGCCCCATGCGCTGAGCAAGCGTCAGGGGGTCCAGCCAGTCGCCCCGGTCGTAATCCAGGAGGTCTCCGACTCTGGTGACTTCTGCCAGGACCAACCTCTGGCGCACCGAGGGGGACTCCGCCGCCTGCACACGAAGCTGGGGGTTGTGTAGCAGGGGCTCCGCGAGGAGATCTGCCCCCCCGGTGGCCGCCACGGACCTGGTCATTGAAAACAGTTTCCAGGTCCGGAGGAGGTCCTGGTAGAAGACCGGCAGCCCGGAGAGGTCTCGCGGAAGGCCCCTCGGATCGAGATAAAGGAGCTGCCGGTCGTACCGGAGCCCTCGGAAGCGGCGCAGGAAGGCATGCGCCAGTACGCTCCACGCCGGACTACCTGCACCATACAGGAGTCTCTGCAGGGCCTGGAGGCGGAAGACACGGACCTGAGTGCGCAGGCACTTCAGGCCCTGCCCACCCTCCTCCAGGGGCAGATGGAGGACCCCTGCAGAGACCCAGTGCAGTCCTGACCAAAAGAACTCCAGAATCGCCGTCTGGAGGTCGGCCAGGAGACCCGGGGCTGGGACCAGGGTGTTGAGCCGGTACCAGAGCATGGACAGGACTAGTTGATTGAGTATCAGTGCCCTCCCGCGAAGGGAGAGGCACCGGAGTAGTCCTGTCCATTTCCGGAGCCGCTCGGTCACCCTGCCCTGTAAACCGTGCCAGTTCTCCGGCAGAGACGGATGCGTGGCGGAAAGGTAAACGCCCAGATAGAGCAGCGGACCTGCACTCCACCTGATGGCCTGAAGCGCAGGTGGGAGGGAGCTCGCCTGCCACCCGTCCCCGACCACCAGGCCAGAGCTCTTGACCCAGTTGACCCGGGCAGAGGAGGCCGCCGAGTAGATCGCCTGGCAAGCCTCCACCCGCACCAAGTCGCCCGGGTCCTGGACCACGAGGAGCACATCGTCGGCGTATGCCGACAGGACCAGCCGCAGCTCCGGCTCCCGCAGCACCAACCCCGTCAACCGCCTGCGAAGGAGACAGAGGAAGGGCTCGATCGCCAGAGCGTACAGCTGGCCCGAGAGAGGGCACCCCTGCCGTACTCCGCGCCCGAAGCTGACCGGCTCAGTCAGGGTCCAGTTGAGCCTGACCAGACACTCTGCGGAAGCGTACAGCACCTGGAGAAAACCCACAAACTGGGGTCCGAAACCAAACGCTCGCAGAGTGTTCAGGAGATACTCGTGATCCACCCTGTCGAACGCTTTCTCCTGATCCAGGGACAGGAGGGCGAACTCATCCCTGCACCCAAGCTCCAAGAGATCCCGGACCAGATACAAGTTATCAAAGATGGTACGGCCCGGGACGGTGTAGGTCTGGTCTGGGTGGATCACGTCCTCCAGCACGGACCCCAGCCGCAGTGAGATGGCCTTGGCTACGAGTTTGTAGTCCGTGCTGAGGAGCGAGACGGGACGCCAATTCCGTAAATCGTGGAGGTCCCCCTTCTTCGGCAGTAAGGCGAGCACGGCTCGCCTGCACGAGAGAGGGAGGACCCCGCTCTGCAAGGACTCGGCCCAGACGGTGACGAGGTCCGGGCCGAGGACGTCCCAGAACACGCGGTAGAACTCCGCTCCTGCCCGGAGGGGCTGGAAATAGCCCTGGGAGAGAGCTGAGGCTCAGAAGCTGGGCTGATGAGCAAAGCAGCCACAGCTGGGGCCAGTTTAATCAGGGCCCAGCTGGCCCTTATAAGAGGGCAGTGGGCCTAGAGCAGAGACACTCTCTCTCTGTCTTTAGAGAGGGAAGGGCTTAGCTGCAGGGACCTGAGCCGGTACCTAGGGTGGAGCAGGGCTGGGGAAGGGCCTGAGGAGCTGGGGAGCTCCGGCTAGGAAAGCCCCAGGCTGCGGCCTAGTGTTAGGCCCACTAGGTACAGGGATTGCAGGGGCAGCCCACGGGTAGGCTGAGGCAGCAGGTCCAAAGCCCCTTTGCCTGTGATGAGTGGCTGATACTGCAGTCTCCCCCAGGGCGCGGGGGCTAGCTGGTGACTGGCAGTAGTCTACGACTGAGGTGAGGTGGGGATAGTGGGTTGGGGGTCCCCCTGGGGAGGGGAGACCCAGATCTAGGGGTACTGCCAGGGGGCAGCACCCCAGTTAAAAGGGCACCGGGTCCTGGGAGGGACATGGGGCCAGAGTGGACAGGTGGATCACTGGCCTGCAGAGGGCGCTCCAGAGGCTGGTGAGCTAATTCCCGACTGAAACCAGCAGGAGGCGCTGTAGGGGTGAGTCCGAACTTGCCACAGTGACACACAGCCTTCCGTGCCTCAGTTTCCCCTCCCCAATCCCCCTTCACAAAGTGCTCCGGGATCCTTTGATGGCAGGTGCTACGGCAACACAAGGCACATCCTAGGTACCAGTGCAGCTCTCGCCTCCTCAGGCGCTGGCACCACATGCAGTGGTTTGTGCGTTTGCTACTGGCACCTGCAAGGCGAGCTGGGCCGTTAGCTCCAGCTGCAGACTCGCGCTTTCAGATCTGAGGCCCTGCGTTCAGTCTCCATCATGACACCCAAGGGTGGCCTGGCCCGTGCTGGCGTGGCTGACACAAGCAGCGGGACGCGAGGGACTTGGGCTTGTCGGAGCTGGGATAGTAAGAGCCGGGCTGGCACTGCCCTGTCTTGTCCCCAGCTGCCCGGAGCATCAGTGATAACTCGCGCCACCCCGCGTCTCTCCTTAGCTCCAGATCCAGCCGTGTTCGCTCTGCCAGGGAGCTCCACTCTGTCTCTGGCATCTGCCCAAGACTTTCCCCTCTCGGCAGCTTGCCTGAATCGCAGGCAGTCATCCCGCCCGTGACAGGACTCCCCCGTGGGGTGACAAGGCAACAAGGCTGGGGGTGTGGGCCTGACAGCCAGAGAGCACCCCAGCATCAGCATGGGTTATGTCTACACTGCGCTGTAAACCAGGGCTCCCGTCCACACCCAAATCTGTCTGACTCAGGACGTGAGAGCCAGGACCTGCCAAGGGGTGGGCAGGGTCAGAGCCCGAGTCCCGGTGCGACTCGCGTCCAAGCCCTGCCTTTGCGCAGTGTGCTCACAGCTCAAGCCGCAGCCTGGAGTCAGGTCTGCACAGTGCTCGCATGGCTCCGACCCGGGTCCTGCTGCTGTAAGCCCAGCGTCACAATGCACCGTGGACACTCACATGCGGGCCTGGAAACCGAATCCACAAGCCAGGGTCCCACAGACCCAGTTTCCGATTCAATGTGGATCCAGCAGTCACAGCAGAGAATCCCCTGGGCAGACATCACAGCCCTGGGGTTTCATTTCCCAAGTCCCGTCCCCTCGCTGCTCCCGCCCTCTGTCTGTGTGGATTGGAAGCCCTGTGGGGCAGGGACTCGCTTGCTGTGGGTACAGCCCAGCAAAAGGAGCCTTGGCTCCTGCCAGGGACCTCTGGGCATCCCTGCAACATAAGTCATTCCTAGTACTACAGATCAGAGGCAGCAGCTGGGTGGATCACAGTCCCTTTAAGGGAAGTGGCCGGCAGTAGCTGTGTGCTATTAGCCAGGTGAGGGTAATTAAAGCAATTAGCAGGCTGCAGGAACGAATTTCCCGCCTGCAAGACATGGCGACCAGAGCCAGTGTGTTTCACTGGCACAAATGAAAGGGAAACACGGGTCCCCTGGCTAGTCTGGTGCTGCTTGTGACAGATGGAGCCAGAGAACAAAGCCACAGGAACTGCAGTGACTCAAGGTATCACATACAGCCCGTGTGCGTCACGATACCACATGTCAGAAATAGCAGCAGTGAATCCCAGCACATCCCACAGTGCTTCAGACAGGTCTACACAGGATTCCTTTCACCCTCTCTGGGGAGGAACGCAGCAGCCACTCTACAAAACTGCACATTTTAGGACAGGCAGGGAAGGAGAACACCCCCTCCAATTAAACGGAAGGAATGTAGGTAGGAAGAATGTAGTTACTACTGCCAACTGCAGTGTGACCCGGACACCAGCAATAATGACCCAGTTTACTGGAATAGCCCCATGGGATCCTTGATGCCAAGTGCTCAGTGCTTTGGTTCTGCAGGCACTTTAACAGGGCTGAACATAAATGTCTATATCTAGCAACAAAGAATGCCGGTCACACTTACAGAATGGGGGCTCGATCCCGGGCAGCAGTGACTCTGAAAATACTTTGGGGTCTTGGTCACTAGTGCCGGAACTGGGGGAGCCAGGGGGCCATGGCCTCCCACTTTTTAACAAAAGAAACGTATGTGCTCTCTGGGGGATATTTAAGTATTCATTCCTCCACCACTTTGACCTTGGCCCCCCCAACTTCTACAAAGGTCCCAGCGCCCAAATGGCCATTGTCTCTCCAGCCCTTTAAAACCTGGCTGGGAGGGAGCATGCAATGACCTGGCCCAGTTGGTCGGCCCCAAGGTCCCACTTTGCACTGAGCCACATACCAGCAGCTGGGCCCTCATACAGGCCATTGGGGTGGGGTGTGGGGGTTGGGGATCTGGGAGGGTCAAGCCGTAGGGTGGGGAGGTTGGGGATCTGGGAGAGTCAGGCTATTGTGGGGCGTTGGGGATCTGGGAGGGTCAGGCCATTGGGCGGGGGGGTTGGGGATCTGGGAGGGTCAGGCCATTGCGGGGGGGGGGGTTGGGAATCTGGGAGGGTCAGGCTGTTGGGGGGGGTTGGGTATCTGGGAGGGTCAGGCCGTTGGGGGGGCGGTGGTTGGGTATCTGGGAGGGTCAGGCCGTGGGGTGGGGGGGTTGGGGATCTGGGAGGATCAGGCCATTGGGGGGGAGGGTTGGGGATCTGGGAGGATCAGGCCATTGGGGGGAGTTGGGGATCTGGGAGGGTCAGGCCATTGGGGGGAGTTTGGGATCTGGGAGGGTCAGGCCATTGGGGGAGGGGTTTGGGGATCTGGGAGGGTCAGGCCGTGGGGTGGGGGGGTTGGGGATCTGGGAGGGTCAGGCTGTTGTGGGGGGGCTTGGCCCAGTACTCTTGCAGTCCTTCCGGCACCCGTGGTCATGGGGGATGATCAGCTGAACATGAGCTCCCAGTATGATGCTGTGGCTAAAAGGGGCTAAAGCAAAATCCATTGATGCCTAAACAGGGGAATGTCTATGACATTTTCCTCTCTGCTTGGCACTGGGGCGCCCGCTGCTGGCATCCTGGCTCCAGGCCCGGTGCCACAGCTCAAGGAGAGGGCTCAGAGAAGAGCCAGGGGAGTAATTAAAGGGTTAGAAACCCTGCCGGATAGTGCCCGACTCACGGAGCTCCATCCATTTAGCCTAACAAAGAGAAGGGTTGGGGGTGACTTGATCCCAGCCTGTAAGTACTTACGTGGGGAATAAATATTTCTTAATTAATTTCTGATCTGACCCAGTGGCTGAAAGCTGAGGCTAGACACATTCAGACTAAGGTGGACATTTTTACCAGTGACAGCAATTAACCATTGGACCAATTGGATTCTCCATCCCTGACCATTCTCAAAGCTCTGCCCTAGGGTTACTGTGGGCAGGCCTCTGGCCGGGGCTATCCGGGGTCACACTAGATGGGCACAAGAGCCTTGGAAGCTATAAGAACAGGGCAGCGATCCAATGCTAATTGAAAGGGAAGAGCGCCCTCTACTGAATCATCACCTTCGTCTCCGCAGCAACCTCAAGTTTTCTTGGTCTCCCATCCAAGTACCAGCCAGGTTCCCAAGGCCGGGTCCAGGCACCAGCTTTCCAAGCTGGTGCTTAGGGCGGCAGGCGAGAATGGGGCGGCAGTCTGAGTCCCGCGGCGGCCATTCGGCGGCAGGTCCGCTCTTCCCACCGCCGGATTGCTACCGCAGGACTCGGACTGCCGCTCCATTCTCGCCCGCTGCTGCGGCAATTCAGCGGCAGGTCCGCTGCTCTTCCCTTGCCGCTGCGGGACTCGGACTGCCGCCCCATTCTCGCCCGCTGCCGCAGCAATTCAGCGGCAGGTCCGCCGCTCTTCCCTTGCCGCTGCGGGACTCGGACTGCCGCCCCATTCTCGCCCGCCGCCGCGGCAATTCAGCGGCAGGTCCGCCGCTCTTCCCTTGCCGCTGCGGGACTCGGACTGCCGCCCCATTCTCGCCCGCCGCCGCGGCAATTCAGCGGCAGGTCCGCCGCTCTTCCCTTGCCGCTGCGGGACTCGGACTGCCGCCCCATTCTCGCCCGCCGCCGCGGCAATTCAGCGGCAGGTCCGCCGCTCTTCCCTTGCCGCTGCGGGACTCGGACTGCCGCCCCATTCTCGCCCGCCGCCGCGGCAATTCAGCGGCAGGTCCGCCGCTCTTCCCTTGCCGCTGCGGGACTCGGACTGCCGCCCCATTCTCGCCCGCCGCCGCGGCAATTCAGCGGCAGGTCCGCCGCTCTTCCCTTGCCGCTGCGGGACTCGGACTGCCTGCGTCGGGGCCCCACAACGTCTGTCTGCGTCGGGGCCGGGGCCGCGGTGACTGCTTGGGGCAGCAAAATGGCTAGAGCCGCTCCTGCAGGTTCCGCTGCCATGTAGCCTGGCATGAGATCGGCAGGACCCATGGGCAATTGGCTCGGGGGCGGGGGGGAGGGCAGGTCTGGTCTCAACTGCAAGCCTGTTAGGCAGCTGGAACGGCTAGTGCATGTGATGTTGGAAGGACTGGGAGGGGGATGGGAAGAGCTGTGGTGGTGGAAGATTCGGGGAGGGCTAAGAGGGGATGATTCTTTCAAGCAGAGAGGGCTACAAAGCCTGAGCTGGGCAGGCAGCCTGGGGCCCCAGAGCCAGTGACTCTACAGCAGTGCAGCTTCTTGTGGGATTCCCCCCTTGTGGGTCCTGATACTGGGGAGGGGATCTCCTCAGTCGTTCCCCTTTCAGTCAGAGGTGGAGGAGACGGTAAACTCCGAAGGCCTGAATTCCTCGTTCCCCAGATCACGACCCTTGAGAGCAAGAAAGTGCCCTAGTATCTGTCATGCCATCGAAATCAGCGGGTCTCAAACCGGGGCGGCCTGGCAAGGTCGGTGTGGTAATGTGGCAAGGGAGGCAGGAGTTGTCTGCTTTTTCTTTTAAGAGTTCTGGCTGTCAGCCCCGGGTGGCTGGGTTCGTGCAGAAGGACCATGGGGATAGAGGAGACAGCTGGAACCTCACCACCCAGGCTCGGGCTCAGGCTCTACTTCCCCTCCCCCTCTCAATCCCTCACTACAAGGCAGTGGGGCTCTGCTGTCAGACGGGGGGCGGGGCAGAAGCAGCACAGAAGTAAAGGTGGCAATGGGGGCTAAGTCTGCTGTGAAAAGTGATATTGATGAATATCGCTTTTCACATTGCCACTCTTACTTCTGTGCTACTGTTGGCACAGTGCTGCCTTCGGAGCTGGGCGCCCGGCCAGCAGCCGCTGCTCTCCGCTCCGCCTTCGGAGCTGGGCGCCCGGCCAGCAGCCGCTGCTCTCCACTCCGCCTTCGGAGCTGGGCGCCTGGCCAGCAGCCGCTGCTCTCCGCTCCGCCTTCGGAGCTGGGCGCCCGGCCAGCAGCCGCTGCTCTCCGCTCCGCCTTCGGAGCTGGGCGCCCGGCCAGCAGCTGCTGCTCTCCGCTCCGCCTTCGGAGCTGGGCGCCCGGCCAGCAGCCGCTGCTCTCTGCTCCGCCTTCGGAGCTGGGTGGGGTGGAGGGTAAACAACTACTGACACAAAGAAGGGGGGGCCTGATCAAATAAGTTTGTCACTTAGCCCAGTGTTCTCAATGGATAAGCACATCCGCTGGATGGTTCTCCTAAAATAATTGGCAAGAAGTAGTTAAAAATGTTGGCATGTAAACTGACACCACTAGGTTTCAGAGTCAACACCCCATTAAGAACAATTCATGCACTCCTCAGAGCTACTGTCTCAGAGCAGCAGGATTGCAGCATTTTGACTTTGTGTGTAATCATAGAATCATAGAATCTCAGGGTTGGAAGAGACCTCAGGAGGTTCTAGTCCAACCCCCTGCTCAAAGTAGGACCAACACCAACTAAATCATCCCAGCCAGGGCTTTGTCAAGCCGGGCCTTAAAAACCTCTAAGGATGGAGAGTCCACCACCTCCCTAGGTAACCCATTCCAGTGCTCACCACCCTGTTAGTGATGCACTGGTTGCTCAGCCCACACAACAAGGATAGTGGATCTACTAATGAGGGCTCTATTACAGCCAGTCTCCTTTAGTTCAAGTGTCAGCTGCCTGCATTTTTGGAGCTGTAGGTCCAAGGTTCTAAACCTGGCTCCCTAGAAGCATTTGTGACTTATAGTATCATCATTTCTTGTCTATAGCCATGAATGTGTTCCACCAGGTACTGTAGACTGAATGGGAGTGGGGGTGCAGGGCCACATGGGGGCAGGACCACATGAGGGGAGGGGGTGGCTGAGTGGGGACACATGGGGAGAGGGGGAGGAAGGTGCAGGGATACATGGGGATGGAGGGAGGAGGGGTAGCTGAGTGGGGGTGCAAGGACACCTGGGGAAGGGGTATGTGTGCAGGAACAGGAGTAGATGTGCCTAACTGAATGAGAGAGGCCAGGAATCAGCCAGAGTCTGCATGGGAGAGTCTGCATTGCTCCCTAACAATTCCCCCCCACCACACATAAAAAACCCAACCCTGTTCCATACTTCTCCCACCCAACAACCCTCCAAGTTCACACCCAGGCTCCTTCCCAGCAATGACGTCCCTCTCCCTCAGCTCCTCCATTACCCCTGACTCCCCCAAGCCTTTGCACTGCTTCTGAGGGGTGCAGGAAATACAGTTCTGTATTGCAGTTTAAATGAATTATTACTCGCAGTTCTGTATTAACATGCCTAGTAAGGAATCTATTTATCAAAAAACATTTTCCTGAATCTTTTTTGTGTCTGTATTGTTACAGACATACTTGCTGACAGATATTTTGAAATAAATTACCAAAATAATTGAAACTGGCCTGATATTATTGTGTTATTTTGACAAATAAAATATGACAATTTTTGCATAATTTTAAAATATTGTGTGCAGAATTTTTAATTTTTGGCGCAGAATTCCCCCAGGAGTAGGAAGATGTAGCCAATGCATGTGTGCATCATTTGCGTGTGCCTTGCAGCATTAATTTGTGTACTGAACGGTGTGATTGGGTGTGTGCCTGCAGCTTTAGCACACACGATGGAGTGGGTGTGAGCATGGGGAATCTCAGCACCCCATACTTTGGATTGAAATACAGGCACATTAAGACAACTCTGCACTGGCATTAGAGCTGGAAGAATACTTGGCACTTAGAACAGTGCTGATCTTGCTGTAGGCGAACGGCCCACAAGCCCTGCCCACGAGTCTGGTATTGCTTTATTATCTGAGATCATTTGCAGAATCATTTCTAATTTTTGGCCTGGGGCCCATGTGCAGGCAGCTCCCCAGGAGAATTCAATCCCCAGCACTCAGAACGCGAGTCCCGTTGGCTGGCAGTGGGGTAGTGCTTCAAACACAGCACTGGAAGGGCCCTGCTGAGTCCAGTCCTCTGCCCATCCTAGAATCTGCCCCCTGCCTGGACATACGAAGCCAGTCAGGACTCTGGGGGAGCCTCCTCTCTCTGAGCAGACTGTCTCCAGGGCAAGAAGCTCACACAGCTTCCACCTTCCTGGGCCTGACCTCGGAGCATTCAGCATCCCCTGCCCCACCGGGCGCTTCCCGCAGCGAGTCTGCACAGACGGGGCTCCTGGGGGAGCCTGGGGGCCCTGCCCCCCAACTCCGCAGCCAGCGTAAAACAGAAGGTTTATTCGTAGACAGGACCACAGCATAGAACAGAGCTTGTTATTACAGACAATCAGTGACTATCAGCCAAGTCCATCTTGGGAATCCTGGGCCAGACGCCCTGGATTCCCCCTCTTCCAGTTCCCCCACGCAGACTGCCAGCCTCCAGCCGCCCCGCCCCCCATTGCCCCTCCTCCTTCTCTTCAGCTGGCTTCCAGGCCAAAGGTGTCACCTGGTCGCACCCCCCTCCTGGCTCTCAGGTTACATAGCTGCAAATAGCTGGACAGTCTCACCTGCCCCAAGGGCCACAGCAAAATCACACACCCAATTCCCGCCACCTAAGTATTGGTGCAGTACACAGGGAAATTTAGGGACACACAGTATTAGTATAGGACAGTAAGACTCACATGAAACATAGCAAGACGGCTAAAACCCCACTTCATCACAGCTTGGAATCCAGTCCTCGGGGTGATCACACATACAGGACCCACTGTCTTTGGGAGATTCTCTAATACACCCTCAACATTCCCTGCTTTCAGAAACGTTCTTCGGTTCTTTGCAAGCCTGGCTATGGGCCCATAGCCAGCCTGCCTGCCTGCGCACCTTAATTACTTTACCCTCACAACACCCTTTGTGCAGACGGGGAACCGAGGCACAGAGCCGCTGAGTGGGTGTCCACACTGCAGCTCTTGGAGACAGGGGAGCAGCCGCAGCGGGGGAGCCCAGCTGCCTGCGTTGTTCCCCAGGGTTCCAGGCAGGCTCCAGCCAACCTAGCTCATAGATACACCCTTGACTGCAGTGTAGACATACTCTGAGTGACCTACAGGCTACACCTGACAGAAACTGGATTGGATGTCAGCATTCATATGCCCCTGCGCCTGCACCACACGCTTGTGGGAAGCCAGCACAGCAGAGGTGTGAACACGCAGGCAGAGCCATCTTGCTCCAGCACAGGAACAAGTTGTTCTCTGAGGCTGGTGAGGAGTCGAGGCAGGACGCAGGATGGGCCATGAATCATAGAATCATAGAATCTCAGGGTTGGAAGGGACCTCAGGAGGTCATCTAGTCCAACCCCCTGCTCAAAGCAGGACCAACCCCAACTAGATCATCCCAGCCAGGGCTTTGTCAAGCCTGACCTTAAAAACCTCCAAGGAAGGAGACTCCACCACCTCCCTAGGTAACCCATTCCAGTGCTTCACCACCCTACTAGTGAAAAAGTTTTTCCTACTATCCAACCTAAACCTCCCCCTCTGCAACTTGAGACCATTACTCCTTGTTCTGTCATCTTCTACCACTGAGAACAGTCTAGATCCATCCTCTTTGGAACCCCCTTTTAGGTAGTTGAAAGCAGCTATCAAATCCCCCCTCACTCTTCTCTTCTGCAGGCTAAACAATCTCAGTTCCCTCAGCCTCTCCTCATAAGTCATGTGCTCCAGCCCCCTAATCATTTTTGTTGCCCTCCGTTGGACTCTTTCCAATTTATCCACATCCTTTTTGTAGTGTGGGGCCCAAAACTGGACACAGTACTCCAAATGAGGCCTCACCAGTGCCGAATAGAGGGGAATAATCACGTCCCTCGATCTGCTGGAAATGCCCCTACTTATACAGCCCAAAATGCCGTTAGCCTTCTTGGCAACAAGGGCACACTGTTGACTCATATTCAGCTTTTCGTCCACTGTAACCCCTAGGTCCTTTTCTGCAGAACTGCTGCCCAGCCATTCGGTCCCTAGTCTGTAGCAGTGCATGGGATTCTTCCGTCCTAAGTGCAGGACTCTGCACTTGTCCTTGTTGAACCTCATCAGATTTCTTTTGGCCCAATCCTCTAATTTGTCTAGGTCCCTCTGTATCCTATCCCTACCCTCCAGCGTATCAACCACTCCTCCCAGTTTAGTGTCATCTGCAAACTTGCTAAGGGTGCAGTCCACACCATCCTCCAGGTCGTTGATGAAGATATTGAACAAAACCGGCCCCAGCACCGACCCTTGGGGCACTCCACTTGATACCGGCTGCCAACTAGACATGGAGCCATTGATCACTACCCGTTGAGCACGACCATCCAGCCAGTTTTCTATCCACCTTACCGTCCATTCATCCAGCCCATACTTCTTTAACTTGCTGGCAAGAACGCTGTGCGAGACTGTATCAAAAGCTTTGCTAAAGTCAAGAAATAGCACATCCACTGCTTTCCCCTCATCCACAGAGCCAGTTATCTCATCATAGAAGGCAATTAGGTTAGTCAGGCATGACTTGCCCTTGGTGAATCCATGCTGACTGTTTCTGATCACTTTCCCCTCCTTTAAGTGGTTCAAAATTGATTCCTTGAGGACCTGTTCCATGATTTTTCCAGGGATTGAGGTGAGACTGACTGGCCTGTAGTTCCCCGGATCTTCCTTCTTCCCTTTTTTAAAGATGGGCACTACATTCGCTTTTTTCCAGTCATCCGGGACCTCCCCCGATTCCCATGATTTGTCAAAGATAATGGCCAATGGCTCTGCAATCACATCGGCCAACTCCTTTAGCACCCTCGGATGCAGTGCATCCGGCCCCATGGACTTGTGTTCGTCCAGCTTTTCTAAATAGTCCCGAACTACTTCTTTCTCCACAGAGGGTTGGTCACCTCCTCCACATACCGTGCTGCGGAGTGCAGCCATCTGGGAGCTGCCCTTGTCTGTGAAGACAGAGGCAAAAAAAGCATTGAGTACACTAGCTTTCTCCACATCCTCTGTCACAAGGTTCCCTCCCTCATTCAGCAAGGGGCCCACACGTTCCTTGACTTTCTTCTTGTTGCTAACATACCTGAAGAAACCCTTCTTGTTACACCTAACATCTCCAGCTAGCTGCAACTCCAAGTGTGATTTGGCCTTCCTAATTTCACTCCTGCATGCCTGAACAATATTTTTATACTCCTCCCTGGTCATTTGTCCAATCTTCCACTTCTTGTAAGCTGCTTTTTTGTGTTTAAGACGAGCAAGGATTTCACTGTTAAGCCAAGCTGGTCGCCTGCCATATTTACTTTTCTTTCTACACATCGGGATGGTTTGTTCCTGCAACCTCAATAAGGTTTCTTTAAAATACAGCCAGCTTTCCTCGACTCCTTTCCCCCTCATGTTATTCTCCCAGGGGACCTTGCCCATCAGTTCCCTGAGGGAGTCAAAGTCTGCTTTTCTGAAGTCCAGGCTCTGTATTCTACTGCTCTCCTTTCTTCCTTGTGTCAGGATCCTGAACTCGACCATCTCATGGTCACTGCCTCCCAGGTTCCCATCCACTATTGCTTCCTCTACTATTTCTTCCCTGTTTGTGAGCAGCAGGTCAAGAAGAGCTTTTCCCCTAGTTGGTTCCTCCAGCACTTGCACCAGGAAATTGTCCCCTACACTTTCCAAAAACTTCCTGGATTGTCTGTGGACCGCTGTATTGCTCTCCCAGCAGATGTCGGGGTGATTAAAGTCACCCATGAGAACCAGGGCCTGTGATCTAGTAACTTCTGTTAGTTGCTGGAAGAAAGCCTCGTCCACCTCATCCCCCTGGTCTGGTGGTCTGTAGCAGACTCCCACCACGACATTACCCTTGTTGCTCACACTTCTAAATTTAATCCAGAGACTCTCAGGTTTTTCTGCAGTTTCATACTGGAGCTCTGAGCAGTCATACTGCTCTCTTACATACAACGCAACTCCCCCACCTTTTCTGCCCTGCCTATCCTTCCTGAACAGTTTATATCCATCCATGACAGTACTCCAATCGTGTGAGTTATCCCACAAAGTCTCTGTTATTCCAATTACGTCATAATTCCTTGACTGTGCCAGGACTTCCAGTTCTCCCTGCTTGTTCCCCAGGCTTCTTGCATTTGTGTATAGGCATTTAAGATAACTCACCGATCGTCCTGCTGTCCCAGTATGGGGCAGGAGCCCTCCCCTCTTGCACTCACCTACTTGTGCTTCCTCCCGGTATCCCACTTCCCCACTTACCTCGGGGCTTTGGTCTCCTTCCCCCGGTGAACCTAGTTTAAAGCCCTCCTCACTAGGTTGGCCAGCCTGCTTCCAAAGATGCTCTTCCCTCTCTTCGTCAGGTGGAGCCCGTCTCTGCCTAGCACTCCTTCTTCTTGGAACACCATCCCATGGTCAAAGAATCCAAACCCTTCTCTCCGACACCATCTGCGTAGCCATTCGTTGACTTCCACGATTCGACGGTCTCTACCCCGGCCTTTTCCTGCCACAGGGAGAATGGACGAGAACACCACTTGCGCCTCAAACGCCTTTATCCTTCTTCCCAGAGCCACGTAGTCTGCAGTAATACGCTCAAGGTCATTCTTGGCAGTATCATTGGTGCCCACGTGGAGAAGCAGGAAGGGGTAGCGATCTGAGGGCTTGATGAGTCTCGGCAGTCTCTCTGTCACATCACGAATCCTAGCCCCTGGCAAGCAGCACACCTCTCAGTTTTCCCGGTCAGGGCGGCAGATAGATGACTCAGTCCCCCTGAGGAGAGAGTCCCTGACCACCACCACCCTCCTCCTCCTCTTGGGAGTGGTGGTCGTGGAACCCCCATCACTAGGACTGTGCATCTCATGCCTTCCAATCAGTGGAGTCTCCTTCTGCTCTGTTCCCTCAGATGCATCATTCACTCCACTCTCTGCACTAGTGCCTGTGGAGAGAACATGAAAACGGTTGCTCATCTGAATATGCGTTTCTTGTACATGGACTTGTCTCATACTCTTTCCTCTTCTGGAGGTCACATGCCGCCAATTATCCTCGCTGGTCTTCTGTCCCCGCTGCGCAGCCTGCTCTGAATCCTCACAACACTGCGCCCGCTGAAGCCTATCCTGACGTCTATCCAGGAACTCCTCATTTTCTTTTATGGAATGCAGGGTTGATACTCGTTTCTCCAGACCTTGAATCTTCTCCTCCAATATGGAGATCAGCTTGCACTTTGTACAGACAAAGTCGCTTCTATCCTGTGGAAGAAAGACAAACATGGCACATCCTGTGCAGGTCACGACAGCGGATCGCTCAGCACGGCCCACAGAGCCCCTGCCGGGCATCCCCAACCCCCAGGAAGTTCTGACAGCAGCAGCCGCCCACGGAACATAGAACCAGGCTATTCTGGGCAGTACCTGAAGGTGCCAGATGGGGAAAGCAGCAGCCAGTATCTGCAAAGTGTCACCCTGGAAATGCTGTCGTCAGCCCCGTCCCTGCACAGGGCTTGCACGGCGCTGCTCCGAGCGCAGTCGTGGGGCTAGCCCTGCTCAAGTCAAAGCAAAGTGTGTGGCGGCTGCCGCTGACTGACGTGTTTCTACAGCAAGGGAAACCGGAGTCTCTGGCTGGCACAACAGGTGGCTGAATAACCAAATGAGATCCCCATGCACAGAATGTGGCGGGGCCCGGGCTTGCAGCCTGGCTGCAGGAGAAGGCCCAGTGCAATCGGGGTGCATACAGGAGGCGACACCCCTTAAAGCAGAGGTGGTGGCCCTGCTCCATAGAGCTCCACTGGGTCCACTCCTGGGGTGCAGTTCCGGCCCAAGACGCTGCTTGAGGGAGAGTTCCCCTGGCACAGGGGGCATGCTGGGGGGCAGCACATGCTGCTACAGCTCTTCTGCCTGGCACCACAAGTCCTAGGGAGCCTACAGAAGGCTGCTGCAGCTTGCTCTTCCTGTAGCACCCCCAGGTTACACCTCCTGTACCACACCTGCTGGAGGCTGCCTTCACTGCCGGCACTGGGCTGCTGGGCCATAGGGAGCTTGGAGACGGGGTGATGTCGATCTGGCTTGGGAGAGGATCCCAGTCTGGGAACGGGCAAAGGCTGCAAACCCCAAGGAGGGGGATGCGTTGTTTTATGTGGCACACAGGGGTCGTCCGCCCCACCTGCCCTGGTGCTGGGATGTCCCAGGCTGTCAGGCCAGGTGCCAGGGTAAGCAGGGGGCGGCTGGTATAGGTCACACTGCCCATCACATGCCTTGCTGGCAGTGACATTGCCCAGCTGTATCTTGTCTGTTCGTCATGCAGAGCGGCAAAGGGAGATGGCCAGCGGCCAGCAGTAACAGGCTCTGCAGGTGCAATTCTGGGCGGGCGGGCAGTCTGGGTGCCAGCGCAAGGCGGTGTCAAAGTCAGATTCAAGACTCACAACATTTGTCAGACCACTCTGTTTAGTAGCAAAGCACTTTGCCAATGCAGAGTGGTCTGACAAATTTTGTGAATCTTGAATCTGACTTTGACAATTTGGAGGTTCCACCGAGATGGCAACCGTCTTCACTGGGGCTGTGTGACTCCTGACCGTTCTTAGGACGGCCGTGGCAAGCCGGCACCTGGGCATTTGGCCCGAGCGGTCCTCCGCCAGAACGGAAGGGTGCATGACCACAGTGAAGTCTACGCCATCGAACCTGTTGTTTCCCACTCTGTTCTGGTAGGGATCCCGGGATCTGACATCAGGAATCTGGTCAGGTAATTATTTCTGTTTTTTGTCCGGACTGAGGACTGTCTTGTCTCTGTGTCTATCCGTCCTCCCTGTGGTGTGTTTGAGTCTGGGCAGTGTCTCCGTCCGGGGATCGGCCGACCAAAGGGTTCCTGTCCCCGCGGTCTGAATGAGTGAAATCTGCACAATCGCAGCCGCACCGCGCCTTGGGTAAAACCCTTGGTGTGAAAACAAGGGCGATTGAGGCAGTAGCCTGTGGGCTCCTTTTGTGTGTTGCACCGGGCACCGCTCTGACGAACCCGATTTTCCTTCTTCTGTGATTGGTGTGTAAAGTCCTCCTGTATGGGTAACCAGACGTCTAAGTCGGGACAGTTCCCTAAAGGAACGCCGGCTCATTTTATGTATTTTAGGAAGGGTCCGGACTCCTGTAAATTCCTGGAAAAATGGTCTAGGCTAACTCAGGAGAATCCCAAAATTCAGTGGCTACTGTTAGGATCTTGGGACAAAGACCGAGTAGATGTCTTAAAAGACAAACTCGGCCAACCTAAAACGTAATTGGCAAAAGGAGAGGTTGATTGTTTCATGCAGTGGTGGGAAGAGGCAAATCATAGCTGGACAGAATCAAAACTTGCCTCTCTCAAAGATTCAAATGATAAGTTAAAAGCTTTAGTAGAAGCCTCCTCTCCCGCCACCAGACCGAGCACTCCCCTTTACCCCGTTCTCCGAGAAGACCAGGATCGATCCCAACTCCCTTCATATTCCCATCTCATTGTGGGAAAGGACGAAGAAAACCCCTTGTTAAATTCTGGGGATGACGATGAGGAAGGCATTAATTGGCCTGCCATCCTTGCGTCGGATCAATAGGCGGTCACAACAACTCCTAGGGGTCTCCAGTTCAGACCAGTCCGGATCATCCAATACCGCCCAGGCCCATTCCTCTGGTACCGCTCACACCCGTAAAGAAAAACCCCCGTTCCCCCGAAACCCTCCAGTCTGCCCGATTCCTCTGTTTTTCCCCATACATACGAAGACAGTCTGGACATTGATTGGGCCCAACGCTTACGCTCTGGCTCTAAACCTATCCAGGCTCCCCTCTGAATCCTGCATACTGGGGGCCAACAAGAGGGTCCCACTTGGAGCTATAAACCCTGGACTCGTACAGAGCTCCTTTCAATTGTAAAAGGCTTTCCAAAGCCCCTGGAAAATCCTACCACATTTACAGAGGAATTTTTGTTAATGTGCGACACCTATGAACCCTCTGAGGCAGATCTCCTACAGCTAGCGAGCATGAAAAATGGCTCACAGCAGCCAATTGGCCCATCAGTGAGCGTCATTCAACTTTATCAGACACCGGTCCTGACGCTGAATACTGGAAAAAGTGTAAAGACCGAGCTAAAAACCTACATGAGGCCATCCCTCGAGTATGGACTCCAAAACCAAATTGGACAGCCATACATTCCTGTAAACAGTGACAGGGAGAAAGTTCGGGTGACTATCGCTCCCGACTGACTGATGTTTTTCTGCAACATTCTGGTATACAGCAATCGGGTGAAAATGGGAAGGGCGCCCTGGCTCATGCGTTTGTTAATGGCCTCCTACCTGCTATTGGCAGTATGCTAAAGAGAATAAGTGTTGGGTGGGAAACTAAAACCATGAATAAATTGCAATCAGTGGCAGAACACTGCCATCGCACTCTAAAGGGAAAGGAGGAACAATCTTCCCAAAAGTTAATGGCCCTGCAAATACAGCATTATTCAGGGCAAGGTAAACAGTACCGGGGAGGGGGATGTGGTCACGGAAGGGGCCGTGGAACTGGATTTTCGGGTTTTGGGGGTGTTTGTAATTACTGTAAACAACCAGCTAGACCCCCTGTCGGCAGTACCCAGCCTTACTTTGTCCCACACCAATGACAGAACACCAGGGAACCTCAGGAAATTTTACTGTTGTTGATTTGTGCTCTGCTTTCTTTTCTGTCTCGGTTCACCCTGACTCCCAGTTCCTGTTTGCCTTTTCTTATAAGGGGCAACATGGACCACGCTTCCCCAGGGGTATACTGAAAGCCCATCTTATTTTTCCCAAGCATTAGCCCGAGACCTTGCTGACCTTGTTTTCCCGTCCAGGTCCACACTAGTCCAGTATGTAGATGATCTACTCCTCTGTTCCCCTTCATTGTCTGCTTCTGAAACTGACTCTTTAGTGCTCCTTACTGCCCTAGCAAATAAGGGTCACAAGGCTTCTCGCTCTAAACTACAACTCTGTCAAGCTTCTGTCACATACTTTGGCTTTCTTCTCTCCCAGCTTTCCCCGACCCCGCTCCCCACGCCAGGTCCGGAAGTTTTTAGGCATGGCTGGATTTTGCAGACAATGGATTCCCCAATATGCCTCCCTTGCAAAACCTCTCCAGGAACTCACTCGATTCTCTGTGCCTGACCCCATGCCGTGGCCCCCTGAGACCGATTCTGCCTTTATTTCCCTCAAACAGGGTTTGGCTTCTGCCCCCGCCTTAGGGCTGCCTGACTATTCTAAGCCTTTTACCCTTTTCTGCCACGAACTATCTGGGTGTGCACTTGGAGTTCTCACTCAGATGCACGGAGAAAGGAACCGCCCAGTGGCTTATTTCTCTGCCACTTTAGCCCCTGTTGCCCAAGGCTTACCCCCCTGCCTGCGTGCTGTGGCTGCTGCAGCGCGCCTAGTCAAAATGTCTGATTCCCTTGTTCTCTGCTCTCCTCTTACCCTCCTGGGCCCTCACTCTGTGGAAACTCTCCTGCTACAACGTAACACAGGCCACCTCTCCTCTGCCCGCCTTACCAGGTACGAACTTTTACTGCTATCAGCTTCGTATATCACCAGAAAGCGTTGTTCTCAGTTAAACCCTGCCACTCTCCTTCCTTTGTCTAATGACGGTGATCCCCACGACTGCCTTGCAACGGTCTCTGCTGTCACCGTCCCGCGCTCTGACCTTTCTGATGTCCCTCTCCCTAACTCTGACCTTGTTTTATTTACTGATGGCTCCTGTTTTCGAGACAACCAAGGTCATCTCCTTGCAGGATACGCTGTAGTGTCACTCTCTGAAGCCCTGGAAGCTGCGCCTTTACCTTCTGTAACCTTAGCACAAGTCGCTGAATTAGTTGCCCTCACCCGTGCCTGCTTTTTGGCGGAGGGACGCTCCACCACCATTTACACTGACTCCCGCTACGCTTTTGGGGTTGTACATGACTTTGGCACCCTCTGGCAAACTCGGGGTTTCCTTACCTCCGCCGGTTCCCCCTATTAAAAAATGGGCCCCACATCGCTGCCCTTCTGTATGCAGTTTTACTTCTGTCTGCCCTAGCTATTGTTAAGTGCCCTGGCCACTCAATGGCGGATACTGATGTTGCTAAGGGTAACGCATTTGCTGACGCCTCTGCTAAACATGCTGCTGCCATAGAACCTTCCCCAGATGCATTTCTAGGTTCCCTTTCTGTTTCTATACCGCCGCCATCCCTCACTGACCTCACCCTGCTCCAAGACTCTGCCCCAGAAACCGAGAGACTCCTGGGTTGCCCAAGGTTGCTCTCTACATCCCGATTCTCTTTGGCGTTCGCCTACTGGCGCCTTTGTAGCCCCCTTTTCACTCTACCCGTCTCTGGCCGCCCTGCTACACGGTGTTTCGCATGTCGGAAAGGAGGGGATGGTCTCTGCTGTAACTAAGACAGGATGGTTGGCCCCCATTTTAGCTCTTTTGCAGCCCGCCACTGTGCAGCCTGTACCATTTGCCAAAGCCATAATATTGGTAAACCTGTAAAAGTGGCCCAGGGGTTCCGGGGCCTGCCTCAAGCACCGTTCTTGCATAGGCATTTGTACAAAATCAAGTTGCCAAAGTGTCAACAATATGAATGTATATTGGTTATGGTATGTTTATTCTCTGGTTGGATTGAAGCCTTTCCTTGTCACAAGGCTGACTCACTGTCTGTTGCCAAATGTTTGTTAAATCATATTATGCCTGCCAAGGGAATTCCTGCTACTCTGTCCAGTGATTGGGGTCCACATTTTACTGGACAACTTGTTCAACACCTGGACTGTATATTGCATATCAAACACCTGTTGCACTGTCCCTACCACCCACAGAGTGCAGGTGCAGTTGAAAGACGAAATGGTGTACTTAAGAATAAGCTTGCTAACATTTGTGACTCTACAGGATTAAGCTGGCCAGTAGCCTTACCATTAGCCCTTATGGACATAAATTAAATCTCTTTGAAATTGTTATGGGATGCTCTATGCGAGCTATGACTACCATTACTCCCGTCCCAGACTTGAACTTGACTCACAGTGCGCTCCTTCAGTATTGCAAGGGACTAATGCAAGCTGTAAGTCACTTCCATTCACAGGTTCGAGCCGCCTGGCCCACGGAACCCACCTCCAACGCTTGCCACAACCTCGAGCCAGGTGATTGGGCCTACGTACGGCGCCATCATCGAAAGCACGCCTTGCAGCCCCGGTGGAAGGGTCCTCATCAGGTACTGCTTACTACACAGATGGCTGTTAAACTATCTGGCATCGCAGCGTGGATACATGCTTCACAGTGTAAGAAGGCACCATCCCCAGAGAACCAATCACCACCTCAGAACCACGCAGAGTCAATTTTGACTCCAGAAGAAGACTTAGAGGAACAGTCTGCAATACCTTACAATCTACGCTCTAGTAAGGGTTGCCAGAAGCAGACGACAAACAAAAAGAAGCAGTAGCGAGCCTAGCGCCTACTGCCTGGTGGGCGTAAAACCATGACTGTGGTTCCCTCAGTTGAGGTTGTCAGAACCAGAAGAGCCTTGCCTCCAACATGCACCTCTGCCTGTTCCTTGGCTGCTGGTATCTTACGTTCTAGGGAGACCATGATGACAATTATTTTACCCAGCAGCAGGTGTGGATAGCTCAGACCCTTAAATATTTCTAATTGCTGGGTCTGCAGCCACATCCCAGCCCATTCTCAAACTGCTGTTCCTGTCCTGGCTACCCCACTCAAGTCCCCAGACCTCACTGGAGGGCCTCGTCCGTTTAACAAAGTATGGAACAGCAATGACACTTGGGAAGCGGTGGGAATAAATGCATCTAAATGGATAAGTGTGGTGGAGGGAAAAGGTCATTGGTGTTGGGTGTGTAATGGGACAGAGAAATCAATCTCATGTTCCCCCTACAGTAACCTTAGTGAAAACAATACAATCTTCCAATGTCATGCAAATAACACCACTCCTAGTAAGGAGAATTACCCTGTACCCTTTGGGGGATACTACGCCTCCTTTGCAAAGACCTATATGACAAATGGGTGCAACCGACCCTTCCCGGCCTTAATAGGCCATCACTGGGTGTGTGGGACCAAAGCTTATACCGCATTACCAGCTAATGGGTCAGGAATCTGTTATACTGCCCGCCTCTTCCCACAATTCCGAGTGCTAGGATCCTTCCCTCGAGAACGCCTCCGTAATTTCAGGCGAAAAAGAAGGGACTTAACAGATGCCCAATGGCATGTAAATAACATAAGCCCCTTAACCTGGGAAGAGGCCACTGGCGGTTCCTTAGTACCATTAGGGGGAGTAATACACGATGCAAAAAGGCTCCTACGGCCTTGGCTACACTCACGAGTTACAGCGCAATAAAACTGCCTGCAGCGCTGCAACTCACTAACTGGCTACACTCGCAAGGCACGTGCAGCGCTGCATCTCCTCAGGTACAGCGCTGCATGTACTCCACCTCTCTGAGAAGAATAAGGTTTGTTGCGCTGCTGCTGGTGCGCTGCGGCTACAGTGTGGTCACCCAATGCGCTGTTATTGGCCTCCAGAAGTATTCGGAAGTATCCCACAACGCCTGTTCTAGCCACTCTGGTCATCAATTAGCACTCTACTGCCCTGGCCTCAGGTGACCAACCGCCACTCCGACCCTTTAAATTCCCTTGGAATTTTAAATATCCCCTTCCTGTTTGCTCAGCCAGGCGTGGAGTGCTCTCAGCGCATCTTTCCAGGTAACCATGCCTCCACGTGCGAGACGAGCCCCAGTATGGAGCAATGGCGAGCTGCTGGACCTCATCGCTGTTTGGGGGGAGGAAGCTGTCCAGTCCCAGCTGCGATCCAGCCGGAGGAATTTTGATACTTTCGGCCAGATATCAAGGGCCATGATTGAAAGGGGCCATGACCGGGACACAATGCAGTGCAGGATAAAAGTAAAGGAGCTGCGGAGTGCGTACCGCAAAGCCCGCGAGGCAAACAAGCGCTCGGGTGCTCCCCCCACAACCTGCCGATTCTACCAAGAGCTGGATGCAATACTTGGGGTTGACCCCACTACTCTTCCGAGCACCACCGTGGACACAGGAGAGCGGGAGGAGGAGGAGGAGGAGGGAGAGAAGGAGGAGGAGGAGGGGGTTGAAGAAAACAGAAGCGAGGGTTCTGTGGCTGGGGGAGACACCCCTGACTCCCTGGGTGCATGCAGCCAGGAGCTCTTCTCGAGCCAGGAGGAAGAGAGCCAGTCGCAGCAGCCGGTACGCGCTGGGAGAGAAAGAGAAGAAGAGGTTCGCGGTAAGCAGCTTTTATTTTCGGGAATGAGTTTTTTTGGTGTGTGGTCCTTGGGCGAGGAGGGTTTGGGCTGCATGCATGCCTAGATGCGGAAGAGCGCACTGATGTGGTCTATCACATCGGAGAAATCGGCCACTGTAATCTCTTCGAAAGTCTCAGCCAGGACATGGGCAATGTGCTTGCGCAGGTTCATTGGGAGAGCCGCCGTGGTCCTTGTCCCAGTCAGGGTAACGTGTCCGCGCCACTGTGCCGCGAGGGGCGGGGGGACCATTGCTGCACACAGGCAAGCTGCATATGGGCCAGGGCGGAAGCCGCATTGCAGTAGAAGACCCTCCCTTGCTTCCCCGGACACCCTCAGCAGCGAGATATCTTCCAGGACGAACTCCTGTGGAAAATGTGGGGATAGTGTTCAGTGTAGGTTCCCCCTGCAGCTGTTGGCTCTCCCCAAGGCACAGAAACCCGTCGGACAGTACATCCGCGAAACAATCAGTCCCCCTTTACCCTGTGTTTACTCACCATTTTGGGGCTCCCGTGGGTTCTGTGCGCTCTGTTTGGGATGGGAAAATTGTGCTGTTTTGGAGACTGTGTGTGCCCTCCTTAAGTGTGGGGGAATCATTGCTCTGTCTGGCATAAAACAATGATGCCTCTGTTAAATGTTGCATTTTGCCTTCCAGATGCAACCTTGAGATCTCCGCCATCCTTCTTATCACTGGCTGAGAGACTCCAAAGGCTCAGGAAGAGGCCCAGAAGAACGAAAGAAGACATGCTGCAGGAAGTTATGAAACAGTCTCTTAAAGAGAATCAAAAGGCTCGGGAGTGGAGGGAGAGTGAAAGCAGGCTCCGCCAGGAAAACGCAGCGCAGCGGCGGCAAAGCATGCAGCTCCGGCAGGAAAGCACAAAGGAGCTGATTAGCATTATGGCGCGCCAAGCGGACTCTATCCAGGCGCTCGTCGCCATGCAGACAGAGCAGTACCGCACTCGCCCCCCCCTGCAGCCAGTGTCCCAAAACACTTGTGCCCCTATGTCACCACCTGCCCACTTCACCCAACATACTGGTTCTTATCGCCCACAGCAGATGCCCCCAACACCTGCAGCTTCACCAGACAGCCCTGGAAACTACGAACCTTACCCACTGCACTCAACTCCCATCCCGAACTATAGACATCCTGAGGTCCAGCAGTCACTGCACAGCACTCCAGACAGGAAGCCCGAGTATGAAAGCAGGACATACCATACCCTGTGATCGAACCCTTTCCCACACCACCCACCACCCCCTTGCCCTTTCTGTCTCACAAGCAGTTGTGTTTCTTTTTAATACATGTGTTTTCTCTGTAATAAACGGATTCTTTAGATGTGCAAACAATCTTTATTATTGCATAAGGAAAAAAGATACCTTAGCCCAGGAAAGAAACAGGCAACACAAGTGAGCTGAGCAAACACAAATCAGCTTAGCGAAGACAAATAACTGATAACATTGGAACCACTTTACTTCAGGGTCGTGCAGGGCAGCACACATTACTGGTGGTTGTCAGCCTCAAATTTCTCCCTCAAGGCATCCCTAATCCTTGCAGCCCCACGCTGGGCCCCTCTAATAGCCCTGCTCTCTGGCTGTGCAAATTCAGCCTCCAGGTGTTGAACCTCGGAGGCCCACGCCTGAGTGAACATTTCACCCTTCCCTTCACAAATATTATGGAGGGTACAGCAAGCGGATATAACCGCGGGGATGCTGTGTTCGGCCAAGTCCAGCTTCCCATATAGAGATCGCCAGCGGCCCTTCAAACGGCCAAAAGCACACTCCACAGTCATTCGGCACCGGCTCAGCCTGTAGTTGAACCGTTCCTTGCTGGTGTCAAGGCTCCCTGTGTAGGGTTTCATGAGCCACGGCATTAAAGGGTAAGCGGGGTCTCCAAGGATCACAGTGGGCATTTCAATTTCCCCTACCGTGATCTTCCGGTCTGGGAAAAAAGTCCCGGACTGCATCTTCCGGAACAGGGCAGTGTTCCGAAAGATGCGTGCATCATGCACCTTTCCGGGCCAGCCTGCGTTGATGTCAATGAAACGCCCACGGTGATCCACAAGCGCCTGGAGAACCATGGAGAAATACCCCTTCCGATTAATGTACTCGGATGCTAGGTGGGGTGGTGCCAGAATAGGAATATGCGTCCCATCTATCGCCCCGCCACAGTTAGGGAAACCCATTTGTTCAAAGCCAGCCACAATGTCCTGCACGTTACCCGGAGTCACGGTTCTTCTGAGCAGGATGCGATTAATGGCCTTGCAAAACTTGCATCAGCACGATCCCAACGGTCGACTTTCCCACTCCAAACTGGTTCGCTACTGATCGATAGCAGTCCGGAGTTCCGAGCTTCCAGATTGCAATAGCCACCCGCTTCTCCACCGTCAGGGCAGCTCTCAATCTCGTGTCCTTGCGCCGCAGGGCGGGGGCGAGCTCCTCACACAGTCCCATGAAAGTAGCTTTTCTCATTCGAAAGTTCTGCACCCACTGCTCGTCATCCCAGACTTGCATGACAATGTGATCCCACCACTCTGTGCTGGTTTCCCAGAGCCCAAAAGCGGCGTTCCACGGTGCATAGCATGTCCGTGAATGCCACAAGCAAGTTAGTGTCGTACACGTTTTGCGTGACAATTTCATCGTCATCGTCATCGCCGGACTCCTCGCTGTCACTGTGGATCTTAAGGAACAGCTCGACTGCCAAACGTGACGTGCTGGCGAGACTCGTCAGTATTTTGCTCACCAGGTCGGGATCCATTTTCCCGCTGACCGAAACGGAGCACAGATCACGCTACAAAGAAACCGTTGAAAGATGGCGCAAATTGTGGCCGGAAACACAGGGATTGCTGGGATGCGAAGCGATGCATCACGGGGCATTGGGACAGGACCCAGAATGCACCATACCCCACGCCCCCTTCCCACAACCCACGGCGCCAGAATTGGAAGAGGTGTTCTGTGGGATACCCGCCCATAATGCACCTCTCCCAAAACCGCTGCAAGTGCCGCAAATGTAGCCACGTCAGTGGTAGTTACTGCGCTGGCGGCTGCCAGTGTGGACAGGCTGCAGCGCATTCCCTACTCAGCTGTACGAACACGGGTTTAACTAACAGCGCTGTACATCTGCAAGTGTAGCCAAGGCCTAAGGTTACAAGCAGTAATTGAAATAATGGCAAATGAAACCAGAGTCAGTTTAAGAGCCCTGGCCAAAGAAACAGGGGTGATCCGACAGATGGCCCTCCAAAACCGTCAGGCATTGAACAGTGCTGGCGGCCAAAGAAGGGACCTGTGCCCTCATTGGAAAAGACTGCTGTGTGTATATACCGGACAACACCAATGAGGTAATAAATCGTGCTAGCCACTTAGAACAAATCGCATATCTTCCCCACGAAGAGCCAAGTTCTTTATGGAAGTGGCTAAGTAACCTTTTCAATTTCTCTGGCATAGGAAACTGGGTGTTTCAGGGAGCCCTAACTCTCCTGTTTGGAATCCTAATAATTTTTGTATGCTTTCAGTTACTTTCCTGTTGTATCCAAAATTGTGTCAGGCATGCTACACAGATAGCTGCCCCAAACCAGAGTGCTAATATGATGATTTTAAATATCACTGATGAACAAAGAGATAAAGAACGATTGATATGTGGAACCCAGTAATTGTTGGTCATTGCGTAGCTTGACCAAAAGGAGGGATTGTGAAAGTAGAATGAATTATATTGTAACTATAATTCATTAAAGAAATGCTGCTTGTTCTTGCTGTTTGTTGAAATATAGTTGTCAGGAAGAGAAACATTAAGGTGTGAGACAATGGGTCCTCTTAAACTAATGAGCTTAAGAGCTCCTACTGAGCTAGGAGATTGGTAAAAGTATGCAAATAAGATATGTATGTATATTTGTCTGTTCCTTATGTTAAGTTTGTCTCCTCTTATCTGTATATATAAGATAGCTTGTGCCTTTGCTTGGGACTCACATATCTGGGTGCATTGGCAAAGCGCTTTGCTAATAAACAGAGTGGTCTGACAAATTCTGTGAGTCTTGAATCTGACTTTGACAGCAGCATAGATCTGCACACTGCAGGGGCTTTCCGAAGGGCACTGAGAAGATGGAGGAGGGGATTTTAGGGGCCCTGGTTTCTAAAAACCCAACAGTAATCTCGAGTGGAGATGCAGGAATTTTATTTTCCCCAGGAAGTGATGGAGCTGTCGATGGACTGGGTGAATGGAGGGATCGTAGCAGACCCACTCTCCTGGGTAATTCCCTCCCCTTCTATAGGGCAGTGTGCTGGCAACTAGGACGAGCACAGGGATTGGAGGACATCAGCAGAGCTGGGGCAGGGAGACCAGCACTGGGACAGCGGGGGAGAGCTGTGGGTTGGGACCGAGGGGCTCTGGCACAGAGCTGGGGGTGGGAGGGGTGTATACTGTCTGCCCTAGCCAGGGAAGAAGTTACCATGGATTTTCTTACTTGCAGGGATTAACTTGCTGGGGGAGAGGATCCCTGTCCGGGCACGGGGACTGGCCCCGGGATCGAGGGGAGGCAGTCTGCACCTCCGTGGTCAGGAGCTCTCCCATTGCTAGAGCTCTCAGGGGCCCTGCAGCAGCAGGGCATCCCGAGGACGCAGGACTGCCCTGACGATGCCTCCTCCCATGCCCTGCCCCAAACACCCCAACAACCCTCCTGCACCAGGGCTCCTGCTGAGTCGCTGAGCCTTAAGCAATAGCAGAACCCAGGTTGTGTGGGATGGCCGGGTCTGGGACTGGGGAGCACAGGGTGGCCCAAGCCATGCCATGCCAGGGCCCACAGAGAACATGAGACTTCATACTAGTAGCCAGGGCTGGCTTTAAGCCGATTCCACCGTTTTTGGGGTTTTTTTGCTCAGCTGATTGGCGGCGGGGCCCCGCCGTCGTTATTAACATGGGGCCCCACACCCGCTAAAGCCGGCCCTGCTAGTGGCCATTCAGTCTAGGGAGGAGAGGGCTGAGCAGACCCCTACTGTGGGGCACTGAGGCGCTAGGTGCAAGGGTGACAGGAGGAAGGACAGAAACTGCCATGTGCAAATGTAACCCACACACCTCCTGGGTGTGGTGTTCTGTCCATCTAGTGGCACCGAGACCACTCAGAGAGAGAGATTAATGAGTTTGCTCTACAGCCTTACACAAAGAAGGGGGGCGAATCCTAAGCCATGTGCAACTAGCCCCTGAGGCAGAGCCGGAAAGAGAAGGGCCCCAGATCCAGCAGCAACTAATGTTGCTTCCTGAGCAACCAGCTGGAAGATCCAATGGTAAAAAATGCCTGTGCAATGAGTGGAAAAATTGGAGCAGCAACAAAACAAGAAGGAACAGAGTCGGCCGAGGCTGCGGGGCAGGAGAAGGGCAGAGACGGGATCTGCAGAGTGAGCTCATGCTGCCACAGGGGAGGGGATCTGCAACCACTTGAAGGGGGAGTCTCAGAAAGTCGGCCCTTTCCTAAGGACCAGGGGGGCCATGACATACAGGGCTCTCAAATGACTGGGGGCTAAACCTCTTTTCCTCCTTTTCTCTGTTCGAAGGAGAAGACATTCGGACAACCAGGAGGGATGGAAACCTTCTACACAAGGAGGGGATACTTGGAACTATCAGAAGCCGGATACCTGCCAAACAATCAGTGGGGCCACTGGACGATTGAGGTGCTAAAGGAGCACTCAAGGAAAATGAGGCCATTGCGAAGAAATTAATTTAACTCTTGCATCAGTCTCCACTGCAGAGGGTGTGAGGGAGATTCCCAAACCTGAGTCATTCTTTTTAGGTGACAGATCTGAGGAGCTGTCCCAAATTGAGGTGTCATCAGAGGAGGTTTTGGAACAAATTGATAAATTAAATAGTGATTAACAGGCCCAGACGGGATTCACCCCAGAGTTCTGAAGGAATTCAGATATGAAATTGCAAAACTACTAACAGTGGCCTGTAACCTATCACTTAAATCAGCCTCTGTACCAGATGACTGGAGAATAGCCAATGTAATGCCTATTTTTAAAAAGGCTCTAGAGCCAATCCTGGCAATTACAGGCCAATAAACCTAGGGTGACCAGATGAGAAGACCCAAAAATCGGGACTTCCTGCCCGAAGTTGTTGAGCAAAAAACAAACAAACAACGGAAGACCGGAAATCGGGACGCGGTACAAAGGATGAAAAATCTGGTCACCCTAAATAAACCTAACTTCAGTACCATGCAAATTGGCTGAAACTATAATAAAGAACAGAATTATCAGACCCATAAATGAACACGATTTGTTGGGGAAGAGTCAACATGGTTTTTGTAAAGGGAAATCAGGCCTCACCGATCTACTAGAATTCTTTGAAGGGGTCAACAAGCATGTGGACAAGAGGGATCCAGTGGATGTAGTGTACTTGAACTTTCAGAAAGCCTTTGACAAGGTCCCTCACCAAGGCTCTAAGTAAACTAGCAGTAAAGCAGTCATAGGATAAGAGGGAAGGATCAGTAACTGGTTAAATGATAGGAAACAAAGGGTAGGAATAAATGGTCAGTTTTCAGAATGGAGAGAGGTAAATAGTGGTGTCCCCCACAGGTCTGTACTGGGACTTGTGCTGTTGAACATATTCATAAATGATCTAAAAAATGGGTAAACAGTGAGGTGGCAAAATTTGCAGATGATACAAAATTACTCAAGATAGTTAAGTCCAAAGCTGACTGTGAAGAGTTACAAAGAGATCTCACAAAACTGGGTGACTGGCCAACAAAATGCAAATAAAATTCAAGGTTAATAAATGCACAGTAATGCACATTGGAAAACATAATCCCAACTATACATATAAAATGATGGGGTCTAAGGCCTAGGCTACACTTGCAGATGTACAGCGCTGTTAGTTAAACCCATGTTTGTACAGCTGAGTAGGGAAAGCGCTGCAGCCTGTCCACACTGGCAGCGGCCAGCGCAGTAACTACCACTGCCGTGGCTACATTTGCGGCACTTGCAGCTGTATTGGGAGCGGTGCATTATGGGCATTCAGGTAGCTGCAACGTGCTTTTCAAATCGGGGGGGGTGAGGGGGACTTTGACAGGGAGCGTTTTTGGAAAAAGAGTGGATTTTTGGAATAGCCACAGAGTGTCAGCTCATTATTTCCACACCTCCACATCCCCTGCCTCTCTCTCAATCATTGAAAGCAAACAGCAGGGGCTTTGTTTGTTTTTAAAGAGCAGATAAAAGAGAGGAAACGGAGCCTGTGATCAGCAGCTTAAAGAATGCAGCTCTGAACTCCAACCCGGAAGTGCCGTTTCAAAACAAAGGCAACTTCGGAAGATCATTAACTCCGTTGTTCCTGGCTACACTGAAAGACCAACGTTCCACCCACTTCGCAGCAGCTGTTATTCCTCTCGGGGAGGTGGAGTACATGCAGCGCTGTATCTGAGGAGATACAGCGCTGCACGTGCCTTGCAAGTGTAGCCAGTTAATGAGTTACAGCGCTGCTGGCAGTTTTATTACGCTGTAACTTGTAAGTGTAGCCAAGCCCTAAATTAGCTGTTACCGCTCAAGAAAGAGATCTTGGTGTCATTGTGGATAGTTCTCTAAAAACATCCCCTCAATGTCCAGCAGCAGTTAAAAAAGTGAACAGAATGTTAGGAACCGTTAGGAAAGGGATAAATATTAAAATAGAAAATCTCATAATGTCATTATATATATCCATGGTACACCCACATCTTGAATAGTGTGTGTGGTTCTGGTCACCCCATCTCAAAAAAAAAAAGATATATTAGAACTGGAAACTGCTCAGAGAAGCATAACAAAAATGATTAAGGGTGTCAAGCAGCTTCCAAATGAGGAGAGATTAAAAAGACTGGGACTGTTCACTTTAGAAAAGAGACAACTGAGGGAGGATATACTAAAGGTCTATAAAATCATGGCTGATGTGGAGAAAGTGACTAGGGAGGTGTTGTTTCCCCCTTCACAGCACACAAGAACCTGGGCTCACCCAATGAAATTATTAAGCTGCAGGTTTAATATAAACATAAGCAGGGGCAGCTCCAGACACCAGCGCAGCAAGTGCGTGCCTGGGGCGGGAAGCCGCCGGGGGCGGCCTGCCGGTCACTGTGAGGGCGGCAGTCAGGGAGCCTTCGGCGGCGGGTTTCAGCGGCAATTCGGTGGTGAGTACGCCGAAGGCGCGGGACTGGCAGACTGCCCACAGGCATGCTGCCGAAAGCCGCCTGACTGCCATGCTTGGGGCAGTGAAAAACATAGAGCCACCCCTGAAGAAAAGGTTACTCACCTTTGTAACCGGTGTTCTTTGAGATATGTTGCTCATATCTATTCCAGTTAGGTGTGCGCGCGCGCGCGTGCACGGACGTCGGAAACTTTTTCCCCTAGCAGCTACCCGTCGGGCCGGCTGGGGAGCCCCCTGGAGTGGCGCCGATATGGCGCTCTATATAGTACCCTGCCGGCCCGACCCCCCTCCAGTTCCTTCTTGCCGGCTACTCCGACAGTGAGGAAGGAGGGCGGGTGTGGAATAGATATGAGCAACACATCTCGAAGAACACCGGTTACAAAGGTGAGTAACCTTTTCTTCTTCTTCGAGTGGTTGCTCATATCTATTCCAGTTAGGTGAATCCCAAGCCTTACCTTGGAGGCGGGTTCGGAGTTACAGTAAAGCAGCTTGAAGGATAGCCCTACCGAAGGCAGCATCATCACGGGAGTAACGGGTGATGGTGTAGTGCGACGTAAAGGTGTGCACCGATGCCCAGGTTGCGGCCCTGCAGATCTCCTGAAGAGGGATGTTCGCCAGGAAAGCCGCCGCAGAGGAAGCCTGCGCCCTGGTAGAATGGGCCGTGACAAGTGGCGGAGGTACCTTTGCCAGGTCATAGCAGGCACGGATGCAGGCTGTAATCCATGATGATATACGCTGCGAAGAGACCGGTGCTCCCTTCACACGTTCCGCGACAGCGACGAAGAGCTGAGAGGTCTTACGGAACGGCTTTGTGCGTTCTATGTAGAAGGCGAGCGCTCTCCTGACATCTAGCGAGTGCAGCCGTTGCTCTTTAGAGTTGGCATGCGGCTTGGGAAAGAAGACAGGCAGGAAGATGTCCTGTGACATATGAAAGCGCGAGACCACCTTCGGAAGGAAGGACGGGTGAGGACGAAGCTGGACCTTGTCCTTATGAAAGATGGTATACGGAGGGTTGCACAGGAGAGCCTTCAACTCGGATACCCTTCTGGCTGACGTGACAGCCACGAGAAAGGCGACCTTCCATGAAAGATAGAGAAGGGAGCAGGAGGCCAATGGCTCAAATGGCGGGCCTGTGAGTCGGGAGAGAACGAGGTTGAGGTCCCATGCCGGAACAGGCGACTTCACTGAAGGGTGAACCTTTTCCAGGCCCTTGAGGAAACGACGCACCATGGGGTGCGTGAATATTGAGCGGCCCTCTGCTCCTGTATGGAAAGCCGAGATGGCAGCAAGATGGACCTTGAGGGACCCAAGTGCAAGACGGTTGTCCTTGAGGTGTAGCACGTAGTCCAGAATAGACGGTACAGGGGCAAGGTGTGGAGATATGTGTCATTGGGCACACCAGGCGGAGAATCTTTTCCACTTTGCCTCGTATGTGAGCCTCGTAGAGGGCTTGTGGCTCTCAAGGAGTACACGTCTCACCGGATCCAAGCAAGCCCTCTCTGACCGGTTCAGCCATGAATTCTCCATGCTGTTAGATGCAAGGAGTGAAGGTCTGGATGGAGAAGACGACCGTGATCTTGAGAGATGAGGTCGTGGCTGATCGGGAGAGGAATGGGGGGCTGTATTGACAGGTCCATCAGGGTCGGGTACCAGCACTGCCGCGCCCAGGCAGGGGCTACCAGTATGACGTCCGCCTTGTCCCTGCAAATCTTGAGAATGACTTTGTGGATCAGCGGGAAAGGCGGGAACGCGTAGAGCAGGCGATGTGACCACGAGATCGTGGAGGCGTCCGCAAGGGAGCCCGAGCCGTGGCCTCTGAAGGAGCAAAAGGTCGGGCACTTCCTGTTGGTTCTGGATGCAAACAGGTCGAGCTGGGGAAAACCCCAGGTGCGGAAAATGGAGTGTATCACGTCTGGGCGAATGGACCATTCGTGGACCAGGAAGCGTCTGCTCAGTTGGTCTGCCAAGACATTCTGGACTCCAGGGAGGTAAGACGCCTGGAGAGAGACGGAGTGGGGCAGGCAAAGGTCCCACAGGAGAAGGGCTTCGTGGCACAATGGTGACGACCGAGCTCCGCCTTGCTTGTTTAGGTAGAACATGGCCGTTGTATTGTCCGTCAGGACCTCCACGCAGCGGTCCTGTAGGTGAGGCAGGGATGCTTGGCACACCAGACGAATTGCCCTGAGCTCCTTGATGTTGATGTGGAGATCGAGCTCGTGGTGCTGCCACATGCCCTGCGTTGTTAACTGACCGAGATGGGCGCCCCAACCCAGCGCTGATGCGTTGGTCACTAGAGTCAGGGAAGGAAGGAGAGGTTGAAAAGGGACTCCTTCGCCTAATGTCTGTGGGTCTAGCCACCACTGCAGGGAGTCCAGCGTGTGAGCCGGGACTGTGACGACCATGTCCAAGTCGTCTCAGATTGGTCGGTAGACTGAAGCCAGCCACGCCTGCAGGGGACGAAGTCGTTATCGGGCATGCTGGACCACGTACGTGCAGGATGCCATATGGCCCAGCAACTTGAGGCATTGCCTCGCGGTAGTGGTGGGAAACCGGCGGAGCGTGGTGATCAAGTCCACTATGGCGAGACGACGAGCCTCTGGGAGGAACGCCCGCGCTCTGGTTGCATCGAGGATCGCTCCGATGAATTGGATGGACTGAGTTGGAGTCAGTACCGACTTGGAGGTGTTCACGATGATACCTAGATGAGAAAAGGTATCCATGACCGTCTGTACGTGGACTTGCACCTGTTGATATGACCGGCCTCGAACTAGCCAGTCGTCGAGGTACGGAAAGACGTGCACGTGTTGGCGACGAAGGAATGCGGCCACTACTGCCATACATTTCGTGAAGACACGTGGGGCCGTACACAGGCCGAAAGGTAGTGCTGTAAATTGGTAGTGTGTCTGGCGCACGACGAACCGGAGGAAACGTCTGTGAACCGGTGAGATAGAGATGTGGAAGTAAGCATCTTTCATATCGAGGGTGGCATACCAGTCCCCGGGGTCCAGAGAGGGGATGATGGTGGCCAGGGAGACCATACGGAACTTCAGGTTGACGATGTACGTGTTGAGGTTCCTTAAGTCCAGAATGGGTCGTAGACCCCCCTTGGCCTTGGGGACAAGGAAGTAGCGGGAGTAGAGACCCTTTCCCCTGAATTTGTGAGGCACCTCCTCCACAGCTCCTAGTTCGAGGAGCGCTTGTACCTCTCGATAGAGGAGTTGCTCGTGAGAAGGGTCCCTGAAGAGGGATGGAGAGGGGGGGTGGGAAGGAGGGGTAGAATGGAAGTGGATAGAATATCCCGCCTCTACCGTCCGTAGGACCCACCGGTCTGATGTAATACGGGACCAGGCATGGTAGAATCGGGACAAACGATCCAGGAAGGGTAGAGAGACTGGACTCTGTGGTGGTGGTAAGTCGTCCCCGAAAGTCCCATCAAAATGGACGCTTAGCGCCCTGTGATGGCTTTTGCTGACCTCTGTTTTGTCCCTGAGAGGGACGGGAAGGCTTGCGCCGGGTAAAGCTGATTCTCCGCCAAGAGAAATCCTGCCTTGGTCTGGATGGGAAAGACCGCTGCTGAAAGGGCGGAGGTTTGAACGGTTTCCTGACTGTGGCCACGGTGTGCATACCCAAGGACTTGATGGTGTTTCTAGTGTCCTTGAGGTTATGCAGTTGGGAGTCAGTCTGGTCCGCAAAGAGGCCTTTACCATCGAAAGGCAAATCTTGAATTGTATTCTGGACCTCAGCTGGTAGACCAGAAGACTGGAGCCAGGCGTTCCGTTGCATGGAAATCCCCGTTGCTAACGTACGGGCTGCCGCATCTGCAGAATCTAGGGCGCCTTGTAGGGAGGTGCGGCTCACCAACTTGCCCTCGTCAACCATGGCTTTAAGCTCTGTCTTGGACTCAGGGGGATGTTGGTCCTGAAACTTCGCAACCGCTGACCAGGAGTTATGGGCATACCTGCTGAGAATCGCTAGTTGGTTGGCGATTCGGAGTGATAGGCCCGCAGTAGAGTATATCTTCCTGCCAAAAAGGTCCAGGCGTTTAGAGTCCTTGGACTTAGGGGCGGGACCCTGCTGACCATGCCTCTCCTTTGCGTTGACCGCATCCACCACCAAGGAGCAAGGCATGGGGTGGGTAAAGAGTTACTCGAACCCCTTGTTTGGCACAAAGTATTTCCTCTCTACTCCTCTAGCTGTTGGAGGGATAGAGGAAGGGGTTTGCCAGAGTGCAGTAGCATTGCCGCGGATGGTCTTATTCATTGGCAATGCTACCCTGGAAGGACCTTCTGGCTTCAAGATCTTGTCCACCATCGGGTCATCCTGTTTCTCCACAACCTCCTCTATGGGAAGGTTCATGCTGAGAGCCACCCTCCGGAGTAGCTCCTGCAGGACCTTAAAATCCATAGGTGGGGACGAAGCAGATGATGTGCCCGCCACTGCTTCATCGGGGGATGATGAAGAGGTTGAGAGAGGGAGGGGTGGGTCTGGTAGGGTATCCTGTTGAACAGCGGGGGGAACCTGTTGGGTAGAGGCAGGCGCCTCCCCTGGCACCGGTGCAGGGTCTCCAGAAGTAGCTTGCTCCACAGGTGGGCGGCTGACGGTGGCCACCGGAGGGTGTGTACGCACCACTGGATAGGTAGGCAGTGGTGCACCCTGGGCCTGGTGGTATGCCCAGGGTGTCCAGAATGGCCACTGGGGCTGCCAACCCGCTGACCCCGAGTCTTGCACTGGAGCTACCTGGATCCCCTCGGGCGTCTTAGATGGTCCACCTGAGCTGGCCGACGATTGGTCTCTGGATGGCCAAGGTGGGGCGGTGCGTGAAGCAGGATGGTCCCTGGATGGTCTAAAGCGGGAGGTGCGCGAGTCACGCGACCTCGAGCGGGACCGAGAACGGTAGTGCACTCTATCATCCTGATGACGTGGAGACTCATGGTGCCGTGGTGGAGATCGGTGCCGTGGTAACTCAAGGTGCCTGGGTGGAGATCGGTGCCGTGGTGACGCCGCTCGACGTGGTGACTCACGGTGCCGGGGTGGAGATCAGTGCCGTGGTGACGCCGCTCGGCGTGGTGACTCACGGTGCCGTGGAGACTCACGGTGCCGGGGTGACTCACGGTGCCGGGGTGGAGATCGGGACCATGGAGATCGGGACCGTGGAGATCGGGACCGTTGCGACGCCGCATGGCGTGGTGACTCACGGTCTCGCGGTGGGGATCGGTGCCGTGGTGACGCTCCTCGGCGCGGTGAGTCCCGGTGCCGTGGGGACTCCTGTCGGCGCGGTGAGTCCCGGTACCTCGATGGAGTATCACGGTGCCGTGGGGACGCGTGGCGACGAGACGAGTCCCGCGAGAAAGATCGGGCAGACTGACGTCGTGGAGAGTCCCGGCGTGGTGGGGATTCTCGGTACGGCAAGTCTCGGCGCCGGGATGGGAGCTCACGTTGCAGTGAGGCTCGGCGTCGAGGGGATGTTCCTCGACGCGGTGAGTCCCGACGGTGCGGCGACTCCAGGCGTCGAGGTGGACTCCGGTGTGGTGTCTCCGCAGAGCGTCGAGCCGGAGGTGGAGAGCGGTGCCGAGATGGCATCGCGCTCATCCTGGACACCGAGCGGGACCAGGATCTAGCAAACGAGGACGACCTCGAGCGTGATCGGCTCTGAGGGTCCGGGCTGTGAGTCCCGCGCCGCGAGTCGGACCGGCGTCGTGAGTCAGACCGATACACCGCGCGGTGGCGGGACTCCGAATGACGCCGGGACTCCGAGCGCCGTGTAGGAGGCTGTAGCTGAGCCGACGGTCCAAGAAGCGTCGGCTTACCTCTAGAGATGACAGGGGGTCATGCCGGGATCGGCGCAGGCACGGGGGACGCCGTCATCTCGATGAGTCCTCTCCCGGCCTCGAAGGTGTCCGGTGTTGAGGGTGCCATCACGACCTCAAGGCACGGTGGTGCCTGCGGGCGCGGGCTGACGTCTGTCTGTTCCAGTGCGCCGGAGGACGGTACTGCAACAGCGTCCGAAGACTTGGGAAGCTCTTTCCGTCCCGATGGGGAAAAGGAGCGGTGCCGAGAGCGGCCCCGGGTCCCCGACGCTGCCCGGCCCCGAGGTGGGCGGGAGTCTTTCCGCGGTGCCGCAGCCGGTGCCGATGGAGGCGCGCTGCGCACCGAGGCGCTGGAGCCCGCTCTTTGAGAGGGACAGAGTACCGCCTCCATTAATAACTGTCTCAGGCGGATTTCTCTCTCCTTCCTGGTGTGGGGCTTGAAGGATTTGCACAGCTTACACTTATCGGCTGTGTGGGACTCACCCAGACACCGAAGACAAGCGTCGTGGGGGTCCCCGGTGGGCATGGGCCTGTTGCAGGATCCACAGGACTTGAAACCCTGAGAAGGTATGCCCTATGCCCGGAGGGCTCGGGAGGAGCCCACGAAAAAACATAGAACAAGAACTACTAACTACTACAACTATCTAAACTAATTACTGTACAATGAAAACTATTAACACTAATTACAATGACTATTAACACGGATAGCTAGGGAGTAGTGGAGCACTTGCGAACAAGAGACCACTGTTCCAACGACCGTCACGGGCGGTAAGAAGGAACTGGAGGGGGGTCGGGCCGGCAGGGTACTATATAGAGCGCCATATCGGCGCCACTCCAGGGGGCTCCCCAGCCGGCCCAACGGGTAGCTGCTAGGGGGAAAAGTTTCCGACGTCCGTGCACACGCGCGCGCACACACCTAACTGGAATAGATATGAGCAACCACTTGAAGAAGAACATAAGAAACTACTTCTTCACACAATGCACAGCCAACCTGTGCAACTCGTTGCCAGGCGATGTTGTGAAAATCAAAAGTAGAGCTGGGCTCCAAAAGGAGCTCGGTACGTTCCTGGAGGGCAGGTCCATGAATGGCTATTAGCCAGGATGGTCAGAGATGCAGCCCCACGCTCTGAGCATCCCTAAACCTCTGACTGCCAGAAGCTGGGGCTGGACAACAGGGAATGGGTCACGTGAAATTGCTCTGTTCTGTTCATTCCCTCTGATGCATCCGGCACCAGCCACTGTCAGAGACAGGATACTGGGCTAGGTGGACCATTGGTCTGACCACTATGGCCGTTCTTAGAGAGACAAGGTGGGTGAGGAAATATCTTTTAATGGACTGTCTTCTATTGGTGAAAAGAAAACAAGAAAAATACCTGTGGCACCTTAGAGACTAACAAATTTATTTCAGCATAAGCTTTCGTGGGTTAAGAACCCACTTCATCGGATGCAACATGCATCCGATGAAGTGGGTTTTTAACCCACGAAAGCTTATGCTGAAATAAATTTGTTAGTCTCTAAGGTGCCACAGGTATTTTTCTTGTTTTCTTTTTGCTGACACAGACTAACACGGCTACTACACTGAACCCTTCTATTGGTGAGAGAGACAAGCTTTCGAGCGTACACAGCACTCTGGGAAACATACTCTTACGTTACGTTAACCTGCAGCCTCAAATCAGCAAGTCCAGACGACCCACACTAGGAGTGCAGAGGGAGAGAGAGGACAGGCCTTGTGAACCTCTGCCAACAAGATCTGAAACATCACGGAGAGCTGAAGTGGGGCCAGGGGGTTAAGAGGGAAGCAAACCTGATACTGATCTTCTGAAAGCAATCCCGGCAATTCTCATTGCATAAGCCTAACTGCAGTCCTGAGTCAAAGAAAAACTAGGAGAAAAAAACCGAGCACCAAACAGTCAATAGGAGCCTTTCTATTTGCTTTAAGGCCCTTTGAGTCTGGCTCCAGGGGAGAAACAGACCCAGGAGCAATTAGCATCCTGAGGGTGTACAGATGAAAACCTGCCAGGCAAAGAAAACCAACCCAAGTGGCTGCAGGGCTCACAGAGGGGATCCAGGATGAGGACGGGCTGGGCCTGGATCCCTCAGCAGCAGCTGTGGATATCCTCAGAACTCTGGCCACAAGGTCTCCCTAAAGCTCACTCCACAATTAACCCAGAAGGAGCCAGAGAGATCAGAACCCTGGGTGTGGCAGATGCAGGCCCCCATTTGGGGTTGGCAGGGGCACTGACCCGGCCCACAGTGGGCGACACCTCGAGGTATGAGAGGACAGCAAAGCAGAGGGGGGCTTAGAACGTGATGTGACAGGGAAACGGGCAACGGGCTTCTGGGTCACGTTCTCTGATGTCAGCCAACAAGGAGGCACCAGTGTCCTTGTCCACAGTCACCCTGGGTCTCTGAGGACATGGCACCAAAGGGAGGGACCCTGCCCTGTCAGGGGCTGGGCTCGGTGATGGGTCTGTGCCATCTCTGATGCCCATCCTCACCCCCTACCCTGGCACCCACTCCCCCTGAGCCAGGCTGGTGAAGCAGGGGCAGGGCAGGGCCAGGGCTGGCTGGCAGGTCCCGGCAGCAGGCAGAGCCTCAGGCTCCCACCTCTGCCCTGTGCTCATTTCCCTTGCAAATACTGCGGGGGGGTCAGCTGGGGCGGATGGGGGGGCCTGGGCATGAAGAAGGAAGGAGGGGCCTGAAGAAAGGGAGCCAGGGAGTGCGGAGAGAGGGGAGTGGCGTGGGGGGGCTGTGAGGGGAGCGGGGAGGGAGCCTTAGGCAATGCTGGATTCAAGATCAGCTCAGGAGCCTGGACTCAACTCCGCATGGAGCCCCGCTGGCTGCCACGAGTACGAGGCACCCTGGGGCTCCAGGCTGGGCGGGGGGCCTGGAGTCAGGTGCAGCCCCATGGGAAACCAGCTACTCCTTAATGAATCTGGCATCCCCGGACCTGAGCCACCCCATGTACAGGCACAACGGAGTGGCACCAGGACACCACAGCACCCCCAGTCTTCACAATCACAAACCAGTGTGTGCAGCCCCAGTGTCCACAAAAGACCCTACAATAACAAACCGGAATGCACAGCCCATCATTCACAAGAGACCCTAAAATAACAAGGCAGGGTGAGTTGTGAGCAACCCTACAACAACAAACCAGAAGGTATAGCTCTAACATTCTCCAATGACCCTACAATAACAAACCGGACAAAAGCCCCAGCAGGGCACTAGGAGGCGAGCCTGCAAACACACAACCTTTCCTTCCTGCCCAGGCACCACCTGCAGGAGCTGGCCCAAGTCCTGGAGAAGAGCGACCCCAGCTCGAGGGAGCTTGGCTCTCTGGTGCCAGTGCAGTGGGGGACTGGCAGCTCCCACCTCAGACTGTCCTACCCATGACCCCCGCACAAGTGGGACACACATCCACCAATCAAAGCCGCAGCTCAGGATCGCGACCCTCCACGGAATAGAAACTGAGGCACGGAGTGATCAGGGACTTGCCCAGGCTCACCCGAGTCAGACGCAGGGCTGGGAGTGGAGCCTCCGAATCCTGACTCCAGGCCTCCTGCTTAGGCCACTATATCCCACTGCCCGCCATGGCAAGCGCTCCCCCTGCAGAGCCAGCAGCTGGGGCTTCCCCGCCCAGGGCCTGTCTGCAGCCATGGTCCCCGGCTCAGTCACTGCTGCAAGGACCTGCACCTGGGTGTCCCGGGGGGCTGGGGAAGGTGTTGCAGTGGGGGGGGAGGGGCGGAGAGGACTCTTACCTTGGGGTGGGGGGGAGCAGAGCCCACCCAGGGCAGCTCTACGGTGTGTGAGACATGCTGGCTTGGCCCATCGTTCTTCCTGAAAGAGAAGAAACCCGCATATTACAACTGGCCCCATGGCCATGAGCTCTCCAGCTGGGCTGGGGCCGGAGGGGCCGGGAGGAGAGAGGCCAGCAGTGGGGATCCCAAAGGAGTCAAGGAGAGGGTAGGCCAGGGGTGCCGCCAGGTGCCGCTCAGCAGCCGCATCGGAGGGGAGACGCATCCAGGAGAGACATGGCGCTGCAGGGGCCCATCAGGAGCTGGCTTCAGGTCACTTGCATTTAAAGAAGATCCCCAAGAAAGTGCAGCAGGAGCAGGCTGGACCGGACATTGCTCGTTACTAACACGCTACTGAAGCAGCCAGTGGACAGTGCAGCTGCTCCATGGACTGCAACAATGCTCCAACTCCTGCGCCTGGTACCGTGCGTCTGGCTAGTGGACTGCAACCTGCGTCCCCTCATCCATCACACCTGGCCAGGGCCACGCAGACAGCTAGTGAATTGCCACTCTCGGGAGAAGGAGCAACAGCAGCTGCCTAGCTGCGCAGGAGATCGGGTTATTATCCAGGCAGCTGGTACTAGCGACGAGGGGCTCACACCGGCACAGGCTTAGAGGGACTGAACTGGGAACTCTGCCCAGCCGAAAATGAGGGCGACAGCTCCGCCCCCAGCCTGAGAAACCCGCTTGCCGGGTGGCCTGAGAGGAAGCAGATTACAGCTCCCTTGCTCTGAGGCAGCACTGAGCCACCGATTGCAGCATCATTGTCCGGAGCGTCTGGTCCGAGAACTGGTGCTCTCACTGGAGGCACCCAACAGGGCAGCGCCAAGCTCTGGGGTGCATTTTGGCTGCCCCACGGCAAAGAATCCACATGGCCCAGTAGTCAGCATACAGGAGCTACGGTGGCTGCATTACCTGCCCTGGACCCAGCCCCTGCTGCTCAGACCCACTGATGGGCAGGCCTGCTGGGCAGATATTCCCCACTGCGTTTGCCTTCCTCTGGCAAATATTAACGCTGGCACCGCCGCACGGGCCCACCGGCAACGACAGGGGCAGTGCTACCTGCTCTGCATCCAGCGAAATCCTTCTAATTGCCACGCGGCAAGCCTCACACTCCTGCTCCCGGAACGCAGGGGCCAGTCTGGCACCCCCCTCCTCCCGCTAGGGTCTATCTCACAGCATGTGCTGGGCTCTGAGCCCACGTATGCCAGTCCCTCAACTGGGGTCAGGACGTCACTCTGGATTGACACCGCACACATTCAGCAGCACCTGGAAAGCCAGGCTGAGATCAGCACCCCCGCACGGACACTGAGTCTGAACAGAGCCAGCGAGCCGGACGGGGGGGCGGAGGGCTGTGCCTAGGCCAGGGACAGAACCGTCTGCGCTAGCCCCTACACCACGCTGCCTGCCACTGGCGGCTCTGGGACTGAAGGCCGATATCTCCAGGGAGCGGCAGGCCCAGCACCTCCAGCAAAGGGCCTCGGCCAGGCGAACAGGGAGCTCGGTCTCTGGGCCGCGCTCACTCCTTGGCTCTGCTGGGCCTGCCAACAAGGGGCCGGGTGTCAGGACAGCAGCTTGTCCTGGGACCTGAGCGAGCCCCAGCTCCTCACTCTGCGGGGCCAGGCACAGATGCCCTGGGTCCCTCCTGACATACAGGACTCGCACCTGTAGCTGGCTCCACGGGCGCACGTAAGGCTGGGGAGTGAGTCACAGGATTGGGCCTGGCCAGGAGAGTCACCAAGGAACCACGGCAGAGTCCCCCAGTGTGCAGCACCAGCAGTGACTCCTGGGCACCCACTGCCCTGCCACCCTCCCCCAGGGCCCGGAGCCACGGCACACTGGGCGCCCATCCCCCAGGGCCCGGAGCCACGGCACACTGGGCGCGCATCCCCCAGGGCCCGGAGCCACGGCACACTGGGCGCCCATCCCCCAGGGCCCGGAGCCACGGCACACTGGGCGCCCATCCCCCAGGGCCCGGAGCCACGGCACACTGGGCGCCCATCCCCCAGGGCCCGGAGCCACGGCACACTGGGCGCCCATCCCCCAGGGCCCGGAGCCACGGCACACTGGGCGCCCATCCCCCACAGCCCATCCCCCCCCGCAGTGTGTGCAGTGTGATGCCCTGGCACCCCAATATTCACCACTGGCATGTAATTAGGATATGTTTTGTACAAAGTGCGCCTTGTGAAGTATCATTCTAAAAGTCTTGATCTGCTAGACAGTAATCTCTCGTTGGATTGTACGTGCTATCGTCGTGTGTGAAGTTACGAAGTTGGGCTATGTGTTACTGAAACATGTTGTGAGGTTGAACACACCCACAAGCAGGTACAACGGTAAAAAGGCCAATAGAAACCTCTCCGAGATAGCACCACACAATGGGAACTGTCCGACCCAGGGCACAGCAAAAGAGCTTTCCAGCAAGTGGGAAGAAGATCTAAAAGGGGAACAATGACATCCTGGGGGGACCTCACTCTCCCTACAACACCAGTCCTGGAAACACCTGAGGAACAAAGTCTGAACTGGGGGAAGTGATGGTCCCAGGCTAAGGGATTTCTAGCCTGTGTATGAAAACCTGGGAAACCCAAGCTGCAAACCCAAGGCAGCTTGTGCCTTAGGAATCTTAGGAATCAGAATTTGCTAATTCATCTCCTGCCTGTCTAGTGTGTTAAGCTCAGCTCGTGGTTCTGTTTATTTCCTAGGTATCTGCTTTGAGCTGTTTGCTCTCACTTAAAATCACTTATAATCGAACTTATTTTATGTTTTGATCAAACCAGTGCGCGTTTGATGAAGGTGTCTGGGGAAAATCTCAGCTTGGTTACCACGAGTGTGCGTGGTCCTCGTCACATTGAGGGAGAGGCGGCCTGGAGATTATAACCCACATACTGGCCAGATTGGACCAGGGCTCTGGGGTCCGAGTCCGGTGGTTAGAGCCTGCGTGTGACTGCAGCTAGGTGTGTCCCTGCCTGTGTGAATGCTGGGGAAAGTGCAGGTTGGAGGGCTTTGCAGCTTGTCACACCAGTCGAGTGCAAAGGGAGCCCAGGCTGGTGGGTCAGAGGGCTCAGTAGTACCCCAGTTCCAGGGGGCACCCTGGGGGGGAACCTGTCACACACAGCACACCCCCACTCATAGGTAGGGTTGCCAACTCTCCAGGATTGCCCTGGAGTCTCCAGGAATGAAAGATAAATATTTCATTAAAGATTATGTCATGTGATGAAACTGTCAGGAATACGTCTAACCACAACTGGCAACCCTACTTGCAGGGCCCAGAGCCCCGGCACGCAGGGCAAGCCCCTCCACCCCTCGCAGGGGCCAGAGCCCCGGCACGCAGGGCAAGCCCCTCCACCCCTCGCAGGGCCCAGAGCCCCGGCACGCAGGGCAAGCCCCTCCACCCCTCGCAGGGCCCAGAGCCCCGGCACGCAGGGCAAGCCCCTCCACCCCTCGCAGGGCCCAGAGCCCCGGCACGCAGGGCAAGCCCCTCCACCCCTCGCAGGGGCCAGAGCCCCGGCACGCAGGGCAAGCCCCTCCACCCCTCGCAGGGCCCAGAGCCCCGGCACGCAGGGCAAGCCCCTCCACCCCTCGCAGGGGCCAGAGCCCCGGCACGCAGGGCAAGCCCCTCCACCCCTCGCAGGGGCCAGAGCCCCGGCACGCAGGGCAAGCCCCTCCACCCCTCGCAGGGCCCAGAGCCCCGGCACGCAGGGCAAGCCCCTCCACCCCTCGCAGGGCCCAGAGCCCCGGCACGCAGGGCAAGCCCCTCCACCCCTCGCAGGGGCCAGAGCCCCGGCACGCAGGGCAAGCCCCTCCACCCCTCGCAGGGGCCAGAGCCCCGGCACGCAGGGCAAGCCCCTCCACCCCTCGCAGGGGCCAGAGCCCCGGCACGCAGGGCAAGCCCCTCCACCCCTCGCAGGGCCCAGAGCCCCGGCACGCAGGGCAAGCCCCTCCACCCCTCGCAGGGCCCAGAGCCCCGGCACGCAGGGCAAGCCCCTCCACCCCTCGCAGGGCCCAGAGCCCCGGCACGCAGGGCAAGCCCCTCCACCCCTCGCAGGGGCCAGAGCCCCGGCACGCAGGGCAAGCCCCTCCACCCCTCGCAGGGCCCAGAGCCCCGGCACGCAGGGCAAGCCCCTCCACCCCTCGCAGGGCCCAGAGCCCCGGCACGCAGGGCAAGCCCCTCCACCCCTCGCAGGGGCCAGAGCCCCGGCACGCAGGGCAAGCCCCTCCACCCCTCGCAGGGCCCAGAGCCCCGGCACGCAGGGCAAGCCCCTCCACCCCTCGCAGGGCCCAGAGCCCCGGCACGCAGGGCAAGCCCCTCCACCCCTCGCAGGGCCCAGAGCCCCGGCACGCAGGGCAAGCCCCTCCACCCCTCGCAGGGCCCAGAGCCCCGGCACGCAGGGCAAGCCCCTCCACCCCTCGCAGGGGCCAGAGCCCCGGCACGCAGGGCAAGCCCCTCCACCCCTCGCAGGGCCCAGAGCCCCGGCACGCAGGGCAAGCCCCTCCACCCCTCGCAGGGCCCAGAGCCCCGGCACGCAGGGCAAGCCCCTCCACCCCTCGCAGGGGCCAGAGCCCCGGCACGCAGGGCAAGCCCCTCCACCCCTCGCAGGGCCCAGAGCCCCGGCACGCAGGGCATGCCCCTCCACCCCTCGCAGGGCCCAGAGCCCCGGCACGCAGGGCAAGCCCCTCCACCCCTCGCAGGGGCCAGAGCCCCGGCACGCAGGGCAAGCCCCTCCACCCCTCGCAGGGCCCAGAGCCCCGGCACACCAGGCACCTCTCCCCCGGGCTCAGCACACCAGCCGGGCTCTGTGATCTAAGAAAGCCTCCCCCGGGGCTGTCAGAGGGAGACCCAGGCATCTCCCCTCTGTAGGGCAAGTTTGGGGGATGCTTCCTCGGGGGCTGGCTGTCGCTGCAGGTCTGCTTAGATCCTAGCAGGAGGCAGCCACACAGTAAATCACTGGGAACAGGATCAATCTGGGGGTGTGGGGCTGACATCAGCATCTGGGGATCCAGCGCTGCCTGGAGTGACCCCGAGTTCAATCAGCTTCTCCAGCCTGGCATTAGTGGGTATCACAGCCTGCAAGGCACCAGCTCAGCTCCAATGCCCATCAACTAGCTTCGTGGGGCAGCTCTCTCCCCTCAGCACCCCATACTACAGGAGGGGAAACTGAGGCACGGAAGGGGCCCACAGTGACCGTGGCAAGGCTAGAACCTAGCTGTTCTGAGGCCACTGAGCCATGCCCCTTCGGACCCTGGAAGGACCCAGAGCTGTGGTGAGGGTTGGTTTGTGTCCCTCGTACCCGCACCTATCCCCATGGCACCCGGCCATCACTGCTGGGAAAGAGGCTGCCAGGCCCGGGAGGGGTGGGGGGCATCAGAATGAGCTGGCAAGGCCCCCACATATCAGAGGTTTCCCCAGAATATGTGGGGGGTCCCGAGAACACCCGAGGGGATGCCCCAGGTCACTCTCTGCCAAAGAAACGAAGCGGTGTGAGCTCAGCACCCACAACCAAACCCAGACACACCCCAGGACCCTGCTCCCTGCTAGGAGGAAGAGGAGGGGTTATCCATGGTGGGACAACACCCCAGGGGAGCTGTTCGGCCAGAGGTGCCCAGCACGGTCATAGAATCATAGAATCTCAGGGTTGGAAGGGACCTCAGGAGGTCATCTAGTCCAACCCCCTGCTCAAAGCAGAACCAACCCCAACTAGATCATCCCAGCCAGGGCTTTGTCAAGCCTGACCTTAAAAACCTCTAAGGAAGGAGATTCCACCACCTCCCTAGGTAACCCATTCCAGTGCTTCACCACCCTACTAGTGAAAAAGTTTTTCCTAATATCCAACCTAAAACCTCCCCCTCTGCAACTTGAGACCATTACTCCTTGTTCTGTCATCTTCTACCACTGAGAAGAGTCTAGATCCATCCTCTTTGGAACCCCCTTTTAGGTAGTTGAAAGCAGCTATCAAATCCCCCCTCACTCTTCTCTTCTGCAGGCTAAACAATCTCAGTTCCCTCAGCCTCTCCTCATAAGTCATGTGCTCCAGCCCCCTAATCATTTTTGTCGCCCTCCGTTGGACTCTTTCCAATTTATCCACATCCTTTTTGTAGTGTGGGGCCCAAAACTGGACACAGTACTCCAAATGAGGCCTCACCAGTGCCGAATAGAGGGGAATAATCACGTCCCTCGATCTGCTGGAAATGCCCCTACTTATACAGCCCAAAATGCCGTTAGCCTTCTTGGCAACAAGGGCACACTGTTGACTCATATTCAGCTTTTCGTCCACTGAATATGAGTCAACAGTCCTGGTCCTGACAGCTGCCACGCTCGCCTGCCTGGCTGGACATGAGGGATTTGCAATCTGGGCCGAACCACATAAAGGATTCCTGGAGCGGGCGTGAGCTGGCCCAGCAAGGCTTCCCATAACTCAGCTCAGCTCTCCGATGCCCTGCAGCCCCCCACCAGTCCAGCGCTGGACCTGTCCCAACCGCAATCCAGCATATGTGGGTTTGCACCATGTGGACAGAGATCTCACCAAGCCCATTCCCTTACATCCATCCTGGCACTCAGGCCCCCAGACCCACAGTGAGAGCTGGAGGCCCTGGGGGGGCCTTTGACTCTGACCCTGGAGTGCAGAACCCAGGGTGGGGACTGATGCCCACCCTCAACGATCTGGAGGATGGCGTGGACTGCACCCTCAGCAAGTTTGCAGATGACACTAAACTGGGAGGAGTGGTTGATACGCTGGAGGGTAGGGATAGGATACAGAGGGACCTAGACAAATTAGAGGATTGGGCCAAAAGAAATCTGATGAGGTTCAACAAGGACAAGTGCAGAGTCCTGCACTTAGGACGGAAGAATCCCATGCACTGCTACAGACTAGGGACCGAATGGCTGGGCAGCAGTTCTGCAGAAAAGGACCTAGGGGTTACAGTGGACGAGAAGCTGGATATGAGTCAACAGTGTGCCCTTGTTGCCAAGAAGGCTAACGGCATTTTGGGCTGCATAAGTAGGGGCATTTCCAGCAGATCGAGGGATGTGATTATTCCCCTCTATTCGGCACTGGTGAGGCCTCATTTGGAGTACTGTGTCCAGTTTTGGGGGATGTGAATAAATTGGAAAGAGTCCAGCGGAGGGCAACAAAAATGATTAGGGGGCTGGAGCACATGACTTATGAGGAGAGGCTGAGGGAACTGGGATTGTTTAGCCTGTAGAAGAGAAGAGAGGGGGGATTTGATAGCTGCTTTCAACTACCTGAAAAGGGGATTCCAAAGAGGATGGATCTAGACTGTTCTCAGTGGTAGAAGATGACAGAACAAGGAGTAATGGTCTCAAGTTGCAGAGGGGGAGGTTTAGGTTGGATATTAGGAAAAACTATTTCACTAGTAGGGTAGTGAAGCACTGGAATGGGTTACCTAGGGAGGTGGTGGAATCTCCTTCCTTAGAGGTTTTTAAGGCCCGGCTTGACAAAGCCCTGGCTGGGATGATTTAGTTGGGTTTGGTCCTGCTTTGAGCAGGGGGTTGGACTAGATGACCTCCTGAGGTCCCTTCCAACCCTGAGATTCTATGATTCTATGCCAGCAGGTGCCCTGGCTGCTGCAGGCCCCAGGCAGGGGCGTGCAGAGGGAGGGCTCACTCCATGTGGGCAGGGGGCTGTTTCTGATACACTCAGATGCATCTGGGTCACCCTGTGCCTTTCTCTCCCCCCCACCCCCCACCCCCCAGCCCCACAGCTTCCCTGGGCTGATCAGGGACATGACCTGCCCCGCAGCAGCACTCCCCAGGCAGCCAGGAGAGTCTCACTGCTCGGCCAGGGAAAGCTTTGCTGATGCAGTCGCTAAGGTCCTTAGTGTTCGACTTCCTGCTGCTCACCCAGGGAACGCTCTGCCCGCCCGGGGAGCTCTCTGCTCACCAGCCCACCCGCCCGGGGAGCTCTCTGCTCACCTGCCCATTCGCCCGGGGAGCTCTCTGCTCACCAGCCCACCCGCCCGGGGAGCTCTCTGCTCACCTGCCCATTCGCCCGGGGAGCTCTCTGCTCACCAGCCCACCCGCCCGGGGAGCTCTCTGCTCACCTGCCCATTCGCCCGGGGAGCTCTCTGCTCACCAGCCCACCCGCCCGGGGAGCTCTCTGCTCACCTGCCCATTTGCCCAGGGAGCTCTCTGCTCACCTGCCCATTCGCCCAGGGAGCTCTCTGCTCACCAGCCCACCCACCTGGGGAGCTCTCTGCTCACCTGCCCATTCGCCTGGGGAGCTCTCTGCTCACCAGCCCACCCGCCTGGGGAGCTCTCTGCTCACCTGCCTATTCGCCCGGGGAGCTCTCTCTGCCCGCCCGCCTGGGGAGCTCTCTCTGCCCGCCCGCCCGGGGAGCTCTCTGCTCACCTGCCCATTTGCCCGGGGAGCTCTCTGCTCACCTGCCCATTCGCCCGGGGAGCTCTCTGCTCACCTGCCCATTCGCCCGGGGAGCTCTCTCTGCCCACCCGCCCAGGGAGCTCTCTCTGCCCGCCCACCTGGGGAGCTCTCTCTGCCCACCCGCCCAGGGAGCTCTCTCTGCCCGCCCGCACGGGGAGCTCTCTCTGCCCGCTCGCCTGGGGAGCACTCTGTCCACCTGCCCTCCCGCCCAGGGAGCTCTCTCTGCCCGCCCGCCTGGGGAGCACTCTGCCCACCTGCCCTCCCGCCCAGGGAGCTCTCTCTGCCCGCCCGCCTGGGGAGCACTCTGCCCACCTGCCCTCCCGCCCAGGGAGCTCTCTCTGCCCACTCGCCCGGCTGGGGAGCACTCTGCCCACCTGCCCTCCCGCCCAGGGAGCTCTCTCTGCCCGCCCGCCTGGGGAGCACTCTGCCCACCTGCCCTCCCGCCCAGGGAGCTCTCTCTGCCCGCCCGCACGGGGAGCTCTCTGCTCACTGCCCTCCTGCCCGGGGAGCTCTCTCTGCCCACTCGCCCGGCTGGGGAGCACTCTGCCCGCCCACCTGACCAGGGAGCTCTCTGCCCGCCGGATGCACAGATGGGCTCCCAGACACAAGTAAAGCTCCAGAGCATGCACAGAGCAAACGGGTAGGAAAATGCACTTACAAAGCGATTCTCCATCGGCCAAGGCCTGCCAAGGGGGGGAGACAGTCTGAATTATTACAGCACAACATCACAGCAACACAACAACACAACCCCACCCAGCACAGAGCGACAACACCACAACACAGCACAACACACCCCAGCCAGCAACACAACACGACACAGAGCCACAACACAGCTTAACATAACCCATCTAACAAACACAACCCCGCCCAGCACAGAGCCAGAAGACAGAACCACAACACAACCCCATCCAACACAACCTCACAGAACCGTGACACAACAAAACCCCAACTAACAGAGAACCACAACACCAGCACACAGCACAACATAACCCCATCCACCATAGCACAGAACAGAACACCAGTACAGCACTGCATCGCAACACTGAAACACAGCACAGTGACAAAAAGCCAACACAACACAGCAACAGAACAGCAGAACTGTGCAACCCAGACCTGCACTAAGCCACAAAGTAATGCACAGCAAAGCCACGACAGAGCCTGCAAACACGACACCACCATTATCAACACGGAGCAGTCCAACCCCCTCCCTCCGCTGTTGGGGTCTGGCCTGAGTGCAAGGCCAGTCCCATCGGTCTGGGATCCTGGCCGGCCCCTGAGCAGTCCCACACACACAGACACACTTTGCTGCTCTTTCTAAGCAGCAGCCCTACGCACAGGCCTGGCTGCGCTCATACCCCCAAGGCAGCACCACGGCAGCCTGGCCCTCCACTGCCCAGTCCAGATGCTACAGAGAAAGGGCTGAGCCAGGATTCAGTCACCCTCTTCCTGCCGGCCTCCAGCCCACTTGGCTTGACATGGCCGAAGGTCCAGGCTGTGAGCTGTGGGGAAAGTGGTGCTGGGAAGCCAGGGGTGACCCGCCGTGGTCCTGCTGCAGCCCTTCCCAGGGATGGAGTGCCCCCCACAGCGCCCCCCCACACACCCACAGAGCCCTCCACAGCCCCCCACACCCACAGAGCCCCCCACAGCTCCCTACACATACACCCAGAGCCCCCCACAGCACCCTACACATACAGTCCCCCACACCCCTTGACACACAGTGCCCCCTACACACACACCCAGAGCCCCCCACCGCCTGACACACACACAGCCCCCCACACCCCGATACACACACCCTGCACCCCTACATGCACACACACACAGCCCCCCCACACCCTTTGACACACAGCACCCCCTACACACACACCCAGAGCCCCCCACCACCTGACACACACACAGCCCCCCACACCCCGATACACACACCCTGCACCCCTACATGCACACACACAGCCCCCCCACACCCTTTGACACACAGCACCCCCTACACACACCCAGAGCCCCCCACTGCCTGACACACACACAGCCCCCCACACCCCGATACACACACCCTGCACCTCCTACACACACACACACACAGAGCTCCCCCACCCCTTGACACACAGTGCCCCCTACACACACACCCTGCACCTCCTACACACACACACCCAGAGTCCCCCACCCCTTGACACACAGTGCCCCCTACACACACACCCTGCACCTCCTACACACACACACCCAGAGCCCCCCACAAATATACCCCGGCACACGCACTTCCTCGCTTGTGCAAAGCACCTGCCAGCCCTCTCCCTCTGTCGCTGTGGATTTCGGTGCCACACGCAAAGGGGATAAGATATCAGTTCCCTCCCTGCCCCCGCTCGCAGGCACTGCCCTGAGGCCAGCTGCTTTCACAGAGGGTGCGGTCGTGCCCGCTCGGCATTGGCAGCCTGGAAGCTGATGGGGCTGGGGCCGCTCTCGTGCTGCCCCATCGGACCCACTCCCCGCACTGGCTTCAAGGCAAAGGAGCTGGCGGGAGAGCTGCCCCATGTGATGCCTGCCCTGGCCTGGCACCAGGCCTGCAGTTGTTTGGCAAACCCAAGGCCAGGGCCGGTTTGCAGGAACCTCCCCCTAGGCACCACCTGCCTGGGAGTGAGCAGACTGGCTCCACATTGCCCAGGGGACGGGAAAGCGCCAGCTGGTGAGAGTTGCAGCCATGGAGAATGTGCCAGGACTCCCAGACACCTGCCTGATCCAGCCTCCGGGACAAACCTCCCTCCACTGCAGACTCCAGCCTCCCCGCCCAGACTGGCTCCATTCGAGGGTACATAGTCCCCTGCGTCATCCCCGTCCCTAATGCAGCAGCCACATCCTCCGGCCCTGCTCACCTGTTGCCTTAGCAGAATTCCAGAGCGGCCCCCTCTCCCCACGTACCCCTCACCCAGGACATGAGGCTGGCAAAGCTGCTGGGACCCAAACTCCCCCCCTCAGAATGGGGGAGCTCCGCCTTGGGTCTGAGAGCTGCCTGGCAGTCAGCGTGGTGCATTAGAGACACAGATGGGGGTGTGGAGCTGATGGCGGGTGAGTCTCATAGAGACTCCTACAGACACATCTACTCTTCGTCAGCCCGGCCCAGGCCCCCACCTCGGCTCCCGTTCACTATTTATTGTGGACCAGGCCCCAGGGGGCTCAGGGGGGCCAAACATGGACCGGAGAGATGGTCCCTGGCTCTTCCAAGGGCTAACAGGCAGATACTGACAGGAGAGGGGAGCCCAAGGAAAAAGGGAGCAGTGCCAGGCAGTGTGATGGGCAGGGCTCAGCCCACCAGCAGCCCAGCCATTGTCTAGTGCAGGGGTCGGCAGCCTTTCAGAAGGGGTGTGCCAAGTCTTCATTTAGTCACTCTCATTGAAGGCTTCGCGTGCCGGTGATACATGTTAATGTTTTTAGAAGGTCTCTTTCTATGTCTTTAATATAGAACTAAACTATTGTTGTATGTAAAGTAAATAAAGTGTTTCAAATGTTTAAGAAGCTTCATTTAAAATTAAATTAAAATGCAGAGCCCCCGGACGGGTGGCCAGGACCCGGGCAGTGTGAGTGCCGCTGAAAATCAGCTCGTGTGCCACCTTTGGCACCCGTGCCATAGGTTGCCTACCCCTGGGCTAGCGTGTGGTCGGCATCCTGGCAGAGAGGAGTTTTTAGAAGGACAGCGAGGCCCATTGCATAGCCCCACCCTCCCATTTGCTATGGCATGAACCACTCCCACTCCCCCTTGCAGACCTACCTTCGAGGGAGCCGCAGTACGGGAAAAGGGGGGGTTATTTTGGGTGTCTGTGCCATGCTTTCGCGGGGGAGCTGAGGCGGAATCAGCCTGCTGTCTGCAGGGCTCAGATTGAGAACTGCTGACAGAGGGACCCGTTTGCCAATGCTAGCCTCTCCTTGGTACCTGCATGGCCAACTAGCCAGCGTCCTCACTGAGGTGAGCGCTCAGTGCCCGAGTGGCATCCCTCCCTCCACGCCAGAGATCAACCTGTCATTAACTGCCCCCATGGTCATGAGAGATGGCAGACAAGCTGCTGCCAGAGCCCTGGGCACCCCCAGCACCGCTGCGCAGGGAGCTCTGAGCGGCTGGACTGCAGCTGCTTCCCAAGGACTGAGCATTCAGCAGTGCCAGCCGCTGCAGCAGGGGCACCTTAATCAATGCAACTAATCAAATAACCTTCCTGCTTCTCCTGGCCGAGGCTGTGCCACAGGGCAGTGGGCAGGGGAGCACCTCTGAGGCTGGCTGGCAGAGCTGGGGGGCCCCTCTGGGGCTCTGGCTTCTAGGAAGGAGAAGTCAGGTCCCTGGGGGCAGGTGCTGAGATCATCCTGCTACACTCGGTCCCGTTCCTCCACAGCTCCTCGGTGTGCTCAGTGATCTTTCCAGCAAGGAGAGGAGAGGGCAGAGCTGGACTAGGTCATCGGCCCAGGACATTTCTAGCCTTTCCCATGGCTGGAGCCTGGTGGCAAAAGCCCTGGACTTTCGTCCGTCAGCAGGGCCTGGGGGACATCACACGGTGCGGCTGAGAGAGAGGGGTTTGCTGGTCCTTCTCGGGCACATGCACTGCGCCCATACACTCCCAGTGCAGGCATGGCTGGGAAGACGGACAAGCGAGGTGAGTCACAGACCCACCGCTCCCCCTGGACACCAGCCTGTGTGGGCATCAGGTCCCAGGGAGGGAGGGGAGGCCGGGCAAGTGCCGGAAGCTGGGGTGGGATGGTTGAGGGACTCAGCAGCATGCCTGCCACAGCCGGTAGTGGCCCCGTGGGGCTCTGCAGGGAGGGGGGCTGCACCAACAGGTGTGATGGCTGGCTCAGAGCCACAGGCTGTGCCCCCTTGTCTGCAACCTCTGGGGGTTGGGCAAGCAGGAAACAACCATCCTAGGCCTTCCCCTTACCTCAAATCATAGCGGGGGCTGGGGGTGATGCTCTACATTCTCCCCAAGCTGTTTCGTTTCCCTGAAGTGGGCTGAACATTTTCCACCTGCGGGTGAGTATCAACGAGCCACATGCCGCCCAGCGCCGCTCGTGCCTCCCTTCCCGGAACACAGGCAAGCCCTGGTCACACGAGGGTGGTGTCTAAACACCCCTGCCCCGGGGTGCTAACCCTGGCTCGGCTCAGCCCTGCAGCTGGGCCACCCGCACTTGAAGGCCCAATTCTTAGAGCAGCTCTAGGAGATGGCTGAAATCTGGCAGCCGCGCTACCCTACAAGGCCACATGCTCGTCTGTGTAACAGAGGATCTGCCCCTCTGGGGCCTAGGGCCAGCCAGCCCTCTTGGTTATCAAACCCAGGGGATCCCTGCAAAGGTGGTGACGTGGTAGCCTTGGAATGGGGGAAGAGAGGCAAGGGGGAGGCCCTGGACGCTGGCAGCCGGCTGTTCTGGGCTGGTGCACACTGCCCACGGTTAGTCCTTCCTAGGCCAGCACCTTACAACCAGCCAATGGCCCGGTACCACCCCACAGCTGCTCCTGCACCCACTTGGCTCTCCCCTCCTTACTTCCCCCGCCCCCGTCACTTTCTCGGGGGTCTGTCCTGACACCGGCCCTTTGATTCGTCAAAGCTCATCAGCTGCACCTGCGATTCCTCCGCTGCGCTGAGCCAGGCAGGTAAGCCACTAATGAATGGTCAGGGAGGCAGCTGGGGCAAGGGGAACTCTGGAGCCTGCGTCTGCAAGGCTGCATCCCAGGTATACAAGGAGATGCCATTGACTCTGCTGGAGGAAACAGTAGCTCAGTGTTTGTCTCAGCCCCATGGTGCTTCACAGACTGTAAAAGAAATCCTGGTACCGCTGGCCTCAGAAACATGGTCGTGTGCGGTCCCAGGCTGTCACTGGGCTCATCTGGCCATGCTTGCTAGGGCTCAGCTCCCTTGGGGCCAGCAGCAGCCTCCAGCTCAGGCTAATACAGACCCCAGCAGCAGCAGAAGGCACCTTACGCTCAGTGGTGCTGCAGCCGGACTCCTGGTGCTCAGCAAATCCGCCTTCAGAGACAGCTCAGCCATGTGCAGTCACCCGGGGCAAATTCAGAACAGCCCGTGGACACAGGGTAACTCGGGGCCCAGTGGGGCCCAGGGTAGAGGGTCTGAGTCTCCTCTTGCTTGCCCCTTAGCGTCACTGGCGCGCCTCCTGATCTACACCAGGGCAAGAGATGGATCTGGCCCAATACCGCTGAACAGCCAGAAGCCAGTCCCCGCCTCTGGCTTCTCCTGCAGATCCAGGGCTGTCTGATCTCCATATGCAAATATGCAGATGAGATGTTTGTTTGCTGCTGCTGCTGCTGGCTCCCCAACAGGGAACTAAATGGCAGCCGAACTGCCTTCTAGTCCATGCTTCTGCGACAGGGAGCTCGACCTCACCGGCATCTACCTACCCTGCCAGTCTAGGCACTGCTCAGGCTGCAAGGACCCAGGGCCCTGTATGCCACTGAGCACAGCCAGTTAACACACCAGGCTCCTGGGGAGCCAGTGGCAAATGCAGGGAAAGGGGAATCAGCTGTTCTGGCCAAAGGCCAGTCCAGAAATCCATCTAGGGTTCTCTGTGCATCAGAGCCATTGAGTCTATTCCAGGGGGGCCATCCCACCTCTAGATCTTCCCCTCTTTCCCCTAGTGAGTGTGGGACAGTGGGTGTTATGCCCTCCCTTTCAGGGCACAGGACTCAGACCCCGGCTTGGGCAGTTCATTTCACATCCAGTGACGCATTTTGTCCTTCTCTGTGCATGGCCCCAATGTCCCAGTGCACAGCCTATCCCACTGCAGCTGCTGACGACTTAAACTCCAAGCCAAGGGGCCACAGTCAGGCCCTGGCAGGCAGGGGCAGTGCCCAGGGAGCTGCCTGGCCTTGCTTCGGGACCAACTCGGCTGCATCAGCTCGGAGCCCCCTCCCTGTGAGGGAGTAATGAAGCTGCCGCCATTCAGTCCCCAATAACCTTTGCAACTTGCTAGGCGATGCAGAGCAATTCCATCAGGCGGCACATGCAGGGCCCCGGAAACGCACCGTGCGGGGACCCCTCTTCAAACACCAGTGCAAACCCTGGGGCTTGCTTTGATGTCTCATCTTCCTGCTCTTGGGGCCCCCTTAGGCAGTGGGTTTGCTTTAGATTCCCCGACCCTTAGATCCAGTGAATCCTTCGGGGGGGGGGGGGAGGAGGATCTAGCTCTGTTGCAGGCAGCCTGCGGGAATAGGATGGCTGTAGATCACTGCAGTCCCCACATTGCTCCTGAGCTAGGGGGCAGCACCAGGCCTTGCAGTGAAAGGGGGCAGGGATTTCCCCTGGTGCTGCAGGCTACTCAGAGCTGCTGTTTCTGGGTTCTCGGAGCTCTCAGGGTCCCACTTGACAGAGCTGGGAAGTGGCTTGTCCCTGGTCTTCCAGCACTTCAGGAATGAGCCATGGTCTTCTGGCTCCCAGGCGTTAGACACTGCTCCAGCTGCCTTCTGACCTTGCCCTTGGTAACGTCTCTTGGGGCGGGGAGCTGGTGTCACAAACCTCGCTTAAGAGAGTTTGGGGGGCCACATGGGCTGTGAAGAGCTTCAGTGCTGCAGTCCCAGGTCTGAGTCCCACAAGACTCTTCCCCACAAGGGGGTCAGGCCAGTCATTTTCTCTCCCCCACACCGCCGTAGCTCTCTTCTCCACAGGCTGCATCAGCTCTCTGGTCAGCCTGCTCACTGCCCCGAGTTCCTCCTCTCCTGCCTGCACATTTCCATCCCCGGGATCTCAACGGGGGAGTTAATGGGTTCCGGCTCAGATTTTGTCACGATTATTTTTAGTAAAAGTCACCGACAGGTCATGGGCAATAAACAAAAATTCGCAGAAGTTGTGACCTGTCGGTGACTTTTGCTGCTGCGGCTCCGCGGTTTCCCCCACCACCATAGTGGCTGGGAGCTGCGGGGTCCCCCTCCCACCCTGCTTGAGGCTGTCGCCTGTCGTTGGAGCCCTGCCGGGACCCGCAGGCTGCCAGCTCCAGTCCTGGCCCCTGGGGCTGAAGCACAGAAGGTCAGGGGGTCTCTGAAAGTCTCGGATTCCGTGACGTAAACGTAGCCTTAATTATTAGTGATGGACGCAGCTCTAGGGCCACAGCTTGGCAGGACACTTAGTGCGCTCCCTGAGGACCGAGAGCCTAACCCTGCCCCCAGTACCCCCACACAGCCCTTCCTCCTCTCTCGCTTACCCCCTGGTGTAAATCAGGAGTAGCTGCACTGGCGCCACTGGAGCTCCCGCCGTGCTAACGTAGGGAGAGAAGAATCAGGCCCAGCTAGAACACGATGGGGAGGGGGAAGTGGAAGCCTCGGGAGGAAAGCAGGGCTCTCCACAGGCACTAGTGCAGAGAGTGGAGTGAATGATGCATCTGAGGGAACAGAGCAGAAGGAGACTCCACTGATTGGAAGGCATGAGATGCACAGTCCTAGGGATGGGGGTCCCACGACCACCACTCCCAAGAGGAGGAGGAGGGTGGTGGTGGTCGGGGACTCTCTCCTCAGGGGGACTGAGTCATCTATCTGCCGCCCTGACCGGGAAAACCGAGAGGTGTGCTGCTTGCCAGGGGCTAGGATTCGTGATGTGACGGAGAGACTGCCGAGACTCATCAAGCCCTCAGATCGCTACCCCCTTCCTGCTTCTCCACGTGGGCACCAATGATACTGCCAAGAATGACCTTGAGTGTATTACTGCAGACTACGTGGCTCTGGGAAGAAGGATAAAGGCGTTTGAGGCGCAAGTGGTGTTCTCGTCCATTCTCCCTGTGGCAGGAAAAGGCCGGGGTAGAGACCGTCGAATCGTGGAAGTCAACGAATGGCTACGCAGATGGTGTCGGAGAGAAGGGTTTGGATTCTTTGACCATGGGATGGTGTTCCAAGAAGAAGGAGTGCTAGGCAGAGACGGGCTCCACCTGACGAAGAGAGGGAAGAGCATCTTTGGAAGCAGGCTGGCCAACCTAGTGAGGAGGGCTTTAAACTAGGTTCACCGGGGGAAGGAGACCAAAGCCCCGAGGTAAGTGGGGAAGTGGGATACCGGGAGGAAGCACAAGTAAGTGAGTGCAAGAGGGGAGGGCTCCTGCCCCATACTGGGACAGCAGGACGATCGGTGAGTTATCTTAAATGCCTATACACAAATGCAAGAAGCCTGGGGAACAAGCAGGGAGAACTGGAAGTCCTGGCACAGTCAAGGAATTATGACGTAATTGGAATAACAGAGACTTGGTGGGATAACTCACACAATTGGAGTACTGTCATGGATGGATATAAACTGTTCAGGAAGGATAGGCAGGGCAGAAAAGGTGGGGGAGTTGCGTTGTATGTAAGAGGGCAGTATGACTGCTCAGAGCTCCAGTATGAAACTGCAGAAAAACCTGAGAGTCTCTGGATTAAATTGAGAAGTGTGAGCAACAAGGGTAATGTCGTGGTGGGAGTCTGCTACAGACCACCAGACCAGGGGGATGAGGTGGACGAGGCTTTCTTCCAGCAACTAACAGAAGTTACTAGATCACAGGCCCTGGTTCTCATGGGTGACTTTAATCACCCCGACATCTGCTGGGAGAGCAATACAGCGGTCCACAGACAATCCAGGAAGTTTTTGGAAAGTGTAGGGGACAATTTCCTGGTGCAAGTGCTGGAGGAACCAACTAGGGGAAAAGCTCTTCTTGACCTGCTGCTCACAAACAGGGAAGAAATAGTAGAGGAAGCAATAGTGGATGGGAACCTGGGAGGCAGTGACCATGAGATGGTCGAGTTCAGGATCCTGACACAAGGAAGAAAGGAGAGCAGTAGAATACAGAGCCTGGACTTCAGAAAAGCAGACTTTGACTCCCTCAGGGAACTGATGGGCAAGGTCCCCTGGGAGAATAACATGAGGGGGAAAGGAGTCGAGGAAAGCTGGCTGTATTTTAAAGAAACCTTATTGAGGTTGCAGGAACAAACCATCCCGATGTGTAGAAAGAAAAGTAAATATGGCAGGCGACCAGCTTGGCTTAACAGTGAAATCCTTGCTCGTCTTAAACACAAAAAAGCAGCTTACAAGAAGTGGAAGATTGGACAAATGACCAGGGAGGAGTATAAAAATATTGCTCAGGCATGCAGGAGTGAAATTAGGAAGGCCAAATCACACTTGGAGTTGCAGCTAGCCGGAGATGTTAGGAGTAACAAGAAGGGTTTCTTCAGGTATGTTAGCAACAAGAAGAAAGTCAAGGAAAGTGTGGGCCCCTTGCTGAATGAGGGAGGGAACCTTGTGACAGAGGATGTGGAGAAAGCTAGTGTACTCAATGCTTTTTTTGCCTCTGTCTTCACAGACAAGGGCAGCTCCCAGTCAGCTGCACTCCGCAGCACGGTATGGGGAGGAGGTGACCAGCCCTCTCTGGAGAAAGAAGTAGTTCGGGACTATTTAGAAAAGCTGGACGAACACAAGTCCATGGGGCCGGATGCACTGCATCCGAGGGTGCTAAAGGAGTTGGCCGATGTGATTGCAGAGCCATTGGCCATTATCTTTGACAAATCATGGCAATCGGGGGAGGTCCCGGATGACTGGAAAAAAGCTAATGTAGTGCCCATCTTTAAAAAAGGGAAGAAGGAAGATCCGGGGAACTACAGGCCAGTCAGTCTCACCTCAATCCCTGGAAAAATCATGGAACAGGTCCTCAAGGAATCAATTCTGAACCACTTAAAGGAGGGGAAAGCGATCAGGAACAGTCAGCATGGATTCACCAAGGGCAAGTCATGCCTGACTAACCTAATTGCCTTCTATGATGAGATAACTGGCTCTGTGGATGAGGGGAAAGCAGTGGATGTGCTATTTCTTGACTTTAGCAAAGCTTTTGATACAGTCTCCCACAGTGTTCTTGCCAGCAAGTTAAAGAAGTATGGGCTGGATGAATGGACGGTAAGGTGGATAGAAAACTGGCTGGATGGTCATGCTCAACGGGTAGTGATCAATGGCTCCATGTCTAGTTGGCAGCCGGTATCAAGTGGAGTGCCCCAAGGGTCGGTGCTGGGGCCGGTTTTGTTCAATATCTTCATCAACGACCTGGAGGATGGTGTGGACTGCACCCTTAGCAAGTTTGCAGATGACACTAAACTGGGAGGAGTGGTTGATACGCTGGAGGGTAGGGATAGGATACAGAGGGACCTAGACAAATTAGAGGATTGGGCCAAAAGAAATCTGATGAGGTTCAACAAGGACAAGTGCAGAGTCCTGCACTTAGGACGGAAGAATCCCATGCACTGCTACAGACTAGGGACCGAATGGCTGGGCAGCAGTTCTGCAGAAAAGGACCTAGGGGTTACAGTGGACGAAAAGCTGAATATGAGTCAACAGTGTGCCCTTGTTGCCAAGAAGGCTAACGGCATTTTGGGTTGTATAAGTAGGGGCATTTCCAGCAGATCGAGGGACGTGATTATTCCCCTCTATTCGGCACTGGTGAGGCCTCATTTGGAGTACTGTGTCCAGTTTTGGGCCCCACACTACAAAAAGGATGTGGATAAATTGGAAAGAGTCCAACGGAGGGCAACAAAAATGATTAGGGGGCTGGAGCACATGACTTATGAGGAGAGGCTGAGGGAACTGGGATTGTTTAGCCTGCAGAAGAGAAGAGTGGGGGGGGATTTGATAGCTGCTTTCAGCTACCTAAAAGGGGGTTCCAAAGAGGATGGATCTAGACTGTTCTCAGTGGTAGAAGATGACAGAACAAGGAGTAATGGTCTCAAGTTGCAGAGGGGGAGGTTTAGGTTGGATATTAGGAAAAACTTTTTCACTAGTAGGGTGGTGAAGCACTGGAATGGGTTACCTAGGGAGGTGGTGGAATCTCCTTCCTTAGAGGTTTTTAAGGTCAGGCTTGACAAAGCCCTGGCTGGGATGATCTAGTTGGGGTTGGTCCTGCAGGGGGTTGGACTAGATGACCTCCTGAGGTCCCTTCCAACCCTGAGATTCTATGATTCTATGATTCTATGATCATGCGTCCCCAAGTCAGGGTTCAAATGCGTCCGTTCTGGTAACGGCCCTCACCACTCCCTGCCCCTGTGCACTGGCCACAGCGGCCTGGGAAGGCTGCCCAGGGCACTGCACGGCTCTCTGGAGAGACAAACCAACACTGGCGTTTCCAGCTCTGACGGGAGTTTGGTGATGGGTGTCGCTGACTTGACTAGCAGAGTTTCTGCCAACCTAGCAAACTTTCAGCCAGTGGACTTCCGAAACCCCAACTGCATGATGCAATAGACGCAACAGACCTGATCTTTACGGGTTCCAGGTGCTGCCTGCACTACAATGCCCAGCACAAAGCTGAGCTGCATGGAGCTCGGCCAGCAGCGGGGGGACTGCGCATCGCAGCACTGTGCAGCTGTATCGCTCCAGGTCATGGTGGGGCTGACAGGATGCCATGGTCCCCCCCTGTCCCCCCAGCCTAAGGGTGCCTCACAGGACTAAGTACTGTACCTGCCATGCTTTGAACTCATTGGAGCCCCAGGTTCAAGCTAGGGTCAGCTCAGCTACCCCTCCCTTTGAGGCAACCCAATGGAGTCCCTTGAAAGTTTATCCCACAAGGGTTTTCTAGGTAAGGCATCTGCTCTGTGGGCATGAGAACGCTCCCACAGAGCAGGAGTTGTAACCACCACGCCCCCACTCTCTGCTGCTGCAACAAAAGGAGGTTCATATGGAAAGAAAGTATTATTGCAGAGAGTCCTATTACAAGGGGGAGGGATAGCTCAGTGGTTTGAGCATGGGCCTGTGACACCCAGGGTTGTGAGTTCAATCCTTGAGGGGGCCATTTAGAAATCTGGGGCAAAAATTGGGGATTGGTCCTGTGTTGAGCAGGGGGTTGGACTAGATGACCTCCTAAGGTCCCTTCCAACCCTCATATTCTATGGTGCCCAGACCCATATTTTCCCCTAGCTCCGCTGTTGTGCAGCCTGCAGCAGGCTGCTGTCTGCCACCCTCCACCCCAAAGGTAGCTGAATTTCAGGGGTGCTGCATACATCGAGACCAGAGCCAAACACCGGGGTCCTTGCTCTAGCAGCTTCTCCTTGACTTCATTCAGAGAACTGTCTGCGTGAAAACAAAATGAGAGGCTGGATTCTCCACTCACTCACACCAGTGCAAATTGCTGCCCCAGGGTAGAACTGGTGTGAGCCAGTGGTGAGTGGGGCCAAGAACTCAATGACTGTGGTTTGTGAAGTGCTTTGGCAGGAAAAGTGCTGAACCTGCTTTCAGCCCATGCCTTGGGGTGAGCATCGTCCCCTCCTCGGCTGCATGGGAGCTATTGCAGAATGCAGGCTGACCACTAGCATCACTTGGCACATTCTGAGAACCCTGCACAGGAGAGACACTAGATCAAACCCAGTCCCCGTCTGTCCCCCGCACAACGGAGCCCAGCAATGCTTTTCTCTTTGCACTCTGCGTCCCCAGGCTGGGACCTTGCTGCAAAGGGGGAACACACTGTGTCTAGCTTCTCTCCACCAGACTCCTGGGGTGTAATCCTGCTGCATGGCCATTGACAGGCCCAGCCCAATCTCCAGATATCCAACAACAGCAGTCTGACTGCGAGGTGGCTAGAAACGACACTACTTTGGAGTGAGCAGAGCAGCAGCAAAGCATTGATGCTGCTGGAAACTGAATAGATTTGGGAGCGAGACAGCCACTGAAATTCAGGATGGCAGAATAGGATGAAATCCATAGAGCCCTGGACTGCCCAAGGGGATGGGCTATACTCTGCTATTACAGGAACGGCCATTAGGTGACACTTTTGCTCCAAGCAGAGCTCTGCAATTAACCACATTTCTAGTTTGAGAGAGGAAAGCGAGATCCTGATAAATATGAGAGCTGAAATGGTCCCAATCCCCAGCTCCAAACACCCTGACCCAGGAGACTCAGCTGAAATAACACAGGGGATTCTGGGTAGCCCCCTGCTCCAATAGTAAAACTAATGCTTAGTGCTTGTGCTTTGCGAAGTACTGTGCTGAATGCAGAGTCAGCGCACCCACACTTCTCTGAGCAGCTGCTGGGATCCAACAAGGTCACAGTTGCAGTCCTGCAAACCCCCCTTCGAGACCGTTCTGTGTGGGCTCTGGCGCCAGCCTGAGACTTCGGACACCTGGGTTCTAATCCTGGCTCTGCCATTGTACTGCTGGCTCACCTCCAGCCTTTGTCTGCCCTGTCCATTTCAATGGTGAGGTCTTTGGCTGTCTCTCACCCTGGCTGCAGAGCCCAGCACCACGGGGTCTCTGGCTGCTGCCGGATTACAAGTACTGATGGTAACTTTTACCTTTCCGTCCCATGTGATTCTGTGCCCCTCGAATGTCTCACTCCTTGAGATTGTGTTTTCTTTAGCACTGAGAGCGAGGACATACTCTCAGGGCTAAGCCTTCTGTCCTTGAGACCGGCCTGCTTCTGAGCCACGTTTGTGAGACTCAGTGCGTAACACAAAAACAAGAACATGGCCGTGCTCCTGGTGGAATGGGAAAGACCCTGAATTTCCAGCACTGTCATCATGGCCATTTCAGAACCATTGCAAAACACACCTTGATCACTTGAGCTACAGAAGCAACTTCATTACTACCAGCAGCACTATGTTGTTATCCTCTGGACCAGCTGCTAGAGGGGAATGGCAGTTCCCAAGCTCATTACCTTGAATATGTGAAAGTTTCCAAACACTGAAAAGTGTCAAGCCAGGCTTCTAGTGTGCATCTACCCCAGTCTAAGGCTACAGCGCAAGGATGGCTGAATGGAATGAGATGTGGCCATGAGTAGTTAGCTTAAGGGGAAGAGTTCAGAGGGGAACATTGTCAGAAGTGCCTTAAGTTAGGAGCCTAAGTCCCATTGACTTTCCATCTTCAGTTCCTAAGGCCTGCTCCTCAAAGATTTTAGGCACCTAACGCCTATTGATCTCAAAGGGAGTTAGACACCTAACCTGTGTAGGTGCTTTTGAAAATCCCAATAGGCTCCTAAATACCTTTGACAATCTGGCCCTTCAGCACTTCAGAAAAATTAATTCAAAATCATTATTAACAACTTGATATGGAGCCTCAATGGAACATTCCTAACCTCCCAAGGTCCTCTGCCTCACCCATGCTAGTCTGAACCACATGGGCACTGCCACCCAGCGTGTGCCGCTGTGCTGCACCACGCATGCTGAGTGAACAGGTGGAGCTGTGTGTGTACAATGTGTGTGCGTGCGAGTGAGAGAGACAGCACGAGACGCTCATGGCTTGGGAACGTCTGAGTACGTCCCTTTGCGTGTTCCTCAGAACAAGGAGTGCCGTGTGGAACCTTGAATCCAGATTTCTCAGCATTTGAAGGGGGTCTGATTTGAAACCCTAGTTAATCTGTATTGTATAAAAACCTGCCTCCATGGTCTTCATTTGCACTTAGATCCAAATTAGATGCCTGTTTCAGTTCCAATCCAGAGGCTTCTAAAATCTTGCATGGTTTGGGCACCATCAGCCCAAAGCCAACTTCTGCTCCTGCCTCAGCCTCCAACCCAAACCCTGGTCCTGCCTGACCAGAAGCCCAAACGCTGGTCTAAATCCCCAGTGGGTGTGGATAGAACACCACCTCCCTGGCCTTGGCTAGTCCCTCCAGAGTTTGCCTTGCCAGTGAGAAATGGGGTCGGCTTTCCTCACATTCAGACTTGCACGGACTTGTCCATTACCATCAGTATTTTTGCTGTGCAGCGGGCAGGCCGAGCTGTGGCACCAGGACATGTGTGTTTCCTGGTAGACATCCCTGAAGTTAGACATGTTACTCCCCTTCTGATCCCCATTTCCCCACTTGCCATCGTCTTCTGTGCCAGCCACAGGAGAGGACCCACAAAACCCACTGATGGGAAATATCTTTATTAATGCCATTCTGGGACCAATGTCAGTGGGTGGAGGGGAAAGTTCCTTCCCCTGTGCACCCCCCTACACTGAGTCCTGGGGCCGGGGCAATACCCTGCTTATTCTGGGAAGTCATTTCATCTACCGTAATAACTGGGTTTTAATCAAATCAGCCTGAAGAGCTCCTGTGGAGGGAGCAATCCCAGTTAGGCCAGTACTGTCTGATTAGTATGCATATGCCCAGCCCCATGGCAGTAACCTGCTGCTGCTAGGTTCCTTTCGCTGCCATGACTTCACTGCAAGACCAGCCGTGATTTCCCCTGCCATCCTGCTTCTTCAGCACAAAGCCACCCAAACATCACTGGCCGGCTGTGCCTGTAGAATTCAGGCCCCATCTCTCCCAGCACCAGGTGTTCTACCAGTGTTCTGAATGCAGGGCAGTGGATCTGCACAGGGCAGGCCATCAGATGGAGCCATGCCTGCTTTGGGAGAGGGAAGATCAGAGCAGAATGACTCTGCACATTCCCCACAAGCAGCTCCTCTGAAGCTTCCCCAGATAACACCTGAAGCTTCAGACAGAGACCAGTGGGGTCTTTGCAACACAATGCAGTATAGAGCATCAGCCTGGGGACAGAAGGGTGGTACAGCATCGAGCGGGGTCGTGCTGGCATCGCTTCTCTACAACTCGTTTTTACCCATCTGTGGATTGTGTGTGTCTCTTACACAACACTGTGTATACGCTACTGTGTTTCAAAGGGGGACTGGGGCAGGGTAAGAGAACATGTGAGGAAACCTCCGAAGTTAAGGATGTTGACTCAGCCTGTGTTGACTCTGCCATGCTGTTCAGACTAGGTGATTAATGACAGAGGTTAATAGACTCACAGTTTAAGGCCAGAAGGGACCATCATGATCATCTAGTCTGACTTCCTGCACCTCCCAGGCCACAGCACCTCACCCACCCACTCCTGTAACAGACCCCTAGCCTCCGGCTGAGTTACTGACATCCTCAAACCATGATTTAAAGACTTCAAATTACAGGGAATCCGCCATTTATTCTAGTTCAAACCAGCAAATGACCCGTGCCCCATGCTGCAGAGGAAGGCAAACCCCCCACCCCACAGGTCTCTGCCAATGTGACCTAGGGGAAATCCCTTCCCAACCCCACATATGGCGATCAGTTAAACCAGGGGTGGGTAAACTATGGCCCATGGGCCAGATCCAGCTCATCAGCGCTTTGGATCTGGCCCGCGGGATTACCACCCCCATGGCGCCACGGGTCCTGCACTGCTCCCTGCAGCCCTTGGGGGAGGAGGGGGCAGAGGGCTCCGCATGCTGCCCTCGCCTGCAGGCACCATCCCCCGCAGCTCCCATTGGCTGGGAACGGGGAACCGCGGCCAATGGGAGCTTCAGGGGAGGTACCCACAGGCGAGGGCAGTGCGCGGAGCCCTTTGCCCCCCTTCCCCAGGGGTTGCAGGGTGTGACGAAATAGGACTGTTGTTAATGTTTTCCCTGAGTACTGTGTGGGTGCCTCGGTTTCCCCTATGCAGTGCTTGAGTATCTAAGTGGTGGGACAAGGGTGCATGATTGTTACAGAGCCCTAGAAGGCAGGTGTGGGCAGGTGTCTGGACACAGAGAATGGCCGACACCCTGTTTCCTGACAACTGATGGCCTGGGCCCTTCCCCCCTGCAAGGTGATAGCTAAAGGGTTGGAGAACAAAGGAGTCAGGTGACCTCCTGGAGCCAGAGGGGGAGACTGCTGGAGAGTTTGAGTTTGGAGCCGGCTGGGGAACATGGAGGGAGGCGCAGACAGAGTCTGGCCTCCCTGCCCCCCTTTTGGAGCTGTGGGGTGAAACGCAGGGAGCCCCAGGCTGGGGTCTAAGCTCCCTGCCCCCCGGAAGGGCCCGACTGAGGGGTCCTGGTTGTACTGACAAGCTCTGTTTGGACTGTGTTCCTGGCATCTCTAATAAACCTTCTGTTCTACTGGCTGGCTGAGACTCACAGTGAATCCCAGGAAGAGGGGTGCAGGGCCTGTTTCCCCCACACTCTGTGACACAGGGACATGGTGCCGGCTGCTTCTGGGAGCGGTGCAGGGCCAGGGCAGGCAGGGAGCCTGCCTGAGCCCCACTGCACGCTGCTGACACCCCAGAGCCGCTCAAGGTAAGCGGCACCAGGCCAGAGCCCGCACCCCAAACCTCTTCTGTACCCTGCACCCCAACCCCCTGCCCTAAGCCCCCTCCTGAACTCCACACCACCTCCCACACCCCAACCCCCTGCCCTGAGCCCCCTCCTACACCCCACACCGCCTCCCACATCCCAACCCCCTGCCCTGAGCCCCCTCCTGCACCCCACACCCCAACCCCCTGCCCTGAGCCCCCTCCCACACCCCACACCCCAACCCCCTGCCCTGAGCCCCCTCTTACACCCTGCACCCCTCCTGCACCCCAACCCATTGCCCTGAGCCCCTTCTTGCACACCGCACCCTTCCCACACCCTGCACTCCCTCCCGCACCCCAACCCCCTGCCCCAGCCCTAGCCCTACATTCATGGCCCTGCATGCCCCACCCAGATGTGGCCCTCAGGCCAAAAAGTTCACCCACCCCTGAGCATGTGGGCAGGGCCCATCAGCCAAACACCTGGGAGAGAAGTCACTCTAGTAACTCAGAGTCCACCCCACCTAGTAATATATGGAGATATACCTATCTCATAGAACTGGCAGGACCTTGAAAGGTCATCAAGTCCAGTCCCCTGCCTTCACTAGCAGGACCAAGTACTGTCCCCTGACAGATTTTTGCCCCAGATCCCTAAATGGCCCCCTCAAGGATTGAACTCACAACCCTGGGTTTAGCAGGCCAATGCTCAAACCACTGAGCTATCTCTCCTCCCAAAGTAGTCAACTACTGGCTGTTGGAGATATTTGCTGCTAGCAGATCAGCTTCATGTCATGGGAGCGATTTTCCAAAGCGCTAAGCAGAGCTATGCCAATGCTGACCCCTTTCAAAAATCCCAGCCCGGCTGCTTAGAGACCCATAATGAGCCTGGGCTGGACAAGATCAGACAGAGTTTCCCTTTAACCCAGGGAAGGGGAACTGGAGTCACGATACAGGGACAGCATCGCCATGGGCAGGCTGATTCCCTCTCATAGCCCCTAGACACTGAGTTATCATCTAAACTCCACTGACTCCTCACACAGCGTAACTCTCAGCGGGCAATATTTCCCTGCGCTGCCTCTTCTCCTCCAGCTCCCATGGCCTGGGGCGGGGCGGGGTTAACAAACTGACCTGCCACCAGTCAGCACAACTGCAGCAGCTTTATGCAGGGCTCTGACACCCAGCAGGTGAGTCCTGACAGCCTGGGCTGACATGACCATGTAGATCACTCTTGTTACCACTGTTGGACGATTGCAACAAATCTTACACAAAGTATGTCATGTAAGGTGTCAAGGGAAAAGTTATGATTGGCTGGCCATGATTATCCTGTTTGTATGCTCATATCATTTTTGTATCTGAAGTATGAATATTGACTATATACCTGTATTCTAAATGTGTTTGCTCCTGGGGTAATGCCACAGAGTAGTTTGCATCTAGTCTAGCCAGCACATTGTGAATGGACCATTCAAGTTGATGGCCCATTAACAAACACAATGGGCCATTGAAGAAGCTTATCCCTGCCTGGTGTGCCATCCTGTGGGCACCTTATCAAGAATATGGGTAATGGTTCCTGTTCCGACTCATCAAAGCAGTCAAGGGCATGTGACTGGCTCATGTGACCCTGGACTCCATCCTGTGCCTGTACTTTCCCAAGACTGAGAGCTGTCCCTCTGTAACCCACACACCTTCTGGGTGTGGTGTTCTGTCCCATCTAGTGACACTGCAACCACTTAGAGATTAATGAGTCTGCTCTACAGCCTTAGCTAAGAGCTAGTTGCCTTGTAGCTCATGCAGTAGCAGCTCATGCACTGAGGTCCAACGTTCAATCCTGCCTGCTGATGACCAGGGTCTGTCAGTATTACACCTCCACATGGGGGAAGGTATAAAAGACCCTGGAAGCATCTCCATTTTGCCTCTTCCCTAATCTCTGGACTATGGACTTGCCCTAACAGGAGCATTACAACCAATGGACTGAGGACCTTCCAATCTTTCGGAAGTTACCAGACACTGTACAAGCCAGCAATTTATTCAATCACTGCTACAAACCTGATCCAATAACTTTGCAGTGAGTGTATGTACTTGATTCCTTTAACCATTTTAACTCTCTCCTCTTTCTTTTTTCTTATACAGATGTAAGCAGAGTTAGGATGAGCTCCACCCTGACATCTGGTGGTGAGTTGTGGCAAGTTGTGGAAAAGAACTTCAGGGGCTGACCTCATTTACATAGGCACACCCACCCCACCTAGCATGAGCCCATAGCAGCCCAAATGGTCACTTTGGATGCTGTGGGACCCCCAGTTTTTCTGTTATTGGGGCAGGAAGAATAAACTATTATTATCCTGATTATGTGAATCAAGGACAGTGGAACTGTATTTGGGCTTTTGTTATGATGGAGGGACTCGCCATCAACTAAATAGCACTCACTAGGCAAGGGACATGGGTTCCAAAACCCAGTGAATGGAGAGAGGCTGGGGACAAGTAGTGGTACCTGGTAGCATGGGGACCCTGTGAGGGCCTGAAACACCAATTACATCATCTCCTCTCTCTGTAGAATATTAGAGCTAATTTTAAGTTCATTAGGAGTCTAGTTACAGGCTGCTGAGCTGAAATCACTTTGGGTTAATAGTGAACCACCACTAAGGCTCCCCTTACCAGAAGCTGAACTCACTGAGCACTGTGTTAAGTAGTGGGGGAGCCTGAAGATATATTGCTGAGGGCTGGTGGAGCAGAGTGGAGTGAAGTTCCATGGAGGGGTGGGGCAATTGGCTTCAAACCATGTAAGGTGCTCCTTACCTTTCCCCTCCCCATTTCCACCTAGACTGGGGGGGTGGTAACACTCTGCAGATGAGCTTTTGAACTCTGGGGCTGGACTTTTGCGTTGTTGGACTTTTGGGGCTTTGGGTGATTTTTTGGGTTGCTGGACTCAAGAGACTTTTGGGGTTGTTGGACTCAAGAACCAAAGGGACAGGACATGGCCCAATTTGCTGCGGTGGGTCTTTGCTCATGGTTTGGTTTATGAACCCTAGTTGTGGTGTTTTCCCAATTTAATGTGGATGTTGTTCACCTCATGTTATTAAAGATTTTCTGCTACACCTAGACTCTGTGCTTGTGAGAGGGGAAGTATGGCCTCTCTGAGGCGCCATGGGGTGTGTGTAAGATTTTCCCAGGTCACTTGGTTGGGGCTCGAGCCGGTTTTGCATTGCGTTGTTGAGAGGGAACCCCTATGTACTGAACCCGGCCCTTGCTGCTATCAACTCGGCCTGGCAGAAGGGTTACACATAAATCTTTAGATATTAGCTACTAAAGGATTGGCAAACAGCATGATTTTTGGGTAAGATCTCAGTTGTATATTGAGCTGGCCATGTGGCTGATCTCTTGGGATTAGAAGAAATCTTTGTTTGCTTAAATTGGTTTTAAATGACTACACATCATATAGTCTAGTGTCTAGGTGATGAAATAAGTGCTGGGATACCTAAGGAGACTGCATTTCTGACTTCTTGTGAACGAGTGTGGTGAGACAGACGTTTACTTTTATTACTAATGGAAGAATAACCACCAGTTTGGGGTGGGTCTGCCCCATTTCTCAGCAATTTGTCCTGAATCTGGTTTTCTTAGCTATGACCCACTGGATCTGATCACACTTGCCAAGCTTTGACACTGGTGCAGCCCCAGTCGCTCCAGGACAGGTACTCCAAAAGAAGCATCCACCCCCAAGAAGCCTCCAGGGGTTATCTGCTGCATTACTATCTATTGCTTTGTTTGAACACCCCTGGTCCTGTCCTGTCCAGTGCTTCCCCGAATAATCACTCCTGCTACCAGCGCTGCTCCTGTCTACTGCTCTCTGTGCTAGGATCCCAGCCCAGTGAGTGATACCTTGTTAGCCAAACTCAGTTAACCCCGAAGTTCCCATTTGCTAAAGCCAGGGCCTTGCTCCCCGGCTCCTTAGAACATACTTGAGCAGCCATCAAAACAACTAGCAAGGACCAGTGCAATCAACAGCTGATTTGCTGGCAAAACAATCCTGGCTCCAAGCTGAAAGCAGAGGCCTCATTGCGGGTGAACCTGATGAGATCTGCCAGTGCCCAGAGGAACGGGGAGGGGATGCAAAGGCTGCTTGCAGGGAAAGCTACTTATAACTTTTACTGGCGGGCTGTAGAGCCAGTACAAGGCGACACACATTCCTGTGTGGGCAGCATGGCCCCAGTGTGAAAACAGTCCCTGTTGTGTGTCCTGGCCAGGGGTGTGGGGAGGAGAGGGACTCAGCATAACAATCTGCATGGTAATACCCAGAATGAGCACTGGGAGCCCAATCTGTCCTGCCTCCAGCCCCCGGGGAAGCACAGCCAGAATCCAGCCCCTGAGCCTGCTCCCCAGCCTGTCTGCTGAGCACCTGGGCTGTGAGAGCTCCAGCAGCAAGTTACTGTGCAGTCCCTGCTCTCTTTCCTTCTGTCTCTCTGTTCCCTTCCTGTTTTCTCTCTCGCTTTCTCAGACTTTCCTTTTTTCCCTCCTCTCTGATCTATTCCTGGGCATGTCTCCATTCCTCTGCTGCCCACTCCTTCAGGGACAAGGGCCCCAATCCAGGTGCAAGGTACTCTTGGCAGCCCTTTTCCAACACAAGGAAGAGCAAATCCCTGGGTGATATGTCCATGAGAGGGGGAGGGGGGGTCTCTCCAGGCTGTGGCAGGGAGGTAAAGCATTTGCCCATCACAGTCCAAACCTCCCACCCTATTCCTCAGCTACTTGCTAAGAGCAGCCCATCCCCCAGTGTGATTGCAGAGAGAGAGGTTACCTGTAACCCTGCAGCCAGGAATGCAGTTGGGACATAGATGGAGCACTGGGGACAGAGCACTGAGGTTTTCTAATCCTTTTCTCATTTTTGATGCTCTCCTGTGGACTCCATCCAATTTGTCCAATCTTTCCTAAAGTGTGATGCCCAGAACCGGACACAGTGCTCCAAGAGAGGCCTCACTAGTGTCAAGCAGAGCGGGACAATTACCTCTCATGTCTTACATATGACAGTCCTATTAAAACACCCCACAATATTAGTCTTTTTCACAACCACAGCACATTGTTGACTAGTATTCGATTTGTGATCCACCAACCCTCAGATCCTTTTCAGCAGTACCACCGCCTAGCCTTGTTACGCCCCATTGTGTAGCTGTGCAGTATTTTGCACTAGTCTTGATTGAATTTCACCTTGTTGATTTCAGACCAATTCTCTAATTTGTCAAGGTTGTTTCGAATTCTAACCCTGTCCTCCACAGGGCTTTTGTTCTGTTTGTACAGCCCCTGGCGCATGGAATCCTGGTTCCTGACTGGGGCTCCTGTGTGCTACCACAACACAAAAAAATCACGATAGCCCATCCCCAACCTCACGACCACCCCACCACCCCTCCAGGTCACCATCTTTGATGTAATATTTTAAACTTCTGTTTTTAAGATTTGGAATTCCTCAGCTTGGAGGACAGCTCTGCAAGCAATGAAATACGGGAGTGGGAGAACCCAGCCCAGCCCTCCCCACTGAGGACAATGAAGGACACAGCAAAGGGCTCTACCTTTCATGCTTCCTCCTCTTCCTGGCTCGGTACAGCAGGCCGATGAGCATAGCCAAAGCACGCAGCTTCACTCTCTTGGAGGGCATACTGGCCTCTCGCCTTAGGGACACATCGTGACGCTAGCACTCTGGAGTCACTCCTGCAAGCCAGCTGGCCAGGCGTGGGACCATCCTCAGCCCCTTCCCTTCTCTCCCACCCCAGGAGAGACTGCCCAAGGCAGGAACCGTCAGCAAAAGGGGATCTCCCTGTGCAGCGACCCATCAACCGGCTCGTTGCTTAGATGTGCCTGTTCTGACTCTGGCAAATTTCCTCTCCGTGCAGGTCGGTGAACTTCTCTGCGTGGCTGCTGCAGAGATCCAGGTGAGCAGCAGACACACAAGGGGAAGGTCTCCCTCTTCTGCTTTAGCATCTGCCAGGCAAGGCCACCTGCTCCTCTGGAGAGCTCCTGCTCTGCAAACCGCCAGGAGACCCCAGCCCCCTCCCTGGGGCTGTGGGGTGCGGGAAGTTCGCGAGTCTCCACTCCCCAGCTGTCTCTCTGGGGCTAGGTGACCCTGGAGCTGGATTGCCACAGGAGAAAGTGCGTGGAAACTACCCCCTCGGCATCATCTGCTCCCAGCTGCTCGCCACATGCAATCAAGCTGCACTGTGCCGGAGAAAGCCCCCTCCGGGTTCACTGCACCACACACCAGGCCCCCACTCCGTGCCATCCTGAGCCCAGCTGGAGGCTCGTTCTGCTGGAGAAGGTTAAACAGTCTCTGGGACTGAGCAGCTAGCGCTGGCTGGGAGTGGATGCTGTGCTGAGTTGCCGGCTGTGCAGACGTTCAGTGGTGGGGGGGTCCGCGGGAGGCTCTGCTCCAGAGGCTGGGCTTGGATCTGGCTAGGCATGGACAGGGTTAGAATTCGAAACAACCTTGACAAATTAGAGAATTGGTCTGAAATCAACAAGGTGAAATTCAATCAAGACTAGTGCAAAATACTGCACAGCTACACAATGGGGCGTAACAAGGCTAGGCGGTGGTACTGCTGAAAAGGATCTGAGGGTTGGTGGATCACAAATCGAATACTAGTCAACAATGTGCTGTGGTTGTGAAAAAGACTAATATTGTGGGGTGTTTTAATAGGACTGTCATATGTAAGACACGAGAGGTAATTGTCCCGCTCTGCTTGACACTAGTGAGGCCTTTGCTGGAGCACTGGGTCCGGTTCTGGGCAGCCTTGCAAACTGACAAGGGGGCTGGAAAGGGGTCACTGGTGATGCAGTCCCATGGCACTGGGATGAGGGGCAGGATCAGGAAGAGTCGGGGGAGAGGGATACTAGCAAGGGGCCCCACAAAATGATCAAAGCACTTCACTGGGGCAGCTGGGGCAGACTCACCCTGCCACTGCTCCAGTCACCCCTACAGGCCGAACCCGAGAAACTCCGTGTTCGCAGCACGAGCCCCATGAACCCACCTCCTGGGAACGGAATGGGAGCTCAGGAGCAATCCACACTCAGCAGCCCCATGCCAGACATGGAATCCGAGCCCCAGCAGCTGGCACCTCTCGCCAAGCATTACCGGATCACAGCTCCTAACCCCAGGAGCGGTGGGTCACTTGTTTTATTGCCATTGTACAATGAGGGAAACTGAGGCACAAAATGCCCACACAGCAGGTCAGCAGCTGAGTGAGAACAGAGATCTCCTGGCTCTCACCCGAGGTGTTCTTTGGCTGTCTGAGGGCAGCCCAGCACCGTACACACGCTCCAGGAAGGGAGTGTTCATAGAATCATAGAATCATAGAATATCAGGGTTGGAAGGGACCTTAGGAGGTCATCTAGTCCAACCCCCTGCTCAAAGCAGGACCAATCCCCAATTTTTGCCCCATATCCCCAAATGGCCCCCTCAAGGATTGAACTTGTTTAGTTGTTTAGTGGCTAGCGCAGACGACATCAGGCTGGACTCCTATGTTCTCTGCAACTGAGCTACTGTGCAAACCTGGGGAAATCTCTTCCCCTTCCTGTGTCCCTGTCCTCCCCCTTCCCCCCCATACACACTCTTTGGCTTGTGATCTGATCGGAGGTCTCCCTGGGTCTGTTCAGCACCTGGCACAATGGGGCCCTGACCCCCAGGAACTCCCCCCTAGTGTCCCAGGGCTCATACTGTCCTAGTGCGTGACATGGGGCAGCAGGAGGAGCTAAGCAGACTGCACTGTGGGCAGGGCAGCCCCACGGGAGAGGTGGGGCCAGGAAGAGAGGACTGTGCTGGCAGCAGCAGCAATGCCCTTCTGTCGACATTTAGGCAGAGGCTGTCAGCACAATGGAGCAGGAAGGACTGTGGATGGCGGGGGCTCTGTGCAGCCAGGTTTCCTGGAGGGATGGCTGCCTTGGGGCTCCCAGAACCAGGCTCACGCTGGCCCCAAGTGGCAGTGCTTGCAGGGTGCTCGCTGTCCGAGCCCCAGGAGATGGAGCTGACAAGCCAGCGTCTCCAAACAGGCTTTCAGAGCCGTCCTCAGGGAGCCTGCATGCCACACACAGCTGGGGCTGCGTGACCGCAAGGGAGCAGCGAGGCTCTGAGTGGCCAGAGGTGATGAGCCACGGCCCTTGGGAGAAGGGCCAGCTGCACTGCAGATGCCACGTCAGCCTGAATGCCCTGGGGAGCAGCCAGATCCCACAGCTCAGCAGAGACTGGGGCATCACCCCTTGGGCGCTGAGCTCCTGGCACCTCCTCGCCCAGCACTGGCCTTTGGGGCTCAGCTAGACCGGCTCTGTTCGTCCGGGGAGCACCGAAACGAATGACTGACATATCTCAGCCCCATACAGGGGCCAAGGCCCAGGGGAGGGGCAACCGTCCAATCCCAGTCACTACCTCGAACGCGCACCAGCAACAGGGCGGGTGAACATCTCGTATAGCTCAGTGCAGCAACAGCATGGAGCCTGCATGCAGCCAGGCCTGGCCCTGGGCCCTGCCCACTGTATGCAGCCCTGCCAGGCCCTGGGCACTGCCCACCGCATGCAGCCCTGCCCAGCCCTGGGCCCTGCCAACTCTATGCAGCCCTGCCTGGCCCTGGGCACTGCCCACTGCACACAGCTCTACGCAGCCCTTGGCCCTGCCCACTGCACGCAGCCCTGCCTGGCCCTGCCCGCTGGTCCTGCACCCTGTGTTCTACAGACGGGCCTGCCCAGCCTTACACCCTGCCTACCACAGACAGGCCTGCCTAGTCCTGGGCTCTGCCCCCCACACCCAGCCCTGGGCCCTGCCTACCACAGAGGGGGCCTGCCTGGCCCTGCCCACTGCATTTCATAGAATCATAGAATCTCAGGGTTGGCAGGGACCTCAGGAGGTCATCTAGTCCAACCCCCTGCTCAAAGCAGGACCAACCCCAACTAGATCATCCCAGCCAGGGCTTTGTCAAGCCTGACCTTAAAAACCTCTAAGGAAGGAGATTCCACCACCACCCTAGGTAACCCATTCCAGTGCTTCACCACCCTACTAGTGAAAAAGTTTTTCCTAATATCCAACCTAAACCTCCCCCTCTGCAACTTGAGACCATTACTCCTTGTTCTGTCATCTTCTACCACTGAGAACAGTCTAGATCCAGCCTCTTTGGAACCCCCTTTTAGGTAGTTGAAAGCAGCTATCAAATCCCCCCTCACTCTTCTCTTCTGCAGGCTAAACAATCCCAGTTCCCTCAGCCTCTCCTCATAAGTCATGTGCTCCAGCCCCCTAATCATTTTTGTTGCCCTCCGTTGGACTCTTTCCAATTTATCCACATCCTTCTTGTAGTGTGGGGCCCAAAACTGGACACAGTACTCCAAATGAGGCCTCACCAGTGCCGAATAGAGGGGAATAATCACGTCCCTTGATCTGCTGGAAATGCCCCTACTTATACAGCCCAAAATGCCGTTAGCCTTCTTGGCAACAAGGGCACACTGTTGACTCATATTCAGCTTTTCGTCCACTGTAACCCCTAGGTCCTTTTCTGCAGAACTGCTGCCCAGCCACTCGGTCCCTAGTCTGTAGCAGTGCATGGGATTCTTCCGTCCTAAGTGCAGGACTCTGCACTTGTCCTTGTTGAACCTCATCAGATTTCTTTTGGCCCAATCCTCTAATTTGTCTAGGTCCCTCTGTATCCTGTCCCTACCCTCCAGCGTATCAACCATTCCTCCCAGTTTAGTGTCATCTGCAAACTTGCTAAGGGTGCAGTCCACACTATCCTCCAGGTCGTTGATGAAGATATTGAACAAAACCGGCCCCAGCACCGACCCTTGGGGCACTCCACTTGATACCGGCTGCCAACTAGACACGGAGCCATTGATCACTACCCGTTGAGCACGACCATCCAGCCAGTTTTCTATCCACCTTACCGACCATTCATCCAGCCCACACTTCTTTAACTTGCTGGCAAGAACACTGTGGGAGACTGTATCAAAAGCTTTGCTAATGTCAAGAAATAGCACATCCACTGCTTTCCCCTCATCCACAGAGCCAGTTATCTCATCATAGAAGGCAATTAGGTTAGTCAGGCATGACTTGCCCTTGGTGAATCCATGCTGACTGTTCCTGATCGCTTTCCCCTCCTTTAAGTGGTTCAGAATTGATTCCTTGAGGACCTGTTCCATGATTTTTCCAGGGACTGAGGTGAGACTGACTGGTCTGTAGTTCCCCGGATCTTCCTTCTTCCCTTTTTTAAAGATGGGCACTACATTAGCTTTTTTCCAGTCATCCGGGACCTCCCCCGATTGCCATGATTTGTCAAAGATAATGGCCAATGGCTCTGCAATCACATCGGCCAACTCCTTTAGCACCCTCGGATGCAGTGCATCCGGCCCCATGGACTTGTGTTCGTCCAGCTTTTCTAAATAGTCCCGAACTACTTCTTTCTCCACAGAGGGTTGGTCACCTCCTCCCCATACCGTGCTGCGGAGTGCAGCCGCCTGGGAGCTGCCCTTGTCTGTGAAGACAGAGGCAAAAAAAGCATTGAGTACACTAGCTTTCTCCACATCCTCTGTCACTAGGTTCCCTCCCTCATTCAGCAAGGGGCCCACACTTTCCTTGACTTTCTTCTTGTTACTCACATACCTGAAGAAACCCTTCTTGTTACTCCTAACATCTCCGGCTAGCTGCAACTCCAAGTGTGATTTGGCCTTCCTAATGTCACTCCTGCATGCCTGAACAATATTTTTATACTCCTCCCTGGTCATTTGTCCAATCTTCCACTTCTTGTAAGCTGCTTTTTTGTGTTTAAGACGAGCAAGGATTTCACTGTTAAGCCAAGCTGGTCGCCTGCCATATTTACTTTTCTTTCTACACATCGGGATGGTTTGTTGCTGCAACCTCAATAAGGATTCTTTAATATACAGCCAGCTTTCCTCGACTCCTTTCCCCTTCATGTTATTCTCCCAGGGAGAGATTGGCCCAGCTCTGTTCATCCTCAGGCCTATGGTCAGCCTTGGCCTGGTTGGGTTTTGGTGACAGACTCGTATGGTCAGAAGCGACCATCATGATCATCTAATCTGATCCCCTGAACATCGCAGGCCACAGAACCTCACCCACCCACTCCTGTAACAGACCCCTAGCCTCCGGCTGAGTTACTGACGTCCTCAAACCATGATTTAAAGACTTCAAATTACAGAGTGTCCACCATTTATTCTAGATTAAACCAGCAAGTGACGGTGACCCATGCCCTATGCTGCAGAGGAAGCAAAAAAACCCCAGGGTCTCTGCCGATCTGACCTAGAGGACATTTCTTCCCCACCTCGAATACGGCGACCAGTTAGACCCTGAGCATGTAGCAAGACCCCCAGGCAGACACCTGGGAAAGAATTCACTGTAGTAACTCTGGGCCTTCCCCATTTAGTGTCCCATCTCCAGCTGTTGGGGATATTTGCTAGTCGCAGATCGTCTACATGCCATTGTAGGCAGCCCCTCATCCCATCCCCTCCATGGACATATCAAGCTCAGTCTTGAAGCCAGTTCGGTTCCCCCCCCCACCCCCCATTGCTCCCCATCACTCATGACCATGCGCCCAGACCCTGACCTCAGCCTAGGCCTGTCTGCCCCTGCAGAGAGCACCAGTGCTGCCTGACTAGCTGATGTGCTATAAATCCTCCATAATGGGGCAACCCCCCTTCCACCCTCTGGGCCTTGTTCGTATGTGGCAGCTCCCTGCCCACAGCCCCAGGGGAAAGCAGCTGAAATGCCCCTTCCCTTCAGGCCATGCCTGTGCTGGGTGCAGGGAGGGTCATTTGGAACCCAGATTCAAGGTGTCTCCTCCAGCATCCCCCTCACCCCCACTGCTCCAGCCCTGCTGCTGCATGGGCCCCGCTCTGCCTCTCCACAGCTTCTCACGCTCGAGCACAGATCTTTTCCCCCCTCGATGGGAGTGACAACCCCCCACCCACTGGATTCGCTCCCTGGAGGTAGGCTGTACTTCAGGTTCAAACCAGCCGCTCTCACAAGGGTCCCCGGGGATATGGAGCCAATGAAGGACTCCCTCGTGGCCAGAAGATGAGCATCTCCCCAGTGCTTTTGAGACTGGATCTCCAGGTGGGGGGGAGTGTCGGCCTTTCGCTCATCGCCAGGGGATTTTAGTGCAGATCCCAGTGGAGGGAGTCCACTGATTCTGGGCTTTTCATCTCAGCCTTTATTGACACTCCCCAGCCAGGCGGGCGAAGATTATGCAGTCAGAGCCCCGCAGACACGGGCATGGGCTCTTCCCGGGCTGCACTCAGCAGGCCTTGGAGTGTGTGCCCGGCCGGCGTGGTAACCCAGTCAAAGGCTGGCATTTTGCAGGGCAATGCTCAATCTCATGACCCCGTTAGACTAACTGCAGGGGTATGACCAAGATCTCCAGAAACAGACACTCTGATTATGTGTGCACTGGCCCGCTCTGGAGAGCAATCCCCCACCCCAGATTGGTTACATCGGTGGAACGCAAGACATGATCAAGCTGTTTATGCTGGAAATCTAATTACACCAGCTAACGAACGTGGCAGCTGCGGTCTTAGTAACCAAGGCCACTCCCAGAGCAGCTGCAGGCACAGTTGCAAGCTAAATCTCCTGTCCCTGGGGAGGGAAGGCTGGGACTAGAACCCTCATGCCTTCAGCCCAGAAACAGCCTTCTACCCTTTATAGACTCATAGACTTTAAGGTCAGAAGGGACCATTATGATCATCTAGTCTGACTTCCTGCACAATGCAGGCCACAGAATCTCACCCACCCACTCCTGCAATAATCCTCTCACCTATGTCTCAGCTATTGAAGTCCTCAAATCATGGTTTAAAGACTTCAAGATGCAGAGAATCCTCCAGTAAGTGACCCGTGCCCCGTGCTGCAGAGGAAGGCAAAAAAAACTCCAGGGCCTCTGCCAATCTACCCTGGAGGAAAATTCCTTCCCGACCCCAAATATGGCGATCAGTTGAACCCTGAGCATGTGGGCAAGACTCACCAGCCAGACACCCAGGAAAAAGTTCTCTGTAGTAACTTCTAACATCCCATCATTGACCATTGGTCCTATTTACCACTGATGGCAATTAATTGACCTTTGACTAAGATCATGTTATCCCATCAAACCATCTCCTCCATAAACGTATCTAGCTTAATCTTGAAGCCAGATAGGTCTTTTGCCCCCACTGCTTCCCTTGGAAGGCTGTTCCAGAACTTCACGCCTCTGATGGTTAGAAACCTTCGTCTAATTTCAAGTCTACACTTCCTGATGGCCAGTTTATATCCATTTGTTCTTGTGTCCACATTGGTACTGAGCTGAAATAATTCCTCTCCCTCCCTGGTATTTATCCCTCTGATATATTTAAAGAGAGCAAGCATATCTCCCCTCAGCCTTCTTTTGGTTAAGGTAAACAAACCAAGCTCCTTGAGTCTCCTTTCATACGACAGGTTTTCCATTCCTCGGATCATCCTAGTGGCCCTTCTTTGTACCTGTTCCAGTTTGAATTCATCCTTCTTAAACATGGGAGACCAGAACTGCACACAGTATTCCAAATGAGGTCTCACCAATGCCTTGTATAACGGTACTAACACCTCCTTATCTCTACTAGAAATACCTCGCCTAATGCATCCCAAGACCGCATTAGCTTTTTTCACAGCCACATCACATTGGCGACTCATAGTCATCCTGTGATCAACCAGGACTCCGAGGTCCTTCTCTTCTTCTGTTACTTCCAACTGATGCGTCCCCAGCTTATAACTAAAATTCTTGTTAGTAATCCCTAAATGCATAACCTTACACTTCTCATTATTAAATTTCATCCTATTACTATTACTCCAGTTTACAAGGTCATCCAGGTCTTCCTGTAGGATATCCCGATCCTTTTCTGAATTGGCAATACCTCCCAACTTTGTGTCATCTGCAAACTTTATTAGCACACTCCCACTTTTGGTTCCGAGGTCAGTAATAAAAAGATTAAATAAAATTGGTCCCAAAACTGAACCTTGAGGAACTCCACTAGTAACCTCCCTCCAACCTGACAGTTCACCTTTCAGTATGACCCGCTGTAGTCTCCCCATTAACCAGTTCCTTATCCACCTCTCAATTTTCATATTGATCCCCATCTTTTCCAATTTAACCAATAATTCCTCATGTGGTACTGTATCAAATGCCTTACTGAAATCGAGGTAGATTAGATCCACTGCGTTTCCTTAATCTAAAAAAATCTGTTACTTTCTCAAAGAAGGAGATCAAGTTGGTTTGGCACGATCTACCTTTTGTAAAACCATGTTGTAATTTGTCCCAATTGCCATTGACCTCAAGGTCCTTAACTACTTTCTCCTTCAAAAATTTTATCCAAGACCTTGCATACTACAGATGTCAAACTAACAGGCCTGTAGTTACCCGGGTCACTTTTTTCCCTTTCTTAAAAATAGGAACTATATTAGCTATTCTCCAGTCAAACGGTACAACCCCTGAGTTTAGAGATTCATTAAAAAATTTTGCTAATGGGCTTGCAATTTCATGTGCCAGTTCCTTTAATATTCTTGGATGAAGATTATCTGGGCCGCCTGATTTACTCTCATTAAGCTGTTCAAGTTTGGCTTCTACCTCGGATATGGTAATATCTACCCCCACATCCTTATTCCCAATTGTCATGCTGCCACTATTCCTAAGCTCCTCTTTAGCCTCATTAAAGACTGAGGCAAAGTATTTGTTTAGATATTGGGCCATGCCTAGATTATCCTTAACCGCCACTCCATCCTCAGTGTTTAGCGGTGTTTATGCTAATAGAGAGCGGCTTCAGCTGGCAGCAGTTACTGGCCCAGCCGCTAGGGGGCACAGTTCTCTGCGGCACACCAAGGCAGGACACGGCCCAGGCTTGCCAATGGCAATGCTGGGGGCTGCTAGGACCCTGCCCCTGACAGGGGTGGTGCCAGGAGGGTCCATTAGGATCCTATTCCAATTCTTTATCTTTGGCTTACCCCATATGCGGTGCTGGCAAAGCCGGTTCTGCAGACGCAAAGCATTACCCATGGGCAGCGTGGGCACAAGCCGTCCCCTCAGTCCCACCCGGGCGTCCGTCTCCAGGACTCAGTCACTCCTCAGCTCTCCAATGAGCTTGCCCCAGTTAGTGCTGATGGTGACAAGGCCGAGACTCACAAGCTCATTTCACATGCACCAGTGAGCCATGGCCAGATATGAAGAATCGAAGGGCTAATCCCAACAGTATCCCAGATGTGCTCTGACCATTAAACCACACTCCCTCCCAGAAAGAACACTGTTGTTCCAGTAGCAGGCAGCTCGCCTAAAGCCAGACGCACGCAGCTGAGGATGGATCTACCCCAAGGATTCAGGGATAGATGAGGCATCATCCATCTCAAGTGACTCCTCACCAGAGCCTGATTGACCCTTTCTGCCTGGGCCACATGCTTACACAGTTCATCCAGTTTCAACCATCCAAGTTCCAGGGATGTCCTTGAGACCTGCACCTGCTGCCAAGCCGGGCCCGTCTCCCTTCTTCAACATGGCTCGTTGGGAATTTTTCAACCAAATGTGGTTCTTCCTCCCACCCCCAGAAAATGCTGAATCATCAAAACCCAAACTTTTCATGGAAACGTGTCGGTTCCAATACAAATGGCATCGGGACAGTTTCCCAGGCCTAGCTGGAATTTCTGGTCCAAACGAGAGGGCAGGACTCCCAACGAGCTGATAGCCAGGTGGCAGGGCATTCTCCTGAGGCAGGGGAACCTGAGATTCAAGTTTCTGCTCTGAATCAGGCTGACCAAAGACCTGTACAGCTGGCTAGTCGGGCCTTGTTCTCTCTTCTTTTTCAGGAAAAATTTCAAATTTGGAATGTTTTTTCAAAATGCCACTCTCGTGTCTGGACAGTCCCATTAGCCAGACACACGCTGGGCAAGAAACTGCTGTGCAGGAGGTTTCTGGGGCTAAAGACACTAGTGAAATAAAGGCCTCCTTGAAAGCGAATCTGTAGCTGTCGCCTGTGCGCCCGGGACTTCTCTGATTGCTAAGGTGCAGCTGCGTGGGAGCAGGGGTCTCTGGTGTGGAAGAGCTCAGCTGCTCCCTGGGCGTAATCCACACCTGAAGTCACAGTCCTTGGGCTGGGACATCAGTATCTATGGCCTCTAGGCACTTTGGATAATTAATTCAGTGTAAGAATTAAGTGAGTGGAGTCCTTGGCAAATGTCCCCCCTCCCCCCCCCCGCCCGAAACCGCCAGCAACATGTATAATTGAAGAACCACAGCAGCCGGCTGGTATTTCACAGCCCCCATGCCACTAATTAGCTGGTGTCTTCCTTTCTTGTTGCATTCCCATGACATAACCCCCTCATTAATCTCTGTCCTGCTCAGCTCCTCATTAAGAGGAGGAATGCATGCAGCATTCCAGAGAGCCCCAGGAGCCAATGGGAACTGGGGATCGCCTGTGGGCTCCCACCCTTCCAGTGACTCACTGGGGGAGGCAAGTCAGCATGACAAATGGGGGGGGGATTAATTTCATAAAGGTGAGCTGCCAAGGAAAAATAAATTGGGTGTGTGCCCTAGTTCTGCTAGAGGAGGCCTGAAACTCCCCCCCCCCCCCCCCGCCCCACCACCACCCACCCCGGCTTATTTTTAATCATAAAAATATCCGGAATATCAAATCTCGTCTCCCTTATTTTTGCTGGAGATTTCCCCGGAGCACTGGAGCACAGACTGAGGGAGCCCTCAGTTGTGTGTCAAATCTTTCACCAAGAGAGTTTTTCTCCCAAGAGTTTGTAGGGCATTTGACTCAAATGGGTGTTGAAAAAACAACAATCAAATAAAATTTGTAATGAGTCTGATCAAAAATCCCTTTCCCAGCCAATCTGTCTTGTTCCGTTCGCTGGTCACTGTCCGACTGGTGCTCAGGGGCCAGTCCTCTGGGATAAGCAGGACCTGGAACTTCCCATGTAAAAAACTAGCCTTAAAAAACTGAAAACAAACGCACCCCAAATTGTCTTTGAGCTCTCCTTTAAGCAGGACAAAGAAGCAAACCAAAGAAGAACACCCCCCCCCCCCCCCCACACACACACACACATTCCCCGCCCACCCCTCGTAGGTCACATTTCACTGGAGTTGCAAAGCAGGAAGGGTCCACTGAGCACTGCCTGGGAGGCCTCAGTCCCCCAGGGGTCTAGCAAACCAGCAGTGCAGACAGACACAAAGGCTGGGGGTGCAAAGCAGTGGAGTCAAAATCCTCGTCAGCAAAGAGACTCTTTGCAGGGCTGTTCAGTGCGTCGTGCTCTGGAGGCTGGGCTGCTCTGCTGGGAGCGGGGAGGGCGACTCACGAGGGACTGCTCTCCTCTCAGAATCAGCATCGACCACACTGCCCAAGTGGTGCTAGGGACTCGGGAGCGCTGTGCTATTGGAGGTCAGGCACAAACCCAGCACCTGCCCAAGCGTGACTGCTGAAGTTCCCATGGCCCTTCCTGCTCCGAGGGCGGATTTGGGGAAGGAGTCACTGTGCAGAGTGGGATTCGGGAGAGGGAATGCTGCTGGGTGCTGAGGGAGAGAGATCCGAAAGAACCCGGAGAGACTCACCAAGTCCTGGAAGGAGCCACAGCAGCTCTTGGGAAGACCTTGGGAGGGTGCAGAGTGGGAGAGCAGGGTCCCCCTCCAGGGGCTCAGCGTATGGGATTTTATGAAGACACGAGAGCGCTGGTGCAAAGCTCCTCTCTAGCAGGGACTGGCCTCGGAGCGTGCTATAGGCAGGTTGGAGCGCGATCGATTTCCTCCCCAAGGCTGATGAGATTCTGAGAGCGATCGATGCTGTAGACACTCTAGTGCCTGGGAAGCCAGGGCCTCGGCCCGGAGGCCAGGCAGCTTTTAGGGAAGATCCATCAGGCGAGGGGGAGGAATTCAAGACTGACTCCTTCAGAACCAGCCCCTCCCCCCACACACACCCGCCGAGCCTCCTGCCCTGGGACACAGGAGAGGGGCTGGGTGAGCTGGCCCCAGTAGGCTGTTCTGTGCTGTGCTTCTCTGCTGACTCCTGCTCTCAGCCAGATAGGCCCCATCAACTCCTGTCCCCAAGTCCCCACGGCTCTGTCCCTTCCCCAGGCTGCTCCTCCACCCCCATTCTGTCTCCGCGTCCAGCCATCCTCACGAGGCCTTGTGTTTCAGGGCCTGATGCTGGAGCAGCACCCCCAGGATGCCCCATCCAGGCTGCATTGGGGGGGGGGGGGCTCAATCCCAAAAGAGGTACCCAGCACAAAATGATAAAGGATTCATCCCCCTCCCCAAAACCTAACCCCCACTCAGGTAACTGTGGGCAGGCAGAATCCCTGCCCCCAATCGAGCTGATTGCAAACCTTCCCCCACCTGCGCCAGGCGCCTCCAGAGCACCCAAGCCCCTCTGCTACCTGTGGGCACTGCCTGGTGGGCATGTACTGGGGTCACACAGGCATGCCAGGGACGTGCAGACCCCCAGCTGATGGTGGTGAGGTCTCTCTCCCTTGGGCCTCACCACCCTGCAGAAGGGGGGCCCTAGGATATGGGGACAATGCCCCTTGAGCAGCCCATGTGGATCACTGCCTGCCAAGGAATCCCCACTAGATGGACCAGTTGTCTGATGAGATTAGCCAATTCTGCTCAGTGGTTTGCAACCTTTTCTATACTGTCTGTGATCCCTTTTTCCATATTGGGATGGCCCCAGGACTCCCCTTTTAGCTAGCTAGTCTCCAGCTGCCCCCCCCTCCCGCCCCATGTAACGATCTGGGAGGGACAGGATGGTTGCCACTCCACCCCATATTCACAAAGCCCTGGTGGTCATGACCCCCAGCCCAATACCCTCTGCCCTCACTGGTACCTACAGCTGTCAACGGAGCCTCCCTCCCACTCCGCCTGTGCCAACAGCCTCACTCCACTCAAACCGTCACCCTCAAACAAAAGGCATTAAATGGTTTATATTTTGATAGCCCTTCCAGCCTACAGGATCTTGATATGAGTTATGGGTGGTACATATGGTGACCACTGCATCAGTCACCACTGCTAAAATGCAGCCACCTCTGGTGTGGGGCACCACACAACAGCTGAGGACAGGAAGTGAAGAATCCTTGCTCCAGCTGAAACTGCATAGGAAATGTAGGAAGGCAGGAAGTAATGACCCAAGTTGGAATTTGGCCAGGACACCAGGATTACCAATCCTGATCTTCCCAAAAGTGCCATGGGAGCCTCTTGGGAGACCCAACCACTGAAACCTGAACAGGATTCATGCAGTCTGGATCCCGGAGGAGCCAGGATAGGGCCCCAGGGGGCTACTGGTCTGTGCCAGCAGACATTTCCACCATGGGTTTTCACGTCATCTGGGCTCCTGCAGCAGTGAGTCATTTCTGCTGTGAAACCTACATTGATTTCCCCGCATGCCCCTGGATTGTCAGTTACAAGGCAGCCTGTCCTCTCTGCTGCGGAACGATCAAAACAAACAATGCAGCTCTGCATACCAAAGCTAGCCATGGCTCCTGCCCTGACCTTTGCAGAGACAGGCAACCAGCCTGACAGTGCATGCAGGGTTAGAATGAGTGGGCACACAGATTCACGGAAGAGCCCAGCAGGTTCTGTTCACAGGAGGAAGCTAATGGCCAAACCTCAGCGTCATGTTTGGTGAATTTGCTGCTAGATTCACTTCATTGCAGAATTGTGCTTTGGAATCTAATCCTTCATTTACACATCTAGCCAGTGTGGTTGGGAGGAAAACTTTCAGAATATGAAGCAAGTGTAATTGATGCAGTGCTGTCTGCCTGAGTTTGCAGACAGCCTGAAACAATACTCAGTTATAACTGTCTCACTCATCTTAAATGGTGTTGACTCTGAAACCTAATGATCACATTCCAAAATCAAGACTGTTAAATTATTCAGAGATGCACACCTCAGCAGAAACATTCAGATGATATTATTATACCATGATCCAAATCACCTTCTTCACCTTCCCTGGTGCCACAAACCCAGCTGCTCCAAATCATTAGCTTTCTCCCCACATCCCAAAACAACATCTATGGGGTAGTTACATGTTATCAGTCCAAAAAGTAGGCCACCCACTGAAAAGTGAAACTTTGGGGCAGAATTTAAATAAGCCAAATTTCATATGAACAGAAATAACTCAGGGAACAATGTACTGACTGCATTATTCGTGTTCCTAGTTCAGTTATTAAAACATCCCCTTTTCAATGTCACTGATGTGGTCCCCGAATGTGCAGTCTGGGCACCGCTGCTAGGCACAAAGATGCTGCCCCATTATCCACAATGCCCAAGGACACCCACATGACCCACAGTCCCTGGAGATTCATATTATCCAAGACAATCCAGGGACTGCCCATTACCCACAATGCCCAGGGAATGCACACCCATTACCCATAAATGCCCATGCTAACTATTGAACTCCTGGTGCTGAGTGTGCGGCTGCTGTCACCCCGTGACGTCCCGAGCTATTCACACCCCAAACTCACCCACCCGCACACGGTTGCTGATATTCTCCTTCTTCCCACTAACAGCCTAGAGGTGAAAGGCTCAAAAGCCAATTGCCAAGCCCCTGACTCAGCTAGTCCCCATCTACTGTAAATTCCATCCATCCCATGCTGATCAGAAGGGCTCCTGTGTTGTGACCCTGCCTGATCTTCTAGATGATTTGCAGAGCTTCCCCCTACCCGCCTCAGGAATGTGTCTGGATGGTAGAGCAGGGGGATTCCTCTGCTCTCCCCTGACTGAATCTCTCTTGTTCCTAGGAAAATCCAGGGAGTTCTGCAGCATCAGTCATTAGCTGTGGCTGTGTGTATGTCCCAGATTGCAGCCCTGAATAGAATTCACGGAGTCACTTAAAACACAGGGAGAGAGCGAGCAGCCAAACTGGTATATGTTGATATGGGGAAAGGAGCGAAACTGCCAAGAAATTAGATCTCATTTTGGATAATTAAAGGGAAGGTGGCAGCTTTCACCCCAGGCTGCATCTTTTCTAGGAACTACAAATGCACAGAACATTGCTGGCTGCGTCTCTGCAAACACCTAATGCCCTCGCTGCCTAGGGGGTGCCACCCTGGACATGGCTGTGACTCAATCAATTAACATCCCCTAATGAGGGCTGAACTCCCCTGGCAGGGCTGTGACAGCAGGAGAGGGCTGGCACCCAGGGCATTCCACAGGGCATGGAGGGCGCCCATCTAGCTCATCTGTAATGGGGTACAGTCAGAGCAGGAAGTGAACCCTCCATTACAGTCACAGTATGGACCAGCCTGAGGATAACCGCCTGTAATGAACCCCTGTGCTACTGACACCTGCTGGGCCAGAGCCGGGCGTGTCCTGCAGAGCCAGACCTGGCACCCTAACAATCAGCTCCAAAAACACAGGCCTCCACTACGTGAGCTAGAGGAGAACTCCCTGGGGTGACACTAGGAGCAGCTCTCCTAGCCTCTCTGGACAAGATGATCTCATGCATAGGCCCTTTTCTCTGGTGACTGACACAGCCTTAACCACAGCCCCTGCCTCTTGGCACTGCTTCTTATGAAGAATAAAAGCAGGACCATGGGAAGAGGAGACCCTGCGTGCTGCAGGGGGTGTTTGCTTTGAAAAGTATGTGTGACAGACCCAGACAAGTGGGATACAGAAATCTCATCGAAGACAAATATACTGGCCATTGGATGAATAGTTTTCTGTTCCCTGAGTAACCAGAGCAGGGGCTGCACTAGAACAAGCAGGAACTTTCTGGAACCAATTTAAGGCAGGCAGGCTAATTAGGACACCTGGAGCCAATTAGGAAGAACCTGCTAGAATCAATTAAGACAGGCAGGCTAATCCGGGCACCTGGGTTTAAAAAGGAGCTCACTTTAGTTTGTGGTGTTGCGTGCGAGGAGCTAGGAGCAAGAGGCACACAAGGAGTTGAGAGTGAGAAGAGCTGAAAGACTGAGGAGTACAAGCATCAGCAGACCATCAGGAGGAAGGTCCTGCAGTAAGCATAAAGAAGGTGTTCGGCGGAGGCTGTGGGGAAGTAGCCCAGGGAGTTGTAGCTGTCATGCAGCTGTTACAGGAAACCCTATAGACAACTGCAATCCACAGGGCCCTGGGCTGGAACCCAGAGTAGAGGGCGGGCCCGGGTTCATAGAATCATAGAATCTCAGGGTTGGAAGGGACCTCAGGAGGTTCTAGTCCAACCCCCTGCTCAAAGCAGGACCAACCCCAACTAGATCATCCCAGCCAGGGCTTTGTCAAGCCTGACCTTAAAAACCTCTAAGGAAGGAGATTCCACCACCACCCTAGGTAACCCATTCCAGTGCTTCACCACCCTACTAGTGAAAAAGTTTTTCCTAATATCCAACCTAAACCTCCCTCTCTGCAACTTGAGACCATTACTCCTTGTTCTGTCCTCTTCTACCACTGAGAACAGTCTAGATCCAGCCTCTTTGGAACCCCCTTTTAGGTAGTTGAAAGCAGCTATCAAATCCCCCCTCACTCTTCTCTTCTGCAGGCTAAACAATCCCAGTTCCCTCAGCCTCTCCTCATAAGTCATGTGCTCCAGCCCCCTAATCATTTTTGTTGCCCTCCGTTGGACTCTTTCCAATTTATCCACATCCTTCTTGTAGTGTGGGGCCCAAAACTGGACACAGTACTCCAAATGAGGCCTCACCAGTGCCGAATAGAGGGGAATAATCACGTCCCTTGATCTGCTGGAAATGCCCCTACTTATACAGCCCAAAATGCCGTTAGCCTTCTTGGCAACAAGGGCACACTGTTGACTCATATTCAGCTTTTCGTCCACTGTAACCCCTAGGTCCTTTTCTGCAGAACTGCTGCCCAGCCATTCGGTCCCTAGTCTGTAGCAGTGCATGGGATTCTTCCGTCCTAAGTGCAGGACTCTGCACTTGTCCTTGTTGAACCTCATCAGATTTCTTTTGGCCCAATCCTCTAATTTGTCTAGGTCCCTCTGTATCCTGTCCCTACCCTCCAGCGTATCAACCACTCCTCCCAGTTTAGTGTCATCTGCAAACTTGCAAATCAATCTGATAGCTTTCTTTGATAGGATAACGAGTCTTGTGGATAAGGGAGAAGCGGTGGATGTGGTATACCTAGACTTTAGTAAGGCATTTGATATGGTCTTGCATGATATTCTTATCAATAAACTAGGGAAATACAACTTAGATGGGGCTACTATAAGGTGGGTGCACAACTGGCTGGATAACCGTACTCAGAGAGTAGTTATTAATGGTTCCCAATCCTGCTGGAAAGTATAACGAGTGGGGTTCCGCAAGGGTCTGTTTTGGGACCGGCTCTGTTCAATATCTTCATCAATGACTTGGATATTGGAATAGAAAGTACGCTTATTAAGTTCCCAGATGATACCAAACTGGGAGGGATTGCAACTGCTTTGGAGGATAGGGTCATAATTCAAAATGATCTGGACAAATTGGAGAAATGGTCAGAGGTAAACAGGATAAAGTTTAATAAGGACAAATGCAAAGTGCTCCACTTAGGTAGGAACAATCAGTTTCACACATACAGAATGGGAGGAGACTGTCTAGGAAGGAGTACGGCAGAAAGGGATCTAGGGGTTATAGTGGACCACAAGCTAAATATGAGTCAACAGCGTGATGCTGTTGCAAAAAAAGCAAACATGATTCTGGGCTGCATTAATAGGTGTGTTGTGAGCAAGACACGAGAAGTCATTCTTCCGCTCTACTCTGCGCTGGTTAGGCCTCAACTGGAGTATTGTGTCCAGTTCTGGGCACCGCATTTCAAGAAAGATGTGGAGAAATTGGAGAAGGTCCAGAGAAGAGCAACAAGAATGATTAAGGGTCTAGAGAATATGACTATGAAGGAAGGCTGAAGGAATTGGGTTTGTTTAGTTTGGAAAAGAGAAGACTGAGAGGGGACATGATAGCGGTCTTCAGGTATCTTCTTGGCAACAGTGTGCCCTTGTTGCCAAGAAGGCTAACGGCATTTTGGGCTGTATAAGTAGGGGCATTTCCAGCAGATCGAGGGACGTGATTATTCCCCTCTATTCGGCACTGGTGAGGCCTCATTTGGAGTACTGTGTCCAGTTTTGGGCCCCACACTACAAGAAGGATGTGGATAAATTGGAAAGAGTCCAACGGAGGGCAACAAAAATGATTAGGGGGCTGGAGCACATGACTTATGAGGAGAGGCTGAGGGAACTGAGATTGTTTAGCCTGCAGAAGAGAAGAGTGAGGGGGGATTTGATAGCTGCTTTCAACTACCTAAAAGGGGGTTCCAAAGAGGATGGATCTAGACTGTTCTCAGTGGTAGAAGATGACAGAACAAGGAGTAATGGTCTCAAGTTGCAGAGGGGGAGGTTTAGGTTGGATATTAGGAAAAACTTTTTCACTAGTAGGGTGGTGAAGCACTGGAATGGGTTACCTAGGGAGGTGGTGGAGTCTCCTTCCTTGGAGGTTTTTAAGGTCAGGCTTGACAAAGCCCTGGCTGGGATGATCTAGTTGGGGTTGGTCCTGCTTTGAGCAGGGGGTTGGACTAGATGACCTCCTGAGGTCCCTTCCAACCCTGAGATTCTATGATTCTATGATCTAAAAGGGTGTCATAAGGAGGAGGGAGAAAACTTGTTCATCTTAGCCTCTGAGGATAGAAAAAGAAGCAATGGGCTTAAACTGCAGCAAGGGAGGTTTAGGTTGGACATTAGGAAAAAGTTCCTAACTGTCAGAGTGGTTAAACACTGGAATAAACTGCCCAGGGAGGTTGTGGAATCTCCATCTCTGGAGATATTTAAGAGTAGGTTAGATAGACATTTATCTGGGATGGTCTAGACAGTAATTGGTCCTGCCATGAGGGCAGGGGGCTGGACTCGATGACCTCTCGAGGTCCCTTCCAGCCCTAGAATCTATGAATCTATGGCTGTGAGTTGGCCAAAAGTGGGTGGGGTGAACAGGGAATGCTAAGTTATACCAAATCACTGGCGAAAGGAAGCACGGAGAGAAACAATGTTGACTAGGAAGACTGACAGACACGGGGCTAATTCAGCCACGTGCACAGGTATGATTCCTAATAACAAGCTTTTCCAGGACCTAAGGCCAATGTTGCTAGTCAATTATTTTTCCTGCCTAAACATGGCACCAGTCTGTGAAATTGACTAGAATCAAAGTGAAACTGACTAGCCCAGCTGAGTCCAAAACACCAGCAGCATAAACAGGGATTAATCAACCCTAAGGGAGAAGCAGGCTGATCCAGTGGGTAGGGTGTTATCTTGGGAGACTCAGCTTCAGCTCCCTGGTCTGCCACAGCCTTCCTGTGTGCCCTTGGTCAAGTCACCTCGTCTCTCTGGGCCTCAGCCCCCTCATCTGTACAAAGGGGATACTAATCCTGCCCTGTTGCACCGCGTGGGGGAGGATAAATCCATTAGTGACACTCTCCAATGCTGTGGCACTGGGGCCAGGTAAGGTCCCTAATAATGATCCAAGCTGTTGTCAGTGACATTTGGGTTTTGGCCCTATGTGCTTTTTAAAACCAAAGTTCAGGGAACTGTCAGCATTTGGCACATGGCTTTTAAAGTGAGAGTGGCCTGAATTCTGCTCTCCCCAAGTTGAAATTAGGAGTAACTCACTGCACTCACCCCAGAGTCAGGGAGAGCCAGGCCCAGAGCCTCTCTACTGCTGTCCTTCACAGGAATTGTTTCTACTGGTTGTCATCCCCAAATGGGGAGCTTACAGCGTAGTGGGACAGCCCAGGGGTGTGTCGCCAGTGTCCACCCCAGCAGCGTGGCCCCTGCCAGCTGCAACCTTCACAGCTAGCACAGGGGCTGGGGGCAGGTGTCTGAGAGATAGGCAGCCCCAGGAGATTTGCTAACAGAGAAAGGCTGTTGCTCTGCTATTGTTCTTGTTGGTAAAGGAAAATTGGGCCATGTCCCTCAGAGTGCTGCTCCCTAACAACCTCCTCTAAACGGACAGCGAAATGGGAGCTGGGCACATGTGCCACCCCTGTGGCTAACATAGCCTGACTGTGCCTTTTTAGGGCATGCTGCAGACCCCATCTGATTGCTGGGCTTTCTGGGCAGGCTGAGTGGGTGCCAAGGGACTTGGAGGGGGTGGGGCAGGGTGTATTTTGCTGCTTTAAATTCCTGGCTGGCTAAGTTACTGCATGCTGAGGGCTGGGTTACACTCGGGACTGTTATTCTTGGAGGGACTGTGATTCTAGATCAGGGCACCTACCGCTGTGGAGAGGCCGTATTTAAATTGTAAAAGAACTAGATAACTGGATCGGTCCATCAATGGCTATTAGCCAGGATGGGCAGGGATTGTGTCCCTAGCCTCTGTTTGCCAGAAGCTGGGAATGAGGGACGGGGATGGATCACTTGATTGCCTGTTCTGTTCATTCCCTCTGGGGCACCTGGCATTGGCCACTGTTGAAAGACAGGGCTGGATGGACCCTTAGTCTGACCCAGTAGGGCCATTCTTACGTTCTTATTGTATTGTATTGAAATCTAAATAAAGAAATACATTTGTCACCATTTGAAAAGCTTCCTGCCCGTGGGATAAGCAAAGCCCAGGGCCATTTTTGCTGTGTCGTCTCACAGCAACCCATGTGTGCAAGCGAACGCAACAGAACAAAGCGGCTACTCTGCAGCGCCAGCTGGCTACAGGCATTCAGGAGCAGGTGTCAGGGAGGCGAGAGGTCACAGAGCCATGCCACACAGAATAGCCATGGCCACAGCCTGGGCAGCTCAGGGCAACGCTGGGCTCAGCTTGGCTCTTGTGATTTACGTGGGGGGGGCCATGCCAGCCTTCGTTTGGGATTTGCATCAGGCCAGCTCCTGCTCTCGGGTTTCACTAGGAAGTGAGGCTCAGCAAAACCCCAAACTCATGGCCCCAAGGATCCTTGCACTCCATGAACAGTCCTACCAGCCTGTGACCCAGGGACAGGGACACTTACAAATAGATGGTGCTCTATTGGAAACCCATAGCAGGGCCCCAGCCCCACTGACAGAGCAGAACCCCCACCCCACACACACAAGCATAGAACCCTCTGGCATAGCTGCCCCATTCCTTTCCTCTTATTCATTACTATTGCATGTATTGGGTTAGTGTCTAGCCTCAGCTGAGATCGGGGCCCCGCCGTGCCGGGCACTGCCTGGACCCTGCCCGGGATCGGGGCCCCGCCGGGCCGGGCGCTGGCCAGACACCTAGTGAGAGCCAGTCCCTGTCCCAAAGAGATTCTGCTCTAAATAAACACGACCCACGCTGGACAGGAAGGTGATTTGCCTGAGCTCAGAACAGTGGAGTCGCTGGACACAGAGTTCACAGCTCCTGCTCTAGGTCTCTACCTGCTGGACTTTCCATTCAACGTAATGGGGTGATGAGGGGAGGGGACCAGAAGAGGGCACTTCTGGGGGGCTGCTGCCCACACCTGTGTCTGGAGGGATGAAGCTCTTGGTCAGGGGCTCCTTGCTGGGGGATGAGGTCTTTCCTCTTGCACTGGGTCCCACTGCTCCTCCCTGAGGGTTTTCCCTCCAGCCAGCATCAGTGGATGGTGCAGTCCTGGACTGGTGCCCTGCTGCCTGGCCCTGGGTGCATACACTCCCTTCCAATGTCAGGGCAGAAAGTGGGTGCCCTGCTGCCTGGCCCTGGGTGCATACATGCCCCTTCCCATGCCAGGGCAGGGTGTGGGTGCCCTGCTGCCTGGCCCTGGGTGCATACACTCCCTTCCCATGCCAGGGCAGGGTGTGGGTGCCCTGCTGCCTGGCCCTGGGTGCATACACTCCCTTCCCATGCCAGGGCAGGGAGTGGGTGCCCAGGGTGGCAGATGTGGTACTGACAGCTGAGGAGTATCACACATGGCTGGTTTCCACAGGTGCCAGCCCCACACCCTGTGGGCTGTTTGGGGCTCAAATGACTGCAGAGAGGTCAGGGGGCACATTCTTTCCCTCATCAATGGGGCTGTGGCAGCACATCAGGGCCCCCACGATGCTCCTTCCAGGGCCCTCAAACCCTCCTCCCCCCACGCAAGGTAGGTGCTGTCAGCTCCTCCTGCCCTGCTCCCTCCATGCACTGTATGGAGCAGGTCTCAGTCTCTCCCCTCGGGGCCAGTGCAGGCTCGGAGCCGGGGGGTGCAGGGATGCCAGCTCTCTGCCTGCGCCTGAGAGGAGGCGACAACAGGCGCTGCAGGATTGTTGCCGGTTGCTATGGCCACGCAGAAGAGTGAAATGGGGGGACGGGGGAGGGAAGAAGCTGCCAGAGTCCCCCAGGGGCTCCATTCTCCAAGCTGCAGCATAGGCTTGGCTGATGCCTATTAACGAAATCGCCCTGACGCACCCAGCCGCCCAGGGAGCACAGAGCGAGGCCAGCACAGCCTGCCCCTTCTTGAGCAGGTCAGAACAATGGGCCCCCAAAACCCGGCCTCTCTGACACCCCAGGCCAGTCTCCTGCCTCCTGCTGCAGTGATCAGACCAAGAGCCCCTCTAGGCCAGCCTCCCATCTCTTCCACGGGCCCAAACCAGATGCTTCTGGCGATGAATATGGCCCAATCTGCCCACCGAGGAACAGCTCCTCCTGCGATCTCAGGCGGAGAACTGGCAGCGCCCTGCCAGCAGCACAGGGAGGGAGCCATGTTCCCGGGCAGGCCAGGCAGCTGCGCTCTGTCCCATGGGGCTCACGCTCTCTCCTGGGGATGGAAACTCCCTGGGGGGAAACCAGAGGCTGCATTTCCTGCCCCCCAAAACCATCATCCGTGGCTGGGGCTCAGCCTCCCTAGTGATTCCGGTGGAAACGCCTGCCCCACCTCGCCCCAGATGGACGTCAGGGCCCCAGCCCGGTGCTACAAGCACCATTCTCTGGGCTCAGGAGTCCCTCAGGCCACCCCAGAAGGGATCACTAGAGAGCGATGCTCAGCACACTTGCCGACGGCCTCAGCTCTGTGAACTCAGGATCTGAGCTCACACAGCTGGCTCGGCTGCAATGTGGCTGGGAACCTATATTGGCCCCAAAACACCCACTAAGGAAAGTGTGGGGTGGCTTCAATGCCTCACAGATGTATGTATCCACACATCCCCATAGTACAGATGGGGAAACTGAGGCACTGGAAGGGGAGCTGCCCAAGGACACCTAGTAGGTTAGTGGAAGAGCAGGGACCAGACCACTGGGCTCTGCCCAATTCTCCATCCCACTACAACTTCTAATGCACCTCAGCCTTGGCCAGCCCAGGCCAGACCCTGGTTTGATTTCTTCTCTCAGATGGAATAATTCCCACCAGCCACCACCCCAGCGAGGGCAAACCCTCTTCAGAAGGGGGCAGCATAACACAGCAGCTGGGTGGGATGCAGGAGACCTGGGCTATTCCTGAACATAAGAACAGCCATACTGGGTCAGACCAAAGGTCCATCTAGCCCTGTATCCTGTCTTCCGACAGTGGCCAATGCTGTGTGCCCCAGAGGGAATGAACAGAACAGGCAATCATCAAGTGATCCATCCCGTCACCCATTCCCAGCTTCTGGCAAACAGAGGCTACAGACACCATCCCTGCCCATCCTGGCTAATAGCCATTGATGGACCTATCCTCCAGGAACTTATCTAGTTCTTTTTTGAACCCTGTTACAGTTTTGGCCTTCACAACATCCTCTGGCAAGGGGTTCCACAGGTTGACAGTGCGTTGTGTCAAAAAAAGCACTTCCTTTTGTTTGTTTTAAACCTGCTGCCTATTAATTTCATTTGGTGACCCCTAGTTCGTGTGTCATAAGGAGTTAATAACATTTCCTTATTCACTTTCTCTACACCAGTCATGATTTTACAGACCTCAATCATATCCCCCCTTAGTCGTCTCTTTTCCAAGCTAAAAAATCCCAGTTTTATTAATCTCTCCTCATACTGAAGCCGTTCCATACCCCTAATCATTTTTGTTGCCCTTCTCTAAACCTTTTCCAATTCCAATATTTTTTTTTTGAGATGGGGCGACCACATCTGCATGCAGTATTCAAGGTGTGGGCGTACCATGGATTTATACAGAGGCAATATGATATTTTCTGTCTTATTATCTATCCCTTTCTTAATGATGCCCAACATTCTGTTCGCTTTTTTGACTGTCGCTGCACATTGAGTGAATGTTTTCAGAGAACTATCCACAATGACGCCAAGATCTCTTTCTTGAGTGATAACAGCTAATCTACACCCCATCATTTTATATGTATAGTTGGGATTGTTTTCCAATGTGCATTACTTTGCATTTATCAACATTGAATTTCAGCTGCCATTTTGTTGCCCAGTCACCCAGTTTTGAGAGATCCTTTTGTAGCTCTTCGCAGTCTGCCTGGGACTTAACTATCTTGAGTAGTTTTGTATCATCTGCACATTTTGCCACCTCACTGTTTACCCCTTTTTCCAGATCATTTATGAATATATTGAACAGCACTGGTCCCAGTACAGACCCCTGGGGAACACCACTATTTACCTCTCTCCATTCTGAAAACTGACCATTTATTCCTACGATTCGTTTCCTATCTTTTAACCAGTTACCAATCCATGACAGGACCTTCCCTCTTATCCCATGACAACTTACTTTGCTTAAGAGCCTTTGGTGAGGGACCTTGTCAAAGGCTTTCTGAAAATCTAAGCACACTATATCCTCTGGATCCCCCTTGTCCACCTGCTTGTTGACCCCCTCAAAGAATTTTAGTAGATTGGTGAGGCCTGATTTCCCTTTACAAAAACCATGTTGACTCTTCCCCAACAAATTATGTTCATCTAACTGTTTGACAATTTTGTTCTAGTTTCAACCAGTTTGCCCAGTACTGAAGTCAGGCATACCAGCCTGTAATTGCCAGGGTCACCTCTGGAGCCCTTTTAAAAATTGGCGTCACATTAGCTATCCTCCAGTCATCTGGTCCAGCAGCTGATTTAAATGACAGGTTACAAACCACAGCTAGTAGTTCTGCAATTTCACATTTGAGTTCCTTCAGAACTCTTGGATGAATCCCATCTGGTCCTGGTAACTCACGGACTGCCTGTGGGGCCAGGCCCACCTCCTGTTCCTGTGTCTCGCCTCCCCCAGCTGGGAAGTGGGGGGCCAATAACACCCCCAACCCATTCAAAGCACTCTGAGTTCAAGAGCCCAGCGCCCTGATCCAGCAGAGCCATTGCTGCGGAGTGGGGTAGGGGAAAATCTCTTCCTAGCACAAGTACTTAAACAGCCCTGGGATTGTGGTACCTGAGCGCCTCACTAATAGCTGTCACCTCGCACCCGGTGAGCAGGGCACGGCTGTTACAGATGGCAACTGCAGCAGAGAGGCTAAGGGACAGGCCTGAAGTCACACGGCTGTGTGAAGGCTGTGGCCGTGCTGAGGATTTCCCAGGTCTTAGCTAGTGCCCTGGCCTGTGGGCAGCCCTTCCTCCCCTCTGAGTGGCTCTGTGGTGCTGCAGGGAGCCCTGGGAGCTCGGAGTCTGCAGCTCCCGTTCTAAGGCAGGAGACCGTCACCAGCTTCCCCCATGCGCTGTGGGGGAGGAGAGTACTATGGGGTTCAAAACCCAGAGCAGCTGCCCCTTGGCTCCCCCAGGGCTCAGCAACACACACTCCAGCTCTACGGTGCCACCTAGCGGCTGCCTGGTCCGGCCCCCACGGAGCCGAGGCAATGCTAGGCTCAGGGGCTGACACGCAGCCAGTGCGGGTCACCGTGCACCCAGGCCCCGAGCCGAGCCCTGCCCTCCGGAGGCCACTTCCTGCCCCGTACAGCACAAGCCACCAGAGCCTGTGAGGACCCAGTGTGGCCAATGCCTCTCAGGCCCGTGCCAATGCCAGGCTCGGCCAAGCTGGCAGCATCCCTCTCACAGGGACAATGCCCCTGTCAGTGTGGCACAGCCCAGGAACCAGAGTGTCGGGGAGGTGGCCAGGGAGCCGTCTAAGTGCCCATTGTTGGCTCTCAGGCGGCTTTGGCCCCAGCTGCAGGAGCCCTGCAGGGGATGTGACCCGGCCCTCATGTCCAGGCTTCCGCTAGGAACTTGGTCCCAGAAATCCCCGTCCTGCCCCTCCCTTCACTCCGGCCCTGCCCCACACACTACCACAGGCAGGTCGCTGCGTGGGCTGAGCCAGGCAAGCACCTACCACTGAGCCCTGAGCGCCGGCTGTGTGCTGGGAGCTGCACGGCCCCAGCCGGAGACCCGGCACCCTGCTCATTCAGTACACAGTGCCCCTAAGACTCGGGACCCCATGGGATCCTCAGGGCCCCCAGCATAACCCCAAGCCCCCAGCATAACCCCAAACCCCCAGCCTCGGGACATCTGCTCTACTGTGGCCCCCATTACTCACGGGATCCTTCAGCTCGGCCATTCTAGAGCCAACCCAGCTCCTCGTCTTATGTCCGGATCAGTCAGATCCCAACCAGTCCCAGACCCTCCCTGCACCCCCGGCAGCTGGCTCTGAGCCCATCCCAGCTCCCTGCGGCCCCCACGCCTGGCTCTGAGCCCAGCCCCACTCTGCGCCCCACAGCCCTGGGTAGGTTAGGCCTCCTGCTAATATTTTTCTGTCCTTCCAAGTGGGGGCTCCAGCAACTGCCCTGAGAGCCACAACACTCTCAGCCTCCCCCCGCACCCCCGACAGCCTGAGCCCCGGCTGTCCCAAGCCTCGGAGAGCCCTGTCTGTCCCCACTCCACCCCTGGCCTCCCCCAGGATGCAGCAAGGACCACAGGGCCAGTCACCTACTCACCGGAGGCTTCTGTGATAGATGAATGACTTGTCCACCCTGAAAAACAAGATGGAGAAGCCAGTTAGACGGGCGGCTATGGCCCTGGGGAACAAGGGCCCCTCCAGCCTGCAGGGTGCCCTCACCCATTGACCAACGGGGGCAGGGGGGGGACATCGGGGCTGCGAGGAAGGGGAGCTGTGTGCAGAGACCTGGAGAGCAGGCAGGGAGGGGCAGACTGCTCTGGACGGGGCAGCTGCAGAGGAGAATGCTCTCTCGCTTGTGTGTCAGCAGTCAGGGCTAGCCATGCAGGGCAGCACTGGGGGGGTGACTGGGACACGGGGAGCCACAGGGGAGAGTGTCTTGCAGGCAGCGGGAAGCAGGCAGGGAGAGGAGTGATCCAGGCCAGGCCTGTAGCCAGCTGAGCCCTGTGGTGGAGCTGAGCTGAGAGGCGATGAACTGGAGGGAACAAACCTCAGACCCAATAAGCCAAGCTAACAGAGAGAAGCCACAAACCCAGGCAGAGAGGGCACCAGCACCAGGGAGCAGCAGGCCCAGAGAGCCAGCTCCAAGGCCCTGGGAGGACTCAGTTCAGCAGGGCGAGAGGGCTTTAGGAAGGCCAAGCATTCTCCCCCATGACCCCACAGCTTGAGGTGCTGGGATCCCTGCAAGCCAACCCCCCACTCCCTGCCGCACACCCTTCACGCCCACTGACCGCAGTGCGCACTCCCAGAATTGGACCCTCTGGGGCTTGGGACCGCCCCGGAGAAAAGGCTGGATGGCCGGGCCTGGTTATTATTAGCCACCATTCATCCAGGCCCTTCACAGCCCCCCACTCTACCCTGTTCCCTGCCCCCAGAATGTCCCACCATCCGGCGGGAACCTCCCAACACTCCCTGGTGCCGTGGGGAGAGCCCGGGGCAGGGAGCTGGGCAGAATGGTGCCTGGATGGGATCCTGGCCCAGGCTCATTCAGTCCGGAGAGCCTGGCGAGCCATTATTACTAGGTGTGTGCATAAAGGCCACAATCATGGTCCAGGCCCCCATTGTGTTCGGTGGTGTGCAAACCCCAACAAAAAGCCAGTCCCTGCCCCTCCCCCATTCCGCCGCCTGCAGCCCAATCTGTCCTCGGTACAGGGGTAAAAACAAGTCTTGCGTCCTGGAACCTGTCTGGCCAGCTCGGGCATCAGGCAGCGTCCTGTGAAGCCCTGGGTAAAAAGACGCTGTTTGGAAACACACCGTGGACACCGCTTCCCCCAGCAGCAACCTCATCTCCAGAGGCTGCTTCACCTCAGAGGAACCCACCCCGCCACTGAGATACGGCCACCTCTGGCGTGAGGCACAGCAGCCAGGGGGCTGCAAAACACAGCAGGGAAGTGACATGCTGAGCCGAGGCGCTGAGGCAAACCCCTCCGCCTATGCGAAGTGCAAAGGGGCTTGGAACAGCCTGGCCTGGGTCTTCATTAAAAGGGGGAGAATTTCAAACTTGGAGGGCCAGCTCCTCAGCTGGTAGAAATCAGCATTGTGCCATTGACCTCACTGGAGCAGCAGCAATTACACCAGCCCACTGACCTCACTGGCCTTACAGCCAATTCTCACCAGCTAAAGAGCTGGCCCCTCATTTACTCTTCTCCATCCCCCGTCTGGCGCATCTTCCCGGTCTCAGTCAATAACGAGACTAGTGAGTTTCTGGTTTGTTTCTAGTCAGGTTCACTTCCAGGTTCTCCTGCAGGGCTCTGGGGGCTGAACGCCCAGAGAGGAAGGGTTAAATCCCAAATCAGAGTTTTATTTTAAGGTAACTAAGCTCTTCCCAGCCTCTTTGGTCTGGTGTCTCGGGATTGCTGGCAGCCTCCTGGGAGTGGCCCTTCTCTTTCCCAGGCAGGACTCTTGACTCAGGGCCGGAAGCTTAGGCCTGGTCTATGAGAAAAGAGACAGCAGTTTAACTAAATCAATGCACTGAAACTGGGGCAAACCCCTTAACGCTGATGCACTTAAACTGGCTTAACCGTGGCTGAGGCACTTCAGCTTGAATCAGCGAATAACCCCATTAAGTTAAACTGATTTATAAAAGGAAGGGTTAAAACAGGTTCAGTGCAGGCATGTGCGAGTGGCTGACACTGAGAACTGATCAGGGACTCCAGAGCTCTCTAGCGGGGTTGTAACAGACTCAGGCCCTCTGCAGATAATGGGCGGCTCTATGATTTTTGCCGCCCCAAGCATGGCAGTCTTCGGGCGGTCTCCTACTCACGCGGATTCAGCGGCGTTTCTGCGGGTGATCCGCCGGTCCCGCCACTGGCCTCCCCACCACCAAATTGCCGCCGAAGCCGCGGGACTGGCGAACCTCCCGCAAACGCCACCGAAGGCTGCCTGACTGCCGGCTTCTGAGCGACCGTCACGCCGCCCCAGGCACGCGCTTGCTGCGCTGGTACCTGGAGCCGCCCCTGATACTGGGTACAGCTGGGGAGGAGATTTCTCCATTTAACTAGCTCCGTGCAGTTAAACTGGGGCAGCTTTCCTCATATGCATCAGGCCTCAGCCCTCAAGGTGAAGAGCAAGTCTCCCCGCCCCCAGCTGAAGGGTGGCAGAGGGATTAGCCATCCCTGCTGGTCTCACTCTTGACTGAAGAGCCTGATGCTGACCTGGGAGGCAGGTCACAAGAACGCCGGCTGAGCTCAGCTACCAGAAGCGTGGCATGTTTCCAAGCCCCGCGAGTGCCGGGGACACTCGCTCAGGCAGTAAGGTGGGCAAAGGAGGGGGTTATGGGGGCGCCAATTCCTCTGTCATTAGCATTGAGTGGGCAGTGCAGCGTGCGCTGGCCAGGGCTCGGGCTAGAGACACTGCATGAAGAGCAAGGAGCTGGCAACATAGGTGCCGACTGTGTGGGTGCTCCAGAACTGGAGCACCCACACAGGAAAAATTAGCGGGTGCTCTGCCAAGCTCCCTCCTCCTCCTCTCCCCCCCATAGCGCACCACTTCCCGCCCTCCTGCCACCTAACAGCTGTTTGGCGGTGCTTAGGACTTTCCTGGAGGGAGGGGGAGGAGCGGGGACGCAGCACGCTCAGAAGAGGAGGCGGAGAAGAGGTAGGGCAGGGGCGGAGACTTGGGGGAAGGGTGTGGAATGGGGGCGGGAAGGGGGCAAGGGTGGAAAAAGGCAGGGTGGGGCGGGGACTTCGGGGAAAGGGTAGAATGGGGGTGGGGTGAGGGCAGTGCAGGGGCAGGGGTCGAGCACCCACCGGGCAGAGGGGAAGTTGGCGCCTATGGCTGGCAGTGTGCTGCAGTGGCCAAAGATGGCAGTCTGGAGCTTTGGGTTCTAGCCCCTGATCTAAGTGAGACCAACACGGCGACATTACACAGGGGTGCGACAAATCCACCCCCGAGTGATGCAGTGAAGCCAATCTAACCCCCGGTGTAGGGTTCTTCCCTCAACTTAGCTACTGCCTCTTGGGGAGGTGGATAAACTGGGAGAGCCCCTTAGGCTGGGCAGTCGCAGCATGCCAGCTGGCACGGGCAGTGACTAAAATGCACCTTTCATAGAATCATAGAATCTCAGGGTTGGAAGGGACCTCAGGAGGTTCTAGTCCAACCCCCTGCTCAAAGCAGGACCAACCCCAACTAGATCATCCCAGCCAGGGCTTTGTCAAGCCGGGCCTTAAAAACCTCTAAGGATGGAGATTCCACCACCTCCCTAGGTAACCCATTCCAGTGCTTCACCACCCTCCTAGTGAAATAGTGTTTCCTAATATCAAACCTAGACCTCCCCCACTGCAACTTGAGACCATTGCTCCTTGTTCTGTCATCTGCCACCACTGAGAACAGCCTAGATCCATTCTCTTTGGAACCCCCAAAGGATGACTGGTCTGTAGTTCCCCAAGTTCTCTTTTTAAAATATGGGTACTATATTTGCCTTTTTCCAATCATCTGGGACCTCCCCTGATCGCCACAAATTTTCAAAGATAATGGCCAATAGCTCTGCAATCACATCAACCAACTCTCTTGGCACCCTTGGATGCATTAGATCTGGACCCATGGACTTGTGCATGTCCAGCTTTTCTAAATAGTCCTTAACCTGATCTTTCACCACTGAGGGCTGCTCACCTACTCCCCATGCTGTGCTGCCCAGTGCAGCAGTCTGGGAGCTGCCCTTGATTGTGAAGACCGAGGCAAAAAAAGCATTGAGTACTTCAGCTTTTTCCACATCATCTGTCACTAGGTTCCCTCCCCCATTCAGTAAGAGTCCCACACTTTCCCTGACCTCCTTGTTGAGAACATAGTTGTAGAGACCCTTCTTGTTACTCTTCACACCCCTTGCTAGCTGCAACTCCAATTGTGCCTTGACCTCCCTGATTACACTCCTGCATGTTCTAGCAATATTTGTATACTCCTCCCTAGTCATCTGTCCAAATTTCCACTTCTTGTAAGCTTCCTTTTTGTGTTTAACCTCACCGAAGATTTCACTGTTAAGCCAAGCTGGTCGCCTGCCATAGAATCATAGAATCTCAGGGTTGGAAGGGACCTCAGGAGGTCATCTAGTCCAACCCCCTGCTCAAAGCAGGACCAACCCCAACTAGATCATCCCAGCCAGGGCTTTGTCAAGCCTGACCTTAAAAACCTCTAAGGAAGGAGATTCCACCACCACCCTAGGTAACCCATTCCAGTGCTTCACCACCCTACTAGTGAAAAAGTTTTTCCTAATATCCAACCTAAACCTCCCCCTCTGCAACTTGAGACCATTACTCCTTGTTCTGTCATCTTCTACCACTGAGAACAGTCTAGATCCATCCTCTTTGGAACCCTCTTTTAGGTAGTTGAAAGCAGCTATCAAATCCCCCCTCATTCTTCTCTTCTGCAGGCTAAACAATCCCAGTTCCCTCAGCCTCTCCTCATAAGTCATGTGCTCCAGCCCCCTAATCTTTTTTGTTGCCCTCCGTTGGACTCTTTCCAATTTATCCACATCCTTCTTGTAGTGTGGGGCCCAAAACTGGACACAGTACTCCAAATGAGGCCTCACCAGTGCCGAATAGAGAGGAATAATCATGTCCCTCGATCTGCTGGAAATGCCCCTACTTATACAGCCCAAAATGCCGTTAGCCTTCTTGGCAACAAGGGCACACTGTTGACTCATATTCAGCTTTTCGTCCACTGTAACCCCTAGGTCCTTTTCTGCAGAACTGCTGCCCAGCCATTCGGTCCCTAGTCTGTAGCAGTGCATGGGATTCTTCCGTCCTAAGTGCAGGACTCTGCACTTGTCCTTGTTGAACCTCATCAGATTTCTTTTGGCCCAATCCTCTAATTTGTCTAGGTCCCTCTGTATCCTGTCCCTACCCTCCAGCGTATCAACCACTCCTCCCAGTTTAGTGTCATCTGCAAACTTGCTAAGGGTGCAGTCCACACCATCCTCCAGATCGTATTTGCTATTCTGTCTGCACATCAGGATGGTTTGTTCCTGCGCACTCAATAAGGCTTCTTTAAAATACTCTCCTGGAATCCTTGCCCCACTCAGATTAGCCTCCCAGGGAATCCTGCTCATCAGTTCCCTGAGGGAGTCAAGGTCTGCTTTTCTGAAGTCCAGGGTCCGTATTTTGCTGCTCTCCTTTCTTGGTTGAGTTCAGGATCCTGAACTCAACCATCTCATGGTCACTGCTGCCCAGGTTGCCACCCACTTCTACTTGCCTTACCAATTCTTCCCTGTTTGTGAGCAGCAGGTCAAGAAGAGCTCTGCCCCTAGTCGGTTCCCCCAGCACTTGTACAAGGAAGTTGTCCCCAGCACTCTCCAAAAACTTTCAAAAGGTTCATGCATCCTAACGACCGTCACCCCCCCCCCCCCCCCCCGCAGTGCACCAGAGCAATCCGGAGACAGAGCCCCAGAGCTCACTCCAGTGAGTTCAGCATGTGGGGCTGTGCCCACATGTGCCAAGGTATCCCTAGCACTGGCGGGAGGCATTGTGCAGCTGTGTTCAGCAGTTGCCTAGGCGACAGTCCCCACCCCTCCTAGTGCATGGAGGAGCCCTTCTGGTGCTATTTGCAAGGCAAGGTGCCCTGGAGAGGCAGGTACGTGCTAGCAGCCTGGCAATGTACAGAGGGAACAGGGTATCCTGGCAACTAATGCACTGTGAGCCCAGCCCCAAAGCAGTAAACACATTCCAACGAGATGAGGGTTAATTTTCATTTCTCCCCCCAGCCCAGCCTAGCCTGGCTCCGTTCCCAGCCCTTCAGAACAAGCTTGAGGGGCATGGGGGATGATCATGAACATGAGCTCCCAGGGCAGCGCCCTGTCCAAAAGGGTAATCAGGTACCTGGGTTCTGCATTCAAGTATCTCGAGTAGGAGCAGAGAGATTATTTTACCTCTGTGCTTGGCACTGGGGTGCCTGCTGCTGGCATCCTGGCTCCAGGCCCAGTGCCACAGCTCAAGGAGGATGCTGATAAACTGGAGAGGGGTCAGAGAAGAGCCAGGGGAGTAATTAAAGGGTTAGAAACCCTGCCGGATAGTGCCCGACTCACGGAGCTCCATCCATTTAGCTTAACAAAGCGAAGGGTTGGGGGTGACTTGATCCCAGCCTGTAAGAATTTACGTGGGGAACAAATATTTCTTAAGGGGCTCGTCAGCCTGGCAGCGACAGGTCTGATCCGACCCAGTGGCTGAAAGCTGAGGCTAGACACATTCAGACTAAGGTGGACATTTTTACCAGTTAGTGTATTCGTGACTTCTGATGGTGGATCTATTGCCATGCGTTTCACTTTTCTTCTCCTACACAGGGTCCTGTTTCCTAAATTGTCAAGAGCCAAATCAGACTCATGCCACAGAGGTCTTTTTCCTCTGTGGCATGAGTCTGATTTGGCTCTTGACAATTTAGGAAACAGGACCCTGCGTAGGAGAAGAAAAGTGAAACGCATGGCAATAGATCCACCATCAGAAGTCACGAATACACTAACATTGACCCAACAACAGGATAACAGCAGAGATCAAGAAATGGATAATGATAATAGATCTTACCAACATCAAGATTTTTACCAGTGACAGCAATTAACCATTGGACCAATTCACCGGGGTCGTGATGGATTCTTCATCCCTGACCATTCTCAAAGCTCTGCCCTAGGGATTACTGTGGGCAGGCCTCTGGCCAGGGCTATCCGGGGGTCTGGCCTGGTAGCTAGGGGGCATTGTAGACAATGGAGTCAGCGTCACCCAGTCTGGCTCCAACATCTCTCAGCAGAGGCGCAGCAGGGGGAGATGGGAACGCTGGCTAGAGGAGCTCCCAGGTAGCCAGTCCCAGGCCTGTCTCTCTCTCCGTTCCCCAACCCTTGTAGAGCCCCTCCCAGAGCAGAATCCCTCCCGTCTCTACCTCCAGCCACCTTTGTGCAATGGGGGAACAAGACCTGCCAGGTGCCTGCCCCAGGGAGGGTGCCAGTTCCCCATGGGTGAGGCAGAGCCAGGAGGCCAGGCCGGGGCTGTCCAATCAGCTTGCACCTCTCCACCATGGCGAACAAGGGACCAAGTAGTGCCTGCGCTGACAAGGCCAGTCTGAGCCCCTAACAACTCGTGACATCTCAGCCGTGGTCTGACACGCCTGGGCTGGCCCAGGGCTCTCTGCTGACCAGGGCGGGGCTCAAAGCAGCACTGCGAGGTGAAAAGCTGCAGGTCCCACCCCCAGGGAGCCCCCAGAGTGGGTGTGTCTGCACACGGGCTCGGCACAGCAGCACTGGCCCCAGCGCTCAGCAATGGGAGGAACCCACCTTTGTGCAAACCCAGCAGCTCTCCTTAGCCCTCTGCTGCCTGCTCGGGGTCTCCAGCGCCTCCGCTGCACCGGGCGGGCTCTGGGACCGGCCCATGGAGGGGTCCCCAGAAACTTCCAGGCAGCAAGCCAGAGCCAGCAACATTTCGGGCCGGGGTCCTGAGGTTCCCTGGGACCCACCAGCCTTTGGAGACACCAAGATGCTGGAGGGTCTGGGCCAGGCCCACCCAGTCCCCAGTGGCCACACAAGAGGCCATCGATCCCTGGCACCTGGAGCGATTATTTCCCCCATGTCCCCTGCTCTGCCCCAGCCCCACAGTCCCGAGCCATGGGCTGGCAGCACTTTCCCAGGGAGCAGCACGCCTGGGGCCCTGAGCACAGGGGCCAGACACAGGGGGGCACTGGGAACTGATGCTGCAGCTCCAGGCTCAGGGGGTGGCCAGAGCCCTGTCCTGGCAGACAAGAGACCCAGCCCAGGAGATGCCGGTGCCTGTAAGGCGCATCACGAAGGAGGGTGAGATGTCAGCTCTAAGCAAGGCCTGAAAGCTCAAGGCCACCAACTGATCACAGGCCAGGGCCGACCTGGGGGGAACCTGGGGTTTTAGCCCATTGGCTGTATTGCCCTGCATTCAGTGTAGACCCCCCATCTCTCAGCACAGACTCCCATCTCCCCCCCAGCACAGACCCTCCCCAGCACAGACTCCCATCCCCCCCCAGCACAGACCCCCCCAGCACAGAGCCCCATCTCCCCCAGCACAGACCCCCATCTCTCCCCATATAGCACCTCCCCCCAGCACAGACCCACCTCCCCCCCAGCCCAGAGCCCCCCATTCTCCCAGCAGAGTACAGCATCTCCCCCCGCCAGCACCCCCCCACACACCCATCCTCCAGAGCACAGACCCTGATCTCCCCCACACACCTCAGAGCCCCCATCTCCTCCAGAGCAGAGACCCGCCCCAGCAAGGGACCCTCCTCCCTCCCACTGCCCTGCACACACTGGCCTCCCCCAGCCCGCCATCCGCCCTGAGGAGCATCCTCCAGCCCCCTGGGGTCCCATCAGACATCTGCCCCCCCACGCCCTTCCCTGCACCTGCCCCCTGGCTCCCAGACTGGGCCCATCCCCAGGAGACACAGAACTCCTCGTCCGCTGCCCAAGGGTGCAGTTCGCCCATAATGCCGGGCCCAAGCCCCTCAGCCCCGTGGGCAGCCCAGCTCCTGACACATGTGTGGAGTCCTCACGAGGGGCCGATTCAGCAGGAGGGAATCACTGCAAACAGCACTGGGGCAGGCGGCCCCGAGCCAGGGCAGGCGAGTGCTGCATGAACCACACGCACCACCCAGCTCAGCCAGTGCCCCTCAGTCCTGAACCTGCAGCCCCCGGCTAATCCTGCCCTTCCCCCCACAAGCTCGGCCAGTGCCTCTCAGTCCTGAACCTGCAGCCCCCGGCTAACCCTGCCCTGCCCACCCCAGCTCTGCCAGTGCCCCTCAGTCCTGAACCTGCAGCCCCCAGCTAACCCCACCCTGCCCCCCCCCCCCCCGCTCGGCCAGTGCCCCTCAGTCCTGAACCTGCAGCCCCCGGCTAACCCTGCCTTGCGCCCCCCCCCACTCGGCCAGTGCCCCTCAGTCCTGAACCTGCAGCCCCCGGCTAACCCTGCCCTGCCCCTCCCCCCAGCTCGGCCAGTGCCCCTCAGTCCTGAACCTGCAGCCCACGGCTAACCCTGCCCTGCCCCTCCCCCCAGCTCGGCCAGTGCCCCTCAGTCCTGAACCTGCAGCCCACAGCTAACCCCACCCTGCCCCCTCCCAGCTCTGCCAAGCCCCTTCATCCCCACCACCGCCCCCTGCTAGCTCTGACCCCCCAGCTCTGTCAGGGTCCCTCAATCCCCGCCCCACAGGCCCCTGCTATCCCCCCGCCAGCTCTGTTCCAATGCTGACTGCCCTGTGCAGTGATGGATAATGGCTCCAGTGAGGGCAGGGGGTTAATCCGTGTCTGGCGGGTGCTGTGGCGGATACAACAGGGTCTGAGCACCCAGGGCTACCATGATCACTGGCTCAGTCCAAGTCTCCCAGCCTGTACATGGGGGAGCTGAGCCCCTCCAACTTCAGTCCACTGCTGAGCTCTCTGAGCCAGGAGCCTGCCCCCAGCTGACTCTGCAGGGCCAGGACCTGCCGTCAGCAGCCATCACAGCCGGGGGGTGCTCACCAAGGCAAGGGACCCCATCCCCTCCTGAACCCTCCCCCCATGGCCCCAGCCTCTGCAAGGCAGGTGCAGCCGCGCGGGACCTTCCCGCTGTCTCTATAGGCAGCTCCTTGCCCTGCTCTCAGACCCCTCCCCAGAACTGGGGGGCAGGGCCAAACCAAACACCCTCCTCCCCCTTTCTCTTGCAGGGACATGGGTTTGAATCCTGCCCCCGGTTGCAAGTGAAACGAGTGTGCGGGGCTGAATTAATAGAGACTGTCCCTGCCCCGGGAGGGAGAGCGCCTCCGAGGGACATGCAGGGCTGGACTAGCTCGGCCCCTGGAGCTAGCGCTGGCTTTGGCGGGATGATGCAGAAAGGGGTTTAAAAATTCTCTTTGCCTCTGTTCCCAGCACTTCCCCCAGCCTCGAGAGCCTGAGGTGAGAGCTGAGCCCTCAGCTCCAGCAAGCGCCTTCCTCCCCCCAGATCCCTCTATCCCACCAAGCGGGGACCCCTGCCCAGAGAGGAGGCGACCTCAGATGGGGCGGTTGGGAAGAGTGACTGAATCTAGGCAGGGAGTGGGGTCCAGTGGTTAGAGCAGGGGCTGAGAGGCAGGACTCCTAGGTTATATTCCCCGGCTGTCACTGACCTACTGGCTTGGCACTCGGCCTAGGTCATCAGCATGGTCTCTTCTCAATGCATGATGCCCACCCGCTGCACCGCCAGCCCCCTCCAGCCCAGGGGTGCCAAGAGGAGGGAATGGGGAAGGCAAGTGTCTGAGCGGGAAACTAGGGCCCAGAAAAGGAACTTGCCCATGGCTACATGCCCATGGCTACTGAGTCGTGGGCTCTCCCCATATGGGCCTCTTCCTTGGCTGTAGGGAGGCTGCCGAGTATTACAATCCCTGCTTCTCTCTGAGCTCTGGGCACATCCCACACCCGTCCTCCCGCTTGTTGCTCATAAGTCATCTGTACTTGGTCCCCGGGGGCTGAGAGACAGACCCCCGGCTCGGCTCAGCCAGCCCCTCAGAGGCTGGTGGAACCTGGCTGTGCCCAGAGTCGTAGAATCTCAGGGTTGGAAGGGACCTCAGGAGGTTCTAGTCCAACCCCCTGCTCAAAGCAGGACCAACCCCAACTAAATCATCCCAGCCAGGGCTTTGTCAAGCCTGACCTTAAAAACCTCTAAGGAAGGAGAGTCGTCCACCTCCCTAGGTAACCCATTCCAGTGCTTCACCACCCTACTAGTGAAATAGTTTTTCCTAATATCCAACCTAAACCTCCCTCTCTGCAACTTGAGACCAGTGCCGAGAGCTCACAGGCTCTTGAATGCAACTTCTGTCTAGCTCCCTGGTGCCTGGTGTGTGCAAATACCTGCAGGGTCAGGCAAGAGACACCCCCTCCCCCACCTGTCTGACCCAACCAACAGTGCAGGGGCAGAGCTGGAATAGCAGGTACTGCCGCAGGGCAGCAGCTCGGGGAGATCACAGGGGGGTGGGGGGGAAGGGTGGTCAGAACTGGACTAGTAAAGAGGGCAGGAAATAGGCTGCAGATCAGGACTCGCGGAGCTGGGTGTGGGAGGGGGCTGCGGGTTGGGAATGAGGAGCACCAGCAGAGATGTTGGGGGCAGCCCAGATCTGGGGTAGCAGGGGGCTGCGGGTCGGGAGTGAGGGGCACCAGCAGAGCTGCTGTGGGGAGCCCAGGCCTGGGGTAGCAGAGGGCTGCGGGTCGGGAGCTGCATGACCAACTTTGCCCAGCCTCCGTCCATTCTGCCCAGCTCCGTTGCTCTCATGTGTGCAGGGCTCAGGGACCCCTCCCTGCCCACAGATGCCAGGTGCTCCCCAGGGTGCAGCGATCCCAGGCGAGTGGCCCTGCGTGGGGACCTACCCTCCGTACGCTCCGAAGGTGAAGCTCCGTTTCCTGGCACTCATGCCGGCGGGTGCGGACAGGCCCAGCTGTTGGGGCCGGGGACACTGGTGACAGCCTGTCCCGATCGCTGGCTGCAGCTGCAGAGTCCTGAGCCAGTTACGCTACCGGCCTGGCCTCGCCTCGCTGCTTCCCCCGCCCCTCCAGCTTCCGTCCCGCCCAGACTCTGCCCGGCTCCAGCCAGCACAGACAGGGCAGGCCCTGGCTCTGCCAACGGGTGAGCGTCGCTCAGCAACCCTGCTGGGCCTCACAGGGCCCCTGAAGCAGGGAACCCCCTGGGGCAGCTGGCAAGGGGCTGCCCAGGGAGCCATTAACTCCATGTCTCCACTGGGCACCAGGGAGCCATTAGCTGAGCGGGGCTGGTGCCAGGCATTCACCCACGGGAGCCCCACCGGCACCAGCCGTCTCTCTCATGGGCACAGAGACCCCAGCCCCCAGGCAGCGCTGACTCTACAGTTTTTGCCACCCCAAGCAGTGAAAAAAACCTGCCGCCGCGGACGGCAACAGGGAGAAGCTGCCGCTGAATTGACGCCGTGATTTGCTGCCCCTTTCTAACAGCCGCCCCAAGCACCAGTCACACCATCACCAATGGGGCCTCAGCCCCAGGCACACCCAGTGCTGGAGGGCGAACACCATCAGCACCAGGAGCCACAAGCAGGGGGCACTCTCCTCTAGGCCACAGCTGGTCCCCAACCCGGCACTTCATGGGGAAGCTCACAGCAGCATCACAAACCTACACACTGGGCATCACAGCATCGAACTGGAGAGGGGTGGGTATGTTTGGGGGGGCTGCACAAAGTGGGGGAGGCTGGGCTTGTTTTGGGGGGCTGCACACAATGGGGCTCCGGGCGTTTGGGGGCACTGCACAGAACATGAGGGGCGCTGGGCGTGTTGGGGAGGCTGCACAGAAGAGGGGGCTGGGCATGTTTGGGGGGCTGCACAGAATATGGGGGCTGCACAGAGCAGGAGGGGGGCTGGGCGTGTTTGGCCCCCTTCGGCCACAACCCCCAGGCAGCATGAGCCTGACAAGCCAGTGGATTGTTCCCCCTGCAGCGCGGGGGAGGCGGGTGAGCGGGGGGCAGGTCGCCCAACAGTGGGGGGAGCGAAGGGACACTGGCAGCCCTTGTTCTGTGCCCCAGGGCAGCACCCACTTGGCCCAGCTCAGCTCCTGGGGCGCCTGCCAGGCTGGGCGAGGGGGGAGTGGGAGGAATTCCCAGCCGGTCTGGGGACAGAGTATCGGGTTATGGGGCTGCCAAGCACCGACCCCCCTGCCAGTCCAGCCCCCCACTATGCAGCCCTGCACACACACACCCCACACACACTATATCCTTGCATCACCCTATACAGACACACACTATATTCCTACACACATGTGCACACACACACACTGTACCTCCTACCCAAACCTACACAGACAGACACACTATACCATCTGCACAACCGTACACACACACTATACCTTTTCCACCATCTACATGCTATACACACACTCTGTACCCTTTGCACTACCCACCTACATACACACACACACTGTACCCCTGCACAACCGTATACAGACACACACGCACTCTGCCCCCTGCACAACCCACCTACACACACACTGTACACCCTATACAACCCTACACACACACTATACCCCTGCACAACCGCCCCAATGCTCCCTGCACAACCCTACACACACATACACACTATACCCTTTGCACCATCCTACACACACACACCGCACAGACACACACACTACTTTCTGCACACACAGCTGCACAAGCCTGCTCCACACACTATACTCCCTGCACAACCCTACACACCTACAAACACACACATACACTATATCTACTGCATCATCCAAGACACACACACTGTATGCACTCTGCACAACCCTACACACACACACACACACTATACCCCCTGCACAACCCTACACACACTAACATACACTCTATATACTCTGCATCATCCTATACACACACATTATACCCCCTGCACAATGCTCCTACAGACATACACAATACCCCTGCACAACCCTATACACACACACACTATACACCCTGCCCTCCACTGTACGCTCCTTCACAACCCACATACCACCACTTGCACAGCCCCCCACACTATACCCACACTCTATCCCCTGCGCAACCTTACAGTATAGAATCACCCTATACAATCACACTATACACCCCACTGTACCCTCCTTCACAACCCACCTACACACACACACACACTACATCCCAGCACAATCGCCACACGCTATGCACCCCGCACAACCCCCCTAAGCACACTGTACCCCTGAAAAACTCCTCTACCCACACTATACAACCCTAAATACACAATACAACCCCTGCACAACCCCATCACACACACTCTATACCCCTGCAAAACTCCCACAATACCCTCCAGCACAACCTACACAAACACTACCCCGTGCACACCTCCCTGCAAAACCCTGCTCCACAAACACACTGCTGCAACCTCCCATCCACACAGTACACCCCCAGCACAACCTACACACACATGCTCTGCCCTCTGCACACATACCGTACACACTTTACCCTCTGCACAACCCACCTACACATACACACACTATCCCCTCTGAAGAACCTATACACACATACCATACTGTACAGCACAAACACACACTTCACCCCCTGCATGCCCCCCACTATGCCTCCTGCACAACGCCCACAGTACACACACACACACACACACACACACACAACACTCTCTGCACACACCCCAGCACAACTCCCCACACTATACCCCCTGCACTCACACCATACGCTCCCAGCACAACCCCCTCACCACACACACACGCCCCCTGTGCTGGGAGCCGGCACTGGCCCAAACGTGGGCTTCCCACACAGCAGCACACCACAGCCCATGCCAGCCAGCTCACCGCTGGACACCCTGATTCCTGCTCTGCCCGCCCTGGCACCCTCCTGAGCTAATAATGGGGGATTTCAACTATCTTTGCATTGGTCTTCACAGTTGAGGATGTGAGGGAAATTCCCAAACCTGAGTCATTCTTTTTGGGTGACAGATCTGAGGAACTGTCCCAAATTGAGGTGTCAGAGGAGGTTTTGGAACCATTGATAAACTAAACAGTAATAAGTCTCCAGGACACCACCACCCCCAGACACACAGGAATAACTCGGGGCTGAACTCCGCGAGAGCCATGCTCAGTCTGCCCCTGCCCTGCTGCTGTGGGCTCCAGCATGGCCCCCTGCCACCCACGGAGTCTGGCCCTTGACATCTCGGGCTCTATCCGCCCACGCGAGAGCCACCCTTGTACGTTACACACGTGGGGTTAGTGCCCCTGTGCCAGCCCCATCTCCTCCCCTCTCCACACCCAGCGTGCCTGCTCTGGGGCATTGGGCCTCACAGGGCCCCGGGGAGTCAGGCAAGCCCCAGCACAGCTCCAGGGGGCACTGCTCAGAAGCCAGGGATCATTAATGAGCCAAGGTTCCTAACGCTGGGCGGGGGGGAGTGGGGGCACGGCTCTCCAGCCCGGGCGGGATGCACAGTGAGGGGGGCAGTGCCAATGGCTAACGCTCCAGGGGGCAGGCTCACACCTGGGACTGCTTTGCCCTTCCCCTGCCAGACCCTGCCTCTGCTCCCACAGCAGGGGCAGCGCTGGAGACATCTCACCCCCCAGGCCAGAGGTGGGGCCACGCTGGCCCCTTGCTTTCACTGTGCCCTATTGCTGCCTCTGGGAGACGGGGCCACCAGCGGAGCCTCTGTTCAGGCCTGATGCTCTCAACTCCAGCGTGAAGGAGGCCAGGTGCCCGGTCTGCTCACCTGCCTCCCCGAAAACCAGGAGTAAAACCAGCCTTGGGCCCACTAAGGGCAGGGAGAGGCGGCCCCAGGAACCATGAAAAGCAGAGCGCTGCAGGAGGGGAAGGAACCTCCCAGGCCAGCCGCCTGCACTGAGGCCTTTCTGCTAGAGAAGGGGGATTTTAGCACACATTAATGCTGATGCTGCAGTGAGAAGAGGGGAGGGCCCTGGGGGAGGGGGCTGGTCACATGGGAGTGGACAGCTGTGAAACAACTGGATCTAAAGAAAGGCTTTGAAACCCCTCGCCCCGCCCCCAGGACCTCACTCTCTGAGCTTCTCAGCTGCGGGCCTGTAGGGATGTTCTGTGTGGCAGGGGAGGGGGGAGCAAGTGCATTCTGACCCCCGCTCCCAACTACTCCCCCCAAAGCCTTTGAAAGCAGAGCCAGCCTCCCCTCCAGCCCCCGGCGCCAGCGCTTGGGTCCACAGCCCCTGCCGCACGGCTCAGCCACTTGGAAAGCAGCAGCGATCGATCGGGCTCCTCTGAGCAGCAAAGGCAGCGAGTGAGCGGGCCCAGAATAAATAACCCTGGGACTGGCTAGAGAACCCGGGGGCCAGGAAGGGACGTGCAGCCGGAGGGGTGTGAACCAGACAGAGCATCTCTTTGGCAACACGCGCACCCAGGCATGTGTATATATATATATATATGTATATATATACACACACACACACACACACACGTGTGCACCAGCCAAATCTGCCAGGCACTAGCTCATGCGCACGTATACAAGCAAATGAGCACAATCAGATGAACATGGGCATGTCCCCACGCTGAGGGTGTGCCGCTTCCTGCAGTGAGGGAAGGGGCTCGTCATTAGCGCCCCCCGCACCCCCGCCCCGAGGTGGCAGCTAGCTCAGCATAGCAGTGTATGGGAGGGAGCGACGGTTCTCACAGCCCTGACTGATGCAGCTAGGTCACCCTAAGCGAGGCCGGGCACTCAGCGACACCCACCTGCAGACATGGGCACTCGGCCCTCCCACGTCCTCCCACGCCCAAAGACACCCCAATGCACCCACAGACACGGGCACACGGCCCTCCCACGCCCTCCCCCACACAGACCCCAATGCACCTGCAGACATGGGCACACGGCCCTCCATGCCCTTCCCCACACAGACACGCCAATGCACCCGCAGACATGGGCACACGGCTCCCCACCGCCCTCCCCCACACAGACACAGACACCCCAATGCACCCGCAGACATGGGCACACGGCTCCCCACCGCCCTCCCCCACACAGACACAGACACCCCAATGCACCCGCAGACAGGGGCACACGGCCCCCCCACACTCTCCCCCACACAGACACAGACACCCCAATGCACCCGCAGACAGGGGCACACGGCCCCCCACGCTCTCCCCCACACAGACAGACACCCCAATGCACCCGCAGACACAGGCACACGCCCCCCCACGCCCTCCCCCACAAAGACACCCCAATGCACCCGCAGACAGGGGCACACGGCCCCCCCACGCTCTCCCCCACACAGACACAGACACCCCAATGCACCCGCAGACAGGGGCACACGGCCCCCCCACGCTCTCCCCCACACAGACACAGACACCCCAATGCACCCGCAGACAGGGGCACACGGCTCCCCCACGCTCTCCCCCACACAGACACAGACACCCCAATGCACCCGCAGACAGGGGCACACGGCCCCCCCACGCCCTCCCCCACACAGACACAGACACCCCAATGCACCCGCAGACAGGGGCACACGGCCCCCCCACGCCCTCCCCCACACAGGCACAGACACCCCAATGCACCCGCAGACACGGGCACACGCCCCCCCACGCCCTCCCCCACAAAGACAGACACCCCAATGCACCCGCAGACAGGGGCACACGGCCCCCCACGCCCTCCCCCACACAGACACAGACGCCCCAATGCACCCGCAGACACGCTGCACAATGCGGGCAGGCGCAGGCACCGTGGCTGGGGCTGTCCAGAGCCTGGCTGGGGCCCCCCTCCCCATCTCAGCACCATTGTTGGGCCAGGCTTCGCCACTGCCATAAGGACAATGAGCGTCAGCAGAACAGCCCCTTCTCCCAGCCCAAGCCAGCGCTGCCTGCCCATCCCAGGGGGAGCGTCCCAGGCAGGGCTGCAGCGTGGGACAGGGGGCCAAGGGCACCCTCTGCTGCCCAGACTGCAAAGTAGAGGTGGGAGCAGCGAGGGCTTTGCCAGCACCCTGGACAGCACCAAGCTGCCTGCCTGGGGCATGGCGGGGTGGGGGGGCAGGGGGGAGTTGCCTGCAGCACGGCTGGTGCCCAGCCCTCCATGTTTTCTTGCAGAGCCAGGATTTCCTGAGCCCCCACTTCCCCTCGGCCACCTGCTGTCCATAGTGCAAGGCCGCTGCACACGTGTCCTGCATGGACAGGCAGGTGCACAGGGGCCAGTGTCTCCATTAACAGCCAGCCACGAGCTGGAACTGAAACCACCCCTGGGGTCCCTGACCAGACAGCTGGGGGGTGGGGGGGGGGCTGGATCCCCAGATCTCAGCTCGAACCAGGCTCTTTCCCAGCTTCTCCTCTCCACCCAAAGGAGATTGCCTTGATCTCCTCTTCTCCTGCATCTCCCTCAGCCAGCAACCCTCTGCCCTCCCCCAGCTGCAACCCCCCAGCTGCCCGGCCTGCTGCCAGCAATGTCTCTTTGTCCCTCTTCGACTTAGATCGCCAGCTCCCTTGGGCAGTGACTGTTCTGCATTTGTACACACCTAGCACCATGGGGCCTGCTGCAGGACTCCCAGCTGACGCACATAATGCAGATGGGGAACCCCCTGGGCTCAGGTGCCCAGAGGAGAATCGCTTCTGGAACAAGCTGTGCCCTGCTGGCTCAACTGCAGGGGAACCAGGCAGCCCAGCTCTGGCTCTTCTCCATCCTAGTGCCAGTGGAGAGCTGGGCTGGCGAAGCCTCTACGGATCAGCGTGGAGGCACTGGGGCGGAGATGGAGATTTCGAGGGGGATTTTCCACTGAGTGGCCAGAGCTGGGCCCATCCTAGCACTTGACCCTCCCCCTGGGTCATTGGAAAGGAATTCAGATCACACACTGCTTCCAAATGCCAAGCCACCGCCCCCACACCAGGTTCAGCATGAACCCGAGCCTACGGCCACCCTGGAACCCCACCGAGCGCTGGGCCAGACGTGAGCAGCCACGTACAGCCATCCACTGGACAAACCCAGTCCGGGTCATTCCCCTCAACAGCCAGCCAGGTCAACGGGCTCATCTCCCATGGGAGGGGAGCAGCTGGGACCCGCTGGGCCAAAGCGCAGACAGACTGGCTTCCGCTACGCAGCAGGTGATCAAAGGAGCCCCTGCCCAAAGCTCTAAGCACCGCTCCATCCCACAGAGCTTGGCTGGGGAGGCTGCGGTTGCTTCTGGAGTGAAGCACAATGGGGACGGTTATCCCTGTGGGTGTGTTTGCAAGCCTCCATCTGAACAGCCGCCAGCTCAGATTCCATCAGTGCCAGCCTGGGAGGGACCCCGCGGTGCGATCAACACTCAGGTGTCATGGCCCTTCAAAGCCAGCTATGGGGCAGAAGGGCAGACAGGTGCCCTCTACAGCCACAGCCAAGCTATTAGGGGTCCCAGTGGATAGGGCACCTGCTCCCTGCTGGCCACACTAGCCTAGAGAAGACAAGGCCCTTTGCCCAACCAGTCCCCAGGGGGCTGTGTCTAACAGGCCAGCCAGCCCCAGAGAGAGGCCCTTGGTGGGAGATGCCTGCACTGCCGAGTGCCATGGCCGGGGTCGGGAGGTGAAAAGCCACTCAGCCAGTGCTGGGATCGTGGCTTGGGGCTCTGGGCTGAGCCAGAAGCCAGCACTCCGGGTGTTAAATCCTTTCCTCAGCATGCAGTGACGCTCAGGGGAGGAGAGCCTGCACGGCACTGGGAGAGCTAATGAAGCCATTGCTGTGGCGCCCCTGGGCAATGTGGGCACTGAGTGATCTTCCCTGCTAGCTGGGTATGACTGCCTGGCACTCCTGCCAAGACCTGCCGGAGTCAGCGCTGCCCTCGGCGGGCGTCTCTCCAGGGTCCTCCTTGGGCTCCTGGCCCGGGAGAAGAGGGTCCCTGGCTCTGAAACAAGCTGTTTGCTGCAGCTGCTCTCAGCTCCTCTCTGGCTGCGAAGGGCTTTGCACGTCAGTCACTGCAGCAGGAGGGACCCCGGCCAAGGGCAGGCAGCCCGGAGCGCTGCCCTGGGAAGGGAGTTAGCCAGCAAAGGACGCTGACATCAGGGGAGCTGGTTTCAGGCTGCAGTGGGCAAGACACACTGGGCCCAATTTCTCCCCAAGGGAGCCCATGTGTCCAGGAGAGGTTTGGCCCAAGCAGCAAGGGCTACGAAGGGGTTTTCTTTGCAATGGATTTTTAGCTGATCTTAGAGGTTCTTTGCCAGCAGGAGCCTTGTGAGGACTCCCCAGGCAGCCCCGTGTCTGCAGCGTTAGGGTCCAAGGTGCCCTGCGTGTCTCGCACAGACAGACCCCCTGCTCCTACGAACGGGGATTGCTGGGGCGCGGCCTCACCCACCGCAGACCCGATGGCTCAGGCAGCAGGGGCGTAACCAGGGGGCCTCCATCCCAGCAAATCCATTGCACGTGGGTCAAGAAGATGCGCATGGTCTAACATGATCACATGCAGCACCACTACGCACCACTGCGGTCAGCAAGTCCCTTGCCAACCTACCCTGCTGGGTGGGCCCGGGGCCATGCCAGCAGCCTGGCTCGCGCTTGGGAGCCGCTGCCCAGCCAGAGCCGTGCACATGGCAGAGAGAACCCAGTGTCAGAACAGCCCCCTCCTCCCACACTCCTGCAGTGCCACACCCAGGAAACTAGCTGGCACCATCTCAGCCACTCCTCCTCTGACCGCCCAGTATCTAATCCCACCCCACGCCTCCCTCTCCCGCATGGCTCCCAAGCATCCAGTGCAAGCCCTCATGCAAACCCTCTGCGTCCTTGTGACCAAACGCTCCCAAGAGAGAATCCAGGGGGAAAGCAGAACCACGGATGTGTGGACACACGGGTCTGTGCTCAGGCACTGCCCCGGCCAGCCCCGCTCCCCAACTGCGCCATCAGACACAGTCCCTGCCCAGCGCTCGGCTGGCAGCCGGTTGGGCTCATTTGTGTTATCATTGCACTGCATGAAACCCTCCGGGGAGGGCAGGTAATGTGGACAGAAGGAAAACCTGGCGTTTCACCCAGCGCTGGTTGGGCTGGATTTAGTGTGATCAGAAGGAACCTGCCCTGATTGGCTCCAACAAACCGACCATGCCCTGACTCCCACCAGCCACCAGTGCTGCCGTGCGGGGAGGTCACAGGCTCTGATGCCCCATCTCAGGGTTCAGAGCTCGCAGGGGAGGGCCCTTGGGGCCCTGAGCCAGCACTGCAGGGCGTGGGCAGAGCCACGCAGCAGCTCAGCGAGAGCAGCGTGGGCGCAACTGACAGAGCAGCAGTGCCAAGAGGGGAGTGAGTCACCCAGAGAGACCCCAGGGGGTATGCGGCCATGCCAGGCAGGCAGGCACCGCTCTGTCATCGGACCTGGCAGGGTGACCTGCTACAGGGCTGGGCGGTGCGAGGAGTGGATGGCACAGAATTAGATTTGACACCACTGTGCCATGAGTACCTGCTCTAAGAGATCCAGCCAAGTGCCCGGGGCACCCTGCCCTGCCAGGCCAGCTCCACAGGTGATCCAGCCAGGTGCCCCGGGACACCCTGCCCAGACAGGCCAGCTCCACAGGAGATCCAGCCACGTGCCCGGGATACCCTGCCCAGCCGGGCCAGCTCCACAGGAGATCCAGCCAGGTGCCCCGGGACACCCTGCCCAGACAGGCCAGCTCCACAGGAGATCCAGCCACGTGCCCGGGATACCCTGCCCAGACAGGCCAGCTCCACAGGTGATCCAGCCACGTGCCCGGGATACCCTGCCCTGCCAGGCCAGCTCCACAGGAGATCCAGCCGGGTGCCCCGGGACACCCCGCCCAGCCGGGCCAGCTCTGCACAGACCTTCAGGCATCTCCTTCCAGACGAGAGGCTGCCGTGCACTGACACCAAGCGTCCCCAGGCCTCTTCAACCCATGTCCGCGAAGGGGTCCTCCAGCCTTAACCCCAACCCCAAGGTGAGGCACCATCCTGCCCTCCACCTGGAGTTAACTCACCCCAGCTCTGGCAGAGTGGGGCCAGGCAGGGGCAGTGCCTGGTGCGGAGGAAACATGATTGTTAGCAGCATTAAAAGCTCCTTCCCCGTGGTGTCCCCCCATTTCCTGTTCACACCGACAGGTCCCTGCCAGGTGGGGCAGTAGGGCACTTACAGAGCTCACCCCTTACCCTACTTGGCAGAGAGGGTGTGACATGACCCGGAGCCGCCGCCGCCCCGCCCCCAGACCAGGCTTGGACGAAGGCAGAATGTTAAACTGAAAGACAGCACAGCCCTTCATGTGCCTCCAGAGCCCCCTCCAGCCCTGCACGTGCCCCCATAACCCCACAGAGCCCAGCGCTGAGCATGCCCCCAGAGCCCCCCCCCCCCCCGCCGCCCGCGCAGCACAATACCATTTCTGCGCTTAGAAATGGTATTGTCGCTTAGAAATGGTATTGTCCCCACCACACTCCCCCGGTGCGAGTGTAAGTTACATAGGAGACAACAGCTCCCAGGAGAAACAACACAACTATATATAACCTGTGCACACCCCCCTCCCCCCAATGCACCCCTCCCCCGTCAACACCCCTCCTGCCAACACACCCCTCTCCCCCGCCAATCTGCCACCCCCACACACAGCACTGCCAGCCCCAGCGTACAAAACACACGTGACAAGATCTTCACAAAATCAGGAATTGACTTCAAATCATGAGGTTTAAAATCTCTTCATTTCCGTCACCCTGTCTCCTGGACTAGTCAAGCAGGCACCTTCTGAGTGGGCCCCCCCCCCCCCGCCCCGCCGCACGCGGGTTTCAAGCTGCTCAGCACCAGGAGGACCAGGAACTTTTTTTAAAGAACTAAAGCAAGATTAAAAAAGAAAAACTTGTAGCACCTTAGAGACTAACAAATTTATTTCAGCATAAGCTTTCGTGGGTTAGAACCCACTTCATCGGATGCATGGAATGAAACATACAGTAGACAGATATTTATACAGTCAGAGAAACATGATAAGGTGGAGGTGCATAGACCAACCTTAAGAGGCTAATTAATTGAGAGGAACCATAACAGCAGGGGAAGAAAAACCTTTGAAGTGATAAACAAGATGGTCACACAGGTGTGAATGAGGATCGTTAACTAAAGGGAAATAGATTCAATTAACATAAAGCAAGATTCTCGCCCCAGGACCTGACTCCTGGAGCTGGAGCTTTAAGAGAAACCCAAACCTGTGAGACTCCCCGTAAAACCCCACAACAGCCAGCAAGAGCCGACTGCACAGCCCCCCCGACCCACTCGCCACATGGGCACACACACGCTCCCTGGACGTGCATACACACACGCCAATACTCTGTACGCGCACACATATACATGCATCCCCTGTACGTGCACGCACACAAGCACCCACTGTAGATGCGCACACACACGCACCCCCCGTACGCACACACGCACCCCCCGTACATGTACACGCACACTTCCTGTACGTGTAAGCACACACATACACAAACACACATGCACCCCCTGTACGTACAAACACACACACACACACCTCCCTCTATGCACCTGCACACCCAGCAAACCACAACTCCAGCTCAGCACAGGGACCCGACCCACCCCACCCTCCCTCCAGCCACGCCAGCCCCACCCTGACACCCCCCCATTAGCACCACCCCAGCTTCTCCGGACCCAGGGCTCCCCAGGTGCCCAAGCCCCAGCCCAGGGATTCGGGCCAGTCCATGAGCTCTCTGGAGATGGGCCCCAGGCCTGGGAGGGACAGGATGAGCTGGGGTTTGGGTCTGGCTGCCCCTAGGGGCAGATCCTCCAGAGAGCTCAGCACACCGGGAAATCTGCCCCAGGCGCCGGTGCAGAGCAGCTGGACATCCGGCCCCGAGCCTCTCGGTGGGAGTGACTGGTATGTATGCCTGGGCTGGAGAGAGACGGCGCCGGACCCCCGCCCTGCCCGGTGCCACGAGCCAGCAGAGCTCTCCTGGCTGCAGCCCAGCTCCACACCAGACGTGGGTCCAGCCTATGGAGGCGCTGGAGAGACAGAGAGACGCTCCAGCCTCAAACACCCACTCCTGCTCCCGTGCCCGGCAGCACTAGTGGGGTGACAGGAGACGCCAGCGCCCCGTCCCTGGGGTGGGGTGCCAGCGTGGCTCTGGGAAACAAATGGGGAGATTTCGCCGGGGAGGGAGATCAAAGGCACCACGGCCACCCTGCAACTTCCCCTTCATCTGGCCATGCAGGCGGCTGCTTGTCCTGGTCACAGAGCGACTGGCCTGGCCCTGCCTGCAGCTAGAGAACAGGCCCATATCTGGGTCAGAGCAAGCAGATCATCTCCGCCAAGTGCTGTCCAGCCCCACACATGGAGTCTATCACGGAACGCAGCAGCCTCCCAGCCCATCGGAGCCCAGGGATCAGTGCCACAGGCAGAGAACAGGAGGAACCGAGGGCACCAGCAATGGCAGGGCAGTGGGTCAGGGAAATGTCCCACGATAATCCTGGCAAGGGTCCCACACACTGCAGAGGAAGGCAAAACTCCCCCAAGGTCCCTGCCAATCTGACCCCTGCAAATCCCCTCCTGCCAGGCTGACCCAGTAGGCCCTGGGAGCATGACAAAAACCAGCCAAGCTCCTGAGAGAGAGAATGCATGTGCCACCTCAGAACCCTGGCCCAACTTGCCCTACATCCCAGCTCTAGGGATAGCTCAGTGGTTTGAGCATTGGCCTGCTAAACCCAGGGTTGTGAGTTCAATTCTTGAGGGGGCCATTTAGGGATCTGGGGCAAAAATTGGGGATTGGTCCCGCTTTGAACGGGGGGTTAGACTAGATGACCTCCTAAAATCCCTTCCAACCCTGATATTCTATGATTCTAGCCCTGACACTTCAGAGGACGGAGATTGAAAAAAACCCTCCCAGAATATACTTGTGGGAGAGAGAATTCCTTCCTGACCCCTGCCAGTGGCCAATCGAAACCCTGAAGCATGAGCATTAGAAGATAAGATGTAAACAAGAGGTGAGCAGCAGGCTGCTGAGCACTGCCTCCAAGCAACCCCTCGTACAATTGCATGCACAAATGTGTCCAAAAATCAAGGCCTGCGCTCTGATCCCCCCCCCCCCCGGATGCTCGTTACACATTCCTTCCAGAGCGGTGCCAGCTGCGGAGCTGCAGCTGCACAAACAAAGGGGGCAATGCCACAGACTACACCAGCTCCGCTAGAAAACTCTGATGCGGGGAGCCTGGGGGCAGGAAACCAGCAAGGCTCTGGCAAGCAGCAGAGAGGCAGGATTCCCGAAAAGCTGTCCACGCAGCCGGCCCTGCAACGGCCAAGGCAAAGTGCAGCAGGTTTGTATGGAACGGGCACTCACAGGGCCTCCCCGCTGGTGACTGGGAGAGACGGGTGCCGAGGGGCGAAGGCCCCCCAAGACTTGAAATGGGGGGGTGCCAATGTAGCAAATTAATGCAAAGCAACCCAGCAAGAGGGGCAGAGGAGCAAAGTGCCAAGCAAACGCCAAGACAGCCAGCAGGGAACTGAGCACCATGGCAAGGGGAGACACCGCAGCAGCCTCCCTCGGTTCGGCTCAGGGTGCAAGACAGAGACGCTTGGGCAGAAGGTGCGATGGAAGTGCAAAGAATGGGACTGTGGGAGGGAGGCGTGTGAATGAAGAGTCAGCACGCGAGGAGTCCGGGGGCACTGGTGTGTGAGTACACGTGCACACACTCGCTGGCAGGCCGGGCTCCGTGCGTGCATTCTGCAGGCAACATGGGCGTGCAGTGTGCACACTGGCTGCTGAGTGTGGGCGGGGACTCACTGCACACGGGTGTGCGCTGGGAGCACGCGTGCCCCCAGCTTGGTTGAGCAAGCGGATTAGATGGAGCCAATCGCCGGTCGATCGCTGCATGGCCCTGAGTGCGCCTCTCGGGGCGATGAAAAACGTCGGGGGGGAAGGAGCAGTTTGTTTGCACCCAGGCACGTTCAGCAGCAGCCCGAGAAAAGTCTCACCACAGCTCTGCCAGCACCCCTCAATCCCGACCTGCAGCCCCCTGCTCGTCCGGCCCCCTCAATCCCGACCCGCAGCCCCTTGCTCGTCCGGCCCCCTCAACTCTGCCAGCGCCCCTCAATCCTGACCCGCAGCCCCCTGCTCGTCCGGCCCCCGCAGCTCTACCAGCGCCCCTCAATACCGACCCGCAGCCCCCTGCTCGTCCGGCCCCCGCAGCTCTGCCAGCGCCCCTCAATACCGACCCGCAGCCCCCTGCTCGTCCGGCCCCCGCAGCTCTGCCAGCGCCCCTCAATCCCGACCCGCAGCCCCTTGCTCGTCCGGCCCCCGCAGCTCTGCCAGCGCCCCTCAATACCGACCCGCAGCCCCCTGCTCGTCCGGCCCCCGCAGCTCTGCCAGCGCCCCTCAATACCGACCCGCAGCCCCCTGCTCGTCCAGCCCCCTCAGCTCTGCCGGCGCCCCTCAATCCCGACCCGGAGCCCCCTGCTCATCCGGCCCCCGCAGCTCTGCCAGCGCCCCTCAATACCGACCCACAGCCCCCTGCTCGTCCGGCCCCCGCAGCTCTGCCAGCGCCCCTCAATACCGACCCGCAGTCCCCTGCTCGTCCGGCCCCCTCAGCTCTGCCAGCGCCCCTCAATCCTGACCCACAGCCCCTTGCTCGTCCGGCCCCCTCAGCTCTGCCGGCGCCCCTCAATACCGACCCGCAGTCCCCTGCTCGTCCGGCCCCCTCAGCTCTGCCAGCGCCCCTCAATACCGACCCACAGCCCCCTGCTCGTCCGGCCCCTGCAGCTCTGCCGGCGCCCCTCAATCCCGACCCGCAGCCCCTTGCTCGTCCAGCCCCCTCAGCTCTGCCGGCGCCCCTCAATCCCGACCCGGAGCCCCCTGCTCGTCCGGCCCCCTCAGCTCTGCCAGCGCCCTGCAATCCTGACCCCTTCAACACACATGCCGGCCAGAGGCTGACCTAACCGAGCGCAAAGGATCAGCCCTGGCCCGAGGGCGGGGGCTTGCTGGTCTGAACCAGCCCATTTAACAACACCCTCCCTGATGCTGCCCAATCCCACCTCTACCACCAGCGCCCATAAAGCCCCTAGAGCAGTAGGTCTCATCCTGGTGAGGGGCAGCCCAGAGCAGGCTGAGACCCCCGGCCCAGGGAGTTTGTGCAATGCAGCACGTGACCTTGATCCCAGCAGTCCCATGGCCTGCCAGTGGGTATTGTCTGACACAAGCAAAGAGCCAGGCTCCCACCTTTACGTGAGGTCTCGTGCGCCCAGCACCTTCCATTGTCAAACCCCAGGCTTTAGCACAGAAATGCCACGTTGAGCTGCAGGCTAGTATCCAGGACACCCCGGTTCTATTCCAGGCTCTGACATCGATTCCCTGAATGCCCGGAGAAAAGCCACTTTCCCCCTCTGACAATAGGGACTGAGAATACCAACCCACCTGGGCAAAGTGCTTTGAGATACTCAGAGAACAGGGGCAGGCAGCTCAGAGCTTCCCCTGGCTGGGAGAGAGCAGCGCTACCCTCCCACGGCGGAAGTGACTCTGGGATGCAGATTGAGACGGGATCGCCGGGTACCAGCCACAGCGTCTTCCTCCCTCCTTCACCTGGCAGACACCAGCTGTGCTAATACTCTGCGGGAACCCATCCAGTAACTCAGCCCTGCACAGCCTAATGCAGGGCTCCTCTGGATGGTAACAAGCACGGAGCAAGGTCACGAGCAGGTTGGAAACCCAGCACACCCGTCCATCAAGGAGCTGCACCACGCGGAGACATGGCGGTTTCAAATGCTCCCTTCCCCATTGGGTCTATGTGCCACATTCCCCCTTAACTGTTGCCAGCCATGGGAGCCCAGCTGGGCACACTGCAGCCTCTGGAGGGCAAGGAAAGGCCTGGAGGAATATTTCAGCCCATTCTCACACCCTGAAAATGTCTCTCCTCTGTCACATTCCCCCCGCCAAGCCCAGCTACACCAGCCCAGGAAAGCTGCAAGCACTTCAGCAGGAACCGCTGTGGGGTTGACAAGTGGGGCCAGCCCTGGCTTGACACACCATGGGAGGCCAAGTGCTCCGATCTCCAGCAGCCCGGATTTCACTGGGCATTTGCCCTGCTTGGAGTGCAAGGAGGACGTGGCTCCTGGCCGGCTCATGGAATCAGAGGGGAAGCAAATCCTTTCACCCGTAGGCCACCAGTGTGAGTCCTGCACAGGACTGTAGCCACAGAACTTCCCTGAGGTGAAGTGTTTGGGGGAACTCTCGCTCCAGCGGATCCAGAGCCACCAATGAGTGAATGGGCCAGAGGTCTGGGACTCGCCCAAGCACTGCAGGATGTCCCGAGCATTATTACCCGGCTGGCTCAGCCGTGTCCTGGCGGAGAGACCAGTCGTCAAAGTACCAGCCCTGGGGGCCCTGTGCGAGCTGCCCCCCGGTCTGCATGTGCCCACGGCATCCCTTGCGACAGTGCAGGCCTGGCGCAGTGGGGCACAGCCGGCTATTCAGGGCCAGTAAAGCTTGCAGGGTGCTAACTCACAGTGGTGCTACCCCTCCGGGCAATGGACTGCGCAGAGCGGCTGGTCCCCATCCCCTCACACCCGCTAGCCCGTGGAGGCTGGGCTGCCAGGAGTCCTGCTGCATCCTGCCCTGTCCAGTGGAGTGCGGCGCCCGGGAAGCGGGGTCGCTCTCCCCGGCCCCGGGGCTCCCCTTGCTCAGGCACAAGGAGCAGCGGGAGGCGCGGGGCAGATTGAGCCTTGCAGTGGCACCTGCCCGGGGTCTCGGGGGAGCCCTGCACCTTGGCACGGCAGCGCCAGCAGGGACCGGCTACTTGCCTGTGTCTGGAGGAGCAGCCGGGGCCAGCGCCAGCCCCAGCGCCCAGCCGGATTCCTGCCCCGGAGGCCACAGGCCCTTTGCGAGCTGCACCCAGCGGGTGGGGCGCCCAGCGGGTGGGGCGCCCCGGGGCCCTCCGCTTCCCCTGCCCAGGGCCAGGGCCGGTAACACGGTCCCCGCCGGGGCGCGCCGGCAGGAGCGCTCAGCGCTGCAGAGCCACCCCCAGCCCGGAGCCGGCGAACACCCCCGGGCCCCGGCCCCGGCCCCGGCCCCCATCTCGGGGCGCGTCCGCCCGGGCAGCCGCGAAACTGAGGCACGGGGGGGGGGGCCGACTTGCCCGGCGCCGGGGCTCGGCAGAGCCGAGGAAGGGACCCAGGAGTCCGGGCTCCGCGGGGCGGGGTCTCTTACCGCAGCGGCGGGGGGCTCCCGGGAGCGCAGCCGGCGGGTCTCAGCGGCGGAGCCGAGCCGAGCGCTCCCCAGCGCAGCCGCTACGGCTCTGAGGCGAGCGAGGCAGAGCCGGCAAGTCACGTGAGCAGCCCAGCCCGGCGCGAGCGCTGCCATTGGCGCGCGGGCCCCGCGCCCCCGGCCCCGCTGCCGGCCCCGGGCAGGGCTCGCGCCCCCTGCCGCGCGCGGCCAAGCGGCTGCTCCAGGGGCGCGGCCCGGCGCTCTCGGGCGCGGGGTGCAGCCCCTGGCACGTGCCGGGCTGCCCGGGAGCTGCTTTGCACCGGGGCGCAGCGCGGACCCCGCCGCCAGAGCCCAGCCCTGGGATGAGGCACCAGACCAAGGCCCTGGGCACCTGCCATTAACCCCCCGGCTGCACCTTCCCCTAAAGCAAGCGGGGAACCCGCCGTGCAGACAGCCCCGCTCCCGCCATCCCGCCGTACAGCGCCCGTGTGCTGGGCAGTGCGTGGCGGCGGCTCGCCATGTCCCTGGTCTCACCCCGGCCGGGGGCTCGCACTCCAGCGCTCCCAGGGAGCCAGATCGGGGCGGGAGACGGGCCCTGATCCTCTGGGGTGCTCAGCACCCACTGCCATCAGCAGGGCGAGGGCGCTGAGCACACAGGCAGCTGGGGCGGCTCCAGCAGAGACGGAGACCCGGGTTCGGGTCCCTGCTCGGGACCGTGGGCGAATCACGTCATCTGACGCGTGGGTAGACCAGGGCCAGTGCTGCCATCGGAACTGCCTGGGCACAGAGATAGAGATGCTAACCCACCCCCCCCCCCCAATGGCGGGTCAGGCCGGATTAACCTTTTGTGGGTCTGGCTACTAACGACATATTTGTGGGCCGTGGGGGTAATGGCCCAGGGGGGGTCGGTCCCCAGTGCGAGGTCACTATTCACAAACGGCAGTTGCCAGATACGCACTGGCCCACCCGGCCCTGTGCTGCCAGCGTGCCCCTTCCCCTCAGGGATGGGCCCATGCTGTGCCAGAGCCCCACAGACCCGCTATGCCCAGCCCCCCGAGATCCTGCCACAAATGCACAGCGCCCTGCACAACACTACCCTGCCCACAGCCCCACAACTGCCCAGCACCCCGCACAGAACCCCCACTCCCTAGTGCCCCCTCACAGCCCAGCACCCCACCCCCTAGACTCCCCAGAGACCCCCTCCCCTCGCCTTGCCTCCAGGCCGCACTCACCAGCCCTGCTGGGAGGTGACTGTGTCTGCCAGGCTGAGCCCGCGGCACAGCCAGGGCTGGACCCAGGGCCAGGAATGGCTCCGGTCCCTCAGGAGTGGTGCGATCAGCCAGGCCAGGGCCTGTCCCAGCCAGGCTCCCTGAAGACGCACTTGCCTGGAGGAGCCCAGCCAAGCTCCGCACACTGTCCGTCCCCCCAGGCTGAGACTAGCCAGGCTTCTGCACCAGTCTCAGGTGGCTCAGCTCTGGGGAGACAGGCAGGGCCCCACAGGCCCGGAGCCGGAGGTGCACTGGGGTCTGGCCAGGGGGCAGAGAGGAGCCGGTGGGTAGGGCCAGGGGCAGAGAGGAGCTCTGAGGCAGGCCAAGAGGAGCAAGTGGTGGTGTGGGGGAGCCAGCGGCTGGCGGCGTCTCAGGGCACAGTGCAAGCGGAGCAGGCTGGGGCCCCTTCTGAGCATGGGCCTGACTCCATGGCACCACGGCCACCACTGTAAACCCAGGCCGGGACAGCTGGTGTGCTCAACCTCTCTGTGCTCTGGCCTCTGCAAGGCAGCTCTGCACAGGGCAGGCTCCAACCCCCCACCCTCCCCCGAAGGGATCCTAGGCGGTTGCCTAGGGCGCCAGGATTTGGGGGGCGGCGGGCAGCCATGGTGAGCCGCCCCCCTGCATCCCTGCTCAGCGGGGAGCCTGAGCTCCTGCGGGCGGGGGGGGTGGCGTTGCGGGGTGGGGGGGCAGCGCAGGGCTGGTGCAAGGAGGTTTCCTGCAGGGAAGGAGCTGTTGACCTCAATTAGTCTCCAGGATCAGCGTTGGGCCAAAGCAGGGCTCCACTCTGGGGCCTGTTGGAGCAGAGCTGTAACTAGAGATTGTTGTGCCCGAGGCGCAAAGGAAGGACCCCCGCTGCCGAAATGCCGCCGAAGATGGCAGCACCCCAAATGCTGCAAATCCCGCCGGATGATGAGGGGCACAGAAATACCGCGGAAGCTGAAGGGTGCAAAAAACTCCCCGGGCGAGCAGCATTTCGGTGTTTTCAGCGGCATTCTGGCGGCAGCATTTTGCACCCCTCAGCTTCCGCGCCCGAGACAAGTGCCTCACTCGTCTCACCCTAGTTACGGCACCATGTTGGAAGCAGGGAAAGGAGCTGCAGGCTGGCTGTGGGTGCCACGGAGTGAGGGTGATAGCAGTGAGGGCGAGGCCAGGGCATCGAGACGGCAGTGGGGGCAGGGCATTGAGACGGTAGTCGGGGCGGGGCAGAGATAGCAGTGGGGGTGGGGCATCAAGACAGCAGTGGGGGCGGGGCATCGAGAAGAGCAACAGGGTGCTCAGGGGAACGCTCAGAGGGGTCCAGCCTTCCAGCAAGGGGGTAAGAAAGGAATGGCTAATTGTAGGGGATACCCTTGAAAAGCAGCGTGTAAACAGAACTGGGAGAGCAGGAGGCTGCGGGTCGGGATCGAGGGGCAGCAGCAGAGCTGGGGGGAGCCTAGCGCCGGCACAGTGGGGGGCCGCGGGTCGGGATCGAGGGGCAGCAGCAGAGCTGGGGGGATGAAATAGCTGCATTGCTGAGGACTCCAGAATAGGGGTGCCCAGGGCCCCCCAGCCTTCCACCAGGCCAGGTGCTTCAAAGCCGTCTACAAGCTACAAAGTAACATCCTGTGATGACTCGCCTCGCAGCAGCCATTTCAAAGGCAGGCGGGAGAAAGTGAAAGGGGCTGGTCCGTATCTGAGGAACCCTCTGGGGCCCTGGGGTCAGCCATGATTCTGTGGGGAGAGGGCCCCCTACCGAAAAACCAAGCACCTCCTGCAGGGGCTGGGTTTCCCTTGGTGGTCCCCATCCATGCCCTGAGCAGGACCCACCCTAACTAGTGCAAGCAGCCCAGGGCATGTGGCTTTTGGTATCCAGCATGGGTAGGGTGACCATATGTCCCGTTTTGGCCAGGACAGTCCCTTTTTAAGCCCTGTCCCAGCCGTCCAACTTGATCAGTTGGCAAGAGCAAATGGGACAAACGCCCACTTTGTCAGAAGAGTGTGGTGTGGTGTAGAGGAACGTGGGGGGCGGGGCGAGCGGAGATGCCAGCCCCGTGCGGGGGGGAGGGGTGTGCCTTGGGCGAGTGGCTGGGGGTGTCCCGTTTTCCCACGAGGCTGTGGGGGAAGGTGTTGAGGGGACATGGGCCCCACCCTTCCCCAAAGGGCAGTGGGGTGAGCGGGGGAACTTGAGAAAAGGCCCTGCAGACACAACTGGCCTGAGAGCCCCAAGTATTTGGAGAAACAGGAGCTGAGAAAGGCCAAGCACTGGGTCCCTCCAGGGGAAACAGGCCGACCAGCTCGCGGGGCAGGAAGCAGGATGGTTCGGGGAGCCGCTCAGCATGCCCCATTGAGCACAGCGGCTTGGGGAGGATGGTGCAGGAGGCAGGGTCCTAGGCCAGGGATGGGGGATGGGCCGTCAATGATTCTATCACAAGGCAGTTAGTCAATTAACCTAGAGGAGAGCCAGGGCTCGAGGAAGCCCTGTGGAAGATGAAGGAAGAAGCAGGTTGGGCCTGTCGAAAGGGAGGAAGTGGAGATCAGAAGGGGGCCGGCCGGCCGGCGGGCGCTGGGAGAGGCTGAGAGTTGGGCCTGGAACTCAGGTGCCTCGGGCTGCTGGAAATACTGGCTGGAAGTCACAATGACAAGCTCCAAGGGACGAGGAATAGCTGCAGATTAAGAAGAAGGAACACGGACGAGAAATCTCTGTCTGAGGAGGCAGCAGACAGGGCTGGCAAAGGAGTAAGGGAAAGGATCGGTAATTAGCCAATATTCCCTTGAAACCAGTGGCACGGGTTCAGTGAAGCAGGGGCTATGCTCAGAATGCAAGTGGAGATTTACTACTAGAAGGAGACATAAGAACAGGCTGACAACGTTCTTTAAACGACAGTTTTAGGGAAAATAAAAGTAATTTGCCAACTACCTTTTCATGAAAGAAGCAAGTAGGGTGACCAGATGGACAGTCCCAATTTTTTGGTCTTTTTCTTATATAGGCTCTTATTACCCCCCACTCCCTGTCCCGATTTTTCACATTTGCTGTCTGGTCACCCTAGAAGCAAGAGGGGTAATGTCAGGGGTTCCACTAGACATGACAGGCTGTAATTAAAAGGTGAAGACCAAGTGCTGTTTGTTAAGTGGCTGATTAGCAGGAGAGGGGAGAACAAAAACCATCCACAGCGGCCCGAGTAACATTTAAAGTACAACGGTACCAAAAGGGTTAATAGAGGGTGTCAACTCTTCTGAGTTAAACCATCTATCCTGGCCCCTTTGAGATGCCCCAGGTTTGGGCATGTGGCAGCTGTCTGGGAGGGGAAGACGAGGTGGGGGAAATGTGGAGAACACTCGTCTGAGAACTGTTTGCAAGGAAGGAATAGAACTAAAACGCAGCAATTGTGGGATACGCGCAGTGCAGCAGACAAAGGGTCTGTCAAACCAGAGAGATACAGAAAATTAAAATGACCCATAACGTATCTTATGCAGAAGCTACCAAAAGATATTCACAGCCAAGTGTGGAGAAGGAGGAAAATGCCAGTGAGGGGGAAAAGCTGCTGGTACAACAATCCGCAGTTCAGGGCAGGAAAGCAAATATCGGGAATAGATGGAGAGGTGCTGCTTGTAGGCACAGAGGAATTTGTAGCATTTATGACAGAAGTGATTAATTGCACTTTACAGACAGGGAAGAAGACTGAAAGAATAAACCTAACAAAAGTGGCAGAAAAGTATTTGCATGTAGGCAATCTCGCGAAAGACCGCATTCTGCAAGTTTAAATGACGACAATGTTGTTTAAACAACATGGTTCTAATGGCTTTTTTGCTGGAACACAAATAGTGTAATAACACGTGGCTAGGAATTAAAGAAAGCTGGTTTTGAAATGGAAAACAAACCTGATGTGATATACATACAGGAAACATTGTTTAGATTTCCAGGATCTGATGTAATCGGATGTGATCGAATTAGGGGGAGGTTTAGGTTGGATATTAGGAAAAACTTTTTCACTAGTAGGGTGGTGAAGCACTGGAATGGGTTACCTAGGGAAGTGGTGGAATCTCCTTCCTTAGAGGTTTTTAAGGTCAGGCTTGACAAAGCCCTGGCTGGGATGACTTAGTTGGGGTTGGTCCTGCTTTGAGCAGGGGGTTGGACTAGATGACCTCCTGAGGTCCCTTCCAACCCTGAGATGCTATGATTCTATGACAGAGAAATAACAAGAGAAGTGATCTGTAGATATAGATGAACAGAACTTACATTTTAAGTACAAACCTATTGAGATTCCTCTGCAAAATAATAGCACCTTTCTATTAATCTATACTGTTTACAACTGATATAAAAAACTAGACAATGTTGAAGTGGAAGAGTTAGTTAAAGGTGTCAAAGGCCCATATATTATTAGTCGATACCTTAATAGCCATAATGAATTATGGGGAAGCTGATTAAAGTGTCAAATGCCCAGAACAGTTTGTTGCTCAATCCTAGAGCACCTACTATGATTAATTTGGAGTGTGGAACCTTTGCATATTTAGATCTGGGAATTGCAACAAGCAGTATAGCAAGTAAATGCACCTCGGAAATCTATAAAGAAAATAGAATGGGAAGTGATCACTTCCCTGTGCTTATTGCATATCACAGCTAAGGTAATGTTAAAAACACTGAAGGAGTTCCTACCAGGAGCCTTAGAAAAGCAAACTGGGGACTCTTTAAGAGTAAGTGTGCTGAGTCTCTAAGTACCAATTGTATAAGTGATAATTCAGAGACATTTCATGATAATATAATAAAGGGAATTGTAGCAGCAGCCAGCCTAGCTATCTGTAAGACATCGAATGCCACAAACTCAGAAATCCAGTTCCCTGGTGGAATAAAAACGGTAAAGCAGCAGTTAAAGAAAGCAAGAAGGCATACATACATATAAGCAAACAAAAAGTACAATGAATAGCAAGGACTTTATGAACTACAACAGAGATAAAGCAGTGGCACAAAGAATTATGAAAAAGGCAAAGAGGGAGAGCTGGAGAAAGCATTGTCAGGAATGACAAAGATCCCAAGAAGAACGAGGAGTACTTGTGACACCTTAGAGACTAACACATTTATTTGGGCATACGCTTTCGTGGGCTAAAGCCCACTTCATCAGATGCATAGAGTGGAACATACAGTAGGAAGAAATATATATACAGAGAACACCCCCATCTTTTCATGTTCTCTGTATATATATCTATCTATCTTCCTACTGTATGTTCCACTCTATGCATCTGATGAAGTGGGCTTTTGCCCACAAAAGCATATGCCCAAATAAATTTGTTAGTCTCTAAGGTGCCACAAGGGCGCCTCGTTCTTTTTGCAGATACAGACTAACATAGCTACCACTCTGAAAAAAGATCCCAAGGTTTCAAAGCTATATAAACAAATTCAAAGAATGAATGAGTGAAAGAATGAATAAGATCAAATTTATACTTAGTCTTATGGTAAATGATAAAGTTGAAAGTTGTAACCTAGGAAAAGCGGACATTTTAGCAAAAGAGTTCCAAAAAGTGAGTAGTGTTACAAATCAAAGTTAAAAGTTTTGTGAGGGGAATAGATGGGGGGGAAAGAATGTTTGCTGAAGAAAATGGTGGTCTCTTACATGACTGGGTAGAATATAAAGATGACACACTGAATTAATATGTCAGCATACAGGAACTCAGAAAAGCTACAGGCAAGAGTAAAAATACAGCCCCAGGTAAAGATAGCATGTGCAATGCAATGCTTAACTACCTGTCAGGAGGGAGTTTAAGAATATTATTGAAATTATATAATCTATGGGGGAAAGGAATGCTCCGGGCAGACTGAAAGCAAGCAGTGGTTTTACTGACAAGAAAACCTAGCAAATTATGCACAAGACTTGATGTATACAGATCTATCGCCATCAAATCATGTGTGGAAAGGATGCAAAATGAGAGGTTAGTTCCAGACTTGGAAAAAAATGAAATTATCAACTGTGTACAGAGTGGGCTCAGGAAAGGGTGATGCAGAGCTGATCACGTTATAAGATTAGAAACAGAAATACAAAAACAGGAGGAACAGAGTTTCTGACAGCTGTCTTTTTGGACCGTGAAAAAGCATCTGACATGCTGTAGAGGGAAGGCTTGCTCTATAAACTAGCTGCAGCTGGAATAAGAGGAAGCATGTTCTGGTGGAGAAGAGACATCTGAAGTGACAGAACCAAGCAAGTGAGGGCAGGAGCGCTGGAACGATGTGCATAGTGGGGTGCTTAGAGCCATACAACCCAACTGTAACCCCTGGATATGATGGAAACCACTTCAAGCCTGGGGGTGCAGCAGCCCCCGCACACCCGTCGTTCCAGCACCTAGGCGTGAGGGTGGGGGGCAGTTTGTCAAATATTTATACACTTACTTACTAATTGCATCACCCCGGTGACGGTAGGACTAGCGAGCTCCCTGACAGCACACAGGCAGGAGCCGGGCTGTGCTATATGGTCTACCACGGAAGAGATAAGATAGCTGTGGAGAGAAGCTCAGGGGGTCTCAGAATGGGGAGATATTTGGGGATTTAAGTTCTCACTCGCTAAATAAATAAGTGGAGAGATGCCAATCTCCTAGAACTGGAACAACCTTGAAAGGTCATTGAGTCCAGTCCCCTGCCTTCACTAGCAGGACCAAGTACTGTCCCCTGACAGATATTTTGCCCCAGATCCCTAAATGGTCCCCTCAAGGATTGAACTTACAACCCTGGGTCTAGCAAGCCAATGCTCAAACCACTGAGCTATCCCTCTCCCGAAGTGGCCACTGCTTGCATCCGATGAAGTGGGTATTCACCCACGAAAGCTTATGCTCCAATACCTCTGTTAGTCTATAAGGTGCCACAGGACCTTGTCGCTTCTGTAAGTTAAGGGTGAAACTTAGCGGTAATCATCTGGGTGAAGGTTAATGGAACAGTACGAGCACTAAACAAATATACAAAGACTGTTGGGAATTAAGCAGACAAGAAGTAACTGGGCGCTAGAAACACCCACGTGCTAACAGAGTCAAAAGGTGGTAAAAGACTTGGGTGAAAAGGAAGAACTGGAAGAAAGTAAAATCTTTAGTCCTGGGCAATCAAGCCGTAGCGCAAGGGCTGCCTCTCCAGCTGTGGATTTGGAATTGTGAGATCAAACAAAGGGAAGAGCAGGACCATCAAATGTGATGACAATGTTTTCAGAGTTTGTACATAACCATTGGGGCCAGCGTTGCCAGGTTTTTACTGACAGCTCTAGGGATGGCAACGCGGGTGGAGTGGGAACAGCCTTTTGTAGCCTTGAATTTGGAGACTATCCAATTGTGTGATCATTATGATGGCCAAATTGATGGGCACACGGTTGGCACTGTCCTGGCTAAGGGCTGCACACCTAGCTCTGACTGCTGTCCTATCTGACACTTTATCACGTACACTGAGGATCAGAAAGGGAGCTCGGAATGCAGGATTGACTTTGTCAATGGAATATTGTTCTCAGCTACGGCGCTAGTACCACTAGGTGTCCACACAGTCCTAGTGTGGATTCCAGCGCCCGCTGGGATACCGCGCAATGAAATGGCAGATAAAACAGCAAGAAATGCCTTCCAAAGGAGGAGGTTGATCCAGAGACCCGTCTGAGTAAACAGGGCTCCAGAAGTTTGCTTAAGAGCGAACCCAAGAAGGAATGGCAAGAACTATGGGCCAAAGAGAAACAAACAATGCCCTCAGCAGGAGGATAATGGCATGCTGAATGCTATGGTAGAAGAGGGGAAGTCACTATATTTAGAGGGCTACCAGGTCACGGTGACTGGAATGGGAATTCACATTGACTAAACAAGCACAAAGAGGGGGGCCAAGAAACAGCTGCGCATATGCTGGGGCAATGCAGGGAGAATGACACCGAATGAAAGATTCTTTATGAAGCACTGAGATGCCTCAAGGCAACAGAGCATTGTCGGAGGACAGGGGAAGTGGGTTAACAGTAAAAATGCATCCCTGGGCTTGTTTAAGGATGCAGGACTGAGTAAGAGGATACAGATATTTGCGTATCCGAAAGCTGTGGTGGTCTCGCGTGCTGAGGCTGATGCGCCATGAAGTGACTTGGAAATAAAGAGGAAGAAGGGGGCTGCAAGGGAAGTTGTCTGCACTCGCTGGGAGGAGGGAGTTCGGACCCCTAAACCCAGAAGTGGGGCCGGAAGATCGAGAGGGGAAATGCCAGGAGGCGAGGGATAGAGACAGGGTCTAGGAGCCAGCAGACTGTAGTTGTTGGGCATAGGGTCTCTGCTGGTGCCCCTTAATCCCAACCTGCAGCCCCTGCTCCCAGTCCTGTGCTCACCACACACAGCTCTGCCGGTGCCCCTCAATCCCGACCTGCAGCCCCTGCTCCCAGACCTGGGCTCCCCACACAGCTCTGCATGTGCCCCTCACTCCCAACCTGCAGCCCCTGCTCCCAGCCCTGGGCTCCCCGCACAGCTCTGCCGGTGCCCCTCAATCCCAACCCGCAGCCCCTGCTACCCGCCCTGGGCTCCCCACACAGCTCTGCCGGTGCCCCTCACTCCCAACCCGCAGCCCCTGCTACCCGCCCTGTGCTCCCCTCAGCAGCTCTGCCAGTGCCCCTCAATCCCGACCTGCAGCCCCTGCTCCCAGCCCTGGGCTCCCTGCACAGTGCTGCCGGTGCCCCTCAATCCCGACCCGCAGCCCCCTGCTACCCCAGACCTGGGCTCCCCCCAACATCTCTGCCAGTGCCCCTCAATCCCGATGCACAGGCCCTGCTCCCAGCCCTGGGCTCCCCGCACAGCGCTGCCCTCCCCAGGCTCCCCCCAGACAAACAGCCTCTCTCCAAGGCCTGGTCTGGCATCAGGAACTGGGATCGTGAATTGGGGGGGGCTCCTTAAACCCTAACTGCATGATTAGAGCAAGAACACGAGCAGCGGCTCATCCGCATCCTGCCCCAATCCCAGCCCCCACAGCCTCCGGGAGCTGCTATTGTGTTCAGCTCCTTTCATCGCTCCCAGGCACCTGGGCAGACAATGGGCACCAGCTGCCCCATCCCGCAATCAAAGAATGACCCCAATCAGCAAAGAAGCTGCCTAATTGCAGCCAGCTGGAGACAGACCCCCCCAACCCCCAGCCGGGGTCTCTCCTGGGGGCCCACTCCCACCCCCCTCCCCTGCTTTGCTCCAAACTGAGCAGCAGGAGCGGCCCTGGCTGCAGGGCTCACGGGGCGGCATCCGGAAGGGCTGGAAACTCTCTGGACTCAGGTACCCAGGACGGAGAAGATGGAGGGTGGGGAGATGGAGCCCCCTTCGCCCACCAGCCCCTCTGGGGGAGCCAGAGCTAACACAGCTGCTCCAAAGGGCTCATCAGGCCTTGGTCCCAGGCCCAGGCAAGAGCCAAGCAGCCCTTTCCCACCGGGACAGGGCCAGGCAAGGAGGGGGGCTGGGTCCGTTGGCCCCTCCTGGCTGGTGCCTCCCTGGGGGCAGGAGGCGAGCACCCACCACTGGATTCTTTTCTTCCTGAGCCCCCTGGCACCTGCTTTTCGGGCTCCCCACACAGCTCCATCTGGCTTCCCCGGAGCATCCTGGACAGCAGCCCCAGGGGTCCCGTTGCCCCCCAACATCGGTGGGGGGGGGATATTTCATAGCCGGTTGCGGGGTTGTTCTGAGCATGTGCCAGGCAGTTGGCTCCAGCACTGTGTGTGCCAGAGGAATGGGTGGGACCAGCTTGTTTAGCAGCCCTGGAGGTGCTGGCCTGGCTTGGGGGGCACGTCCCAGCCGCTCTCCAGGACACCTGCCGCCTTGGCATGGCCACACCAGCCCTGGCACTGCATGGGACTTGGCACAGCCCCTTCATGTCCCACTGCCTGCTCTCCAGGATCCCGGCGTCTGGGGGCAACAGACCCCCAGGTGAGAAACAGCCGTTGCCAGCTTGGAGGGTGTGATGGTCCCCCCTGGTGTTGTCTGGACCGGTGATCTGCTAGGCCTCTCCAATCCTTGACTCTGGGAGCCAGCCTTACCCTGCGCTGCTGTGAGAACCCCACTCCTGGGCTGTTCACGCACAGCCTCTGGCATGTAAGCTGCTCCCAGCTACCTGCTAGTGAATGACACTAGCCAATATCTCCGGTCCCAGACACAACCCTAGACACCGCCGTCTTGCAGTGTCCAGTTATCCCTGCTGGACGCTGCAAGTTTATATGAGTTCATCAATTTAACAAAGACATTGATATGTACCAAGGGATACATATTGATATTGATATTATCCCAAGGGGAGCCTCTGACACGCGTCTAACCAAACACACGGCTTCAGGTAGAACAAACAAACAGATTTATTAACTACAAGGATAGATTTTAAGTGATTATGAGTCAAAGCACAAGTCAGCTTTGGTCAAATGAAATAAAAGCAAAACACATTCTAAGCTGATCTTAACACTTTCAGTGCCCTTACAAACTTAAATGCTTCTCACCACAGACTGGCTGGTTGCCCTTCAGCCAGGATCTCCCCTTTGATCAGCGCTTCAATCGCTTGGTGGTCAGGGCCGGCTTTACGAAGTGCGGGGCCCGATTCGAAGGACCCTCCACCGAAACGCCACCGAGATGGCGGCAGCTCAATCGCTGCTGCCGAAGACACGGACGTTGCAGGGCCCGATTCCGGGGAATCGGGGAAATCGGCCTACAGCCGGCCCTGTTGGAGGTGGTGTCTGTCGATGGAGGTGGAAGAGAGAGAACATGGCAAACATCTCTCCCTTTTATCCTGGTCTTTCTTCCCTCTTGGCTTTGCGTCCCCGTTCAGAGTCAGGTGAGCAGTACCCCATCATATTCCCAAACTGACCAAGGGAAGGGGGGGTGACTCACTCGAGAGTCCAACAGATCCTTTCTTGCTGCCTAGGCCAGCGTCCTTTGTTCCTGTGAGGCTGGGCTGGGTTTGTCCCATCCATGCCCTGATGAGGTGTGAACTGCCCCTCTGCTCTTGGGGAGTTATTGCCTGGGCTTATTTTAAGCCATGAGGACCCATTTTCAGCCTCATAACTACATACATGAAATTATAACCTATAACCTCACTATAACATTACTGTAACAACAATGCTCAGTGCATCATGAGCCTTCCGAAGACACCCGACATGACAAACTTTGCATTGGACACCACACAATCATTTTACAAGGATGAACATGGGGGTGCCAGGTGTTCCCCTGAGGTATGGAGCTGGTGGGGAGGCTCTTTAGCCTCCTCCCCTCTCCCCGCCCTTCTCCCAGCAGTGCAGCACTGGGGAGAGCAGCTCACGGCTCAACCTCCCACGCAGCCCCCTGAGCCCTCATCCCCAGACCCTGACGTGGCATTTCACGCACCACTAGCCAGCCAGGAGCTTTCACCTTCGCTTGCCAGCTACTCCCCCCACACCAGTGCCGGGCGTTGTGAGTAACGAGCTACTCCAGCCCCTGCACTGAGCGCTTGCCAGGCCCAGCACCGCCCCTCCTGGCCCTGCCACCTGTGGGAGGAGCATGGACAAGGGGTAGGGGATGGGACAAGTCAGCCTTTGATGGGGAGGGCTGCTCAGCCTCGGGGTTAACAGGAGAGCAGCTCAGACGGGGGCTGCTTTATCTCCCCTCCCATTAGGAGCTTTCCTGGGTCCCACCCTCTCGCTGGGCCCATGACCGTCTGCCCCAAGGGCAAAGTTGGTACATGGTGCCCGGTCTTGCTGCTCACACCCCACACATGACTCTCGCCGGTCTAGGCGGGCACACGTAGCTGTGGTTCCCCCAGTGACCCACCAACTCTGGGGGAACCACAGCTACTTGTGCCCGCCTAGACCGACCCTTGGGCCACCCAGTTCTGAAGCCAGCGTGGTGCCCAGAGTCTGCCAGTCGCTCTGCCCGGCCCAGCCCATGGTGGTTCTGGGAGAGCAGTGGCGGGAGGGGACAACCAGCCCTTCTCCAGCTGGTGGGGGTGAGGGAGAGGCAGGGGAGGGACTGCTCCATTAGGAGCTCAGTCGGCACCTCTGCCTGGACACTGTGCTCCAGCGAGTCGCTCCAAAGCAGGAGCCCCCCGCCCGCCCCCCAGCAGCGAAGATGCTGTTGGAAGGCAGGATCCTGGCTAGATGGATCGTTGGGCTGACGCCCGCCCAGTGTGAACAGGCCCAGCACCTTGGTGTGAGTGGGGATCACTGCTCCCTGCTCCTCTCGCCACCCCATGGGCAGGGGGGCGCCCCCAGCCCAACGCCAACTGGCTACAGCGCCCGATGCGAAGGGCAGCCGTGCTCAGGGCATGAGAGCTAATGATCCCACCAAGCAGCGGGAGCTCCAGCACTGGGCTAGGGGCTCTGTAGGAGTCGCAAAGCATGAGCCAGGAGCCCTCCCTGCGGGCTGGGTGGCCGAGTCACGCCTCTCTGCTGAGTGCCCTGCTCCGAGCCCCGTCGCTCGCCCCTCCGGCTGGCTGCGGTAGCACCCACGTCACAAGCTCCCTGACGTCGGCACCAGCGCCATGCAGAGCAGAGCCGGCGTACCCTGGGCACACAGGACCTCATCTACAGCACAGCGACACTCCCTTGGGCGTCACCGGCGTGGCACCACCCCGCCCTGGCCTTTGTACCCACCCCCTACCGTGCACTGCCCAGAGCCCAGGTCATGTGGTCAGCTGCTTCGAACGCTCGCCAGCAAGGCGCTTGGCCCCAGTCCACAGCTGCCCTGCTCCTGGGGGTCAGTTACACCAGGGCCAAGTGGTGCAGAACAATCCCATTTTGTTCAGGCAGCATTTTGCACCCTTTGACCCCGGTGGCTTTGTGTTCAGTTAAAGTTCTGGTGCCTCATGTTCCCATTCGCCTCTATGGGTTGGGCTCCCTGGTTGGACTACAGCTCCCATGGTGCACTCTGGTGCAATTGCTCAGCTGTGGTGCATCATGGGAGACGACAGAGTCCTACTGGGGAGCCCATGTCATAGAGATGAAGGGAGCCATGAGTCACCCAAGCTCCACCTCCCAGGAGGCATCGCGGCGCCATTTCAGCCTCAGCGGGTTCCAGGTTGGGGGCGCTGGGTTTTTACAGGAAGCAGACGCCCCCTCCTGGAACAATGCAGCTGGTTCAAACCCAGGGTTCCACCCACACCCAGCTTCGGGGCCCCATCCCACCAGCCCGGGCAGAGCACCGGGCCTTTTGCACAAGTCTGGGAACTCACGATGTCTTTTCACCAAAGGTGGGGGTGGGACCTGGCTCCATCCCATAATACTCTGGGTAACCTGGTAACCCTCTCATGGCCACTTGACTGTAGGCCCCCCCCCCCCCCCCGTCCTGTGACAGCCACGCTCGCAGCTCTAAGGCCTGGCTATGACCCACGTGATGTCCCAGCGATGCAGGGGAATGGCGCGTTCCTCATGGATGCCAAGCTGTGGCTGGAAACCTCTGCGCATCCCTGCAGCACCGGACGGGTGCAGCAGCCTGCCAGTCCCAGGGCCCCTGCCAAGGCCCCCGTGCTGGCTTGGCAGCCATAGCAGATCACCTGCAGGAGGCACAGTCAGCCTGTGGGCTCCATGGGGAGAGGCCAGTCTCATGCCTGCTGGGCTGGCAACTGGGCCCAACAGCACAAACCAAGTCCCCTTCCCAGCGTGCCCTGGAGGAGAAACCATCTTCCCACCCCGACCCCGGCGAGGCCACTGTGAATGTCCTGATCTCTGCACACACACAATGGTGCACAGTTCACCCCTCCCTGGGGCCTGCCCTTAGTCCGACTCATGGACTGGCTCCCGCCTCAGCTGGCTGCTCCAAACACCTCTGCCTCCAGACCCGGCCAGCCTCAAGGACACGCAGCCCTTTATACTCCTGAGCTGGAGCTGATGAGACCCCCCTGGTCTGGCAGTCAGGGTGAGTCAGCTGAATAAGCCACACAGTGCTTTTCAAACCCCATTTCCTTTATTTCCTTCTTTGTTCTTTGACTTACTGCCATCAACAGGCCAGCTCCGCCCCGGGGCAGAGCACGGACTGCCCAGCCAGGGAGTCAGTGGCTGCATGGCTGCATGAGGGCTTTCGCCCAGCAACCCGCCCTCCAGTGCCTGGCCAGTGAGGGGCGGCTTTGCTCCTAATTTCTGTCCCCCACAGGAATCACACCTCCAGGGGAAGCCGCCCCTTCATCCCTCTGCTTGCACAGTATCTGCGTGGTCGGCAATGCGCAGCCCTGGTGTGACAGGGCCGCTGGCGTCAGGCAGCGTGGGCCACATTTCCCGCGCCTTCCTATGTCTGCATCTGACCCTGGCAAGCTGCAGCCAATTACCACTGAGCGCATGGGGGCCAAAGCCAGCCCTGGTGCAACTGGGCAGCATTGCCATTGACTTAAGCAGATGCTGACCCCCCCCAGCACAGCTCCTCCCCCACCCTGCTGGGAGCCCCCTGCTGCTCCGAACGGGCAGAGAGCAAATGCCACCCCACTTGCAGTCCCATGGAACCAGCCTGGAGACTCTTCCATGCCCCTCACCCCTGCCTCTGGGCTTGCTCCACTGGGCGGGGGGGAGGGAGAGGAGGGATTTGGCCATGTGCCTCGAGCTCCATTTCACCCACGTGGGAGCAGTGGGGCAGCCCCAGCTCTCAGCCCCCCCATTACGCACCCCCGACCTGGCACTCGCAGGCACCCCCTGGGGGCGGGAGGCTGGTGCTGCACCAAAAGTCCAGGCTGGGTCCCGCTCGCGTCATAGAATCATAGAATCTCAGGGTTGGAAGGGACCTTAGGAGGTCATCTAGTCCAACCCCCTGCTCAAAGCAGGACCAATCCCCAATTTTTGCCCCAGATCCCCAAATGGCCCCCTCAAGGATTGAACTCACAACCCTGGGTTTAGCAGGCCAATGCTCAAACCACTGAACTATCCCTCCCCCCTGTCGGCCGAGCCGTCCCTGTGGCCCCAGCCTGTGTGCCTAGGGCAACTGGAGAGCCCAGGGCCCCGTCTGGGGAGTCATGCTGGGCTCAGACGAGCCAGGCTCAAGGCGCTGACGCTGGCCCGGCCCCTGCCTCAGGCAGCAGCATCCTGGCTGCAGGAGTGAAGCCCCCCCGCCCTGAGCTCCCCCCCCACGCACTGGGCCCAGGCCCTGCATTGCACCCTGCTGGGCTAGAGACCCAAGGACAAGGCTGGATTGTGCCTCCCCCATCAGCCTCGCAGCAGCTGTCAGGGCATGGGCAGGGCAGGGCAGGGGTTCTCCTTGTAACCGCCCCACCGTGCACCCCTCCCAGAGCGGCCGCGAGCAGGCAGCACTGGTGATGCAGGCGGCTGGGAATGGCAGCTGGAGCCTCGCAAGGGCTGTGGGGACAGTCGTTCTTGCGAGCCAATGTCAGCTGAGTTGGTGGGTCTAGGGCCGGCCCCACGTGGAGAGTGGCCACCCCCCCACACACACACTGCCATTGGCAGGGATTGCCCCCACCACCACCACTAGTGCCCTATGCAGAGAGGCAGTGTCCTCTAGGGGATCAGGCACCGGGCTGGGATTTGGGATTTGGTTTCTATTCTGTCTCTGCCACTGACTTGCTGGGTGACCTTGGGCTTGTCCTGCTGCCACCCACGCGGTGCCCATTCTGGGTGAGCAGAGGCCTTCAGCCCCTGGAGCCTCTTGCCTGGCACCACGCACCGTGAACAGCGTGTTCCCAAATAATCTGAGTGGGCAGGTGGGGCAAATGAAAGGGAAGGTAGCTCAGTGCTGGCCTGGCTCTGGCACGGTGGCAGTCCCAGAGACGGGCGTCGGGGTCGGGCTGCTCGTGCGGTGCTAGGCGTGCTGGAGGGCCGCATGCCAGGAGCTCATGCCCAGCTCCACAAGAACTTAGTGAGCGGGACCAGCCCTGCCAGCCTGCCGAGAGCCGTGGCCACTCCCGCGGCGAGGAGCACGTCTGGCGTCCCAAGCCCAACACGAGCGCTGCCGACTGGGGGAATTGCTTGGCCTGACCCAGCGCCGGGCCCAGCTGGGAGGAGAATCACTTCCAAACCTCCAGGGGGATCTCTACAGAAATGGGGCCACATAGCGCTCTCAGGAGAGACTCCTGGAGACTCTCACGAGAGCTGGACCTGGGGGCAGGGGGAGGAGTGCTTGGGAGCCCATGGTTAATACCAGAGTCAAACACAGATCCATCCCCAATGGAGCCCTATGATTCAGCATGGGAGGCAACGTGGCCTAGTGGGCAGCGCACTGGACTGGGACGCAGGAGACCTGGGTTCTCTGCCACTGGCCTGCTGGGTGACCTTGGGCAAGTCACTTTCCTGCTCCGTGCCTCAGTTTCCCTGCTGTGCCATGGGATACTGACTGCCTTGGTAAAGCACAGGGCCGGCTTTAGGAAGTGCGGGGCCCAATTTCGACGGGGCCCCGTCCCCGAGGCAGCAGCTATTGAGCTGCTACCGAAGTGCCGCCGACAGACGTTGCGGGGCCCCTCTTGGGGGCGGGAATCGGGGCAATCGGCCTAAAGCCGGCCCTGGTAAAGCACTTCAAGTGCTGCTGCTGGCCATGCTATAGGAGAGCGATTTTCAGGTGGGCGCCAACTGTCCTAGCACGTGGCAGGTCAGGACAGACAGGCAGCTGCTTTAGTAGCCTGGGGCAGGTCGCAGCCCGGCCAGGGCAGGGTTAACGTGGCTGCTGCACAGGGTGAGCGCGCTGTCACTGCCGTAACCAGGAGCCAGGCACGTGCTCCTGCCAAGCCGCCCCCGAGGGGGGCGCGCGGGGGAGCCGCAGGGCGGAGGGCTCGTGCTGCACCAGCCTGTCACTCGCTTGTCATGGCTCATGACGAGCTGCCTGGCGGCGAGGAGAGGAGAGGAGCTGCCGGGACGGGCCTGGCAGTGGGGGAGCAGCTGAGGAGCGACAGGCTGAAGCCGGGGCGTGTCAGAGGCGGCTCTATGCTCCATGCTCAGGAACCAGCAGAGCCCTGGGCCGGGTCCCCTGGATCCCCACTGCTTTGACTAGTGTAATGGGGAGCCCTGGGGAGCGGCTCGGAGCTGGTAACGTGGCGGCAGGGGCCACGCCTCCGAATGTGCCCCTCGCCAGGGTGCACCGGGCAGGGAGGGGCTGGCCAGTGGAAGCCGCTGGCGGAAATATTTAGGAACATGCCAGCCACGCCTCTGTGGAGGAAGGGAGGTGCCGAGGCCTGTCTGGCTCTGCCCGTGCCCTGGGCATAGCTGGGGTGCAGCACAGTGCTCCTGCCAGCAGGTGAGTGACAGCCATGGGGGGAGGGGCAGGGAAATCTAGTAACAGACATGACTAGACAAGGGGAAGCTAAAGCTGCCCTCCCTGGCCAGGTATCCTCCCCCTGCCCCACTCCCGAGTGCAGCCAAACCACGGGAAGGGAACAGCCGCGAGCTTGGCAAACGCAGCAATGGAACGAGTGGCACCAGAACAGAGGGGCCAGGACCCCTGGGGAATCCAGGACAATCCTGGAGGGTTGGCAACCCTAGCCTGGGCCAGGAAAGGTGGAGAGTCCAGGACCTCCGATGTGATTGCAGAGCCATTGGCCATTATCTTTGACAAATCATGGCAACGGGGGAGGTCCCGGATGACTGGAAAAAAGCTAATGTAGTGCCCATCTTTAAAAAAGGGAAGAAGGAAGATCCGGGGAACTACAGGCCAGTCAGTCTCACCTCAATCCCTGGAAAAATCATGGAACAGGTCCTCAAGGAATCAATTCTGAACCACTTAAAGGAGGGGAAAGCGATCAGGAACAGTCAGCATGGATTCACCAAGGGCAAGTCATGCCTGACTAACCTAATTGCCTTCTATGATGAGATAACTGGCTCTGTGGATGAGGGGAAAGCAGTGGATGTGCTATTCCTTGACTTTAGCAAAGCTTTTGATACAGTCTCCCACAGTGTTCTTGCCAGCAAGTTAAAGAAGTATGGGCTGGATGAATGGACGGTAAGGTGGATAGAAAACTGGCTGGATGGTCGTGCTCAACGGGTAGTGATCAATGGCTCCATGTCTAGTTGGCAGCCGGTATCAAGTGGAGTGCCCCAAGGGTCGGTGCTGGGGCCGGTTTTGTTCAATATCTTCATTAACGATCTGGAGGATGGTGTGGACTGCAATCACATCGGCCAACTCCTTTAGCACCCTCGGATGCAGTGCATCTGGCCCCATGGACTTGTGCTCGTCCAGCTTTTCTAAATAGTCCCGAACTACTTCTTTCTCCACAGAGGGCTGGTCACCTCCTCCCCATACCGTGCTGCGGAGTGCAGCTGCCTGGGAGCTGACCTTGTCTGTGAAGACAGAGGCAAAAAAAGCATTGAGTACACTAGCTTTCTCCACATCCTCTGTCACTAGGTTCCCTCCCTCATTCAGCAAGGGGCCCACACTTTCCTTGACTTTCTTCTTGTTGCTCACATACCTGAAGAAACCCTTTTTGTTACTCCTAACATCTCCGGCTAGTAATGTAGTAATGCAGCAGTCACTTAACGAGAATCTAAAGGTGCAGGAGTGGAGGGAGAGTGAAAGGAGGATCCGCCAGCAGAATGAGCAGTTCCCTGAGGGAGTCAAAGTCTGCTTTTCTGAAGTCCAGGCTCTGTATTCTACTGCTCTCCTTTCTTCCTTGTGTCAGGATCCTGAACTCGACCATCTCATGGTCACTGCCTCCCAGGTTCCCATCCACTATTGCTTTCTCTACTATTTCTTCCCTGTTTGTGAGCAGCAGGTCAAGAAGAGCTTTTCCCCTAGTTGGTTCCTCCAGCACTTGCACCAGGAAATTGTCCCCTACACTTTCCAAAAACTTCCTGGATTGTCTGTGGACCGCTGTATTGCTCTCCCAGCAGATGTCGGGGTGATTAAAGTCACCCATGAGAACCAGGGCCTGTGATCTAGTAACTTCTGTTAGTTGCTGGAAGAAAGCCTCGTCCACCTCATCCCCCTGGTCTGGTGGTCTGTAGCAGACTCCCACCACGACATTACCCTTGTTGCTCACACTTCTACATTTAATCCAGAGACTCTCAGGTTTTTCTGCAGTTTCATACTGGAGCTCTGAGCAGTCATACTGCTCTCTACATACAACGCAACTCCCCCACCTTTTCTGCCCTGCCTATCCTTCCTGAACAGTTTATATCCATCCATGACAGTACTCCAATCATGTGAGTTATCCCACCAAGTCTCTGTTATTCCAATTACATCATAATTCCTTGACTGTGCCAGGACTTCCAGTTGTCCCTGCTTGTTCCCCAGGCTTCTTGCATTTGTGTATAGGCATTTAAGATAACTCACCGATTCTCCTGCTGTCCCAGTATGGGGCAGGAGCCCTCCCCTCTTGCACTCACCTACTTGTGCTTCCTCCCGGTATCCCACTTCCCCACGTACCTCGGGGCTTTGGTCTCCTTCCCCCAGTGAACCTAGTTTAAAGCCCTCCTCACTAGGTTGGCCAACCTGCTTCCAAAGATGCTCTTCCCTCTCTTCGTCAGGTGGAGCCCGTCTCTGCCTAGCACTCCTTCTTCTTGGAACACCATCCCATGGTCAAAGAATCCAAACCCTTCTCTCCGACACCATCTGCGTAGCCATTCGTTGACTTCCACGATTCGACGGTCTCTACCCCGGCCTTTTCCTGCCACAGGGAGAATAGACGAGATTTTCTTCCTCCCTTTCCTCCTCCCTTCACTCCCTCCTCCACACTCCCTTGTTTCTCCTACGTAATCAACAGCCACAGGAGCATGGAGAGTGAAGCTATGTGTACCAGCCGCAGCTCGGCTGTGTCACAGCTTATGGAAACCACACAAGAGACGAGGGTGAGGTGCAGAATCCCTCCCACATGTCAGGAGACATGGCAGAGGTGGCCAGGAGAGGACCTGACTGCATTGGCCCAGAAGCTGGCTCCATGTGTGAACAGGGCCCTGAAGCCGACGGAAGGAACAAACTGTTCCCATTGGCACCCACTGGTGTCTGCAGTCCCATCAATGGCTCCGTCTACTGCGAGCACTGCTGTAGTCCATGCTGGGTATTTGTCTGACTCTGCTTGAGAGAGACAGCAGCTGCTGTTCCTGTGGACAAATCAGAGACAGCACGTAGCCAATGGAGACTGCTAGACTCACGTCACAGAAAAGGGTCTTTCCGGCAAGCTGGAAGCAACTATAAAAGGGGGAAGTGGCATCATCACTTGACCTCACTCCCCCCACAACTCAACACCTGGAAACACATCTGGAGGACAAAGACTGAACTGGGGAGGAGGTCCCAGGCTGAAGGAGACTTCCAGTCTGTGTATGGAAAATCTGTAATGTGCTTGTATTGTCTGTCAGGGTGACACACTGCTTGAGTCAAATCCCGTCTAGTTTATAGAACTCAGATTGTGATTTTACTTTTATTTCTTAGGTAACCAACTTTGAGCTGGATGCTTATTACTTGTGATCACTTAAAATCTGTCTGCCTGTAGTCAATAAACTTGTTTTATATACAGTATTACTGAAAAGAGTGGGGTTTGGTTGAAGTGCCTGGGAACTCTGCTCAGGTTGCAAGAGCTGGTGCACATCCACTTTGCTTTACGGAAGTGGTGGACTGGGTAATAAACGTACAGTGGTCAGGCTTCTGACCAGGGCGTGACGATACAGTCTGGGGTCCTAGGCTGGGGGAATTGGCTGGAGTCTCTCTATTGCTGGTTCATGAGTGGCTGGGAGAAGCATTCATGGAAGTCAGCTGGGTGTGTCCCTGCCTGTGGATGGCTGTGTAAGTGCTGGATCTGGAGAGATTTGCAGCTTGTCACAGCATCACAGTGTGAGGGGAGCCCCAGCTGGGGGCACAGAGGGCTCAGCGGCACCCCAGTTCCAGGTTGCACCCCAGGGAACCTGTGACACACAGTTAATTGCAGAGGGGCCTATTAGTGACTTTGTGCAACTATATTGTCCAGCAGAAAAAACCCTTCCTAACGCAGACACCTCACTTGTAAGCATCCAAAAGAAAATGACGACGCGTTCGTGTTTAAACTGATGGCACGAGTTGATGGAAACGTCGCGTCTAGTCTGATTCTTGATGAGTCTGCTGATGCTTTGGACCATACGACACTTGGCCTTTTGTTTTCGGGGTTTTATTTCAAAGTGAATAAACCCGCATTGTTTTATGCTGACTTAACATTCAACCCCTCTGCTGACAATCATTTTGTCAATGCAGCAAAAACGGACACGTTTGAAATGTACCAACTAACTTGGGGAAATGTGACCACAACTAACACAGATGCTGCTTCCTACTTGGCTAAGTATGCCTGGGAGATTAAACTCAATCAGAAACCGGAGCTGCTCCGTACCACCTGGCCTGCTCATTTGATAAACACTGTGCTGGCAGCAGCTACTGCTACAGAGGAAATGAAAGACGTGAAATTTTGCATCTTTGGATTTGGGGCCGTTTTCAAGCCCACAAACTACCCCTGTTGTGTCACTTTGGTGAATGAGCTGGTTCTTCACTGCCTGTCATGAAAATAATGTGTGGTCTGTGCTAGTGTGTCCCCTAGATCATCCTGAGTTTGTTGGGTCTAAAGCAGAAACTGGCAAATAACCAGAATGACCACCAGATTCTGCACACCAAGGTAATGTTCATTGCCGAAAACTTGGAATCACTGTGTGACACACAGAAAATACTGGAGTTTTCTTTGACTACTGGCAACACATGGGCGGTGGGTGAATCCCTGGCTTAGGGAGGCTAGCCCCCAGCCCTGCCCCTTCTGTCCGAGGCCCCGCCCCTTCCACACCCACCGGAACCCAGCCCCCACTGTGGCCACTGGCCCCTGCCCAACGCCCCCAGCATCCCCACACTGGGGCCACTGGGCCCTGCCCCAGGCTAGCGCCCCCAGCACACACACAGCACTGGAGAGCCGGGCAGCATGGCCCCAGTCTCCACGGGCCGGGCCGCCTGGCCCGACCCCCAGCCAGCATGCCCCAGCTGCCCTGGGCCGAACCACTGGACCCAACCCCCAGCCAACAGGCCCCCCTGCCCCTGAAGGCGGCCCTCAGCCAAGCTTCCAGCCCCAGCGCTGGACAGGCAGGCGACATGGCCAGAGCACTGGGCAGGCAGCGCGGCCCCCAGCACCGGGAGGACAGGCAGTGGGGTGTGGCCCCGGGGCACACCGTGCCCCCAAGCCTGCCTGCCCCAGCCTCTGGCACAAAGAGAACAGCAGGCAGGATGGGGTCTGGGGGTGGAGCATGGGTGGGGACAGCTGTTTGGGAAGGCAGATCCTTCCCATGCCTATGATACCCACTGCCAGTGGTGAGCTGGAGCCGGCTCGCACCGGTTCGCGGGAACCAGTTGTTAAATTTAGAAGCCACCGGCTCCAGCTCACCACTGGCCGGCGCTACCATTAGGTGACCCTAGGTGGTCGCCTAGGGCGCCAGGATTTTGGGCGGGGGGGGCATTTCAGGTCCCTCAGTGGCTGCCGGCAGGAGAGGCTGCCGCCGAAATGCCACCGAGATCCCCGGCGGCTGAAGAAGCTGCCGCCGAAGTGCTGCCGAGGACCCCGGCACTTCAGTGGCAGCTTCTTCGGCTGCCGGGGATCTCGGTGGCATTTCGGCGGCAGCCTCTCCCACCGCCGCTGCCTAGGGAGGCAAAAAAGCTGGCGCTGCCCCTGGGCGTGTCGATGAGATCCTGCAACCTTTGTTGCTGGTCCTTCTGTTTCTGTTAGTAGTTTACTCCTGACACCATGTCAGCTCTTCTGTAGCAGCTATGGGCTGGGCACAGAGTGTGCGTATCCACCCAGCTGTGTTCACACTAGATTCTTCAATGCTCTGCCAGGTATGATGCCTTTAAATAAGGGATTTTACACACAGCCTCTCCAGCCTCTCTCAACCTGGGATCCGCAGACCCCTGGGGGTTTGTGAGGGAACTCTGGGGGGTACGTGGGACGTGCTGATCAACTCCTCCCCCTCCCGCCCAGTGCCTCCCGCACGCTGCAGAACAGCTGGTCCCTGGCGCTGGGAGGGAGGGGGAGGCGCGGGGATGGGGTGCGCTCTGGGGAGGGGGCAGAAAGAGGTGGGGAAGAGGAGGGGTGGGGCCTTGGGGGAAGGGGTGGAGTGGGGCGGGGCCTGGGGCTGAACGGGGAGCTTGAGTGTCTGCCAAAAATTGTAAATCAAAATGGGGGTCACCGGGTTGCTAAAGTTTGAGAACCGCGGCTCTAAACAGAAAAATACAGTTTAGACTCCATTCCCCTCCCCCTTTAAATCCTACATTGCTGTGATGTGCACTATGGATCACGCCAAGTATTCGCCTTGCACGTCAACGGCAGCTGCCCAGGAGATGGGGCGTGGGGGAGTTTCCTCCATGGTGAATGGCTCCTGCTTTCCTGGGCACTGAGGGAGGGGGGCTGCAAACTATAGAAAGGGTCGGCCTCAATTTAAACCCATTTTAGAGCACACCATGCCTGGGTTCCAGACACCGAGGCCTGATTCAGCAGAAAACCTCCCTACCCTTTGGGGGCCATGCAGGCCCCAAGAGCCAGTGTGTCTGACTACAGGCTCTGAACCAGGACAACCAGGTCTAGCAACATCCCTGCCTTCCTGTGCGTCCTCAGGCCAGTCATGAACGCTCTCCAAGGCCATTGGCCGAAACCTCTGTGTGCCTCAGTTAGCCTGTGTGAGCGTGTGAGGGTGGGTGTGAGTGTGGGGTGTGCATGGGTATGGGTGAGCATGTGTGTGTTAGCATGTGTGTGCGCACGCATGTGTGGGTGTTTGTGTGTACACACGTGCACGTGTGAGTGTGAGCACACACACGTGTGTGTACGTACATACGTTTTCCTACATTCGCCGAGTGCCTGGAGACAATGCTTTATTACCTGAGAGTGGGCGGCTCCCCCACGCTCTGCACAGAGCCAGTGGGAGGAACACGGCGCGGCAGCATTAACACTCTGCACAGCTTTATAGCGATGATTAAGGCTACGTTCAGATCATGGAGATCACGGAATCTGAGACCCCCCCGGACATTCTCTGCTTCAGCCCCAGGGACCCAGGGACCGGAGCTGGCAGCCAGCGGGGCCCCAGGAGGGTTCCAGCAACAGCCTCCTCATGGAGCCCTCCGCAGGGTTCCAGTGACGGGTGACAGCCTCGGTGGGGATGTGGGGAGGGGGTGCCTTGGGTGAGTGGCTGGGAGTGTCCTGTTTTCTCTTTGGAAATATGATCACCCATCAGCTCCCAGCCACTGTGGGTGCAGGGGAGCCCCCCTGCAGCGTCCAGCTGCCGTGGACAGAGGGGAAACCCACAGCTCCCAGCAGGGGGAAACCATGGACCCGCAGCAGCAAAAGTCACAGACAGGTCCCTGCTTCCGTGAATTTTTGTTTTTTGCCTGTGACCTGTCCATGACTTTTACTAAAAATAACCATGACAAAATCTTAGCCTTAAGGATGATCCACGGGTCAGCTAGGCCCCTTGTCACATCAGCCCTAGAGGAAACCCAGGACTGCAGCAATGTCTTTGCTGTGCCCAAAGACACTTTCAGTGAGATAAGAGACGCAGTCCCTCAGGTGAGACAGATGGGTTTATGAGGGGAGAGGAGTGATGTGAAGGTCTCTATCAGCACCAGCCCATGGGCCTACAACACCCTCAAAATAAGCATGTAGGGATAAATACCCATCTAACTGCAACAGCGTCCCCTCATTTAACACCCTAATGCCCCTGAGGCATTAGAGACCTTAAGGGTATGTCTACACTACGGGAGTAGTTCGATTTTTGTTAAACCGAACTTGTGAAACCGATATTACAAAGTCGAGCGTGTGAATCCACACCAAGGACATTAATTCGAGTTTGTGAGTCCACAGTACCGTGGCAAGCGTCAACATTGCAAGCGGTGCACTGTGGGTAGCTATCCCACAGTTCCCGCAGTCCCCGCTGCCCATTGGAATTCTGGGTCTAGCCCCCAATGCCTGCTGGGGCAAAAAATGTGTCGAGGGTTGTTTTGGGTAAATGTCGTAATTCGACCCTCACTCCCGCCCTCCCTCCGTGAAAGCACCAGCGGGCAATCAGTTCACGCACTTTTCTGGTGATTGACAGCGCGGACGCCACAGGACAGCGAACATGGAGCCCTCCGCGATCATCGCTGCTGTTCTGTCCGTTGTCAACACCTCGCGCCTTATCGTCCACCTTTTCCAGAGGCAGATGCTGATAAATAGGGCGAGGAGGCAACGGAAGTGCCATGAGGACATTAACTCTGAGAGGGGAACAGAACTCACAAAGCACGGGACCCCGGTCCCTGGACATCATGGTGGCAATGGGTCACGTTGATCCTGTGGAACGGCGATTCTGGGCAAGGGAAACAAGCACTGACTGGTGGGACCGCATAGTGCTGCAGGTCTGGGATGAATCCCAGTGGCTGTGAAACTTTCGGATGCGTAAGGGCACTTTCCTGGAACTTTGTGACTTGCTGTCCCCTGCCCTGAAGTGCCAGGACACCCGGATTCGAGCAGCCCTGACTATCCAGAAGCGAGTGGCCATAGCCCTGTGGAAGCTTGCAACTCCTGACAGCTACCGGTCAGTCGCGAATCAATTTGGAGTGGGCAAGTCCACCGTGGGGGTTGCTGTGATGCAAGTAGCCCATGCTATCATTGACCTGCTTCTCTCAAAGGTAGTGACCCTTGGAGACGTGCAGGTGATCATAGATGGCTTCGCTGCGATGGGATTCCCAAACTGCGGTGGGGCTATAGATGGGACACACATCCCTATCCTGGGACCGGACCACCAGGGCAGCCAGTACATTAACCGAAAGGGCTACTTTTCTATGGTGCTGCAAGCACTGGTGGACCATAAAGGACGTTTTACCAACATCAACGTTGGATGGCTGGGGAAGGTTCATGACGCTCGTGTTTTCAGGAACTCTGGTCTGTTTAGACGGCTGCAGGAAGGTATTTATTTCCCCGACCACAAAGTAACTGTTGGGGATGTGGAGATGCCTATAGTGATCCTCGGGGACCCAGCCTACCCGCTAATGCCCTGGCTCATGAAGCCATACACAGGCGCCCTGGACACTGAAAAGGAGCTCAACTACCAGCTGAGCAAGTGCAGAATGATGGTGGAGTGTGCTTTTGGACATCTCAAAGGGAGATGGAGAAGCCTATTGACTCGCTCTGATCTGAGCCAAACCAATATCCCCATTGTGATTGCGGCTTGCTGTGTGCTCCACAATCTCTGTGAGAGCAAGGGGGAGATGTTTATGGCGGGGTGGGAGGTTGAGGCAAATCGCCTGGCTGCTGATTACGCGCAGCCAGACACCAGGGCGATTAGAAGAGCCCAGTGGGACGCGCTGTGCATCCGGGAAGCTCTGAAAGCTAGCTTCCAGAGTGAGCAGGGTAACCTGTGACTTTACCTTTCTGTAACCAGCACCTGAACCTGCCTATCTTTCTTTACCCAGTTAATGTTGCATATCCTCTCCAATTTCGAAAACCCTTCCCCCCCCTTCATACACTGCTTCAAAAATATAATAAAGGAAACATTGTTCATTAAAACCGTCTTCTTTATTAAGGATTTCTCTGTAAAGGGTTGAAACTGGGACGCATACTGCGGTTGGGGAGCAGGTGGAGTGATGGAAAGGACGCTTCCAAACTCAGGGAATGACAGGCTCCTGCTCCTAGAGCAGTCCGCAGTGGTGGACTGCTTGTTTCAACGGAGCCTGCCACCCCTCCTTTTTGCAACTCTGTGAGGGGGGGCCTGTGTGACTTTGTGGCCGTGGATGGCGGTCACAGATCCCCTGCTGCATGGCTTTGTCATTCAGGCTACTGACCGCTGCAAAAGATCTGCAGCCGCCCTCCCCCACCAGAAACTCACCCCCCCCCCCCCGGACAGAACATGAAAACCACCTCCCAGAATGCATTCACTAGGCACCATGGGCAATGTGAGTGAGAGTTTCTGGTGAACCTGTCCCCCTGTCTCTGCCCTGGTACAGGCGCCTATCGTCTCCAATTACAAACTGCCTTCCCCCTCCTCCCCCTCAAACACACCGTCCTGTAAAAGAAAATCAAGGGAACAGCACTTCACAGAACAGCATTTTTATTAAGGACAGCAGAGTTATGAGATGAAACTTGGATGGGGGCTGGGGTGGGGAGCGGTTGGAGGGAAGGAAAGGACCCATCAAATCTTTGGGAATGAGAGCCTTCTGCTACTGGAGCAGTCCGCAGGGGTGGAGTGATTATTTACACGGCCCCTGCCGCCCCTCATTCTCATGACTTTGGGTGAGGGGGGATTGGACTTTGATGCGGGGGAGGGCGGTTAGAGATCACATAGAGCGGTGCTCTTTCCTCCTGCCTCCTGTCCTGCAGAACATCTACAAGGCACCGGAGCGTGTCCGTTTGCTCCCTCATTAGTCCAAGCAGCGTTTGAGTCGCCTGCTGGTTTTCCTGCCGCCACCTGTCCTCACAAGCTTCAGCCCTCTGCTCCCGTTCGCTGGATGCTCGCTCGGACCGCGAGATGTCCTCTCTCCGCTGTGCCGCCTCATTTCGGGAACAGACCATCAATTCAGAGAACATGTTGTCCCGAGTCCTTTTTTTGCGCCGCCTGATCTGTGCAAGCCTTTGGGATGGGGATGCACGGGTAGTGTGGGAGACACTCGCAGCTGTGCGATGCGAGAAAAGGGAGTGAATTCCTCAGAAAGATACATTTTCCCGAACAATGCCTATACTCTTTCCCTGGGAAAAAGACCATGCACAGTACCTTTCACATGTGCACTCAGTACAAGGTCGAGTATTCCGTCTTTATATTGAGTGCCTGTGGTCTTGGTGTACAGATCACACTAGCGGGGCTGGACACTGGAATTCGGCTCCCGGGAGACCATGGTAAGCTGCACACTTTGCACTGCTAAGTGCTTACTTCACAGCAGTGGTATACTCCCCTGTTTCAAGCACAGTTCCTAGTGGTGGCCAGTTCCTGCTGCTTGCAAAACCACTCAGCTAGAACGGTTCGCCTCCCTGTTCCAACTCCCCTCCGCGTGGCTTGTCCCGGGAAATGTCCCTGCCTGTGAGCCGCAGAGTTTGAACGGTTCGCCTCCCTGTTCCAACTCCCCTCCGCGTGGCTTGTCCCGGGAAATGTCCCTGCCTGTGAGCCGCAGAGTTTGAACGGTTCGCCTCCCCGTTCCAACTCCCCCCCGCGTGGCTGGTCTCGGGAAATGTCCCTGCCTGCTGCCTGTGAGCCGCTGAGTTTAAACGGTTCGCCTCCCCGTTCCAACTCCCCCCCGCGTGGCTTGTCCCGGGAAATGTTCCTGCCTGCGAACCGCTAAGTTTCAACGTATCAGAGGGGTAGCCGTGTTAGTCTGGATCTGTAGAAGCGACAAAGGGTCCTGTGGCACCTTATAGACTAACAGAGGGAGTTAAGTTTCAACGGTTCGCCTCCCCGCTCCCGCCCCCCCACGTTGCTTGAAACCGCGGGGTAGCGTTATTTAAAGGAAAAGGAAAGCAGTCCCCATACTAAAAAAAAACCTAATTCAAACCAGGGCACCATGGCTGATATCACTCTGATGAGGATTATGGAGACAGAGAAAGAGCGTATGCTGCATGAATGCCAGCAAACACCAGGGCCGTATGCCGCCATGCTCTGCAAGGCAATGATACCGGAATTCCTGCTGCTAGCCTGGCGCGGAAAAGTTTCCTACCATGGAGGAGACAATAAGGCCGCTCTCCCCGGGAACCTGATGCAAAGGCTTTCACTGTACCTCCAGGAGAGCTTCGCGGAGATCTCCGAGGGGGATTTCTCCTCTATCCCCATACATATTGACAGACTTTTCCAGTAGTTGCACTGGAAACGACTCAAAACCAAAGCGCCTAGGGCAAAGTAAGCAATAAAAACCCATTGCTAACATACCATGCCGATTCTATACAAAATAAATGTTTCAAACACTGACCTGATGATCCTTCGCCTGATTCCTGGTCTGGGTTACTGCCTTGGGAGGGTTGGTAGGGGATCTCAGTCAGGGTGATGAACAGATCCTGGCTGTCGGGGAAATCAGCGTTGAAAGCACTGTCGACTGCCTCGTCCTCCTCTCCTTCCTCATCTTCACCGTCCGCGAAAACCTCCGAGGAAGTGGCCGTAGATAAGACCCCATCGTCGGAGTCCACGGACACTGGTGGGGGAGTAGTGGCTGCACCTCCTAGAATTGCATGCAGTGCCTCGTAGAAACGGCATGTTTGGGGCTGGGATCCGGAGTGTCCGTTTGACTGTTTGGTCTTCTGGTACACTTGTCGCAGCTCCTTGATTTTCACGCCGCACTGCGTTGCATCCCGGGTGTATCCTCTCTCCGTCATGGCCTGGGATATTTTTTCATACATTTTTGCATTCCGTCTTTTGGATCGGAGCTCGGATAGGACGGATTCATCTCCCCACACAGCAATCAGATCGAAAACTTTACGATCAGTCCATGCTGGGGCCCTCTTTCTATTCTGCGATTGCATGGTCACCTCCGCTGGAGAGCTCTGCATTGTTGCCAGTGCTGCTGAGCTTGCCACAAAGTCCAAACAGGAAATGAGATTCAAACTGGCCAGACAGGAAAAGGAATTCAAATTTTCCCGGGGCTTTTCCTGTGCGGCTGGTCAGAGCATCCGAGCTCGGACTGCTGTCCAGAGTGTCCACGGAGTGGTGCACCATGGGATAGCTCCCGGAGCCATTAGCATCGAATTCCGTCCACAGTAACCCGAATTCGACATGGCCATGTCGAATTTAGCGCTACTCCCCTCGTCGGGGAGGAGTACAGAAATCAAATTAAAGAGCCGTTTATGTCGAAATAAATAGCTTCGTAATTTCGTAATTGCACCGGACGGGTGCAGGGTACATTCGAGTTAACGCTGCTAAATTCGACATAAAGTCCTAGTGTAGACCAGGCCTAAGAGTGTCTCTAATGCCTCAAGTCAGTGGACAAGAAATATATCTCACCTGATAATATTCTGTTAGCAACTTCTCTCCTCATTCAGCACTGATGGGTTACTGACCCCAGCCTCTGGACCTCAGAGTCCAAAGTTCTTGCTAGAAGCTCCAAGACTAAGCTCACCCTTCAGCTCATGTCCCAGAAGAGTTATTCCAAAGCTGTAGGAACACCCCAGCAGCCCATTATTAGCATTAAGACAACATCTGGATTAGTTACTCTGAAGACAATTCTATGTCCAAGGCTCCTGGTCATTTCCCATGATGGGTGGAAAAAGGAGAGAAGACACCTAAGAAAATGATCAGTTAAGAAAGGTCTCATTGCGTTGCATAGCTTCTGGCCTCGTTCCTCACTCATGGGAAGTAGAGAGCAGTGTATCAGAGAGGTAGGAGGTGGGGGAGGAAAGGATAAACAAAGTTTTAGTTATTATAATAGAACACCAGGAAGGAATGGAAGCTCCCCCATAGAAAGCAGGGAATAATGTGGGAACCAACCCATCCTTCCTACACCGTGGAGGCCATGGACCTTGCAGCCATATCTGCAGCATCCGAAGCTGCCTATAGGGCCGCCCTGGCAGCAGCCATACCCACCTCCACAGCGTTGAACTCTTTTCTGTCACGCTCTTGGAGGGAGTCCTCGAATTTAGGCAGAAAGCCCCACAAATTGAACTCGTATCTACCCAGCAGGGCTTGGTGGTTCACCACCCTCAGTTGGAAACTCGAAGACGAATAGACCTTTCTACCGACTAGATCTAGTCTCTTCGAGTCCTTATTCTTAGGAGTAGGGGCTGGTTGGCCTTCCTTTTCCCTCTGGTTGACCGACTCCACCACTAGGGAGTTGGGGGCGGGGTGTCTATACAAGTATTCATGCCCCTTGGTGGGCACGAAGTACTTCCGTTCTGCCCTCTTAGAGATGGGGGGCAAGGAAGCTGGGGTTTTCCACAAGGCGTTCGAGATCTTTGCCACCCCTTCATGGAGTGGGAGAGCCACCCTGGACACTGAAGAGGGAGTCCGAGGGTTCCTCCACCTCCTCGGCTTGAAGGTTGAGGCTTGATGCCACCTTTTTCAACAACTTTTGGTGGGCTTTAGAGTCCTCCTGTGTGACAGGCGGAGAAGGGGCCATGATCGCCTCATCAAGGGAGGATGAGGATGGGGGTGCGGTGCTCTGCTTCCCCACCGGTGCCGCGGGTCCCACCACTCAGCCCCCCTCTGGGCGTGGGGCCGGGGATGAACACTCCACCGACTCCTTTCCGGGCGGCTGAGAAAGGGAGACCGAGGTCTTTCCGAGGCTTCGGCCACCGAGCGAGCCACCACCGGAGGACATTGGGCCCACTGGTACCACGGAACCAGCCAAGGAGTCCGGTGCCACTGCACCTGCTGTGGCAATGGTGGAGCGGGCTGCTCAGCCTGATTAGCCTGGCCCATTGACTGATGACTGCGAAGGGAGGCTGGGCTGGCATACGATCTACCACTATCCCGGGACTGGTACGAGCGTCGGCATCGGGAGCGGTGCCGACCACGAGACCGTGATCCCAGTGTGGAGGAGTGGGAGTATCACCGGTAGCAGCTGCTCCATGACTGGTTCCGCCGGGCGGATCCGCAATGGTGAGGTGCCAGTGATCGACGCCTGGGGCTGTGGGAATGGTGCTGCAGCGGGGACCTCGAGCAAGACGAAGAACAGGAACATCGTCGATGCCTGTACTGAGAAGGGCTACGGTAGCTTCTCGCAGACAAGGACCTACGGTGCCATCTGTCCCGGTCTCGCTGGGGCACGCTCTCCTCGCGAGGTCTATGGTCCCTCGAGGCGGAGCGGTGCCTGGAACCCCTGCCACTCAGTACCCAGCCAGACAAGCTGGTGGGGGTTGACAGGGAGCAGCCCGGATTGTGCACGGGGCAGTCGCTGAGCGGGGAACGGTGTCGGGAACCTTCCCTAGACCGTGAACGGTACTGTACAGGCGGTGACTGTGGGGATCCGAGCAGCAGCTTTCCTCTGGACTGGGGAGCTGATGACTGCGGTGCCCAGCAGAGACACGAAAATAAGAGCTGCCTTGCCACTGGAGAGGCATGTGGCAATTGCACTGGAGAGGCTGGCTACTCCAGACTGCTACCGATCGGTCGCTAACCAGTTTGGAGTGGGAAAGTCGACCGTTGGAGTCATGTTGGCGGACGTCTGCAGGGCCATTAATCACATCCTGCTCCAAAAGACCGTGACTCTGGGCAACATGCGTGACGTTGTGGATGGCTTTGCACAAATGGGCTTCCCTAACTGTGGAGGGGCGATAGATGGCGCACACATTCCAATTCTGGCTCCAGACCACCTAGCCACCAAGTACGTTAACCGAAAGGGGTATTTCTCAATGGTTCTCCAGGCGCTTGTGGATCACTGTGGGCGTTTCACAGACATTAACACAGGCTGGTCCGGAAAGGTGCATGATGCACGCATCTTTTCGGAACACGGGCCTGCTCAGGAAGCTGCAAGCCGGGACTTTCTTCCTGGACCAGAAGATCACCGTAGGGGAAGTCGAAATGCCCATTGTGATCCTGGGAGACCTCACATACCCCTTAATGCCGTGGCTTATGAAGCCATACACGGGGCAACTTGACAGCAGCAAGGAGCGGTTCAACAACAGGCTGAGCAAGTGCAGAATGACTGAGGAGTGTGCTTTTGGCTGTTTAAAAGCCCGCTGGTGCTGCCTCTATGGGAAGCTGGAGATGGCCAATGACAATATTCCTATGCTTTTTTGCCGTGTGCTGTACGCTTCATAATATTTGTGAGGGGAAGGGTGAAAGCTTCACTCAGGGCTAGACCGCAGAGGCTCAGCAACTGAAGGCTGAGTTTGAGCAGCCACAGATCAGGACTATTAGAGGGGCGCAGTGCGAGGCCGTAAGGATCAGGGATGCCTTGAGGCAGCAAGTTGAAGCTGAAAACCACTAATATTTGCTGCTATGCTTGGGAGTGCAATGCTTGTACTGCTAGGTGGTGATTGGTGCAGACGATGTAATATGTAGGTTTAACATAATTGTATGTTGCTTTCAATTCATAGAATAAAGATCACTTTCAAACCAATACAATTATTTTATTAAAAAACAACAACCGGAGAGAGTCAAACCAAAAAAAAAGCAAAAAAACCAAAAAAAGCCCGTCAGCAGTGAAAGGGGATGGGGAAGGGAAGGTCCCAGGAGGAAAGGCTAAAGATTTGTGTATGTCCAGGAATTATATCCAACCTTCTCCTTTGGAGTACAATGCAGAGGTCGCTGTGCTTCAGCAGGGCCAAACTGCAGATGGGTGGGTGTTGAGTGCAGTGGGTAGTGGGAGTCCAAGTGCTGGACTTTGATGGGGCAGGAATGGAATGCCGCAGGTATAGTCTGGAGCCAGGAGGTTGATAAGAGTGTGTTGGCGGTGTCTGGGGGGGAGCATGAGAAAGTGTTTTGCTACAGGGGCTGCAGGGGAGGGCGGGCACGGAGCTGCTCAGGTTGAAGAGCTAGTACCACCTGGAGCGTGTCCGCTTGGCGCTTCATAACCTTTAAGAGCCACTCCGGGGCTTCATTCTGGCAGGCCCCATTCTCCTTTCGTTCCCTCTTCTCGCTGTCCTGCCACTCCTTCAATTCCTGCTTCTCGGCCGCAGAGTGCATCATAACATCACACAAAAAGTCCTCCTTAGTTCTTCTTGGCCGCTTTCTAATTCTGCGCAGCCACTCAGCTGCTGATAAAGAGGGAGGCTGGGCTCCCACAGTCATCTCGGTGAAGTTTAAACACAATATTTTACAGAAGCAGTATTGTTTGCAACACAGATAACACTGATTCAGTGATTTAAAACACAGCCAGTATTCACACCCCTGTCACTAACTGACTGACCCCAGGAAAGTACATACAAGCCACAAGACCCCCCAAATGGTGAGTGGCCGCAGGGGCAGGGTACATCACTGTTCCTGGACTGGGCTCATGGCTCTTGGGGAGAGCCAGCACTGTAGGTGGCGGGGGTGGGTGGGAGGGGAGGGCTGATAATCATTCCTGTCCCCACACGTTCCACAGGATGTGGTCATTATGGAAGATATCTCACTGCTGAGGGTGAGCAGGGAATCAAGGGAGGGTCTTCTTCAAGACTGCGGCTTCCGCCCTGGCCCCTATGCGGCTCGCCTGTGTGCAGCAATGGTCCCCCCTCCCCCACCCGGGACAGCAGAGTGGTGCAGGAAAGTTACCGTTAATGGAGTAAGAAACAAAGCAGCTCTGCCAAAGAACCTGCGGCAGCGGATTGCCCAATATCACCATGAGAATTTCCTGGAGATCTCGGAGGGAGATTCCTGTGATGTGGAGTCAATCAACAGCCTGTTCTGCCGCTCAGACTAGGCATGCGGTAGGAGACAAGCCTGCTTTCTGCAACCCTCCTTCCCCCAACAACTCGCTTCAGTGATTCCCCAAATCAGATCCACTTACCAGGGGCCGCCTCTCCTGTTTGCGCTTTGCCAAGATCTGACTGCTGGGACTGGCTAGCCTCCTCCGGGTTAGAAAAGAGCTCCTGGCTGCATGCATCTATGACCTCCGAGCCGTCCTCTGCCACTGCCCCCCCCCCCCCCCACATCCTCGTCCAAGATTTCCTCCTCCTGGCTCAGTCCACTTTAGACTGGCACGCGAGCCACCGAAGTATCCACAGTGGCCTTTGCAGTGGAGATGGGGTCACCACTGAGTATCACATCCAGCTCTTTGAAGAACCGGTAGCTCATGGGCGCAGCACCAGAGCGGCGGTTTGCCTCCTGTGCCTTGTCGTAGGCGTTCTGCAGCTCCTTCACTTTGACCCTACACTACAGTGTGTCCCGGTCCTGGCCCCATCATGAAATCTGTCTGTAGATTTCTACGGCTGGCACGCAGTTGGGACTGGACAGCCTCCTCTCCCCGAATGCTGATCAGGTCCAGCAGCTCGGCATTGCTCCAAGCAGGTGATCGCCTGGTGCATGAAGCAGGCATGGCCACCTGGAAAGTCACCGAGCAAAACAGGAAGGGGACTTTCGAAATTCCAAAGGAATATATAGGGTGGGGATGACGGTTGGTAACCTGAGGGCAGGGCAGTAGAGTTCAAACCAATGACCAGAGAGGTGAGAACAGGCATTGTGGGACACCTCCCGGAGCCCAATCACAGCGCTGTAATGACCAGTGTCTAAACTGGCACCATGGTGCTGTGCCCTGGCACAGAAAACTCTACGAGCAGTGTGCGCACCTCCGGAGTTACTGCACAGAAAGCTGCTTTACTGCACAGAATCTTGCCAGTGTAGACAAGGCCTGAGTGTCTTTGTTGCTTGCAGCATAGATGGGGGCAGGAGAAAGGCCAGGCATGGGGCCCGTGTTCTATTTTATACCCTGGTCCAATGAGCTGGAGAACACAAATCCAGGCATGTCTGGTGGGCATTGCTGTCGCCAGGCAAAGTTGAGCAATTCCCCAGGTGTGGCCTTATGCAGGTAAGTCATTGAATTGTAGCTCCCTTGCTGGACAATGGCTGTTAATGGTTGTTTGACACCCGCCCAGGCGTTGGGTTACTTTCCTTGGCATTGTCTCTGTGGAGCCAGTATCTGGGCACTTCCCAAACCCACAGCATATTTTAGTGGCAACCATACAACACAATTCTCACAACTTCATATGCATTAATGATATACATATATAGATAAAATAGTGACTTTCAGCAGATCATAACCTTTCCCCCAATACCTCTCAGCCTGCTTTATATGCAATATCACAATTATATAGACAATGAATATGGAGGTTACAGAATGCTCCCCCAAGGTATAGAATGTCACAGCAGTCATTTAAGGTGTCTAGAAACCTTATCTCTGCATCCCATCCTGAGGTGCCCTGTACCCAGTCAATATATGGATAGTTGAAATCCCCCATTATTGAGTTTTTTATTTTTATAGCCTCTCTAATCTCCCATAGCATTTCACAGCCCTCATCACCATCCTGGTCAGTAGTATATCCCTACTGCCATATTGTTTTTATTAGAGCATGGAATTACTAGCCATAGAGATTCTATGGTAGAGTCTGGTTCACCTAAGATTTTTACTCCATTTGATTCTATGCTTTCTTTCACAGAGAGTGCCACTCCCCCACCAGCACATCTGTCCTCTGATATATTTTGTACCCTGGTATTACTGTGTCCCATTGATTATCCTCATTCCACCATGTTTCTGTGATGCCAATTATATCAATATCCTCATTTAATACGAGGCACTCTAGTTCACCCATCTTAGTATTTAGACTTTCAGCATTTGTACATAAGCACTTAAAAAATTTATCACTTTTCAGCTGTCTGCCATTACATGATGTGATTGAATGGGACTCTTTCATTTGACTGTTTCTCCTCAGATCCTACCTGTATTTTATCATCTTCCATCCTCTCCTCTTTACTAGCACATAGAGAATCTCCATTAATAGATTCTCCTTTAAGGTATGCCTGCCCGAACCACGTGCTCCTCTGCACCCGTCAGCTTTCCCCTAGTCCTTAGTTTAAAAACTTGGAACCTTATGACTTTACATACAATGTTGTCACGTATTTTACCAGGATAATAATAATCAGCAAATTATGTTTTCTCAAATGATACCTCACAAAGCATATGTTGTACAAAATGTATCAATCTTGTAAAAGGGGTGAACATGTGGGTACAGACGGTCTCAGAGGTTTCTTTAGAATGTGATCGAACTCAAGGGAGGTAGCTGGGACGAGGGAGAGAAAGAAGGTATCTAAGTTTGCAGGTCCCATTAGCATCCCACTGCTTTTATCATGTGGGTGCTTCTGCGAGGGTGAGGAAGAGGGACTGAGCCCAAGTATCCACTCAGCTGTTCCTGGCAGCCTTTCCACAGGGCCCAAGCAAGTAGCTAGTTAAACATGCACATACACAAGTTCCATGTACAGGAGTCCAGGCTCAGGTGTGTACAGGTGATGGCGTGATGGACGGGATTGAATGGAAAAAAGGAAGTTGGGGAAGCATGACCCACAATGAGACGTGCAAGCAGATAGCCTTTCAGAAGTGGTAACCCAGGACTGGGATGGGAAGTGCACTAGGGCAGTAGATCGCACATTCACTTCAAAAGCCACCACACATTCATTAAAGTATTTTAAGCCTTCCTTCTGCCACTTCCCATTCAGACATAGCCCCTCTTTTCTACCTGCCACATGGAAAGTACAAATGTGCTCACTCAATGGGATTATCAATGGTAGATCTGTTGTTCATATATTAGAAGTGGGCAGTTGATGGATCAAGCTCAAACTGATTGTGAGGACTGGGGAAGAAATCCAAAGCTGCATCTATAAAGGCAACTGGTGGGAGGCCAGAGAATCAGCCAATTTGCAGGAACAAATGCACTGGTACAGTATCAGCAGAAGCCCAGAGATCACACAGTAAGCATGGGCCAATGTGTCACAATTAGTAGAGCTAGTGAGAGAGTTTTCCTGCCCCCGTTACCAGTAGCACCAAGATACCAAGGATGGGATTTGAAGTGGAGCACCGACATTTCATGGTGATGTTTTTGTTGACATTATTTTGTATTGCAGGCAGCAGGTTGTTTTAAAATAACAAGTAACCCCACGTGCTTGCACACAACCCCAGCTTTTTTATGTGAATTTTCCACAAACTTCTCAACGATCAGCCCCCAACTCTAACAAACAACAGAGAAGCGTGTCATGGGCCTGGCAGGAGATCCCACTCAATAGCAGGCCACAGGACTGCTGCTAATATTGCACCAATACCACATCTTGATGAGGGCTCAGCTTCCTTACTCTGCCCACCTGTAATGGATAGTGATCTGCTGGAGTCCTAGCAGCACATAGGGATACCCCACTGCAGTGCTTCACAGGGTAAGACTAGGAGAAATACTGTCCTGCCCCGCAGAGGGGACACCCCCCAAGACATAGTTACAAGAAGCACAACACAGACACTAGATCATTCCAGCTCTATGGTCATTATTCTTAGTACACAACTGTCTGGATTGAAGGGGGTTTTGTTCTGGCATGCATTAAGTGCATCTTCCTTTGATATAGAAACACCGCTGTCATGAAGGACAATTGCTGTATCAGTTATTTTCACTTCTGCAGAAGAACAGCTGCCAAAGTTTACACTACACAAAGAAGTCTTCTTGAGCCATTAACTCAGTACGCTATAGTTGAAGAGATCACACGACCTAGAGTGAGGAAAGACTGGTTTTACTGATGTTTTTGTGTGTTTATGAATTCTCAAACATCACCACATGCAAAGCCAGCCATTCTGGTGTAGTAGTTTCTGGACATGGAGTTTGATTTGTGTATGTGAAGCCTCTTATCTAATCATAAACCTACGCTGGAGGGGACTTGCCTTCTGGATTCACTCGGCATGGCTTCTTTCACAACTTTGAAGTATTTAGTACTAGAGAAATGTTTCCGTAACTGGAAAACATTCGACTGTGCCTCCTTAACTTTGCCTCTGCAATACAACTAATGGTAGATGAGATCCATATGCCCAAGTATCTGAATAAGATTATTCAATTTAAGATGCTGTCTCTGATATTAATTTGGGAACAGTGAATAGTGAACAATGAGAAAATCAATTGGGACTGCACTTAAGTGTTTACACGTATAGTGTTTCTTACTAGAGGAATCTGTACTATTGTTCTGCTACAGTTTAAGTATCCTGAGACCCACATGAAGCTTGTTTTTTTATTCTACTACTAAAATAAAGCCAGGAGGAAAGTTATCTATTGTTCCTGCCATCAAACTGTCAACTCCCCACGTTATGGCATGTTCAACTCTGGAAAAAAGTTTCAAACTGTGGAATTCTCAGAAATGCTAGAAAAAGAAGACACAAATTTTACAGAAGATATCTGAACCGATCAATGTAAAAAATGCTTTATGCAATACATTAAAATACGAGAAGATAGACCATGTGTATGCACTTTAATAAGGCTTCCACAGCTCAAATGACAATTTTAGTCCAATATGTTTGCAAATACAGACAAACGGTTAATGTGCCTTTGATCACATCTTGTACCTGTTTCCCCTGCACAGCTGTAAGATATAGCAATACCAAGGCCATTAGGTACATCTATACATTACCTCTGTAATTGTGTCTACTTATACATCATGGTTTACAGTTCTTCCCTGTGAAGTTTAAGAGACTTAGTTTTGGAACATTGTAATCTCAAGGAAGAGACTCTAGTAACAAAAAAACAAAAATAAAAAACAAAACAACCCCCCCGCCCCCCCAAAAAACCAGCAAATTGAAAAAAATATCAAATTTCCAGGGGCTATGTACATGAGTGAGTGCTTCAGTCTAAAAAGAAGAATAAAATCTCTTTCAGGCAAACAAGCCTGTTTCAAGGGAAGTAGAGTTGCTTAATCAAGCACTAACAATAGCATATTGAACTTTTACTGAAGTCTTTACCTTGGGAAAGAATAAATTGCTCAGCTGCACTGTTTCATCTCTCTAAGATCCAGCCCTTTTATTGGATCCCAATCCCGTATCTTGAAGTACAAAACCAAGATAAAACTGAGATTATTTCTAATGCAAGTCCCCTTTTCTGAATCATTTCCAAGCCATTATTTATGGCTTCACAACTGCTCCAAATAGAATACTTATATCAATTGCTCTGCCACTCTCACTGGTCCAGACCTGCTGCCTGAATTCCCTACCACCTTCCCTAAATGGTTTGGGAGGGAGGGAGGGGGGAAAAAGATGGATTAAAACAGTACAGAGAAAAAGAACAAAATCATTGCATGAAGGGGAGCTAGAACTATTCTGATAAAAGGTAAATTTTAAAAAGAACACTATCAAGGTTACCGGGCCCATGTTTGTATATACCCTCCATGCGCCACATCCGACCCCTTAAATCTGCCTGCAATGGCTCATGGGATTGTTAAATATAGTAGTTTTGCTCTAAACGGCCAATTTAAAAACAATAATAAAACACTGCTGAAGCCCAAACTCATCAAGAGGCTATTTTGCTAAGGGAGCACAGTTGAGCATGAAGCTACCAGGAAATATTTAACTTTATTATTAAAGATACCTTGACAGTGTCCTTTTAAATATTTTAGTGGTAAACGATTTCCAGCTAATATTTAATAGGGTCAGGAAGAGATCCTTTCTGGGAATTAGATGGTAAAAAAAAAAAATTAAAAAAATTAGTGCATTCCTGAAAACAATGAGAACAAAAGGAAAATCTCTTCACATGAAAAATATGCCCCAAGTATGACACCTCACCCCCTTCAGTATCTCTGATTCTGATGTTCTAGTGAAGATTAATTCAACGTTCCTGAATTGATCAGTAGAGTGGAAATGGATTTCTGGCTCTTGGCAGTAGCATACTGGAGAAGATGTTATCAAAAGTTGTTAAAATATCCAACATTTCTAAAAACACATTTCACAGAGAAAGACCATGTGATTATTAGTTAGGATCATCTTCAAGTTTGAAAGTGAAACTGCAAAAGGATGGGTGTGTGATAGAGCCTCCAAAGACAGCAGAGAAGGCAGTTCCTTTTCCCCCTTATCTCTGTGCTGAAGAGCCATTGACAGAAGGCTTTCACGGGCAAGTCACAGTTTACATTTTGGGGTACATATTTGAAGTCTGAAAAAGCTAGTCAGTCATTCTTCACAATTACATTCTTTACTTCCATGCTGTACTGAAAGAGTAAGAGCGGATCAAAGACAGGATATCTGTAAGCAGGTTTCTCTCTAAAGAGTTACTTTAGGACAGATCAAGATGTTTTTGATCTACTGCAATACTATTTCTTTATGGACAGATGACTGTGGTATGAAATCAGAGCAAGGAAACAATAGAATGCCTCTCCCTTCCTCAGCTAGAAATTTCTGTCTGTAAACATGATATATTGTTACTGCTACTATACTTTTACTTTTGTTTTATTAAATATAAAATTTGAAACGCTCTCTTGAAGTCAGGATGTCCCTTCAGTGCAATCTGCTTTGACATAAGGCATTTGGGGCAGTCATTTCATTTCAGAATGTGTTTCTGCCTTCTGGAAGAGAGTCAAGCAACTGTTTAGTCCTATATCCACCTTTGCTTTAATGCCCTACCATGTCAAAATCCTCTTCCTTTCTCTGCTGCCAGCATTTCTCTGCTGGTCATTTCTCTGCTGCCAACGGTTATAAAAAAACTTAGTGTCCAAGAAGACCAGTCCCTGTAAGTGAGAAAGCAACCAAGATTACACACATTCAAGATGAAATTAAGGTAGGTTCAAATAAATGGAGAAGAAATAAGTGTCTTACCTTTAAATCCTTCTTCAGGCATACAAACTGAAAAGGAAAGATACCACATCAGAAACCTCTAATGACAATATGACTTCTAAGAGAAGAATCAGGTGTTTGAATGATAGCATGTTGCAAGCTTCAACAACTTTCAGGTGCTGGCTACAAGGAAATCTTGAATACTTCTGTCTTTTTCTAATTTCGCCTACCTTTCTACTCTGTGACTTCAGCTCCACAAATAAGCCTCTCTTATGCTTAACGTTTTCTCTTACCCAAATGCAGTACTACAGGACTATAAATAATTTTTGTCAAAGCAACCAACAAGGAAGAGTACAGTGGTAATAATGTGTTTTTACAAATAAGAATATTTCTAGAGTGTAATTATGAGGTCCTCTTTACCTTGCATAACATCATCCATTGCTGCATAATCTGCAATTGGTTCATCAGCCTGTAAAACAAAACAAACAGAACTATAAACCAACAACATGAATACTAGACGTTTACCGGTCCTATTAGCTAAGCAAGAGACTCTGGCAGATGTGCATTTAAACAGACCGAAGAAGAAAAGAAATATCTGCTGCCAAAGAAGTTTTCCCAGGGCGGTTGGGGGACAATAAAAAGAGGACTGCTCAGGGCTTTAGGATCCCCAGTTCAGTAATGTATCTCTGTTTAGGAAGGTCTGTTTAAGCCTGTGCTTTAGTCCCACTGAAGTCAACTAAGCATATGCCAACTGTGGCCATTGTATTTTGTTGTGCTGCATGCTTACGAAGGCATGTACCTGCACAGATATTGAAGCACTTACTGTCCTTTGCCCTGTTAAATTTACAAGTGCACAGGTTACTAGGGACACTAGTTGAGGCATTAGTTAGCCTTCACCATCAACAGCTCTTTATAGAATTTAAAATGTTTCTTCTGTCAAAAAGGAGGACAGGAAATTAAGCATGAAGAACTATACTGAGATTACAGTTTAGGGCTCAAAAATCTAAGTGTGAAAGTTGAGTGCACAACCTTAATTCCGATGGCCTTGCGATTATGCGCTACAGCAGCTTTCACATTCATTACACACATATACCTCCAGTTGTAGAAAAACTGTTAACGTCTCAGATACCGTCTATCAGACAATGAAAGACAATGCATGCATCCTAGGAGGAGAGTTCAAATTGCAACATTTCCTGAGTCAAATGCTTAACTGTATAATCTCAATATTGTATTAGTGTAATTCTAAGTTGAGATCGTTTCTGTTGCCAGTCAGCATTTCCTTTCAGCAGACCACCACAATTCTCACATTACCTTTAATAAAATGACTGACTCTGGAATGACTCCAAGGGCGCCAAGTGTTGCAGTGTCATCATTTAGTATCTTCCCATCGATCGATAAATTCTGGTCAAATGGAGCAACTGAAAATGCGTGCATGATCTGTGTCAACACAACAAAACACACTGATTTTGTACAAAAGCAAAATACGTAAGTCTCACACACCCCAATAATACGGTCAAAAACCATGTGTCTTAGGACATCATACAAAACAAAGCCACTGATAGTATATCATTGTGGATGCCACTGCCCCATCCCTTCTATGTCGTCACAGAGAACCACTGAGCAATGCTTTGCAAGAGCCCCCTTGTGCACTGCCGCCATCTGGTGCAGAAATGTGGCAATTCTACTGTATTTAGAGCCTTCCTTGTCCATGAAGTGGGAAACAAGATTTGGCTGAGAGTTACCATGACAGATCTTGGAGTATTTTATAAGTTCTTACAAAGGAAAATCTAAAATAACAGCAACAGCTAGGCGTACAAGATGTCTAGATTTACTTCCTTGTCACCAGTGTGCACGCACACACGACAGCAGAGAACACTGTTTTTAGGAACAAAGGAAGTTCCTCACCTGTATTTTCAGCTCTTTCAATGTCTGGTTGGCGGAAACAAGTAGTGCCTTTTCCCCTCTGACTTTTCTGTGCCGTGTGCTCCGTCTGATGCCTTGCTTTTGATAAACAATGTAGTTCTGGTGGGATATCTTCTGCCGTTTCGCACCACCATTAGTCTAGGAACAAGGGTCAGAAATAGGAAGTTTGCTTACTGAATTCACTGATGATGCAAATTCTTCAATCTGCCTCTTGCCCAGGTGGCCTTGTAAATAAGCTATTTAAGCAAGAGAAGCCACAAAAAGTACATCTGTGATAATCAACTGATGCACACAGGCATCAAAGAGGTTGCAAGTACTGAAGGACTTGCTCAAAGATATCCACATTCCTATTTTTAATTTGAGGACAGCATGGAGTACTGAACCACACTTCAATAGGTGTTAAATATTTAATGTCGTAGTACCCACTTCTCTCCAAAAAGAGCACAGGGAGGAAGACTGCCAAAATCAGGGGTAAGACAACAGTATGTGTTATCATCACTTGAAGGAAATACCTCAGTATTTCTATGGGAACCAGGAAGAGTATGCATCAGTGTTAGGACAGATGTACTAGAACTAGGAATGTTTAAGAATTCTAAGCCCAAATTTTCATAGGTCACAAACCTATGAAAGCTCTCTAGGTTCTAAGTTTCTTTTAAAGAAGGTAAGTTAAGTGAGGTAGTATCTTTTATTGGATCAACTTCTGTTGGTGAAAGGTACAAACTTTCAAATTACACAGAACTCTTCTTCCCTTACCTCGTGCCTCATATACTGGGACCAACATGGCTACAATTCTCTTAAAGACGATGACTTAATATCTAATTTTGCGAACCGGGGCTGCAAACAGGGGAGTTTGAGAGGGAGTTTGGAAGGGGAGCGCGAAGGGGGCAAGCTATCCTTGCCATTCCTAACTCTTCTTACCCAAACTAAAGGGAGAGGCAGAGCAACCAGGTGGCTGCAGACGGGGGAGTGAGTATCTGTTGAGGGGACAGTTTGGCACTTTGACCGTGTGCTTGAGTGTTTGATTTCCTGTTTGAATAGTGTGATTTGGGAGTGCTTCATAGCAGACTCTTCTAAAAAGACTGTCAGTCAGCTGCGCACCAGCGGAGCAGCGCATAGCAGAGAAGCAAACAGGTGGAGTTAGCCTGGGAGTTCGCCTGGAGAGAGCCTACTGAGGCATCCCCCTTGCAGGTTTCCCTGAGTAGCTTCTGCCACAAGTGAGGAAACTCTTCGAAGGAAGGAACTATGGATGCTGAGCGATCCGCTGTCGTGACCTGCACAGGATGTGCCATGTTTGTCTTTCTTCCACAGGATAGAAGCGACTGTGTCTGTACAAAGTGCAAGCTGATCTCCATATTGGAGGAGAAGATTCAAGGTCTGGAGAAACGAGTATCAACCCTGCGTTCCATAAAAGAAAATGAGGAGTTCCTGGATAGACGTCAGGATAGGCTTCAGCGGGCGCAGTGTTGTGAGGATTCAGAGCAGGCTGCGCAGCGGGGACAGAAGACCAGCGAGGATAATTGGCGGCATGTGACCTCCAGAAGAGGAAAGAGTATGAGACAAGTCCATGTACCAGAAACGCATATTCAGATGAGCAACCGTTTTCATGTTCTCTCCACAGGCACTAGTGCAGAGAGTGGAGTGAATGATGCATCTGAGGGAACAGAGCAGAAGGAGACTCCACTGATTGGAAGGCATGAGATGCACAGTCCTAGGGATGGGGGTCCCACGACCACCACTCCCAAGAGGAGGAGGAGGGTGGTGGTGGTCGGGGACTCTCTCCTCAGGGGGACTGAGTCATCTATCTGCCGCCCTGACCGGGAAAACCGAGAGGTGTGCTGCTTGCCAGGGGCTAGGATTCGTGATGTGACGGAGAGACTGCCGAGACTCATCAAGCTCTCAGATCGCTACCCCTTCCTGCTTCTCCACGTGGGCACCAATGATACTGCCAAGAATGCCCTTGAGCGTATTACTGCAGACTAAAGGCGTTTGAGGCGCAAGTGGTGTTCTCGTCCATTCTCCCGGTGGCAGGAAAAGGCCGGGGTAGAGACCGTTGAATCGTGGAAGTCAACGAATGGCTACGCAGATGGTGTCGGAGAGAAGGGTTTGGATTCTTTGACCATGGGATGGTATTCCAAGAAGAAGGAGTGCTAGGCAGAGACGGGCTCCACCTGACGAAGAGAGGGAAGAGCATCTTTGGAAGCAGGCTGGCCAACCTAGTGAGGAGGGCTTTAAACTAGGTTCACTGGGGGAAGGAGACCAAAGCCCCAAGGTAAGTGGGGAAGTGGGATACCGGGAGGAAGCACAAGTAAGTGAGTGCAAGATGGGAGGGCTCCTGCCCCATACTGGGACAGCAGGACAATCGGTGAGTTATCTTAAATGCCTATACACAAATGCAAGAAGCCTGGGGAACAAGCAGGGAGAACTGGAAGTCCTGGCACAGTCAAGGAATTATGACGTAATTGGAATAACAGAGACTTGGTGGGATAACTCACACGATTGGAGTACTGTCATGGATGGATATAAACTGTTCAGGAAGGATAGGCAGGGCAGAAAAGGTGGGGGAATTGCGTTGTATGTAAGAGAGCAGTATGACTGCTCAGAGCTCCAGTATGAAACTGCAGAAAAACCTGAGAGTCTCTGGATTACATTGAGAAGTGTGAGCAACAAGGGTAATGTCGTGGTGGGAGTCTGCTACAGACCACCAGACCAGGGGGATGAGGTGGACGAGGCTTTCTTCCAGCAACTAACAGAAGTTACTAGATCACAGGCCCTGGTTCTCATGGGGGACTTTAATCACCCCGACATCTGCTGGGAGAGCAATACAGCGGTGCACAGACAATCCAGGAAGTTTTTGGAAAGTGTAGGGGACAATTTCCTGGTGCAAGTGCTGGAGGAACCAACTAGGGGAAAAGCTCTTCTTGACCTGCTGCTCACAAACAGGGAAGAAATAGTAGAGGAAGCAATAATGGATGGGAACCTGGGAGGCAGTGACCATGAGATGGTCGAGTCCAGGATCCTGACACAAGGAAGAAAGGAGAGCAGTAGAATACAGAGCCTGGACTTCAGAAAAGCAGACTGACTCCCTCAGGGAACTGATGGGCAAGGTCCCCTGGGAGAATAACATGAGGGGGAAAGGAGTCGAGGAAAGCTGGCTGTATTTTAAAGAATCCTTATTGAGGTTGCAGGAACAAACCATCCCGATGTGTAGAAAGAAAAGTAAATATGGCAGGCGACCAGCTTGGCTTAACAGTGAAATCCTTGCTCGTCTTAAACACAAAAAAGCAGCTTACAAGAAGTGGAAGATTGGACAAATGACCAGGGAGGAGTATACAAATATTGCTCAGGCATGCAGGAGTGAAATTAGGAAGGCCAAATCACACTTGGAGTTGCAGCTAGCTGGAGATGTTAGGAGTAACAAGAAGGGTTTCTTCAGGTATGTTAGCAACAAGAAGAAAGTCAAGGAAAGTGTGGGCCCCTTGCTGAATGAGGGAGGGAACCTTGTGACAGAGGATGTGGAGAAAGCTAGTGTACTCAATGCTTTTTTTGCCTCTGTCTTCACAGACAAGGGCAGCTCCCAGACAGCTGCACTCCGCAGCACGGTATGGGGAGGAGGTGACCAGCCCTCTGTGGAGAAAGATGTAGTTCGGGACTATTTAGAAAAGCTGGACGAACACAAGTACATGGGGCCGGATGCACTGCATCCGAGGGTGCTAAAGGAGTTGGCCGATGTGATTGCAGAGCCATTGGCCATTATCTTTGACAAATCATGGGAATCGGGGGAGGTCCCGGATGACTGGAAAAAAGCTAATGTAGTGCCCATCTTTAAAAAAGGGAAGAAGGAAGATCCGGGGAACTACAGGCCAGTCAGTCTCACCTCAATCCCTGGAAAAATCATGGAACAGGTCCTCAAGGAATCAATTCTGAACCACTTAAAGGAGGGGAAAGTGATGAGGAACAGTCAGCATGGATTCACCAAGGGCAAGTCATGCCTGACTAACCTAATTGCCTTCTATGATGAGATAACTGGCTCTGTGGATGAGGGGAAAGCAGTGGATGTGCTATTTCTTGACTTTAGCAAAGCTTTTGATACAGTCTTCCACAGTGTTCTTGCCAGCAAGTTAAAGAAGTATGGGCTGGATGAATGGACGGTAAGGTGGATAGAAAACTGGCTGGATGGTCGTGCTCAACGGGTAGTGATCAATGGCTCCATGTCTAGTTGGCAGCCGGTATCAAGTGGAGTTCCCCAAGGGTCGGTGCTGGGGCCGGTTTTGTTCAATATCTTCATCAACGACCTGGAGGATGGTGTGGACTGCACCCTTAGCAAGTTTGCAGAGGACACTAAACTGGGAGGAGTGGTTGATACGCTGGAGGGTAGGGATAGGATACAGAGGGACCTAGACAAATTAGAGGATTGGGCCAAAAGAAATCTGATGAGGTTCAACAAGGACAAGTGCAGAGTCCTGCACTTAGGACGGAAGAATCCCATGCACTGCTACAGACTAGGGACCGAATGGCTGGGCAGCAGTTCTGCAGAAAAGGACCTAGGGGTTACAGTGGACGAAAAGCTGAATATGAGTCAACAGTGTGCCCTTGTTGCCAAGAAGGCTAACGGCATTTTGGGCTGTATAAGTAGGGGCATTTCCAGCAGATCGAGGGACGTGATTATTCCCCTCTATTCGGCACTGGTGAGGCCTCATTTGGAGTACTGTGTCCAGTTTTGGGCCCCACACTACAAAAAGGATGTGGATAAATTGGAAAGAGTCCAGCGGAGGGCAACAAAAATGATTAGGGGGCTGGAGCACATGACTTATGAGGAGAGGCTGAGGGAACTGGGATTGTTTAGCCTGCAGAAGAGAAGAGTGAGGGGGGATTTGATAGCTGCTTTCAACTACCTAAAAGGGGGTTCCAAAGAGGATGGATCTAGACTGTTCTCAGTGGTAGAAGATGACAGAACAAGGAGTAATGGTCTCAAGTTGCAGAGGGGGAGGTTTAGGTTGGATATTAGGAAAAACTTTTTCACTAGTAGGGTGGTGAAGCACTGGAATGGGTTACCTAGGGAGGTGGTGGAATCTCCTTCCTTAGAGGTTTTTAAGGTCAGGCTTGACAAAGCCCTGGCTGGGATGATCTAGTTGGGGTTGGTCCTGCTTTGAGCAGGGGGTTGGACTAGATGACCTCCTGAGGTCCCTTCCAACCCTGAGATTCTATGATACCATTTTTGTGGGGTTCACAAAAACGACATGTTAGGTAATTTAATAAAACCTTGAACTTGGAGAGCACCTTCTATGAGAGCTTTAAAATGTGCTTTATATTTAATACATTTTCACAATATCCCGTAAGATGTACTAACAAGGAAACTAATCAAAACAATATTAGCTCCACAACCATATTAGACACACAGGAGCAGAGAGCAATTGGTTTGTCAAATGGAACAAAAGGGTAAAGAAATTTTAATTTTAAGAAGGTATTACAACAATAAGCTTAAAATAAAGAAGCTGATATATTTCTGGTTTCAATTGCTAACAGTAAATATAAGAAGATTCCTGTATTGTCAGAATGGACACTTTGCTAGCTAGAGGGAAACTCAAAATTGCAAACCTTGCAGCTTTTTAGATCTTTCTTTACCTGGTTAAAATCTGGATCCTGTTCCCCTTCTGGTTTGACTTCCTCCCTTTCCTCTTCAGCTTCTGAACTGCTTACATTCAGTTCTGGAGCAGCTTCCTTCATTACCTGAAGTTACACAAATCACATACTGTGTAACTCTGTTCCAACAGCACAAACTCAGCTTGTCCCAGGCCTTTTAGCAAGTTGCTTTTAGAGCGTTTTTAAGGGTGCTACCTTAATATAATGAGCTTAAACAGGGCACAAGGACAAGTGGCCATAGGGAATAAAACGCCAAATGCGCCGTGAAGCCCTAACCCAACCTAGGACATAAACGAGAGCCTTGTCTCTTACAGCTTGGTAACACACATATAGCTTGTAAATGATCTTTTAATGGATTCTGGATGCTGGCTAAAATGGGAGAAACCATTGCAGAGATCTGCTGCTTCCTGTAGCTCAGGAACTCTTTCCCTCTCTAGACAAAGGGAAAGTCTTTGGGGCTGGATTCTTTCCCCTTCAGCCAGCTCTTTCTCCGACCCGACCTCAGTGTGTTGAGAGAGCTGTAACAAAGAGAAACTAATATTCTCCATAAATGACATACACGTCAGTCGTGTGGTTGCATTTAGCAGATTGACAGAAGTGCTCATTAGTTATTTATTGGTCTGTCTGCAGTTAATTTGTAAGTAAGCTACAGATAAATAATTTATACATATCTATCCCTATGTTACTTCATGATAAATACACCTACCGTACACTAACGTACATATTTACACTTGTGCTAGGCTCCTCAGATAGTGTCAGAGGCTGGAATTTTCAAGGGAACTTATGGAAGTTACGCATACTCCCACCTGAATGCCTCAGAGCATGCTAACCATCTAGGTGTATGCTTCGCCATACACGTATTTTGCAATTAAAGAAACCAGCACATCTTCTAAACCTTGAGCATGAATTGCAGCAGTCTCAAAGTTATTAGCAGTTTATCAAAGTGCTCACGTTTACAGAATATACAACCGCAGCTGCAAGGTGAAGAGACGAACTGCCCACCTTCCACCCTAAGTTTACTTCTAAACGCTGAATGTATATCTTTAACTAAATTTATACTAGTTACTGCTAAGTACCTATATCTGCCACGAACTGAAGGCAAGTGCAGTGACAAATAAAGATTAATTGATTTACGAAGCCAAATAAATCTGTGTTGCAGAAAGTTATTAGTTAAAATACCCACTGTTTAGTGAGCAGTCACTCCCAGGAACACCATAAACCTTGGTGCGATGACACCAGATGTTAATGGGCAGTAAAACATTTTGGTACTACTGATTTTTCTCATCAATTTAAGACTGTTTTATATATGTAATCATGTACAAGGGCATTTAAAAAACTTTCCTGAGTAGAGGTCCAGTTGATTTTATCTAGAAATAATTTGCAAGGTCCCACCAGTTCTACCTACATGCAGATTCTACTCTAGTACTCAAAATCCATTCATCTCTGCAGAGACAGAGCAAATTTCTGTGCCTGAGAACTATGACTTTCAGTAACTCACAAGCCATCATAGCCCTAGCTGCTTCTGTTAACTCTTATACTCATTATTTAAAGCTAGATTTAAAGGTGCAAGGAGCTGAGCAACTCAACTATTATTAACTTCCCTGGGCACTGAGGGTGTTCAGCACCCTTCAGAAGGCCGAGCCCCTGCCAGGATCTGGCCCTGACCCAAGAGAAAACAATTCTTACTGTTCCATTGATTTTCCTCTGAAACTGATAGCAAATGGGATAAAGTGAACAACAGTTATTTCACCTTCTTGGCCCACACAGGCTAGCGTGTACACTTACAGCTACTAGTGTAACCCCCACATGGCTCCTGGAATGGTGGACTGAGCCTCTCAGGGTTTCTCAACGACCGGTCCACGAACCAGCAGTCCCCGAGATCTCCCTGACGCAGTTTAGAAAGGCAGCAAGCCAGTCCCTGATATCAAAAAGGTTGAGAAACGCTGCTCTAGAAGGTCCTACCCTATGGACTACATACAATGGCTACCAGAGCCCTATGACACCATTTCCCAGCATGCCTGCAGTCAGGCATGGAGACAGAATGCACTAGAAACTCCTATCGAGGCCAAAAGGGAGGCTTCTGCATGGGGTGATCTGGACAGGCAATTTACTGGGGCTGATCATGGAGTCTCTGATTAACTCCCCTCCCCAAAGGGAGCCTTTGATCTGCTGTGGGATTCAGTGCATAGGTCAGGCAGTTCCAGCCCTACAAAGACCAGTGTCCAAGGTGGCAGAGATACGACCTGACACCACTGACTGAGCCAACTGAGACCTCCACAGGACTCCAGATCAGGGAGCCAACGGAGGACCCTGTCCCACAATAAGACGATACAATAAAAGGGCCCCCTCTTAAGCTGGCCAAAGCTCACAGCACTTATCTCTGGACTCATTCCCAGCATACATTCTACCTGGGCAGGTGCCATGGAAGGAGCTGGGGGTGAGGAAGAGCTGAGAGTGTTGGGAGGTGGGAAATGGTTGGTTCTGGGTCAGTATTTTTTAAATTAACCCTAACCCTTTCCTTCCTATCCCCAGCGAAGTCCTCTTTGTTATACTGTTATTTTGGGGTTTGTCATTCCTTTGCTGGGGTTTTTGTTTTTATACTTTATTGTATCTTGTGTACTGGGTTTTATACTCCTTGCAAGCAGGGGTAGAATTATTCATTTTCCCAAGGGATAGCACCTCTTGGGTCTCAGGCACAGTGAGGAGTCACCAGGCATCACAAAAAAGAACTCGGGACCCAAACCCAGGTGAGGAGAGGGGAGATGCCTCTCCACGCTCCTAGCGCCAGAGAAGACGCTTGAGCCACACCTTGCGAGAAAGGCTACCCTTAGGCCTAACATGCTTTAGTAGAGACAAACTAGCCAGTAACTCTCATAAAATAGAATAAAATGTCACAAATGGAACATAATACACTGTGCAGCCACTTCACAAGAGCCTGAGTTCACAAATCCCCTGATAGTTGAAAAGTTAAACATGTTTCAGGGAGCTGTCGGTAGCCAGCTGTTTGCCTTTCCCAGCACTATCACTCCCCTTGAATCCTCAAACCACCACACTCCCAATCTGAACAGCATGACGATGCAGGGCTACATTTAGCCCAACTCATGGGCATCAGTAAAATCTGTCCCTCCTATCCACTATGCCCTCTGAAAAACTCCTAGTACAACAAAATCCTGTGACCATCCCACACTAAAGTGCCTCTATTGTGCTACCATCAGCTGGTTCTTGTCAGCTTATCTGAGAAGTTTTACCTATAATGAGTCTTGGTTTCTCACCCAGAACTATAGCGCATTAAAGAACACCTAAAAGAAGACTGGAGGCTTACTGTAAGAACTTTCAGATATTTGTAAAGCAAGTTCTAGGGCCATTATTTACCCTGTAAAATGACGTTTAGGTTTTTGGTATAGTAAATTTACAACCTAACCTGGTGTTTGATTTTTAAAAAGCATCTTAACTCACCAGTAGTGGGCACTGGAAAAAAATAATCAAACATCCAAATCTACTGTAATGAAAGTTTAATATTTATGAGGACACTTTGGTTAGTTTAAACCAGTAGTTTGAAGAGTTACAATAGCATTGGTGCTTTTTCCAACAGTTTCTAATGAGAGCAAGCAGATTGCTTCAAACTGTCTCCAGTATCATCAAAAGTCACCTATGCTAAAGAGGTATCCTCAACATAGCAGCTCCATTTGCAGAATGGAGGCACAGAAACAATGCTGAGTAATTTCTCATGCAGCACGGGAATTCTCTTTGCCAATATATATTATTTGACAACTATTTTGATAGTTATCTTGGCTACTACTCAGTACAGTTTACCTTTAACAAAATTCAGTGAGGATTAGCGGTGAGGATTAGCAGTGAGGTATCAGTACCTTTTTATTATCCACCACTTTATGTACATAGATGGTGGCCTGGGTGTACTCACGCAGGTCCCTCTGCTGCTGGCATAACAATCCTTCTCTGCATTCTGGACACAACTCTAGAAGGATAAACAAGGAAAGTATAGTTAAAATGCCAACAGATATTTTGGTGACAGTGACATTACACATTACTACAAATATTCACCACCTTCATGATTAAATCGAGAATGGCTTGCACAATGGGGGTATAGTCTCCAAACTCTGCATTTACTCTATAGCTGTTACTGAGAAACTGGCATCTATCTTTTCCACTCCTCCCTTAAATTCTGACCATTTATGCTAAAATGGCAGCTCCCTCTCCAAACCCCACAAGGGAGCCAGTATCAGTTGAAAAAGCTATTCTACAGAGACTGGTGAAGATAAGACTCACTTACTGGGCTCAGAATCGAAAAGCGTGCTCTCAGGGCTCGTCTCAGAAGTTTGCATTCTGATGATTTTGATAACGTGATCCACAACAAATAGTTTTTGTATTGCCTCCCACTCACTGGGCCATATTAGAGCTATACTGTGCAAAGAAACACAACATGCTTCGTGACATAGAAAAACCAAACCACAAGTATTCAATTACAGCTGTGTAGCTGAGTTGTCATTAAAGGAAACTCTGTGCACAAGCCTTACAAGTGCACTGGGCTCTCGGTTTCAGAACCTTTTAAATGTGAACAAGAACAGTCTCTCTACCACCTAAAGCAAAACTATGCAGGGAGGAAGGATTGAGATGGTAGAAAAAGTATGAAAGTGGAAGACGTGTTACATTTAGCTCTGTGCCATTGAAGAAGCAATCCCACAAAGCATGAAATCCATTGATGGTATCTGATACTTTGAAGATAAGTCTTGTGGAAATCAACTTTGAGAAGACTTGTGTCCATTCTGATGGTAAAGGTAAGGAAGTGAGTTTCCAGTGTCAAACAACAGTTAGTCTCACTTGAGCTCGTTCAATTCCTAATAATAAACTCTACTTTACTGACCATATTTCTTTCTCCAACGCTAGCCTTGCTTCTGCGGAGCACTTATCACTGAACATGTACAGTACTTTCTGCATGAAGATTTATCTAAAGGTGTAAAGGGGTTTTCACATCAAGGTCATTCAAAAACAGAGATATCTCCCAGGGAAATGTTACAATTACAGAGATCAACAGTACTGTCCTCACGGGTCATTTGATTCACATATTCCTGGAGACAGGGAGAGAAATACCTGACAAAGACAGACAAGTGAACAGAAGAAACTCACAGTTTAGAGTCTTCTTTGGTCATGGAAGCAAATGTGAACATGAGGCCCCCATGTGGGCAGAGAAGAGCACTGTTTCCTACTGATGATACAGGACTGCATCTTGTAGGCCGCCTGCTCAAAACAGGAGGGGGAAAACAAATGTGTACTTAGCACGGTTAGACAGAGCTGAGTGAATTTTGGCAGATAAGTAAATCCCCCCCCCCCCCCCAAATACATATATGGGCATGGAAACTACTCATGAATGTGAGTAAAATCTGGAAAATTATTTCAGCTGAAAACGTGATTTTTTTTGTAAACATCTAAATGTTCTGAATCGACATAGTTTTGAAAAGGCTGATTTGAATCAACATTCAAAATGTTCTTTTGTTTGACCCAAACAATTTTAAATTTGGTTTTTCATTTTGGTGAGAAAAACTGATTCAAAACTAGCATATTTTGGGGGGGATTTTTCACTGAGCTCTAGTCAGACATCACATAGTTATGCTATTTCCTTAATAAGAAATCAAAAGTCAGCAATTAGCACTGAGAAGAGAGATAAGTAGAGTATTTAAATTTGTGATTTTATAGAAAAGTAGCCAAAATCCAGAAGTATTAGACTGCTAGGCCCAGGGAATCAGATTTGGGGGGGGGGGGTGTTATTTGATCTTGGGATGTTACTCATACCTAGCACTGAAGGGAGGATTTTGATCTATTAATGACAGACTACGGAAGCAGGACTGAGTTATGTCCTTTGACTGGGATACAGCTTTAGTCATGAGAACAAACTAATCAATCTGGTATCTAACCTGACTATCTCATCAAGACAGAGTAAACATGAACATTCGCTGTTTCTCAGAACCTATAATAACCAATACCAGCTTAAAAATCCCAGTGCTTCCTTATTTCCACAAGGTCAGTCACTACACAGCAAGATATTTTAATTTTAGCACAATTCTACACTGCACTATACAAACATCATCTAAAAGTCAAATTACTACATATAAACCTAAAAGGAATAAAGGGAGTTCAGTGAAGATTTAAAATATGAACCAATTTACCTTACAAATTTCCTCCATTCTTCTACAAAAAACTGTGATACAATGTAGAGCTCATCTGTCTCCTGGAAAAACAGACTTCATTTAAATTAACCTAACAATGGAGATAGAAAAAACCTAAGTTTTCACTGTCTTTGTTATACCTGCTCCTTTTCAAGATTCTAACATTCTTTACAATAACTCCATTCAAGTGTGACTTCTGAAAGTCAACTACAATAATTGGAGATCAAGTACCAAGAACATAGCACACAGTGAACCCTTGTGTTACTACTTATATTACATTAGAAAGTTAATTCAGTTTTGTACCCAATTATCTTCAATCCATTGTATAAATCAATACTACTGAACTCCAGCAAGCCTTATGGCATACTCAGCCTGTGATTAACCAGCAGAGCATATTATACTAACTGTAGAGTTGCACTTTGCTGCTTCGAGGGGCAGATCTCGTTGCACACAAAAGGGGCTACTGGCATTCTTCCATTCCCCACCCCCAAGTTCCCTGTGTGCCAGCCTCCCATCCCCGTTATTTCAGGGACTTCCTATAACCCCCGCCCCAACACACGTCAGGGGCGTTGTGTCCCTTATTTCTCCCCTCTGCCCATACCAGGATCCCCCGTTCTCTCTGCCTCATGCCATTGTGCATCCCCCATACAATTATCCTCTATTTTCTCCTTCGGGGCTGTATGTCCCCATTTCTCTGTCCCCACATGCCAGTGCCCCCTATTCTCCCTCCATCCCAGGGGCTCTGTGTACATCCTTATTTCCTCCACCATTCTTAAGGGCATCATGTTGAACTCTATTGGATGGAGGGGCAGAGCTGGGATGGAGTTATGCAGCAATGTTGTAACGTCAGCCATGAACTGGTTTTTTGATCTACAGAAAATTACAGAGATGACTGAACTTGCTGGATGTGCTAATCAGAAGCCGGGGCTGTCTCCCCCTAATTTCCCCTTTCTGGCTTTCACCAAAATCAAGAGGGTTCTGCCCACTGATGCTAGAACATTCCCTGAAATTTTGGAATTGATTCGATGTAGTGTTCAAAAGTTACATTCAAACAGAGAAATATCAATGTGCATAAAACACTCCTCTTGCTGCTATCACAATACCCCCACATACGCTCAGTGAGGTGGCAGTGAAAACAGCCTTGCTACTCTTATGACTGGCTCCAAGCATTCACAACCCCCTACCCTAGCTGTGACTTGTTTGCTGCTTAAAGACACTCCACCCCCTCTCTGTTTTTGCCTGCTGCTGAAAGAGAGACACACCAAGTGTATAGCAAGACAAAAACCCTTCCCTCCAGTAGGGTTCAGAATGGAATTCTCCAGCACATCAACAGCTAGTGTTCTAAACCCAGTCCTGTGGGGCAGAAGATTAATTAGTACCGCTTCCATGTGAAATTGCTTGAAGGTGTTGCTCTTACTGCTGGCTCAGTACCATGGGAGCAGCAGGTGTAGATAACACAACTACTGTCAAGTTACTTTCTTCTACAATGTATTAAGGAGAGCAAGGACCAAATGCTGCCCTCAGACGGGGGTGTACCTCTCAGGACAGAAAAAGAATTTAAAATATATTCCAATAAACAAATTAGCTGATAAAGTATCACCCTAACATCAAAGAGTAAACCACTGAGGCACTAATTGTATCAGCAATTGGTTGATAAAAAGGAAATTCCTTTCTTTGGTAAATTTAAGACTTGCCTTGCAAAACAAGAATAGTGGAAACAACTCCTCTTTTAAAGAACAAAAAGGGCAAAAAAACGTATTGGATTGTGGGCTGCCATTTCTGCTCACTTCTTCCCCCTGAGCTGGGCTGTTCTAGCCTGCTCCCACATACAGCCCCAAAGACCTTTTCACAGCAGCCCTTCCCCATCCAGACATACACAAACATTTCCTCTCTGGAAAGCTAGAGACACATAGGATGCAGGAGGCAAGAGGGATGATTACAGGAGGGGGAAGAGGAGCAGGAGTAGCAGCTAGGTTACTGTGACAAATGATCTGGATGCTTGACAAGAACATCTGGAAAAAGCAGGCAGGGTCAAGTAGTGGAGGATGGGGAGCAAAAGATAGGGGAATAAGACACAGGCAGGAGGCCTGGAGACATGGGGGGTTGGGGTGGGGGAAGGACACACTGAGAAACTAGCCGGGATTCAAGATTAGGCTGAAAGAGGTTCACTGATGTTCGAGTGACATTTGGATGGAAGGGGAAAAAACACTAAATTTCTCTCTGATCAAGTATTAACCTCCATGCAATAAGGTCAGCTGCAATGGCTAGGGTGTCAACTTAAGACTTAGGAGATTCAGTTCCCTGTTCTATCCCAGACACCCGTGAGCACATCTTGAGGCACAGAGAGAGACTCAGTTCCCCATCTGTACAATGGGGATAATGGTCCTGCTCAACCTCGCAGAGGGGTTGCAAGAATAAATGCATTCAAGTTTGTGAGGTACTCAAGACACTGCCGAAAGAGGGCCAAGTCAATACCTAAGACACAGACGGTACCTGAGGAAGTTTACTTCAACTAATATTTGCTATTCTTTTTCATTTTAAAGGACATTCTCTTGAAAGATACACGTCTACAAATGCCAGTCAAAAGAGCACCCTGGAGTTCTTTATCCAAAGAGTATCCAAGTCAGTGCTTAAATGATTTGTAAGGACATTTTTTCGAATAAGCTTTACACCATGTTTGCATGGTCTAATATTTGGCTCAAGGATTACACACACAAATTCCCTTTTAATAGATCAGAATTTTACATTCTATTGTCACATGCAAGAGTACACTTATAGCCTTTTCCCAGATCTGGTAGACAATCAACCTTTCCTAGTCTTTGTACCTGAGGCCAGCTACCAAGACACGGTCTGCATTTGTCTTGGAACAAGTTCTGGAGAGCAGTCTTCTGCTCACATGCCATCATCTTATGCAGGGCTTCATTTTCCTCTCCTTCTCTTTCCAGAATCTGTGAAAACAGAGAGTCCTTTTGGCCACGTGTGTTTGTTTTCAAAGGTGCTATTAAAAAGGTAAAAGCAGATTCCCCCCCCCCCCCCCCCCCCCCAATACATTTTAAGCAGGTGAATGCCAACATGAAAGCTAGAGCTACCACCATACATAAACCGTCAAAAGGCTTACAACAGCAGATGTTCAGATACCTTGCACTGGGAACAGCACTCTCTGCTATTTGGAAATTCTGGGGCCTTTGGAAAATATTGCTTGAGTTTTTTCCAGGCTTCTTTAGAAACAACCCTCCTTTCATTTTCTGATATGCATAGGTCACCTGCATGGAGAAAATCCAAGAGAGCATTTTTGTTCTGCATATACTCAGCAAAAGTTTCACAGCACTAAAACAGATTTAAGAGATTACTTGTTGAATACAGAAGTAGATTTTACACCCTTATCTAAAACTTGTGTCAGCACTAGAATAAAAAAAGAACAACTTATACAGAAGAGTCACCTTCAGCCTCTATTTCCATCCCATCAATGATTAAGTTTCCTCCTGGAGGTAGGATTTTAGTGCTTACTCACAAGCAACAGTATGTTTTAAGAATTATAACTAATTATTTTAAAAGCTAACCCAAAACATTCTTAAATAAAGCATTCGTATTTAAAAACGGAAAGATCTTAATCTACCATGATTGCCCTTTGGATTTATAAAACCATGTGCCTGAACTGTCGGCACGGGAACTATGGATGCCGCAGCACCCCCAGGTTTTACGCAAGGCTCCTGGCTCCCTTACCCCCATCTAGGTCCCCCCCTCTTGGAGACATGGCCCTGCTCCTGGTCCCAGCTCTGGGAGGGAGAGCGTGGACGGGGTAAGGGGGCTGCTTTCAGCTCTCCCACTATTAAAAATGTTCCAGCGCCACTGGCCTGAGCCGCAGATTCAAATGCAACAAAAGGAAAGGAAAGACAGAAATCCATGGAACAGGAAGAGAAATTAAGGGCAAGAACAGAACCAGGATAGAGGATACAAACACACACAAGGGCTAATATTTTCCCCACTCATGGGTGCCTCAAATTAGATACTTTAAAAAGTGGTTTAATTTTCAAAGCTGCTGAGCACCCCACAACTTTTGACTTAAAAATGAAGCTGCATGTGCTACATACTTCTGGAAAAATAAAGCTACCATGATTTATTTGCCTAAATATGGCTTTAGGTGCCTAACTTCAGGCACTGAAAATTCTGTCCAAGATGTTCTCTCCATACATCCTACAACTACCCTTCTGAAAGTGTTACTGCATTTAAAACTCCACATTTCTGTAGCAATCGCATAGAATGTGGAGCTCCACAGGACACTCAAACACAGGTAGGATCCATAATTAAACATGGCCGATTCCATTTTCCATAATGCCCATCTTGAAAAAAAAGTGAACTGTACAAACTGCACAGAAAGCCGAATGCCACTCCATCACCTGAATCTTTTGATCGAGAGAGTGCCTTATTACATCCAGTTGGGTGGAATTAATTGTGAGAGAAAAAATATGAAGTGAGGTATACCAAATATTATTTTAAAATGATGCCAGTTACTTACATATCATTTATCTTGAACTATTTTTCAGGAAATTGACAAAAAACCTGACAATCAGTAAGATAACGAATTAACAGAAAGCATTTATGAGTTATCCTGGTAACAACTAAGCCAAAAAGGTCACTGCGCTGCAGTACAGACATCAAATTTATGTGCAAGACTCAACATGGTGGGAAAATATAGTATTTCATATACGAGAAAATGTTACTTCATTGCTGACAGACTGAACAAGCCATAATTTTTGCCTGACTTCTAGATGTAAAGGGGAGAGGTACAACACAACTGAGCCCTCACTATTTAACTGCTGCTGCTGCCGCCTCAAAAGCCAGGTGGTGCTACAGGTGTGGTAACAATAATGCTGATGCACAACAAAATGAGAATATTAATTTCAGTACAGAGGGTAAAGTAGTGAATGGCAAACTGCAAAAAACCAAACACTGACATGAGAATAAAGGTTGAGCATCATTCTAAGTGGGTATTAACCAACAGTGGGAAGGAAAAAAACTTGAAACATTGCTGTACTTCAGGGAGTAGAGTCTAGCTAAGAACTATTTAAAAGTTTCTTCTCTCTCTTTCTATGGTCTACCACAGCATGAAATGGGTTTAAGTTAGCCACAGGATACAGGGAAAAAAAACACTGGGGAAACTCCTTGGCTCTATTTCTTTAGAATTAGAATAAGACTTCAATGACACTGATCTGTCATCGTCTCTCATTCTGACAAAGTCTGAACTCCTGACAATTTCCCAAAGAAAAAATAGCAACACTCCATTCCTGGATATATTACAATAAATGAAGGTCAGACTGGATAGTTTTAGTTTTAAAATAGCATTTAATGAAACAGTTGCTAAATCTGACCAATTATTAACCTAGGTTTACCATGTGGTGAAAGCTGGACTGGGATGATTTCCAGAAACCATCAGGGACATGAAAATAAGATTGTGCAAGTAATTGCTCTGACATCATAAGATTTATGAAAATAGACCAGTAAGATATAGTGAGAGGTGGAAAATCTGATCAGAATGTACAAATGCTGTACCACCTGGAAGGCAAAGACCCTGACCATTTACTTCTGGGAGAACTGTGCACCACTGCACGTGCGCAGAATTCATGTCCCCTGCAGATTTCTTTGCTTCCCCGCCAAAAAATTATTTTCTGGCAGGGAAGCAAAGGGAAGCTGCAAGAGCAGTCACTCACCACTCTCTAACTGCAAACGTATATCGTTTCAAGCACCTGGAGCAGCCCGCTGAGAGGTAAATCACCGCAAGGCTGGGACACCCCAGCCAGTGGCTCCTACCTTGAGCCGGGATCAACTACTAGTCCCAGCTGGGCTGAAGGTAGGACAGGATAGGACTTCCTCTTCCCCTGCAAGGACTAGCTAGGGCTGTGTCAGAAGCACCACCAGAAGCCTCCCCCAGCTGCAGGAAGTTCAGCATCCTCCCCATTGCTCCTGAGCTGTGGGGGGCAGGGGTCACTGTACAGGGAGCTGCTCTCCCATCCGCTCAACCCCCATGTATCTGGACCTCTCATGCCCGGACACCCCTACCAAGCCTCACCCCATATACCCAGAACTCCCCTAGCCCTCCATACCCAAACCCCACCCCACTGAACCTCAACCCCTGCATCTGGAGCCCCCCTGTACCCATACCACACCCCCACTAAGCTCCCTACACTCAAACCCCCACCCTGACAAGCCCCACCACCCTGAGCTTCCACATCCAGACCCCCCATGCCACTGACCCCCAACTAGCTGCATCCAGACCCCCCATCCCACTCCCCCAGACCTCTCCACTGAGTCCCAACCACTTTCACCTGGAAGCTCCTGCAAAGTCCCATTGCCCCTGCACCTGGAACCCCCCCATCCAGATCCCCCTATACCTCAATCCCCCACTGAGCTGTATGCACACCCAGATTGTCCCACACAGAATCCTCTCACCCCACACCTGGATCCCCCCCACACTGAGCCCTTCCACACTTGGATCCTGCCTGCCCCAGACCCGGTGCACGTGGCGCAGAAGTGCAGGGCCCCAGGGTGTTTCTGGGGCAGGCCCAGGCCTTCTGCTGTGTTAGGGTCAGGTGCAGCCTCACCACTGAGTCCGTGTCCCAGGGGTGGGGAGGCTGCAGGGTGATCTCCCACCTTCGTACAGCCAGTGAACTGTGCTCCCCACTGCCATGCTGGAGCCTCTGCATTTATTTGACAAATAAAACTTGCAGAATTTTAAAATATTGTGCACAGAATGCCCTCAGGAGTAACCATTGTCCCCTCTCATCATCTCTCTCTTCAGAGGTAGATTCTGGGCATGAACATCAAAGATGTTCTAACCTGGTAATCAGACAAAAATTATTCAATGGGGTCAGGAAACTATCGAAAAGAAATTATAACAATCCTCTGGAATTAGAGATGAAAAAGGTTCCTGACATATGCATGTAAGAAGATGGTAGTGGGAATTCATAAGGGAAAAACCTGTATATTTTTGGATGCAAGCCAGACCTAACAGATCAAGCAATGAGCTTTGCAGAAAGCACCATGAAGGAAGTAGTTTCTTCCTCTGCAAAATTAAGAATCTATTACAGAGAAAATAGATTAGCTGATACATTTAATTAAATGGAAAATTTTGAACACAAGGTGAAAAGAGCATTATACAAGAACAATCCGAAGTTAGCTCAGGAGAACGAAATCTGAACTTTTGATGGCCCCAATATTTAATGTCATTTATTTTTTATGTGGACCAAAGTCAGATCAATTTATAATGACATTAGTAATTTTCTAGGGAAATATTTTCAAAATACTTATTTTTATGGTGTTTCATCATTTTGTTCTGCAGTTTTATATTAGCCTTGTGGGACTGTCAATTACAATGCACAGCAACAATGAAAAAGGGTTAAGAGAGACATTTTAAACATTCTATTTGAGAATACAGCTTTATTAATCCAAAAGCGTGCATCTCTTGTAAGTTTTAGTGGTGGAACTTGCATTGTTAATTCATATCAACTGACAATAATGCATACATGCTTGTCACATAGCCATTCATTGTCCCAAACAGACCTGAAGGCCTAATTGCTACAATCACATTATGATAATGCCTCCAAAATGGAGCAGTTATAGTCAATTAAAAGTGCCAATATTCTGCACAAAAAAGGAGACTTGAATACTTGGATAGTAGAGGGTGCAACTAACTAGCCATCACTTAAAGTTATACAACATCTCGTGTTAGGCTTATAACATATGGAACAGGTCTCAAAATACCCAGCACAGTTTGATTACAATCCTTATGTCGAGGACACCAAAATACTTACTGAGAGAAAGTATTTTATCCTGCACTTCCACAGTTGTCAGTAACCAATTACGTCCAACTTTAGAGAATTTTAATTTTCTTAATGTACAAGAGGGAAGGCAATAGATACCATGCCACAAATAATCATGACTAAGGGTGCGAGTTTGTCACGGAGCTCACGGATTCCATGACTTTCCGGGACCTCCGAGACTGCTGGAGCAGCCGGCACAGCTGTCCAAGGGGCCACCTGAGCAGCTCAGGCAGCCCCTGGGCCAGTTGCATTGGCTGCTGCTGCGGCAGTCTCGAGCCACCGCACCCCCCTCCCCAGCAGGAGTTTGGATGTGGGAGGGGCTATGGGCTGGGGAATGGAAGGGGGTGAGGGCTCTCGGCGGTGCTTACCTCGGGGGCGAGGGAGGTTGGCAAGCTCCCTGGAAGAGGCGACATCCCTCGGCTTCTAGGAGGAGGCGCAGCCAGGGAGCTCTGCACGCTGCCTCCGCCAACAGGCGCCACCCCCACGGCACCCATTGGCCAGGAACCAGAGCGGAGGCTGCCGGGCCGCGCCTCCACCTAGGAGCTAAGGGATTTTGCTGCTTCTGGGGAGGCACAGAGCCAGATAGGGAGCTTGCCAGCCGAGCCAAACCCTCCTCCGCCCCCGCCCCCCCAGCACCCACAGCACGCCCCCTCCCAGGCTGCTCCCCCACCCCAAATATTTAGTCGGGGGTATATAGTACAAGTCATGGACATGTACATTTTTGTTTACTGCCCGTGACCTGTTCATGACTTATTAAAAATACCAGTGACTAAAACGTAGCCTTAATGATGACTGATTGCACAGAATATGTCATCCACAGTACTTTCACAGATTTCACTGAATTTAAGTGGCCACAGACCATGCACTTTTGTCTTATCCAAAAACCAGCACCCTCCCGCAGAACAGAATCCCTCTACTTCATACTGAGGCAGCAGTTCAGCACCAAAAAATCAGAGGGAAGAGCAACAGCAAATGAATTGCTAATAACTCTCTGCAACATCTAGGTCAGTGATTCTCAATAGGTGGCCTGCAGACCAAATGTGGTCCACCAGCACACCTTAAAAATGTTTATAATTAAATTAATAAAGAGCGAGGCGATGCCTGTGATTTGCCTATGACTTCCTTAGTAAGTGACTTACTGGCAGTGCTTTATTTGTAATGAAAGAGGTGTCGGGGCTCAGTGCAGCAAGCCCCCCTACAAATGAAGCAACCAGAGAGTGGTAGCTTCCGGCTGGGTTCCCAGCTCTGAAAGCAGCACAACCGCCAGCAGCAGCGACACCTTCAGAGCTGGGCGGCTGGAGAGTGGTGGCTGCTGGCCTGGAGCCCAGAGGTGCCGGGGCCAAATTAAGCAGTGCTTACTGGATCTTAAGTTCTTGCGATAGCATCGGCTATGATTTAGCTAGGATGCCACCCATTTTTTTTCATTAGTGATGGAAATGGAGCCAAAAATGAATGCGAGTGGGAGTAAACATTGCAAACTCGACAGCGAAAACCGAACTTTTAACCCAAACTGGCCAGCAGATTTTCTTCTTATGCCACCTTATTTAAATGAAAAACCTTTGCGTTTAATATGCCAAACCACCGTTTCCATCTGTATGGTCAGCAACTTGAGGTACCACTTTGAATTAAAGCACAGTAACTTCAACGTGGCCTATCCTCCTGACAGTGTTTCAAGATGTGACAAAATTGAAAATATAAAGTCTTTGCATCACACTTTAAATATCATTCTCACATCAATGACTATATAAGAAAAGCAACAGCTGTTGCTTTTTGGATAATGTTGGTACTAGTTAAAAAGAAAAAGCCTTTCCTGGATGCCGAGCTTGTGAAGGAATGCATGCTAGAAATGGTGGAGGAGCTTTTTGACGGAGATAGAAATAAGGATGACATTGTGAAGCAAGTTCCCCTGCCTGATTTCACAGCAGTGCGAAGATTGGAGGTAATTTACGAGAACTGTTTGTCAGCACTGCTTTCTAATTTAAAAGATAGGTCTCTTGAAGTGGACGAATCGGTCAGATTTTATGACGATGAAATTTTCAAGGAAGAATTTTTGTGCTTAATACCATTAGAAATCTACACTACAGGAGAGATCATTTTTGAAAAGGTAAAAAGCTTTTTTGGAAAAAAAAAAAAAAAAGATTTAGATCTGCAGAAAGTGAACTTGCTTGTTACAGATAGAGGTCCCTCCATGACAGGGAAAGAGAAGGTCTTTGCTCTGCAGTTTGGCAATGATACACCCTTCATTAAATACACTTCACTGCATCATTCACCAGACTGTCCTGTGAGTAAGTTGTATGGGGACTTGAAAAAAACAAGGAGTATTGCGATGAGATTGGTGAACTGCATACATTTAACTTCCAGCTTGCAACATCGTCTTTTTAAATGTCTTTTTACAAGACATTTCAGACAAATACAGTGACCTGTTGCAGCACAACCAGAGAACATCGTTAAGTAGGGGGTGCGTGTTAAGAGAGGTTTTGTGCGATTCAAAAAGAAATAGAATTTCTTTCAAACCACAAGATCAACAAAGCTTGTGAGTTCATGGAATTTAGGAATGATGTTTCCTCTCTGTCACAGATAGCTTTTCAGGTGCAATATTACTGGTCACTTGAATTCCCTCAACCTGCAGCGCCAAGGCCATGCATTTTTTCTCTTTGAAAAAGTATGTTCCTTTCAGAAGAAGAATCTTGAAATCTTTCAGACAGACTTAACAGGAAAGACGTTGCACTTTCCCACATTGCATGGTGTTGCTATCGATGAAAACAATGCCTTAAATTCCTTAAAAAAAAACTCGCTGAAAATTTTAAAATTCGATTTAAAATTCCAACGAGGTGCCTTTCAATTAGAAATTGTAAGGCTCCAGAGCTCAGATGTCCTTGAAGGAAAAATTCAGAGAAGTGGCACTTTGTGATTTCTGGGCTCAATATGCTGACCAGTTTCAGAATAGCCACAATGTAGCCATCTATCTTTTAACAATGTTTAGATCAACATGCCTCTACAAATATGGGTTTTCTACCATGAACATTATAAAAACAACAACACGGCAATCACCTTACAGATCAGCATCTTCACCAGTGCATGTGCCATGCCCTTATCTCCTACAAACCACTTTTCACAAAGCTTGACAGAGATCATTGATGTCACCTCTTCCACTAGATTGCCACAAACACAGGTAATAATGTTGATTTATAAACTTTGTTAAAAGATGAAAACATCATTACTTATGTTACAATTAAGGTCTTTATTGGCAGCTGAAGTTTTTTTAATTTTATTTTGTCAGTGTTCTGTGCAAATGGCCCGCCTCTTGTCATAACATTCTCAAATCAGCTTGCAGGTAGATCTAATTGAGTATCACTGATCTAGGTTCTTCTTGTAGGTCTCCCATCAAATCTATCCCATCACACTAACTCGTGAGATCTAATGAGATCACACTTCAAGATCAAATGATAAACATTTAAGAAAGGCAAAGTAAGTCAGAAATAAACTTAATTAAGCCTATCTTGGTTTTTGCAGAAGAAATATGGAAGATCTGTCCGTAAATGGTGGGTCATCCAAATACAAGATGTTCAGTTCTGTCCCCTACATGCACACTTACCATGTGGGCAAACAAGGTCTTCATTAAAATTTAACTCCTCTTCTTCCTCCCTCTTTTCTTCATTTGACTCATCTAACCAAAAGAAAAAGTAGATTGCACAGATGGTCTCTGTAGTAGAGTGTGATTCTTTGGAGGAACTGTAACAATTTGCTTCCTTTTCAAATTGCTGCAAAATTCGAACACTAGGGAAACTTCAATAACAATATACCTTTAAGTTTATTGGCCCACTCCTCCAGTACCAGGGCAGGATTATGCATTACAATATATTTTGAGTGTTTTGAAGTTCATGGAGCGCAAGACTATCTTCGACATGAGACTACAAAGGCAGCATTCATTATAGCTAGAACACCTGGGCTCTTTTGTTGCTCCCTAATAGCTCAGATCAGAATCAATAGAAAAGTTACCAGCAGATCAGAGTGGAGGGAACAGAATCTTACAGGCAAAATATTAGTTAGTTCTCTGCTTTGAGGAATCTGATCCAAACCAGATGTTCCCATTTCTGCACCACAATGGCCTCATTCAAATGAGGCCAAGAACCATTCCGTTTGGAAGGCTTCAATGTGAGTAACTTGGGAGATAGGATTGTGCCTACAAATGCACTGTGGGCAATACCTGAAGTCATAAAAAGTAACGTGCTTACTTTGACAAAGGACAGTTTTTACTAGTCACTCCCATGAGCTCTGCAGGGAAAATAAAATGGATTGCACCTGAATACAGTTGACAACTGAGGCCTGTTTTACACTTGAAAGTTAAGTCATCACAGCTACAGCACTTGGGGGTGTGAAAAATTCACACCCTTATGTGCCATAGCTATGCCAACCTAAGCTCCAGTGTAGATGCAACTAAGCCGATGGAAAAATGCTTCCATCAACTTAGCTACCATTGCTCAGGGAGGCGGAGTTCCTACAGCCGCAGAAAAAACCCTTCTATCGCTGTAGGAACCATCTACATTACAGTGCCACAGTGGCATAGCTACGGTGCCGTAGCTGTACTGTTGCAGCACTCATGGCCTAAGTTCCAACTGCAGGGCCAGATTCTACCTTCAGTTTTAACTGGGAGTTAGGGATGTAAAATATTAACCGGTTAACCGATAAGCATTAGTCTAACTGGTAATGTATTGAGTTAATGTTTAAATGCCTAATGTGCTGGGCGGCCTGGGGTCCTTCCTGCCGGCCCTGCGACTGCCCACAGCTGTGGCCCCAACCTTGGCCCCTTTCCTGTCTAGGTATGGGACAGCAGCCGGGATCCAGTGTAAAATGTGGGGGCACTGCAGAACCACCCCCACATCCCTAATTCCTGCACCTATGTTGTGAACTTGTTAACAGTTAAACGCTTAACCGATTAAACTATTAAAATTGTATCGGTTACTTTTTAAAAACATTATTTACATCCCTAATGGGATTACGTAGGTGTAGTGAGGGCAGAGTTGACCTGCTGAAAACTTTTGAAGAAAAAAATGTATGTATTGCTTTTGAAATTGCTCAAATATGGATATAATATATGCTACTTTGTATTACAGTAGAACCACAGAATCACGAACACCTCGGAAATGGAGGCTGTTCGTAACTCTGAACGAAGCGTTATGGGTGTTCTTTCAAAAGTTTACAACTGAACATTGACTTAATACAGCTTTGATCTATAATATGCAGAAGAAAAATGTTGCTATCCCTTTATTATTTTAGTAGTTAAACAGTACTGTATTTGCTTTTCTTGGGGGGGGTGGAGGGGGGGAAGAGAGGAGGAGGAACTCTGCTGCTGCCTGATTGTGTACTTCCAATTCCAAATGGGATGTGTGGTTCACTGGTCAGTTCGTAACTCTGAGGTTCTACTGTATATCATTCAGACCTGCTCAAAACAATCCTTACAACTAAAACAGAACTGCTAGAATGCTTAATCGATACTATAGGAACATCCAATCTATTTAGCAGGTAGTGGGAGAAATAGGGTTGCTTGGTTTTAAACAGCTACCTTTGTTTTGTGCATCTCCATTCATTTTTCCATTACTCTGGTCTGCATCATCATCTTGTTCATTTAACTGTTCCAGAGCCAACTGACGCCAACTCCGCAAGGATGACTTCCCAACCCAAAATCCATCATTACTGCATAGAAAAAAAGACTAGCATTTACAATACGAACCATAACTCAGATTTACAGTTTTTGGCTCAGAATGAGAACTGTTACAATCTTTGTTGGAACAATTTCTGTTGGTGAAAGACAGCTCTTCATATTCTGAAGCTTATGTGTAAGCTCAAAAGTTTGTCTCTTTCACCTACAGGAGTTGGTCCAATAAAAGATATTACTTCACCCACCTTGTTTCTCTTATATCCTGGGACCAACATGGCTACAACGCTGCAAACAATTGTTAAAATCTCATTTTAGAAAATTTAAATATCGCTGACAATAGACTTGTGCAATGCAAACATTGGAAGGTGTCAGCACCACATACCCCTTTACTGTAATTTTCAGCAAGTTTGTGACAGTTTTATAGTCTTCGTTTAATTGGTTTTTCAGTCGTAGTATTCGACACCTCTCTACCACACAGTCCTTGCAAAGTGCTTTAACTAGAGAAACAAAAAGAGACAACACCATGTTACAAGAATACTACTGCTACACTTCAAAACAAAACTAAGATTTTTGCAAGTGTAGGCATCACCATTTGAAGGTGCTGTCAGTCAAGTGGGCTTAATGTAGTTACGGACAGTGACATTTTCTACTACCTATGATTTCGATGGAAATGCATGGTAACAGCTGAACTGGACCAAATTTTGATATAATTGTAGTTAGCTTTTGATGAGGGTGGATTTGTTCCTTTAGCATCAACATTTCTTATCACCTCAGTTTCACAGGTCTGCATTTCTGATATTAACCGTTTATATTTACTGCAACAAGCTTGAGAACAGCAGTGTGTGTAGACCTAGGTAAGCCGTGGGTTTAAAAAGGACACTTCAGACATTTGCAATAGCAGCTTTACCATTCACAAAAAAACCTGCCACAGTATGTAAACATGCAGTGTATACACACTATAAATATACTTCCTAGGCACTGGGCTGCTTGGGGGAATCTACAGGTGAAAGAAGACAGTTTCTCTCCTTGGCTAGCACACCCTCACTTCTTCATTGCTCTGAGAATAGGGTTCCAAAATACTGGCTTGTCAGCAGAGAATGATACAATACACGAGGCACTGTCTATACTGCATCTGTAGAAATAATGGGCCCAGGAGCTCCACCACTCCCCAATTTTAGGGTCTTTATACAAGTTTTGCTATTTTACAGAAAGTTTATTTTAAAAAGTTGCATTAAAATACTAAAGTTTCAAGTTGTTTCTACCTAAATGTACCATTTCCTTTTATTTTATTTTTTTAAGAGACTTCAAGGCACAATGCAGAATCAAGATCTGAAATATATCCACAATTCATGTTCCCTAGTCAGCCTAAGTTTGACCATAACTAAGCAGTTCTCTCAAAAGCAGCCATCCAGAAAAATACAAGCAGGACAGCTATTCTGGCCAAAGATAAAGCTACATTATGTTGACAAAGGATGCAAAACACATTTCAATATACAAAAATTTAAATCCTACAAAAAAAAAAAAAAAAAAAAAAAAAGGGCTTGCCATGTGAGAGTGTTTTATATCCAGATACTATGGTTTAATCTTACCATTTAGCCTTGGCCCCCCTCCATATCTCCTGTAGAAGTAGTCAGCAACATACTCCGATATTCTCTTCATAATTGATATTTTATCAGGGTGCAATTTGCCATGTGAACACAAGCATGCAGTGTTATCTATGGGTTTGGGAGGGGCAGATTCATCCAGCCATTTCTGTAACCATTCAAGAGAGACAAACTCATACGGGCATCCTGGAAAAAAGTGAACAGACACAAACATATACATTTCCACAAGTACATGATACAGGAGATGACATTTTAAAGTTACTCTACTGTACAACAGTACTTTTTTATTAAGTTTGTGTGGGAAGCTTTCCCCCAAAACCATTATACAATATTTTCAAACATGTAATTCTGTTTCCATGCCAATTCTAATCTTAACTATACAGTTTTATATCATGGTGTCCCTTTTAAAAGTCAGCAGCTATGTGAAATTACATCTGAGACAAGAATCATTTTAAATTTAAACAGGAAACTGGCTAGTGAAGCCAGAGAACATTTTCAAACTGCTCAATCCATGCTCGCCCCCACCCTAATACCGAATTTGTGCTATGGTGGTGCGCAGTATAGTGGGGGTCTCCTGTATTAACTATTAGTGACAAGGCGGGTGAGGTAATCTCTTTCATTGGACCAACTTCTGTTGGTGAGAGACAAGATTTCAAGGTTACACAAAGCTCTTCTTCAGGCCTGGGAAAGGTACTCCGAGTGTCACCCACCTTGTCTCTCTAATATCCTGGGACTGACACAGCTATACACTGCATAGATACACTAACTAGGGTAGTCATAAGAGGACAGGATACAATTTTATAAAGAAGCAGATCTCTGTCTTGAAACATCACACAAACCCCTATGTGCTTAAAGAACACTTTTAAAAAAAAAAGGGAAAATCTAGATGATAAATGCTAGCAGTTAACCCTAACTAGAACTACAGTGAATAGGTTTATCTACTGCCTATATAATAGACGAATGGAAGCCTGCATGTCCCTGGAAAAATCATGCCAGTCCCTGGAAAAATCATGGAACAGGTCCTCAAGGAATCAATTCTGAACCACTTAAAGGAGGGGAAAGTGATCAGGAACAGTCAGCATGGATTCACCAAGGGCAAGTCATGACTGACTAACCTAATTGCCTTCTATGATGAGATAACTGGCTCTGTGGATGAGGGAAAGCAGTGGATGTGCTATTTCTTGACTTTAGCAAAGCTTTTGATACAGTCTCCCACAGTGTTCTTGCCAGCAAGTTAAAGAAGTATGGGCTGGATGAATGGACGGTAAGGTGGATAGAAAACTGGCTGGATGGCCGTGCTCAACGGGTAGTGATCAATGGCTCCATGTCTAGTTGGCAGCCGGTATCAAGTGGAGTGCCCCAAGGATCGGTGCTGGGGCCGGTTTTGTTCAATATCTTCATCAACGATCTGGAGGATGGTGTGGACTGCACCCTTAGCAAGTTTGCAGATGACACTAAACTGGGAGGAGTGGTTGATACGCTGGAAGGTAGGGACAGGATACAGAGGACCTAGACAAATTAGAGGATTGGGCCAAAAGAAATCTGAGGAGGTTCAACAAGGACAAGTGCAGAGTCCTGCACTTAGGACGGAAGAATCCCATGCACTGCTACAGACTAGGGACCGAATGGCTGGGCAGCAGTTCTGCAGAAAAGGACCTAGGGGTTACAGTGGACGAAAAGCTGAATATGAGTCAACAGTGTGCCCTTGTTGCCAAGAAGGCTAACAGCATTTTGGGCTGTATAAGTAGGGGCATTTCCAGCAGATTGAGGGACGTGATTATTCCCCTCTATTCGGCGCTGGTGAGGCCTCATTTGGAGTACTGTGTCCAGTTTTGGGCCCCACACTACAAGAAGGATGTGGATAAATTGGAAAGTCCAACGGAGGGCAACAAAAATGATTAGGGGGCTGGAGCACATGACTTACGAGGAGAGGCTGAGGGAACTGGGATTGTTTAGCCTGCAGAAGAGAAGAGTGAGGGGGGATTTGATAGCTGCTTTCAACTACCTAAAAGGGGGTTCCAAAGAGGATGGATCTAGAGTGTTCTCAGTGGTAGAAGATGACAAAACAAGGAGTAACGGTCTCAAGTTGCAGAGAGGGAGGTTTAGGTTGGATATTAGGAAAAACTTTTTCACTAGTACGGTGGTGAAGCACTGGAATGGGTTACCTAGGGAGGTGGTGGAATCTCCTTCCTTAGAGGTTTTTAAGGTCAGGCTTGACAAAGCCCTGGCTGGGATGATCTAGTTGGGGTTGGTCCTGCTTTGAGCAGGGGGTTGGACTAGATGACCTCCTGAGGTCCCTTCCAACCCTGAGATTCTATGATTCTATGATATGCTGCCAATTTTTCAAATGCAGATTGTTGATGTTGTGTTGCTTCCAAAACAGAGCCTTGTATGTTCATGTTACTGTTGAAGCATGGAACCTATCACTCTTCTGAACAGCTCTGACACCAAACTTCTGATGATACATGTTCCCCAGAACAAGTTTTTGTTAAATAGTGTAAGATATCAACAGTATCAGTCAAGTTAACCTGGATTTACAGGTTGCTTTTACAGCCTCAGGCAGAGTGCTATTTCTTTAGATTAGATTGTAAAGTCTTGAGACAAGTGACTGTCTGTGTTCTGTGTCTGTACAACACCCAGCACAATGCGGGCCTGGCCCATGACTAGGGCTCCAAGGTGCTATAGTAATACAAATTAAAAAATAAATGGGAAATACTTCACCAAATTTGCTTCATCTATCAAATTTAAAATAATGCTCAATTTCTGCATTTTGCTTGGAAAGATATTTTTGATATTTGAATGCCTAATCCATGCTGTCCAAGTAGACAACGAACCATCAAAACAGACTCAAGAGCAACAGGGTATCACAGTAATTATGCAAGATTTGGTTGTAATGAGGAAACCATTAAAATATCAAGCAATTTTTTTTTTAGTCTAGGCTATTCGCCAAAAATTAGCATTCAGAAAAAGCATGCAGACCCCAAATTTTAAAAACTTATACTGAAGGAGAAGCTGACTCAAGATTTCACAATACTAACAATTTAAGATTGTAGCAATTTCTGTTTTGTTTGTTAAACAAGAAATGCTTTTCTACAGATTTACAAAATACATAGGTGCAATTCCTGGGGGATCTGAGACATACCAGCACAGATACTAGAAGGACTGAATGGCTTTATCTAAAATACTTGAGTCGCATCTTGATACAAAGTCACACTGATGACACATATAACCCAAAACAGCGTGGCTATACTTGTAAAAACAGGAATTTTTCAGAAAAAGCAACTGGAAATGTAATTAACAGATTGCTATGAAATGCCACAGTGGCAAAAAGCTGATCTCAAATAATTCTTTTTCTTATTTTCCATTAGTGACAATCATCTTTGAGTTCCAAGATAGATTTAATTATATACTGAGCAGCATGTGTTGATTGTGGGAACAAAGCAGATTTACTTCTGCACCTTAAATCTAGTCAATACTGAAAAGATAATCACTGGAATTTCAAAAAGAATACTGAAAAATTAACAGGGGGGGTGAAGAGAGAGGGAGGGAGAGATCAGGAAATTAAATACACCTGGCTGATGCATCAACAACACTTCTGAAATTTCCACTGCCAGTTACATTTATAAAGTCAATATGGGGAAACAGAATCCTTAAACATATCGTACCGAGAGGCACAGCAAAGCTGTAACCAAACACTTCATGTAATGTACATTACACTGGAGTTTTCATAATCTTAAGCCTCAAACTGTTTCTCAGCACAATCAGCAGCTTCAACATCTCAGGCAATGATACAACAGAAATATGGTTTCTCTGAAAAAGTGTAAGCTTAACTGTTGCTCTATTGTACTTACTTTACATAAAACATGGCCACAATCTCTGGAGGATTTAGTTAAACCATTTTTAATGCGACAACTTGGGACAAAAAAAAAAATCCCAATTCATGCAACTGAAGGAGAAATCAGACCACCACCTTGATTTCCAAAAGGTAAGCAGCATGACTGTACACTGTCTGGAACCTGTCACAGTGAGATTTATTCCTTATATAAATGTCCATGTATCAGCAACAACAAACTATTCTAATTATGTTTAGAAAGCCAAAGTGACAGAAAGTTACTTGTAATCCTTGTTCTCCAAAAGTGACCCATATATGTGAAGATCATGCCCCACATCCTTGATTTAGCAATGGCACTTCAAAAATACATTCAGAGAATGGACCCAACGGTGGGGAATCCGGTGTGAACACCTGCCTTCACACCACCGGTTTTCATTAGTTTTAAGCATAAATGCCATAACTTTAAGTATCCAGGTTTGAAAATTAAGAATCTGAACAGAAGCGACTGGATATTTAGAGGTGCTGAGCTCTAGATGCAGCTCCCACTGACTTAAAGTTGCTGTGCTCAATACCTCGGGAGGAAAAGTCAGGCCTTGTATTCAGGCGCCTTAATCTGGAATCAAGTGCTAAATTTTGGGCATCCAAAAATATACAGGTTTTTCCCTTATGAATTCCCACTACCATCTTCTTACATGCATATGTCAGGAACCTTTTTCACCTCTAATTCCAGAGGATTGTTCTAATTTCTCTTTCCGACAGTTTCCTGACCCCACTGAATAATTTTTGTCTGATTACCAGGTTAGGCCATCTTTGATGTCCATGCCCAGAATCTACCCTCACCCCATGGAAAACTGATGCGAGAAAGGAATAAATCCAACTTTTAGTATTTAAAAACGTGAAAAAGGCAGTAAGTGAAAAGGAGAGAGGATTCGGTCAGACACAACTTATTCATGGGACACACAAAGCTCTGGACAGAGTGACTCCTGGAAGAGAGCTGGTTGGAAATTTTCTGATGAAACTTAGTTTCACCAGAAAACGCCAATTAACGGAAGTGAAATGTTTTGCTGAATCTATTACAAGGGCTCTTAGGGCTGCTAGGCTCCCCATTCTGAAGCAGTAGCACTGGGAGTCCCAGCTGGGGCTAGGGCTCTTGGGGTTGCTAACCTTCCTTCTCTGTGGCAGCAGCCTTTGGAGCCCAGTCTGAAACTGATATTGTCAGTTTCACCTCAACTATGCAGTGGTGGCAATGGGTAAACCAGTGGTGGCCAACCTGAGCCTGAGGAGGAGCCAGATTTTACCAATGTACATTGCCAAAGAGCCACAGTAATACATCGTCAGCTCCCCGCGCCTCCCGCCCACTGGCAGCTCCGCCGATCAGCGCCTTCCCCCCGCCCCCCCCCCCCCATCAGCTGTTTTGTGGTGTGCAGGAGGCTCAGGGGAGGGGGGGAAAAAGAGGAGTGAAGGCATGGCAGGCTCAAGGGAGGGGGCGGGAAGGGGTGTAGTGGGGGCAGGGCCTGCAGCAAAGCCAGGGGTTGAGCGGTGAGCACACCACCACCCTCCCCCCGCCCCGGCACAATGGAAAGATGGCACCTGTAGCTCCAGCCCCAGGGTCGGTGCCTCTACAAGGAGCCACATATTAAACTTCTGAAGAGTTGCATGTGGCTCGGGAGGCACAGATTGGCCACTGCTGGGGTAAACTCACAAGAATGTCAATTTCTCATATTTCTATTCTGGAACAGCCTATTTCAATGTTTTTATTAAATTTTCAGAGTGACTTCAGTTTGCAAAACATTTCAGTAAAATCTGCTTCCATTCCAAAATACTAACATTTTCTTGCAAATCAAAACCCTGTATTTTGGCCACCCTTAACATGGAATTCTCATAGATAAAAGCTTGCCTACATGGAGTTTCCAAGTGTTTGTAAAAATTAAATTAATGTCTTTCTGGCAAAAGGTTAAGTGAATGTGTGACCTATTACCTGCTGATTCATTTGGATCAACAGCACCAAAGCATGCAAGTGAGCTGGAGATGCAGGATTACCGAGGATACTTCCTTCTCAGTGCTACCAATCAACAGTGAGCTGAGCTGTTCATAGGGCAGCAGAAAATGGGCATGGTGGTAAAAGGAAAAAGCACAGGAGGGTGACTGACAAGGGCATCATTGATGGTGAGGGAATAAATCAAGAAAGAGGAAGACAGGGAGAGACGGCACCGGTGGCAGTTATAATGAGGGACAGGAAAAACAAGAAAGAAGGTTGTGGCAGAAAGCGTTAAGGGGAAAAGCAACACTGATCATGCATCCTCTACTGCAGTCTTAAGTATTGGTCAACATGCCCTTCTCTCCTAAGGGGAAAAAAACAATAGCATCTAAAAGCTTCTAATGATATGCTCTGATCATGAACTCATGTGCTAGCATGTATTAATGTGGCACTAACGATCTGGAAACAAACAGTATATCTGAAGAAATAAAGGAATGAACTTTTGGGGAAAGGCTCCTACAGAAAATTAAACACTTTCAAATTTAAACAAATGTTTGCAAACTCAAATGTTCCAAATCTTGTTTAGTTACTTTAAAATCTATAGCAGCAGGAAGTCTGAGTGAAGTAGAGAATGAGTGGATGTCAGTGTCCTTCTCTACTGTCCAAAGTCTTGCAATAGCTACCACAAATACCAGAACACAAAAGGCTATGAGGAAAAGGAGAGTAACACCCACTATATGAAGTTATACATAAATGGGAAAAAGGATTAATTTAGTGATTTATTTACAAACAGTGCTAATCTTAACAATGGTCTACTACAAAATACTACCAGAATATCTTACAGACCAGCTTCAGCAGGCAACCTTTGGTAGAGCTCCTTCACCTCTTCATGTTTGATTTTGCCTCTGACCACACTTTGTTTACGCATATCTGCCATTTCGTTACACCACTCTTCAAACTTGCAGTTATCACGTTCAACTAGCTCCTGCAGAAAAGCTATGGAGAAAGAAAGAAAGCAGAAGTACTAGCTACCACTAATCCTACTCGATCTTTAAAAAAAAAAAAAAAAAAAAAAAAGAGGCCAAAATTAGTCATTTATGCCATTTTCCCGGCAAGCAGTAATATCCAGTGGTAACAACCACTGAGCTTAAAGGTTTCCTTACACAAATAATGAAATAGAGTCTTTCTAACGGTCAAGTGCCTGGATAGTCCTCTCCAAAACTTACATTTCAGTATTTGTGCCCGTATGGGTAATTAAATGTAAAGGAGACATGGGATGCAAATGATTTAATACTGCCCAACAGAATTTACTCTGGAAGACGTGATACCTGCAGTGTTTTAGAATAAAAACCTTCGGTGCATGACAAGTACTTTTCGCATGTTTGAAAGGATTACCAATAATGTACTATAATATGTTGTTATTCACACTAAGGGAAAAAGCAGCAACAGGTTTTGTACAGCTGTAATGGTGAAGGGCTGCAGACCGTGAGCCCACCAGGCTATTTCAGGGATGTCCCTACTACTCTTTGAGGCCCCTGGTTTCATTTCCTTGCCTCTCACTCATCTCAGCAAGCCACAGGTCCCCTAGCTGTTCATTTCTATTTCTTTGGAGCAATGGTTCTTCTTACTGAGCTGCAGAAAACCCGCGTCTCCAGTCCCAGTAGCACACCAGAATACTTAATGCCACCTACCAGAGAGGCCAGCAACAAGGACTTGGGGGTACGTATAAAATGAGGAGGTTACTCACCCTGTGCAGTAACTGACGTTCGAGATGAGTGTCCCTGTGGGTGCTCCACTCCAGGTATTGGTACGTCCCTGTGCCTTCACCCGGAGATTTTTACGGCAGTACTCCTACCGGTCGCGCACGCGCAGAGCTTCCCCCCTCGCCAAGTGTACCTTAGTAGTACGCGTGCATGACCGGTCTCCTCAGTTCCTTCTCTACAACGGAGGCTACCCCAACTTCGAAGTAGAGGGGAGGAGGGTGGGTAGTGGAGCACCCACAGGGACACTCATCTCGAAGAATGTCAGTTACTGCACAGGGTGAGTAACCTCCTCTTCTTCTGAGAGAGCTGTCCCTGTGGGTGCTCCACTCCAGGTGACTTAAAAGCAGTGCATCTCAAGGAGGTAGGGACTTCGGATTGGGTAGAAATGCAGTAGATAAAACAGCTCTGCCTAATAGCGTATCCGAGATGGGGCCCTGAGTAAGGGCAGAGTGCTTAACAAAAGTGTATTCAGAAGACCAAGTGGCTGCTTTACACATGTCAGTCAGAGGAACTGTGTGTAGAAAAGCCAGAGGTAGATCCACAGATCTAGTGGAGTGAGTTCTGATGTCTGCTGGAGGCGTTACTTTTAGTATCTGATAACGGAGTAGGATACAGTCAGACATCCATTTTGAAAGTCTCTGGGTCGAAATAGGTGTCCCTCTGGATCGCTCCACAATGGAGACAAAGAATCTAGGCGATTTCCTAAAGGGCTTGGTTCTATCCAAATAGAAGAACAAAGCCCTGCGTACGTCTAGGGTGTGCAAAAATCATGGAACAGGTCCTCAAGGAATCAATTCTGAACCACTTAAAGGAGGGGAAAGTGATCAGGAACAGTCAGCATGGATTCACCAAGGGCAAGTCATGCCTGACTAACCTAATTGTCTTCTATGATGAGATAACTGGCTCTGTGGATGAGGGGAAAGCAGTGGATGTGCTATTTCTTGACTTTAGCAAAGCTTTTGATACAGTCTCCCACAGTATTCTTGCCAGCAAGTTAAAGAAGTATGGGCTGGATGAATGGATGGTAAGGTGGATAGAAAACTGGCTAGATGGTCGGGCTCAACAGGTAGGGATCAATAGTTCCATGTCTAGTTGGCAGCCGGTATCAAGTGGAGTGCCCCAAGGGTCGGTGCTGGGGCCGGTTTTGTTCAATATCTTCATTAACGATCTGGAGGATGGTGTGGACTGCACCCTTAGCAAGTTTGCAGATGACACTAAACTGGGAGGAGTGGTTGATACGCTGGAGGGTAGGGACAGGATAAGGAGGGACCTAGACAAATTAGAGGATTGGGCCAAAAGAAATCTGATGAGGTTCAACAAGGACAAGTGCAGAGTCCTGCACTTAGGACGGAAGAATCCCATGCACTGCTAGACTAGGGACCGAATGGCTGGGCAGCAGTTCTGCAGAAAAGGACCTAGGGGTTACGGTGGACGAAAAGCTGAATGAGTCAACAGTGTGCCCTTGTTGCCAAGAAGGCTAATGGCATTTTGGGCTGTATAAGTAGGGGCATTTCCAGCAGATCGAGGGACGTGATTATTCCCCTCTATTCGGCACTGGTGAGGCCTCATTTGGAGTACTGTGTCCAGTTTTGGGCCCCACACTACAAGAAGGATGTGGATAAATTGGAAAGAGTCCAACGGAGGGCAACAAAAATGATTAGGGGGCTGGAGCACATGACTTATGAGGAGAGGCTGAGGGAACTGGGATTGTTTAGCCTGCAGAAGAGAAGAGTGAGGGGGGATTTGATAGCTGCTTTCAACTACCTGAAAGGGGGTTCCAAAGAGGATGGATCTAGATTGTTCTCAGTGGTAGATGACAGAACAAGGAGTAATGGTCTCAAGTTGCAGAGGGGGAGGTTTAGGTTGGACATTAGGAAAAACTTTCACTAGTAGGTTGGTGAAGAACTGGAATGGGTTACCTAGGGAGGTGGTGGAATCTCCTTCCTTAGAGGTTTTTAAGGTCAGGCTTGACAAAGCCCTGGCTGGGATGATTTAGTTGGGTTTGGTCCTGATTTGAGCAGGGGGTTGGACTAGATGACCTCCTGAGGTCCCCTCCAACCCTGAGATTCTATGATTCTATGCATTGTGAATTCAAAAGAGTTTGCGTGTGGTTTAGGAAAGAAGTTTGGCAGGTGTATCGGTTCATTGATATGGAATGACGAATGCACCTTTGGAAGAAATGTGGGGTATGATCGAAGGGTAACTTTGTCCTTAAAAAATAGGGTATAAGGTGGGTCTGCCATGAGAGTTGCTATTTCTCCTGCCCGTCTGGCAGAAGTGATTGCCACTAAGAATGCTGTTTTCATAGAAAGGTGTAAGAGGGAGCAAGTGGCTAGGGGTTCGAATGGTTGTTGAGTTAAGCAAGATAATACTAAGTGAAGGTCCCATGGAGGGGTAGGAGGTCTAACGTCTGGGTATAGGGATTGAAGTTCTTTGAGAAAACTTTTAGTGATTGGATGAGCAAACACAGAGGTATTGTCAATTTTATTGTGGAAAGTTGTAATAGCAGCTAGGTGGACTTCGATGGAGCTAAAAGAAAGGCCAGATTGTTTGAGGTCTAACAGATAGTCGAGTATCAGAGGGAGAGGTGCAGACATAGGAGGCAGTTGTTTAGTTGAGCACCATTGTGTGAATCACTTCCACTATTGGAGATAGGTGGTGCAAGTGGATTGTGTTCTGCTATGTAGGAGCACTCTTTGAACATCCTCAGAGCATGCTAGTTCGTTTTAGGAGAACCATGTAGGAACCAAGCTTTGAGGTTGCGGAAGTCGGTAAAGGGAATTTGGATGCAGGCCTCTATATGAGCAAGAGTCAGGCTAAATCTAGCTGTGATAACGCGAGATTTGTAGAAGCGGGGATTGTGTGAGGCGAGGGGAAAAGAACTGTGAGAGAGGTTACTGTAACCTTGTATTAGATACGAACAGAATGTAGACCATAACAGAAATTGGTGAGGAAAACAAGGTATCAAGAAAGAATATGTATAAACAAATTGCAGATGTTGATCATTACTATATGTAACAAAAAGTATAAATTCTTGCCTTAATTGTTTATCTTTTGAGAGACCTGCCTAGGAGGGGGAAACCGTGTCCTAGTGCACTCTCTCCCTCATATGCAATTGCTTGAGTAAATAAAATGTATCTGCCTTGCTGCACCCAAAGAAAGAGTGAGAACTCTGTTTTTCTCCAACAAGGTGAAGCATGGACAGGTTGGGGTGGAAAAATCGGCCGTGTTGCTGCGACAGGAGGTTCGGAATGAGGGGCAACAAGATTGGTGGTCGAATTGACATCCTGGTGAGGAATGGGAACCACGGATGTCTGGGCCATGCTGAGGCAATCAGGATCACCTTGGTATGATCTGTTCGTATTTTTGTCAGAACTCTGTGGAGAATCGGGATTGGTGGAAAAACAGAGTAAGTTCTGGTGCCATGGAATCATAAATGCATCTCCCAGGGAGTTTTTGCACAGTCCCGCTCTGGAGCAAAAATGGGGGCATTTTGTGTTTTCCGCAGTTGCAAAGAGGTCTATGGTTGGGTAGTCCCAAATGCGGAATATGTTGGTGATGATCGTGTTGTCTCTCTCTCATTCGTGGTCCCAGGGAAAGCGTCTGCTTAATTCGTCCGCTGTGGTATTCATAGTCCCGAGAAGGTAGGCGGCGGATATCCGGATATTGTTTGCAAGGCACCAGTTCCAGAGTTTCACAGCTTCTGTGCAAAGCGAATGAGAGCAAGCTCCTCCCTGTCTGTTTACAGAAAACATGCAGGCGATGTTGTCTGTCAATATGTGTACATGTTGGTTCCGGATTAAAGGGAAGGAGTGATGGCAGGCATTGCTTATAGCTCAAAGTTCCAGGATGTTTATGTGCAGGGAGGTTTCCGTTAGAGACCATAGCCCCTGGGTTGTGTCATGTAACATGTGAGCACCCCACCCTGTAAGGGATGCGTCGGGAGTCATTATGATGGATGGAGCCTCCTGGAGAAAGGGGACTCCAGAGCAGAGGTTGGAGGGAAGTGTCCACCATAGGAGAGAGTCCTTGACTCGGAAAAGTATGGATAGGGGTTTGTTTAGGGCATGCACATTGGGTCTGTAAACCATGGCCAACCAAGCCTGGAAGCACCTCATATAGAGTCAAGTATCAGAGGGGTAGCTGTGTTAGTCTGGATCTGTAGAAGCGACAAACAGTCCTGCGGCACCTTATAGACTAACAGACGTATTGGAACATAAGCTATAAGGTGCCACAGGACTCTTTGTCACTCATATAGAGTCATGCATTTTGGACCACGAAAGTGCACGAGGCCATGTGACCTAGTAGTTGTAAACAGCCTCGAGCAGTGACTTGCCAGCTGCTTTATGGTGTTGAAGCAATCGGACAGGAGAGATGCTATTCCCATCCGGGAATCGAGGTGCGCGCCGATGAACTCCAGGTGCTGGGTAGGAATTAATGTTGATTTGTCTTTGTTTATTTGTAGGCTGAGGAAGAGGAAACAATCAACGGTGAGTTGCATGAATCGAAGCGCTTCATCGAGCGTTGAGGCTTTGAGGAGACAGTCTAGGTAAGGAAATATGACTCCTTGCTTCCTTAGGTGGGCAATAACTACAGCCAGGAGCATGGAAAAAACACGGGGGGGGGGGGGGGGGGGGAGCGGGCCCAGTGGATAGGCTGACGGGTAGTATCCTGTATTGAAAACGTGTCGAGCCGAGGGTGAAAAGAAGGAAGCGTCTGTGGGCTGGATGTATTGTCACGTGAAAATAGGCGTCCTGTAGGTCGAGGGCTGAAAACCAATCGCCCTGCTCCAGCGCTGGGATTATGGTGGCAAGGGTAACCATTTTGAGCTTTTGTTTCTTGGTAAAATTGTTGAGCCGCCTGAGGTCGAGGATCAATCACCATCCCCCGGATTTCTTTTGTGTTAAGAAATAATGGGAGTAAAACCCCTTCCCCCCTGTGTCTTTTGGGCATAAGCTCCACTGCTCCCAATAGAAGGAGATGATGTACTTCTTGCAGGAGCAGTTGCTCATGAGAGGGGTCCCTGAAGAGAGACGGGGAGGGTGGGTGGGTAGGAAGCATGGATAGGAAGGGGATGGAATAGCCAAGTGTGATAACCTCTAAAACCCACTTGTCGGTGGTAATGTTGTGCCACTGATAGAAGAATGGTCGTAGGCGGTGTCCAAAAGTAGGGACAGGCAGTGTAAGCGCTGAAGTAGGAACATGGGTTTCGAAACCCTCGACCAAGGCTTCAAATCTGCTTGTTAGTCGGAGGGGTTGAGACGTTGCCGCGGAATTGGGGCAGCGATGGTGGTATCTGGGTCTCTGGCGTTGTTGCTGTTGTTGGTCGTGTGATCTCTGGAAGTGCTGGGTACATGTGGGGTAGTGTGGACGTTAGTAAGGTTGGTATCTATATTGTCGCCTTCTGTTCGTAGGGGTTTGTATTCCTAAGGACCGGAGAGTTGCCCTGGAGTCCTTCACTGAGTGAAGGACATCGTTCGTTGTGGAGGCAAAGAGTTTGTCGCTATTGAATGGAAAGTCTTCAATAGTAGTCTGGACCTCTCGCGGAAATGAAGAGGAAGAGAGCCACGAACCTCGGCGCATGACTACTGCTGTGGCGGTGGATCTTGCTGCAGTATTGGCCGCATCAAGGGCCGCTTGAAGAGCGGTACATGATATTTGTCCCACAGAGACTAAAGCAGTGAATTGTTGTTTCTTTGCTTCTGGAATGTCCTCAATAAAGTCCATGAATTTGTCGTAATTTTTGTGATCATATTTTGCCAGAACAGCAGTATAATTAGCAATTCGAAATTGTAGGGTGGAAGATGCATATACTTTATGTCCAAGAAGATCCAGACGCTTACCGTCTTTGTCGGCTGGGGTGGAGCTGGCATACTAGTGCCTTTTCTTTTGGTTGACTGCGTTAACTACCAGCAAATTAGGCGCTGGATGAGGGAAAAGGAATTCATAGCCCTTGGGAGGGATGAAGTACTTGCGGTCCGCTCGTTTGCAGGTAGGTAGGCTTGCAGCAGGAGTCTGCCAGATGGCTTTGGAAGGTTCCAGAAGGGCTGGGTTGATCGGCAATGCAATCCTGGAAGAAGATGTGGGACTCCCCCAAACATTTTATGCATTTTGAATGGCCGTCAGAGAGGGATGGCATCCTTACAATTAGAACAGCGCTTAAAGCCTGGGGAGCAAGGCATGTCAGCAGCCGCTGCGCTGACAGGAACGAAGAGATTTTTATTTACTGATTTTTTTTTAAAAGAGAAAACAACACACACTACTTGTAACAGTAATAACTAACACTACTGGTAACAAAGTAACTATCTAAAAAGGGTAAGAGTAACAAGGGAGAAAAAGTTTTCTAACGAGTCTGCTGAGCTCCGTCTCAGGCCGAGGACGGTAGAGAAAGAACTGAGGAGACCGGTCGCGCACTCGTACTATTAAGGTACACTTGGGGGGGAAGTGGGCAAGCTCTGCGCGTGCACGACCAGTACGAGTACTGCTGTAAAAATCTCCGAGCGAAGGCGCAGGGGCGCACCAACACCTGGAGTGGAGCACCCACAGGGACAGCTCTTGAAGAAGAACTTAGTGATCCAGGTTTTACATGGTTCAGTGATAAGTGCAGAAAACCGTTAAGAACTCCTGTGGATTAACGGGAACAGGCAGGGAAATTGAAAGGCTTCTGATTCAAGTGAAAGGGGAGGGTGACTGGAAGTTTTAGTGTCACCAGTGAAATAAAATAGGATATTTCAGAAGAAGAGATGGAAAATGTGGAAATGACAGGAATTCACACGTAAAAGGGGAAGGAAAGGGAGGAAAAATAAGTGAGGGTGTGCAATAATAGGCCTAACACAAAACAGATGTAGCAGTCAATTAACAGTGAAAAGAGGACAAAGGGGAAAGGACAGAAGACCGCCTACATACTTACAGTAATGGTACAAAAGGTGCAAAATATTTCCTGTGAAATTTTCTTCTATGTTTAGAATTTTTTAAGAACTAAGCTGTTTGGGAAATTTTAACTCAGATGTATTTTTCATTTAGATACCATCATGAATGGTGCTATGCAAATCTCATAGAATGTTCTTAATTTTAACCTTAATGCTAAAAAAGTTATTTGTTTCTGAGACAGTGAATTTAGGTCAATACATTCAGGCTGACCCTTTCACTTTTACAGTTACTTAACAGTCAGCATGGCATGGTAGCAAGAGGCTACGACTCAGGTGACCCGAGTGATTCCTGCTATCAGTAGGACTTGCTGTGTGGCCACGGGCAAGTCAATTCACTCCAACACCTTACTCCCTCCCCCCTGCAAAAACCATAGTAATACCTCTATGTTTAGTGCCCCACGAAGATTAATTACTATTCATATATAGTGCTTTGTTAGGTATTATTATTAAATCCACTCCCCAATTGGATTCCCACTTCCCCGAAGCTCTAAGATAGGCCATGAATACCTAAATGAAAAACCCCTGAATTGCCTGCACTCTCAGGGTACGTCTATACTTACCCGTTGCGTCGGAGGAGTCCAATCGATCTTCTGGGTTCGATTTATCGCGTCTTGTCTAGACGCGATAAATCGAACCAGGAAGTGCTCCTCCGTCGACGCCGGTAATCCTGCTCCGCGAACGGAGCAGGCAGAGTCGACGGGGGAGCCTGCGCGCCGCGTGTGGACCACAGGTAAGTTCGAACTAAGAGACTTCAACTACGTTATTAACGTAGCTGAAGTTGCGTATCTTAGTTCGACAGGGGGGGTTAGTGTAGACCAAGCCCTACATTTCTTATGCCCTTTGTTCACATTAAGAGAAGTAACAAGTACTTGCGAGGCATAGCAGGCCATTCTGACAAACAAGAAAACTGAGCCACTGTCAAACATCAGGACTGCCCACCCTCATTACAGTATATACGCCACTGACATCTTTTAGCCATCATTATTTAGCTTTATGCTTAACTTTTAGACATAATTAGTTTAAAAATTAAAATGAGAATCTGGCTGTGGGCACTAATTATTCAAAGCCACTTTGATTAGCCAGCTGAGCATTTTCTGATGATGTGCACAGACTCTGCAGTTAACAACTGGATCTACTTCAACACACATGATAAAGCCTCACAGCTATTATGCTACAAGAGTTCAGGTGGTAACATTGATGGGACAAGGACACTGAGTGGTTATGGGCACGAAACACTCTCCTTCATACACAAAGTCAAACTGTCATTTGAACTGCAATGTGATCTCCTCTCAGACACTCCACTCTTACTGGGGGGTAACTTGCCAGTATTCTAAATTATTTTGTAAAAGAAAATGAGAGAAGACTGGCTGATGGGCCACAAACTGCTGCTGAAAGTTCAGCTTGGCTTTTAGAGGGGGAAGGGAAGAGCACAGTAGGGGTGGAAGAACACAAATATTTTAAATATATAGATAAAAAGGTATGTATAGCCTTTTTGCTCTTATTTTTTCCAATTTCCTAGGAACTATTTTTCATAGTGGAAGAATACATTGCAAAGTTAATTCTTTTTAAAAAGTTATGTATATACTTAGCAAGTCAAATAGTAACAAATATCAATAAGCCATTTCTGGTGCATGTATCAGGACCAGGAGTGACTGGTACACTACTCAATAAGTGTATCGGTTATAATTACCAGTGCACTATGGAGTGAGTGCTTATTGCTGGAATAACTTTTTGATCATTTAAGGTAAGCTTTTATTCTACTGGACTTAGTGCTACAAAAAGGATTTAAGAGGAAATGCTAATTTCCCTCTGGAACTGGCCCAAACAGACTTACGAGGCCTCGCTACATCTGACAGGAATAGGTTTGAAGAGTCCAAGTTCACTTACTTGGGACTTCTGCTGTTAGAGATTTTTCCCGTGTTTGCAGTCGGTACACCAACATGTAAGCATTTCGAGAGCAGTGAGTTCCTTTCCCACACTTGGGTTTACGAGTCTGAGATTTAGAAGGCTCTGCTGAGGTACAGAAGCCAAAAAATAATAAACATGCATTCCAACATAGTCAGTCTACTTTAATGGGGAATATCACATATCTCAATTCAGTTCCTCCCTAACACATACACACTACCTCCAACCTCGCCAGAACTTTTCTCCAACATAATACGGACAGTTTGGCCTGCGTATTGTGTACACAGTCTTATCAATGCAGATTTCCTTATACCAAATAACACTGTCTAATGCTTACTTAGATCGGGTTGCAGAGAATTTAAACATCGTTTTATGCACGTAACAGAAACATGTCCTTTCCCACTGCATGACACCTATAAATATCAAAGTGCAGTGCAGGAAATAAAGAGTTATTCCAGAGTGGCTGGTTCCAACTTCAACTGGACTTAAGAGATGGAAAGAATTTGGCCATATAATACCAACCAATATTTCTGAACCTGTAATTCTATCTTAATCTCCAGCCTGCCAGAAAAATAAAGTTTACAAAAATATGCATATATATATTTGCAATTTTAAAAGGAACGTTTTTTTAAAACAATAACGGAAAAACCTGCTTATGATCAAACCTTTAATACAACACATGGAAAATACTGTAGGCATATATTGTTATTTCTTGGGAAACTCCAGTACTAAAATGATAGGGCCCACAAACACTTAACTCTCCAGCATAACTATCCACACTTATTTGTAAGTCTGCCCCTCCCCACCATAGGGCCAGAGTTCAAGAGTGTTTCCCTGCAGCACATAAGCAGATCTCCAATACCTGAAGCAGAACTCCCTCCGCAGCTATGTATGTTTGGGATGGCATCTGCTCTTACAGGAGAAAGAACCCTGAACTCAAGTCTTGAGAGGAGCTGGGAAAATCACTAACACACACTGAACAAAGTTTTTATTTATAACTCTTTGCACATGAAAGCTCCAAAACCACAATTATCATCAACATACTTAACTTTAAGAACCTGAGTAGCCCTATTGATTTCAGTGGGACTACAGCTGCGCTTAAAGTTACGCATATGCATGAGACTTTGTGGGACCCTGGCCTAACATTGCTTGTGATCTGAATGTTTTAACCTACTGTTCCAAGTAAACCAAGGAGTAACCCATGAGGCTAACAAAACAAAGATAAAAGATAACCATTTTTCTGTGTTTCAGGATTTGACAGCACTGTGTATAATCAGTTTCATGATTTTGTTGAGGGTCAATTTCATCACTCATGCACTAAGCATGACAAAAATCACAGCTCTAGTGGGAGTTCACATACATGCTCTTCATGACTAACTTTACCAGCAATAAGCAGCAAAGCTGAAAATGAAGAGACATCAGACAGGTGTGTGCATGGAGGACGTCAGGAGGAGCGGGGGCGGGGTGCGAAGGCAGGGGAGGTCTGAGGAGAGGTTTGGTGTTGTTCTCAGGGTTCCTCAGAAGAACCTCAAAATAAATTATGGATCAGGTAAAAAATAGATTTAAAAAAATCCTAAAGGCCATATTTATGGTGCTGTCAGAAAACTGATAGCCTTTTAAGTTAGTCAAAAACCTTGCCTTTGTACAAGTATAGCCTCAACTCTTTGGAAAAGGGATTTTTCTGCTTGCTTTTTATATGAGAAAAATCTGATCTTACACTTCCCGGTTTTTGTTAAAGCACTAGATTGGGGATTCTTATTTGCCTCTTGCAGTACTCTGCCCAAGTCTACAAACCCATCCTGAGAGGTACCGATCACTCACATGCATAGGACTTTGTAGATTCAGGCACTCAGACTGTTAGTTTAGAACTCAATAGCTCCTCCACATCAGTTGCAAGCAGAGCAAGCTGAAGCTCTTCAGCAAACTAAGGGAAGTCAAGACCAACAATGCCAATGTAAACAGATATGGAGGGGTGGGGGTGGGGGGAGGCAGCAGGGGAAGGGGGCAGGAAGAAGAGGAAAATAAGTGATATGAAAGATAAAAACCATCATGTAGTTTTTGCTCCAAAAATGTTTTGGTTTTGAGATTTATGAAAAAACTTTTCAGTTCCCCTTCAAAAAGATTAAGAAAAACCTCCTCAGTGGAAGTAAATATACAAAAGGTAACTAAAAATAATCTTGTTCTCTAATAATATAGCCCCATTCTGTGTGCTGGTTTGGGAAGAAACAGCTTTGCATACATTTTACCAATACACAAGTTAATGATTTGTTTAAAAAATGGTTGTCTAGGTGACATGCACACAACTTGCCATATTACAATCTATAAGAGAACTGAAGTAAAGTCAGTCATCACCATGCCCGTAAGAAATTCAACAATCAGATGGAGTTGGGGTGAGGGTTAAAAATTGGCTGCAACCTAATCAAGTTGCAACTTCATTAGTTATCCTTAAAAAAATGTAAAAGTTATGACTGCAAATCACTCAATACATCTATCAGGGCAATTGATTTAACCTCCATGTTTTTGGTGAAAAGAGTTATTTTAAAAAGGGCACTCACAACTTAAAGGTTTTACCTAGATCTTCCTCAATCCCCAGTTGCAATTTCTTCCCCTCCATCTTTTCTATGTCTTCATCATTAAACTTGTACCATTCACCAGTCTGTGGGTCCTTCACATGAGCAATGTAGTGACCAGAGTATGCACTCACTCCTCTGTGTATAAGAACTGCACTAAGTTCATATATATAGACACCATCTGAAAGAGAACAGGCAGGTTTTTAATCCACCAGAAAATACAAAGAACACAAGATTTGATCTGATACTTCTAAGGTGAACAAGCAGCAAAAAAGTTCTTAAAAGAACTGTACCAAGACTTACTTTATATAAGATCTATAAACAAACAGTAGAAATTTTTTCCCTATATTTCCCAAAGAGAGCAGTAGCACAAACACTGTTCTGGTATGCATTCTTAACTCACAAATCTGGTAGCCAGAACTCCAAACAACAGTTTGACATTTAGGAATTTTTGTTGAAGTACCTTAACTCAACTACTGGTTTATCAAATGAGGACAAACACTGCTTAAGCTTCCATTTTAAATAAAAAGGTTAAGAGCCAGAAATCGCTTATTAGCACAACCGTTTTAGTTATTTTCAGCTAGAGGACAGGTTCAGGCAAGATCTTGACAGCTAATGGCTGTATTGGTACAATTCGTAAATTAATACTTCATGTATAACTCACCTTTTTGTTCCATAAAAGGTTCCATATCAAGCAATTCAGAAAAGCCAATGTAAGTATTCAACTTTTTCTTATGGCCAGTTTGTCTATTCAAAAACAAATTAAGAATATAATAAGAACATAAGAATGGCCGTACTGGGTCAGACCAAAGGTCCATCCAGCCCAGTATCCTGTCTGCCGACAGTGGCCAATGCCGGGTCCCCCGGAGTGAGTGGACCTAACAGGTAATGATCAAGTGATCTCTCTCCTGCCATCCATCACCTCCCTCTGACAAACAGAGGCTAAGGACACCATTCCTTACTCGTCCTGGTTAATAGCCATTAATGGACTTCATCTCCATGAATTTATCCAGTTCTCTTTTAAACCCTGTTATAGTTCTAGTCTTCACAACCCACTCAGGCAAGGAGTTCCACAGGTTGACTGTGCACTGTGTGAATAACTTTTTTATTTGTTTTAAACCTGCTGCCCACTAATTTCATTGGGTGACCCCTAGTTCTTCTATTATGGGAACAAGTAAATCACTTTTCCTTATTCACTTCCTCCACACAACTCAATTTTATATACCTCTATCATATCCCCCCTTAGTCTCCTCTTTTCCAAGCTAAAAAGTCCTAGCCTCTTTAATCTCTCCTCATATGGGACCCGTTTCAGACACTTAATCATTTTAGTTGCCCTTCTCCGAACCTTTTCTAATGCCAACATATCCTTTTTGAGATGAGACCACATTTGTACGCAGTATTCAAGATGTGGGAGCACTATGGATTTGTATAAGGGCAATAAGATATTCTCTGTCTTATTCTCTATCCCTTTTTTAATGATCCCTAACATCCTGTTTGCTTTTTTGACTGCCGCTGCACACTGCATGGATGTCTTCAGAGAACTATCCACAATGACTCCAAGATCTTTTTCCTGATTAGTTGTAGCTAACTTAGCCCCCATCATATTGTATGTATAGATGGGGTTATTTTTTCCTATGTGCATTACTTTACACATTTATCCACATTAAATTTCATTTGCCATTTTGTTGCCCATTTAGTTTTGTGAAATCTTTTTGAAGTTCTTCGCAGTCTGCTTTGGTCTTAATTAAATTATCTTGAGCAGCTTAGTATCATCTGCAAACTTCGCCACCTCACTGTTTACCCCTTCTTCCAAATAATTTATGAATAAGTTGAATAGGATTGGTCCTAGGACTGACCCTTGGGGAACACCACTAGTTACCCCTCTCCATTCTGAAAATTTATCATTTATTCCTACCCTTTGTTCCCTGTCTTTTAACCAATTCTCTATCCATGAAAGGATCTTCCCTCTTATCCCATGGCAACTTAATTTACGTAAGAGCCTTTGGTGAGGGATCTTGTCAAAGGCTTTCTGGAAATCTAAGTACACTATGTCTATTGGATCACCCTTGTCCACATGTTTGTTGACCCCTTCAAAGAACTCTAATAGATTAGTAAGGCATGATTTCCCTTTACAGAAACCACGTTGACAATTTATGTTCTTCTATGTACCTGACAATTTTATTTTTTACTATTGTTTCAACTAATTTGCCCGGTACGGATGTTAGACTTACCAGTCTGTAATTGCCGGGATCACCTCTAGAGCCTTTTTTAAATACTGGCATTACATTAGCTATCTTCCAGTCATTGGGTACAGAAGCCGATTTAAAGGACAGGTTACAAACCCTAGTTAATAGTTCTGCAATTTCACATTTGAGTGCTTTCAGAACTCTTGGGTGAATACCATCTGGTCCCGGTGACTTGTTACAGTTAAGTTTATCAATTAGTTCCAAAACCTCCTATAGTGACACTTCAATCTGTGACAATTCCTCAGATTTGTCACCTACAAAAGACGCCTCAGGTTTGGGAATCTCCCAAGACTTTCATGTACAAGTATTCAATACAGCAAGGAGAGTAAACATCTTTTTGCACATTTAATCTAAATTTTAATTTGCAAATCACTGTTGTATTTTAACAGATGAGACTACAGGATAGTTAAACGAACTTCACAAAAAATTAAGTGCACAAATGCTCAAATTCATATAATTTAACTCAATTCAGACTTGCTGAATAGAACCAAGCTGTATGAAGTAAAAGCCAAAGCAGAGAAAGTAACTACAAGCATTTCTGAGTGACCGGTATCCTTCCTATGTTTACAACACATACAACTTAGGTCACTTACCTGTCAAACACAAAACGCATCAGCTGCAAGTTGAGTGTACATGGAAGACTAAGCAGCCTGATCTTCCTTGTTGCATTTTGTTTACTCTGACAAGTTTCACAAAAGTAACGATTGTCCCCTTCTAACTTTTCTTCCTGACCAAGAAAAAAAAGAAAAGGTCATCGTCAGTACATGTTAGAGTGCAACATTAATTCTATGCTCTAGCGTGAGATTCAAAACTATATACAGATATCAAGTAAAGCAACTTGTTGGTCAAGCAAGTCACCCTGCTTCACCAAACTATCTGACTAATTACAGGGCAAAAGACTAAACTTATAATTAACTTTGCCCTTATTATTTTTAAAGACCTTCATAACACAAACCTTAAACAACACCCTGAACTTGAGTTCTAGTCAAATTTTAAACATGCATTACAAGCAGATATAGGTGCTGAGGCTACATCTCCAGAGCCACCTGCCAATATTTTAGCTTTACAAAAAAAGCTCTGCAGTTGACAAACCAGGGAAGCAAGGAAAATGACTATATACAGAGTGCTATGAATTAAAAAAGTAAACAGAGAAATATTCTCTAATCGTTCCGTTCTAGTAATTTTAGGTGGAATATTTTCAGAAAGGTGTGATATTTTCAGATCTCTCTAATTTCCATTATTTTACCATTACCACACTTGAAGTTTTATTTGTATTAGGAGTACAGGACTGGGCCCACATTTAGGATAGAAAACTCCAATTGTTACTCTAATCCAGTAGTTCTCAAACTTTTGTACTGGTGAACCCTTTCACATAGAAAGCCTCTGAGGGCAACCCCCCCCTTAAATATATTTAAAAAAATGTTTTTAATTTATAACACCATTATAAATGCTGGATGCAAAGCAGGGTTTGGGTTGGAGGCTGACAGCTTGCGATCCCCCATGTAATAACCTCGCAACCCCCTGAGAGGTCCCGACCCCCAGTTTGAGAACCCTTGCTCTAGTCAACCCGCTGAGTAGATTCAAAGCTCTGACCACTAACTTGCCTGTGATACCAGGTTGAAAATTAAAGCATTTCTTGAACCAAAGGGGAAAAACTTAACATAAACTCATGCTTTGTGGGTGCTACAGAAACAGTAGGATTCCATAGGAGTTGGTACCTTAAGAAATTCTGTGATACAGTCTGTCAATTGCTTGTGCCCTTGGATATTTAACTCCAGTTCATAAAATTTCGATACGAGTTTGGACTCCCTGCCACACTGGTTACAGCTAGAATTAAAAATAAATTAAAATAGATCAGTACGTCTTAAAGTGTCAGTAATTTAACCACCATAAAACTTTACTGTTTAAATTCTTCCTCTCATTGTTAAACCAGGAGAGAGACTGGATTAAATTAAATTATCTCCAACACTCTGTTTCCAAGATTGAATGGGTTACAGAAGAGGACCTCGTACAGACAGAAGACAGCATCTAGCAGGAAGTGCAGAAATGCCCATATACAATTGATCTTTATGCTAAATTTCAAACATAATTTACAATTCCACTACTGGGAAAAACAGGCATTGGGGCAGCTTAATATCACATTCTAGATATTGGGAATAAATCCACATAATTAAATAATTCAGGTAGCTATTTATTTGTGAGTTACTTTCCTTTACTAAACGATAAATTACAGAAAAATAGGCAAACTGTAGAATGTTAAAAATTATGCATAGTCTTATTTTTAAGAAACTCAAGACTTTAAAACACTGAAAGCATTTTCTAGTTTAAAAATAATTTAACCAAAGTCACCTTCCCTTCCGCTACAGATTTAAAAAGGCTCCTTCCCACTCATGCCCTCCTCTTCCACCCCAAAAAAGGCTTCAATATTTGTAGGAAGGTGACCAGAAGAATAGGAAAACACACTGAGCAAGAAAGCACCACTAGAGAATTAAACCAACTACTTACACAGTGACATATGCATACTCTCCACAAAACTGCTTTTGAACAATGTTCCGTACATCTGGATTTTTTTGTTTAGACAAAGTATCCTCTAGCAGTGACATGAATAGCTTTGAAAATTCCTGGGCATCCTAGAACAAACACACCAATACTTGGTAATATATTGCAACTCAAAAGTGGAGTCAGAACCTACCTCTCTAATTTACTTGAAATTATGTCAGTGATGGAGACCCACATACCAAATTACATGGAAGCTTACTAAGGAGCATGATGAATAGAAAAATACAGGTCAAGAGGGCTAAAGAAAAATTGAACTTGACTAAAGGGATCTTAAGACATAGCATGAGAATAGCAGCATGAATTAAACTGGTACAGTGCTGGTAGCTAAGAAGCGTTTGATTTCTGGACTGCAATGTGCAGTCTTCTGAACAATAAGAGTGGCTCATTTACGGTATAAATCCCATTATTCTCACTTTATAACACCACATTGTGAGCCAATCTTTTCCCCACAAGAATACTGAAACAAATATTTGACTGACAGGCTTTTTCAGAGCATTGCTTATGTTGTAAAAACACCACACAGTAGTTTAAAGCGTATTAATCTTCCTTTGTTATGGAATGGAGTATCCTTTGCTAAGGATATGAAACAGCTTCTGTGTGAGGAGAGATTAAAAAGACTGGGACTTTTCAGCTAAGAAAAGAGACGAGTAAGAGGGGATATGATGGAGGTCTATAAAATCTTGATTGGTATGGAGAAAGTAAATAACGAAGTCAAGTATCAGAGGGGTAGTTTCTGTATCCACAAAAACAATGAGAAATCTGGTGGCACCTTAAGGACTAACAAATTTATTTGGGAATAAGCTTTCGTGGGTCAAAAACCCACTTCTTCAGATGCATGGAGTGAAAATTTCAGATGCAGGCATTATTATACTAACATGAAGAGAAGAGAGTTACCTCACAAGTGGAGAACCAGTGTTGACAGGGCCAATTCAACCAGGTGGATGTGGTCCACTCCCAACAACTGATGGGGAGGTGTCAATACCAAGAGAGGGAAAGTTGCTTTTGTAGTGAGCCAGCCACTCCCAGCCCCTATTCAAGTCCAAATTAATGGTGTTAAATTTGCAAATGAATTGTAGCTCATCAGTTTCTCTTTGAAGTCTGTTTTTGAAGTATGGCTACTTTTAAATCGGTTGTAGAATGTCCAGGGAGATTGAAGTGTTCTGCTACTGGCTTTTGTATGTTACCATTCCTGATGTCTGATTTGTGTCCATTTATTCTTTTACGTACAGACTGTCCGGTTTGGCCAATGTACCTGGCAGAGGGACATTGCTGGCACATGACGGCATATATCACATTAGTAGATGTGCAAGTGAATGAGTCCTTGATAGTGTGGCTCATGTGGTTGGGTCCTCTGATGGTGTCGCTAGAGTAGATATGGGGACAGAGTAGGCAACGGAGTTTGTTAGAGGGATTGGTTCCTGGGTTAGTGTTTCTGTGGTGTGGTGTGTTGTTGCTGGTGAGTATCTGCTTCAGGTTTGGGGGCTGTCTGTAAGCGAGATCTGGCCTGCCTCCCAAGGTCTGTGAAAGTGAGGGATCATTTTCCAGGATAGGTTGTAGATCGTTGATGATGTGCTGGGGAGGTTTCAGCTGGGGGCTGTACGTGATGGCTTGTGGTGTTATTTTCCTTGTTGGGCCGGTCTTGTAGTAGGTGACTTCTGGGTACCCATCTCACTCTGTCAACCTATTTCCTCACTTCCCCATGTGGCTTTGTAGTTTTAAGAATGCTTGATAAACATCTTGTAGGTGTTTGTCTCTGTCTGAGGGATTGGAGCAAATGCAGTTGTATCTTAGAGCTTGGCTGTAGACAATGGATCGTGTGGTGTGTCCTGGATAGAAGCTGGAGACATGTAGGTAAGTATAGCTGTCAGCAGGTTTCCGGTAAGGGTGGTGTTTATGTGACAATCACTTATTTGCACTATAGTGTCCAGGAAGTGGATCTCTTGTGTGGACTGGTCCAGGCTAAGGTTGATGGTGGGGTGGAAATTGTTGAAATCCAGGTGGAATTTTTCAAGGGCCTCCTTCCTGTGAGTCCATATGATGAAGATGTCATCAATGTAGCGCAAGTAGAGGAGGGGCGCATGGGGAAGAGAGCTGAGGAAGCGTTGTTCTAAGTCAGCCATAAAAATGTTGGCATACTGTGGGGCCATGTGGGTACCCATAGCACTGACGCTGACTTGAAGGTATAAATTGTCCCCAAATCTGAAATGGTTCTGGGTGAGGACAAAGTCACAAAGTTCAGCCACCAGGTTTGCCGTGACATTATCGGGGATACTGTTCCTGATGGCTTGTAGTCCATCTTTGTGTGAAATGTTGGTGTAGAGGGCTTCTACATCCATAGTGGCCAGGATGGTGTTTTCAGGAAGATCACCAATGCACTGTAGTTTCCTCAGGAAGTTGGTGGCGTCTCGAAGATACCTAGGAGTGCTGATAGTGTAGGGTCTGAGGAAAGAGTCCAAATAGCCCAATAATCCTGCTGTAAGAGTGCCAATGCCTGAGATAATGGGGCGTCCAGGGTTTCAGGTTTATGGATATTGGGTAGCAGATAGAATACCCCTGGTCGGGGCTCTAGGGGTGTGTCTGTGTAGAGTTGTTCCCGTGCTGTAGCAGGGAGTTTTTTGAGCAGATGGTGTAGTTTATTGTGGTACTCCTCAGTGGGATTGGAGGATAGTGGCCTGTAGAATGTGGTGTTGGAGAGTTTCCTGGCAGCCTCCTGTTCATAATCCGACCTGTTCATTATGACTACAGCACCTCCTTTGATAATAACATCAGAGTTGCTCGAGGCTGTGGATAGTGTTGCCCCATAACAACATATCCGTGCAGAACGCAAGTGATGCTGTTTATTCACAATTTCAGCCTGTGCACATCTGCGGAAGCACTCTGTAGAAGTCCAGTCTGTCATTTCGACCACATCCACGCAGAATTCTTCTTTAGTGTTAGTAGGAGGGTTCCTGTGGGTCAATGGACTGTTCAAAGGTGTATTGAAAATATTCCTTGAGTTGGAGACAGCAAAAGTAGGTTTCCAGATCACCGCAGAACTGTATCATTCGTGGGAGTGGTGGCGCGGAAAGAGTCCCCAAAATAGGACAGACTCGTCCGCCAGGCTAAGTGTCTGGTTGGACAGATTAACAATATTGTTGGGTGGGTTAAAGGTACCACTGTTGTAGCCCCCTATGGCATGTAGGAGTTTAGATAGTTTACTGTCCTTTTTCCTCTGTAGAGACGTGAAGTGTGCGTTGTAAATTGCTTGTCTTGTTTTTGTAAAGTCCAGCCATGTGGAAGTTTATGTGGACGGTTGGTTTTGTACGAGTCTCTCCAGTTTTGAGAGCTCATTCTTGATCTTCTACTGTCTGCTGTACAAGATGTTAATCAGGTGGTTCCTCAGTTTCTTTGAGAGCATGTGGCACAATCTCTCACCATAGTTAATGTAGTATGTCGATTGCTATGGATTTTTTACCTTTAGTCAATTTGGTATGATGTCCATCTGCTTGCACTAGAAAAGGAAGGTGGTATCTGTCTGTATCACTGCAAGTTTTTTGATGAGGTTGATGGCTCTCCACTTCATATAATCATTATAATCCAACCCCAACTAAATCATCCCAGCCAGGGCTTTGTCAAGCCGGGCCTTAAAAACCGCTAAGGACAGAGATTCCATCACCTCCCTAGGGAACCCATTCCAGTACTTCACCACTCTCGTAGTGAAATATCCAACCTAGACTTCCCCCACTGCAACTTGAGAACATTGCTTCTTCTTCTGTCATCTGCCACCACTCAAAACAGCCTAGCTCCACCCTCTTTGGAACCCCTCTTCAGGTAGTTGAAGGCGGCTATCAAATCCTCCCTCACTATTCTCTTCTGCAGACTAAATAAGCCCAGTTCCCTCAGCCTCTCCTCATAAGTCATATGTCCCAACCCCCTGATCATTTTCGTTGACCTCCGCTGGACGCTCTCCAATTTGTCCACATCCTTTCTGTAGTGGGGGGGCCCAAAGCTGGACGCAATACTCCAGATGTGGCCTCACCAGTGCTGAGTAGACGGGAATAATAACTTCCCTCGATCTGCTGGCAATGCTCCTTCTAATGCAGCCCAATATGCCGTTAGCCTTCTTGGCAACAAGGGCACACTGCTGACTCATATCCAGCTTCTCGTCCACTGTAATCCCCAGGTCTTTTCTGCAGAACTGCTGCTTAGCCAGTCGGTCCCCAGCCTGTAGCAGGGCATGGGATTCTTCCACCCTAAGTGCAGAACTCTGCACTTCTCCTTATTGAACCTCATCAGATTTCTTTTAGCCCAACCCTCCAATTTGTCTAGCTCACTCTGGAGCCTATCCCTACCCTCCAGCATATATCTACCTCTCCCACCAGTTTAGTGTCATCCGCAAACTTGCTGAGGGTGCAATCCATCCCATCATCCAGATCATTAATGAAGATGTTGAACAAAACCAGCCCCAGGACAGACCCCCGAGGCACTCCGCTTGATACCAGCTGCCAACTAGACATCGAGCCATTGATCACTACCAATGGAGCCCGACGATCTAGCCAGCTTTCTATCCACCTTACAGTCCACTCATCCAATCCATACTTTTTTTAATTTGCTGGCAAGAATACTGTGGGAGACCGTACCAACAGCTTCGCTAAAGTCAAGATAAGTCCACCGCTTTCCCCATATCCATAGAGCCAGCTCTCTCATCATAGAAGGCAATCAGGTTGGTCAGGCATGACTTTCCCTTGGTGAATCCATTGTGACTGTTCCTGATCACCTTCCTCTTCAAGTGCTTCAACATGGATTTATTGAGGACCTGCTCCATGATTTTTTCCAGGGACTGAGGTGAGGCTGACCAGTCTGTAGTTCCCCAGATTCTCCTTCTTCCCCTTTTTAAAGATGGGCACGATATTTGCCATTTTCCAATCATCTGAGACCTCCCCCGGTCGCCACGAGTTTTCAAAGATAATGGCCAATGGCTCTGCAATCACATCAGCCAACTCCCTCAGCACCCTCAGATGCATTACATGACCTCTAGGAAAAAACAATCACCCACGTGTGGCTCCAGGTTTTCTCATACCTCTTTGAGACCCATCACGACACTGCTTTGCAGTGTCTCAGCACACAAATACAAGTTACTTCTGTTTAGATGATAACTTTAGTCAAGCAACAGAAAAGTAGAAGCACAAGCAAGACAGTATGATTTTAATCAGTTGTTTCATTTTAAATCTGGGGCCAGCTCCTCAGGGTGTAAATCCTCCAATGAAATGTACCAAACAATGCCAATTTACCCCGACTGACAATCCAGTCAACAGGCTTTTATGCTCTGTTACAGGATAAATGTTCCACCATTCCCAATATGTTCAAAAGGAAAGCTCGTCAAATTTAAAAACCTCAAGACTACCTGTTGTTGTCCTGTATCCAAACCTAGCGCTTTAACAAACCCGGAGGGATCAATGTATCGTCTATTACTGTTCTGTAACAACGCAAACAAATACTGAAGATGTTCACAAATTGTCTGGGGTTCATAATCTATTGAAAAAAAAAACATGCCCAAGTTAGTGATCAGCAAGTTACTGTTTTTTCTCAAAACAAGAGAAAATTAAAGTCGTTCCAAGTAGAATAATTTACTTTTTGTTAGTCAATGGATGAAACTTTTTAAAATACACATCTTGATGGTCAGAAACAAGCTGTCCTTGTTTACATCTCAGATTATAAATCGTCATGAGCTTTAAAACGGTTAAATTAAGAATCAGAAAACCATAGTTCTAAAGACGACAGATATTCCCATTTTAGACTGTACTGCCTTTCCCCCAGCCAACGCTCAGTAGGGGGAGAAGGCCCTAAAGCTATTAGTTAATAATAAATTCTGTTATGTTGTACACTTGAAAGCAACAAAATACTGTGGGGAAAACCTCAAGTACCATATCTTCTGAGTACCTCCCTCTATCAAATAAAGTGATGGGCTAAAAATAACACCTCACAAAAAAAGGCCAAAAATTCATTTTATCTGGTGTGAAATACCAGCTGCACTAGTAAGTTTAAGCAGCATGGTAAGACAGATATTACAATGCAATATTCCATGGTGTAAAACAGAAAGCAGCGTACCGTTAAGCCACATTAACTGCAAAGCACATTAACTGCAAAGCACACCTATAGCACGCTAAACAAAATACATGGGCCACTGGTCTAATCTACTGTGAACAGTCTAGTACATTATTCTGGCACCAACAGTGGCCAATGCCCGATTTTTCTACATAATTTCCTTATGTGGGATTGAAGTTCTCGCATGAAATATGCCTATGGGTGGAATCTTCTTTCTAATCCCAGTCAGCTAGTGGTAGAATAATGTCCTGAAACATGAGAATTAATATTTCTTCTAATTTTTCCCTCTCTAGTCACTTAATATTGTTTACCATGTTTCACTTTATAAAGCAGAAAATGACTTCATACCATAAGGTTCACAAAATTTCAGAGTAGGAGATGCTATGACCTTCCACTAACCTCTGTCTTTTGAGATGCCTTCACCAGTCACATATTCACCGCAGGTACTTGGACACAAGTAAAGTGCCTGCCGAAGTTCCAAGTTAAGAAACCACATCTGCAAGAAAGTGTTCACGTAGCATGTAGCTCCAAGGTTTGTTAGGCCTACAAAGGCGTTCTAACATAAAACAGAAAACATTATATGAATTAATTCCTGTTTAAAAGGAGCAGATTGATAAAACTGACTGTCAATTAGGCTCTTTCTATACTACTGCTTTTAGCTGAGTTTGTAAGTAGTTATTAGTGCTGAGACTCTACAGGTTTATGGAGTTTTCCTTCAAACTTCTTAATCTCCAACAGTATGTGTCCAATCAACATGGTGTCATTAAACAGACAATTGTTCATCGGTAATTCTGCTTATCTGCAGATATCATCTGACTATTTATACTAACATACTTCCCTGTCCTGTTTCTTAACTCTGGAGGGAAGCATGTAATATTTTTAACTTCTAATTCTCTTCTGGTGATTTCTTTGGATCCCTCTTACCCTTAGAATGTAGAGAACTCATTGCATTCTGCTCATCAAGGAAATGAAACTGAATGCTCTAGGGCACTGAGGGATTCAGAGTTGGTCTCAGATGGGGAATGAACAGCTAGTGCCTCAAATCTTTGAAAGCTAAGGGAATTCCAGACTCATGCTAGGGAGCTGAAACCCAGTAGTGGGAACATAGTCGATATGGTATTCTTTGAAGAAGAGGGTTCTTCTATATAGGCCCTTAACGTACAAACACTTAAGCACATACATAAACTTAACTCACATAAGTAGAAAGCATTTGCCAAACTGGGGCTACAGTTTGAATGACAAAAAAGTTTCTTTTACCTTTTTCCTCCGTTCAGAGTTTGGGTCATCAATGTTGTGAAAGCTATTTTCATCAATTTCTCCTAGCCAAACATGTTCACCAATCCCAACCAAACAGTTTGGGTTTCCTCTGCAGTTTCTTCTACAAAAACAGTTATGAAGACACAAATATATAGACCATACACTTGTCATTTGTAACTAGTGCATAAACAGGCAGCAGACAAGTTGAACCAAATTATTTTTATTTACAAAACAAAGGGCAACAGCAGAGAAAAAAACATTCAGAAGTAACTTGCGAAGTTCTCTTTATTAGTAGTATGGGCTCTTTAATTTATGACCAAAAGGTCTGGTTTTTACTGAACAGGCTTGGAGGTATTGTTTAGTGTTAATCTCAGTACACCTCACCCAAACAAAATCCTTGTTTTAGTTGTTGAAACGAGCAGAAATGCCACTTTCTCCATAATGGCATTTGTATTTTGTTTTACAAAGACAATTCACAGCTCATGGTGACTCTGCCTGATTGCTCTTGACAGTGCTCCTATACCTTGTCCAGCTATGTACAATTTCATCTCACTCACCCACACATAACATGGTGACAAGTCAGAGATGGTGGAAAAGGCTTAATGTTGTCACTTGATCAGCAGGCCCACGGAGGAGGAGGGGAGGGGTTTTTTATTTTAACATACTTAAACTAAACTGGGTGCATTAATGGTGTATTTCTACCTAAAGGCATTTATTACTGTGGCATGAGAGTTTTCAAAGACATTTCTATACACAAAAATCCCTCTACACTGGACACAGAAATAGCTATGCTACAGTTATGGTAAGTCCATCTGAAATTTGAACAGGCTGGTTCCCACCAGGCATAAGGTCCAAAGTTAATAACTTTGTCAAGACATTGAAATTAAAAGAACAATGTCAACTTAAAAACCACCCGTGTCCAATGTTTTGTTTTTACCTACTACTCAAACACAGAATTAACTGCCAAGCTATTTCTTCTTTGCTTTATGTAGCGCCCCGGCTCTGATGCCCCTCTAGCCAGCTGCTGGGTCTGGGCGCTGTTGGGGGGAGGGAGAAGGGCCGTCGCATGGGGCCGAACTCCGCAGCCGAGGGAACACGACCCCTCTCCCCCGACAGCGACGCGCTGAGCTCTCCGGCTGGCGGGAGGCGCCTTCCCGCTCCTGCCATCGGCAGCCTGGCCAACCACTGCCGGCCGGGGGCGGGCCCTAGCGCCGGCGCCGGGCCCAGCGCTCCCCTCAGGGCTCCCGGGCCGCGCCAGGTTCTGCCCGGGGAGAGCCTGGGGACGGGCGGGTCTGGCCCCTCCTCGGGCCGCTGGGGGAGGGAGAGGGGCGGGCCCGGTACCTGCACACGCCGCGCTGGCAGGGCTCCAGCCCGATGCGATAGGCCGCCTCGATATGCTCCTGCGTCACCTCCTCGGGCGGCACGGTCTCGGTCCAGCGCCAGGCCGCCTTCTCCAGCTGCAGCCGCGGGGCCATCCCGCTCCGCGCCGGGCGCCGCCTGCGGACTAAGGGAGCGGGTCAGACGCGGCCGAGCCCCCCGCGACGCGGACGTTGAGCGCGCGCCCGACGCCTGTACCGCGCGAACCAGCAGGGAGCCCCCCTCATACCGCGCGCGCGCGCCCGGTGGCCCCCGCCCGCTCCTCCGCGTGATACCTGGCTGCAGCCCCTCCCCCGCCGGTGCGCGGCCCCGCTCAGCCCGGCCGGGCGGCTCCTTGGCTGCGCGCCTGGCTCCTGGCTCTCGGGCCCAGGTAGGGGCTGCGCCGACGCGGTGACGACATGAAGCGACCGCACGTGAACTGGTGACGTGGAACACACCGCGCGAGCACCGTCCGCGACGTGAGACGCAGGGCACTGCGGGGAGGGGCGTGGCCTGCTCTGTTCCCTGTTGGTGACCCCGGGCTGTCATGGGGCGGGGCCTATTTAAAGGGCCAGAGAGACTCAATCTCGCCCCATTAGCTAGTTTACGAGGACGGAAATAGAAGGCTCAGCGTGCCCCAGAGCTGGGGCTCCACGCGTCGGGATGGGCCAAGACTACCCGGGGGAAGAGGAGGTGTGGGGCATAAAGATGGGCTCAAGCCCCATGGGGTTTTGCCCTGGGCCCCCGGGGTGTTGCCCCTGGTGATTGGGTTGCCAACCCTCCAGGATTGGCCTGGAGTCTCTAGGAATTAAAGATTAATATTTAATTAAAGATTGTCATGTGAAGATTATGTCAGCCAACCAAAGTTGGCAACCCTACCTGGCAATGGGGAGAGGTCCTGGCCCACACCATCCTCCAGATCGTTAATGAAGATATTGAACAAAACCGGCCCCAGCACCGACCCTTGGGGCACTCCACTTGATACCGGCTGCCAACTAGATATCGAGCCATTGATCACTACATGTTGAGCGCGACCAGCTAGCCAGCTTTCTATCCACCTTACCGTCCATTCATCCAGCCCATACTACTTTAACTTGCTGGCTAGAATAATGTGGGAGACTGTATCAAAAGCTTTGCTAAAGTCAAAGAATAACACGTCCACTGCTTTCCCCTCATCCACAGAGCCAGTTATCTCGTCATAGAAGGCAATTAGGTTAGTCAGACATGACTTGCCCTTGGTGAATCCAGATGACATATGCTACATGTTACTGGAGATAAAGGTTAAAAGAAAATACTCATTTCCACAGTAGCAACTTCAAACCAAATTGTGTGTGTGCAGGGAGAGAACCAGTTCAAAGGCAACTTTGTTTCTTGCCGCTGTGGGTGGGAATTATAAATATATCAAAACTGTAGAGATTCTAGGGAGAGTCTGGGAGGAGCGTGATGGGTAACCATTGGCGCCGACTCCGTGGGTGCTCCGGGCCTTGAGCACCCACGGGGAAAAATTGGTGGGTGCAGAGCACCCACCGGCAGCTCTCAGTCATCCCCGGGACTCGCGCCAAGCTCCCCGCCAGCCCCAGGACCCACGGCAAACTCACCTCAGCACCGGGAGACGTTGCGGGACCCCGCCCCCAACGCTGGGCGATGTTGCGTCGGGGGAGGGGCCCCGCAACGTCGCCCGGCGTCAGCCCCCACCGGCACCACCGGAAGTTGGCGCCTATGTGGGTAACAGCAGTGCCTAGACATAATTTAAGAAATTCACAGCTTTAATGAGGTCTCAAACATAGGTGCCGACGCCGTGGGTGCTCCGGGGCTGGAGCACCCACAGGGAAAAATTAGTGGGTGCTCAGCACCCAGCGACAGCCAACCTCCCCTCCTCACCTCACCTCTGCCTCCTCCCCTGAGCGCATCAGGTCCCCACTCCTCTGCCTACCTCCCAGCGCTTGCTGCCACAAAACAGCTGTTTCGTGCTGTAATAAGCTCCAGGAGGGAGCGTGGAGGAGCAGGAATGTGACGTGCTTGGGGAGGAGGCAGGGAAGAGGCGGGGCCAGGGCAGGGATTTGGGGAAGGAGTCGAATAGGCGCGGGGGGGAGGGGTGGAATTGGGGTGGGAACTTTGGGGAAGGGGTTGGAATGGGGGTGGTGCTGGGGCAGGTGGGGGCGGGGCTTGGGTGGAGTCAGGGTGGGACTGGGGGCAGAGGGCGGTCGAGCACCCCCAGTGCCAGCAGCAATTGACACCGATGGTCTCAAATATGTGCCCAAAGGAAGGAGATGCACATTACCTTCTGCTGTTGCATGGAGACTTTTCTATCATGCCAAGTACTGCTGTCTCAGATTGTGGTTCCAATTAACTGCTGTGGGACTGCATTTGGAATGAGAGAAACATTGGCAGCTTTCTAGGATGCAAGGCTCTGATAGTCGTTGGTATCTTTAATACTATATAGTCTAACCCTTCTGAAAGTGGGTCTAACCAGCGTAGTGTTCAAAACGCCAGCTGCTGCATTGAACCCTGCCTGCAGTAGTGCTCTCAACACTGCTACCATTCATGGAGTTGAACCGGGGTAGTGGTGGTGGGATTTTTTTAGCGAAAAAGCCTTAGGTTAGACGCAGTTTTTACTCCTGGGGGGATTCTGCACCAAAAAAAATAAAAATTCTGCAAAATTCTGCATATTTTATTTGTCAAAATAATGCAATATAAACACACCAGTTTCAATTGTTTTGGTAATTTATTTAAACTACAGTACAGAAAAATGTCACAATAACTCTTCATCATTTCCTAAACACATGAAAGTTAAGTTACAAACACTTGGTAACTAATACCCTGCATTACAGTTGTAGTCCTGGATTTTCATTTAAATTACATTACAAAACACCAAATAGAAAAAAACAAAATAGAATGTCATTTTAAATTGCTCAGATTTTCACACATGAAAGTCATAGTTTTGCCAATCATTTTCCTGGACCTGGCTGGGTACATTCAGAAGTGTTTGCTTCTGTTGTCCTGACATTTTATTGACTGCTTGGTAAATGTTTTATTTGCCCTCAAAGTCTTTTTTTTTTTTAAATGGGTAAGTAAAATAAATCCTGAGCTGTACCCCATTGTACCATTTTGGCACAGGAAAAACGTGAAAAAACGCATAGATCTTCCTAGCTGATTCCCTTACTGTCATTTATAAGGCTTTACATCACTCTGGCAATGTAGGGGCCTTAAAACTTCTAGAGGTTTTATGCTCCTGGGAGAATTGACTGAGAATGGGAACAGTTAACTAACAATAGGAACAGGTTTCAGAGTGGTAGCCATGTATCACTGAGTGTGGGGGAGTCAGGGCCATGCACCCCCCACTCCCCCGATTCACCAGGCAGTAAAACAGAAGGTTTATTAGATGACAGGAACATAGTCCAAAACAGAGCTTGTAGGTACAGACAATGGGACCCTCTCAGTCAGGTCCATCTTCGGGGGGCAGGGAGCCTAGAACTTGGCTCTGGGTGTCCCTCCGTTTCCCCAGCCAGCTCCAAACTGAAACCCCTCCAGCCGTCTCACCCAGCCTCTCCCCAGCTCCTACTCCAGCCTTTGTCCAGGCCTTTGGACACAAATCTGACATCAGGAATCATAACATTCAAAAACCAGTAGGAGAACACATAAGTATCTCTGGTCATTCAGTAACAGACCTAAAAGTGGCAATTCTTCAACAAAAAAACTTCAAAAACAGACTATAACGAGAAACTACTGAACTGGAATTAATTTGCAAACTGGACACCATTAAATTATGCTTGAATAAAGCCTGGGAGTGGTTGGGTCATTACACAAAATTGATATTTACTTCCCCATGTTAAATTTCCCCCTGCTGTTGCTCACACCTTCTTGTCAGCTGTTTGAAATGGGCCATCCTGATTATCACTACAAAAGTTTTTTTTCTCCTGCTGATAATAGCTCACCTTAATTGATCAGTCTCTTAGAGTTGGTATGGCAACCCCCATCTTTTCATGTTCTCTGTATATATTGTGACGGGGCAAGGCCAGATGGCTATAGCAAAGTGGTGAGGAACCAGTATGTTAGCCCCAGGCTAAACAAATCCCTGATACCTTGGTAACCAAATGGCAGTTGCTCCAGGTTAATCAAGACACCTGGGGCCAATTAGATCCTTCTAGAAAAAGCAGTGGAGATGGCTAGATTGATTGGGACACCTGAAGCCAATCAAGGGCTGGCTGGAACTAGTTAAAAGCCTCCCAGTTAGTCAGTGAGGGGTGGATGTCAGGAGCTGTGGAAGGAGGTTGCGCTATTGGAGAGACACCATATCAGGCATAAGGAAGGAGGCCCTGAGGTAAGGGTGAAGTGGAGTTGGAGGAAGTGGGGGCTGCTGTGGGGGAAGTAGCCCAGGGAATTGTACGTGTCCTATTTCTAAAAGGTCAGCTACCATAGCTGATATTATTAGGGTTCCTGGGCTGGAGCCTGGAGTAGAGGGTGGGCCTGGGCTCCCCCCCTTTTGCCTCCCCTCAATTAATCACCAAGACTGGGAGACTACAGAGATTGTGCAAGGGAGGGTTGCTTCTCCTCACCTCCCTTGCTGGCTTATGATGAAAATGGCTCAGTAGGCTGTGACCCTTGCCTCTAGAGAGAGACGGGCTGCAAAGAGGGTCACAGTGAGCCTCTGAGGCTAGCATAAATCCGCCAGGAAATGCAGGATCCACGGAGACAAGGACAGAGCTTTGTCACTATATAATATATATATCTTCCTACTGTATGTTCCACTCTATGCATCTGATGAAGTGGGTTCTAGCCCATGAAAGCTTATGCCCAATTAAATTTGTTAGTCTCTAAGGTGCCACAAGTACTCCTCGTTCTCTTAACAATAGGAACGTTAACAATGTTACCAGGCAGGCTGCTACATTTCTGCCTTGGGACAAAGCTTTCCTCGTGCATAATAAAAAGCCCCACCCCTCCATGCCCGGCAAGCTGCAATAGCAAGTGAAAGAGACAGGCAGGGGTGAAAGTGAGCTGGTACAGGCTGGTACGGCATACCGGTAAAAAGCCAGTTACCAGCCCGGAGCAGCCCACATTAAAGCGCTGCCGTGACAGCACTTTAACGTCCCTGCCCCTTTTGTGCGCCGCCCCCCTCTTTTCCCCCCGCCCCCATGGCAGTCCTGCCGATAGGGTCTGTACCGGCAGGGCCGCCGACGGGGAAGGGGAGTGATGTTAAAGCACTGCCGCAGCAGCACTTTAAGAACCCTCAAAGCGCTACCAGAGCTCCGGGCCCTTTAAATTGCCGCTGGAGCCCTGGGCAGCGCGGATGGGTTGGCTGGGGGATGCTGCCCCCAGCTCCGCCCCTTCTGCCCGAGGCCCTGCCCCTTCCGGGGGTTGTGGTGGTGGTGTGTGGAGCCGCCCCCCGTACCGGTAAGTCTTTGGATTTACTTTCACCCCTGGAGACAGGCCTTGTCTACACCGCCACTTTACAGCGTTGCAGCTTTCTCACGCAGGGGTGTGAAAAACACACCCCCCTGAGCACTGCAGGTTTCATGGGGGTGGGTTTTTTACAGCTCTCTCCCAGTGCTGGTGCCGTGACTACACAATCACGTTAAAGTGCTGCCATCCTCAAGGATGAAATTGGATCTCTTCAGATGAACCAAAGCATACAGCAGTTATTGATTTGCTTCTAGGCCTGCACTTCAAACAGCAGCTGCTCAATGACCTTGACACATTGCCATTTTCTGTGCTTGTGGATGAATCAACTGACAGTTCACTTCAGATGCTTTTTTATGTTTTCATCAAGTACTTCAGTGCTTATAAACACGTCTCTGGGCATGACTGAACTATCCGAACCACACAGGGCATCGCAAAAACTATACTGCAAAGTAAAAACTTTAAAACTTCATTGTACTTGCTACAGATGCATGAAACTTTAGTTCCATTAAAATTGATGCACTGTTTAGTTTTAAGAGCACAACTCTCTAATCTTCAGTTTATATCTAAGGCTAAGATTTTGTCATGGTTATTTTTAGTAAAAGTCACGGATAGGTCACGGACAAAAAACAAAAATTCATGGAAGCCGGGACCTGTTTGACTTTTGCGGCTCCATGGTTTTCCCCTGCTGGGAGCTGTGGGGTTCCCCCTCTGTCCACGGCAGCTGGAAGCTGCAGGGGGGCTCCCCTCCACCCACAGTGGCTGGAAGCTGCAGGGGGGCTCCCCTCCACCCACAGTGGCTGGGAGCTGCAGGGTGACCATATTTCCCAAAGAGAAAACAGGACACCCCCAACCACTTGCCCACGGTGCCCCCCCAACCCCCACAAGGCTGTCATCTGTCACTGGAACCCTGAGGAGAACCCCCTCAGCTGTGCCTGTTGCTGGAACCTTGCAGGGGGCCCCCTGAGGAGGCTGTTGCCTGTCCCTGGCTGGCTCGGGCCCCACTGGCTGCCAGCTCCAGTCCCTTGGCCCTGGGACTGACGCAGAGAATGTCAAGGAGGTCTCGGATTCTGTGGCATAAACGTAGCCTTAGTTATATCCAGTGTTTGTCATTCACTTTTTATTGTGCTCACAAAGCACTGCAATTGTCTTTCTGGTAACCCTGATATGACTTTAAAGAAACATACCTCTAGTTTGCACAATCTGAAGTTGGGGGGCGGCAGGGGGGAAAGCCAAGCTAATTTCAAGGAACTGCATTAGTAAATGGAAACTGCCCAGTAAAGATGATTTCCAGTACTACTGTGTGGTTAGTTGCTACTAGTGATGTAAAATGAATTGCAGGGCAGTATAACGAACTAGTTTCGCATCAGCAGAATGCTGCTTTTGTACCCTTTGACCAAGAGGAAAGTACAGTAAGACAGAAAATTAAAGGATTTAAAGAAGACTTTTCCATCTTAAATCAGGCACACTGGTAATAGTGACCTAGTGCAGGGGTTTTCACAACAAAAATTTTGGTGGCCTCAGAGTGCGGCCACCAACTCTTGCTGGTGGCCGCTCTGACAAATTTTCCTAAAATATTTAATTAACTTTAAGAAAAACAAATAAATATGCACATGTCCAAATCATTGTAATGTATCTATTTAGAGGGTTTTTTGCAGACTAATAATACAAATGTCGTTATCCCTATTCTTTACTGGACCTAAACAGAATAGAAACACAAATAAGGTGCTTTGCCTGTTTTGCTTTTTTTGGTGGGTTTTTTTTTATTTTATTTTTAAGGCTTGCTTGCTAGTAAGTCTGCTATTGTGAAAAGTGATATTTGTATATTTGTTACTATCACTTTTCACAGCAGACCTACTCATCCCTGGCAAGCAGGGGGACAAATTAAATCCTGGATGGGGAGATAAGTTAGGAGGCAGGAGGGCCAGGGGCAATGGAGCACTGGATGAGGGGTGGGGGTTAGGGGGATGGGGGGGTGAGTCTGGGCCTGGAGCCTGGTGTCCTGCTGCACGAGTGGGGGCTGGAGGAAGCAGTGGGAGCCATGGGCGAAGGCGGGGAAGGGGGAAGCCTTGGGCCAGAGCCCAAAGCCCTGCAGGTGGAGAACAGAACCTGCTGCCCACCCATCGCCCCAGGGCTGAAACCCAAAGCCCAAGCCCCACCCCTCCCAGGAAGCGGGGGAACTCTTCAGACCCCCTGCTGGCGACCCTGGGGCAGGGACCGCTGCTTCCCCCCACCCCGCCGCCCCCAAAAACCCACCACTAAGGAAGCTGTGGCTGCAGAAAAGCACCTGGTGGCCACATTTGAGAAACACTGCGAGAGAGATCGTGTATGACAGAAGATCCAGGTTTTTCTATTCCTTCCTGCTAGGGGAGATCTCCGTTAGCTCAAGTGGCAGGGGCCTGTGCTTCCTGCAGCTGGTGGCACAGCGCTCTACTTTAGGATCCCAGATCCGTGGGTGAGTGATATCAAATAATTATTGAATCTTGCAGAGCGGGTTCTGAAACCAAATGTTTATAAAGTGAAAGGGTTAAAAACAGGCTGCCGAACTTGGATTTGCTGGAAGCCAGTAATTACTTGTTCAAAGTAGTTGTCGGTCTTGGCAACTTCTTCCAACAAAAGCTGGAAACAAGCAAATTGACTACAGCGTTTGTCAAAGATGATGTTCTTAGAAGGATCCTTGAATATATATAGCAGCTGCTGAGCAGTTGCCAAATGTGATTACAGAGATCAATGGATATGCAGAGAAAATGGCTTTTTAGCCCAGAGACATTATAATCTGCTGTCAGGTCAGGTGCTATGTGCATGATCCATCAGCTCATTTGTTTTCATGCTTGGCTGGAAAGCCAGTGAAGGAATAATTGAGCCCTTTGTTTTATTTTTTGGAAAAAGATCATGATTAGAACTGAAGGTGTATCCTCCAAACTCACATGGCACAATGCCCCATTGAGATCACATGCATCACCTAATCCACGTTCTCTGGATTGTTCAGTCAGGATGTTTATAAGGCAGCTCCCTGGCCTCCTATTTTCAACCCTTTTCTAAGTATTTGAATGCTCACCTTGATTTCCCAACTGTGAGATTTTAGACGATTATTTAAAAATTGCATTTTCTGTGTACCGAGTGTATTAACATGCATATTATTTCTGAATTAATTTCCTGAGTTTTTCTCCCTTTTTAAAAAAAATGAACCTTCATAAGAACGGCCATACTGGGTCAGACCAAAGGTCCATCTAGCCCAGTATCCTGTCTTCTGACAGTAGCCAATGCCAGGTGCTTCAGAGGAATGAACAGAACAGGCAATCATCAAGTGATCCATCCCCTGTTGCCCATTCCCAGCTTCTGGCAAACAGAGGCTAAGGACACCATCCCTGCCCATCCTGGCTAATAGTCATTGATGGACCTATCCTCTATGAACCTATCTAGTTATTTTTTGAACCCTGTGTGACATTTCACTCCATATTCTTCATGAAAATATGCTTATGATATGAATATGACATAACTGAGATATACTTTATGCAAGATGGCTCATGTGAGATCATAGAATCTCAGGGTTGGAAGGGACCTTAGGAGGTCATCTAGTCCAACCCCCTGCTCAAAGCAGGGCCAATCCCCAATTTTTTGCCCCATATCCCCAAATGGCCCCCTCAAGGATTGAACTCACAACCCTGGGTTTAGCAGGCCAATGCTCAAACCACTGAGCTATCCCTCCCCCCCGATAACCCTCCAGATATCACTGGAAAGGTTATGATTTACTGAATGTGATTATCCGGTATCATTTGTGTGCCTGCATCATTTCTGTGTCTGAAGTTAGGAACAGTGACTCTGTATCTGTATTTCAACTCTGCTACTTTGGGTGACACCCACTGCTAACACTTCAGGTACAACAATGGAAAAGCCAGACAGGGCGGATGGCCCATCAGCAAGGGCAATGGACTGTGAAAACTGGGCATTCCTGCGGAAGCTCCATACTGCCACTGACTCATGCACGCGGTGATATTACAGAATCAGACGGTCTTGTCACCTGACACTAAACTGCTTGTAACTTTCCACTGGAAGGGAAGGGGGATCAAGTTTGGGAAACAAAGGATTCCCGCCTTATGCAAATCCTATTTAAGGGTTGGGAGGAAGGCAAACAGGATTCCTCCTCTCCATGGCCTGTCTACCCAAGAAGAAAGACTGCAAAAGGGAAGGCAAGGGGGGAGTCCAGACTGAGACTGGGTCCAGTCTGAAAAGGAATATAACTGGAACTCTGAACCACAAAAGCTTTGCAAACTGCCTGCAACAATATCTAGGGTGAGAAATACTATTTGTAACCAATTTCTTAGTGAAACTAGCTTAGTTTGCGTGTTTGATTTAATTTGCTTAGTAATCTGCTTTGTTCTGTTTGTTACCCCTTTTACCACCTAAAATCTACCTTCTTTAGTTAATAACATTTGTTTCCTTGATTATTAAACCCAGTTTCTGTAATTTCTAATGAGCTGGTGGAGGGGGGGTAAGAAGTGTGCACACCTGTCTCCCCATTGAGGGAGGGGGCAAATTTCATAGTATATCTTTGGGTCTGCACTCCAAGGGAGGTGTACATCTGAGTGCAGGAGCAAATCCCTTAAGAAGAGTCTTCCCAGAGCTGATCTGCAGCTGGGTGTGACCCTGCCTGTGTGTGTGTTAGAAAAGGTTTTAAGAGCCTGGCTCAGCAAGACAGGATAAGGGGGGCCCATGCTGGCAGAACAGGTAGACTCAGTGGTATCGCAGCACATCAGGTGGCTTCCCAAGAGGTCCAACCCGTCACATCCTGTTACAGTCTTGGCCTTCAACATCCTCTGGCAAGGAGTTCCACAGGTTGACTATGCACTGTGTGGAAAAAATACTTCCTTCTGTTTGTTTAAACCTGCTGCCTATTAATTTAATTTGGTGACCCCTAGTTCTTGTGTTATAAGGGGTAAATAACACTTCCTTATTTACTTTCTCTGCACCAGTCATGATTTTATAGACCTCTATCATATCCCCCATTAGTCATCTCTTTTCCAAGATGAAAAGTCCCAGTTTTGTTAATCTCTCCTCATATGGAAGCCGTTCCAGACCCCTAATCATTTGTGTTGTCCTTTTCTGAACCTTTTTCCAATTCCAATATATATTTTTTGAGATGGGGTGACCACATCTGCACACAGTATTCAAGATGTGGGAGTACCATGGATTTATATAGAGGCAATATCATATTTTCTGTCTTATTATCTATCCCTTTCTTAATGATTCCCAACATTTTGTTCGCTTTTTTTGACTGCTGCTGCACATTGAATGGATGTTTTCAGAGAACTATCCACAATGACTCCAAGGGTACGTCTACACTATGAAATTAGGTCGAAATTATAGAAGTCGATATTTTAGAAACCGATTTTATGGAATCGATTGTGTGTCCCCACTACAGACCATTAAGGCCATTAAGTCGGCGTATTGCATCCACAGTATCGAGGCTAGCGTCGACTTTCGGAGCGTTGCATTGCGGGTAGCTATCCCACAGTTCCCGCAGTCTCCACCGCCCATTGGAATTCTGGGTTGCGATCCCAATGCCTGATGAGGCAGAAAACATTGTCACTGGTGGTTCTGGGTACATGTCATCAACCCATCCCTCCCTCCCTCCGTGAAAGCAACCTTTTTTGTGCCTTTTTTCTGGTGTTACCCATGCAGACGCCATACCACGGCAAGCATGGAGACCGCTCAGCTCACAATCCCCGTACGTCTCCAGCGTGCACCTGGACATTAACTGGAAGTGACTCAGTTCATTCTCTTGTTTACATTTTGTCTAGTGGGGATTCAGTCCCACTGGGACACAGGCAGAGGAATAGCTCAGCGGTTTGAGCATTTGGCCTGCTAAACCTGGGGTTGTGAGTTCAATCCTTGAGGGGGCCATTCTGCCTCAGGCTGGTAGTCATGGGACTACACAGTAGCAGCTCCTTGCCTTTTGGCAGCAGACGGTGCAATACGCTTGCAAGCCATCATCATTGTCCCCTGTGTGCTCCTGGCTGGCTGAGGGCACCTGGATGTAAATGGGAGTGACTCTGGTCATTCCCTTTTTTACGTTTTGTCTAATGGAGATTCAGTACTGCCTGGAACCACTGTTCCCTCTAAGCTGTGCGCATGTGCGCGCGCACACAGATCCTAAACCCAGCGCACACAATGAAACACCGCGCGCACAAAAATTTGCCCAGAAGCACAACAATTTGCACAGAAGAAATTTTTTGCGCACACGACCTGTCAAAAATTAGAGGGAACATTGCCTGGAATGCTGGCAGAGGGATAGCTCAGCGGTTTGAGCATTGGCCTGCTAAACCTGGGGTTGTGAGTTCAGTCCTTGAGGGGGCCAGGAGATGATGACAGCTAGCAATCGTACTGCTCTGTCTGCTGCCGAGCACCCAGGAGATGATGGCTAGCACTTGTACTGCACCGTCTGCTGCCAGCCTACCCCTTGCTCCCCCCTCCCTCCGTGAAAGCAACTGAGTGGGGAGCAAAAAATCCTTTTGTGCCTTTTTCCGTGCGGGTGCCATATTGCTCTCCTGCAGACGCCATACCAGGGAAAGCATGGAGCCCACTCAGATCACCGCGGCTGTTATCGCCGTTAGAAACACCACGTGCATTGTCCAGCAGTATATGGAGAACGAGAACCAGAACCTGCAACAGCAGGTGAAGAGGCGACGGCAGCGCACTGACGACAGTGATGAGGACATGGACACAGACCTCTCTCAAAGTATGGCCCCCCGCAATGTGGACATCATGGTGGTAATGGGGCAGGTTCATGCCGTGGAATGCCGATTCTGGGCCCGGGAAACAAGCAGAGACTGGTGGGACCGCATAGTGTTGCAGGTCTGGGACGATTACCAATGGCTGCAAAACTTTCGCATATGTAAGGGCACTTTCATGGAACTTTGACTTGCTTTCCCCTGCCCTGAAGCGCCAGAATACCAAGATGAGAGCAGCCCTCACAGTTGAGAAGCGAGTGGCGATAGCCCTGTGGAAGCTTGCAACACCAGACAGCTACCGGTCAGTCGCGAATCAGTTCGGAGTGGGCAAATCTACAGTGGGGGCTGTTGTGATGCAAGTAGCCAAGGCGATCACAGAGCTGCTGCTACCAAGAGTAGTGACTCTGGGAAATGTGCAGGTCATAGTGGATGGCTTTGCAGCAATGGGGTTCCCTAACTGTAGTGGGGCGATAGATGGAACCCATAACCCTATCTTGTCACCGGACCACCAAGGCAGCGAGTACATAAACCAAAAGGGTTACTTTTCAATAGTGCTGCAAGCACTGGTGGATCACAAGGGAAGTTTCACCAACATCAATGTGGGATGGCCTGGAAAGGTACATGACGCTCGCATCTTCAGGAACTCTGGTCTCTTTCAGCTCTGAGGGACCTTCTTCCCAGACCAGAAAATAACCGTTGGGGATTTTGAAATGCCTATAGTTATCCTTGGGGACCCAGCCTAGCCCTTAATGCCATGGCTCATGAAGCCGTACACAGGCAGCCTGGACAGTAGCCAGGAGCTGTTCAACTATAGGCTGAGCAAGTGCAGAATGGTGGTGGAATGTGCATTTGGATGTTTAAAAGCTCGCTGGTGCAGTTTATTGACTAAGTTAGACCTCAGCGAAACCAATATTCCCATTGTTATTACAGCTTGCTGTGTGCTCCACAATATCTGCGAGAATAAGGGGGAGATGTTTATGGCGGGGTGGGAGGTTGAGGCAAATCACTTGGCCGCTGATTATGCGCAGCCAGATACCAGGGCGGTTACAAGAATACAGGAGCGCATGTTGTGCAACAGGGAAGCTTTGAAAACCAGTTTCATGAATGGCCAGGATACGGTGTGAAAGTTCTGTTTGTTTCTCCTTAATGAAAACCCCCGCCCCTTGGTTCACTCAACTTCCCTGTAAGCTAACCACCCTCCCCTCCCTGGTCACCACTTGCAGAGGCAATAAAGTCATTGTTGCTTAAAAGTCATGCATTCTTTATTTATTCATCACACAAATAGGGGGATTTTTTTCCCTTGGGGCAGCAAAAAACCTAGAGCTGGCCCTGGCATCTTCTCCTGCCTCCCTGGCAAGGTCAGTCTGATAACTAGCAGCCTGGGCCTGTTCTATGATTTTCCTCTTTCCGGCCTGGATTCAGCCAGGTGCTTCAGCCTGTGCCTCCCTTGAAGGGCCGGTGTAGCTCCGTTGACTTTGATGGGAGTGCTCAAGCACCTAATGGAACCAGGGCCTGAGTAGTTTCCATCCGTTCTAAATCAGTCCCGAGCCCATGGTTTTCAGCCTGGATCTCCCAATACCTATCTTGTTCATGCTCTGGCACGTCCATGCCCAGCAGCTGTGCCCTCATCCTCACGGGCTAGATATTGGCCATGTCAGTTTGCTGTCACCACATAGATGCCTTTTAGTCTCATAATGGATTGGAGGTTCCTGGGGCAGAATGTTTTATTGTTCCCCCTGGCTCCATCAAATTCCCATAGTTGCCATGGCTACCCACCAACACAAATCCTGACCGTAAAAAGCAGAATGAAGCAAGGACAAAAGTAAAGCTCTAGGAGTCATTGTGCCCAGACAAGAAAGAAAAGTCCTCTGCCGTTTAATCAACAACCAGGGCTGCTGCCTTTCGCAATGAGCAGAGCAGCTCCCCTTTGTTCCCCTGTCACAGCAACCTCCAGCTTGATTTGCTCACGGAAAGCTAGGAGGTCACCACACTCAGTCTACCAGCTGCTGCTGACCTGGCCGGTACTGCCTCATGTCTCGCTGTAGCTTGGGATTTGGGGCTTCTGAAAAAGGAAACACAAAGATGAGGGGACACTTGCATATGCTATCAAAGTGGCTGGTTCTGCTGAACTTCATGGCACGGGAGGTCTCATCCATAGAAACAGGTATGGTGATTTTTCCAGACTGCTTCTTTTGCTCCCCAGCTGGGTTCATCCAGAACTCGAGCTCTCTATTCGGTTTTCTAGTAGAAACCTGACTTTACACTTGAATCTAAAGCACATATCTCATGTGCACTGTAGCCACACTCCTTCCTATCTTTGCATAGGTGAGAGCTAAATGGTTTCACTAGGATGGGGGGAGATATGTGCCTATACAGAAGCTGCTATTTTTCCTGGTTTAGAAGGCGGCTGCATAATGCTGAATGATTCATATGGTCTGAGGGGAGACAGGCACCTGTGGCTAGCAGGTGACCATCAGTAGTTTCCCAAATCATGATTGGCTGTGCCCCTGTGTGTATTTGCCTGTGTGTCCTCACTGCTAGTTGTGAGCTTTCTAAGCATGGAAGACATTCGGTGCACTTCAAGGGCCCTGATGTTGTGCTGAGCCGTGCAATGACACACTGGCATTCACACCCAGCTACTTGACAGACTGTTTGAAATGAATATTTTTCCTAAGGCGTTGAAGCCAAACTCTCATTCACAGTGCAAGAAGAATCACTGTTACCATCATTCCTGTTTCACTTATGCAAGTGCAAATCAGGAGTAACTGCTCTAATGACTGGAGTTCCACCAGTGTGAAACTGGTGGAAATTAGAGGAAAATCAGGCCCAGTGAATCCAGCCAGGCAGTAGGAGTTCTACGTGATAGCTTCTGTCCAGGGAAACATGACTGAGTAGGTAAAACCTATTAACTTGCCTTGGAACCAAATTCTCCCCTGTTCTGCGGCATGGGTAAGAGATTCACAGTGTGGACTGGAAAGCAGCATTGTGACCTTAGTCCTGTGGCTGAATGCAGCCCTTTCTCACCCTTGTGCAGCCCCAGTAAGGAGCTGCATTTGGCTCTCTGTCACATCCAGGTCTGGTTAGCCAAGACAGTGACAGGTGCCTTAGCTGCACTATAGACAGAAAGCTATCTATTGTCCATTGTGTAGCTGGACTGCTAGAATTATCAATACCGGTCTTACCCTAGAGAATGAACGCATTCATTGCATGTAATTCACTAGCCCAGTAATCTTACTGTCCTAAGCAAATGTTAGTTGGGAAGGGATAAGGGGGGAAGGGATAGCTCAGTGGTTTGAGCATTGGCCTGCTTAAACCCAGGGTTGTGAGTTCAATCCTTGAGGGGGACATTTAGGGATCTAGGGCAAAAATTGGGGATTGGTCGTGCTTTGAGCAGGGGGTTGGACTAGATGACCTTCTAAGGTCCCTTCCAACCCTGAGATTATGATTCTAAGGGGTGGCTCCCCATCAGGAGGTGGAAACATTAAGAGGGTGTTTGTAGAGTGGAGTCCAGGAGTCAAACCCTTTGGGGTAGGAGCGGTAGGTGCTTTCTGGTGTTGGATTTTAATACCCACGAGGAAAAGTGGGGAAGTGTTTGGAGGTGATGGAGGAAATTCATTGAAACCCAGAGGAAATGGGTTGTGATGGAAGTTCACTTTGCAGGGTTGTCTCCTACCTTCCCTTTCCATGGGAACTGGAATGAACCGGGGCCAACAGACAGAAAGGGACGTCTTCCTCGAGGGAGCATCTGAGAGGGGCACAGGCCACACTAGGAGGAGAGGACATAGTTGGGTGCATAGGTGCTGGAATTGCCGCAGCCCCTGGCTTGAAGTGGTTTCCATCATATATAGGTTTTACGGTTTGGTTCAGTGGCTCTCAGCACCCCCACTATGCACCTTGTTCCAGCGCCCCTGGCTGGGTGGGTGGGCAGGCAGACAAGGGTACATGGATGCCAGGAGAGTTTGGAGTGCCCTCATCACCATGTCCTATCCTCTGGGGAACTCTGTGCGTGCTGGCTGCCCCACACCGGGCACCAGAGCACAGCACAGAATGTTTCACCCATTCCAGGTTTTCTCTGCTGTAATGGACTTGCTGTAAAAAACAGAGGGGGAATCCTGGCCCCATAGAAAGTTTTGCCATTGATGTCAGTGGGGCCAGGATTCACCCAGACATGGACCCGAACTAGCACCTTCAATTAGGGTGACTAGATATCCCAATATTATAGGGACAGTCCCGATTTTTGGGACTTTTTCTTATATAGGCTCCTATTAACCCCCCCATCCGCTGTCCCGATTTTTCACACTTGCTGACTGGTAACCCAACCTCCAATCCAGTCCCCCCTGTGTTTGAATTCCCGCCCAGCTGAAATCTTATGAGAACAGCTGGTCTTGTGCAAGCTGCATAGGGTGACCAGACAGCAAATGTGAAAAATCGGGACAGGGGGTAGGGGGTAATAGGAGCCTATATAAGAAAAAGACTCAAAAATCGGGACTGTCCCTATAAAATCAGGACATCTGGTCACCCTAGAGCTGCACCACTCAAGATGGCTCAAATCTCACCAGGTCAGACAGTTTTACACGTTTGGGGCCAAAATATGATGAGATCCATTTTTGAGATTTCACTGAGTGAAATCCAGACACAAGTCCTAATCCTGATTTGGCGTTGACCCTAAACCCTAGCCTAAAACAATGCCAGAGCTAAAAAGCTGATCTGCTTCTCTGTACCCAACATCATCTGGACAATCTAAACAACCCCTCTTCACTGCTGGGGGTCACTGCTGAAGGCTTTGGAGGAGCCAAGTCCTCATCCCTCTGCAAAGTAAGCTCCACTGTACAACTTCAAAGGGTGTTTCAACATCAGGCTGCAGAGCTTGTTTGTCTCAGCCAATGATTTAAGAGGTAATTGGATTAAAATTACCTGCATAGGAAACAAGATGTTTTGGCATCAAGGAGACATGGCCCTTTGGCATTGACAAGCAGGAGAGCTGGAATATGCTGGCACCATAAAGTGTTGCCCCGGCACTTCCCAGACGCGTACACACTTCACTGTGTGGGCTCCCAGAGGCAAAAGCAGCATTGTTCAGGTCGCGGGGTGGGTGGGTGTGTGTTGCGCGCAATGCCATGGCAGGGGACGTGAGTTGCTTCTGTGTGTGCTTGGCCCCAGTGGGCTGCTCCCTTGTGATTTCAGGGTAACAGTGAGAAGGGCCATTGAATGAGCCCCTGGTACTTTGATGTGTGTGGGTGGGGGGAATCTTTGAGTACACTACAGGAGTAAACCTTTTTCTTTCTGCTCATCAGGACCAGTGATGCGGGTTGACGGCTGACCCATCCCGCGGTACAGCAGGGGGCTGTTAGGAGGTGGGAACTTTTCTGACCTTCTCCAGGGCCCAGTCTACTTCCCTGAGGTGGGAGAGACTTAGAAAACTGCGATTCTGCTCCCCACAATTTGCCAGGAGCTGCTCCTCCCCCAGGAGGGAGACCTGCCCTCTGTGCCCCACAAGTGGAGCTGGGAAGGCACCAGCAACTGCATTGAGGAGGCAGTGGACACCATCCATTGCACCTCTCTCTCCTTGTGAAGAACCCGAGATAGACAGAGCTGGACACGCCCGCTCGGAAATTGATCTCCAGTTCATGGAGCCAGCTAAGTTTTTAAACTAAGGGCTGGGGGAAAGTCAACAGGTGTGGAGGAGCAGATGGTTCGGACAAAGACATCCCTTAGGGGAAGATCTATTAATGGAGATTCTTTATGTCCTAGTAAGGGGGAGAGGATGGAAGATGATAAAATACAGGGAGGATCTGATAAGTAACCATTCAATTACATCACATAATGGCAGACAGCTAAAAAGTGACATATTTTTAAGTGCTTATATACCAATGCTAGGAGTCTAAATAATAAGATGGATGAACTAGAGTGCCTCGTATTAAATGAAGATATTGATATAATTGGCATCACAGAAATTTGGTGGAATGAAGATAATCAATGGGACACAGTAATATCAGGGTACAAAATATATCAGAGGACAAAACGGGTCATGCTGGTGGGGGAGTGGCACTATATGTGAAAGAAAGTGTAGAATCAAATAAAGTAAAAATCTTAGATGAACCAAACTGTGCCTCTGTCTTCACAGACAAGGTCAGCTCCCAGACTGCTGCACTGGGCAGCACAGTATGGGGAGGAGGTGAGCAGCCCTGAGTGGTGAAAGAACAGGCTAAGGACTATTTAGAAAAGCTGGACATGCACAAGTCCATGGAGCTGGATGCACTGTATCCAAGTGCTAAAGGAGTTGGCGGATGTGATTGCAGAGCCATTGGCCATTATCTTTGAAAACTTGTGGCAATTGGGGGAGCTCCAGGACAGTTGGAAAAAGGGAAATATAGTGCCCATCTTTTAAAAAAAGAAAGGAGAACCTGGGGAACTACAGATGGGTCAGCCTCACCTCTGTCCCCAGAAAAATCATGGAGCAGGTCCTGAAGGAATTCATTTTGAAGCACTTGGAGGAGAAGAAGGTGATCAGGAACAGTCAACATGGATTTACCAAGGGCAAGTTATGCCTAACCAACCTGATTGCCTTCTATGATGAGATAACTGGCTCTGTGGATATGGGGAAAGTGGTGGACGTGATATATCTTGACTTTAGCAAAGCTTTTGATACAGTCTCCCACAGTATTCTTGCCAGCAAGTTAAAGTAGTATGGATTGGATGAATGGACTATAAGGTGGCTAGAAAGCTGGCTAGATGGTCGGGCTCAACGGGTAGTGATCAATTCAATATCTAGTTGGCAGCCGGTATTAAGTGGAGTGCCCCAGGGGTCGGTCCTGGGGCTGGTTTTGTTCAACATCTTTGTTAATGATCTGGATGATGGGATGGACTGCACCCTCAGCAAGTTTGCGGATGACACTAAACTGTGAGGAGAGGAAGATATGCTGGAACTGGTTGTAGGGGACAACCTTGGACAACCTTGGTTTGAGTGATCATGAATTAATTCAGTTTAAACTAAATGGAAGGGTAAATGAAAACAAGTCTGCAGCTAGGGTCCTTGATTTCAAAAGGGCAAAATTTTAAAAATGAAGGGAATTAGTTTGGAAATGGAGTGGACTGAAGAAAAATGGTTTCTGACCTTCTGTAACTGGTGTTCTTCAAGTTGTGTTGCTTATGTCCATTCCAATGCAGCTGTGTGCTTGTCCCAAGCACCACCGCCGGAAAGATTTCCCCACGGTGGTATCCGTCGGGTTGGGTCTGGTGCCCCCTGGAGTCGCACCCTCATGACGTGGTATATAGGCTGACCCACCGCCCCCTCAGTTCCTTCTTGCCAGCTAACTCCCAACAGGGGAGCAGCAGAGGGGAGAGGGTTGGTATGGACATAAGCAACATCTCGAAGAACAGTTACAGAAGGTCAGGAACTGGTTTTTCTTCGAGTGCGGGCTCATGTCCGTTCCAATGTAGGTGACACCCAAGCAGTTGCACAGCTGGAGGGTTCAGAGTTCATTGGCATGCTGATTGTAGCACCACTCGGCCAAAGCCTGCGTCATCTCTAGCTTGCTGGGTGATGGCATAGTGTGACTTGAACATGTGGATGGATGACCACGTCGCCGCTCTACAGCTGTTCTGAATTGGAACCTGTGCCATGAATGCCGCCATTGATGCTTGAGCCCTTGTAGAATGGGCTGTCAGCGGAGGAGCTGGGACCTTCGCCAGGTTGTGTCATGTACAGATAAGGGACATGATCCACGATGAAATTCTCTGGACCGAGACTGTTTGGCGCATGGCAAGCCTGGAAGGGAAAGAGGGAAAGTGCAGCGGCGGTGCCTCGGAGGAGGGGTATGGGGAGGAGACGGAGACGGGCCCTCCGCCTCCTCCCCATACCCTTCCCCCGAGGTGCCAATGCTGTGCTTTTTCCCCCCTCCCTCGCTTGCCGCGTGCTGAACAGCGGACGCGCGGCAAGCCTGTGAGCAAGGAAAAGGCTTGGTGGGGCGGCGCCTCGGGAGCCGGAACGCAGAAGCAGAGGTTAGCTGGGCATGGGGGGGCTGGTGGGGAGCTGCCGGTGGGTGCTCTGCACCCACCAGTTTTTCCCCCATGGGTGCTCCAGCCCCGGAGCACCCACGGAGTTGGCGCCTATGTCAGAGTCTATATATCAGGTTCTTAGCAGCATTGGTGAGTTTGCTGGCTTGAAAGACCCTCTGGAACACATCCAAAGCTTGGATGGGTCATTCAGTCCTTTGTTCAGAGCTTCAGTTTGTAGACAAGTTGCTCCAGAGGTAAGAAGCCGATTGAAGACAAAATAGAGAAGATGCAGCTGCCTTTTCTATCCTTTGCCATGTGGCTTGTACATCCTCTGTCCCAAACACAAGCTCACAGCACATGGGCCTGGAAAAGCACTTGGAGTCCCTTGTCCACAGGCATGTCCCTACATGTCCTGCTGACTTACAGGTGTAGCCGCCTGGCATCTCTCAATGGGTTCATTGTATATCTGATTGCCCTTGATAGGCCATCAAGCAGGCTGGATAGTGCCATTACTAAGCTGGGGTGTCATCCAGAGAAACAGCACAAGTTTGATATTCAAATAATACCACACATTTATAACGCAATACAAAAATGATACAACCTGATTATCATATTTAACCAATCATAACTTTTTCACTAATACCTTACATGGCATATATTGTAAGATTCATTGCAATTTTGTAATATTGGTATCAATCATATTATAAATGGTCACCCATATTCCATACAGTGTCACAACCATTAAGCGGGGTCAGCTAACTAATGTACTAACTAACTGAAACTTAAATGCTACAAAAAGAATTATGTACAGAAATAAGCGAAGTTCACTAAGAAGTACTTGTGGGAAAACTCAGGGATGAGCAGCAGTTCCAGCGCCCGTCAAGGGCAGTAAGAAGTAACTGAGCGGGTGGCAGAGGCCTTTATACCGATACCATGAGGGCGCGACTCCAGGGGGTACCAGAGCAAAGCCAGCGGATACCACTGAGGGGAAAACTTTCCAGTGATGGTGCTCAGGGCGAGCACACACCTACATTGGAATGGACATGAGCAACTGTAGTGAAGCGAACTCACCGACACGGCGCCTCCTGATGGTCATCTTGGGAATTAGCTCTTCAGCCTTGGAGGGCCTTCAGGTGGCTGGTGTCTCGCCTGCCTCAAGCCCCATGTCCCTCCAGACCCCGGTGCCCTTTGCCCTGGGGTTCTGCCCCAGCAGTACCCCCACACTCTGGGTCTCCCCTCCCAAGGGAAACCCCAACCTTCTAAACCCACCTTGCCTCAGTGGCTACTGCCAGTCACCATCTAGCCCCTGCTCACTGGGGCAGACTGCAGTCTGTAATGGCCACTCATCATTGGTAAGGGTTTTTTTTTGGACCAGCTGCCTCTGCCTATCCCCAGGCTGCACCTTTGCAAGCCCAGTACCTATTTTAGGCCCTGCACAAGGCCTGCAGCCTGGGGGTTTACCAGGCTGGAGCTCTCCAGCTCCTCTTGCCTTCCCCCAGCTCTGCTCTACTTTAGGTACCCTGGTCTCTGGCAACTCGGCCCTCTCTCGCTACATCCAGAAAGAGACTTCTCCAGCGCCTGGCCCCCAGCCCTTATAAGGGCCAGGTGTGGCCTGATTGGGGCGTGGCCCCAGCTGTGGCTGCTTCCCCAATCAGCTTTTCCCAGCCATAGCCCTCTCCAGGGCTGCTTTTAGCCCCTTCAGGGCTGGAGCGGGGTGATTACCCTGCTACAGCAACACATCTTCAAGAAGAACTTAAGGATCTGAATGTGGAGGAGGCCTGGAATTTCTTTAAGTCAAACTATCTGAAGCCTGCAGCCCAAGCAAGGAGGAAAAATTCCTAGGGAAAGTTTGCAGCCCAAACTGGATGAGCAAGCATCTTAAACAGGTGATTAAGAGAAAGCAGAAAGCCTACCAGGAATGGAAGATGGCTGGAGGGATTCTCAGCTGCATGGGCCAGCTCACCACAGAACAACTTACAAAGACAAGAGCTTTGTGTTCAGAGTGTATGTGATCCAAAGACACAGACAACAGCCTTCCCAGCCGCAGCGGGGCAGCCATGATGGGCCTAGTGAGAAAGGTGGATGAACTCGATGGAATATTTGGTGATATTGGACTTCTGAAAGAAGATCCAGTGCAAATGACCTTAAGAGCCCATGCTGACCCATACAGTGCACATACACCTTGCAGGATTCCTAGCCCGTTACTTCATCAAGTGGAAACGGAGGTAAAGCGAATGGAGCGGCTTGGCATAATCAAGCCAACTGCATGGTGTGCCCCAATGGTACCAGATATAAAGGAAAATAGGAAAATACAAATACGTATGGATCTTAACAGACTTAAGGAAGCAGCTGTGAGAGAAAAATCTACCGTCCACCACTGGCCGACTTCCCCGCAAAGCGAAAGGAGCTGCAGTGTTCTCTAGGCTGGATGCCTCGAGTGGATTCTGGCAAATTCCATTAGCCAAAGAAAGTGCTAAACTGACTCCATTTATCAGAGCCTTGGGGAGATTTTGCTTTCAAAGATCACCGTTTGGACTTGCCAGTGCACCAGCATTGCTAACGAACACAAATGGAGTTGTCGTTTCCATGGACAATATTCTGATATCCTGTCCTTACAGCAGATGGTAACTGGCTCCTCACAGACCAAAGCTGGGCAGAGCGCTGTGATAGTCTCCTGAACTGTCAGTCCACTATGTCCAACGGCGCCATTGACTCACACCCGCAGTGTCCTGTCCTGGAGGGGCTGGCCATGGACCCTTCTTTAGACAAGGTTCTAAGGCCATCAAGCAGATGTCCGGGGCAAGTCTCCGCCCCGGTTGCATTCCACTTAATGTGAACAAATGTGGAGGTGTTCACCTGGTCAGAAAACCCACCAGCTTTTTCAAGACTCTATGGGAACAGGACTCCGGCAGCAGGGCTCCAAGGACGATTTAAAGGGCCCGGGGCCCTTTAAATCGCCCCCTTTAAATCACCCCCTAGCTGCTGCTGGGAGCCCCAAACTCTTTAAATTGCCTCCTGGAGAAGCCAGTCCGCCCCGGTACAGCGCACTGGCTCTTGCCGTACCGGCTTACCGGCTTCCTTTCACCTCTGCATTTACCTCTACGTCCTTAACTACTCTCTCTTTCAAAATTTGTTCCAAGACTTTGCATACAACTGAGGTCAAACTAACAGGCCTGTAGTTTCCCAGCTCACTTTTTTTCCTTCTCTTAAATATAGATACTAAATTTGCAGTTCTCCAGTGTGGTGGTGTATGTACACCCCATTCCCCTTCGGGGTGGTCGTGGTTGTGCTGACACCACAGTTACAGTCTACTGGACTGTTCTGGGCCTCACAACAGTGTTGCCCAATGGCCAGAGTCAAAGCGGCCGCTCTTGAGTTTGGGCTATGTGGCCTAATGGCCCAAGACAATATGGCCGCCCACAAGCACAGGGCAGTGTGGCCTAGTGGCCGGAGCCAATATAGCACCCTGTAACGATGCTGGTTCTGGCGGGACCCAACTGAGAGTGCCAGTTCAGGACAAATTGCTTCAAACAGGGCAACTACAGCCCAAGGCTGGGGTTTTTCCACCTCTAAGGCAAACCAAACCAGCTAGAAGGAGGAGACTTTGGTTTTACCCCACTGGCTAACCACAAGTCACACAAGCAATCCCCTTAGACACTCCAGTTTCCCAGTCTCACCACCAGTGCCACTCGTTATGGGGACAAATGGTCATGAAACCCAATGCCCCAGTAAAAGAAAAAGTTCCTCCCGATCCCAATGGACCAAGCCCCCAGATCCAGGTCAATATACAAATCAGATCTTACCCACAAATCACGCTGTTGCCAATCATTTAGAATCTAAAATCTAAAGGTTTATTCATAAAAGGAAAAAGGTCTAGGTGAGAGCTAGAACTGGTTAAAAGAAATCAATTACATACAGTAATGGCAAATTTCTTGGTTCAGGCTTGCAGTAAAGATGAAATAAGCTGCAGGTTCAAATCAAATCTCTGGATTACATCCCCAGCTGGGATGGGTCCTTCAGTCCTTTGTTCAGCGCTTCCATTTGTAGAAAGGTTCCTCCAGAGGTAAGAAGCAGGAATGAAGACAAAATGGAGATGAGGCAGCTGCCTTTTATAGTTTCTTCCAGGTGTAAAGACACCTCTTTCCTTACTGTGGAAAATCACAGCAAAATGGAGTCTGGAGTCACATGGGCAAAGTCCCTGCATATCTTGTTAAGTCACAGGCGTGTCTGCCTTCTCTCAATGGGCCCATTGTATCGCTAATGGCCCTTAATGGGCCATCCAGCAGGCCTGGGCAGAGCTGAGCTTGTCCGGGGTCCCAGAAGCCCAGCCCCAGTTTGAAATACAGACAGTATAAAGCCAATATTCATAACTTCAACTACAAAACTGATACATGCATATAAATGGCATAATCATAACAGCCAAGCATAGCCTGGTCTTAGACACCTCATTTGACCCCCTTTAGATAAGATTTGGTGCCACTAAAGGACCTTGGTTGTAACAATGATCTGTATGGTCGCAGTTATTGTCAATAACGTCACACAGCCCTTGAGTGCAGGGCAGCACGGCCTAATGGCCAAAACCGGGGGCTGCCACCAAAGGGGGGGTAGGGGGACAAGGCCCACCCAACACCCTAACAATGGCAGAGTGGTCCACCACTGGGTCAGCGGGGAATCCAACCGCAACATGCTGACCTTACACAGATGGGAGATAGCACTCACTCCACCTCCCTGGGCCACTTCCAGCCGGGCTTCCTGAAGCTGCTGTCCATATGGCATCAGGGTCTCCGGGCTCCACAGTGCATGTGACTTCCTGAGACAGACTCCAGCCAGTCAACTGTAGGCAACAGGTCTCCAGTCTGGGTCTCGGGATCTCCAGCTCCCGCAGGCAAGGGCTGTAACAACTCCTGGGCTGGAGCCTCCACCAAGCGTCCTTCCTTCTTGGCAGTCAGCCCACCAGATTGAGCTGGGCTGCTCTCCTTTATACTAGCACAGCAGTTGCAGCATGCCCAGCAGGGTCTGCCCAGAGTGGGGATGAAGCTTTTCCTGTCTAGTGTGGGATATGCACACCCCATCACATCCAGTCACAGAGGATAAGTCCCAAGTTTATGGATTCATTGAAAATCCTTGCTATTGAGCTTGCTGTTTCATGTGCCAGTTTCTTTAATGTTCTTGGATGGAGATGATCTGGGCCCCCGATTTAGTCCCATTAAACTGTTTGAGTTTGACTTCCACCTCGGATGTGTCATTTCTACTTCCATATGCATTAGCCACCCTGCCACTGCCCCCAAGCTCCTCATTAGCCTTATTATCAACTGAGGCAAAATACTTGTTTAGGCGTTGGGCCAGGCCTAGCTTATCTTTAATCTCCACCCAATCCTCAGTGCTTAGCGGTCCCACTTCTTTGGTTTCTTGTTATTGATATGACTGTAGAACAGGCCTGCACAACTCGTAAAGCGGCAAGGGCCATATTACTCCAAAGAAAACAGCTGAGGGCTGAAACCCCCCGGCCTTGCGGAAACACCCCCCCCCCCCCCCCGGCGCCGCCCGCCTCGCGGAAACAACCCCTCCTTCCCCAGCGCTGGGTGTGGAAGCCTGTAGAGGGGGAAAGAAACAGCGCGCATAGGTGACCAGATCACAGCAGTAAAATAGGACCCGCCCCTCCCCGCTCGGCGCCACTATCACACCCCTCTTCACCCCCCAGGGGTCACTGTATTACTGCACACAACAGTCAATCAATTCAGTGGTAGATAAATCTCTGCATTATGCATTTTTGTATAACTTTTATATTACTTTGTATTGAACCTTGGTAATATGTTATAGTGGGCCCCTAAGGTAGTATAATTAAGGTAAAAGAAAAATGTCTTTTTGCTAGAAGTAGAATAAGATCTTCCCCCCACTTTGTATTCGGTTGCCCTGTTGAATGAATGAGGTGTGAATGAGGAAGGCGTGGAAGGCAGGCACCTCCAGACAGCTGCAACCCTTGGAGAGGGGATGGGACCCAGACCAAGGACAATCACACTTGTTAAGTGGGCTGACTAGAGAAGAGCAGACATGCTGATGGTCTCGGGGGTTAGAGGCAAGCACCGTCCTTTGGGAACACCCTCTCTGCAGCATTGGGACAACCCCTAGCCCAGAGACAAGCAGCAAAAAGGACCAACGGACACAGTCCCAGATTTTGGGCAGTACAATGAGCCCATCTACTCACCCCCCGCGGGTCGCACAGTGAGCCCACCTACTCACCCCCCGCGGGCCGCACAGTGAGCCCACCTACTCACCCCCCGCGGGCCGCACAGTGAGCCCACGCGGGCCGCATGTTGTGCAGACCTGCTGTAGAACCTTTTACTATGGTTTTAATTTCCATTGCGAGGTCCAACCCCGCTTGGCTTTTGGCAGTTCTCACTTTTATCCCTCCAAGAGGAGCTTTCCTTGCTGATCCCTCCCATATTCAGAGCTGTGACAGGTACATTCAGCTCTGGGAGGGGTTGAAGGCAATTGCTGAGATGAGTGTGGTGTCAGCTCTGAGTCAGTTTTAAAGTCTATCGTCTCGCCATGAATAGTCCGTTTCGCTCTCCAGACACGTTCTGTGTCATCACAAGTGATAGATCCCAGAACAACGGCTCCTCTTGATTGTCTGTAATATGAGTCAACTCCCTGACTGCTTTGGTGCAGCAAACAGCCACAAATGTCCATATTTCATGCACATATTACACCATGCGCCTCTGGCTGGACATGAATCATCTCTTGGGACACGACTTTTTCCACACCTTGGGCACTAGGCTGGAATTTGCCCCTCTTAGCCTGGGAGTTCTCTCTCTGGCCTCAGGGGTTTATGATAACACTCAAGTGTCTGTTGGCAGCTTCTAAGCTAGTTTCAGGTTTTTCAAGTTGCTCCATTTGGCCTGTTGTTTGGCTAATTCTGGCTGCTTCACTCTCGGTATAGCTGTGGCTGGGGTTAAATCTCTCCAGCTGTAGCTGCTGTGAAAAGCTTTTATCTGTTAACCCAATAACCAGCCTGACTCTGATATTTTCCTGTTTTAGTCCCCAAATCTCAGGTTTCAGCCAGTGTATCCAGAGCTCTTATAAAACAGTCAACATTCCCCCTGGTTTTTGAATTCTCTGGTGAAACCATTGCTCTTTCATAAACTGCATTTCTCTGAGGTATAAAATATGCATCAAACATAGTCAGAACCTGTTCATAGTCATCTTTGTAACTCTCTAGTAAAGTCAATAGATTTAAAGATATTCTCAGCCTGTTTCCTCATAGCATAAATTAGAGACCATACCTGAATATCTCGTTTCTTTGTGGAGTTTGGGTTTTTTTGCAGTTCAAAATCTTGCAAATTACGGCTTCCAGTTTGTCTGTTGGGAAGGTTTGTCGACGCTGCATTCTCTGGGCATTGAAGAGTGGCTGCAGGGCTCCTTCCGGCCACCCCTTCTCCCTGACTGGACGTGTGGGCAGCAGCAGCCATGGCTGGTGCGGGTTGTTGTGGACAACAGCTTCCACAGCGCACCAGCCCCTCGCCGGCCGGAGCATGGCGAGGGTCTCGGCTGGCAGTGAAATCTCTGCCCAAGCCCCAGGGCCTACAACACCGCCTGAGATTTATGGCCTGCCAGTCCCCTGCACTCAGCTGGCCCAGCCCCCAGCAGCCCTCCCCGCAGACAGAGCCATGGTGACCTTGGGGGGCTGTTACCCCTCTGCAGGGGTTTGCCGGGTGGGGTGAGACTCGCAAGCTGACGTGCTGCCCTGTGGCTGGGGGCGGTGTCGCAGGGTTGCCCTGGTCTGGCCCCTTAGCCCTTCTGGCCCCTGTGTCTGGGGCCCCCACACAGCCCCCTTGGTGAGCCTGTAGGGACCCAGTCCTGGCCTCCACCCTGGATCCAGCCCAGGGACCCTGCAGCAAGTGGGTTTTCTGCCTCATCAGCCCTCTTTCTTCTTCCCTCAGCTACTTTCTGCACCAGCCCAGCTTGGGTGCAGGGGCTCCCCTTGTCTGCATCCTGCCCTGGGGCCAGGCTCGTGGTCCCAGCCGCTGCCACAGCCAGGGGGGCCGGAACAGTTTTTACATGGGGGCGGGAGACGGCTGAGAGACATTAAACCAAACTGTTACTGATGGCAACCACGGCAAGCTGGGGGGTGCGGCAGCCAAGCATGAAAACCAGACAAACAGCGATCGAGCCCAGCACCAGCCTCCTGTCCCACCAGGGCCCCGGTCATCACACTGCACCCCCTGTGTGCTGGAGCCCGGCAGCAGCTGGGCTCCCCTCGGGGCGCTGAGGGGGGGAGGCCTGATGCCCTCCCAGGACTGGGGTCCTCTGAGCTGGGCGTCTCCCTGGTAAAGCATCTCCTCCAAGCCTGGCATCAGTCACAGGTGTGCGGGGAGAGGCTGCCTGAGTCCACGGCTGCTCGTTAACCCCTTCCTGCCTGCTGTGGGGGTTGTGCATCCTGGCCCTTGGGGTCAGAGGAGCAGCCCTGGAAGGCGGCCCCAGGGCAGGCCGCGGCCGTGCGAGCCGGTGCACATTGTTACAATGGTGGGGGCTGGGCGGGGCCGAGCCTGCTCCCACCCCAGGGCCGTTTGCATTCTTTGCGTCTCCCAAGGCAGGGCCAGTGGCAGTGGGGTTCAGGGGCTGCACGTCCCGCCGGGGCTCGGATGGCGACTCTCTGTCTCTCTCCTCCCACCCCAGTTAACCTGGTGGATTTTTGTGGCCAGACCATCAGAGACGACGGGCTGATCATCAATTCGCACAGGGACTCCCGGCGCTACTACTTCGTGGCCACGGGGACGGACTGCTCCCTCACCATGCAGGCCGTGTCGCCCAAAGACAAAGTCCAGTTCCAGTTCCGCTTCTTCTTGGTGTACAGCCTCCTGCGCCTGGCCCCCAGCGGCGGGCCCCCACCCAACGCCACCCGAGCGCCGCTGCCCCCAGAGACCGCCCGGCCCAGCCAAAGGGGGCCTGGGCAGCCCTCGTCCGGTGGAGACTGGGAGCTTCAGGACCCCTGCAATGCTGGATCCTACGTGCAGTTCTATGATGGCAGAGGTCGCACCGCCCAGCCCCTGGGGGTCCCGCTGTGTGGGAAGAGCATCCCCAGGCCCATCCTGTCCACCGGGAACTACCTGACCCTGCGCTTGGTGACACGGGGGCAGCAGCCCCGGGTGGATTTCGTGGGCGATTTTACATCCTTCCGACTGGGTGAGGGGCAACGCGTGCAGGGGGCGCGAGCCAAAGGACCTTGCCAGGCTGCCCAGCGCCAACCACAGTGTCCAGCCCAAAGATCACCTGCCCAGCCTCCCGCCCCCTGCATGGGGGCCATGGCCAGCTGGGCCCTGGGGCCTGGTCACTGGCTGTCACGGGCAAAGGGCTTCAGTGGAGGAAATAAACTGAGTGTTTGTGCCACCTGCTGAATCCCCGCCAGGCTCCCCGGGAGCCTTGTCCTGGGGGGGCTGGATGAGGTGCAGGATGGGGGCAGAGGCAGGTCTGGCACATGAGCGCCCAGGGGTGCGGATTCATGACGGGGTGGTGGGTGAATCAGGAGTAACGTGGACTTGGCAGCAAGCGTGTGATGGCGCCTCACCCGGAGCTCTCATCAGAGCCCAGGGAAATGCAGCATTTCCAGTCGCCTGGAACACACAATGACCTGTGCCTATGCCCCGCACACACAGCTGCACATGTATTCCTGGGCACACACCGTCTGCACAAATGCCTACACACACACACACACCCCGTCTGCACACATCCCTATACACACACACACTGCACACATCCCTATAGACACACCCCCACACACACACCGTCTGCACAAATCCCTACACACACACACACACACACACCCTGTCTGCACACATCCCTATATACACACACACACACACACCCCGTCTGCACACATCCCTATTCACACACACACTGCACACATCCCTATAGACACACCCCCACACACACACCGTCTGCACAAATCCCTACACACACACACACACACACACACACACACACACCCTGTCTGCACACATCCCTATATACACACACACACACACACACCCCGTCTGCACACATCCCTATTCACACACACACTGCACACATCCCTATAGACACACCCCCACACACACACCGTCTGCACAAATCCCTACACACACACACACACACACACACACACACACCCCGTCTGCACACATCCCTATACACACACACACTGCACACATCCCTATACACACACCCACACACACACACCGTCTGCACAAATCCCTTCACACACACACACACCCCGTCTGCACACATCCCTATACACACACACTGCACACATCCCTATAGACACCCTCCACACACACACACCGTCTGCACAAATCCCTACACACACACACACACCCCATCTGCACACATCCCTATACACACACACACTGCACACATCCCTATACACACACCCACACACACACACCGTCTGCACAAATCCCTTCACACACACACACACCCCGTCTGCACACATCCCTATACACACACACTGCACACATCCCTATAGACCCACCCCCACACACACACTGTCTGCACAAATCCCTACACACACACACACACACACACACACCCCCCGTCTGCACACATCCCTATACACACACACACACACTGCACACATCCCTATACAAACACACACACACACACACACTCTGTCTGCACAGATCCCTACACACACACACACCCATCTGCACACATCCCTATACACACACACACACACACACCCCGTTGGCACAAATCCCTACACACACACACACACACCCCGTCTGCACACATCCCTATACACACACACACACACACACACACTCTGTCTGCACAGATCCCTACACACACACACACCCATCTGCACACATCCCTATACACACACACACACACACACCCCGTTGGCACAAATCCCTACACACACACACACACACACCCCCCGTCTGCACACATCCCTACACACACACACACACACACACACACACACCCCGTCTGCACACATCCCTACACACACACACACACACACACACACCCCCCGTCTGCACACATCCCTATATATACACACACACACACACACACCCCATCTGCACACATCCCTATACACACACACACTGCACACATCCCTATACACACACCCACACACACACACCGTCTGCACAAATCCCTTCACACACACACACACCCCGTCTGCACACATCCCTATACACACACACTGCACACATCCCTATAGACCCACCCCACACACACACTGTCTGCACAAATCCCTACACACACACACACACACACACACACACACACCCCGTCTGCACACATCCCTATACACACACACACACACTGCACACATCCCTATACAAACACACACACACACACACACTCTGTCTGCACAAATCCCTACACACACACACACCCATCTGCACACATCCCTATACACACACACACACACACACCCCGTTGGCACAAATCCCTACACACACACACACACACACACACACACACCCCGTCGGCACAAATCCCTACACACACACACACACACACACACACACCCCGTCTGCACACATCCCTACACACACACACACACACACACACACACACACACACACACACACACACACACACCGTCTGCACACATCCCTATATATACACACACACACACACACACCCCGTCGGCACAAATCCCTACACACACACACACACACACACCCCCCGTCTGCACACATCCCTATATACACACACACACACACACACACCCCATCTGCACACATCCCTATACACACACACACTGCACACATCCCTATACACACACCCACACACACACACCGTCTGCACAAATCCCTTCACACACACACACACCCCGTCTGCACACATCCCTATACACACACACTGCACACATCCCTATAGACCCACCCCCACACACACACTGTCTGCACAAATCCCTACACACACACACACACACACACACACACACACCCCGTCTGCACACATCCCTATACACACACACACACACTGCACACATCCCTATACAAACACACACACACACACACACTCTGTCTGCACAAATCCCTACACACACACACACCCATCTGCACACATCCCTATACACACACACACACACACACCCCGTTGGCACAAATCCCTACACACACACACACACACCCCGTCTGCACACATCCCTATACACACACACACACACCCCGTCGGCACAAATCCCTACACACACACACACACACACACCCCGTCTGCACACATCCCTACACACACACACACACACACACACACACACACACACACCGTCTGCACACATCCCTATATATATACACACACACACACACACCCCGTCGGCACAAATCCCTACACACACACACACACACACACACCCCGTCTGCACACATCCCTATACACACACACACACACACACCCCCCGTCTGCACACATCCCTATACACACACACACCCCATCTGCACACATCCCTGTACACACACAAACACACACACACACACACACCCTGCACACATCCCTGTACACACACACACACACACACAGGCACACCCCCACACGTCCCGCAGCAGAACCGAGCCCACTGTGGCCAGTGTAGTTCAGGCTGTGCCGACTCTCGGGCTCTGAGACGCAGGATTCCTGCCCCTGCAAAGAGCCCTGTCGTCAGGGTGAACTCCTGGCCCTGCTGAGTTCGGTGGCAACCCGGCCCTGGTGCCAGTGAGCCGGGCGGTGGTGGCGCGATTGCCTGGCTCCGCGCTCAGTGTCACCGCGAGGCGCCAGAGCCAGTGAGTCCCAAGAGAGACCAAAGGGCATTCTCCCTGGGCCGTCTCCCCTCCAGAGCAGTGGGTGCTGCCATGTCCTTTACCCTCTTGGCAGGCTGGCCCCGCAGGCCCGGCCCTGCTGGCTCACCTGTGGCTAGTGGGGATTGAGGTCGTGCTTGCGGTGCCCCAGGCAGGGCCCCAGCTTGCAGAGCTCCTGAGTCTGAAAGGCCGCGGCATGGCTAAGCTTGCCAGGTGTCCAGTTTTCGATGGGAACGCCCTGTTGGAAAGGGACCCTGGCGGCTCCGGTCAGCACTGCTGACCAGGCCGCTAAAAGTCCGCTTGGCGGTGCAGCGGGGTAAGGCAGGCTCCAGGCCTGACCTGGCGCTGTGCGGCTCTCGGAGGCAGTCCTCATGTCCAGCTCCTACGCACAGGGGCGGCCAGGGGGCTCCGCATGCTGCCCCTGCCCCCGGTGCCGACTCTGCAGCTCCAATTGGCCAGTGGGAGCTGTGGGGGAGGTGCCTGCAGGTGCGGGCAGCGAATGGAGCCCCCTGGCCCCTCCGCCTAGGAGCTGGACATGCCGACTGCTTCCAAGAGCCGGCCGGAGCCCAACCCCCAAACCTCCTCCCGTGGCCCCCCCCAGCTCGGAACTCCCCCCAGAGCCTGCACCCCAAGCTCTTGCCCCAGCCCTGAGCCACCTCCTGCACCCTAAACTCCTCATCCCGGGGAGCCTGGCAGCCTGGGCGCATTCCCCGCTCTGCCACTGAGTTGCGTGCCCAGCGCGCCAGGGGCTGCCCAGTGCTCAGCGCTGGCATGGCCATTTCAGGCTTCACCGCGTCCGAGTGCAGCGAGGAGCCGTACTTCCAGTGCCGCAACAGCAAGTGCATCCCCAGGAGCCTGGTGTGTGACCGGACGGGCATCGACAACTGCGGGGACGGCTCGGACCAGGCGGCCCACCCGCCAGCCAAGTGCAGCGGTCAGTGCGGGTGGGGAGAACCCAGGGCAGGGCGGGGGAGAGGGAGCGCCCCAGAGAGCAGGAATGGACAAGAGGGCTGGAAAATATGGGCCCGATCCTGCCTAGGGCACTCGGGAGCGCAGGGGAGCGTTCTGGATGGGAGGACGGGGAGGTGGGGGCTCTATGGGCCTTTAGTGAGGCAGCTGCCAGCGAAGGGCTGCCGGGGGGGTGGGGGGCAGCAGGAGCTCAGGGCTGCTCCACTCCAAGGGTTTTCCTGGCCTGGGGGCTCTTTGCTGGGCTGATGCCCTCACCGGCAGCTGGTGCAATTACACCCCCTTCCCCTCCCCCATGCAGGCCGCCCCTCCACATCAGCATCTCTCCAGCCCGAGAGCGGCCCTGCAGCCGGCGTCACCCCCTGCGTGGCGGCCTGTAGCGGGGCAGAGACGAGCCAGCCCTTGGCCCCAGACACCGCGCCCCAGGATGAGTCTGCAGCAGGTACCTAAGTCCAAGTGCAAAGTCCCGGGCCTGGCCCCAAAATGTGCTCAGCACCGGGCATTGGTGATGGGTTTCTCCGCACGCCCTGGGGGCAGGGCCAGGCTGTCCCGCATGGTACAGACGGGTCGGGGACCCGCCCACGCGCAGGCAGTGGGTGCTCTGCTCTCTCCCCTCCTCCCCCACTGTGAGCAGGGGGGCAGGACCTCAGGGGGAGAGGCCAAGTGGGGGCAGGGGCACCGGGGCCCACCCAAGGTGAATCTGGCCCTATTTATTTTCAGTGGGTCTCGAGCCCCAGACACCCCCGGAGTTGGCACCTATGCACCCAAGCAGGGACTTGAACCAGGGCCCAGCTCAGTACCCTCACCGCTGGCCCAGCCTTCCTTGTGACATGCCCGGGGGGAGCCCGGGCCCTTTCTGCTCGCTCCAGGGAGGCCAAAGCCCAGGAGTCCCCTGGCACTTTGCAAAAGGCTCGACAGATGTGTGTGTGCAATGAGAGCTGTGTGTGTGTGTCATGACAGACGTGTGATGACAGGTGGCTGTGCATGTGTGCAATCAGACATGTGTGAGTGTGTTATGACACATGGGCACATGCGTAATAATGGATGTGTGTCCATGTGCAATGACAAACGTGTGCATATGTATGCAGGTGTGTAATGACAAATGTGTGCATGTGCAATAAGACCGTGTCATGACAGATGTGTGTGTGATGATGTGTGTGTGTGTATAATGACAGGCAGGTGGGTTTGTATGTGTGCAATAACTCGTGTGTGCATCTCTAATGACAGGTGTGTGTGTATGTGTGCATGTGTAATGACAGGTGTGTGCGCTAGATGGATGTGTGTAATGACAAGTGGGGGCACATGTGCAATGACAGGTATGTACATGTGTGATGATGTGTGTGTGCAATAACAGGTGTGTGTGTACATGTGCAATAACAATGTGAGCGCACGTGCAATGATATCTATGTGCTCATAGGCAATGACAGATGGGTGCATGTGCGTGCGTGTCCAATGACAGTTGGCTGTGTGTGTGATGCCACGTGTGTGGGTGTATAATGACAGGTGTAGGCACGTGTGTAATGACAGATGTGTGTGTGTCCATATGCAATGACGTGTCTGTAATGACAGATATGTGCTCATGTGCAATGACATGCATGTGTGCATGTGTGTGCAATGACAGATGCATGTGTGCGTATGTAATGCCAAACATATGATGACACGTGTAATGAAAGGCATGTGTGCATGTGTAATGACAAGTGTGTGTAATACACGCAATGCCATGTGCATGTGTGTGTATAATGGCAGGTGTTTACATGTGCGCATGTGCAATAACAGGTGTGTATGTAGGTGTGCAATGACAGAGGTGTGCATGGTGAGGTGTGTGTAATGACAAGTGTGTGCAATGACAGATGTGCATGTGTGTAATGACAGGTGGGTATATGATGTGTATGCATGTGTTGACACATATGCAGGAATATGCAATGACAGGTGGCTGCGTGTGAGATGACATGTGCGGGTGTGCAATGACAGATGGCTGCGTGTGAGATGACATGTGCGGGTGTGCATTGACAGATGGCTGCGTGTGCGATGACATGTGCGGGTGTGCAATGACAGATGGCTGCATGTGCGATGACGTGCGGGTGTGCATTGACAGATGGCTGCGTGTGCGATGACGTGCGGGTGTGCAATGACAGATGGCTGCGTGTGCGATGACGTGCGGGTGTGCAATGACAGGTGGCTGCGTGTGCGATGACATGCGGGTGTGCAATGACAGGTGGCTGCGTGTGCGATGACGTGCGGGTGTGCAATGACAGATGGCTACGTGTGCGATGACATGCGGGTGTGCAATGACAGATGGCTGCGTGTGAGATGACATGTGTGGGTGTGCAATGACAGGTGGCTGCATGTGCAATGATGTGCGGGTGTGCAATGACAGGTGGTTGCGTGTGCGATGAGGTGCGGGTGTGCAATGACAGGTGGCTGCGTGTGCGATGACATGCGGGTGTGCAATGACAGGTGGCTGCATGTGCGATGACGTGCGGGTGTGCAATGACAGGTGGCTGCGTGTGAGATGACGTGCGGGTGTGCAATGATAGGTGGCTGCGTGTGTGATGACGTGCGGGTGTGCAATGATAGGTGGCTGCGTGTGTGATGACGTGCGGGTGTGCAATGACAGGTGGCTGCGTGTGTGATGACGTGCGGGTGTGCAATGACAGGTGGCTGCGTGTGCGATGATGTGCAGGTGTGCGATGACGTGCGGGTGTGCAATGACAGGTGGCTGCGTGTGCGATGACGTGCGGGTGTGCAATGACAGGTGGGTGCATGTGCGATGACGTGCGGGTGTGCAATGACAGGTGGCTGCGTGTGCGATGACGTGCGGGTGTGCAATGACAGGTGGCTGCGTGTGCGATGACGTGCGGGTGTGCAATGACAGGTGGGTGCATGTGCGATGACGTGCGGGTGTGCAATGACAGGTGGCTGCGTGTGCGATGACGTGCGGGTGTGCGATGACGTGCGGGTGTGCAATGACAGGTGGCTGCGTGTGAGATGACGTGCGGGTGTGCAATGACAGGTGGCTGCGTGTGCGATGACATGCGGGTGTGCAATGACAGGTGGCTGCGTGTGCGATCACGTGCGGGTGTGCGATGACATGCGGGTGTGCGATGACAGGTGGCTGCGTGTGCGATGACGTGCGGGTGTGCAATGACAGGTGGCTGCGTGTGCGATGACGTGCGGGTATGCAATGACAGGTGGCTGCATGTGAGATGACGTGCGGGTGTGCAATGATAGGTGGCTGCGTGTGTGATGACGTGCGGGTGTGCAATGACAGGTGGCTGCGTGTGCGATGACGTGCGGGTGTGCAATGACAGGTGGGTGCGTGTGCGATGACGTGCGGGTGTGCAATGACAGGTGGCTGCGTGTGCGATGATGTGCGGGTGTGTAATGACAGGTGGCTGCGTGTGCGATGACGTGCGGGTGTGCAATGACAGGTGGGTGCGTGTGCGATGACGTGCGGGTGTGCAATGACAGGTGGGTGCGTGTGCGATGACGTGCGGGTGTGCAATGACAGGTGGCTGCGTGTGCGATGACGTGCGGGTGTGCAATGACAGGTGGCTGCGTGTGCGATGACGTGCGGGTGTGCAATGACAGGTGGCTGCGTGTGCGATGACGTGCGGGTGTGCAATGACAGGTGGCTGCGTGTGCGATGACAGGGCAGGCGTGCCAGAGTGGTCAGCTTTTGGCTCCAGCACGTCGAGGCGCTTTGGGGGGCAGAGATGGCCGCAGCGCGGTGCTGGGGAGCAGAAGGGCGGCACCCGGCACTCACTGCCCCCAGCCCTTTTCCTTCCTCTCCAGGTGAGGGGAGCTTGCGCTCCCTGCTGGCCCTCTACATCCTCCTGGGGCTGGGCGTGGGCTCAGCCCTCCTGCTCTGGTGCTGCTGGTCCCCTGGCTGGTTTGTCTGGAGACTCGGGGCCTGCCGGTTCCTGCCTGGCTGCAACTCCATGTGGGCCTCGTGCCAGCTCTGCCCCCGTAGCTGTGCCCACAGGAACCATGGCTATTCCGGCAAAGTCACGCCGCAGCACAGCGCCGACCTGCCCATCTGATACCAGCTTTGCCCGGGGGTCGGCACCGGGCCTCCCGCCCTGGCCGGAGGAGCAGGGATCTGGCCTTTCCTGTCTGTGCTGCAGGGATTCTCTCCGCTGGCTTGGGTCATAGCAGGACAGGCTGCGGATACCAGCTGGGTGGGGGGCGGGGAGATGAGAGGGGACAGGGCAGCTCCCAATACCCCCTCTGCCCACTCCCCTAGACACGGGCCAGGCCCCATGTGCCTCCTCCCGTGGATTGGCTCAGCTGCCTGCCCCCAAAGGCGGCAGCCTCCGAAACACAAGGGCCCAGAGGGCTGCTAGGGAGCCCTGGAGCTGCCCCAGCGAGCGATGCAGGTGGCGGAAGGAGTGACTGATTCATCGGCCTGGGTGGGGATTGGAGCCCCGTGCTGTTGGGGGCAGGCCGCGTCCCCCTCAGCTCTCGTGTGTGGTTGTGTGAGGCACCAAATGCATTGTCCCGCCACGTGGGTGGAGCTGGCGGAGGTGAGCCCAGCTGGTTGTCCACATCCAATAAAACAAGCACCCCCTTTGCTTTGGAGCGGTGTGTGCCCAGCCCTGAGCTGGCCTTGCAAGAGGGGAGGGCTGGGTGGGCATCACACGCGCTGCCCACGCTGCCGGGGTCATGCTAGTGCAAGAGCTTTGGAGGTGACCAGCCCTGGCCCATTTCCTGGCACCCACCTTGTCACAAGCAGCCGCTTTGGGGCACCTTGTGCCGAGGGCCGGATTTGGCAGCAGGTCCAAGCCCCCAAACGCCTCTGCAACCCCGGGAGCTGCCGGCATTCGGCCCCTCTGGAAACCAGGCCCAGGTGGCTCCCAACCTCAGGACAGCCGACACCAATGGCCACTACTGCCCTCTGCGTGACCCGGCTGAGGCTGGGAAGCCTGTCGCTCTGGGGGCACTCCCACGGCGCAGTGGGGCAGCCCCATCCCTGAGCCGGTTCAGGCTAAGCGGAGCAGGCTCGGGGTCTTTTCAGGGAGATCCAACACTGGCTTTATGACTGGGATTGCCCCCCCCCCCCACCAGGCCTGCCCCAGGGGCAGTTCTGCCAGTGGCCAGGCCCCTGCCCCATGGCGGGTTGAGGCAGAGCAATGGGGCCCTAGACAATCGGGTACAGCGCCGTTTATTTAGGAACAGTGACCAGCCCCCATCTTCTGCAAAAGGGGCCCGGGGGCTTTCCCCCAACTCCTGCACAAACAGCACCGGCTCTATCCGGCTGCAGCTGGGCTGCCCCAAGGAGGCTCTGGGACAGGGGCAAGCAAGGCTGGCAGGTCCAGCCGGGGCCATGCTCCCATCCCTGAAGCCAGTGGGGGTTGGCTGCTCGTGGGCCCTGCCTGGGCCCTGATCACAGACAGGTCCCCCTGCCAGAGGCCTCGCTGGCCAGGAGAGCAGAGCACCGTGAGGGTGGGAGGACACAGTGCGGCGGCAGCCAGGCCTCCAGGATGGGGACACACCCCCGCAGGCCAGGCCCGGACTCCTGCCAGGGGTCCTGGGATCTGGGCAGGGGCTGCCAGGAGAGCAGGCCAGAGCCTCCTGCTCCCTAGGGGCTGGAGCTCACAGCTGGTTTGGGAGCCGGCAAGCCCCCCCGGTGAGATAGTAGCTGCTCCCCCGCAGCACCCTGCCCTCTGCTCTGGGTGCCCCCACCAGGCCCACAGCTCCAGTGCTTTGCCATAGGGGGCGGCTGGGTCGATCCCTGCAGGCGTGCGCCCTTGGAGGGGGGTCTGACCCTCCCGGGGGGCCGCAGGGACCGTGGAACAGGCCAGTGGGGGTGGGAGAGACACAAGGGGCCAGATCTGCAGCAGATAGAAATCAGCTCAGCTCCTCGTTAGCTTAATGGGGCCAGATCCTGGTGTCACCTGGCCACAGCTCCATTGGAGCCAATGGGCCAGAGCCCCACCGGGTGTAAGCTCTCGTCTGGGGCAACGCTGCTTGTCACCAGCTGTGGCACTAGCCCCAACATCCCAGGGCAAACACTGCTCCCCAGCCAGTGGAAGAGGGGTGTGGGCTTCGCCTGGCTCCCATCCCACCCCACCAGGCTTAATGGGCCCACAGGACTGGTGGGGGCCCTGCCAGCCCCTGCATCCAGCCCCGGCAGCTGTTTGGGAGCTCGTTAACAAAGAGGGACCCCTGGGACAACTGCTAACACCCCCTGCACCGTGACTCCTGGCCCGGCTGGCAGGCGCCCGAGGCAGACACAGGGGGAGGCGCGGCTCACCCCCGACAGACAGCTCAGGCGTTATTTGTCGTTTAATAGGAATCCAGTGAAACAGCACGAGTTGGATGTGGTCTGGGCTCGGGTGCGTTAACGGCGCCATCTGAACGGCAGGAACACAAGCAGCCCGGCTCCCTGCCGTTCTCGGGGGTGGCAGCCGCCCCAGGCAGAAGGGCAGGGCAAGGCCGCGGGAGCTGGGCTGTGTGCTGGCGCCTCGCCCCGGGCAGAGGGGTGACCTTCGCTGGGCTCGGTTAGAACAGGTGCCCTTGGAGCTCTCAGTTCTTCTCCGGGAGCCGGTGATGGGCTGGAGCAAAGGGCTGTCCTGCCCGGCCTGCCACGGCCTAGGCCGAGTTGTCTGTCCCACCACGTGACACTGGGCCGGCCCCAGCCACTGCAGTCGGTGGCGGGATTGGCAGGGCTCAGCGCTGGGCGGGTGCTTAGATTGGACCTGGCAGAGCCGGCAAGAGCAGTGAGCGATGATTGTCCTGTGAGCAGATGGCTCCAGAGCCGGGCAGGGCAGGGAATGGGTGGGCAGCTTTCAAGGGTCTGCCCAATGGTTGTTGGGTGAAGAGGGGCAGCCCGGGCCCCAGAGGGTCCTGCTGCTAGTAAGGCACTTGTGTCTGTCCGCCCGTCTGACTGGGGAGGAATGGTCTTTGGGGGGGGTCCTAATCCAGCCCTGAGGGCTGGTCTGCGTGGCAGCTCACAGGGACACGTAACAGCCTCCGGCCATGGGATGCTCCTGCCACCACCGCTGGTCTCTCTGCGGGGCCCTGGAGTGAGCTGTGGGGCTGCCCCCATGCATGGGCCCCCAGCAGTGTGTGCGGGATGCCGGCCAGGGGACCCTGCAGCATGAGCTGTGGTTGCTCCCGGGGCCTGCCCCTCCCGGGGCCTGCCCCTTCCCTCCTGCTCTGCGGGCACCACCCTCTGGGTGAGGCTCTGGGGAGACAGCTCAGCTAGGGGCTTGGGGCAGCCGGGGCGCGGGTGCTGGAGTGTGGCTGAGGCATTGGGGACGGCCACAGTGTAAACAGAGCAGATCCTGGCGGGAAGCCCTGCCCTGGCCTGCTGGATCCTGTAGTGCTGGCCCGTGGAATGGAGCGGGACGGGGTGCCCAGGCTGGGAGCCCCCTGCCTGCCCCCTCACTGCTCCCGGAGAGAGGGGGCAGGCTCTCCTGTCGAGTGGCTGCGGTGTGACTTCGATCCCACTCTCTCACCTCTGGATGGATGAATGTGGATCCCGTCCCCCCCCAGACCCCCCGTCCCTCCGCAGGCATGGGGCACAGCAGAGCCAGCTGGCACCCTCCTTCCCGCCCAGCTCAGGGGCACGTGCTCTGAGCGCTGAAGCTGGAAGGCAGAGGGGTGGGCTCCCCATCCCGTGGGGCCCTTGCCGGGCAGGACGTGGCGAAGGCTGGCGCTGGGTTGGGCTCCTGGCTCTCTATGGCCACGGGCCCATGGCGGTTGGCTCAAATCCACCGTCTTCTCAGTTCCGAAGGGTCTGCGTTCCCATGGGGCTGGCGGGAGGCGTGGCTGCCCCCCCGCTGCCACACACCGATCACACAAGCAAACCCATCCCCACTGGCTTGGGATAGCAGCGAAGCACCATTTTCCTCTGGGTTTCTTTACAAAAAATGAATCATCGTAATAATAAAAGAGCCGACGTCCCTCGATTGGCCTGCGGACGCGGGGCAGGCGGCAGCCAGCCTATGAGGGGCACTCTTGCATGTTAACTCCCGCCTCCGAGTGATGCTGCAAGTCAATGGGCTGCCGCGGCAGCGGGCCCGGCCGCTCGCTGCTCAGCACCAGGTTTTTAATGCACCCTGTGATTCCCGAGCGGAACTTGCCGGCGGTCAGGGCTCGGATGGCAGGAGCGCCTCCTGGGGGCAAGAGGAGAAACAGTCAGCTCCCAAAGACACCACCTCGCGCTCCAATGGCCACAGCCGGGACTGGATCACTCCACATGGCCCACTGCGGCACTGGGCCCGGTCTGAGAGCGGCAGCTCTTACGTCCTGTTCACATGGAGGGGTGGGGAAACCGAGGCATGGCGCGAGCTAAGGACACACACAGGGCGTGAGGGGCAGAGCTGGGGATGGAACCCCCTCCCCTCCCCCGCTCTAATCACTAGAACCTTCCCTCCTTTCTTGGGTGGGGGGTTTATGGAATTCCCCGAGTGACCATGATCCTCTCCGCTCATCCCAAAACCAGGCGTGTTGCTTCCTCTGCTCCCCAGCGCAGAATTGCACCAGGGTCCCATCCTGTGCCACTCCTGGGCTCTGCAGGGCCCATCCTGCCATGGGAAGTGCCCGGCCTGGGCCAGGCCAGCCCCCTCGCTCCTCATTCTGTTCCAGAAGCGGGGCTGCCAGCTCAGCCAGGGCTCCTGGGCATTAGACAGGAGGGTCCAGCTAGCAGGCAGGGGCAGGGAAGAGCCCCAGTTGTGCCCCCCTCCCCCCCGCCGTACACCCAGGTCTTCCAAGTCCCACACAGCCCGGCCGCTCGTGCCCCACAGATCCCCAGGGCGCCAGCCCAGCCTCACCTATGTACACGCTGCCTTGGGTGTTCACCATGACGTTGCTCCCTGGCGACTCCCCGCTCACCAGCTCCTCGCCGTCCACCTGAATGGAGCCCTGCCTGCCTTCCCTGCAGGGCACAGAGCCAGGTGTGAGCCAGGCTCATCCAGAGCCAGCCCCCGTCCCAGCCGGGAGCGAGGGGGCAGGACGACCGACCATGGGAGAGCTGCGCCCACTGACACCAGTGACTCCCCTGCCCCCCCACTGGGCTCCCTGGCTCCAGGGGGCTTAGGGTTAGCCCTTTCGGAATAGCTAGAGGGCTGCCTTGCAGTGGGATGGCTCCCCCCGCTTCCCAGGGGGCTGTCTGGCTGTAGGACGGTGCTGAGCTAAGCCCCGGGGCCCTCACCGAATGGCCGTCACTCTGTGCCACTCTCCATCGTTGATGGGGTCCTCAGAGACGATGCTGGCTTCGCCGCTGCCCAGCTGGTACCTGTGGGGAGAACGGCTGGTATTAGCACCCACTGCTGGGGGGCAGCGTCCGCATTACTCAGTGCTCTGGGTGGGAGGGGCAGTGTCTGCATTACCCAGCACTCTGGCGGGGGTGGGGGGGAGCGTCTTCGGGGCGGGGAACGGGACACAGTGTCTGCACTACCCAGCGCTCTGGGGGAATGGGGTCTGGGGGAGATCAGGGAAGGGTGGTTCTGGGACCCTGGGGGTGGGGCTCAGAGGGGTCGAGGGTCTCAGAGGCGGGAGAGTGGATCGGAGGTGAAAGAAGTGGGGAGAGGTGAGTCCGGGGTCCTGAGCAGGCGGAATGTGGATCCAGGGTGCAGGTGGTCCAGGGTCCCAGGTGTAGGGGGAAGGTGGGTCTGGGGTTCCGGGCAGAGGTGGATCCAGGGTCCCCGGGTCAGGGGGAAGGTGGGTTGGGGTCCTGGGGGCAGGTGGATCTGGGGCCCTAGGGACAGTGGGAAGGTGGAGCTGGGATGCCGGGGGGAGGGGGAAAGTGGATCTGGGGGCAGGGAGAAGATGGGTCCAGAGCAGGTGGATCTGGGGTCCCAAGGCAGGAGCTCTGGGGTTTCTAGCTTGTGCCCTGGCTGGCAGGAGGGGCATGTCATGGGCCACACGGTCATTTGCTCCTCGGCTGGTGCTAGGCCATGCTCACCTGAACACCAGGTGTCCATCTCTCAGGCCGAGGCTGATGAAGTCCTTGGCTTTGCCGTTCTGCCCTTCCTCCTGCCAGGGAGAGGGGTTATGAGACTGCTGGCTCCTGGCTGGCTGGGACCCTGCTCAGTAGCCAGTCCGGGAGCCACGGGCCCTGCCTGCCATCCGGGAATGGGTCCAGCTGAGCTGGGAGCCAGTTCCACAGCTGGGCCCAGGGCACGAGCCAGCCAGCGGCGCGGGGCCCATCAAGCAGCCAACACGCGGCGCTCGCTCCCCTGCAGGGCTTGGCAACACCGGGCTGGATGCTCCGCCTGAACCTGTACGATGGGGAACGCCTGCACGGGCAGCCGGCTGCAGTGCCCGCGGGGCGTGGGAAATGCTCACCCCTGCGCGGCTGGGGACAAGGGGGGGACACGGCTGTCGGGGGCCGTCGCAGGGAGTGTGAGCCAGTCGCGGCTCCGCGTGTGTCCCTGGCCGCGGTGCATGCTGGTGCCCCTGCCCCAGGCACAGCCCGGTGATCCCGGAGGCCGTAAGCCCCACGGCTGCTCCCCATTTGGAGCCAGGCCCAGCGCCCGAGGGCACTGCAGTAAATACCTCGTTAGTAGCATGTGGCTTGAGAGCAGGCTGCCCAGGCACCTGGAGGAGAAACGTGCAACAGGGCGGTGAAATGCCCATGGACAGCAAAGCAGCATGCGCCAGGACGGTGATGAGGAGCCTGGCAGCCATGGCATGGCTCAGGGAGCAGCACCCTTGGGCGACGCCAGGCCCGCGTGGCATGGAATGAGCACTTGAGCATGGCAGATTAGTATGGGCCTGGCTCCCTGGCCCGAGACAGGCGGCACAGGCTGGCTTCATGCATGCGCAGGCAGGTCAGACAATGGGGGTGGGCTAGGATGTGAGTCCGGAGTGGAGCCGGGCTCCGGCCCATGCCATAGCCGGGACGGGGAGCAGCCCAGCATGCTGGCCGGCGCCCTACGTTCGTGGATGGGTGTCCAGATCACACTCAGCAGGGGGCACTGCTGGTCAGACCCGTCTGGTACCCAACAGGTTCCCCTGTGCCCTGCTTCTCCTCTGCCCCAGGCCGAGCTGCGGCTGCGCCCCCTTTCCTGGAAACAAGGCCCCTCTCCCTCCTCTCCAGAGGGAAGCCAGGAAGTGGGCGGCTCTGGGGGCCTCCATGCTGGCTCCCCACAGCCCATAGGCCCCTGAGGGGCTCACTGTGCCCCCAAGGGCTGAGGGAGAAGCTGGTCCCTCCAGTGCCCTCTCAGCCATCTGGGATGCCCTGGCCTGCTCCCCAGTGGGGTGTGCCCAGCTCCGTCCTGCCTCACGCGCTGGCCCCTCTCAACCCGCCGCTGCAGAACTCCAGGCCAGCAAGTGCTGGAGATGGAGTCGCCCTGGCCGGGGACATGGCTGCAGCCCGCCCCTGGTGCTGCCCTCAGCCCTGGAGCCCCGTCCTGCAGGGCACGCTGGAGCCATGCTCGCCCCTGGGCTTTCACTGCCCGGGCCGCCCTCGTCTCCAACCTGCCCATGCCCACCTCTCCCTCTGGATCCCACCCGTGTCTCCCTCACCTGGCCCAGCCTCCATCCCGGAACGCCAGGGAGCCCAGACAGCCCCTCCCCGTCACCCACCCATCTCCCATCTGCCCCAGCCCAGCTCCTCTCTCCCTTGTGCTCACCCCGAGCATCGCCCGCCCCCCCCCCACCAGGGAGGGCTGTGGAGCCCAGCCCCCAGCGTGACTCACCACGCCCTGCCAGAGGAGGAGGCCGTTCGGGGAGCGGGTGCGCACTTCCAGCTCGATGGTCTCTGGAGACATGGGGTGACTGCAAGGAGAAGGCAGCGGCTGTCAGCCCTGGGCCCCAGGGAATACGGGCAGGGGGCAGGGACCAGACCATGGCGTGTCCCGGGAGCCCTGCCGCCCCCAGGGCCCAGCTCTGCCATTCCTCTACGCCCCCAGAGCCGGGCCACGTGGCCTCTGGTGGGACGGTGGGACTTGGCGACATGGCTTCTCACAGAGCGGCCTGCCCAGCTCCCGCTCCGGGCTCCCTCCCCGGCGACGCAGAACACCGCGCGGCTGGTGCTGGGCGCCGGAGTCAGTGCTCGCCCCGTGGCGCATGCTGGGAGCTCTGGGCCTTCCTGAACACAGATGGCACGAGGACAATGGGGCGATGCCCCTCCTCCCCCTGCCCAGCACAGGGGTCACTCACCTGCGGGGCAGCACGTGCCGGGGTAGCGCGAGGTATCCACCGTCCTGGAAGTAGGCGCCGTACTGGCCTGGGGCGTCTGCAGGGCGAGAGCTGGGATCAGACAGCAGGGGGCGCTGGGAGCCGCCCGTCCCGCACCTGGGCTGAACATTAACCCGGCTGCGCCCAGGAGCCTCTGTAAGGAGCTGGGCCTGCCCCGGGGCGAGGGGGTGAGCACAGGGCACCAGCGCTGCTTCCTGACGCTTCCCCCCTGCAGCCCAGCACAGCCCCCACCCGATGAGCGGCCTCTCCCTGCCCTTGGCCACCCCCCGCAGGGAACCTCCGGGTCAGCGTGGGAGCTGCCGGGTGTCGCTGGTCCAGAGGGGGAAGGAGAGAGGCAGTGGGCAGGTACCGTACCGTTTCCCCCGCTGCCCTCCAGGGCCCACTCCCGGTCCAGCGCCGCCAGGGCCAGGCCTACATGGAGCAGAGACAGACGCGGGTTCAGGGACGCACTGCGCAGCGGGGCAGCACATGGCACACGCGCCGCTCCGCGCCAGGGAGGAGGCAGAGGGCGCGGCCCAGCCAGCACGGGCCTGGTGCCGGCTCCCTGCCGGCCCCTCCACTGCACGGGGAAAGTGCTACGCTCCAAACCAGACCAGCTGCCCCCCAGTGCCAGCCCCGAGCACACGCTGCCCCCCAGCTCCAAACCGAGCACACGCTGCCCCCCAGTGCCAGCCCCGAGCAGCCCCCCAGCTCCAGCCCCGAGCACACGCTGCCCCCCAGTCCCAGCCCCGAGCACACGCTGCCCCCCAGTGCCAGCCCCGAGCAGCCCCCCAGCTCCAGCCCCGAGCACACGCTGCCCCCCAGTCCCAGCCCCGAGCAGCCCCCCAGCTCCAGCCCCGAGCACACGCTGCCCCCCAGTCCCAGCCCCGAGCACACGCTGCCCCCCAGTGCCAGCCCCGAGCAGCCCCCCAGCTCCAGCCCCGAGCACACGCTGCCCCCCAGTCCCAGCCCCGAGCACACGCTGCCCCCCAGTGCCAGCCCCGAGCAGCCCCCCAGCTCCAGCCCCGAGCACACGCTGCCCCCCAGTCCCAGCCCCGAGCACACGCTGCCCCCCAGTCCCAGCCCCGAGCAGCCCCCCAGCTCCAGCCCCGAGCACACGCTGCCCCCCAGTCCCAGCCCCGAGCACACGCTGCCCCCCAGTGCCAGCCCCGAGCAGCCCCCCAGCTCCAGCCCCGAGCACACGCTGCCCCCCAGTCCCAGCCCCGAGCACACGCTGCCCCCCAGTCCCAGCCCCGAGCAGCCCCCCAGCTCCAGCCCCGAGCACACGCTGCCCCCCAGTTCCAGCCCCGAGCACACGCTGCCCCCCAGTCCCAGCCCCGAGCAGCCCCCCAGCTCCAGCCCCGAGCACACGCTGCCCCCCAGCCTCGAGTACATGCTGCCCCCCGAGCCCTGAGCACACGCTGCCCCCCCAGCCTCGAGCACACGCTGACCCCCCAGCCCTGATGACACGCTGCCCCCCAGCCCCGAGCACACGCTGCCCCCCAGATTCCCAAGCCATGGCACACTGCTTCCTCCAAGACCCCCGGGCCCTGATGCGCTGCCGCCTGACCCCCCCCCCCCAGCTCCAGATACTCTGACTCACCGTCCCCCCAGGCCCGGGCATGCTGCTGCCCACCCCCGTCCCCCTGTACACTCATCTTTGGTTCCCTCCCTTGCTCGCTACAGGCCCCTGAGCCCCACTCTGACTCCTCGTCTCCCCTGTACCCACAGCGCCCAGAGGCCCTTCTGCTGCCCTGCTCTAGCCCCTGCCTCTCTCTAAGGGCCTGGCGAGACCCCTGCCCGGTCCCCTGGGGCTCCCCGCCCGCCAGCCCCAGTCCGCGTACCCTGCTCGCAGTACGGCCCCGAGAAGCCAGCCGGGCACAGGCACTGGTTTGCCTTGCACGTCCCGCCGTTCAGACAGGGGTTCCTGAGCAGGCACCGATCCTCAGCCAGCTCGCAGCGATCACCTGTGGGGAGACAGCCGGGGGGTTGTGCGCACGGCCTCTCCCTGGGCCTCCCCACACGTGTGAGCACAGACACGTGTACACACGCACGCACACTCGCTCCTGCCCCATGTCACGGATCCCCAGGGAGAGGGGAGCCCATCTATGGGGGACCCACCCTGGGCACATCCCCGAGCGGCATCCTATGAGTGGGGATGCCCAGCTCAGGGCCCCTCCTCGCTCTAGCGGTGGGGCTGCAGTCTGCTGCGAGCCGTCCCTGGGCACTTGGCAGGGCAGGTGTTCCCAGCGCGGGGACGAGGCGTGCCCACCTCGGAAGCCGTCCTGGCACCGGCACTGGAACGCGTACTCGCCAGTGGCCATGCAGGTGGCGCCGTGCAGGCAGGGCCCGCGGTCGCAGGGCGAGTTGTCGTAGCACTGGGCGATGCCCCGGCTCTCCAGGAAGCTGTAGGAGATGTCCACCTTCTTCCCGTTGATCGACACCTGGCGAGGGGAAAGGCGACGCCGTGTCACCGGCACACAGGCTCCCTCAGCCTCAGTGCCAGGGGCCTCTCTGGGTTTAGCCAGGGGCTCTGGGGCCTGCGCTGCCCCAGAAGGGCCCTTTCAGAGCCGGGTAGAGAACACAGGATATGGGATCCAGGCTGCTCAGGAGCCACTCAGTGCATGGCCTGGCCCAAGGCTGCCCTGCCGGCCCCCGCCGCTGCTAAATAGGGAGGGGTTCACCTGCCCCTATGGGGCTGTTGGGGTTAGTGTTTGTAAACCACTTCCAGAGTCAATGGCACTGCTAGGAATAGAACCCAGGAGTCCTGGCTCCCAGCCCGTCCCTGCTCACCCCCACTCTCTTTCCAGAGCCGGGGATCGAACCCAGGAGTCCTGGCTCCCAGCCTGTCCCTGCTCACCCCACTAGGCCCCACTCCCTTTCCAGTGCTGGGGATCGAACCCAGGAGTCCTGGCTCCCAGCCCGTCCCTGCTCACCCCACTAGGCCCCACTCCCTTTCCAGTGCTGGAGATCGAACCCAGGAGTCCTGGCTCCCAGCCTGTCCCTGCTCACCCCATTAGGTCCCACTCCCTTTCCAGTGCTGGGGATCGAACCCAGGAGTCCTGGCTCCCAGCCCACCGCCTCCTCTGACTCCACTCCTTACAGGGCTCAGGAGTGACTCCAGAAGGGTGTGACTCACCTCCCCAATGCAGCCATGGAAGCTGGAGCTGATGCTGGTGGCCGCAGGCAGCGTGACGGATTTGTCCACCCCGCCCAGGTACATGGGCGTGCGGAGGTTGAGCCCCTGGCTCTTCCCCGGGGAGGACCTCTTCACCGGCTTGCTGCTGTCCACCTGCAGGGTGCCATCCTTGTTGATCCGTTCTGCCGAGACTTTGTGCCACTGGCCCAGGGCGAGTGGCTCTGTGCTCTGGAGCACGGCCATGCCTGCGAGAGAGAGTGGTGAGACGGGCAGCCCCAGGAGTCTCTCCTTCACCTGCAGTGGCTGGGTAGCCGCAATCTCCCCTGCCAGGGCATGTCAGGACCTCTCAGGATGGCGGGTGCTTTCAGAGCCCTATGCCCTGCCAAGGGGCATCGCAGGGGCCAGTGACAAGGCAGATGCTGCAAGGTCCTGGATCCCGACCTACAACGGTCTGTGTGCTGGAGGGCACCGCAGAGCGAGGAAAGGGAGCCACTGGGGGTGTGGGGCTTGGGGGGGCGGAGGGAATTGGCCATGGCCCAAATGCAGCCCAGGGCAGCAGCAACTCACCGGCCTTCCCGGGGGTGAAACGAGCATGGTGGGGCAGCGTCCCTCGCCCAGCAGGCCCCCCCAGAACAGCGCCCCCCGCAGCCTCCATGCAGACAGCCACAGCAGAGAGGCCACAGAAACTTGATCCTCCCGGCCAAGAGCTGGCCCGGCCCTGCAGCCAGTGGACGGGCTGCGGGACTGGGGCCAACACCCAGCCCTGCCGTGGCCCCAGAAGGCATCTTGGCTCAGGGGCGAGCGGTAGGTACCTGAGCCCAGCTCGTAACGGAACTCCAGGTGCCCGCTGGCCATGGCGAGTGACACGAAGTCCCGCACGGGGGCGCCTGAGCCCCCGCTGAACAGGATGAGGCCGTCGGGGGCGAGCGGCTTGAACGCGGCGTCGAGGCGCAGCTCATAGTGGATATTGGTGAGGGGCGGGTAGGAGATGAACGAGTCGCTCCCATTGAAGGACGGGGTGGTCGCCATGACGCCTGCGGAGTGAGGGGGTTACTGAGGATCGCCCCTGGCCCCGCCCGCCCTTGGACCGGCAGGTCCTTCCGACCGTCCCAGCCAGACCCGCCCGCCCCACTCACCTTCCATGCACGTCTCCCCAGACTTGCCCAGGTGGCAGCGGCAGCGGTAGCCCTGCCCGTCTGCACGGTTAATGCAGGTGGCATCCGGTCCACAGGCCCCTGGGGGAGACAGGCACACCAGGGCTCACGGCTGGGCAGGGAGGGCCGGGGGTCACCACCAGCCCCCGGATGTGGCATTCTGGCTGCAGCGGGGGTGCCCTTGCTCCGCACAGGGGTGGAGCAGCCCACGCGGCGCAGCCAGGCCATGGCCAGCACCTGTTCCCAGAGCGGCCCCCATGGCCCCTAGCGCAGTAACCCTGGGAAGCCCATTGGACGGGTCATGCCCTGCTCACATGGACGGGGCAGCTGGGTGATACCATGGCCCCGGCAAAGCTCCTGCTGGGCCAATGGTGGTGACAGCACCCCCTTACTGAGCTGCCATGGGGCAGTGCTGTAGCTATGGGGGGACCCCCTAGCTGAGCTGCAGTGGGGCAGTGCTGTAAATATGGGGCAGCGGTGCTGTGGGGCAGTGCTGCAGCTATGGGGCAGCGGTGATGGGGGGAAGTGCTGTAGCTATGGGGCAGCGGTGCTGTGGGGCAGTGCTGTAGCTATGGGGCAGTGGTGATGGGGGGGCAGTGCTGTAGTTATGGGGCAGCGGTGCTGTGGGGCAGTGCTGTAGCTATGGGGCAGTGATGCCATGGGACAGTGCTGTAGCTATGGGGCAGCGGTGATGGGGGGAAGTGCTGTAGTTATGGGGCAGCGGTGCTGTGGGGCAGTGCTGTAGCTATGGGGCAGTGGTGATGGGGGGAAGTGCTGTAGCTATGGGGCAGCGGTGCTGTGGGGCAGTGCTGTAGCTATGGGGCAGTGGTGATGGGGGGGCAGTGCTGTAGTTATGGGGCAGCGGTGCTGTGGGGCAGTGCTGTAGCTATGGGGCAGTGATGCCATGGGACAGTGCTGTAGCTATGGGGCAGCGGTGATGGGGGGGCAGTGCTGTAGTTATGGGGCAGCGGTGCTGTGGGGCAGTGCTGTAGCTATGGGGCAGTGGTGATGGGGGGGAGAAGTGCTGTAGTTATGGGACAGTGATGCCATGGGACAGTGCTGAAGCTATGGGGCAGCGGTGCTGTGGGGCAGTGCTGTAGCTATGGGGCAGTGGTGCTGGGGGGGCAGTGCTGTAGTTATGGGGCAGCGGTGCTGTGGGGCAGTGCTGTAGCTATGGGGCAGTGGTGATGGGGGGGAGAAGTGCTGTAGTTATGGGACAGTGATGCCATGGGACAGTGCTGAAGCTATGGGGCAGCGGTGCCACGGGGCAGTGCTGTAGTTATGGGGGAGTGATGCCATGGGGCAGTGCTGCAGCTATGGGGCAGCGGTGCTGTGGGGCAGTGCTGTAGCTATGGGGCAGTGGTGCTGGGGGGGCAGTGCTGTAGTTATGGGGCAGCGGTGCTGTGGGGCAGTGCTGTAGCTATGGGGCAGTGGTGATGGGGGGGAGAAGTGCTGTAGTTATGGGACAGTGATGCCATGGGACAGTGCTGAAGCTATGGGGCAGCGGTGCCACGGGGCAGTGCTGTAGTTATGGGGGAGTGATGCCATGGGGCAGTGCTGCAGCTATGGGGCAGCGGTGATGGGGGTGCAGTGCTGTAGTTATGGGGCAGTGGTGCCATGGGACAGTGCTGTAGTTATGGGGCAGCGGTGCCACGGGGCAGTGGTGTAGCTATGGGGCAGCGGTGATGGGGGTGCAGTGCTGTAGTTATGGGGCAGTGGTGCCATGGGACAGTGGTGTAGCTATGGGGCAGCGGTGCTGGGGGGCAGTACTGTAGCTATGGGGCAGCGGTGCTGGGGGGCAGTACTGTAGCTATGGGGCAGCGGTGCCACGGGGCAGTGGTGTAGCTATGGGGCAGCGGTGCTGGGGGGCAGTACTGTAGCTATGGGGCAGCGGTGCCACGGGGCAGTGGTGTAGCTATGGGGCAGCGGTGCTGGGGGGCAGTACTGTAGCTATGGGGCAGCGGTGCCACGGGGCAGTGGTGTAGCTATGGGGCAGCGGTGATGGGGGGAAGTGCTGTAGTTATGGGGCAGTGGTGCCATGGGACAGTGCTGTAGCTATGGGGCAGCGGTGCTGGGGGGCAGTGGTGTAGCTATGGGGCAGCGGTGCTGGGGGGCAGTGGTGTAGCTATGGGGCAGCGGTGCTGGGGGGCAGTGGTGTAGCTATGGGGCAGCGGTGCCATGGGACAGTGCTGTAGCTATGGGGCAGCGGTGCTGGGGGGCAGTACCTGGGTGGCAATGCAGCGCCTGCGAGTGTTCACAGTTGCTCCCCGTGAACTCCTGCGGACAGTGGCACACGTAGCTGCTGCTCTCCGAGTCCCTGCAAACGCCTCCGTTCTGGGGAGGAGCAATCAGAGGGTTAGAACTGCAGAGGGGACAGAGCCCTGCCCCCAGCTGCTGCTGACATCCCACAACACAAGGAGTCCTGGGGCCAGCGCCAGCACATGCCATGGGGGAAAGCAGAGCCCCCTGGGGCCAAAGCCCCTCAATTACACTGGTGCAAGCCCGGAGAAGCAGGGGCCCAGCACGCGTCCGAACCGTGCATCAGCTCTGCCCTGAGGGGCCAGGGCTAAGGGAGCAAGTTACCTGACATGGCCGGTCCCGGCACGTGGGGCAGTTGGAAACACTATGAGCTCTCAAGTCCAGATCCTTAAAGATCACCTCCTCGCCCTGGACCAGCAGTTGACGCACACAGCCTGGAGGGACCAAGGGAGCAGGGGCAGTCAGAGCAGGCCGGGCAATGGGGCAACAGCAACCATGCGGCCGAGGGGCGGCAGGGGCCCGGGGAGCAATGAAGGACGGACAAGGAGCTCAGAATCCCTCCATCGCCATCTCAGGGCGGGGCTCTCCACACACACGCAGGGCTCCCAGCCCGGGCGCCCCGGGGCGGGTGTCTGAGGGCAGGACGGGGAGCGGGAGCCGGGCCGCCTGCACTCACCCACAAAGCCGCTGCTGAGGCCGGATTTGGCGACGGCGGTGTAGTCGGGATAGCCGCCGAGGTACAGCTCCTCGTTCAGATCCAGCCCTTGGAATTTACCCTGGGGGGCACAGAATGATGGGCACAGCGGGTCAGGGCTCCCCTTGGTGCCCTCCTCAGGTCTCAGGAGAGCCCTGTGCGTTGTGCAGACACAGCCCAGCCATCCAGCCTCCCCATGTCTTCCCCCGCTGAGCAGTCCCAGGCATAGCGCCACTCCGGGGACCAGAGCCAGCATGGCATGGCCGGGGCACAGCCCTCTTGGCAGCACTGCCAGGCTGCAGCAGTCCAACTTGTTGGCCCCACCCCATGCGGCCTCCTGAGTGTTCTCTGACCTGGGACGTGCCGTTGACAGGAGGGTGGCTGTCTAGCACTAGGGAGCCCCTGGTGAGGTTCCGGTGTAGCCGGATCGTGTGGAACTCCCCAAGTCGGATCGGTGCCGGGTGCCGGATCGTGGCCATGCCCGAGCCGGCGTCAAACCTGCAACATCGAGCATGTTGGAGACAGGAAAGGGAGCAGAGCCGCCTCCCAGGCCCCGGTCCCTGGCACTTCTCAGCACTCTGCTGCAGCCCGGAGCTGGGCTTCCGCACGCGGCACCGGTTCACGATGAGGTTGGTGTGAAGCAGCCCCTGGGCCGCCCATTTCCTGAGCCCCGAGAGGCGCTTTATAGACTCATAGACTTTAAGGTCAGAAGGGACCATTATGATCATCTAGTCTGACCTCCTGCACAACGCAGCCCACAGAATCTCACCCACCCACTAATCTCACCCACCCACTCGCCAGCTCTCCCCTCTCGCCAGTGTCTGCCACACTGCAGATCCTGGGGTGGGAGATGCCATCGGGGCAGCTGGGACTTCAGAGCCACCCAGTGGATCTGGGCAGCCAGTTCGCGACCATCTGAATGAGAATTAGGCACCGACTCTATTGGACAGCTCTGCCAATCGGAGCCGTAGGCAGGACCTGGGCCCCGTTCGCTTTGCGGCCTGGATTCAGGAAGGGCTCAGAGCCAGTCGGGTTGGTGTAGTCTGTGGCTGCTCCCGACAGAAGGGCCTGGCTCTGGGGAGGGGCTGGCATCGCTCACCTGAATTCGGGGCGGCCTCCCACTAGACCAAAGGACACGAAGTCAGCGCCGGTGCTCTTCTTCTGCCCATTGTACAGCAGCATCCCTGCCAAAAGCACAGGGGGGACGTGAGTGCCACACCTGAGCCAACGAACGCCAGGAGTGGGGAGGGTCCAGATCACAGTGAGAAGCACCCACTTTTCAGCCCCCATCTCCAGCTCACCACGAGCTACAAGAGACGCTCAGACCCTGACCACAGCACTGCAGCAGGCTGGAGAGGGGACCTTGAGTGGGAATGGAGACTGCTGGGCATTGTCTGCCCCTTGGCAGCCCCACCCCAACGCAGGGCATCCCCCATACATCAGCACTGAGCCCCGGTGATCCGCAAAGGGCTCGGAGCTGCTATGCCGGGCGGGAACAGGGCACTGGGTGAGGGAGAGGTCCCTGCTCATGGCTTAGCTGATGGCGAGTGTGCCTGGTGAGAGGTGCTGAGCAGCACTAGGCCTCGGGGTACCCCAGAGCACTGGTGGGGCCAAAGTCTCGAGCCTCCAAGCCAGGAGAGGGGATGACGCCGTGGGAGCCCTGGTGCAGTCGAGTGTGGGCAGCACTGGGAGGGCAGGGGCGGGTGTTGAACTCGAGTTCCTTCTAGGCAGGGCCTTTATTCCGCAGTCTTGGAGGAGGTGGCTCCCTGAGCCAGCAGAGGCAGGTGAAGGAGAGGGGGGTGCAGGGAAAGGCCCTGGGTTTTCACGCCCAGCCATAGTGGGGCTGCAAAGGGCAGGAAGGCCCAGCCCATGAACAAGGGAAAGTCCAGCCTCAGGACAGCCTGGGGCCCCATCAACATCCTCTGCGCTGTCAGCTCCTTTATCAGGGGCCCTTTGGAGCCTCGCCCACCGTGCATCATTGGTGGGGATGGAGCCAGCAGCACAGGGCTCTACCCCTTACGCCAATGGGCTTCATTCCCTGGCTTTTATCCGGTATCTGTGCGGGCCCCCGAGGGGAGACATGGCAATCCATGGAGTGCTCCCATAAACAGACTCAGCCCATCACTGCTGCCCACTCCCCAAAGGGCCCCCCACCCGGTGCAGGCATGGAGCTGGCAGCATGGATTAGCCCAGTAACTCAATCCCAGCAGGAGTCGCTTCAGTCCACACGACCAGGGGAGCTAGTGTTCTGGGATGATGTCACTTCCTGGAGAGTGACATCTCTGGGACAGGCAGGAAGATGCGCTGGAGGTTAAGCGGCAGCGGTGGCTAGTAGGAGTTAGACACACGAGGGAGCACCAGGCCTGGCTGACCCCCGGCCTGCCCCAGTCACTCAGTTAGTCTGTGCAGGGTTGGCAGGTGTAAGGCACCCTTGGGGTGCATGGGTCCTGTGCCCAGAGGGCCAGCGCTCCTGGCCCCAGGCTGCGGAGGGTTAAGAGCTAATCCCACGAGGCTGCAAAAGGGCTTCAGGCAGCAGAGTGCAGACTTACCTGAGTAGAGAATGAGAGCTAGAGGGGGAGAGGAGAGATGGAAAAGGAGACACATGAGGCAAGAGAGGGACAAGGTGGAGAGAGGAGGAGAAAGAGAACGGGGAAGTGAAAGGAGCCTGGCTCACTCAGACTGCCTGGGAGAGACGGGCAGGAGCAGGCGAAAGAAGTGGCCCGGGTGCTACAGGGGCCATTGGGCTATTATCAAAGGCAGGGGCTCACCGATGCAGTTAGCAGTGGAGAAGCCCCTCACCTTCCCAGTACCCCAACCAGCCCTGTCCTAGCTCAGGGCCCCACCCCTAGTGCCTGCGGGAAGGTGGCGTCCCTGGGTGGGCAGGCGTGTCTGTTTCTCAGACGGACTTGGCTCACCATCAGCACTTTCTGGCCGGAAGGTGATCTGGATTTCAAACTTCTTGTAGGCGTCCTTGATGGTGGGCAAGGCGAGGAAGGTCGGCGGATTCTGAGTAAAATACGGCACCACCCGCTCTGCAATGGTGGAATGAGGGAGAGTGGGTCAGTGCGTGATGGAACAGACCCGTGTGCCCGGCTGCCAGCGCCCCGTCTGGAAGAGGGGCCAGGGCCTGGAGCCTTCCCAGGCCCAGCAGAGCAGACTGACCCTCTAGACACAAGAGCTAGATCTACACGCGGGGAGCCAGGCCAGCGCTCGGGTCTGGGATCCTGTCCTGCCAGACCAGATGGGCCTGCGGCTATCACCGGCTCCATGGGAAGGGCTGGGCCACACAGCACTCAGCTGTTGTAGTGTGCACGGGCGGTGGAATGAGCAGACACGCCGCTGCCACCTCCACTCTGACGGATCGGGGGGGCAGAGACGGAGAGATGCCAGACAGCCTGTTCCCCCTGCCATCGAGAGCTGAGCCCCCAGCTTGAGAAACCCGGACCCCCGAAGAGCAGCTGGACAGATGGTGCAGCCTGGCTGGAGGCCTGGTGCTAAGCAGCGCTCGGCGGAGGCTCGGGTTCAGTAACCACGGCCCGGCGGGGCTCGGAACCCCATGGAGGCAGCGTGGTTTCCTCCTCGGCCTGCTCAGCAGCGCCCCCGCTGGCTGCACGCACGGGGCCCAAGGGTAGATCTTCTCAGGGCTGCATGTCTAGGGCTCGGCCTGGTGTCTCCGTCCGATAGGAAACTCAGTCCCCCGTTGCTCTTGGGTCAGGATGGGGACTGTGCTGTGCATGCCACAGCAGGATGGGGAGGTGACTAAGGTGCCAGCCAGTCCTGAAGGGGATCCCGTCCCCTTGTCCTCAGCCGGAAGGACACCCTCTGTCACATGGCGCTTCCGGGGTGGGGGTGGGGGGGGGGCGAGAAAAGACAATGGCAGTAATGTGACGACGCCAATGGGGGACACGAGGGACATGTCCCTCCCAGGTGCACGGGTCACATCCTGCGGGTGCCAGTGCAGCATGAGCGCCCAGCCCAGAACGCTCACCTCGGACTTTGAGCATGGAGAAGGCCGTCACCTTCCCTTGCCTGTTGGATGCTGTGCAGACATAGATCCCGGCATCCTCTGGCTTCACAGATGGAATGGTCAAGATGTTGTTCTCCAGACAAATGTCTTTGGGGAGGTCTCCTTCCAGCTGCAACCAGATTTCAGACCAGGGCATCACCCTCTGTCACCCACCCCACCACCACCGATCCACCCATTCGTCCCCCATCCACTGACCAACCCATCCCTCATCCGCCCATCATCCAGCCCCCATCCGCCCACCATCCACCCCCACACCTATCCACCCATCCACCCACCATCCACCCCCACACCTATCCACCCATCCATCCCCCATCCTCCCATCATCCACGCCCACACCTATCCACCCATCCATCCCTCATCCGCCCATCATCCATCCCCCATCCTCCCACCATCCACCCCCACACCTATTCACCCATCCATCCCCCATCCTCCCATCATCCACCCCCCACACCTATCCACCCATCCATCCCCTATCCGCCCACCATCCACCCCCACACCTATCCACCCATCCACCCACCATCCTCCCATCATCCACGCCCACACCTATCCACCCATCCATCCCTCATCCGCCCATCATCCAGCCCCCATCCGCCCACCATCCACCCCCACACCTATCCACCCATCCACCCACCATCCTCCCATCATCCACGCCCACACCTATCCACCCATCCATCCCTCATCCGCCCATCATCCATCCCCCATCCTCCCACCATCCACCCCCACACCTATTCACCCATCCATCCCCCATCCTCCCATCATCCACCCCCCACACCTATCCACCCATCCATCCCCTATCCGCCCACCATCCACCCCCACACCTATTCACCCATCCATCCCCCATCATCCACCCCCCCACCTATCCACCCATCCACTGACCCATCTGTCCATCATCCACACCCCCACCTATCCACCCCCTTTCTATCCACCCATCCATCCCCCATCCATTTGTCCCCCATCCATTCACCCACCCATCCCACATCCGTCCATCATCGACTCCCGCACCTATCCACCGATCCGTCCCCCATGCACCCATCTATCCATCCACTCATCTGTCCGTCCATCTGTCATCCACCCTTCCACTCATTACCTACTGTTCACCCACCTCCATCTACGCATCCACACATGTACCCACTCCTCCATTCCACCTCTGTTCATCACGCCCTTTCCTCTGGGGTGAACAGTGGCATCACTACCACCAGTGGCCCCTGACACTCAAACCCCACTGACACCAGAGAATTCCTACAACGTGGGCGCACCCTGCTGCCATCCCCACTGCAGATTCCTCCATCTTGCTGGTGAAGCCCAGGCTGCCCTCCTCTCTCCTTACTCATTGGGAGAGTGCCAGGGGAGTAACTGCCCAGGGCTGGAGGGCGGGGGGCATTCCCTAGAGATGAGTGATTTACCTTGGTCCACTTGATCTCTGGGACAGGGAAGCCAGACGCCAGACACGGGAATACTGCCCTCGACCCTGTGGTGACCTCCTTGACCTCCGGCTGAGTTGCGATCTGGGGGATGGCTGCAGTGAAGGAACACATTCTTCAGGCCTCCGTCAGCGTGGGGCGCTGGCATTCCTGCCCAGGGCCCATCCAATGTGCAGGGATGCGTCGCTCACTTCATCCAGCACAGGGCCCCGTGACCCCCAGTGATGGGCACTGGTGTAGTGCGTGTGCCACAGGGCATAACAGGGCAAGGGCCACCGTGAGAGATCCACCCACCCCTGTGGTGCAAGGGGAGGTGCAGCGGGACGGGGCGCCCCCCGCAGGGGAGCAGGCACTTACACTGCACGTGCAGGATGACGTTGGACTGCACGGTGCCCACGTCGTTGGTGGCGGTGCAGCGGTACTGCCCCGCGTCCGATTGCTCCACCCGCTCGATCTTCACCGTCCCACCGCTGACGACCACCTCGGGGCGAATGTGGCTGCCCACCTTGCTCCAGGTGATGCGTGCCTTGGGGTCCCCGATGGCCAGGCACTCGAACTCCACCGCTGCGCCCACCAGCACCGACTGCACCGAGGTGCGCACGTTGATCATCACCTTGGGCAGAGCTAGGCGGGGCAGATGGCAGAGGTGAGTGAGGGGGAACCCTCCCAAGTGGCCACAGCGTGGGAGCTGCGTTACCCTCTAGGGCCAGCCCCACACACTGCAGCTGTGCTGAAGGGAGGGCAAGGAGGAACACCCAGCCTGTCTTCCGGAGCAGCGGTGGCTAGTGTGGAGGCTGCGTGGCCAGCTCAGTCCGCTCAGCTGGCAGGGTCTGTGTTCTCCCCCTCCCTGTGCCAGGGCCCCTGCTTACCCTGGATCACCAGCCTTGCGCTGTCCTGGGCCTGCCCAGAGGGGCTGCTTACCCGGCAGGTGTAAACCCCCTGGCACCCGCGATCCAAGTTCTGGATTCTGCAGTGAAACAGCAAAGAAATGGACTGGCTCCCGCGTACTGAGGCCCCTTTGCCCCCCAGCAGTGCCATCCTGCCAGGCCTCCAAGCCATAGAGGGTTAGACCTCCCGTGCTGCCCCCCCACCCTTGGGTCTGGTACCCAGCCTCAGACAGTGGCTTATCCCTGAGGCTCTGGGGTTGGATCTGCCCCGCATGGCACATCCAGCCAACCACACAACGCTGGGCAGGGCAGGGACGGGCATTCCCACCTGATCGTTGGGCAATTACCTCATGCCCTGAAGGAGGCCTGGGAGGAGAGGAGTCCCGAACTCGGCTGTTAGGGAGGGTGGGCAGGGGGTCAAGCCCCACGAACCCCATCCCCAAGAGGACCAGCTGCCCCCATCTCAGCAGCCCCCTTGGCGGAAGGGGGCAGCCCCTCTGCAGGGCATGGGGGTGAATCCCCCTGGTTACATTCCCGGGCATGCCCCAGAGAGGGCGCAGGCCTGCATGCTCTGGCGCCATGCCCCTGCTCCTCCTTACCGCAGCACCCCGTTCCGCACGCTGTGGCTAGCGGGCAGCTCCCCGCCCTCCCTGACCCACTCGATCCGCGCCCGGGTGTCTCCGGTGACGGAGCAGGTGAACTCGGCTGTGCCGCCCACGCCCTTCACGTCCATCTGGGGTGTGACTCGCACGGTCGGGGAGGCGCCGGGGGCCGATCCTGCGGGGGACAGAGGCACAGAGGTACCAGCTACAGCCACCCAACCCCCACTCCTGGGGGAGCTGCATGCGCTGGAGCCAACAGGGCGAGCTCGAGGGGACCCGCCGAGCCACTGCCCGAAAGCCCACCCCCTCCAGCCTGCGCCCCTGGCACCTAAGACAGCCCCCAAAGCTCTTGGTGCTGGAACCCACCATGACTCCCCGATGCCTACGGATGCGGTGTCACCCCTCCCCACTGCCAGCAGGATCAGCACCGCCCCTTCCCCCGCCCAACCTCCAACAGGGCTGGCATCACTCATCTCTCCTGCCAGCTGGGCCAGCATCACCCCCTCCCCCGAACAGGGCCTGCATCGCCTCTCCCCGGCCTGACCCCCAGTGGGGCCGGCAGCATGCCTTGCGCAAAACCCCCCCTCAATGGGGCCAGAGCAGCATTGCCACCGCCTTCTTCAGCCTGCCGAGGGAGAACCCCTCTCTGATTCCCCCCAGGGTACCCGCCTGGGCACGGGCACGGGGAGAAACGCCCTCGGCTGCAGAGCGCATGCAGTGGGGTTGGCCGTCCCTGGTGCTGTGCCCGGGGACTGGCAACGCTGGGCCTGCCCTGCACTGTGCCAACTGGAACAAAGCCACAAAGTGCCCTTGCTCACCCGCTCCTGAGTCTGTGGCCAACTTTGGGACTTGCCTTGCCCCTACCCTGCCACCCCCTCCCCGCTGGGGCTGTCCCGCCCCCACCCTGCCACCCCTTCCCTGGCGCTGCACCACCCCCACCTTGCCACCCTTTCCCCGGGGCTGCCCCGTCCCCCACTGCCCTCCCCCATCCTGCCACCCCTTCCCCGGGGCTGCCCCGTCCCCCACTGCCTCCCCTCCACGCCGGGGCCGCTCCGCCCCCATCCTGCCACCCCTTCCCTGGGGCTGCACCACCCCCACCCTGCTGGGCCCTGCCAGTGCCCTCTCCCCCGATACTCACCCTGGACGCTGACCTGGGCGAAGGCCTCTGCCGAGCCCACCCTGTTGCTGACACGGCAGCGGTAGGTACCCGAGTCCTCGTGCGCGATGGGGCTGATGTGCAGGGCACTTGCCCGCAGGACGGCGTGGCTGGACAGGCTGCCATTGGCCTTGCTCCACTGGTAGTGCAGGGGTGGCGTGCCGTGGGCCAGGCACTGCAGCTGCACCGCCTCGCCCGCTTGCACCGAGACCTCCTCGGGCAGGCTGGTGGCGTAGGGGGGTGCTGGGGGGCAGAGAGGCGGAGGGGGCATTAGGGGATCAGCCCTCCTGGCGGTGTCTGTTCTGCGCTTTGTGTCTGGGGCCCCACCTGCGCCCCCCTGGCGCCCCCCTCCTCCATCATGCCCCCGCCCGCAGGGGGACGGAAAGGCCTGAGCTGGAGCCCATGGGCCTGCCTGGCTGTGGCACCATCTCCCCCGGGGACGGGGGCCCCATGGCTTGGGCCATTGGACGCTGCCATGGAGCAGGCGGGATGGGGTCTGAGCAGGTCTCTTTCCCCAGCACCCCTGGTTCAGAGTCTCCCACTTCTGGGCCCCGCTTTGCCCAACCAGGGCGGCTGCCCACAGCTCTCGCATGGGGCCCATAGCGATCACTGTGCTGCCCCCTGCTGGCAGCCCTGCGTCACTCCACGAGGCCCTGCAGGGAAATGGGGAGGGAACGGCAGGGTGATGGAGCCTGTCCCCCAGTCCCTGACTGGGCAGTGATCGGTGCCAGCTCTGAGCGAGATCCTGGCCCCCAAGTGAAACACCGCCCCGGTGCCAGGAGCAGGGAGCCCTGGGGCACAAGGGGCTGCCGTTTGCAGGCATGGGCTTCACACATCTCAGCCACTAGAGCCCCATGGCACCAGCTCCTCATCTTTCACCCTGTCCCTTCCCCCATGGCTAAGCAGCCCCCCAGCCTCTCCCGCCAGCTATCATGGCACAGGGCCTGAGGTCAGACGTGACGTGCCAGCTGCCCGGGCGCGGGGCTGACCCCGTGAGGTGGGAGCTCCTTACTCTCCACATCCAGTGTGATGAAGGCCTCGGTGAAGCCGGCGGCGTTGCTGGCGTTGCAGATGTACTGGCCTGAGTCCTGCTGGGCCACGCGGCGGATGAGCAGAGTGTTATTCACCACCTGATGCTGCCAGGGCAGCGGGGCCCTCAGCTTGGACCACTGGATGGTGGGAGGAGGGTCGCCTGCGGGGGCAAAGAGACGGTGAAGTGCTGGCTAGACAGGCCCAGGGCTGGGCCGGGTGAGCCGTCCACACTGCTCCTGAGGGATGCCTGTCTGGTCCAGATTGGAGGGTGGCTAGCGGGGTGTGAGGGGATCGCTAGCTAGCTAGGGCCTCGGCACCGGGCAGATGCCCCTAACTAAACTCCTACATACAGTGCTACTGGATGGCTCCCTTCTTCTGCCTCAGACTGCCGCTGGGGGAGAGACCTCCTTTGCCCTCCCCACATTGCAGGGCTGCCACGAGGACTCTCCTCCCCTCGCGTATCTGGGGCCCACCACACGGACTTGGATGGCACTGCACGACCATGGAGCTGCAGGAACGTTCCCAGCTAGGCCTAAAGTTCCCAGCTGCCTTCCTGGCCAGTGCGAAAAGTCTGTGAGTGAGAGGAGCGTAGGGCTGGGCTGGGCAACAAAGTCTTGCTGAAAATGTACGTGGCTGGGCAGAATGCAATGTTTTACAGTTTCGGTGGAGATCAGTGATGGGTCATGTCAAGCATTGTTTTCAATCTGCATCCATATATATTTTCACAGTTGTGGTGTCAGACAATGGGGGCAGTCAGAGAATGGGGCAGTTACCTTTTCCGTAACTGGTGTTCTCCGAGATGTGTTGCTCATGTCCATTCCACAGTAGGTGTGCGTGCTCGCCATGTGCACCGGTGTCGGACGTTTTCCCCTAGCAGTACCTGTAGGGGAGCGCCCCTAGCAACCCTGGAGTGGCACCACCATGGCGCGGTATAAGGGGCGCTGTGCGCTCCCCCCACCCTCAGTTCCTTCTTGCCAGACAACTCCGACAAAGGGGAAGGAGGGCGGGATGTGGAATGGACATGAGCAACACATCTCAAAGAACACGTTACAGAGAAGGTAACTGTCTTTTCTTCTTCGAGTGATTGCTCATGTGTATTCCACAATAGGTGATTCCAAGCTATATCTGTTGGAGGTGGGCAGGAGTTCACAGACACTCGGGACGGAGCACAGCCCTGCTGAACCTGGCGTCCTGCCTGGTCTGGGAGATGATCGCATAATGCGAGGTGAACGTGTGAACTGATGACAATGTAGCAGCCCTGCAAATGTCCTGAATAGGGACATGAGCCAGAAAGGCCTAGTCGAGTGTGCCTGACAATCGGCGGCGGGGAGTTCCCGCCAGGTCGTAACAAGTCCGGATACATGAAGTGATCCAGTTGGAGAGCTGCTGAGTGGAGATCGGCTGGCCTTTCATGCGTTCAGCTGAGGCAATGAACAGTTGCGAAGACTTCCTGAACGGTTTTGTGCGGCGCTCCTCACTAGACACGTGGGGCTTGGGACAGCACTGGAAGGAAAATGTCCTGGCTCATATGATAGGCAGAGACCACCTTAGGGAGGAACGCAGGATGTGGGCGGAGCTGGACTGTATCCTATGGAACACCGTGTACGGGGGTTCAGAGGTCAGGGCCCGGAGCTCCGAGACCCTCCTAGCAGATGTGATCGCCACAAGAAAGGCTACTCTCCATGAGAGACGGGACCAGGAGTATGTAGCAAGCGGCTCAAATGGAGGTCCTGTCAGCCTGGCCAGAACCAAGTTCAGCACCCACTGAGGGACTAGGGGTCTAACGCAAGGAAAGAGGTGCTCCAAGCCCTTAAGAAATCGACTGGTCGTGGTGTGAGAAAATACTGTGTGGCCCTGCACTGGCGGGTGAACGATCAATATGGCTGCCAGATGCACTTTGATGGATGAGGGCGCTAGGCGTTGGGCTCTGAGATGAAGTAGGTAATCCAGTATAATCTGGAGTGGGGCAGCCACCGGTGAGACGCCGCGATCCGTGGCCCATCGAGAGAACCGAGACCATTTTGCCAGGTAGGCCTGACAGGTCCTCTCCTCTCCAAGCAGGTCCTCTCCTCGTGGCCTAGTCACTGAGCAACCACGCCGTGAGGTGGAGGGTTGCAAGGTTGGGGTGGAGGAGGTGACCTTGGTCCTGAGAGAGGAGGTATAGGCAGGTTGGCAGTGGCCACAGGGGGGGCAATGGACAGGCTCGTAAGAGTCCCGTACCAGCGCTGCCTGGGCCATGCTGGGGCGATCATGAGGACGCGAGCCCTGTCCGTCTTGACTTTTTCTAGGACCTTGCCGATCCACGGAATTGAGGAAAAGCATATAGCAACTGACCCAAACATGACAGAAGGAAGGCATCGGAAATCATGCCCTTGCTCAGGCCCCTCCTGGAGCAGAACTGGGGGCACTGGCAGTTCTGCCTGGTCATGAAGAGATCCCCCTGGGGAGTACCTCACTTTTGGAAGATCATGTGTGCCACCTCCGGGTGCAGTGAGCATTTGTGTTGGGAGGAGAAGTCCCAGCTCATGCGATCTGCCTGAGAGTTCTGGATGCCCGGTAAGTGGTGGGCTTCCAGGCTGATATTGTGGGCTATACAGAAGTCCCACAGCTGAAGGGCTTCCTGGCATAGGGCTAGGATTGAGCCCCGCCTTGCCTGTTGACGTAGAACATCGAGGCCGTGTTGTCCGTGAGAACTCTGACTACCTTGCCCGTATGGCATGAGCGGAAGGCCACGCAGGCCAGATGTACCGCCCTGAGTTCTTTGACGTATATGTGCAATGCTAGATCCTGTGCTGACCACAGGCCTTGGGTTTGGAGGTTTCCCATGTGGGCTCCCCACCCCAAGTCCGACGCATTGGACACCAATTCTATAGTTTGGGGGCAGCTCCTGAACGGGACCCCTTGGAGCATGTTCTCCGGGGAGGACCACCAATGGAGGGAGGCTAGAACAGGATCGGGCACGGTGAGGACCTTGTCCAGCCTATCTCTGGATTGGGTGAACGTCGAGGTTAGCCAGAGCTGAAGGGGCTGCATCCTGAGTCTGGCATGATGTACCACGTACGTGCACGCTGACATGTGACCCAGGAGTTGGAGGCACGCCCTGGCTGTTGTCACGGGAAACCTCGTGATCACCCAGATGAGCTCCCTCAAGGTTTCGAACCTGTCCGGCGGGAGGGAAGCTCTGGCCGATGTCACGTCGAGAATCGCGCCAATGAACTCTATAGGTTGTACCGGTACCAACATGGATTTGGTGTTGTTTACCAGCAGCCCCAGTGTGATGCATGTGGACAGGAGGAGTGTTACGTGTTCCTGTACCTGTGATCTGGAGCTGCCTTTGACCAGCTAGTCGTCGAGGTAGGGGAAGATCTGGACACCCCAACGCCTGAGGTAGGCCGCCACTACAGACATACACTTTGTGAAGACTCTGGGTGCCGTGGAGAGGCCAAACGGGAGGATGGTGAATTGGTAGTGTTCCTGTCCTATCATGAAGCGGAGGAAATGCCTTGGCCCTCGAATATGTGAACATGAAAGTATGTGTCTTGGAGATCGAGGGCGGTGTACCAGTCTCCGGGATCAGGGAGGGGATGATGGAGGCCAGGGAGACCATGCGGAACTTGAGCTTTAGGCCTTGCAGGTCCAGGATGGGCCTGAGGCCCCCTTTGGTCTTCGTACCCTCTGTATCGGAACTCTGCAGGCACCACCTCCACCGCTCCTTGGTGAAGAAGCTTCCTCACCTCCTGCTCAAGTAGGGTCTCTTGAGAGGGGTCCCTGAAGAGGGAAGGGGAGGGTGGGTGGGTAGGTGGGGTAGAGAGAAACTGGAGGGCATAGCCCTGGGAGATGGTGTTGAGAACCCAACGGTCCAGGGTCTGTCGCGACCACGCCAGGAGGAAAGAACATAGACGGTTGGAGAAGGGTAGGTTGGGTGGATCCCTGCTGCAGACTGGTAAGTCGTCCCTGGGCGTCCCATCAAAACTGGTGCTTACCCGCCTGCTTGCCCTTAGAGGGACCAGGCTGGGGTGCAGGCCGAGACTGACACTGTGGGCGTTTCTTATAGTCCCTACTTTTTTTATAGGGAGGCTCGTATCTTGAGTGGGTGGCCTGGCTGGGAGCCTGCTGAGGCTTGAACTTGGTCCTGGCTGGGGCCGGGACATAGAGTCCAAGAGTCTTCAAGGTCGTGCGAGAGTCCTTGAGACTGTGTAATTTCACGTCTGTTCTCTCCGCGAACAGGGCCTTGCCGTCGAAGGGGAGGTCCTGCAGGGAGCTCTGTGCCTCGCTGGACAACCCGGACAAGAGGAGCCACGACGCCATCCGCATGGCAGCTGACTGAAGGGCTGCTCTGGCAGCAGCGGTGCCCTCCTCCACCAGGGCCTTATGCTCCTTCCTCTCACGCTCCTGGAGGGAGTCTGTGAACTTTGGCAATGAGCCCCATAAGTTAAAGTCGTATCTGCCCAGCAGGGCGTGGTAGTTTGCCACCCTCAGTTGGAAGCTCGAGGAAGAATAAAGCTTCTGCCAAACAAGTCCAGCCTCCTCGAGTCCTTATTCTTCGGGGTGGGAGTGGATTGGCCCTGATGCTCCTTGTGGTTGACTGCCTCGGCCTTGGCATAGGGAGTTGGGTGTGGGGTTGTGTGTAGATATTCCGTGCCCCTTTGTGTGCACAGAATACTTCCGCTCCGCCCTCTTAGATATGGGGGGCAGGGAAGACGGGGTCTGACACAGGGCATTGGAGATCTTTGCCACCCTTTCATGGAGAGGGAGGGCCACCCTGGCCAGCGCTGTGGCTGAGAGGACATCAAAGAGGGAGTCCGAAGGCTCCTCCACCTCTTCAGCCTGTAGATTGAGGCTCGAAGCCACCCTTTTCAAGAGCTCCTGGTGGGCTTGTGTGTCCTCCTGGGGAACAGGAGGAGGAGGCGTCGTGATCACCTCATCAGGGGAGGATGAGGATGGGGGCGCGGTGCTCTGCATCCCCACCAGTGCCACAGTCCCCAATGCCTGATCCCCTTCTGAGTGCGGGGCTGGGGAAAAGCGCTCCGCCAACCCCTTCCTGGGGGGCTGAGAGAGGGAGGCCGACGGTCTTTCTGAGGCCCCAGACACCGAGTGAGCCACCATCGGGGGCTGCGTCGGGGCCCATGGGGTCCATTGGTACCAGGGCGCTGGCCAGGGAGCCTGGTGCCACTGCACTTGCTGTGGCACTGTTGGAGCAGGCTGCCCCACCGGACTCACCCGGTCCACTGACTGTCGGCTCGGAGGGGAGGCCGGGCTGGCATACGAATGGCCGCTATCCCCGGACGGGGACAAGTAACGGCGTTGTGAACAGTGCCGGGCTCGAGACCTTGAGTCCAGAGTAGAGGAGCGGGAGTACCGTCTGTAACGGCTGCTCCGTGAGTGGCTCCGTCGGGCAGATCCGTGACAGCCAGTTGCCCGGCAATCTATGCCTGGGGCTGCGGGAGTGGTGCCGTACCGGGGACCTCAACCGGGATGGAGACCGTGAGCGGCATCGACGTTGGTACCGCGAGGGACTATGGTGGCTTCTTGGAGTCGGTGACTTCTGGAACCGTCTGTCCCAGACCGGGCAGGGCATGCTCCTGATCTTGAGGCCTGTGCTCCCTCGATGCGGAACAGTGCCTGGATTCCCTGCTGCTCGGCACCCAGCCAGACAATCGGGTGGGGGTCGACAGGGACCCGCGCGGGCTGTGAGCGGGGAGGTCACTCTGTGGAGAATGGTGTCGGTGTCATGGAGTGTGGGGGAGTCCGCGCCTGCACCCCTCTTCCTCAGCATTCAATGTGACTCTCAGCCAGCCAGTAGAACAGAAGGTTTATTAGGGACTCCAGGAACACAATCCAAACAGAGCTTGTCAGTACAACCAGGACCCCTCAGTCGGGCCCTTCCGGGGGGCAGGGAGCTTAGACCCCAGCCTGGGGCTCCCTGCATTCCACCCCACAGCTCCAAAAGGGGGGCAGGGAGGCCAGACTCTGTCTGCACCTCCCTCCATGCCCCCAGCTGGCTGCAAACTCCCACCTTCCAGCCCCTCCTTTCCCTTTTTCTCCTTCCCGGGCCAGGAGGTCACCTGATCCCTTTGTTCTAACACCTTCAGCTCGCACCTTTGACAGAGAAGGGGCCTAGGCCATCAGTTGCCAGGAGACAGGGTGTCGGCCATTCTCTGTCATCACTGGCCCTCTAGGGCTCTGCAATTACACACATTTATCCCACCCCCTAGAGACTTAGGACATGCCTCGGGGAAACTGAGGCATAGAAACATTAAGAACAGTCCCATTCCGTCACAGTCGGGAACCTTCCCTTGACGAGAGCGGTATCACCTAGGTGGCAACTGTGGTGGGCTGAGTGCCAGCTTGCCTCTGGACCGAGGAGCCGCTGCAGGTCGGTGCAGCCGGTACCGGGAGAGACATTATGCCTCGAGCCGCCTGCAGCGCCTCTGACATGGAGGGCACCCGTATGTGGCCACTGGCGTCCGGGGAGGCTGGCTTGGAGTGGGCTGGGCTACTCCGCTCAACTTGAGTCGGAGGCCGCGAGGTCGAGGGAGATCGAGAGCTGCCTAACATGGGTCTAGTCTCGCCCCCAGTCTTGCCCCGGTGCCTTGATGGAGAAGATCGCTTCTTCGTCTTCTTAGAGTGTCCCGTGGATGGGGAGCGGTGCCAGCTGGTGGAGGGCACTGCTGGGTCGCCGCGGTGCTCGGTGCCAACTCGGAGCAGCGTAGCAGTGTTGGGGTCAGGGCCAACTCCATCAACGTGGCTCGGAGCCGTATGTCCCACTCCTTCTTGGTCCGAGGCTTAAATGACCTGCAAATCTTCAGCAGTCACTGAGGTGGGCTTCCCCAAGATAGGGTAAACAGCTAGTGTGCGGATCACTTACGGGCTTAGGCCATTTACAAGTGCCGCACAACGTAAAGCCCGGGGCGTGGGGCATGCCCCGACCCCAGAGCACTTCTCTACTCTATCGATATAACTTCTTTTTTTAACTACAGGTTCTAACTATCTACAAACTAAACAACAGTCCAAACAGGGAAGCTACAGCAGAGAGCTGGAGCGGAGCAGTTCCGGAGCACCTTCACTGGTGGCTAGAAGGAACTGAGGGTGGGGGGAGCGCGCAGCGCCCCTTATACCGCACCATGGTGGCACCATTCCAGGGGTCGCTAGGGGTGCTCCCCTACGGGTACTGCTAGGGGAAAAACTTCTGGCACCTGTGCACGTGGCGAGCACGCACACCTATTGTGGAATGCACATGAGCAATCACTCGAAGAAGAATAACTATGTCATGACAATCAATGCTGAGACTCAAAAAGTTAATGCTTTATAACTGTTAAAACACAAATTGCCAACATCATGTGTCAAAACAAAGTGCACAGCCTGAAATCAAACTCTAGTTCTCAAGCAGCATTTTTCTCACTTTGCTTAGCTGTGAATTTCAATTATTGATGGAAATGTTTGTGTGTGTTTGCGTATCTGTGTCTGTGTGTGTGTCTATGTCTCTGTATGTGTGTATACGGTGAAATTGACATTTACTGATAAAAATCTACTCCTTCCAAGCCTAAATATAACAAAATTACTAGCAGATAAAATAACTGCTCATGAAGTGAATGTACGTAATCCTTCTGTAACCTGCAGCCAGTTTGAGCTTTGGCTTGGACTACTAAAATCACAAGTAATACTGTAGTAATAAAACCATAAAAAGGGATAAAGTAAAAAAAAATTGTTATAGAAAAAATACTGTGTATTTAATAGCAAAGAAATGTATTACTGGAGATATAAATCATCTTGTGTAAAACGTGACGTTTAAAATGCACTCAGTCGCACAGAGCAAATGGAATGAATTGATTAAGACTCTTGGTTAAACCCCAGTTAAGTTCTTTAAAGTAGGTCAAAGGAGTTGTGATTCTGTGTAGAGGGGAACGTGAAGGAGGCTGGAAATGTAACAGTCTGAACGATTGACCGCACGGTAAACACGCCATGGGGATGTGGACTAACCACAGATTGTCCTGTGAGATAAACAAGTAACATAAACCCCCTGCAGACTGTAACACACAGACAGGCCCAGGATCCGACTTGGGCAGCTTTGCCTTTCCGTACCCACCCTGTCAGATCTGTGGTTCAGGGAACTTGATTGAACAGCCCGAGTGGGGCTGACTATTTCATCCTTCTCATTCAGTGGCATAACCCACCTTCCCCCTAGTGCAGGGAGAATTCAGCGCTCTCGCCTGTCTGCTGGATGCCAGGGTCTGGCTTTCCCCCAGAAGCCCACCCATCTCAGCCAGCAGTGGTTCTGGCAGGTGTTCACTGGCTCTGGGCTCACATGGGTTTTGTGGTGGCTCCCAAGTGCCCTGGGATGTGTGATGGGTGGGGAGGTGCCAACCGCAGAGTAGTGCCCATGGAGCATTGCCTCGAGGAGATGAGTGCCCCCCAACCCCGCCCTCTGACTGCCCTTGGTGGTCTCCCGCCTGCAGACGGAGCAGGCCTGGCCCCGTTTGCTGCCAGGTCTGAGACTCAGACAAGGGAGGGGGAATGGGAAGGCCAAGCAGGGGCTGGCAGAACAGGAGGCATGGATCTCTGGCCCAAGTCAGGTGGGACCTACCCCAGCCTCCCTATGGAGCCGCTCCCAAACTCCCATCCCTTCTCAGGGCTCTGGCTGCAGGCTGCTCCCCAGCTCTGCCCTACAAGTGGCCCCGCCTGGCACACACGTACCTGTAGCGGAGCACTGGAGGGTCGCAGTTTCTCCAGCTATCACTGTCAGTGTCGGCTTCACTGTGATCTCAGGGGCGCCAGGCTTTCCGTGGGCAGCTTCCACGCTCACCTCCACTTGGACCTGGGCGGAGCCGATGGAGTTCTGGGCCATGCAGATGTAGGTGCCAGCGTCTTCAGGCTTGGCTGCCGAGATCTGGGGGCAGAGACATGGCATCGGGCAGCCTAAGGCCTGGGGGGGTGACGGAGCCACATTCCCCCTCCAGTCCCCCCACGGCTGAGCGACGTTAGGCAGCACTAGGTCCTGCTGTAGGGGCGCAGCCTTGTCTGTTGCAGCTCTGCCCGGCGAGCTGGCCGGGGGTCCAGCGCTGTGCACTGCGGACAGCAAGACAGGGCCCCAGAGCGCAGAGGGCAGCAGCCCCTTCCGCCTCCGCCAGGCCCAGGGCAGTATTTAGGGGCACTACCGGGGGACCCAGGCTGTGGGAGCCAGAGAGAAACCCAGGGGCTGGCTGTGCCCAGCAGCCGCGGGGAAGGACGGGCCAGGTCCCTGTCCCAGTGCAATCCAGGCAGACAGCTCAGTCACAGGTTGGCTGCCCCCCTAGCTCAGAGCGGGCACTGAACTGCCCCATGCCCCATCAGGGGCTGGCAGGGGCAGTTCCCTTGCTCAGCTCCTGCTGTGGTTGGCTGAGGAAGGGAGTTCTGCTCCCTGGCAGGGCAGGACTGGACTGTGGTGCAGCCATGGGCGGATTCCCTGGCGATCCCGATAGGCCCATGGCCCACATGGACAGGATAAAGGCCCCATGGTGTGGGCCCCTCCCCCCCCCCCGAGCCCAGCTTACCTGCAGTATCGCTTGGCTCTCCAGGGGCAACAAGGTCTGGTGCTCGATTTTCTGCCTCATGCCCAAGCGGCTCCAGCGAACCAGTGGGCGCGGGTCGCCCATGCCAAGGCAATCCAGGCTGATGGACTTGCCCGCCTTCACCGTCACGGGGCCCTTGGGCATCACAGACACTGTAGGAGAGCCTGGAAGGGTGCAGGAGTGGGGGGGAGTAAGGGCAGAGTCTGCCAGCCTGAGCTGCTAGAAATCCTCATGGAGCAGCTGAGAGCTGGCCCCGGCCCCTGCAGGGGCAGCCCCAAAAGCCTTCAAGGTGCAGCTGGGCAGGGGTGTGGAGCCCACGTGGGGTGGCCAGGAGCCCAGCCCCCAGTGTGCTCAGCCAATCCGGGGCTTTCAGGCCAGCCCTACAAGCGGATTCAAGCCCTGAGCACTGAGGGGCATGTCTCAGGGTGGGCCCAACAGGGACATGCAATCCAGGCTGGGAGGCTGTGGGGGGTTAAACCTGCCCCTCCCCAAAGGCCCCCCCAACCCTGCGCGGGGGCTCTCTGGCTCGAGGAACATCCCCAGGCTCCACTGGCTCTGGGACAAGAGACCAAGGACAGCCCGAGTGCACCTGTGCCAGCCCCATTGCCAGAGCCCGGCAGCCGACGCAGGGTTCCAGTCCTGGAGCAGCAGCTCAGGTTGGCCCCCACCACCGAGACCCTCAGCGCCCGCCTGGGGCAGGGGGCAGCTGAGGTGGACTGGTGTGATGCAATGACAATGCTGGGGTGCCAGCCAGCGGCTCTCGGGGGCCAGTCAGTGAGCTAGCGACCCAGGCCGGGTGTCCCAACTGCCTGACCCCAGCGCTGCCCCCTCTCCTGTACTTACGGCCTCTCACCTTGCACCATTAAGTTAACCACGCTGTTGGCTACTCCGTAGCGGTTGGAGGCCACACAGCGATAGGCCCCCTGGTTGCTGGGGCGAGCCCTGGAGATGGTGATCACTGAGCCATTGGGGCTGATCTTCACATTATCTGCAGGGGGACAGACACAGGTGAGCAAACAGCTGATCTCACCCCTGGGGCTGGGAGCTCTTGCAGAAAACCCAGATTCCTAACACCTGAAACACTGACAGCGCCCCCTGCTGGGAGAGGCCAGGACTGGAGTAGCTGGGAGCTCCCCCCACAGCCAGGGCTCCCATCCTGGTCCCTACAGCGCCCCCTGCTGGGAGAGGCCAGGACTGGAGTAGCTGGGAGCTCCCCCCACAGCCAGGGCTCCCATCCTGGTCCCTACAGCGCCCCCTGCTGGGAGAGGCCAGGACTGGAGTAGCTGGGAGCTCCCCCCACAGCCAGGGCTCCCATCCTGGTCCCTACAGCGCCCCCTGCTGGGAGAGGCCAGGACTGGAGTAGCTGGGAGCTCCCCCCACAGCCAGGGCTCCCATCCTGGTCCCTACAGCGCCCCCTGCTGGGAGAGGCCAGGACTGGAGTAGCTGGGAGCTCCCCCCACAGCCAGGGCTCCCATCCTGGTCCCTACAGCGCCCCCTGCTGGGAGAGGCCAGGACTGGAGTAGCTGGGAGCTCCCCCCACAGCCAGGGCTCCCATCCTGGTCCCTACAGCGCCCCCTGCTGGGAGAAGCCAGGACTGGAGTAGCTGAGAGCTCCCCCCACAGCCAGGGCTCCCATCCTGTTCCCTTCAGAGCCTCCTGCTGGGAGAGGCCAGAACTGGAGTAGCTGGGAGTTTTCCCCCAAGCACCCAGGCTCCTATGCTATCCTATCACGCGCCCTGTTGGCACAGCCCCCCTGTGCCCCAGGCTGTTTGCTCTCACTCTAGTGCGAGCCCAGGGAGCCGGGCCCATGGCTAGAACAGAGGTAGGGTGGGCTGTTTTTGCTCACACCCCAGATATACAGAGCCCAACGGGTGTCCAGGCCCCAGGGCCCCACACAGGAAGGGAGCACGACACAGTGTCTGCAGACGGCTGCTGCAGTGGAGAGGGACAATGCCCATGGCTGCCCAGCATCCTGGCCAGGGGATGGGAGTGCCCCCACAGGAGACTAGGGGCTGTGGGTCTAGCAGGGCTAGCACTCATGGGCTCTTGGAGAGAAGTGGGGGCAGGGAGAGGACAAGGTGTGGGGGAAGGGACGCTGGTCGAGAGGGGACATTGGGCCCTGTATGGCGGGGACTGGGGGTGCTGGACCCAGGGCACTGGGAGGGGACATCGGCAGCAGTGGACCATTGCTCAGTTCCAGGGAAGCCGGCTAGAGCTGGCGTGAGAAGGGGCCGCTCGGTACCTTGCAGCTGCTGCTTTGGGGCCATCTTCCAGGTGATATTGATGGGCCGGGCGCCGTCGTGAACGCGGCACTTGAAGGTGGCATCCTCACCCTGGCGCACGGCAGTGCTGTGCGGCTCGATGGAGATGATGGGGCTCTGCAGACCTGCCAGGCGGGGAAGGGAATTGGGGTTAGAGCCGTGACGCCCAGACCTCAGGGGTTCAGGAGCCAAATTAGCCATCAGCATTACCCCAAAAGCCCCAGTCATGTGAAGCCATTGGTTCATTTCCTATAGCGCCAGAGATTCCGATTGAAACAGTCTGACGGGAAATTATCTCGATAGCATCCTCGCAGCAAAATGACTGACCAAATATGGGGTGGCCTAGTCAGTGAGTGCTTCCCCCTTCACTGGCGACTGTCTACTGGTTAATAACAGAGTAACAACACCCTGCTTGAAATCACAGTGTTTTAATAAGTGCTGCAAAGAGCCACAGGAGACACCTTGAGCCACTTGCGGCTCACGAGCTGTCTGTGTGTCCCTGGTTAGCTAGGGGTAGGCAACCTATGGCACGGGTGCCAGCGGCGGCACGCGAGCTGATTTTCAGTGGCACTCTGCTGCCAGCCTGGGGTTCTGTCGGCCGGCCCCCTGCCAGGCTGGGTCCCGGCTGCTGGCCCCACTCAGCCCGCTGCCGGCCTGGGGACATTGAAAAACTCAGCAAGGGCAAGGATCACACTAAACTGATAAGATCTGCATTTTAATGTAATGTACTTATTTACTTTACATACAACAATAGTTTAGTTATATAATGTAGACTTATAGAGACAGACCTTCTAAAACAATAAACATGTATTACTGGCACGCAAAACATGAAATTACAGTGAATAAATGAAAACTTGGCACACCATTTCTGAAAGGTTGCTGACCCCTGGGTTAGACTATCCCTGGGGAGCCCCTGAGCCATGGGCCTAGGACCACCCACCTATGAGCAGGCCAGACAGACTTACGGTAGGAGGAGCTGGTGCCAGAGGGGACGCTCACAGTGATGGAGGCCTCGCGGGGGCCGGCGCTGGTGCTGAGGCGGCAGACGTACTCGCCTGAGTCGGCTGCAGAGACCTGGACCAGCCGCAGGCGGGAGTCGGAGACCTGGCGGGGAGAGGATCCCAGGAGTCGGAGAGAAAGGGCTGAAGCATCTGCTGCAGCCAACCCCTGGGAAAGTCTGATCCCACTTCCAACAGCCGCCATGGGGCCAGAGCCACGGCAGCCCCCAGCCCACACCCTCTCCAGGCCGCCGGGCTCCGCCATGGGGTGGCCCAGTTAGTGAGTGCTTCCCCCTTCACTGGCGACTGTCTATTGTACCTGGATTCCCCAATCCCAGCTGACTGCTGGGCCACCGACAGAGCCCTGCCGGGTAGTGAGCCAGTCCCATCCCCGGCCACAGATCTGTGGAGACTGAAGCAGCAGCTCCCTCTATCCCCCATATAGTGAGAAGTGTAAGGTTATGCATTTAGGGATTACTAACAAGAATTTTAGTTATAAGCTGGGGACGCATCAGTTGAAAGTAACGGAAGAGGAGAAGGACCTCGGAGTCCTGGTTGATCACAGGATGACTATGAGTCGCCAATGTGATGTGGCCGTGAAAAAAGCTAATGCGGTCTTGGGATGCATTAGGCGAGGTATTTCTAGTAGAGATAAGGAGGTGTTAGTACCATTATACAAGGCATTGGTGAGACCTCATTTGGAATACTGTGTGCAGTTCTGGTCTCCCATGTTTAAGAAGGATGAATTCAAACGGGAACAGGTACAAAGAAGGGCCACTAGGATGATCCGAGGAATGGAAAACCTGTCGTATGAAAGGAGACTCAAGGAGCTTGGTTTGTTTACCTTAACCAAAAGAAGGCTGAGGGGAGATATGATTGCTCTCAGGGAACTGATGGGCAAGGTCCCCTGGGAGAATAACATGAGGGGGAAAGGAGTCGAGGAAAGCTGGCTGTATTTTAAAGAAACCTTATTGAGGTTGCAGGAACAAACCATCCCGATGTGTAGAAAGAAAAGTAAATATGGCAGGCGACCAGCTTGGCTTAACAGTGAAATCCTTGCTCGTCTTAAACACAAAAAAGCAGCTTACAAGAAGTGGAAGATTGGACAAATGACCAGGGAGGAGTATAGAAATATTGTTCAGGCATGCAGGAGTGAAATTAGGAAGGCCAAATCACACTTGGAGTTGCAGCTAGCTGGAGATGTTAGGAGTAACAAGAAGGGTTTCTTCAGGTATGTTAGCAACAAGAAGAAAGTCAAGGAACGTGTGGGCCCCTTGCTGAATGAGGGAGGGAACCTTGTGACAGAGGATGTGGAGAAAGCTAGTGTACTCAATGCTTTTTTTGCCTCTGTCTTCACAGACAAGGGCAGCTCCCAGATGGCTGCACTCCGCAGCACGGTATGGGGAGCAGGTGACCAGCCCTCTGTGGAGAAAGAAGTAGTTCGGGACTATTTAGAAAAGCTGGACGAACACAAGTCCATGGGGCCGGATGCACTGCATCCGAGGGTGCTAAAGGAGTTGGCCGATGTGATTGCAGAGCCATTGGCCATTATCTTTGACAAATCATGGCAATCGGGGGAGGTCCCGGATGACTGGAAAAAAGCGAATGTAGTGCCCATTTTTAAAAAAGGGAAGAAGGAAGATCCGGGGAACTACAGGCCAGTCAGTCTCACCTCAATCCCTGGAAAAATCATGGAACAGGTCCTCAAGGAATCAATTTTGAACCACTTAAAGGAGGGGAAAGTGATCAGAAACAGTCAGCATGGATTCACCAAGGGCAAGTCATGCCTGACTAACCTAATTGCCTTCTATGATGAGATAACTGGCTCTGTGGATGAGGGGAAAGCAGTGGATGTGCTATTTCTTGACTTTAGCAAAGCTTTTGATACAGTCTCGCACAGCATTCTTGCCAGCAAGTTAAAGAAGTATGGGCTGGATGAATGGACGGTAAGGTGGATAGAAAACTGGCTGGATGGTCGTGCTCAACGGGTAGTGATCAATGGCTCCATGTCTAGTTGGCAGCCGGTATCAAGTGGAGTGCCCCAAGGGTCGGTGCTGGGGCCGGTTTTGTTCAATATCTTCATCAACGACCTGGAGGATGGTGTGGACTGCACCCTTAGCAAGTTTGCAGATGACACTAAACTGGGAGGAGTGGTTGATACGCTGGGGGGTAGGGATAGGATACAGAGGGACCTAGACAAATTAGAGGATTGGGCCAAAAGAAATCTGATGAGGTTCAACAAGGACAAGTGCAGAGTCCTGCACTTAGGACGGAAGAATCCCATGCACTGCTACAGACTAGGGACCGAATGGCTGGGCAGCAGTTCTGCAGAAAAGGACCTAGGGGTTACAGTGGACCAAAAGCTGAATATGAGTCAACAGTGTGCCCTTGTTGCCAAGAAGGCTAACGGCATTTTGGGCTGTATAAGTAGGGGCATTTCCAGCAGATCGAGGGACGTGATTATTCCCCTCTATTCGGCACTGGTGAGGCCTCATTTGGAGTACTGTGTCCAGTTTTGGGCCCCACACTACAAGAAGGATGTGGATAAATTGGAAAGAGTCCAACGGAGGGCAACAAAAATGATTAGGGGGCTGGAGCACATGACTTATGAGGAGAGGCTGAGGGAACTGAGATTGTTTAGCCTGCAGAAGAGAAGAGTGAGGGGGGATTTGATAGCTGCTTTCAACTACCTAAAAGGGGGTTCCAAAGAGGATGGATCTAGACTGTTCTCAGTGGTAGAAGATGACAGAACAAGGAGTAATGGTCTCAAGTTGCAGAGGGGGAGGTTTAGGTTGGATATTAGGAAAAACGTTTTCACTAGTAGGGTGGTGAAGCATTGGAATGGGTTACCTAGGGAGGTGGTGGAGTCTCCTTCCTTGGAGGTTTTTAAGGTCAGGCTTGACAAACCCCTGGCTGGGATGATCTAGTTGGGGTTGGTCCTGCTTTGAGCAGGGGGTTGGACTAGATGACCTCCTGAGGTCCCTTCCAACCCTGAGATTCTATGATTCTATGATTCTATGAAATATATCAGAGGGATAAATACCAGGGAGGGAGAGGAATTATTTCAGCTCAGTACCAATGTGGACACAAGAACAAATGGATATAAACTGGCCAGCAGGGTTCTGGAAAAGATAAGTTTATGGAGGGGATGGTTTGATGGGATAGCATGATCTTAGTCAAAGGTCAATTAATTGCCATCAGTGGTAAATAGGACCAATGGTCAATGATGGGATGTTAGAAGTTACTACAGAGAACTTTTTCCTGGGTGTCTGGCTGGTGAGTCTTGCCCACATGCTCAGGGTTCAGCTGATCGCCATATTTGGGGTCGGGAAGGAATTTTCGTCCAGGGTAGATTGGCAGAGGCCCTGGAGGTTTTTCGCCTTCCTCTGCAGCATGGGGCACAGGTCACGTGCTGGAGGATTCTCTGCATCTTGAAGTCTTTAAACCATGATTTGAGGACTTCAGTCTCTTCAGCTGAGACACAGGTGAGAGGATTATTCCAGGAGTGGGTGGGTGACATTCTGTGGCCTGCATTGTGCAGGAGGTCAGACTAGATGATCATAATGGTCCCTTCTGACCTTAAAGTCTATGAGTCTATGAGGACAAATCAATTCAGGGAAGATCCCCACACAGGGAAAAAAAAGGAAGTGCCCCCGGGCACTGGGCTGCTTCCTACCTGGTGACTGGCCGGCAGGGAGCCCCCGCGCTTGTACCACGTGACCGTGGCTGGCGCCTGGCCCGCGATGAGGCAGTTCAGGTCCAGGGTCTGTCCCTCGGCGATGGAAGATGAGGAAGACTCAATCCGGACGGGGGGCACCACACCTGAGGCTGGAGGAGCCAGGGGAGATGGGGGTTAAAGCTGTGGGGAAGGTCCCCTCACACAGCAGAGGAACTGGAGATAGAAACCACCTGCTAAAGCAGCTAGTCCACGCCCAGCCCCTGCGGCCGGAGCAGGAGCCCCTCAGCCCAGACAGCCTGATGCACTCGGCTTTGAAAAGACCCAAGCAAGGGGCTCCCAGCCCTTCCCCAGGAACTGCCTCAACCTTGATCTTGCTGGCAGGATCATCACCCCCTTCAGCAGGTGGGGAAACTGAGGCAGGGAGAGGGGAAGGCTTGCTCAAGGCCATGCAGCTAATCTATGGCAGAGGCGGGATTCCAACCCAGGACAGCCTGGCTCCCAGTGCTCCAAGAGTCAGACACTGCTGCTTGTGGGCAGGGGGCTGTACAGGAGTTGGCCTGGAAGCAGATCACTCATCTCCCACCTCAGGCACCATCCCCGAGTTAGGGCCAGTCCAGTCCTGGCTCCCCGAAGCCCACCTGCCTGTAGAGAGGCTGGCAGGATTTGGTCCCAGGGGACTGGCTACTTGCCAGAGAGGCCATGGCCCCTCTGGGGCAGCGACAGCAGGGGCACAGCCCTGCCTCTCCTGGGACGCAGGCAGCACGTCAGCGCAGGCCGGGCAGACTTACGGTAGGATGGGCCGGTGCTGTCCTCGATGGTGACAACAAGAGCTGCCTCCTGGGTCATGGCGCCGGTGCTGACGCGGCAGACGTACTCGCCCGAGTCGGCTGCCGAGACCTGGGGGATGCGCAGGCGGGAGCCGGAGACCTGGCGAGGAGAGGGTCCGTGACAGACCAGGACAAACATAGATTCCAAGGCCATTGTGATCACTTCGCCTGTCCCCCTGGATAGCCCAGGCCAGAAACCTGCCCACAATAAATCCTAGAGCAGAGCTTCGAGGAAAACATCCCATCTTGCGTTACAAATTGCCAGTGCCGGGGAATCCACCACGACCCTGGTCAATTGTTCCCATGGTTAATTGCTCTCGCTGTCCACCTTATTTCCAGTCTGAATGTGCCTAGCTTCAACTCCCAGCCACGGGATCATGTCAGACCGTTCACTGCTAGACTGAAGAGCCCGTTATTAAACATTTGTTCTCCGTGTAAATACCTATAGACTGGGATCAAGTCACCCCCTATCCTTCTCTTTGAGCTTTTTGAATCTATCACTATAAACTGTGTTTTCTAACCCTTTAATCCTTCTTGTGGCTCTTTTCTGAACCCTCGCCAATGTCTCAACATCCTTCTTGAATTGTGGGCACCAGAACTGGACCCAGGATGCCAGCAGTGGTCACACCAGTGCCAAGCACAGAGGTAAAATAACCTCTCTGCTCCTACTCGAGATTCCCCTGTTTATGCATCCCAGGATCACATTAGCTCTTTTGGTCACAGCATCGCACTGGGAGCTCATGTTCGGCTGATTATCCACCATGGTCCCCAAATCTTTATCAGAGTCCCTGCTCCCCAGGATAGAGTCCCCCATCCAGTAAGTGTGGCCAGCATTCATTGTTCCTAGATGGATACATTTACATTACCCACATTAAAATGCACATTGTTTGCTTGCGCCCAGTTTACCAAGTGATCCAGACTGCTCTGTCAGTGACCTGGCCTCTTATTTACCACTCCCCCACTATTTGTGTCAGCTGCAAACAAGTAGCAGCCTGCCCTGATTCCCAGTCCACAGCCCCAGTAAGTCCTGAGGCTCCCTGCCCCCGGGGTGGGGAGCGGTGGTGGGACGAGCTGGCATCTGCTGCCATTGCTGCTTCCCTAAGCATCTCACTGCTGCTTGGATTCCCTCGGCTGGAGCGACTCCATCGCCGGCCTCCTCATGCTTGGCAAAGCCCAGAAGCCTGTCTCCCTGCCCGGGGCAGCTCCTCTGTCTGGGAGCCTCTAGACACAGCCCTCCCAGGAGCAGGGCCTGAGGAAACGCTCAGCCCAGCCCCTTGCTTGCTGCCATACCTGGTGACTGGCCGGCAGGGAGCCCCCCCGCTTGTACCACGTGACTCTGGGCTGCGCCTGGCCCACGACGAGGCAGTTCAGGTCCAAGGTCTGTCCCTCGGCGATGGAGGATGAGGAAGACTCGATCCGGACAGGGGGGGCCATACCCGAGGCTGGAAGAGCCGAGGGGGAGGGTTACACTGGGTGCAACATTGCATCACGGTGCCAAGGAGCAAAGGCAGCATTGCCCATCTCCCCAGGCAGGGCCCAGCCATAGCAGGAAGGTTCCCAGCTCCAAAGGATTCCACCCGGGGCCCCCCAGGTGATGGGATGCCCCGTGATGCAGCCAGCATGCCGTGGTTCTTTCCTTGGTCCTATCGCCCCGGCTCCCCAACTTGAGCGAGCCCTCCCCAGCACTCAGAGCCCCGGGAGCCACCCCACATGGTTAACCCAGCACTGGGTCAGGGTCTGTGCCCTCCCACAATGCACTGGGGATAGCCAAGGTGGATCCCAATACCTGCCCTAGGATTATAGCACCCACCTGGCCCCACCCCTCAGCCCACAGTGCCCACCTCACCACACCAGGGGTCTCCGATCCCCCTGGGCTCCTGGCCTGTGCACCCCCATGTGAAGCCCCTGCTATGCCTGGAGCCAGGCCAGGGCCCTGAGCCAATCTCAACAGACATCTCCATGGATGTGGGTAGGATACAATCTGGGAGAGGGTCCTGGGCCCCCAGGGGTCTCTAGCACTGGGTCCATGCCCCTTGTCTGTGTGGGCCCCTGGCACTGAGTCCCATGCCCACTGGCCCCTCCACATGTGGGCCCCACCCTGCCCAGACGTACAGTACGAGGAGCCGGCACTGAGGGGGATGGTGACGATGACGGAAGCTTCCAGGGGGCCGGCGCCGTTGCTGACACGGCAGATGTACTCGCCCGAGTCGGCAGCTGAGACCTGGGGGATGCGCAGGCGAGAGCCGGAGACCTGGTGGGGAGAGAGGGCAGAGGCCATGGGGCATTGAGGAGAACTGTGCTCGGCAGGCAGGGGCACACGGGGAGCTGGGCTCCTTGGGAAAGCCAGCCCTGCCTGTGCGACAAGCCCTTACAAGGCTGGCACGGACTGTCCGAGCCCCACCGTCTCCCAGGCCCCATGCAGCCCGTGGTTCCTCCTGGGGCAGGACTGGAGACACCACGGACTTTTCCAGGCATTTGGTTTCCAAAGCATTTGCTGCCTCTTGTGGGTTTCATTGTCCAAGGACACCAACCTTCTCCCCGTCGCTGCCCCAGCCAGGAAATCCCATGGGTCTGCTGCTCCCAGGAGCATGGGGGAATTTACGGGCCACAGCCATCAATTCCCAGCCCCGTACCTGGCTCCTGGCTGGCAGGGAGTCCCCCCGCCTGTACCACGTGACTCTGGGCTGAGCCCGGCCTGCCACCATGCAGTTCAGGTCCAAGGTCTGTCCCTCGGCGATGGACGCGGAAGAGGTCTCGATCCTCACAGGGGGGGTGACGCCCAGAGCTGGAAGGGGAGCAGAGGCTCAGAATGAGATGGCGAAGGACTCACTGTGCCCTGCCAAGCGATGATCACCCCACAGGGCGCATGAGGCTCCAGCCCAGGCTGGGACATCAGCCAGCTCCCTCCTGCTCCCTGGCCCATTCCAGTGCCCGCAGCCCAGCCCAGACTCACAGTAGGAGGAGCCGGCGCCGCCCTGGATGGTGACGATGAGCGAGGTCTCCTGGGTGATGGCGCCGGTGCTGAAGCGGCAGATGTACTCGCCCGAGTCGGCTGCCGAGACCTGGGGGATGCGCAAGAGCGAGCCGGAGACCTGGCGGGCAGCAAATCACGTGGAGAAAGGGTCCGTGAGAAGAGGGAGTGCTTAGGGAGCTGGCGAGGTCAGTGATCCCTCCACTCCCTTACCCCCCTTTGGCCCCAGGCGACCCCTCCCCGGGCTCTACGCTGTGGGGTGGGGCTGGCTGTTCCCACTGGGTCTCCTGGCAAGACTGCTCAGCCCTGCTCCCTGGAGCTCTTCTGGCCCAGGGGCCCCTCCTCCTCTCACTGAATCTCCACTCACGAGACACCGGAGCCGAGCCCTGCTGCCCGGTCGGGAGGAAACCCCGGGACGAGACCCCCTCCTGGGAGGGCAAAGGGAGTCCAAGGCCCAGGAAACACCCTCTGGAAACGCCCGGCAGGCCCCCCATGTCTCCTACCTGGTGGCCAGCCGGAAGGGAGCCTCCCCGTTTGTGCCATGTGACTCTGGGCTGCACCTGGCCCGCGACGAGGCAGTTCAGGTCCAAGGTCTGTCCCTCGGCGATGGAGGATGAGGAAGATTCGATCCTCACTGGCGGGGTGATGCCTGAGGCTGGAGGGGCCAAGGGCAGAGGGTTGGAGCTGCAGGCTCTGACTCCCTCCCATGGAGAGGAGATGGAGCAGAGCTGTGGGGGCAGGTCTCCCAGGGCTGGGGCTGGATGAGCACTAGCAGGGAGCTCCTGAATGCCCTGTCTGGTCTAGTTCAGGGCTCCAGCCGCTTCCCCAGGGGGCTGTCCCACAACCCACAGCCCTCGCTCTTTGGGAGCTCAGAGCCACCCCATCGATTCTAGTCACCCCGTTGGGGGGCTGAGATCTCCCCTTGAATGGCTGCACCTGCGGGTGCTCAGGGTTGCCCACTAGAGGCACATCTCCAGAGGGCACCGAGCTTCCTCCGCCCTGGGGAAGAGGAGAGCACGGTGGCCATGCACAACTCACGGTAGGAGATGCTGCTGCTCTGCTGGATGGTGACGATGACAGAGGCCTCTTTGTTGCCGGCGCGGCAGACATACTCGCCCGAGTCAACTGCCGAGACCTGGACCAGCCGCAGGTGCGAGCCGGAGAGCTGGGGGGCGGGTCACGGAGAGCCCGGAGTCAGAGAGGGAAGGCCAGGCTGCTGTCCTCTGACCCCAGCCCCGCGGGGATGGAGCTGAGGTGTTTAACCTGCATCACACAGCACGGGGCTGCCTGCCTGGCCTCTGCCAGGTCCCCTGCTGGTCAGCCGGCAGAGCAGGACTCACCCTCCTATCCATGTACGCTCCCACCCCCCAATTCCTCTGCTGCCAGGGATGAGAACGCCACTCCCGGCTCTGCGCTTGCGACTGCCCCAGGACCCCCGTGGAGCCAGCCCGCAGCAGGACAGAGCCCAGCTCATTCCCAGAGCTGCCATTTTCACCCAATAGCCACACCCTTCGGACCCAGGGGAACCTGGACAGAACCTCCCCACTAGCCCAGCCTCGCTCTCCTACCTGGTGATCCGCCGGCAGGGAGCCCCCTCGCTTATACCACGTGACCGTGGCTGGTGCCTGGCCCTCGACGAGGCAGTTCAGGTCCAGGGTCTGTCCCTCGGTGATGGAGGACGATGATTGCTCTATCTGAATTGTGGGGCGGACGCCCAAGGCTGGAAGAGCCAAGAGAAGGGGGTGGGTACAGCTGACAGCAAATTCTCAGGGCATTTCATATCCCCATGCCAAGTGAAGATGGAAATGACTCTGGGGTCCCATGGCCCCAGCCCACCCCCTGCAGGAAATGTTCCCAGAGCTGAACCCCTCCTCTCTCCTCCAAATTCTAAAGGGGACAGCCCCCAACCTGATCCCTGCAGGATGCCCCTGCACTGAAGGCAAGCAGGACGCTGACAGGCTGCGCCTCCTGCTTGGCACGTGGGAGCTCCGTGCTCAGAGGTTCTGTTGCCTGGACTCACAGTAGGAGGATCCGGCGCTGCTGATGGTGACAATGACGGAGGCTTCTTGGACCACAGTGCCGGTGCTGACGCGGCAGACATACTCGCCCGAGTCGGCCGCCGAGACCTGGGGGATGCGCAGGCGGGAGCCGGAGACCTGGCAGGGAAGGAGCCGGGAGAGCGAGAGTCAAGAAGAGAAAGGGACAAACCCCCCCATCTGACATCCAGGCTCTGATAACGTCTCCTCAGGGCAGGAGGGGTGACCCTCCAGCCCCAAGGGCCCATCACACCGGGGCTGCCACGATCCCAGCCTGTTAGCCAGGGCTGTGCCAGTCACCATTGCTAGGAGAGCAACCCAAGTCCCACTGCTCTGCCGCCCTGGGAGCAGCAGTGCATGGTGGGTAGCGCAGGCCGGGTGACAGGAGTATGTATGTGACAGAGTGGGAGTTTCTCATAGTTTCTCATTTTGTATAAGAACATAAGAACGGCCACACTGGGTCAGACCAAAGGCCACTTCCGACAGTGGCCAATGCCAGGTGCCCCAAAGGGAATGAACAGGTAAATGATCAAGTGATCCATTCCCTGTCTAGTGTGTGGGCCTCAGTGACTGAGTGTGACCCTACAGGGGCTATGTTGAAGGGGGCCCTCCAGGGACTGCTCCAGAGTCGTGCGAGAGCACTGGCCTGTGGACCCGTGACAGGTTGTTCCCACACCACGGCAGCACTGGCCTATGGCAGAGTCGGGCCCTTTCCTACTGGAGTCGCCAAGTACTAACCAGGGTACCAAGGTGAGAAACCAGATAACTCTGCAGGGAGATGGACGTTCTCCAGATGTGGGCCCATCTGCAGCAAACAACCCCACCAGACCCACTCTCCCTGGGCCCAAGCAACCCGCAATCATGACCAGTGTGAGTATGTCCTACCTGGTGACTGGCCGGCAGGGAGCCCCCCCGCTTGTACCACGTGACCGTGGCTGGTGCCTGGCCCGCGACGAGGCAGTTCAGGTCCAGGGTCTCTCCCTCAGCGATGGAGGATGAGGAAGACTCGATGAGGACAGGGGGCTCGACGCCCGAGGCTGGAGGAGCCGGGAGGATGGGGGTTAGAGCTGGGGGAGAGGTCCCCTCACATAGCAGAGGAATTGGAGATAGAAACGTCCTGCCAAAGCGGCTAGTCCACGCCCAGCCCCCGTGGCCAGAGCAGGAGCTGTCAGCAGAGTGCGGATTGCTGAGGGTCTGGCTTTCCGGAGAGGCCAAGGAGGCTGACAGGCTGCGCCTCCTACTTGGCACGTGGGAGCTCCGTGCTCAGAGGTTCTGGCCTCACGGCCAGCAGCCTCTGCTCCCAGGCACCGGGCCGTGACGTGGAGGGACAGGGAACAGCGCTGGCCAAACGGGGAACTCAAGGCAGGTTCCACAGGGAGGGGAAGTAACTTGCCCCAGTCACGCAGCAAGCTAGGGCAGAGGTGGGGCTAGAACCCAGGTCTCCTGAGCCCCCTCTCCTGGAGCATTGGCTTCCCTCCAGAAGCACAAACGGGCCTCCCTTTCCCTCTGGGGCGCGAAGGGAGATCAGCACCGCAGCTCATTTGCTCCTCAGCCTCTGCTGAGCCTGCCGCCCCCGGGGCATGGGTGCCAATCAGGATGGCGGTTTCCATGATGTGGGCACCTCCCTACTAGATGCTGGCTGGAGACCCCCTGGCCCAGTGGTGGTTAGCCTGTTTCATGGCCACGGCCAGCCCGGAAGGAGATTTCTTCCACTCCCCACTGCTCTGCTCATCCCCTGGGAGAAAAGAGATGTCTTGGCCTCCCCCTGCAGGGCCTCCTTGGCCCCGCTCCCTCCCGCCCTGTGCATCCCAGCCGGCACTGCCGGGCCCAGCTGCCAGCAAGGTGGAGGAGCAGCTGCCCTGAACCCGAAGGCCAGAGGTCACCCCTGAGCCAGGGTTTCCAGGCCAGCCCAGGGCTGCATGACAGGCACTGCCTTCACTTACAGTGAGGTGAGCCGGTGGCGTGGTGGATGGTGACAATGAATGAGGCCTCTTGGATGGCAGCGCCGGTGCTGACGCGGCAGACGTACTCGCCCGAGTCGGTCACCGAGACCCGGACCAGCCGCAGGTAGGAGCCGGAGACCTGGCGGGGAATGGGGCGGGAAAGCAATGGGGCTTTGTGAGAGGAGAGAATGGAACTGGCAAGCGGAATGGAGCCGCAGGGGAAGCTAACCCCATGCCCGCGTCCCTCAGCCAAGGCAGCCTCTCCCCAGCGCGTTGGGAAAAGGACTAGCCGGGGTGGGGGGTGGGCCCGCCTCTCAGGGATTCTCCAGCGTTCAGCTAAGAGAGTCAGTCTCTTGCTGTGAAGGTTGCACAGAAAATCCTGAAAGCACGACCTGAGTGCAACCGAGGCAGGGTCGGCCCGAGTGTGCTGGGAGCCTGAGCAGCGCCAGCTCCAGGCACCAGCTGACCAAGCACATGCTTGGGGCGGCCAGGCTTGGGGCGGCCAGTCTTGGGGCGGCCCTCAGGGGTTTTTTTGTTTTGTTTTTTAAAACACACTTCGGCACGGGGGCGCTCTTGGGAGGGGTGTGTTTATTTTAGCTGGGCGCTGTGGGGGAGGTGTTGCGGCGGGCTCGGGGGGTTGTTGCAGCGAGGTGGCGCGGGCATGCCGCCCTCCCACCGGCGTTCTGCCTGGGAGATCGGGGCCACGGGCATGCCGCCCTCCCACCGGCGCTCTGGCCGGGAGATCGGGGCCGCGGGCATGCCGCCCTCCCACCGGCGCTCTGGCCGGGAGATCGGGGCCACGGGCATGCCGCCGTCCCACCGGCGCTCTGGCCGGGAGATCGGGGCCACGGGTATGCTACCCTCCCGCTGGCACTCTGGCCGGGAGATCGGGGCCGCGGGCATGCTACCCTCCCGCCAGCGCTCTGGCCGGGAGATCGGGGCCGCGGGCATGCCGCCCTCCCACCGGCGCTCTGGCCGGGAGATCGGGGCCACGGGCATGCCGCCGTCCCACCGGCGCTCTGGCCGGGAGATCGGGGCCACGGGCATGCTGCCCTCCCGCTGGCACTCTGGCCGGGAGATCGGGGCCGCGGGTATGCCACCCTCCCCGCCGGCGCTTTGGGTGGGAGAGGTGCGGGGGGTGGGGAGGTTGTTGCGGCGGACACTGGGGGGGTTGTTTTTTTTATTTCGGTGGGGCGGCGCTTGGGGTTGTTTTTTTTTTGCTTGGGGCGGCAAAAAAGTTAGAGCCGGCCCTGAGCCTGAGACACTCCATCATGCCGGGGGCACCTCCACTCAGCGGCCAGGCTGCCGCTGCCCCGTTAGCTCCATGACAGCATGGCAATCTGGGCTGGCCTTTCCCCGGCTGTGTGGGTCGGGGGCTGGGGAAGAATGTGTCACCCTCCACCCAGACATGGCCGGGGAGCGGGGCTGGGGGTACCGCTGATTTGATTTTCCTGAGGGGGCACTAGGGAAGGGCTGCCCAGGGAAATGGGTGTGACACTGCACCCCATATTCTTCATAGAGATATTATAAGATTATGGCATAATGATGATGTATTTTATGCAAGATAAGTCACGTGAGATATCACTGGAACGGTTATGATTTACTGAATATCATTATCCTGTTTGTATGCATGTGTCATTTTTGTATCTGAAGTTAGGAATATTGACTATGCATCTGTATCACAAATGTGTTTACACCTGGGGAACGCCCATGACAAGATGCTTTCATTCTGAAAAGCTGGGTGGAGAAGGGCCAGTAGAGAAAACAAGAGGCCTTAGAAGCTTATTTCCCATCTGGGGAGCCTTCCTGAGGAGGCTGCAGACAGCCTCCGAGTAATGGCTGCTGTGACACTACAGGGACATGTAACCAGGTCACTGGTGCTGGACTCCATCTTGGGACATCAGTATTTTTCCACTGACTGGGATGGGAACCAAGCTTTGAAACAAAGGGTTCCCGCCACATGCAAAACTATATAAGGCAGGGCAGTGACATCATCATGGGTCTTCACAGACTCCCCACCCAAAGAGACTCCTGGAAACAACTGAGGAACAAAGACCGACCTGGGGGAAGTGCTGGAGCCAGGCTAAAGGGATTTTTGGCCTGTGAATGGGACACCTGGGGATTCCAATCTGTAAATTAGTGCAGCTTGCCCCTTAGGAATCTGCAGCCGGCTTGTATCATCACTTAGGGTGAGGATCTGCTATTCAGATCCAAACTCTTTAGCATATTAATCTTAGTGTGTGGCTTCTGTTTATTTGCTAGGTAATCTGCTTTGATCTGTTTGCTATCCCTTATATTCACTTAAAATCTATCTTTTTGTAGTTAATAAACTTGGTTTTGCTTTGTTTAAAACCAGTGTGTGGGATTCATAACTCGGGGCAGAAAGCTATTGTATATTCCTCTCCACATTGCGGGAGGGGGCGATTTCATGAGCTTACACTGTACAGGTCCCTGTGCAGCACCAGACGGTATCATTTGGGGATTACACTCCAGAGGGGATGCGTGCCTGAGTAGCTGGTAAATTCCCTAGTTGGACCCTTCCCATGCAGGGCTGGTCACAGCATCTGCATGTAACTGCAGCGGGGTGTGTCCCTACCTGTATTGGGCTGGGCAGCTTGTCACAGCAGTGCAGTATGAAGGGAGCCCAGGCTGGTGGGTCGGGGGGCTCAGTGGTACCCCAGTTCGAGGCGCCACCCCAGAGGGAACCTGTCACAATGGTAACCTCCCCCTCCATGGTGCCACACCTCTTGGGGCAGGGTTCTGGAGAGACTCTACCGGAAGCATGAGGAGGAGCAAGGTATTGTGGGTAAGCTGGATGCTGGTGCAGGGAGCCAGGTGCTACAGTCCTGGGAGGCAGCGCTGTGGAGTTACTGGTTCCCCAAGGAACCCCCAAGCAGCTACTGCTGAGGCCTGGGCATTTCAGCCGAGCTCCACACCAGAGCTGGCACAGGCCAAAGCGCCAGCACCAGCCCACTATGGTCCCACATGGCCCCCTACCTGGTGGCCGTCCGGCAGGGAGCCCCCTCGCTTGTACCACATGACTGTGGCTGGTGACTGTCCCGGGACGAGGCAGTTCAGGTCCAAGGACTGTCCCTCAGTGACGGCAGAGGAGGAGGACTCGATCTGGATGGGGGGAGCTGGAAGGGCAGACGGGGAGGGGTAGAGCCAAGATCGGAGCATCACCAAAAGCCAGGCTGGAGCAGCGCTGGCTGGGGGAGGGGTAAGAACCCTCAAGTGATTTGTAAAGCAATGGAAATGACCTGCCCGGGCCGCAGCCCCACAGGGTCAGAGCGCAGCTCTCCAGGGCTGGCAAGGCAGCTGCACGGGCCTCAGGGCAACACCAAGGGGAAAGAGGGCAGCCCACGGCCCACCCTTCACCCTCCAGTGCAGATCCATTGGGGTGGTCTCCTGCCCCCAGAGATCAGCAGAAACTTCCAGACTCCCCCCACAACAGCAACCCCTATGCTGCCTGGTCGTGCCACTGCAAGGCTGGTTTCCTTGGGGAAAGCACCCAGGGCAATGTCCGTGAGAGCAGATCCCTGTGGCATACTCCCTGCAGCCTGCACCTGTCTGCACTGGCTCCTCCACTCACCTGTGGAAGGGGAATGGCCCCGAAACCTGCCCTGTGCAGGGGGCAGGGTGTGGAGGGCAGCATCTGCAAGGGGCAAGGCAGGGTCTGGAAAGCACATCCCCTGGGGCCTCAGCGGGTGAGAGCCATCCCTCACGCAGGGATGCCAGCGCATCGCCCACAGGGACCCCTGGTACCAGGGGAGCAAGCGCAGGGAGCTCCTGCCCCCAGGCCAGCCAGCACACACAGCTCAGACTTACCGTGTGGGGAGCCGTGCTGGACAGTAACTGGGATGGAGGCCTCGCGGGGGCTGCCACCGATGCTCACGCGACAGACGTACTCGCCCGAGTCGGCCGCTGAGATCTGAGAGATGCGCAGGCGGGAGCCGGAGACCTGGCAGGGAGGGAATTCAAGGGGGAAGAGAAGGAAACAGCCCTGAGCTTAACCCTCAGCCCCACTGTGTCCCCTGGAGATCCCAGGGACTCGCTGGCCCACAGCCTGAACTGTTGGCCTCTCATTTCTGCACCCTCCCGTCTCCCTGTTCTCCGAGAATGACAAAGCTGCCCGCCTGCCCTGGGAGAAGGAAAAGCCTCCTTGGGATCCATGAGCATCTGTGCGAGGACCCGAGGGAGCCCACCCACGGGCTCTGCAGTGCCACAGGCCCACCCCAGCTGGTGTGAACCGCTGCAGCTCCACAGCTGTCCATGGAGTCACACTGATTTCCTACAGCTGTACCTGGTGTCTGGCCGGCAGGGAGCCCCCCCGCTTGTACCACATCACTGTGGCTGGCGCCAGGACCGTGACGAGGCAGTTCAGATCCAGGGTCTGTCCTTCGGCGATGGAGGACGACGAGGCCTCGATCTGGATCGGGGGCGCCCGGCCCGAGGCTGGAAGAGCCAGGACAGGGTACAGAATCCCCGGGTTAATCGGCTTAGCATGGCTCAAGGGCTCGGAGTTCATTTAGGGCACACAATGCAGCCCGCCCGCCCTCATGTCTAGCTACTGCAGCCTAGCATGGAACTGTTCATCGTTAGCGTTCTCTGCAGGGACAGGCCTCACGTGCCAGGAGCTGCACAGCCACAGAGCGGAGAGGTGGGCCCGGAACTCAAAATGCTTAGCAAGGGCTCCTTTTCGTGCAGACCCCCGGAGGGGGCTGGCTGTGCTGGGGTCTCGCAGGCCAACAGCTGGAGATGCTTGGCCTTTTCAGGCTGATCTCATCTATTTACTCCCCCCAGGTTGACCTCCTGCTTGGTCACTTATTTCAAATGCCGCAGTACCAAGAACCTCCCCGGTGAAGAGGCTGAGAGGTGGGATCATGGCAGCCTGAGCTGGGAGCCACTCTCTGTGATCAGTGCTGGGCCAGATGCCAGCGACCCTACCACTGGCATGCTGCCAACTCCAGGTGGGCCTCAGGGCTGCGAGTCGTGCCCACGCTTTCACACAAGCATCTGTGCCATCAGGTTTTACTAGCATGAGCTCAAATGTCCACCCAGCCACTCGCAGGGGGAGACTGAGCTGAGCTCCTTCAACATTCGCCCCCAGAGCCAAGTCACACAGCCTTAGCTCCACCAATCGGGAGCAGAGGGACACCACCACATGACCTATCAGGCCCGGCACGACTAAGCAAGGCAGCTCTAAATACTTGCCAGTCTCACTTCTTACCCTGCCGGGGGCATTCTGTACCAGCCCCAGAGTGACTCCAGGCTGCGCCAGTGCCAACAGTTAATACCCCAGCAGCCACCCCAGGGCAGGGGTCGACAGCCGAGCTGGGCTACTGTGACAATGCCCGATTGGGGCCCCGCAGGGATCGAACCGGGGTCTTGGGACATCACAACAGGACAATCAACTGCTTGAGCTAACAACCCAGAGTCCGCAGCTTGGGGGGGACAGCGCACCTGGAAAGCTCTTCACTGCTCTGGACACTAGGGGGAGGCAGGACTGCACGCCTGGGGTCCGCTCTCCATACACTGAGCACGGGCTAGTTTGCAGGATCCGTGCAGAGCCCTTTCTTGGGGGCAGCCCCCCAGCTGCTTCCCCCTCCTCTTAGCCCAGGCTAAGGGAGCAGATTTTCTGTGGGAGCCTCTTGGTAAAGTCCTGGCAGCACCAACAGCTGGAGAGAAGTTGCTGGAGCTGAAAGGCAGGGGCCTTGCCCTGGGCCGGGACACACACACCAGCTGGCTGGCACGTGCCACAGCATCTGGCAGGGCAGCCCTGCACGTGGCTCCGTCGGCCGGCACATGGTTAGCAGTGAAAGCCCGTCCCTGGGCCCCTACCTCGTAGCACCACCACCTCGATCCTGGCGCTGCCGACACCGGCTGGGCTGGTGCCGATGCACAGGTAGACCCCGCTGTCAGCGGCCGCGATGGAGGGGATCACCAGAGTGGCGATGTCGGTGTGCTCTGAGCGGGACTGCAAACACAGCAAGGGAGCAGTCAGGGCTCGGGTCCCAAGAGCATACACTCCAGGTGTGCAGGGAGAGGGGAGCTCCTGGGACCCCATCCCCATTGTGCGGGTCAGCAGCAGGCCCCACTGACCAGACCATTAATTAGTGCCCAGAAGACAGCACAGCAGCTGAGCGGGAAAGGGGCTGCTGGGTGGTCACCTTGGTTACTGGTGATTTGTCTGGGTGGTACAGGGGGGTGGCACTGCACCCTGGAACCCCCATATTCACCCGTCAAATAATTATGATCTATTTCATACAAGCATGCTGTGACGTTTCACTCCATATTCTTTATGAAAATATGCTTCTGATGAGAATATGATGTAACTGAGATATACTTTATGCAAGATGGCTCATGTGAGATATCACTGGAAAGGTTATGATTTACTGAATGTGATTATCCGGTATCATTTGTGTGCCTGCATCATTTCTGTGTCTGACGTTAGGAACAGTGACTCTGTATCTGTATTTCAACTCTGCTACTTTGGGTGACACCCACTGCTAACACTTCAGGTTCAACAATGGAAAAGCCAGACAGGGCGGATGGCCCATCAGCAAGGACAATGGACTGTGAAAACTGGGCATTCCTGCGGAAGCTCCATATTGCCACTGACTCATGCACGCGGTGATATTACAGAGTCAGACGGTCTTGTCACCTGACACTGAACATTACCTGGGACTGCTTGTAACTTTCCACTGGAAGGGAAGGGGGATCAAGTTTGGAACCAAAGGATTCCTGCCTTATGCAAATCCTATTTAAGGGTGGGAAGGAAGGCAAATCATAGAATATCAGGGTTGGAAGGGACCTTAGGAGGTCATCTAGTCCAACCCCCAATGGGACCCCTCCTCTCCATGGCCTGTCTGCCCAAGAAGAAAGACTGCAAAAGCCACCTGAAGAGAAGGCGGGGTGGGGGCAGGGGGGGTCCAGACTGAGACAGGGGTCCAATGTGAAAAGAAATATAACTGGAACTCTGAACCACAGAAACTTTGCAACCTGCTTAAAATAACATTTAGGGTAAGAAATTACATTGTGCAACCTGTTTCTTAAGTATATTGAGCTTAGCTTGCGCACTTTGGTTTATTTGCTCAGTAATCTGCTTTGTTCTGTCAGTTATCACTTATATTCACTTAAAATTCACCTTTTGAAGTTAATAAACTTATTTCTTGTTTATAATATAACCCAGTTTTTGTAATTTCTAACTGGGGGGGGGGGAGAGAAGTTGTGCATATCTCCTTCCACATTGAGGGTGGGGGCGAATTTCATAACACCTTTGGGTCTGTACCCCTTAAAGGGCGTGGGCACCAGTGTTGGGGTGAGCCCCTAGGGCTGAATCTTCCCAGAGCGGACCTCTATCTCTCTGTGCAGCGGGGCGTGGCCCTGCCTGCGTGCTCGGCTGGAAGAGGCTTGTGAGCCTCGCCCAGCAAGGCCAGGTAAAGGGGACCCAGGCTGGCAGAACAGGCTGACTCATTGGCATCCCAGCACATCTGGTGACACCCCAAAGGACCCAAACCTGTCACACATGCCACGTAAAATATCATATGAAAGCTCATGATCTGCTGAAACCCACTGTTCTGTCCAAACCTGTATATCGTTAATGTGTACGAAGTGATGAGATTTTGCTGTATGGCTGTTACTGAAATGTGTTGTGAGTCTGAGAGTCCATTGCTAGGTGGTGACCCACGCCCTGGGGAGTGTTATGCGACAATTCATTAACAGGGGAATTGTAAACAAGGGATTTATAATACTTGTAAGAGGGCTGCACAAGCATCACACAATGTGACTCAGCAAAGCCCGCCAGGACATGTCTGGGCTAGTGTTTTCCAGGCACATGGACTGAGGATATAAAACGGGACAGTGGCATCATTCTTTCGTCTTTCTCCTCCCCACCTCCGCTGGAAGCAACAAGAACGCTGGGAAGACAAAGACTTCAGCTGAGGAGACTGGCCCCAGGCTCAAGGGAGAAGCCTGTGTATTAAGAATTGTATCATCCAGTGGGGTGACAGAACTGCTTGATCCAAATACTGCCTAGTGTAATAAGGTTTCAGATCTCGAGTGCGAGCTTACCTTTTATTTTCTTTGGTAACTAGCTCTGACCTTTTGTGCCTACCACTTATAATCACTTAAAATCAATCTTTCTGCAGTTAATAAATCTGTTTTATATTTTACCTAAAACGGAATGTTTTGCTTCAAGTGCTTGGGAAATCTCAGCTCAGTTACAAAGGCTGGTGCGTGTCCTCTCCACATTGAGGGAGGGGTGCACTGGGGAATAAACGTACACTGGCCAGGTACAGTTCTGGGGTGCAAGGCTGGGGAGCTGGAGGGAACGGGCTGGTGCCTTTCTCTGTGTGATTCGTGAGTGGCTCAGGGAGCATTCATGCAATCTGGCTGGGTGTGGGGCTCCACATGCTGATGGCTGAGTGATAACAGTGCCCAGAAGGATCTGCTGCTTGTCACTAGCAAAGCATTGTGAGACAGCCCAGGCTGGAGAGTTAAGGGGGCACAGTGGTACCCAAGTTCCAGGTTGTACCCCAGTGATCCCATAGGGTTGCCAGGCATCTGGTTTTTGACCAGAATGCGCAGTTGAAAAGGGACCCTGGAGGCTCCAGTCAGCACCAGTGACTGGGCCACGAAAAGTCTCGTCGGCAGCACAGTGGGACTAAGGTAGGCTCCCTGCCTGCCCTGGCTCCACGCGGCTCCCGTAAGCAGCCGGCATATCCGGCTCCTAGGCACAGGAGCAGCCAGGGGGCTCTGCGCACTGCCCCCGCCCTGAGTGCCAGCTCCGCAGTTCCCATTGGCTGGGAACCACAGCCAATGGGAGCTGTGGGGGCGCCACCTGCAGGCGCGAGCAGCACATGGAGCTGGGAGCAGCCTGAGGTAAGCACTGCCCGAGCAGATCAGAACCCCCTCTTGCACTCGAACTCCCTCCCAGAGCCCACACCCCATCCTGCACCTCAAACCCCTCATCCCTGGCCTCACCTCAGAGCCCACACCCCCACCCGGAGCCCTCATCCCCTCCACACCCTAACCCCCTGCCCCAGCCCAGTGAAAGTGAGTGAGGGTGGGAGAGAGCAAGCCACCGAAGGAGGGGGAAATGTAGTGAGTAGGGGGTGGGGCCTCGGGGAAGGGGCGGGGCCTCAGGGGAAGGAGCAGGGCTAGGGTGTTTGGTTTTGTGTTTCCGAGAGCCACCCAAGATAAGCGCCGCCCGGCTGGAGCCCGCACCCTGAACCCTCTTCTGCACCCCAACCCCCTGCCCCAGCCCGGTGAAAGTGAGTGAGGGTGGGGGGATGGAGGGAGCAGGGGGATGGAGTTAGCAGGGGGAGGGCCTCAGAGAAGGGGTGGGGCCTCAGGGCAGGGGGTGGAGCAAGGGTGTTCGGTTTTGTGCGATTAGAAAGCAGGCAACCCTATGATCCCATCACAGGGGGACCCAGTGTGGTTCCCATCAGAGGGGCCGGAGTGGGAGGGGGATCCTGGGCATGGTGAGCTGCATCCTGCTTGTTCTGGGGCTTAGGCCGCTGGTGGGGGTGTCAGTGGGCTCTCCTGGGCTAGCCCACTGCACAGCAAGGATCTCCTGCCAGCCTGGGCTGGGTGGTATCAGGACAGGGGCCAAATCACCCCCCTCCTCAGGAAGCAGTGGTGCCCATGAACCCATGGCCGGGGCACTCTGTGCTGGAGCTAACAGAGCGGCTGCCCACACGCTGTGATCCCCAGCGCCCCGGGCCAGTGAGGGAGGAGCAGCCATCAGGCAGAGCCGGCAGGAAGCTGGGGCCCAGCCCAGCCAGCCATGCCAGGCACAAGAGCAAGCGAGCTACCTGCCAGAGCTCCTGGCCCTGCTGCTGTATCTGCTCCAGGCTGGTGCCTTGGAAGTGAAGGAAACCGTAGGCAGCGAGAGCCTGGCAGAAAGAGGGCGGCAGCGTGACAGAGCGACAGCAGCCAGTGCGGGGTGCGTGTGCCCACGGGCATGACCGCGGCTGTGCGTGAGAGTCTGCAAGGCCCCTCCTGCACCCAGCCTGTCCGGTGGGAAGCGGGTCCCTTGTGGGAACAGGGCTGGGAGCTGGCACCAGCAACAAAGCCTGAGACCCCCGGGGCCCTAGGTCCCGGCCAAGGAGCCAGACCAGCCTGGCTCAGCCCAAAGGCACTGAGACAGAGCCTGAGCCCCTGCCCATGGGGACAGTCCCTGCTGCCTTTGCTCCTGCCCCTACGACATGGGACACGTGCCCGATGGGGCTGGACTGGGCTCTGGCCCTGGCCGAGTTGGGGAGGCCCCTGCCCATTGAAGTCCCTACCCAGGGACTGGGAGAACCAATGGGCTGCCTGCATCTGGCCTTGTTTGGGCATAAGCTGCAGCCCCATTGGCTCCTATCCAGCCACGCCGCCGCCCCCTGGCCCAATACGTCCAGCTCCCTACGGCCGGAGCCCTGGCAGCTTGGCTGGCTGTCACCGAGGGACGCACCTGCCGGGTTCCCCAAGGCACGAGAAACGGACAAGAGGCAACTTCTGAAGAGACACGAAAAGAACCTTACGGAGAGCTTCCGCGCCAGCGTCACCGGCTGGACCCACGGCACCATCCCCAACCTGCCAGGCCCCTCGCCCCAACCCACGGCACCATCCCCAACCTGCCGGACCCCTCGCCCCAACCCACGGCACCACCCCCAACCTGCCGGGCCCCTCGCCCCAACCCACGGCACCACCCCCAACCTGCCGGGCCCCTCGCCCCAACCCACGGCACCACCCCCAACCTGCCGGGCCCCTCGCCCCAACCCACGGCACCACCCCCAACCTGCCGGGCCCCTCGCCCCAACCCACGGCACCACCCCCAACCTGCCGGGCCCCTCGCCCCAACCCACGGCACCACCCCCAACCTGCCGGACCCCTCGCCCCAACCCACGGCACCACCCCCAACCTGCCGGGCCCCTCGCCCCAACCCACGGCACCACCCCCAACCTGCTGGACCCCTCGCCCCAACCCACGGCACCACCCCCAACCTGCCGGGCCCCATGACCCAACCCACGGCACCACCCCCAACCTGCCGGGCTCCATGACCCAACCCACGGCACCACCCCCAACCTGCTGGACCCCTCGCCCCAACCGACGGCACCACCCCCAACCTGCCGGGCCCCATGACCCAACCCACGGCACCACCCCCAACCTGCCAGGCCCCTCACCCCAACCCACGGCACCATCCCCAAACTGCTGGGCCCCTCGCCCCAACCCACGGCACCACTCTCAACCTTCCAGGCCCCACACCTCGACCAACAGCACCCATCCCCCAACCTGCCAGGCCCAACCCCCAACCCACGGCACCCACCCCGAGGTCTGTAGGCTTGGGTATGTTACCTGGGGCGGGAGGCTGCCCCCTTGCTTCTCCCAGGTGATGGTGGCGGTGGGGGAGCCGGCAACCCTGCAGTACAGTCTCACTGTGCTGCCCTCCTGCACCTCTGTCTGCGCCGGGCTCACCTGCACCTGCGGCACACTGGCACCTGCAAAGATCATAGAATCATAGAATCATAGAATCTCAGGGTTGGAAGGGACCTCAGGAGGTCATCTAGTCCAACCCCCTGCTCAAAGCAGGACCAACCCCAACTAGATCATCCCAGCCAGGGCTTTGTCAAGCCTGACCTTAAAAACCTCCAAGGAAGGAGACTCCACCACCTCCCTAGGTAACCCATTCCAGTGCTTCACCACCCTACTAGTGAAAAAGTTTTTCCTAATATCCAACCTAAACCTCCCCCTCTGCAACTTGAGACCATTACTCCTTGTTCTGTCATCTTCTACCACTGAGAACAGTCTAGATCCATCCTCTTTGGAACCCCCTTTTAGGTAGTTGAAAGCAGCTATCAAATCCCCCCTCACTCTTCTCTTCTGCAGGCTAAACAATCTCAGTTCCCTCAGCCTCTCCTCATAAGTCATGTGCTCCAGCCCCCTAATCATTTTTGTTGCCCTCCGTTGGACTCTTTCCAATTTATCCACATCCTTCTTGTAGTGTGGGGCCCAAAACTGGACACAGTACTCCAAATGAGGCCTCACCAGTGCCGAATAGAGGGGAATAATCACGTCCCTCGATCTGCTGGAATAATCACGTCCCTCGATCCAGCGGGTTAGAGCTGCGGGAGGTCCCGTGAAAGCCCTGGCTGGGTCATAGCAGGGCCAGCCTGGCAAGTGTGACGCCACCCATCTCCCACTCCACCCTGCCCTTCCCGATGGCACCTCTCCACCCTTTGCAGCCAGAGGGGGGTGGCCCAGAGTGAGACACTCAGTGACCTGCCAGCCTGGCACGAGGGAATGGGGGACACAGCATCCAACCCTGCAATCCTTCCACCACTCCGCCCGCCCCTGAACCCACCGCACGCTGTCCGTGGCACACGCTGACTGTCCGTCCCTGCCCCTGCCACACGCTGACCGCCCATCCCTGCCCCCACCACACGCTGTCCATGGCACACGCCGACTGCCCATCCCTGCCCCCGCCGCATGCTGTCCGTGGCACATGCTGACCGCCCGTCCCTGCCCCCACCACACGCGGTCCGTGGCACATGCTGACCACCCGTCCCTGCCCACACCACACGCGGTCCGTGGCACATGCTGACTGTCCGTCCCTGCCCCCGCCGCACGCTGACCGCCCGTCCCTGCCCCCATCACACGCTGTTCACGGCACACGCCGATTGCCCATCCCTGCCCCCGCCACACGCTGTCCGTGGCACACGCTGACCACCCGTCCCTGCCCCCGCCACATGCTGTTCATGGCACACGCTGACCGCCCATCCCTGCCCCCGCCACACGCTGTCCATGGCACACGCTGACCGCCCGTCCCTGCCCCCGCCACACGCTGTCCATGGCACACACTGACCGCCTGTCCCTGCCCCCACCACAGGCACACACTGACCGCCCGTACCTGCCCCCGCCATATGCTGTCCGTGGCACACGCTGACCGCCTGTCCCTGCCCCCACCATACGCTGTCCATGGAACATGCTGACCACCCGTCCCTGCCCCTGCCGGACTCTGTCCATGGCACATGCTGACCGCCCCTCCCTGCCCCCGCCGCACGCTGTCTGTGGAACATGCTGACCGCCCGTCCCTGCCCCCGCCACACGCTGTCCACGGCACACCCTGACCGCCTGTCCCTGCCCCCTCTGCACGCTGTCCGTGGCACACGCTGACCGCCCGTCCCTGCCCCCGCCACACGCTGTCCACGGCACACACTGACCGCCTGTCTCTGCCCCCACCACAGGCACACACTGAACGCCTGTCCCTGCCCCCACCATACGCTGTCCGTGGCACACGCTGACCGCCCCGTACCAGAAGGTTCAAACGTCCCTGCTCTAACCAGTAGCCCATCTTTCATCCCTGCTCCCACTGTTGCTGCTCTTGTCCATGATAAGAGGCCAAAGTGCTGGAGCCTGTGCAGCACTTGGTGTGTGGAGCCGGTGCCCGGTGCAGCCCCCGGCCGGCGAGAGCTGGGGTTACTTCTGGGGTCCTGCTGCAGCTGCTTTGGCCTGGGGGTGCAGAGCTCCATCGAAGGGCTGGTCTCCTCGCACGACCCCTGGCTGGAGCAGGCTGGGTGAGATCTCTGGGCCACGCCAGAGCGTACGTACTGTGCACTTGTAGGAAGGCCCGGGCCACGTGCTGCCCAGCGCTGCTGCGAACACGGCACAGATACTCCGCCTCATCTGAGGGCTCCACAGCGGGGAAGCGCAGGGTCCCTCCCTGGATCACGGCCTTGCGGGACATGACGCCAGCCTGTCCTCCTGCAGTGAGCCAGACCAGGAGAGAGACCGCAGTTAATGTCCCGTCTCCCAGCACCCCAGCCTTGCACACCCTACCTCACCCCCACCCGGGGCCAGGGGCCCAGAGAGCAGCTGGGCTCACAGTCCGTGGCCGGCCTGGTCACGCATCCCCCGGGGCCAGGGGCCCAGAGAACAGCCCCTAGCAGCCCATGCTGGGCAGCTGGAGCCCGTCACTGCAACACAATGGGGTACATGGCAGCATGTCGCCATCTAGTGGCCAGCTCCAGTGACTACAACAGCCTGCTGTCTACTCAAAGCTGATGGAGAGACTCCTCTGGCTCAGGTGGGGACAGGGGGGTTCCTCGTCCCATGTTCAAACCCCTCTGTCTCCTGCTGATGCAGTCAAAGGCATGGGCAGCAGGTGAACACCCCTCCCCTCCTTCAGGGAAGCCAGCCCACAGCCCCACCCCTTCTGCTTGAGGCCCCGCCCCAGCCTTGAGCCCTCCCTCCTCTCCTCCCCATGGCCGGAGGATCCCCTGCTGGCTTCTGGGAGAGGGGGAGCGAGGGCGGGGCCTCGGGGCGGAGCCTGGGTTACGGGAGGCTTAGCATCCCCTGGTCTTCGATACCTGCTGCCCATGGCCACAGTCAATGGGATCTAGCGGTTTGCAGAGCGTCTCTCGTCTCCTCCATCTGCCTCGTCCCAGCCCTGGGTCTCCGAGTGGCCAGGTGAAAACGGAACCCCGGCAGGCAGGAGGTATGGGCCAGGATGGGGAAGTGCTGACAGCCCCATCCCCACGGCTCCCCCGGTGTTCCCCGCCCGGCCAGAAGCGGGTCTGCCGCACCTACCGATCCACTCCAGGGTGGGCGGGGGGCTCCCGGTGGCAATGCAGCGGAACTCAGCCGGCTGGCCTGGCTGGACCGTCAGCTGCGCTGGCTCGATGGTGGCCATGGGCAGGACGGCGGTGGCAGCTGCGGCAAGATGTACGGCGGGTTAATCACTTTGTAATGGCAGGAAACCTCGAGAGCCCTGTGGCAGGGGCTGCAGTCTCCTAGACCTGCTGCCTACTCAGGGCACCCCAGGGCTGTATGGGCCCCAGGCCTGGCTACCTGGGGCCTCCCAGCTCTCATCTCCAGTAACACTGGCCCCAGAAGACTGAGCAGAGGCCATGTCCTGGCCGGGTGGCCCCTGTTCTACCCTGGAGAACAGCATATCGTCCGTAATGGACCACAGCCAAGTGTGCAGTTTAGAGCAGGCCCTAGGTTGCTCTAACCAGCACCCAGGGGCAGGACTGAGAATTAGGAATCCAGACAGAACTGACTCCCTGAGAGTCTCCCTCAAGTGCTGAGTACAGCTGAGAGCCTGAGTCTTGGCACCTGCAGTGACTCGGCTGGGATCCCCCACTTTGGGACCAGATTGCTGCCCCTGAGGCCAGCGTGGGGAGCAGCTCGTGGGATGTTAAGGAAACAAGCCTGAAGCCCCCCATGCAAGCAAAGGCCAAGGCAGGAGGTGTCTCTCCCTGGAGCCCAAAGCAGGTGGGCCCAGGACAGCGAACCCAGCCAGGTGTATCACCCCCGTGCCGTGCGGCGCTGTGCCATGGGCTGGTCTTCAGAGAGCCGAGGGGCCAGGAAGCCACAGAGAGAAGGTGTTGCTCTGAACACCGGGCAGCTCCCAGAGCCCCACTCAACCTGCTCCGACAGCTGCCCCTGCTGGCATTTGTGCCATCTCCAGCCCAGCGCCACTCACAGGAGAAGAGGCCACGCGGGGACCTGCTCACCGTGACACACAGGAGCCCAGTACACATCACTGACCTCTGGGGTCTAACCCAGCCCTGATTACTGTGGCCAGAGGAACTGGGCTGCCCCAGGCATGGTGTCCTCAGGGCTGGATTAACCTTTTGTGGGCCCCGGCCCCGCGCTCCACCCCAAGACCCCAACCCCTGCTCTGATCTGAGGTCCTGCCCCCTTCAGCCTCTTCCCTGAGGCCCCACCCGCCACTCGCACAGGGGGGCATGGGGCGGAGAGGCACAAACAGCAGCAACGCCACCCTGTCATGCTGCGGGGGAGAGCAAGCGAGCGCAGGCCCCCCCCCCCCCCGCCCTGAGTGGGAAGCCACGGCACAGCGCTGGGCGTGCAACACCAGGCCAACTTACAGGGTCTGTGGCCTTCCAAGACTTCGATGGGTCCATAAAACATCTGAGTCTTAGAAAGGGCTGCAAACAAATCACAGTTTTCAGTTTCAACCCACATGAAAACTGAGTGCTGCCTGTGTGCCTCCATGCGGGGACCTGCCAGAGCCCGGAGCACGGCAACACCCAGCACTGGGCCTGTTCCCCGCCAACGCAGTGGTTGCTGTCTCAGCTCACAAAACACTGCAGGGCAGCCTGGGGCACCAGCCAGCAAGTCAGGTGTCTGTGTCTTGAATGGCTGCACCAGGGAAGAGCCCTGGGACAGCTGACAGAAGGGGCTGCTCTGTGACGGGTGGAGGCAGCTGGACCCTGCGCCCATGTGCCGCTGAGAGACAAGCTGGAGGACTCGACACCAGCATGCAAACCACGTGGCCACAAGAAAGGAAAAGGGCCCAGCACCATTTCCCCTTTCTTGGAAAGCGGCTCGGAAAGCAAAGCGATGTCCCGGTGTCCGTGAGAGCAGTGGGAATGAGATCCCTTCCTCCAGAGGTTCCGCAGAAGGAAAGCCCCAGGGGCAGCAAGAAAGAGAGGTGCAAAAAAAAAAATTCATTCCACCCCGGCCCCCAACACACGCTACGAAACAGGCTGCTGCTTCCGCAGGGCCCTGGAGGGAGAAAATCCGAGGGGACGTTTCTCTATCCCCACCCTTGCCATGCCCAAGCACCTCCCGAATGTGAATGAATGTAGCTCCTCTGGGATGTAGGGAAGGATCATTTTCCTGATTTTCCCCAAAAGGCAAACTGAGGCATAAAGCTTCATAACTTGCCCAGGGTCACACACACACACCCGGTGGCAGAGTCAGGAAAAGAATGCAGATCTGCTGAGTCCCAGCCAGGTGTCCTAGCGACAAACCATCTTTCCTCCCTGCTCAGCCCTCCTGCAGTGATACTAAAGGGGCAGGGTCAGAAATGAGACTGAACACATAGACAAGCCCACGCTTCCGGGCCTGTGTTGCTCAGCCCAGACAGGAATGTTACACCTAGCTTCTCTTGCCTCTCATCTTGACAAAGAAACTGGCTTCCTTGATTTCTGGTTGCCATGCAGCAGCGCCAGGAGTGGGAAGTCTGTGCTTAAACCCTTCGCCCCCCCGACCCCGTTTGATTAGGGTTCCACTTTGCTTTCACAACACCCTACGCTGGCCATAGACCCTGACACTGCTCCCGTCAGGTTCTGCGGGGCTGGCAGTTCCTGCTGAATGGCACCGCTCCAAATTAACCCACTAGCACGAGATTTTGAGGAGGAAATCGGGGGGAGGGGCATTAGCCTAAGCCAGGTTCTCCCCTCTGCCCAGAAGGAAGCCGCCTTTATAAAGGCCAATGGTGGCACCCGGCCGGTGGGGAACGTCCCGATTAAAATCCCCCCAGTGAGGGCAGTGCCTGCACATCCCGCCGACCCGGGAACCAGAGGAGGGAATGGGGACTGACCGTGGGCACCACTCGTGCCAGGGAAAGTGCCTCAGGGTGGGGGTGGGGGACCACAGAGCAACGCTAGCACCCCCAGGGCAGAGTGGGGAGCCTGGCTAGCAGACGATTACATCGGGGGGCACTGTCCTGGGCAGAAGGTGGCCTCAGGACTCCAGACTGCAGGGGTGGCTCCTGGTAGCAGGTGAGCACAGGGCGCCAGCAGCCAGGCTCTCCCCGAGGGCCAATGGGGCGTGCCGGGGGAGCCCAGGGCCATGCACACCTTGCACGTGCAGCGTGGCCATGCCCTCAGCCATGTCCAGCATGTTGGAGCCGGTACAGACGTAGATGCCGGCGTCCTCGGGCTGCACGTTGCGGATGGTGAGGATGCCGTTGAAGTCCATGGCGCGGCGTGGCAGCTTGCCGTGGTTCTGGCGCGTCCAGACCAGCGTGTAGGCCGGAGACTGCAGGAGCAGAGGGTACACAGCCGTGAGGAGGGCATGAGCCCAACCGCCACCGCCCCAGGGAGTCGGCTCTAGGTGGGCTCCTCGAGGGGCAACGTGGGGTCGATCCCCACCTAGCCAATGAACCTGCTCCCCTCCCTACACCCCTGCCAGGGCTAGGGCCACTGCAGGGGATGGCAGAGTGCAGGAGGGGCACCCAGATACCATGGTGATGGGCACGTCACTGACGACAGGCAGAGCCAGGGAAGGCTGCGTCCCCTGGGCTGCGCTCAGGAGCATAGGGAGGGTGGCTCCCTGCCTGGCTACTCAGGGACTGTCAGACTCCAGGCCCGGATCAGCAAGTCACTCTGCTCCTTCCTGGGACGTAGCAGCTGGTAGGTCCCGATGGGAGGGGCAAAGAGTGGGGCAAACTTCTCCCGCCGCGGGGATCCCGGGCTCTGCCCTGCTGGCACCAACTGGGAATCGCGCCCGTCAGACTCTCAGCTGGGCCGAACGGTCCTCGTTTCACTGGGGTGTGGGCTCCAGCAGGTGTGCCATGCCGGCTGCCTGTTATCCCAACCGTGGCACAGCGCTTGGGCTGTGTTACCACCCGGCAGCTGTCAGCCGGCTGTGCACTCTGCTCTAAACTGCGCTGCCCTCAGAACCCGCGTCTGCGCCCGGCCCGCCCTCGGCTTCACCCCACGTTAAACAATGACAAGCGCCGTACGGACCCCGCAGTCACAGGACCATTAGCCGCTCGCTCAGCACAAGCTCTCTGGGGCACGGGCTCTTTGCTAGATGTGCAAGCAGCGCCTGGCACAACCGGCCTGATCCCTGGCCAGGCCCTGGTGGCGCCACGACAGAAACAACAACAGCGTGTGGCCGTTGTGGGCTTGTGTCTGGGTGTCCAGGCGGCTGCAGGAGGCGCTCGGGTTCCTTGCCCGGGCCTGTGCTGCGTCTGGAGCACCAGCCGTGCGGTGAACAGCACACAGAGTTCGGGTCTCGTTCGCCCAGCCGCCCTGCCCTCACCTTGCTCTTGGCCGTACAGATGAAGGTGACGTCAGCTCCAGGCTTCACACTCTGGACCCTCTTCTCCTCCACGGTCACCGTGATGGGTTTGCTGGGGGCCTCTGCACCGACAGGGAGACGTAAGACTCCTGCCCAGCACACCCCGCAGGCCACAGATGGGACGGCAGCTCCAGGGCCCAGCCGCCAGGGGCTAATGGGGCCTCGGGGCCAGGGCCAGGCAGGGGAAGGAGGGCAACAGGGAGAAGCACTTGGGGTCAAGGAGGGTTGAGTTCAGGTTTTCTTGTTGGCTCTTCCTCTCTGAGGCCGCCTCATCCCAACCTAGGCCCTGCCTTCCTCCTGGGTCCCAGGCAAACCCTGCCCCCTCTCCGGGCCCCTTGCCCTGCCCCCCTCTTCAGCCCTGCCCTCCTCCTGGGTCCCAGGCCTTGCCCATCCCGTGGGCCCTGCCTGCTTCCAGACCCCAGGTTCTGCCCATCCCCAGGGCCCTGCCCACCTCCAGGCCCTGCCCATTCCCTGTTCCTTGCCCTCCTCATGGGCCCTGCCCGCTTCGAGACCCCAGGCCCTGCCCGCCCCCTGGCCATCCACGCAGATCCTGCCCAGCCTAAGGAAGACCTGCCCATTCCCCTGAGCCCAGGCAGACCCTGCTCACCCCCCGGACTCCAGACCCTGGGCCCCAGGCCCTGCCCACCCCCGGGCCTTGCCCACGGGAGCTCATCTTGTTGCCCAGGCCTGAGGGGCTGGTGGTGGATGGGGTACGAGGCTCTGATCTCGGCCCTGCCCTGGCTGCCTGGGCGGAGCAGTGCCACTCGCTCTGCCTCTATCCCACCGCCGCTGAGGGCAGGGCCACCATGACAACGGCTCTGCCAGGGAAGGAGGGTGTCAGCTCCCAGCCGTGGGCCCGCAGGGTGCACAGCCCGGGTGCCAGGCCCACCTGGGCTCAGCAGCGCCCCCCCGCCCCACTTGCAGGCCGAGCCCGGAGCCGCTCACCCGTGACAATGATCTCCGCCCGGCTGGCATTGCTGTGCTGCAGGCCGCGGCAGGTGCAGACATACACACCGGCCTCCGAGGGGTGGATGCTGGGGAAGTGGAGCTCTTCACCTGGGGCCAGGACAAAGGATGCATGAGACCCACACATGGCCCACCAGGGGCCTCTGGCAGCCAGGGAGAACATCCCCAGGCCTGGGGAGCTTGCAGGGAGACCCTGTCTCTGCCACCCTGCTGCTTATAGCCACTGGGCACAGCTAGGCAGGGCTGGCCTGGGGCCGCGTCTGGCCGGAGAGCTCTGAGGAACAGCCGAGAGGCTCAGACTGGTGATTCGGGAGGTGGCACATGCGTCCGACTCAGCACAGGCCCCCGTGTGGTGCTAGGTCATTCAGTGGGGGGCTCTCCTCTGCGGCTGTGCAGCTGGAAGAGCATCGATCCGAGCTCCTGACCTGCTCAGGCCCCAAGGGGCTGCATTTGCACCAGATTGGGGTGTCCTGATCCAGCCCCTCCTGGACTCCCTGTTGTCTCCTCACCTTTGGCCAGGCTGAACGACAGAATGGCCGGCCCCGACCAGGTGTGTCCCTGAGTCTGTGGGACCTAGGGCTGGACCCCCGTCCTGCCCCCGGTTCCCTGCTGATTCAAACCTTCCCCCATTGGTCTGGGCATCTGCCAGCACGAGTACTAATCACGATAAACCCGTCATCAAACCCACTCCTCACGGCCATCAGGATGACCCTGCAGTGGCATGTGGGTACCGAATTCTCCTTCCCTTCCTGTCCTACAGGTTTATAGCATTGCGGTGTGACTGCATAAAGAGCTACCGTGTCCCACCCCAGAGACAGCTGGATCCCAGTGCTAGGTGAGGGATCTCTGTATAAATGGATATATTGCCCCACCCCAGAAGCAGCTGCATTTCAGGGCTGGTCTACACTTATAACTTAGGTCAACATAGCTGCAGTGCTCGGGGGTGTGAAAATCCACACCTCTGAGCGCTAGAGCTATGCTACCAACCCTGGTAGAGGCAGCTAGGTCGACAGACGAACGCCTCCGTCAGCCGTCGCTCAGGGAGTTCCCAAAGCGACGGACAAAGCCTTCCAGCTACACGACGGAGCTACGCTGGCACAGCCAGTCACCACAGCTCCCGCAGTGCAGACACAGCCTCGGTGGAGGGGAAGTGCCTGGTTCCTAACGTTCCTTGTTCTCTCCCCGCCTGGCCACACGGTTACCTTGCCGTCTGCTCTGGGCAGCGCTGGGCACTGGGCGCCCATCCTCCCGCGACCAGGAGTAGTAGTAGGGCGGGCTGCCGCTGGCCTGGCAGCGCAGGGTCACCTCACCACCCTGCGACACCGTGGTCTTTGCAGGATGGACTCGTACCACAAAAGGGGCTCGGTCTGTGGGGAGAGGAGAGCGGGGCCGGTCATTCTGGGGGATGCTGGGGAGATGCATCGGACCCATAGGGGTGGGGTCAGCACTGGCGCTGCAGCCAGCTGCCCCCCCACATGGGAACTCCCTTGGTGTGAGAGCAAAGGGCCCCCCCAGGGCTGTGGGGTGAGGGGCCGTATCCACCCACGTCCTGCTCTGCACCCACCAACGGGGCCCCCCCAGGGCTGTGGGGCAAGAGGCCGTATCCACCTGCACCCTGCTCTGAACCCACCAACGGGGCCCCCCCCCAGGGCTGTGGGGCAAGGGGCCGTATCCACCTGCACCCTGCTCTGAACCCACCAACGGGGCCCCCCCAGGGCTGTGGGGCGAGGGGCTGTATCCACCCACGTCCTGCTCTGCAGCCACCAATGGGGCCCCCCCAGGGCTGTGGGGCGAGGGGCCGTATCCACCCACGTCCTGCTCTGCACCCACCAACGGGGCCCCCCCAGGGCTGTGGGGCGAGGGGCTGTATCCACCCACGTCCTGCTCTGCACCCACCAATGGAGCCCCCGCAGGGCTGTGGGGTGAGGGGCCGTATCCACCCACGTCCTGCTCTGCACCCACCAACGGGGCCCCCCCAGGGCTGTGGGGCGAGGGGCCGTTTCCACCCACACTCTGCTCTGCACCCACCAACGGGGCCCCTCCAGGGCTGTGGGGCGAGGGGCCGTATCCACCCACGTCCTGCTCTGCACCCACCAACGGGGCCCCCCCAGGGCTGTGGGGCGAGGGGCCATATCCACCTGCGCCCTGAGGGGCTCATCCCTCTACCAGCTCCCGGCTGGATCCCATCTCTCTGCTGATCCCTGCTGGCAGGGCAGAGGCAGGGATGAGGGGCTGGATGCTAGGGAGTCTGGCCCGTGGTCTGGGAGCTGTATCAGCATCAAGCAGTCGCCTGCTCCCCTTGCAGCCACCTGAGCCCGGAGTCACAGCCCTCCAGGAGGGGGTGCGCCAAGCACTCTGTATTCACACTCCCCACATCACCGCAATGTGCCTTGGCAGGAATCATTAAAGTCCCTCCCCCCAGGTTAATGGCCTTGGGGAGCGTATGCACGAAGCGCGTAGGAAGAGTTCGCCCAACACCCAGGCGGGGTAACCCTGCTTCTCAGACACAGGACAGGCTGGTGCCTCTGGCCTCTCTCAGGGCCGCTCCTTGGCAGCAATGGGGGTAGGAACAAATCAATCTGCACACAGCAGCATGGAGCCTCATTCCCCATGGGACTCCCCGTCCAGGTCTCACTGCTGGAGTGAACTTTCTCCACGGTGACCCTCAGCAGAGAGCATTTCAAAGGGGGGCTGGGCTATGACAGTGAGCGGCAAAACCTCCAGAAGAAGAAAGAGCGTCCATGTATCAGCAACACAGATACAGCTGAGCAACCGTTTTCATGTTCTCTCCACAGGTACTAATGCGGAGAGTGGACTAGATGATACATCTGAGGGAACAGAGCAGAAGGAGACTCCACCAATTGGAAGGCATGAGATGCACTGTCCTAGGTCGTGGGTTCCACGACCGCCGCTCCCAAGAGAAGGAGGCGGGTGGTGGTGGTCAGGGATTCCCTCCTCATGGGGACTGAGTCATCTATCTGCCATCCCGACTGGGAAAACCGAGAGGTGTGCTGCTTGCCAGGGGCTAGGATTCGTGATGTGACGGAGAGACTGCCGAGACTCATCAAGCCCTCAGATCACTACCCCTTCCTGCTTCTCCCCGAGGGCACCAATGATACTGCCAAGAATGACCTTGAGCGTATTACTGCAGACTACGTGGCTCTGGGAAGAAGGATAAAGGAGTTTGAGGCGCAAGTGGTGTCTCGTCCATCCTCCCTGTGGAAGGAAAAGGCCCAGATAGAGACCATTAAATCATGGAAGTCAACAAATGGCTACGCAGGTGGTGTCGGAGAGAAGGCTTTGGATTCTTTGACCATGGGATGGTGTTCCAAGAAGAAGGAGTGCTAGGCAGAGACGGGCTCCACCTGACGAAGAGAGGGAAGAGCATCTTCGCAAGCAGGCTGGCTAACCTAGTGAGGAGGGCTTTAAACTAGGTTCACCGGGGGAAGGAGACCAGAGCCCCGAGGTAAGTGGGGAAGTGGGATACCGGGAGGAAGCACAAGTAGGTGAGTGCAAGAGGGGCGGGCTCCTGCCTCGTACTGAGAAAGCAGGACAATCAGGGAGTTATCTTAAATGCCTATACACAAATGCAAGAAGCCTGGGGAACAAGCAGGGAGAACTGGAAGTCTTGGCACAGTCAAGGAATTATGATGTAATTGGAATAACAGAGACTTGGTGGGATAACTCACATGACTGCAATACTGTCATGGATGGATATAAACTGTTCAGGAAGGATAGGCAGGGCAGAAAAGGTGGGGGAGTTGCGTTGTATGTAAGAGAGCAGTATGACTGCTCAGAGCTCTGGTATGGAACTGCAGAAAAACCTGAGAGTCTCTGGATTAAGTTTAGACTCATGAGCAACAAGGGTAATGTCGTGGTGGGAGTCTGCTACAGACCACCAGACCTGGGGGATGAGGTGGACGAGGCTTTCTTCCAGCAACTAACAGAAGTTACTAGATCACAGGCCCTGGTTCTCATGGGGGACTTCAATCACCCCGATATCTGCTGGGAGAGCAATACAGCGGTCCACAGACAATCCAGGAAGTTTTTGGAAAGTGTAGGGGACAATTTCCTGGTGCAGGTGCTGGAGGAACCAACTAGGGGAAAAGCTCTTCTTGACCTGCTGCTCACAAACAGGGAGGAAATAGTAGAGGAAGCAATAGTGGATGGGAACCTGGGAGGCAGGGACCATGAGATGCTCGAGTTCAGGATCCTGACACAAGGAAGAAAGGAGAGCAGTAGAATACAGAGCCTGGACTTCAGAAAAGCAGACTTTGACTCCCTCAGGGAACTGATGGGCAAGGTCCCCTGGGAGAATAACATGAGGGGGAAAGGAGTCGAGGAAAGCTGGCTGTATTTTAAAGAATCCTTATTGAGGTTGCAGGAACAAACCATCCCGATGTGTAGAAAGAAAAGTAAATATGGCAGGCGACCAGCTTGGCTTAACAGTGAAATCCTTGCTGATCTTAAACACAAAAAAGCAGCTTACAAGAAGTGGAAGATTGGACAAATGACCAGGGAGGAGTATAAAAATATTGCTCAGGCATGCAGGAGTGAAATCAGGAAGGCCAAATCACACCTGGAGTTGCAGCTAGCAAGGGATGTTAAGAGTAACAAGAAGGGTTTCTTCAGGTATGTGAGCAACAAGAAGAAAGTCAAGGAAAGTGTGGGCCCCTTACTGAATGAGGGAGGGAACCTAGTGACAGAGGATGTGGAGAAAGCTAGTGTACTCAATGTTTTTTTTGCCTCTGTCTTCATGAACAAGGTCAGCTCCCAGACAGCTGCACTGCGCAGCACGGTATGGGGAGGAGGTGACCAGCCCTCTGTGGAGAAAGAAGTAGTTCGGGACTATTTAGAAAAGCTGGACGAAGACAAGTCCATGGGGCCGGATGCACTGCATCTGAGGGTGCTAAAGGAGTTGGCTGATGTGATAGCAGAGCCATTGGCCATTATCTTTGACAAATCATGGCAATCGGGGGAGGTCCCGGATGACTGGAAAAAGGCTAATGTAGTGCCCGTCTTTAAAAAACGGAAGAAGGATCCCGGGAACTACAGGCCAGACAGCCTCACCTCAGTCCCTGGAAAAATCATGGAACAGGTCCTCAAGGAATCAATTCTGAACCACTTAGAGGAAAGGAAAGTGATCAGGAACAGTCAACATGGATTCACCAAGGGCAAGTCATGCCTGACTAACCTAATTGCCTTCTATGATGAGATAACTGGCTCTGTGGATGAGGGGAAAGCAGTGGACGTGTTATTTCTTGACTTAAGCAATGCTTTTGATACGGTCTCCCACAGTATTCTTGCCAGCAAGTAAAAGTAGTATGGGCTTGATGAATGGACTATAAGGTGGATAGAAAGCTGGCTAGATGGTCGGGCTCAACGGGAAGCAATCAATGGCTCGATATCTAGTTGGCAGCCGGTATCAAGTGGAGTGTCCCAAGGGTCGGTCCTGGGGCCGGTTTTGTTCAATATCTTCATTAATGATCTGGAGGATGGCATGGACTGCACCCTCAGCAAGTTTGCAGATGACACGAAACTGGGAGGAATGGTAGATACACTGGAGGGTAGGGATAGGATACAGAGGGACCTAGACAAATTAGAGGATTGGGCCAAAAGAAATCTGACGAGGTTCAACAAGGACAAGTGCAGAGTCCTGCACTTAGGATGGAAGAATCCCATGCACCACTACAGGCTGCTTTCAGCTACCTGAAAGGGGGTTCCAAAGAGGCTGGATCTAGACTGTTCTCAGTGGTAGAAGATGCCAGAACAAGGAGTAATGGTCTCAAGTTGCAGAGGGGGAGGTTTAGGTTGGATATTAGGAAAAACTTTTTCACTAGTAGGGTGGTGAAGCACTGGAATGGGTTACCTAGGGAGGTGGTGGAATCTCCTTCCTTAGAGGTTTTTAAGGTCAGGCTTGACAAAGCCCTGGCTGGGATGATCTAGTTGGGGTTGGTCCTGCTTTGAGCAGGGGGTTGGACTAGATGACCTCCTGAGGTCCCTTCCAACCCTGAGATTCTATGATTCTATGAAAACGACCCCAAGACACCTCTCTCTCAGCTGCAGGGCACAGGAACCAGCCCTTTGACTGCAGGGGAGAGCCGGACCTGAGAACGGCACCAGCCATACTGCTGGGAGCGTGGCGCAGGTTTGACCTCCAGCCAAGCCTAGTTTGTTCAGTGTTAGCTGGTAGAAAGGGGTTTATATTTGTGTTTTTTGGACCCATTTCTGACTTTGATGCCTTACACTAGTCCTCACTTCAAATCCACCAGGCTGTAGTTAAATAAACTGGTTTGATTTTTAATCTAACCCAGTGCAGCACTGTGTTTAAACTGAGCTGTTGGTAACTCCAGGGAACGTAGCAAATTGCTGGCTACTGACCATGGACAAGGGCAAGGGACCTTCAACATCTCAGCTTGTCGGCTACTAGCCCTTGTCCTTCTGTTGGCTCAAAGGCCAGGGCAGTAGGGACCCACTGAGACCCAGCCCTGCCGCCAATGCTTGGCCCAACACTTACCCACAGGCACACACTTCTGCCCCCGCACGCTGGGGTTCCCCACATAGCCTGCTGCACATCTGTGGGGAGCCAGAGAGACAGGTGAAGAGGGCACTGGTCTCTCAGGGGAGCACGATTATCAGGGGGGAAGGGAGGGTTGCACACAAAACATAGGGGCTGCCAGCTTTCTATTGGCACAAAACTGAACACCCTAGCCCCGCCCCTTCCTGAGGCCCCGCCCTTCCCCGGCCCTTCCCCGAGGCCCCACCCCCTGCTCACTACATTCCCCATCCCTGGGTGGCTCGCTCTCCCCCACCCTCACTCACTTTCACTGGGCTGGGGCAGTGAGCTGGGGTGCGGGAGGGGGATGAGCGCTCTAAATGGAAGTGTGGGCTCCGGGGTGGGGCCAGTAATGAGGGTTTCAGGTTGAGAGGGGGGGTCTGGGCTGGGGCAGGGAGTTGGGGTGCGAGGGGGGGATGAGGGCTCTGGCTGGGTTGCAGTCTCTGGGGTGGGGCTGGGGATGAGGGGTTTGGGGTGCAAGAGGGAGCTCCAGGCTGGGGCCGAGGTATTCAGAATGTGGGAGGGGGCTGCGGGTTGAGGCAGTGTGTTGGGGTTTGAGAGGGGTGAGGGCTCTGGGCTGGGAGTGCTGGCTCTGGGGTGGGGCCGGGGATGAGGGGTTCAGGGTGCAGGAGGGGGCTCTGGGCTGGGGCAGGGGGTTGGGGGGCTCATGTCTGGGGGTCGAGGTGCAGGAGGGGGTACGGGCTCTGGGCTGCAGCTGTGGACTCTGGGGTGAGGCCGGGGATGAGGGGTTTGGGATGCAAGAGGGGGCTCTGGGCTTGGGGGGGGCTCAGAGTTGGTCAGGGGGTTGGGTCGTGGGCTTACCTCGGGCAGCTCCCGGGGAAGCGGCACAGCGGGGCTAAGGCAGGCTGCCTGCCTCTTCTGGCTCATGCCAGCGGGTCTGGCTCCTAGGTGAGGGGGGCAGGAGGCCCTGCGGCGTGTGCTGCTCTCGGCCGCAGTCACCGACACACTCCCCCGGCCCCAGTGTGGAGCCTGTGCTCAGGCGGGGGCAGTGCGTAGAGCACCGTGCCCCTCCGCCTAGGAGCCGGACCTGCTGGTCACTTCTGGAAGCAGCGCGGTGCCCCAGGACAGGTAGGGACTAGCCTGCCTTAGTGCCGCAGCACGGCTGACCAGACTTTATCGGTCCGGTCGGCGGTGCTGACCAGAGCCGCCAGGGTCCCTTCTCGCCTGGGCATCCCGGTCAGCCTAACAAAGCCTTGTGTTCGCTGTGCCTCGGAGCTGCAGGTTGGGACTGAGGAGCGTGGGGAAGCAGTTATTGCCCCAGTTTGCACAGCCCCCATGGGTCCAGGTACAAGGTGGCCAGGCTCCATGGGCTGAGCCCCGACCCATGGCAGCTGGGAGTTCAGGGGACAAGAGAGTCGTCACCTTCCTAATGGCTGGAAACGAGACCCACGAGGCCTTGTCCCGCCTCTTCCTTTGAGGTCCTGCCCCCTACTCTGCCTCTTCCCCAAAGCCCCGCCCCCTTCTCCACTTCCTCCCCCCAAAGCCCTGCCCCTTCTCCACCTCCTCCCCCAAGTACCTTCCCCTTCTCCACCTCCTCCCCCCAAGGCCCCACCCCTTCTCCACCTCCTCCCCAAAGTACCTTCCCCTTCTCCACCTCCTCCCCTCAAGGCCCCGCCCCTTCTCCATGTCCTCCCCCAAGCCCTCCCCCCTGCTCTGCCTCTTCCCCCACCATCCCAGATTTTAAAACATGGACAATGTGGGGGGGCTTGTTAAATGGCACCGGGACACACAAGCCAAAACCCAGACAGTCTGGGGGGAAACTGGCTGGGTGGCAGCCCTAGGGGAAAGACTTACTGCTCGCAGTACTGGCCGGTGTAGCCGGGCTCGCAGGCCGAGCACCGATAGCCGCCTGCCCCCAGGCTCTCACATGTTCGCGAGAACCTGCAGGGAGAGAGAGAACTGAGTGTCCAGCCGGGAACAGTGCCCCCCACCCACCCAGTGACCCGCCAGAACCACCGCAGGAACAGCGCCTCACCCCCGCTCAGCCGTCCCAGAAACAGCCTCTCCTGCCCCCGCTCAGCCGCTCTGGGAACAGCACCCCCCCCAGCCGTCCCGGAAACAGCCCCCCCTACCCCCGCTCAGCTGTCCTGGAAACAGCCCCCCCTGCCCCCCCTCAGCCGTCCCAGAAACAGCCCCCCCCCCCGCCCCCCGCTCAGCCGCCCCGGAAACAGCCCCCCCGCCCCCACTCAGCCGCTCTGGGAACAGCCCCCCCTCAGCCGTCCCGGAAACAGCCCCCCCCCCCCGCCCCCCGCTCAGCCGCCCCGGAAACAGCCCCCCCGCCCCCACTCAGCCGCTCTGGGAACAGCCCCCCCTCAGCCGTCCCGGAAACAGCCCCCCCTACCCCCGCTCAGCTGTCCTGGAAACAGCCCCCCCTGCCCCCGCTCAGCCACTCTAGGAACAGCCCCCCCTGTCCCCACTCAGCCACTCTGGGAACAGCCCCCCCTACCCCCGCTCAGCTGTCCTGAAAACAGCCTCTCCTGCCCCCGCTCAGCTGCTCTGGGAACAGCCCCCCCTGCCCCCACTCAGCCGCCCCGGAAACAGCCCCCCCGCCCCCACTCAGCTGCTCTGGGAACAGCCCCCCCCCCCTTGCCCCCACTCAGCCGCCCCGGAAACAGCCCCCCCGCCCCCACTCAGCTGCTCTGGGAACAGCCCCCCCTGCCCCCGCTCAGCCGTCCCGGAAACAGCCCCCCCTGCCCTCGCTCAGCCGCCCCGGAAACAGCCCCCCCTACCCCCGCTCAGCCGTCCTGGAAACAGCCCCCCCTGCCCTCGCTCAGCCGCCCCGGAAACAGCCCCCCCTACCCCCGCTCAGCCGTCCTGGAAACAGCCTCTCCTGCCCCCGCTCAGCTGCTCTGGGAACAGCCCCCGCTGCCCCCGCTCAGCCGCCCCGGAAACAGCCCCCCCTGCCCCCACTCAGCCGCCCCGGAAACAGCCCCCCCTGCCCCCACTCAGCCGCCCCGGAAACAGCCCCCCCTGCCCCCACTCAGCTGCTCTGGGAACAGCCCCCCCTGCCCTCGCTCAGCTGCCCCGGAAACAGCCCCCCCTGCCCCCACTCAGCCGCCCCGGAAACAGCCCCCCCTGCCCCCACTCAGCTGCTCTGGGAACAGCCCCCCCTGCCCCCACTCAGCCGCCCCAGAAACAGCCCTCCCTGCCCCCACTCAGTTGCTCTGGGAACAGCCCCCCCTCAGCTGCCCCGGAAACAGCCCCCCCTGCCCCCACTCAGCTGCTCTGGGAACAGTGCCTCCTGCCCCCTGCCCTGCCCCCGTTGTATACCCCTCGAGCTATTAGACACACAAGCTTGAGCGAACCACAGACCCCTCGGGATCACCCCCAGGGCAACTTCTTGGGGGACCTGCCAGGAAACACTGGCTAGCAGCAGCAGTAGGGCTGGTGAGACGCCGACAGACCCTGGCTGGCAATAGGGCGGCCAGCACTTGGGCCTCCTCCATACAGCCTCACTCCACCTGCACCTCCGCCCTGCCCAGGCCTGGCCCCTTGCCACCTGGTGGGGGGTGAGCTCAGTCGTGTTAACCCCACGTGTGCCATGGGTTACACTCTAACCCCCAACCCCACCCGCTGGCGCCAGCTACTCACTGGTTCTCAGGCTCGGAGAGTGGGCAGGCGCAAGGCTGGCAGTCCTCGGGGGTCCCGGCGGTGGAGTCGCCGTAGTAGCCAGGGGCACACTGCTCGCAGAACTCCCCGGCCGCGTTGTGTAAGCAGTTCTGGGGAGAGGGACGGAGCTTAGAGCCCTGTGCGCACCAGGGCTAGCTACACACCCAGCCGCTGGGGGGGGAGGGGCTTGCCCTGGCGCAGAGTCCTCCGCCAGGTGGGGCAGGAGGTGGGGTGTAGATGGGGTCCCTCCCCGAGTCACAGAGCGAAACCAGGGGCTCTGGCCCAGCGCAGGCAGGGCCAGGGGGACCAGAGGGAGTCTCAGCCCACGTTGGGGCATCCTGTGGCAGCGGCGAGGGGCTCCAGGAGGAATAGGAGTGTCTGGTTCCATGAGGTGGGTGGAAAGGCTGCTCCAGCCGGCGGGCAGCCCCGGGGGCACCGCGCTGGTCACTCACCGAGCAGGCCCCCGTCTCCGGGTGACAAGAATCCGAGTGGCCATTGCACTCACACAGCTCGCAGTGCCCCAGGTACAGGCCACCCCCAGTGCGAGTGTAGCCAGCAGCACAGTCCTGCAGGGGAGAGACATAGCGTCACCCTGAAGTACAGCCGGCTGGGGCCTCGCCCCCAGGGCGGGCACAGCTGCCAGGCCCCAAGCCAAGGGATGTGGGTCGGCAAGGGGCCACCTCACCTGGCAGGAGAGGCCCCGGTACCCAGGCGGGCAGCGGCACTCCTCCACCTCCAGCGCCCGCGGCAGGCTGCTGTAGACAGGCACAGCGGTCTCCATGCTGACGCCAGCAATGCTAGCCGACACCATGTCGGTGGAGTAGGTGGCGCGGATGAGGATCTCGTCCAGGTCGGCCAGCGCCATCATCAGGTGCTCCCGGGTGGCATGCTGCCCGTCGGGCCGCTTCCAGTATTGCTGGGGGGGAACAGGGCAGAGTCACACCTGGCCGGAAGCCCACCACGCTCTGAGGCAAGGGCAGCGGGGCGCCCAGCGGGGGAGCCCATGTGCTGGCACCACGGACCTTGGCTCAGCCAGGCTGCCCTGATTCATGGGGCTCTGGGGCGGAGACTCCGCCATGGCACGAATGGGGACTGAACCCCGCTCAGAGAGCCCAGCCCCGTGGAGCTGGAGGGCAGCGCAACCCCTCGGGACATGACCCTCTCGGCACAGGCGGGTGGGTGGGCTTGACATGGGGGCACCAGTGGCTTCAGTCCAGGGGAACCTTGGAGCCCCACTGCAGCTTCCCCAGGGGCAGTTCCGCGCTGGTGAAGCAGGGCCGGGGAGGGGGGCTGGCGCGGTACCACGCTGGCGAGGCAGGGCCGGGGAGGAGGGCTGGGGCGGTACCACGCTGGCGAGGCAGGGCCGGGGAGGGGGGATGGGGCGGTACCGCGCTGGCGAGGCAGGGCCGGGGAGGGGGACTGGGGCGGTACCGCGCTGGCGAGGCAGGGCCGGGGAGGGGGGCTGGGGCGGTACCACGCTGGCGAGGCAGGGCCGGGGAGGGGGCTGGGGCGGTACCGCGCTGGCGAGGCAGGGCCAGGGAGGGGGGCTGGGGCGGTACCGCGCTGGCGAGGCAGGGCCAGGGAGGGGGGCTGGGGCGGTACCGCGCTGGCGAGGCAGGGCCAGGGAGGGGGGCTGGGGCGGTACCGCGCTGGGACGGCAGGGCCGGGGAGGGGGGCTGGGGCGGTATCGCGCTGGGACGGCAGGGCCGGGGAGGGGGGCTGGGGCAGTACCGCGCTGGCGAGGCAGGGCCAGGGAGGGGGGCTGGGGCGGTACCGCGCTGGTGAGGCAGGGCCGGGGAGGGGGGCTGGGGCAGTACCGCGCTGGCGAGGCAGGGCCAGGGAGGGGGGCTGGGGCGGTACCGCGCTGGCGAGGCAGGGCCGAGGAGTGGGGCTGGGGTGGTACCGCGCTGGCGAGGCAGGGCCGGGGATGGGGGCTGGGGCGGTACCGCGCTGGCGAGGCAGGGCCGGGGAGGGGGGCTGGGGCGGTACCGCGCTGGCGAGGCAGGGCCGGGGAGGGGGGCTGGGGCGGTACCGCGCTGGGACGGCAGGGCCAGGGAGGGGGGCTGGGGCGGTATCGCGCTGGGACGGCAGGGCCAGGGAGGGGGGCTGGGGCAGTACCGCGCTGGCGAGGCAGGGCCGGGGAGGGGGGCTGGGGCAGTACCGCGCTGGCGAGGCAGGGCCAGGGAGGGGGGCTGGGGCGGTACCGCGCTGGTGAGGCAGGGCCGGGGAGGGGGGCTGGGGTAGTACCGCGCTGGCGAGGCAGGGCCGGGGAGGGGGGCTGGGGCGGTACCGCGCTGGGACGGCAGGGCCGAGGAGTGGGGCTGGGGTGGTACCGCGCTGGCGAGGCAGGGCCGGGGATGGGGGCTGGGGCGGTACCGCGCTGGCGAGGCAGGGCCGGGGAGGGGGGCTGGGGCGGTACCGCGCTGGCGAGGCAGGGCCGGGGAGGGGGGCTGGGGCGGTATCGCGCTGGCAAGGCAGGGCCGGGGACCGGGGCTGGGGTGGTATCCCGTGAGCCGCGCCCTCACCTCCCGGAGGATGATCTCAAAGCTTCGCCGGTCACGCGGCAGCAGATCGGGCTGGTAGGCCACCAGCGTGATGTCGTTGCCCTGCATAGACAGCAAGGGGAGGAGGCTGGTCAGACCCCCGGGCTGGGCTCTGCATACTCTCATCCAGGTTGGCAGGCTGCCCCCTGCACATGCTGTGCCAATCCGTCCTGGACCTGTTCTGACCCTCTCCCTCCATCAGATGCCACCCCCCTTCCACTCCCTTACAGGGCCCTTGTGCTGTGAGCGCTCCCCCCAGACCCTCAACAGGCGCTGGCCCAGCCTGCTTGGACACCTCCCCCGCATGTAGCCCCCTCCCTGCAGGGGGAGATTTCAAGGGCCCGTCTCTGTGCCAGGGGCACCACTGCCCCTTTCTAAAGCACTCACCTTAGAGTAGTTTCATCTAGCCCACCTTCCCTAGTTTGCTTATGAGCCTGTCATGCGGCACTGTGCCAAATCCCTTAATGAAATCGAGACATGCCGCACCGACAGCTTCCCCCCATCCACTAGGCCAGTGCCCGTCAGAGAAGGAAATTAAGCTGCTTTGCCATGATTTGTTCCTGACAGGTCCATGCTGGCTGTGCCTTATCGCCTTCCTGTCCTCGAGGTGCTCACAGATTGATTTTGAATCGTTTGTTCCAGTCTCTCTCCGGGTATTGAAGTGAGGCTGGCTGGGCTGTAATTCCCCAGGTCCTTTCTGGTCCCCTTTTCAAAGGTAGGTACTAGGCTGCGCATCTCCAGCCCTCTGGGACCTGTTCTCCGAGAGAGTCGCTAACGCTTCCCAGCTGGCTACGGGTAGTTCCCTACGTGCACCAGGGGGCATTTCACCAGGCCCTGCTCACTTCAATACATCAAACCCATCAAACTCCTTACCCTGACCTTTCCCTGTTCTGGCTTGTGTTCCCTGCCCTCCATCCTAGCCTCCCTTCCCCCAGCTCTCTGCATGCCCCTCCATCCCAGCCCCCTGCCCCAGACACCCTGTCACCCAGGCAGCCCCCTTCCCATCCCGGAGAGCCCTGGTGCCTCACAGGCCTCCCACCGTCCTGTCCCAGGCAGCCCCCTTCCCATCCCGGAGAGCCCTGGTGCCCCACACCATCCTGTCCCAGCCAGGCCCCTTCCCATCTCGGAGAGCCCTGGTGGCCCACAGGCCCCCCACCGTCCTGTCCCAGCCAGGCCCCTTCCCATCTCGGAGAGCCCTGGTGCCCCACAGGCCCCCCACCGTCCTGTCCCAGCCAGGCCCCTTCCCATCCCGGAGAGCCCTGGTGCCCCACAGGCCCCCCACCGTCCTGTCCCAGCCAGGCCCCCTTCCCATCCTGGACAGTCCCCCCCTCCCCCCAGGCAGCCCCCTTACCATGATCTGCACGTCGGCATCAGGCAGCGGGGCACTCCTCCCCCCAGAGCTGTAGGAGAGGGTGTAGCGCAGACGCCCACCATAGGAGCCGACCTGAGAAAGCAAGGGAACAGCGTGGGCTGCAGCACCTCAGCTCTGGCTCTGTGGTGCCCTGGCCTGGCCATGCCACCGGCCAGGCCAAGGGTCCCTCAAGTGAGTCGGCCCCGGGGCTGGTTTGGTCAGTCCATGAGGGGGGCACTAGGGGGGAGGGGCAGGGCAGGGGGGAAGGATCAAAAACCCAGGATCGACCCAGGGAGCTCCATCTCCTTAGCCTGACAAAGAGACGGCTCAGAGGGCCTTGACCCCCGTCTGTAAGGACCTGCGTGCGGAACTAATAGGCCCATCAGTCCAGCAGCGATGGGTTGAACCACGGGCACAGGGAGCGCATGTGTGAGGTAATTAACCCTCGGAGCCATTTCCCGGTGGATTCTCCATCTCTGACCACCTGAAATCCTGCCTGGCTGTTTCTCTAACAGACCTGCTCTAGGAACTCCTGTGGGGCGGATCTCTGGCCTGTGCTATCCAGGGGGTCAGGGGTTCCCAAACTGTGGGATGCACCCCAAAGGTGGGCCACGACAGTCCCGGGTGCTCCACCGACGCAACCATGGGCAGAGTTTGGGGGGTGTTGCCCCCCAAAATGTATGTTGATAGTGGGGGTCACAATGCAAAGGTTCAGCTGCCCCCCGAACAGCTCGGGTCACCCCCCCTCCCCCAGCAGGTCCTCTCTCACCCACAGGGCACCCAGTCTGCCTGGGAAGTGAACAGCAATGAGGAGTCGTGCGCCTGGAGCTGGCTGCTAGCCCCCCCGCTGGCGGAGTGGTGCCCAGCGATGGCCCTGCCCAGGGCCGGAGGGGCACAGTGCCTCCAGCAGGCGGCAGAGAGAAGTGGAGCTGCTAAGCAGAGGGTGAGGAGAAGGGGCTGGCCCCAAGAGGTGGCAGCTCCCGGGGCAGCTGGAGGGTTCCCAGCCATTCCCACCCCGAGCCGCTGCACCCCACAATCCAAGGCAGTCGGGCCCCCTGGAGTATCGGCCCCGCAGGGACTGGGGCTCGGCAGTGCTGCTCCGTTTCCCCCTTGACGAGGCGACCATCATGGTAACACACACACAGTTTATGTACAGGGCTGGAGTTTATACGGCTGTAATCATTCCGGCAACTCATTTTCCTCCTGAAGTGCTAACAGTGGCTGCAGGGCCAAATGCCGCTGCATGGGGGGGCCTCAAGGCAGAGTTTGGGACTGATCACAATGGTCCCTCCTGGCCTTGGAGTCGATGAAATGAAGGGGACTTCTTGGAGATCTACAGCTCTGGAGAGTGCGACGCTCGTCCTTGGAGCCCTCAAGGCGAAGCCCAGTGCCCCCAGAGCCCCTTGCTCCCCAGAGGAGGCCAGGCCCTTCCCCAGGACTACAGGCTCCGACAGGCAGGGCCTGTGCGGAACAGACCCAGCAAAGGCACAGAACCCGGGGGAACTCTGCTCAGCCACCCAACCCAGAGCTCGAGGACAAGGGATTAGCCGAACCCCAGATCCCAGCACTCCCATTCTGGACCTAGATCAAAGTGACGGCTGCCAGCAGTACTTCCCCTCCCCAGCAGTTACCTTGTCCCCTAGGAAGGCGCCGGGAAGCTGCCAGTAGAAAACACTTTCAGGAAGCAGAGAGAAACCCTTGTAGACGAGAGAATACTGGGAGAGGAGAGAGATGGGCACATGACACCGCGTCACAGAGGGGGCACAGCTGATCGGCTGCAGGAGAGCAGAGGAGGAGCCCCACAAAGCACGGGCATGGCGCCGAGACTCCCGTGCCGCAGGGAAATGGCACCACATGCCGTGCCCCCGCGGGACGGGCCACGGCTGAGACAGGGGCAGTGTGCCAGTTCCCAGCCCTCACTCCTGCTCTGCATCACTCATTCTAACCCACGCCCAGGCTGCGGGGCAGTGGTGCCCATGGGCAGGGGCACAACCTTTGCATCGCAGCCCTGCTGACGCCCTTCCAGCCCAGCCGCAGTGCCCCCTGCTATCCCGGCTGGCTTCCCGAGCGCAGACTAACAACGGGGGAGAAGGGACCCCTCGGGCCTAGGACGAGACCCAGTGGAGTTATCGCACTTGTGAACCACGCTAAGATTGTACCCAAGGCTGCAGCAATGCCAGGCTGGCGCACCCCGTGCCCCTGCTTCCGGAGCTCGCCCCGGCCACGGCCCAGCCGGGCTCGAGAGCCACTGCCACTAGCCCCAGGAGGGAGCCCGGCCGTGCTGCAGCCTGCGCCTGGCATGAAGCGGAACCTCGGGCGTGGCAGGAGAGCTGGCGCCTGCAGTGGCCTGTTCGCCCAGATGGGTGGAATTTCCCATTCACCATAAAAACTGCGGCCTGGCTGGGCGTTGCAGGCCGGAGCTGGGCTCAGCGGCAGCCTCGCCGCAGGAGACATGCTGGGCAGCCTGCGCGGGAGAGCTCCTGTGGGTCACTGTGGGGCCAGGGTGACCTGGAGGCGATGCTGGGGGGCTGGAGAGAGGCTGAAGTCCCCCCCAGGGGACTCCCTGGAGAGGGACTAAACCCTGGGAGGGGGCCCATCCCCTCCCAGAGCAGGATAACTCAGGGAAGAGATGGGAACCCCCCATCCCGCACTGTCCGTCTGCGGTCAGCCAGCGGGGAGCGCTGGCTGTTCCCAGCCGCAGGGAGCCAGCACAGAGACTCGTTAGGGACGGCTGGCTGCTGCAGCCCCTGCACACGCACGACTTCCACAGCAAACCACACAATTCCCGATGGCCCCTCCCCGAGCCTGCTCCGTCGCCCCCGAGTGGGACAGATTCCCAGGGCACAGCAATGGGCAGGAAGGTCCATGCACAGGGTGGGTTAAGGGGGGGAAAGTGCTGGGATTTCATCATCTACATCAGCTCTGAATCCGGTCCTCAGGCTCCACTGCAGTGGTGCTCCAGCCCAGGCCTGGGCATGCTATTATGCACGGTCTCTGCTTAGCTGGGAAGGGCTGGCCAGGGGATGCCAGGGGAGCTGCTGTGCCATAGTACCCAGTTGGCAAATGAAGCTCTCGTTCCCAAGCGCTTTCACCCCAGCAGAGCCTCACCAGGGCAAACGAGATCGGTACCTTGGACAGGCGGCTGCCTTCCGAACAGGGCCCAGGGAGAGCTACTGCAGGTATCAGACGCAATTCCCCGGGACATGCAGTGCCACCCCTGGAGTTGTGCGTCCCATGGGGACAGCGGGGCCATTTTACTCCCTCCCAGAGAGCCAAACCCTTCAGCCACGTAGAGCCCCACCCAGGCCATGCAGGTGGGCACGCCCTGGCCTCCGGTACCTTCTCAGCCGCAGGAGCAAGCCTGTAGCCCTGGGAGAGGAGGTTGCTGGACTCCTGGGAACGAGGTCTGAGCAATGCTTCCCGCTGGGGCTTTAGCAACACAAGAGACCAAGGGAGGGCTCAGTCAGGTCAGGCAGTGTCTGGGGGCAAAGCCATAGGCCCGGGACAGCATTGCAGAGCATAGACTGACTTGGGGGGAAGGAGACCACAGACCCCGCAGACAGGTGGGGTGGGGTCCAGACCACTGGTCTGCTGGAGGGGCCTCAGACAGGGGCAGCAGAGAGGACTCAGAGCCAACGACTGAGTCCATTTGCAGACACTGTTGAAACAGTTTACTGACCTAACCCGGGGCCACTCCATACATGTGGCATCCCCTTGGGGACCACCACTGCCTCACCCGGCCCAGGGCCGCCCTGGAAGGGGTTTGGACAAGCCCAACGGCTCTGCCATGACTTCTCGGCAGGGTGGTGAAGGTGGGGGCAGGGCAGCAAGAAGGCGCGGGGAGGGTAGTGAGAACAGGGGGAGGACGGCGAAGGCAGGAGAGGGTGGGGGGAGTCATAGATTCATAGAATCATAGAATATCAGGGTTGGAAGAGACCTCAGGAGGTCATCTAGTCCAACCCCCTGCTCAAAGCAGGACCAAGCTCAACTAAATGCAGCCAGAGGGAACAGGGGATAGACTGGAGAACCGCACTGTCACCAGGAAAAGGCAGGTCTACGTGATTGGGGACTCCTTACTGAGACGAATAGACAGACCTGTAACCAGAGCTGATCCAGAGAACAGAAGGGTGTGCTGTCTACCGGGTGCTAAGATACGGGATGTGGACCTGAGGTTGAAGAGGATCCTAAAGGGAGCGGGAAAGAATCCATTGATCATCCTTCACGTAGGAACAAATGACACGGCTAGATTCTCACTGGAACGAATCAAGGGGGACTATGCCAGGCTGGGGAAGACGCTTAAGGAAATCGAGGCTCAGGTAATCTTCAGTGGGATTCTACCTGTTCCTAGAGAAGGGCAACAAAGGTGTGACAGGATTATGATGATCAACAGATGGCTCAGGGATTGGTGCTACAAGGAGGGCTTTGGGATGTATGGCCACTGGGAGGCATTCATGGACAGAGGACTGTTCTCTCGGGATGGACTTCACCTGAGTAGGGAAGGAAATAGACTTCTAGGATGGAGGCTGGCACAACTGATCAAGAGAGCTTTAAACTAGGAATTTGGGGGAGACGGTTGGGAGATGTCCAGGTAATCTCCACGCTGGATTTTAACATTGAGAGGGAAGACAACCAAGTAAGAGAGGATATAGCTGGGGGTAGGAGAATGGAGATAAGGAGGAAGGGCAGAGTGGATACTAGGCAAATAGGTCATACTGGCAGTACAATGTCCATACCAAATTGGGTAAGGAATGTGAGTGAGGCCAAACAGCAAAAATTAAGATGTTTGTACACCAATGCGAGGAGCCTAGGTAACAAAATGGAGGAATTAGAGCTACTGGTCCAGGAAGTGAAACCAGATATCATAGGAATAACCGAAACATGGTGGAATAGTAGTCATGACTGGAGTACAGGTATTGAAGGGTATGTGCTGTTTAGGAAAGATAGAAATAAAGGTAAAGGTGGGGGAGTAGCATTGTATATCAATGATGAGGTAGACTGTAAAGAAATAAAAAGTGATGGAATGGATAAGACAGAGTCTGTCTGGGCAAAAATCACATTGGGGAAGAAAACTACTAGAGCCTCCCCTGGGATAGTGCTTGGGGTGTGCTATAGACCACCGGGATCTAATTTGGATAGGGATAGAGACCTCTTTAATGTTTTTAAGGAAGTAAATACTAATGGGAACTGTGTGATCATGGGAGACTTCAACTTCCCAGATATAGATTGGAGAACAAGTGCTAGTAATAATAATAGGGCTCAGATTTTCCTAGATATGATAGCTGATGAATTCCTTCATCAGGTAGTTGCTGAACCAACAAGGGGGGATGCCATTTTAGATTTGGTTTTGGTGAGTAGTGAGGACCTCATTGAAGAAATGGTTGTAGGGGACAACCTTGGCTCGAGTGATCATGAGCTAATTCAGTTCAAACTAAATGGAAGGATAAACAAAAATAAATCTGAGACTAGGGTTTTTGATTTCAAAAGGGCTAACTTTAATAAATTAAGGAAATTAGTTAGGGAAGTGGATTGGACTAAAGAATTTATGGACCTAAAGGCGGAGGAGGCCTGGGATTATTTCAAGTTAAAGTTGCAGAAGCTATCAGAAGCCTGTATCCCAAGAAAGGGGAAACAATTCATAGGCAGGGGTTTTAGACCAAGCTGGATGAGCAAGCATCTCAGAGAGGTGATTAAGAAAAAACAGAAAGCATACAAGGAGTGGAAGATGGGAGGGATCAGCAAAGAAACCTACCTTATTGAGGTCAGAGCATGTAGGGATAAAGTGAGACAGGCTAAAAGGCATGTAGAATTGGACCTTGCAAAGGGAATTAAAACCAATAGTAAAAAGTTTTATAGCCATATAAATAGGAAGAAAACAAAGAAAGAAGAAGTGGGACCGCTAAACACTGAGGATGGAGTGGAGGTTAAGGATAATCTAGGCATGGCTCAATATCTAAACAAATACTTTGCCTCAGTCTTTAATGAGGCTAATGAGGATCCTAGGAATAGTGGCAGCATGACAAATGGGAATAAGGATGTGGGGGTAGATATTACCATATCCGAGGTAGAAGCCAAACTTGAACAGCTTAATGAGAGTAAATCAGGCGGCCCAGATAATCTTCATCCAAGAATATTAAAGGAACTGGCACATGAAATTGCAAGCCCATTAGCAAAAAATTTTAATGAATCTCTAAACTCAGGGGTTGTACCGTTTGACTGGAGAATAGCTAATATAGTTCCTATTTTTAAGAAAGGGAAAAAAAGTGACCCGGGTAACTACAGGCCTGTTAGTTTGACATCTGTAGTATGCAAGGTCTTGGAAAAAATTTTGAAGGAGAAAGTAGTTAAGGACCTTGAGGTCAATGGCAATTGGGACAAATTACAACATGGCTTTACAAAAGGTAGATCGTGCCAAACCAACTTGATCTCCTTCTTTGAGAAAGTAACAGATTTTTTAGATAAAGGAAACGCAGTGGATCTAATCTACCTCGATTTCAGTAAGGCATTTGATACAGTACCACATGAGGAATTATCGGTTAAATTGGAAAAGATGGGGATCAATATGAAAATTGAGAGGTGGATAAGGAACTGGTTAAAGGGGAGACTACAGCGGGTCATACTGAAAGGTGAACTGTCAGGTTGGAGGGAGGTTACTAGTGGAGTTCCTCAAGGTTCAGTTTTGGGACCAATTTTATTTAATCTTTTTATTACTGACCTCGGCACCAAGAGTGGGAGTGTGCTAATAAAGTTTGCAGATGACACAAAGTTGGGAGGTATTGCCAATTCAGAAAAGGATCGGGATATCCTACAGGAAGATCTGGATGACCTTGTAAACTGGAGTAATAGTAATAGGATGAAATTTAATAGTGAGAAGTGTAAGGTTATGCATTTAGGGATTAATAACAAGAATTTTAGTTATAAGCTGGGGACGCATCAGTTGGAAGTAACGGAAGAGGAGAAGGACCTCGGAGTCCTGGTTGATCACAGGATGACTATGAGTCGCCAATGTGATGTGGCCGTGAAAAACGCTAATGCGGTCTTGGGATGCATTAGGCGAGGTATTTCTAGTAGAGATAAGGAGGTGTTAGTACCGTTATACAAGGCACTGGTAAGACCTCATTTGGAATACTGTGTGCAGTTCTGGTCTCCCATGTTTAAGAAGGATGAATTCAAACTGGAACAGGTACAAAGAAGGGCCACTAGGATGATCCGAGGAATGGAAAACCTGTCGTATGAAAGGAGACTCAAGGAGCTTGGTTTGTTTACCTTAACCAAAAGAAGGCTGAGGGGAGATATGATTGCTCTCTTTAAATATATCAGAGGGATAAATACCAGGGAGGGAGAGGAATTATTTCAGCTCAGTACCAATGTGGACACAAGAACAAATGGATCTAAACTGGCCATCAGGAAGTTTAGACTGGAAATTAGACGAAGGTTTCTAACCATCAGAGGAGTGAAGTTCTGGAACAGCCTTCCAAGGGAAGCAGTGGGGGCAAAAGACCTAACTGGCTTCAAGATTAAGCTAGATACGTTTATGGAGGGGATGGTTTGATGGGATAACATGATCTTAGTCAAAGGTCAATTAATTGCCATCAGTGGTAAATAGGACCAATGGTCAATGATGGGATGTTAGAAGTTACTACAGAGAACTTTTTCCTGGGTGTCTGGCTGGTGAGTCTTGCCCACATGCTCGGGGTTCAGCTGATCGCCATATTTGGGGTCGGGAAGGAATTTTCCTCCAGGGTAGATTGGCAGAGGCCCTGGAGGTTTTTTTGCCTTCCTCTGCAGCATGGGGCACGGGTCACTTACCGGAGGATTCTCTGCATCTTGAAGTCTCTAAACCATGATTTGAGGACTTCAATAGCTGAGACATAGGTGAGAGGATTATTCCAGGAGTGGGTGGGTGAGATTCTGTGGCCTGCATTGTGCAGGAGGTCAGACTAGATGATCATAATGGTCCCTTCTGACCTAAAAGTCTATGAGTCTATGAGTCTAAATCATCCCAGCCAGGGCTTTGTCAAGCCTGACCTTAAAAACCTCTAAGGAAGGAGATTCCACCACCTCCCTAGGGAACCCATTCCAGTGCTTCACCACCCTCCTAGTGAAACAATTTTTCCTAATATCCAGCCTAAATCTCCCCCTCTGCAACTTGAGACCATTACTCCTTGTTCTGTCATCTTCTACCACTGAGAACAGTCTAGATCCATCCCCTTTCGAACCCCTCTTTCAGGTAGTTGAAAGTTGGGTTTGGTCCTGCTTTGAGCAGGGGGTTGGACTAGATGACCTCCTGAGGTCCCTTCCTGAGATTCTATGATTCTATGAAAGCAGCTATCAAATCCCCCCTCATTCTTCTCTTCTGCAGACTAAACAATCCCAGTTCCCTCAGCCTCTCCTCATAAATCATGTGCTCCAGCCCCCTAATCATTTTTGTTGCCCTCCGCTGGACTCTTTCCAGTTTCCCACATCCTTCTTGTAGTGTGGGGCCCAAAACTGGACACAGTACTCCAGATGAGGCCTCACCAATGCCGAATAGAGGGGAATAATCATGTCCCTTGATCTCCTGGCAATGCTCCTACTTATACAGCCCAAAATGTCGTTAGCCTTCTTGGCAACAAGGGCACACTGTTGACTCATATTCAGCTTTTCGTCCACTGTAACCCCTAGGTCCTTTTCTGCAGAACTGCTGCCCAGCCATTCGGTCCCTAGTCTGTAGCAGTGCATGGGATTCTTCCATCCTAAGTGCAGGACTCTGCACTTGTCCTTGTTGAACCTCATCAGATTTCTTTTGGCCCAATCCTCTAATTTGTCTAGGTCCCTCTGTATCTTATCCCTGTCCTCCAGCGTATCTACCACTCCTCCCAGTTTAGTGTCATCTGCAAACTTGCTGAGGGCAGGGGGAGGACAGTGAAGGCAGGGAAGGGTGGGGGAGGGTAGCGAAGGTGGGGGGAGGGTGGGAGGAAAGGGGGGTATCCGAGGAGCACTCTGAGTCCCCATGCCAGGGAGAGTGGCTGACGCGCACACTATGGGGTGGGGGGGAGAGTGCGGAGCATTGGCGGAGGAGGGTGCGAGCCAGGGAGCCAGAGCTTGGGAAGAGCAAAATCCCAGAGTCAAGGGAGGGGCATCCAGCCAGGGCAGCCCTGTGCCCTTCTCCCCACTGCCTGTGCCCCCAGGGGGTGAGCAGCCTCCCACACAGCCGCGGCCGTACCTGCAGAGACCGCGGTGCCAGGGGTGAACCCAGCGCGGCCAGGGAAGCAAGGGATGAAGATGCCTTCGAGGAGGAGGATGACTGGGGAGATCGAGCCAGGAGAGGGCGAGGAGGGGGACGGTGAGCCAGCCGGGCGGTGGGGGGGCCTCGCTGGCCTGCTGGCTGGGGCCGGGGCCTTGGGGTGGCCCTGCCCAGGGGGGGCGGAGTGCTATGTGGAGAGGCCGCCTGCCCCACAGCGAAGCCAGAGAGCAGCTCCCAGATCTCAGCATCCAGCCTCCACTGTGCTTCGTCGGCCTGAGGGTGGGGTGGGGACGGACAGGGAGAGCCAGTGAGTGACCTGAGAGCAGGGAGTGGCCACGCCGGGCGGTGCCATCCTCACCCACCATGCCGGGCATGGTGCCAACCCTGCACACCATGCTGGGCACAGCACCAACCTCACACACCACACTGGGCAAGGTGCCAACCCCACAAACCATGCTGGCCATGGTGCCAACCCCCCACAACAATGGGCAAGGTGCCAACCCCACAAACCATGTTGGGCATGGTGCCAATCCCACACACAACAATGGGCAAGGTGCCAACCCCACAAACCATGCTGGGCATGGTGCCAACCCCCCACAACAATGGACAAGGTGCCAACCCCACACACAACAATGGGCAAGGTGCCAACCTCACACACCACGCCAAGCACAGCACAAACCCCACACACTATGCCAGGTGTGGTGCCAACCACTCACACCATGCCAAGCACAGCACAAACACCACACCGGGCACAGGGCCAACCCCATACACCATGCTGGGCACAGCACCAACCCCATGCCAGGCACGGTGCCAATTCCACACCCCACGACAAGCACAGCACCAACCCCACACACCATGCCAGTGCAGTGCCAACTCCACACCCCACGACAAGCATGGCACAAACCCCACACACCACACCAAGAATGGTGCTAACCCCACAAACCATGCTGGGCACAGCACCAACCCCACACACCAGGCTAGGCAGGGGTTGTGCCAACCCTCCTCCCACACCACACCAGGATGGGGAAGTGCTGCCCATGCACAATGCCGGGACAGAGCAGTGCTGAGCTCAGCCCACATGCCCCATGCTGGGACAGCGCTGACCCCCTGCCCCACCATGCCCTAGCCGTGGAAGAGCGGTACCGAACCCACATGCCACACAGCGACAGGATGGAGCCAGGGATGCTGGGCCTTCTCCAAACAGCGTCCCTTGGAGGCAGCCAGCAGCGGAAGCAGGACGTCTCCTCAGAGCACTGCCAGGTGCCTGGCAGTCTAGGGGCGACCTCCATGCCACACGGGAATAGCCAGCCTGGGACACCTGGCCTCAGCCAGTAGGGCAGGGCCATGGCCTGGCTGCCTTTGGCCTCCTGTTCCCACCACTGAGCCGGGGAGAAGCCCAAGGCTCCGGTTGTGGGGGCAGCACCATCTCCGCATGGCCCCCATGAACTGGGGCGGCCATGCCTTGCTGCTGTGCAACGTGGCCCCAGCAAATGGCACCAGGGCACCTCCCATCACGATGCCAAGAGAGGGTGCAGAGTAGGCCATGGCCAGCTGGACCCCAAACCAGCGCATGGGTCACAGGGAGAGTCACCAGCCTCTGCAGGAAAGACAACGCAGCCCGGGAAGCTGGCAGGCCAGGGAGATGGGCATGGAGTAGCGGCTGCTGGCAGCAGTGAGGAGAGGCGGCTTGGTGGGCACAAATGGGGACCATCAGAAGGAAGATGGCTTGGAAAGTGGGGAATGGTGCAGAGTTGGGTGCTGGCTGGCATGGGGAGGGGAGTGGAGCAGGGCGGGCCTGGGCGCAGGCTGGCACAGGGAGGGGGAGAGGTGCAGAATTGGGTGCTGGCTGGCATGTGGAGTGGAGCAGGGCGGGGCTGGGTGCAGGCTGGCACAGGGCAGGGAGCCAGGTAGGGCTGGGTGCTTGCTTGGGGCGGGGAGCAGGGTAGGCTGGGCATTGACTGGCATGGGGGGTGGGGCACAGCACAGGGCAGGGCTGGGTGCTGGCAGGCACAAGGGAAGGTGGTGCAGGGCCAGGTTCTGGCTGGCACAGGGCAGGGAGTGCGGCAGGGCTGGGCACTAGCTGGCATTGGGCAGGGAGCCAGGTAGGACTGGGCACTGGCTGGCACAGGCCAGGGAGCGGGGCAGGGCTGGGCGCTTGCTTGCAATGGGCGGGGTGTGGTGAAGGGCTGGGCGTTGGCTGCCATGGGGTGGGGAGCAGGGCAGGCTGGACATTGGCTGGCACGGGGCAGGGAGTGGGGCGGGGTTGGCAGATTGGTGGGCACAGGCAGCACAGAAAAATGCTGCCCGAGAGCATAATGGGAAGCCTCCTAGATCCTCCCCCAGTCCCAGCCCCTGTGAGTTCTAGCCCCACAGAGTCCAAGCAGGGGTTCTGACCTGCCAACCACTGCACAGCATGCCCATGCCAATGCCCCCGCCCCTTACCTTAGCAGCTCGTCTGGCCCTGTGGCTGCCCCCTCCAGAACCCAGGATACTACCCGCGGCCACAGCTTTCCGCAGCTGCTCCTCCGTAAGGGACGTGCCCTTCTGATGGGAGGCACAAGGGGGCCGTGAGCAGCCCTCACACCTTTCACCCACCCGCCCCTGGCTGCGCCCAGTGCCACAGGCCAGGGTCACCCAGACGCTGCATGCTCCAGCTCCATGAGCAGCTACGTGGGCGAGTGCCCGGGGCACTGCCCCTGCACACTGGCCTGGGGAGAGGAGGGGAATCTCCACTCAGAGCCACACTGGCACCGAGGTGTCTGCTGCTGTAGTCACTACAAGCTACCATGCTCTCACAGATGCCACCCAGAACCTGGGCATATCCCCCCCACTGGGATCCAGTGCCAGGCTCAGCTGTGCCCAGGCCAGGAGGGGCATTGGCGGGAGCGAGTCAGAGGGGAAAGGGACACGTTGACTCCCCTGCCCCACGGTGGTGAGCAGGGCACAGTGCCATGAGGTCCCAATGGGCACCACTTGGGGGGCTCCCATGACTGCAAGCCATCTCCATGGGAGCGAGGACACGGTGGGTGCCGGGCACATGGCTCTGAGGTCTGGAGTATTCATGGCGTGTTAGAGACCCCTGGTGCTACTCTGCGAAGCACCGGGCACAGGCATGGGGACAGCCCATCCCAGCCTGGCTATCCTGCCACGCCCCTTCCCCTCCCCCTGGCAATGCCCCCTGACAGGACACCCCAGACAATCCAGCACTGGGATTGGCCGAATGCCCCCAGGTGCTTAGTAACATGCAAATTCCATGTAATTAGCTCTGTCCCAAAGATGGGGGGAGGGGCTGAGATAAGCTACACCCCTTCCCAGCAGGTGGGTAAGCCACGCCACCCCACAGGCAAGCCCCTCCCCAGGCAGGTGGGTAAGCCACACCCCTTCCCCAGCAGGTGGGTAAGTCACACCCCTTCCCCGGTAGGTGAATAAGCCACACCCCTTCTCCGACCACCCTTTGCCAGGTTATCCAGGAGGGCCACATGCCCCAGGCCAGCGGAGTCCAGGACCCTTGAGAGCCAAGAGCTGGGCTGCCCCAGGCCCGTGCCTGCGGGTTAGATGGGCAGCCCCACGGGGCACTCCATGCTCACGCCCCTGCCATGCGGCGCCCGTGCCTAGTACCTTGTGCGCACGGCGCATCCGGGCAAAATAGGTTTCTCTCTGTTTGAAGGAGGAGATGGGCAGGAGGGAGAGGAGAGAGCAGGGTTACTGAGGACAAGCGAGCAGCGCCAGGAGCCCACCTGCACCCAGCGCGGCCCAGCCAAACCGCCCACGCGCAGGAAATCCCTTCCAGGTGGCTGAATAGCCAAGCCGCCCCCGCCGCTCCCGCCCGCCCGGCAGCTGTCGGCCTGGTGCTGACCGTGAGCCAGGCTGGGACTGAAGCAGCAGAGCCCCGTGGGCCTGGCTTGCCACAGACACTCCACTGCAGGGCTGAGCAAACCCCCAGGCAATGCAGCCTGCCCCAGCATGGGGCCAACAGACAGGAGGGGTCAGGACAGAGCACTACCCACTCCTGGGACCCTGGAACTGGTGACAGATGCTGGCACGCTATCTGCCCCCTCCCTGTCTGGCTCAGCTGGACAGCTGCGCCTCAGGGCCAGTTGCAGAGTCTCCACGGTTCTCCCACAGCCCTCTCCAGCTTCTCCTCTCAATGCCCCCTGCCATTCCTTCTTCTCACCTCCCGCTCTCATCCACACCTCCCAACTCGCGAACCACACGCCCTCCTCCCAGCAATCCCCTGGGTGCATGCGGCACAGTCTGTGCTGAATGTGCCCGTGAGCCCCGGGCAGGGCTAGGTCCCCATGTGGGACTGTGCTCCCAGCACACAGGTGTGCTCCTGGCACACGGCGGGCACTCCCGGCACATGGCGGGCACTCCTGGCACACAGCTGGTGCTCCCGGCACATGGCTGGCACTCCTGGCACATGGTGGGCACTCCTGGCACACAGCGGGCACTCCCAGCACACAGCTGGTGCTCCTGGCACTCAGCGGGCACTCCCGGTACACGGCAGGCACTCCCGGCACACAGCGGGCACTCCCGGCACACAGTTGGTGCTCCCGGCACTCGGTGGGTGCTCCCGGCACTCGGCGGGCGCTCCTGGCACACGGCGAGCGCTGCCAGCACACGGCTGGCGCCCAGGGAAGGAACAAATCCCCCCAGTCACAGACAGTGAATTGGGCCCCTTTCTCCCCGTAAGGGCAGAGTCATCCTCTCCTTCCACCTGCTGAGGCTTAAGGGAAGGGGGGCACAGCTGATCTAGAACAAACACCCAGCCAGGGGGAGCAGTGTCTGTGGAATGCAGCCCCCAGCTCTGCCCCCATTGCCATGACCCAGTGCTGCCCCCTGTGGGGAAGGCGTGTCTGGAGTAAGTACAGTCCATTCCAGACACAACGCTGTCCTGTGATCCTGGGACATCACTGTGACGTTATTGACATAATCTGTAACTGTAGAGATCATTGTTGCAACCACTGTTATATATTTGCAGCAAATATTGTACAAAGGTTGTAGTAAGGTGTGTAAGGTGTCTTAAGACAAGGTTATGGTTTGCTGGTTATGATTAAGCTATCTGTATGTGTGCATCATTTTTGTAGTTGAAGTTATGAATATTGGCTCTATACTGTCTGTATTTCAAACTTATGCTCTGCTTCTGGGTGACACCCCAGACAAGTTGATGTCAGCTCTGCTTACTTGCTTGATGGCCCATTGAGGACCATCAGCTACACAATTGACCCATTGAGAGAAGGCAGACACACCTTGTAACTCAGCAAAGTATGCAGGAACTTGCCCATGTGACTCCAAACTCCATTTTGCTGTAATTTTCCACAGTAAGAACAAAGAGGTGTTCTTACACCTGGAAAAAGACTATAAAAGGCTGACACCTCATCTCCATCTTGTCTTCAATCCTGCTTCATACCTCTGGAGGGACTTTGCTACAAATTGAAGCTCTGAACAAAGGACTGAATGACCCATCCCAGCTGTGGATGTACTCCAGAGACTTGATTTGAGTAAGCAGATTATTCTATCACTGCTACAAGCCTGAACCAAGAACATTGCCATTACTGTATGTAATTGATTCCTTTTAATCAATTCTAGCTCTCACCTATACCTTTTTCCTTTTATGAATAAACCTTTAGATTGTAGATTCTAAATGATTGGCAACAGCGTGATTTGTGGGTAAGATCTGATTTGTATATTGACCTGGGTCTGGGGCTTGGTCCTTTGGGATCGGGAGAACCTGTTTTCTTTTACTGAGGCATTGGTTTTCATAACCATTTGTCCCCATAACGAGTGGCACTGGTGGTGAGACTGGGAAACTGGAGTGTCTAAGGGGATTGCTTGGGATGACTTGTGGTTAGCCAGTGGGGTAAAACCAAAGTCTCCTCTGTCTGGCTGGTTGGGTTTGCCTTAGAGGTGGAAAAACCCCAGCCTTGGGCAGTAACTGCCCTGGTTGAAGCAATTTGTCCTGAATTCGCACTCTCAGTTGGGTCCCGCCAGAACCAGCATCGTTACAATCACCACTCAGCGAGCACATCTGCTTGGGCATCGTGCCACGGGGGTGTCTACATTGCATGGAAACCCACGACTGGGACCCGTGCTTGTCAACTCATTGGAAAACTGGGCTTACGATGGCTGGCCCTGTGCGAACACGTCCGCATGGCACTGTGCAGCCCTGCCTCGGGGCTGCGGCTTGAGCTGTGTCCACACTTGGAGCCGAACCGTGGCTGGATGGGGCTCTGACCAAATGCCTATCAGGGCCCTAGGAGCCAGGGCCTGCAGGCTGGCACACCTGAATCTGCCTGATTTCTGTGTGGATGGAGGAGGGGCTTGGGCTCAAACCTGAGTCAGAGCCTGGGGTTAGTGCGCAGTGTAGACAGACCCACAGAGGCCATCGAAGCCCCTAGAATGGGCTCCTGCTGGGAGTAGGGGGCACAGCCCTCAGGCTACAGAGAGCAAAGCCACGGAGCTAAGTGACTTGCCCAAGGTCACACAAGGGGCCAGAGAAACCGAGCCCCAGTCTCCTGAGTCCCACCTCAGTGCCCTATCCACTAGGCAACCTTGCCTTCATGAGGCAAATTCCCTTCCCAGTGACACGTAGCCACAGCCCCCCAGGCTCCTGGCAGAGCTCATGCCCCCTTCAGCTGCAATCCCCGGCGGGGGTGGGCTCTAGTGCTCGCTCAGCCCCCTGGGTCACATTCCCTGGGCTGTTGGCACAGCTGGGTCTGTGCCAGCAGGATCCGGCTGCAGGGATCAGTGTGAGGTGGAGGCCTGGGGGGTCTCCAAGGGGCGATGGTATTGCTCACCTCAAGGCTGCCTGAGGAACAGGGCCTATTAAAGTCAGTGTTATCCCCTACCCGGCCTTGGCCTTGCTGTGTCTAGCAAGATGGGGCTCTGGCCTCAGCATGGGACTGTGGGGGAAGCTCATAGGTTCAGGGATCACACGCTCATAACAGGGGCCCAGGAGACACAACAGTGAAGGCCTGTGCCTCGGTTTCCCCATCTGTAACACGGGGCTGACAGTACTGCCCTGTGTAAAGCACTATGAGACTCGCTGCTCGGCAGAGCTGGAGAAGAGCCAGGGGCGTCACTGGCCCAGAGCAGGAGCTCAGGCCTCAGGAGCTGCCGGGCACGATGGCGTTCAGGGTGCCAGCCCCAGGCATGCAGAGCTCTCACACAGACACGCATCAGGTGGCCTGGCCCCAGAGGGCCCCTCACCATGCTCCAGCCACGGTGGCGCAGGTGGACGGGCAGGGCTCTGGGCCCCAGCGGGCAGCCCGTGCTCTTGCCATACCTTGTCTCCTTGGTAGGCCTCTGGCAGCTGCCAGTAGTAGGACTCCTGGCCCAGCTGACCGAAGCGCCCGAAGGAGAGCTGCGGCCCCTCGGCCGACAGCTCCACGGCGAAGCCGGTCACGATGCGGGTGCTGTGCTGGCGGTTCACCAGGGCGAAGCTCTGGAAGTCGCCCGGAAGGAAGGGGGTAGTGATCTGCCGGGAACAGACACCGGAGGACGTGAATCCAACCAGCGGCCCCTGCGAGCCAGACACCCCGCGGGACTGGACCAGGAGGCTGGGGGAGACAGGCTCTTACCAGGCCCCGGTAGTAGGAGGAGCTGGTGCATTGCTGGGTCACGCCCATGCAGAAGCAGGGCAGACAGCCGTCGCGGTTCTCGGCGCTCAGGTGGAAATGGTTGGCACGGCAGCTGCTGCAGGAGGGACCCTCCACGTGGGGCTGCAAGGGAATGGGACGGATGAGAGGCTGAGGAGACGGCCCAACAGTTGGGGAGATGGTTGAGTGACCCCAACTGGCAGGGGCTCCAACCAGCCCCAGGGCTGGAATTCCCAAAGCATCCTCCTCACCCCAGCAATGAACTGGGCCAGGAGCACGGGGATGAAGGGGTAAGTGGAGCAGAATCCTGGGGCAGCTGCAGAGGGACTCTCTCCCGCAGGGACCCTGCTCCCCTCCCCCGAGTTCCCGCGTTCAGGCACACAGACTGGCGGAGATCTCAGCCATCACTGGTGGGGGCCAGGCAGAGGGTGCAGGCTCACTGCACGTGGGCATAGGCCAGCTACCCAACAGCCAGGGCAGCACAGTAAGAGCTGTCAGCAGCACGGGGCGTGCATGGGTCAGAGCTCGGGGTGAGGCGCAAAGAACAACCCAGCTCGGGAATTTTGTTCTCAGTGCAGCTCTGGGTAACCGAGGGCAGCTCAGCGTCAGACACAGGAGAGCCAGTTACACTTAGCATACAATGTTAACAAGAACAGGGACTAGGTGTGACAAAGTGAGAGTTTTCTGTAAGATTTGTATGTCGCCTATGTGTGCCTCAGTTTCCCCTATATTTCGCATGGCCACCCAGAGGGGAGGAAGGGCTTTGGGGCAGGCTGGAACACAGGTAGGAGTGTCGCCAGGCTGACTGAGCTGAGCCGGGTCATTAAAACAGATTGGCCAAGGCCAATTCCACACCAGTGGAGTATGCGAGAAGCCAACGGCCAACCCAATCCCAGAACATTGACACCTAGGAACCAATGGCCCAGAGGGAGATGGATTTCCCCACCTCTCTGCAGAGGAGCTAAGCAACAGCTGGAGAACAAAGGACTGGAGAGGTGGGAGGTGGTGACCAGAGGTGCCTGCTGGAAGGAGTCGGGGCTCTCACCTAGAACTGACCCAGGAGGTCGGGCAGAGACAGAGACAGACAGACGGAGCCTGAACTGTGGGTTCACTGCTCCCCTGGCTGGGCTCTGGGCTGACCAGGATGGGCTGTGCTTTCACCTTCAGTTCTCTGGGCTAACCTGGGGACTTCCCATGCTGGGCTCCAGCTGCCGAATAAACCCAACTGTGACTGCGCTGGGTGAGTGTCACTGCAAGCGCTGGGTGAGGGGCGTTCATCCCTGCACAGCGCACAAGTCTCCACCGGGAGTCTGGCTCAGTGGGACTCGCTGCACAGAGCTCACAGTGTGAAGCGGGGGGGCTGGAGCCCCAGAAGTCCAGTCCAGGAGGTGGTCAGGCAGCGGGCCCTGCCCTGGAGGAAGAGTGAGGCCCCTGGGGGTCTGGCCCATTGAACGGTTCCTCCTAGAGACTGTTCCAAAGCTGGGTCTGTAGAACCGATCCTGAGGATCTGTGACAGTGGGGTCTAGTGGTTAGAGCAGTGAGGACTCCTGGGTCTAGGAGGGGAGCGGGGAAGAGATTAGAGCAGGGGGCTGGGCCCAGGACTCCTGGGTTCTTGTCCCAGCTCCACCAGTATTGCGCGTCTCTGGCTCAGGTCACCCTGCATTAGAGCAGCGGCTGGGAGAGTCAGCCCGAGGCCCCCTGCGAGTCCCCCTTCCCTCAATGGAGACGTGCCGGGGCTGGCGATCGGGGAGGAATGGAGCTAGGTCCCCAGATGGGTCCCTGGCAGGGCTGGCAATGGGGGAGGAATGGACCTAGGTCCCCAGATGGGTCCCTGGCAGGGCTGGCAATGTGGGAGGAATGGAGCTAAGTTCCCCGACGGGTCCCTGGCAGGGATGTGGGTGAGTTCCCGCACATGGCAAAGGAACTTCCCTGCCATGAACGTGCAAGCAGGGAGCTACTTCCCTCACCTTACACTGGCACTGCCTGCTGGCATCACACTGCCTGCTCACGCTGCCTTGTGGGTCACAGCTGCAGTTTCCACTGGGCTCGCGGGACTCTAGAGCAAGGAGGCAAAAGAGAAGAGCTGTTACTCCCGAGCCCGGGCGCCTGGGGGGCCAAGCGATGGAGGGGCTCCGAGCACAGCACCCTCGAGAACCACAGAATCATAGAATCTCAGGGTTGGAAGGGACCTCAGGAGGTCATCTAGTCCAACCCCCTGCTCAAAGCAGGACCAACCCCAACTAAATCATCCCAGCCAGGGCTTTGTCAAGCCTGACCTTAAAAACCTCTAAGGATGGAGATTCCACCACCTCCCTAGGTAACCCATTCCAGTGCTTCACCACCCTCCTAGTGAAGTAGTGTTTCCTAATATCCAACCTAGACCTCCCCCACTGCAACATGAGACCATTGTTCCTTGTTCTGTCATCTGCCACCACTGAGAACAGTCGAACTCCATCCTCTTTGGAACCCCCTTTCAGGTAGTTGAAAGCAGCTATCAAATCCAGGGCCAGCTCCAGGCACCAGCACAGGAAGTGCGTGCCTGGGGCGGCAAGCGTGACGGACGCTGAGAGGGCAGCAGTCAGGCAGCCTTCGGTGGCGTTTCTGTGGGAGGTCCACTGGTCCTGCGGTTTCGGCGGCAATTCAGCTGCGGGACTGCCGACGGCGCAGGACCGGCGGACCTCCTCCAGAAACGCTGGCGAATCCGCGGGACCTGGGACCGCCCACCGAAGGCCGCCTGACTCCCATGCTTGAGGCGGCAAAATTCATAGAGCCGCCCCTGATCAAATCCCCCCTCATTCTTCTCTTCTGCAGACTAAATAACCCCAGTTCCCTCAGCCTCTCCTCCTAAGTCATGTGCTCCAGCCCCCTAATCATTTTTGTTGCCCTCCGCTGGACTCTTTCCAATTTATCCACATCCTTCTTGTAGTGTGGGGCCCAAAACTGGACACAGTACTCCAAATAAGGCCTCACCAGTGCCGAATAGAGGGGGGGAAACGGGTAACTGCCAATGGGTAACGAGCTCCATGGGTAACTGCCAGCTCTGCTCTGCCCACAGGGACAGGGCACCAGAATGCGCGATGGGCTCCCCCAGGCTGGGGCTCCTTCAATCTCCCCCACAATTGGACACCCCCAGGGGAGCCCCTCCCCAGGCACCGGGCCCCATCACCCCGAGGGCACTGCATCGGGTTGGCTGCTGGGCACTGGGGATTTTGCATGACTCAGTGGGGCCCCTTCCTTCCCAGAAGTTCTGGCACCGGGCCCTGAACCCCAGTCTCACCCCAGGGACCCCCCCAGAACCAGCTGCCACTCACTTCCATGGCACTCACCTCTGCAGGGCTGCCCCAGGCTGGGGTTCCCCATGTAGCCAGGAGCACACCTGGGGGAAAAGGGAAGAGACCTCCTGGTCACACGGGGAGCTGGCTGTGCCAGTCTTTGGCCTATCAAACCCCGGCTGCTCCTACCCCTCACAGCCCCTCATTCCCCTACCCCTCACCCACAGCCCTGCACCTCCACCCTCCACACCCATACCCCACAGCCCCCTCACCGACAGCCCCACCCCATTTCCCCACACAGCACCCTCAACCACAGCCCCACCCCGCACACCTATACCCCACAGCCCCCTGACCCACAGCCCCACCCCCATTTCCCCACACAGCCCCTCACCGACAGCCCCACCCCTCACACAGCCCCACCCCACCACCTCCATACCCCACTGCCCCCACCCACAGCCCTGCACCTCCACCCTCCACCAGCTGCACCCTCCACACCCATATCCCACAGCCCCCTCACCGACAGCCCCACCCCATTTCCCCACACAGCACCCTCAACCACAGCCCCACCCCGCACACCTATACCCTACAGCCCCGACCCACAGCCCCACCCCCATTTCCCCACACAGCCCCTCAACCACAGCCCCACCCCTCACACAGCTGCACCCCCCACACCCATACGCCACAGCCCCACCCTCCATTTCCCCACACAGCCCCTCACCCACAGCTCCACCCCCTCACACAGCTCCACCCCACCACCTCCATACCCCACTGCCCCCACCCACAGCCCCACCCCCATTTCCCCACACTCCACAGCCCCACCCCCCATTTCCCCACACAGCCCCACCCCAACCCACATACCACCTCCTCACTCACTGCCCCATCCCCACACACAGCCAAACCCCCTATCCTCCCACACAGCCCCCCCGTACCCGCATAGTCCCACCCCACAGCCCTGCACCTCCACCCCCCACACAGCTGCAGCCCCCTCACCCCCACCCCACATACTGCCCCCTCACCCACAGCCCTACCCCCCATCCCCTCACACAGCTGCCCATGCCCCCACAGTCCCACCTCACCCTTCATCCACAGTCCTGCATCTCCACCTCCCACCCCCCCACACACCCATACCTCACAGCCCCCTCACGCACAGCCCCACCCCCCACACAGCCCCTCACCCGCCTCCCTGCCTGCCAACTCTGGTTTGGCTCTTTGTATCTCTGCTGCCCTCCTGCTGCTCCCAGCCTGGAGTCGGGCGCCCTGAGCTCTGCATCTCGCCCTATTCCCCCAGTGGCTCTTGCTGGCCCGACGGGGGCTACTCGTCCCCCTGGGGGAAGAATCAGGCCCCCAGAGAGTTCAGGGCCAGTTACTGGGCAGGAGCATGGGGAGCCCTGGCCTCAGTACTGGGGCTGGAGGAGCTTCCTTCCCACCTGAGCCCCCCGCCCCACCCCACAGTCCTTAACCAACCCCAGAGCCCTGGCATCCCACATCTGGGCAGCAGCCACAGACAGCCCCACGACCAGGCTGTGCTGGGCTAGCTGGGCCTAGAGGGATTCCCTTCTCCAAGTGTCCGAAGCCAGGAGCCTTGCTGGGGCTCCCCAAGCAGTGACCTACACTGGCATTCGGGGGCACCCCTGGTACCATGCAGTCAGTGCTGCTTCCACAGCCCCAGACCCTCAGGGCGGGCACAAACTGGCACTCGGGTGAACCAAGCAGGGCACACAGGGCAGTCCCTGAGCGGCATCTGGGCAGGGACAGACTGGCACCCCCCGTACCTCTGGCACTGGCGGCCCACGTAGCCCGTGGTGCAGTCATTACACGTGGGCTGTCCGTCCGTGTCCAGGAAGCAGGTTTTCGTGGCCCTGAGAGGAGGATGAAGAAGAGTCATGCCCAGCCCTGCCCCAGCCTTGCCCACCCCGTGGACTGACAGACAGACAGACAGGACGACACAAGACATGGAGTCAGCAGAAACCCCGTGAGGTGGGACTGCCCCAGGCTGTCAGGGGACGTACTGGCTGGTGGCGTGTGGCCTGTGGCATGGGCAGGGCTGGCAGTCTGCTGGGGTCCCTCGTTGGGCATCGCCATAATAGCCTGGCTGGCAGCGTTCACACCTGGTGCCCTCAGTGTTGTCCTGGCAGTTCTGAGAAGGAAAGAGAAGGAGAAGGAATCTATACATATACAATGATGGGGTGTAAATTAGCTGTTATCGCTCAAGAAAGAGATCTTGGAGTCACTGTGGATAGTTCTCTGAAAACATTCACTCAATATGCAGCGACAGTCAAAAAAGCGAACACAATGTTGGGCATCATTAAGAAAGGGATAGATAATAAGACAGAAAATATCATATTGCCTCTATATAAATCCATGGTACGCCCACATCTTGAATACTGCATGCAGATGTGGTTGCCCCATCTCAGAAAAGATAGATTGAAATTGGAAAAGGTTCAGAGAAAGGCAACAAAAATGATTAGGGGTGTGGAACCGCTTCCATATGAGGAGAGATTGATAAGACTGGGACTTTTCAGCTTGGAAAAGAGATGGCTAAGGGGGGATATGATAGAAGTCTATAAAATCATGATTGGTGTGGAGAAAGTGAATAAGGAAGTGTTATTTACTCCTTCTCATAACACGAGAACTAGGGGTCACCCAATGAAATTAATAGGCAGCAGGTTTAAAACAAATAAAAGTAAGTATTTCTTCACACAACGTGCTGTCAACCTGTGGAACTCCTTGCCAGAGGATGTTGTGAAGGCCAAGACTATAACAGGGTTAAAAAAGGAACTAGATAAATTCATGGAGGATAGGTCCATCAATGGCTATTAGCCAGGATGGGCAGGGATGGTGTCCCGAGCCTCTGTTTGCCAGAAGCTGGGAATGGGCGACAGGGGATGGATCACTTGATGATTACCTGTTCTGTTCATTCCCTCTGGGGCACCTGGCATTGGCCACTGTCGGAAGACAGGATACTGAGGCTACGTCCACACTACCCACCCGATTCGGCGGGTAGTGATCGATGTTCTGGGATCGATTTATCGCGTCTCGTCTAGATGCGATAAATCGATCCCAGAACCGCTCCCCATCGACACCGGAACTCCAGCTCCGCGCGAGGAGTAAGCGGAGTCGACGGGGGAGCCTGCCTGCTGCCGTGTGGACCTGGGTAAGTACTTTTTAAAATCGATCTAAGATATTCGACTTCAGCTACGTTATTCACGTAGCTGAAGTTGCGTATCTTAGATCGATTCCCCGCCCCCCGTGTGGACCAGTCCTGAGCTAGATGGACCATTGATCCGACCCAGTATGGCTGTTCTTACGTTCTTATCTCTTATAGCCAGGCCCTGCCAGCACCACCCTGATGCCCCCTCACTCTCAATGCAGCCTGGCACCTGCCCAGAAACCTGGAGCCCCAGATACCCCACAAGGTGCTGCACAGATCACTGGCATCCACTGCCTGTCCCATGCCAACCTCATCCCCCGAGCCAGGGAGCTCACAGAGGGGTCTCTGAGGGGAGCTGGCTGGCATGGCTCTGGGCACAGGCCCTCTGATCCAAGCCCCCCAGAAACCCCTGGGAGCAGCCAGGCCAGGGCAGAGTGCATGAACCTGTAGGAGCTGGCTTGGCTGGGGGCCAGGCAGGGCCGGGTGCGGGGTGACGCTGGCAGAACCTGCTATTTCCTGCCCCTCTCCCAAGGTCCTACGAGACAGGGGTAGATCTCTGCTGCGTCGGGCGCTCAGGGCTTGAACCCCTGGCACCTGGCCCTAGCCGCCTGCAGCAGCAGGAGGTGCTGGGAGTTCTGTGCCCGGAATCACATGGCAGGGGACATCCCTGTTGAGTCATACAACCGTCCTCACAGACCCGCCCCAGACAGGGCGGCTCACGGGGCAGGGCTCACCTGGCAGTCTCCCGTCTCGGCATCACACTCGGTCGAGTGCCCGCTGCAGTCGCAGCGCTCGCAGGTACCCAGGTAGAGGCCGCTGGTGGTGCGAGCATAGCCCACGTCGCAATCCTTGGGGGAGAGAACAGGGCCAGTGGGTTCCTAAATCCACCCTCCCCCGGCGCCAGGCAGGGCTGGGACCCTCCCCCGGTGCCAGGCAGGGCTGGGACCCACCCCCGGGGCCAGGCAGGGCTGGGACTCTTCCCCGGGGCCAGGCAGGGCTGGGACCCACCCCCGGGGCCAGGCAGGGCTGGGACCTTCCCCTGGTGCCAGACAGGGTATGCCGCCCCCAGAGCCCTCCTCCAGCTCAGGCCACGGCCACCCTCCGGGTCTCCCAGGGAGATTTGTCCTTTGGACTCCGTGCTCAGAATGGCCAGGAGGCTGTGGCCTTTCTCACTGCAACACTCCCCCCATCCCACCCCCGGAGTCAGCGCCGCACACAGCAGCAGTGAGGTCGGCCTGGCACATGGATCAGATTGACTTAGCATGAGCCTATTGACCCCCTGGCCTTCCAGGTCCAATGCTGGCACGGGGCACGCTGCCCGGTCCCCGTGATACGGCTCAGACTCTGCCCCGAGGTGACACAGTTAGAGCCTCCCCAGCTCCCTGCCTCCCTGTACGCTGGTGAGGGCCCCGTTTCTGCCCAGCCCTGGCACCGGCACGACACCAGGCCCTCCAGCTGGGCAGCTGCCATCCAGCGTCGTCTCTAGACCTGGGAGGTGCCCCTGCTGCATGGCCCCCAATGCTGCGGAGGAGGCTGCCCCTCGGCCAGAGGGAGCGCTGCTGCCCTGTGTGCGGGGAGGGGCTCCTGCCTACTCCAGGGGCAGACTCACCTGGCAGGAAGGGCCGCGATAGCCAGGGGGACAGGTGCACTCCTCCACCTCCACCGCCTGCTCCAGGCCCGTGGCGTGGGGCACAGCCACGTCCATGCGGATGTTGGAGAGCCTGGGAGACAAGAGGCCAGGAGGGAGCTCAGCGTCCGCAGAGACAGGCCTGGACCAGGCGGCTTGGGCACAGCGAGGCCCCGGCCCGGGTCTCCCAAGGGTCACAGCCAGACTCCACAGGATCCCGGGTGAGGCAGTGAGATCAACGAGGGTCACCCTCCATTCTGCAGCCTCTGTGCGTGGACAGCTGTGTCCCAGGGGAGCCGAGGAGGGAGCCTCCCACACCCACCTGTCCCACAGATGGGACGCCCCCTCTCCCTTTCAGAGGGGTACAGAGCAGCTTGAGAAGGGGCCTGGAGCAAGCCATGCTGCAGGCAGACGCGTGGTTGAATTCAGAGCAGCCTCTCTCTTGTTGTCCCATCACACTGCCCTCTGGCACGCCGGGCCCAGGAACAGCCTCCAACCCCCCAGATCAGCCGGGCCCCACACCACTACCAAGGGGGGCCTCCCTCAAGGCTCTGCCAGGGCCAAGGACAGGATGGCGTCAGGGGGCAAGAAGCGGGGGAGCCCATACTTGCAGCCTCTGGCTCCCCAGCATGGAGCTACACTGGCACCGACAGAGGCAGGCGAGTTTGGGGTCTGGTGTGGAGGGCGTCTGTGAGGCTGGGATGGGGGTGCGTGTGTGTGGTGTGTGCACACTTGTGTGTGTGGCATGTCCATGTGCACCGGTGTGGTGCACGTGTGGTGTGCACGTGCGTGTGTGTATGGTGCGTGCGTGCAGTGTGTGTGATGCACACTTGTGGGGTGTGCACAAGGGTGGGAGCGGTCATAGCTGACACCGTCTCTCAACCCGGCAGACTGGCCCTTTCCCCACAGAACGGGCACAGCTGGGACACCTGCTGCCCCTCGCCAGGGCCGGTCCCCGGCGCCCACGTTACCTGCTCTCTGCCGGCCTGTCCATGTACGATGCCCGGATCATGAAGAGGTCGATATCGGCCAGTGCCATCAACAGGTGCTCCCGCGTGGCGTCCTGCCTGTCAGCCCGGCGCCAGGCACGCTAGGGAGGGCACAGCATACACCCGGGTGACCGGCCGCCTTGCCATCCACAAGCGCCACCCACGCCAGCCCCACTCCCCGCACACAGGCTGCCGCACGTTGGAGCCCGGTGTGCTCTAGCAGTCGCTGCCGGAGGTGGAGCAGGGGATTCTCGGTACTTTATAGCGTGGCATGTCCCCAAGTAGCAGCCATATGCGCCCCCACCCGCGGGGGCGATGGGCCATTCAGTGGGCAGGGGTCACTGGTGAGTGAGGGCAGGGCGCCCCGGCAGGGTACCATGGGTTGGCCCTGGGCTCCCTGGACACCGGCTCTGTGATACTCAGGGGCTGATGGGCGAGGGGCGCTGGGGTCCCATCCCACTCCCTGAAGGCGGAGCTCCTGCAGGGGCCGGCTGCGCTCTTACCTCTCGGAAGGGGACAGTGAGGCGGGTGGGGGTTCCCGGCAGAGGGTCAGCCTCGGCGAAGTGCTCCAGGAAGATGCCATTGCCACGCAGAAGCACGTCGGGCTGGCCGGGCAGGGGGTGGGCGCCGTGCGCCGCGCTGTGCATAACCGTGTAGTGCAGCTCCCCGCCATACGAGGTCACCTGCGCGGGGCAGCGCCACTCAGCCGGACTGATGGACATGGCCTGGCCGCCTGGCCCCGCCCACCGCCTCCCCTGCTCCCACAGCCTGTCCCCGCCCACAGCTTCCCCCATCCCACCGCCTGGCCCCGCCCACTGCCTCTCCTGCTCCCACCGCCTGGCCCCACCCACAGCTTCCCCCGTCCCACCACCAGGGCCCGCCCACCGCCTCCCCTACTCCCACCGCCTGGCCCCGCCCACCCCCCACAGCTTCCCCCGTCCCACCGCCTGGCCCCCCCCACCCTCCCCACTGCTTCCCCCGTCCCACCGCACTGCCCCGCCCAGAGCCACCTCCACCCCACTGCCTGACTCCGCCCACAGCCCCGCCCACCCCCCCACAGCTTCCCCTGTCCCACCACCTGGCCCCGCCCACAGCCACCTCCACCCCACAGTCTGGCCCCTTCCACAGCCACCCCCGCCCAACACTAACAACCTCCCCCACCCCCACCACCCAACCCCCATCCCACACCCTCCTCCATCCCACTGCCCTACCCTGCCCACAGCCTCCCCAGTCCCACCATGTGGCCCTACCCACAGCCTCCCCCACTCCATCCTTCGCTCAACCCCTGGAGCACCTGCCCTCCCCCTGCCCCCACCCTTCCCCGCACCATGGGGCACAGGGGCCTGGCGATGCTGCCAGCCCAGCCTGCCATGAGGGTGGCCGCGTCAGCCACGGGCACCGTGGAGCAGAGGGGGCACCTTGTCTCCCTTGAAGCGGTCGGGCAGCACCCAGTAGTAAACATCGCGGGGCAAGGCGTGGAAGGCGGAAAAGGCCAACTCAGCATGGCTTGGGGAGCGGATGCCCTCGCTGACTGTGCGGGTGTTAGCCAGGTTGGCCAGGCTGAAGTGCGCCCGCTCACCGTCCATGGCCTGCACCTGCAACACAAACACTGTCAGCTGGCGGCCGGAGCAGGACACCTGGGTTCCACTGCGCCTCACTGCCCGCTTGGGGGTTCCATGTCTGCCACGGAGTGAGCACACCCGTCTGCATCGAGGACGCGGGGGCAGGCCAGTGAAGGCCTCTGCCCGCTGCCAGCGCTTGACATGGGCAGATCTATGGGCCCCGCTGAAGGTTAGCTGATGGGGCTGCGCCCCTGCCCGGTATGGCTCACTGGTGGGAAGGCGCTGCCGCAGCGGGTACCTGCCCTAAGGGTGTCTCTGGGGGGAGGCGCTGTCCGTGGGCGGTACCTGCCCTGAGGGGGTCTCTCGGGAGAGGCACTGTCTGGGGGCAGTACCTGCCCTGAGGGGGTCTCTGTGGGGGAGTTGCTGTCCGCGGGCGGTACCTGCCCTGAGGGGGTCTCTCGGGGAAGGCGCTGTCTGCCGGCGGTACCTGCCCTGAGGGGGTCTCTCGGGGGAGGCGCTGTCCGCCGGCTGTACCTGCCCTGAGGGGGTCTCTCGGGGAAGGCGCTGTCCGCCGGCTGTACCTGCCCTGAGGGGGTCTCTCGGGGGAGGCGCTCTCCGCGGGCGGTACCTGCCCTGAGGGGGTCTCTCGGGGGAGGCGCTATCTGCCAGCAGTACCTGCCCTGAGGGGGTCTCTCGGGGGAGGCGCTGTCCGTGGGCGGTGTGACGGTGTACCCCATAAAACTTTATGGGGAGATGCTTATAAATGTATACATGATGTAACTGGACTATGTTTTATGTTACATGTGCTATGTAACATATCTCTGTGAAAGTTATGACCTACTGAATTCATTCCTCCCGTTTATATGCATGTATCATTGTTGTAGTTGAAGTTATGAATATTGGTTGTATTTCTTGAGAAAGGAATGTGCAGGTTAAGTGGCCAATGAAGAAGCACTTAACAGACAATAGAACTTGCAGACAGCAATCCACATCTGAGCTTTGCCAGGAATGTGTCTGGTCTGAGAAGGAACTGAGTTGTGCATGGACAGGTGACTTGTCCATGTGACCCCAACTCCATTTGGTAACTAGATGCTACACAGGGGGAGGGAGGGGTGTCCACCCAGAGGAGAAAATCTATTTAAACCCCTGGGAAACCCCTCCATTTTGTCTTCAGCTGGCTAAAGAGAGAGACTCTCCACCCCCCAAGGAGACCTGAAAGAGACTGAACAAAGGACAAAGACATTAGGGAGGTGAGTGATTGCTGGACCCAGGCTAGAAGGAAGATAGCCTGTTTACTGGACCTAGTGAGGTTTTTATCTGTACACAGGGCGATTAGACCTAGAACTGCGTGTTCTATTTTATTTTATTTAGTAATTCACTTTGTTCTGTCTGTCACTATTTGGAATCACTTAAATCCTACTTTCTGTACTTATTAAAATCACTTTTTACTTATTTAGTTGCCTGGAGTACGAGTTGGTACCTAGGGGGGCAAACAGCTGTGCATATCTTTCTATCTTTGAAATAGAAGGCGAACTATTTATGAGTTTGCCCTGTATAAGCTTTATACAGGGTAAAACGGATTTATTAAGGGTGTGAACCTCTTTGGGAGTTGGGCACCTGGGTGTCAAAGGCAAGAGTGCTTCCAGGAGCCTTACAGTTGTTAGTGGACTTGGTTCGGACCTGGGTCTGTGTTTGTAGCAGATCAGTGGAATCTGGCTCAAAACAGACAGGATTCCGGAGACCCAAGCTGGAAAAGGCCTGGAAGCAGGGGAAGAAGTAGCCATGGCACACCAGGTGGCAGCACCAAGCAGGTCTCTCTGATCCCAACCCATCACAGGCGGTACCTGCCCTGAGGGGGTCTCTGTGGGGGAGTTGCTGTCCGCGGGCGGTACCTGCCCTGAGGGGGTCTCTCGGGGGAGGCGCTGTCCGCCGGCGCTACCTGCCCTGAGGGGGTCTCTGTGGGGGAGTTGCTGTCCGTGGGCGGTACCTGCCCTGAGGGAGTCTCTTGGGGGAGGCACTGTCTGGGGGCAGTACCTGCCCTGAGGGGGTCTCTGTGGGGGAGTTGCTGTCCGCGGGCGGTACCTGCCCTGAGGGGGTCTCTGTGGGGGAGTTGCTGTCCGCGGGCGGTACCTGCCCTGAGGGGGTCTCTCGGGGGAGGTGCTGTCCGCGGGCGGTACCTGCCCTGAGGGGATCTCGGAGAGGGAGGTGCTGTCTGCCAGCGGTACCTGCCCTGAGGGGGTCTCTCAGGGGAGGCGCTGTCTGCGGGCAGTACGTGCCCTGAGGGGATCTCGGAGCGGGAGGCGCTGTCTGCCGGCGGTACTTGCCCTGAGGGGGTCTCTCGGGGGAGGCGCTGTCCGCAGACGGTACCTGCCCTGAGGGGATCTCGGGGCGGGAGGCGCTGTCTGCCGGCGGTATCTGCCCTGAGGGGGTCTCTTGCGGGAGGCGCTGTCCGCAGACGGTACCTGCCCTGAGGGGGGTCTCTCGGGGGAGGCGCTGTCCGCGGGCGTTACCTGCTCTCTGTTCCAGGAGGAGCTGGCACACTGCCGGGACACCCCCATGCAGAAGCATTTCAGGCAGCCGTCAGGGTTCTGGTCGCTCAGGTAGAAGGCTCCTGACGTGCACTCGTTGCAGAGACGTCCCACCACATTGGGCTGCAGAAGAGACGGAGGGATGGCACCGAGCGATGCGGGCAGGCTGGGCACAAAGCAGGGCTGCTCCCACTGCAGCCCCATCGACGCTGCCCCAGCCTAGCAGGGGCCGAGGGCTCCTGCGTGCCCCGGGGCACTGGCCTGGCTCCAATACAGCCCGTCCTCCAGGGATCCGACCCATCTAGTGTAGGACTGGGCCTCTGGCAAGGGGCTCCCACACCTCTCAGCTGGGCACGGCACCCACAAGTCCTGGCGCCGGGTGCCAAGGGCCCTAGGGAGTGCTGTGTCTGTCTGGGGGAGGAGTTCTCCCGGGTCCTGCACCCACAGGGGTCATGCTAGTGGCACTAGCCTGTGCAGCTCCAGACAGCAGGCTGCAGGGCACAGCTGGCGCAGTTGAAGGCGAGCTGCAGAGATCGCAGAGCTGGCCACCATCTGCCAGGCAGATGCCCAGCACAATGGCTGGGGAGGGTCATTGTACTCAGGCACTGGGGGTCCCCTCCTCTCCCTCCCTGAGCCCGGGGAACAGAGCCACCCCTGCAGCACCCCCAGAACGGATGAAGCCCCTGGCATGGAGCCAGCAGAGGGCATGCAGGAGTGGCCAGGGCCAAGGCGCTGAGCCCTAGGGCAGGGGGTGGCCCAGGAGCCCTGGGAGCTCCGAATGCAGCTGTCTGCCCCAAACCTCTCAGTGCGTCCCCCACCCCAGGGCAGGCCCTGCCTGACAGCCTGGAAGGCAGCACCCAACTACTCGCTTCTGCTGTTCAAATCCCTGTCGCCACCATGTGCTCCCCAGGCCAGCGGGGTCGCACCGCACTGCAAAGCACAGCACCGCACCATGCAGCACTGCGCCGCACTGCAATGCACTGCACCGCACTGCGCTGTGCCACACCACACCATGTAGCGCTGCGCCGCACTGCAATGCACCGCTGTCACGGAGTGTGGGGGAGTCAGCGCCCTGCACCTGTCTTCCTGGGATTCACTGTATGATGTCACATCAGCACAGCACTGTACTGCACTGCACAATGCAGCACTGCAATGCACCACATGGCAGCACATAGCAGTAAGCTTCACTGTACCACACCGTGCTGCAACACACTGCACAGCACTGCCCTGTACAACACTGCACCATACATCACTGCACTGCACTGTACAGTGCCGCTCAACACCTCACTGTACAGCACCGCACCACACAGGTCAGCACCACACCGCACTGCGCCGTGCTGCAACACACCACACAGCGCAGCACTGCAACACACCATTCAACACCAAACTGCACAGCCCCGTATTGCACTGTACCATACCACACCATACTAAAATATACCACGCAATGCCGCACCTCACCACACCATCCTGCACTGCACCAGACCATAGAGTATCATGCCATACTGCACCGTATCGCACCATGCAGCACTGTACCACACTGCATCACACTGCACAGCGCCGCACTGTACCGCACAGCGCCGGGCAGCACCACTGTACCGCACTGCATCACACTGCACAGCACCGCACTGTGCCGCCCAGCGCCGGGCAGCACCACTGTACCACACTGCATCACACTGCACAGCACCGCATTGTACCACACAGCGCTGGGCAGCACCACTGTACCACACTGCATCACACTGCACAGCACCGCACTGTACCGCCCAGCGCCGGGCAGCACCACACCACACTGCATCACACTGCACAGCAGAACCACACATCACCTGCAGCACAGCACCGCACCGTACCGTACCTTACAGCGGCAGGCACCTCCTGTGGAGTCACTGCTCCCCCGCTTGTCACACTTCATGAACTCCTGGGCTGGGGAAGCAGAGGGGTTTGCAGCCAGTCAGACACTCACTCACCCTCCAACCCACTCGTCTCCCGCTACCACGCCGTGGGGCAGCCCTGGCTGCTTAGCACTGGCTGGTCTCTGTGCAGCCAGGGGCACCGAGCGAGATGGGGCCACGACCCTACTCAGCAGCTGCAGTGCCCATTGCACCCTGGGGTCTTCTGGGTCCAGATGAGGTCATGAGGGGCTGGGGGTCGCCAGCAGGGGCTCCCTCAAGGGTCACAGTGATTCTGTCCTGCCCCACTGATGGCTCCCAAACACAAGGCTCAAGGTTATGGCGTAGGGGTCTCGGTGCGCATGGCTTAGGAGCCAGGCACGGCAGGGCCCAGTTTGGGGGTTCCCCCAAGGGCAATGGGATGTTTGAGGAGGCCCTGCCCAGAGAATAGCTCCAGACTGTCAATTGAGGGGGCTGGGCACGACCCTAGGGATGGCTGTGGGTCCCCCGCAGAGCCCACAGCACCTCCAGGAAGGCTCTGGGCACAGCCCCTGCCTGGGGCGAGGGACGAGGCTGAGGTGTCTCTCCCGGGATGCCAATGAGCAGTGCAGGGAATGAGACCGGCGCAGTGCCAAGATCCGGGGGCACATACTGGCAGAGGGCGCGTGGGGGTACTCACCAGTTGCCACACACCTCCCACCCGGCTGCATGGGGTCCCCTTCGTAGCCACGGGCACAGCTACAGGGGAATTGAGAGAGACGCCGGGTCAGACGGGCCTGCCTGGAGCAAGGCCATGGGTGTCCCCTCTATAGGGCAGGTTCCCTGACCCCTGACTTCCCAGAGGGCACCCATCCATCTCCCCCGGTCCATGCCAACCCCTGCCCTTCTCCCTCCAATGGAGCTGGTGCCATCCCTGCTGCCCATCCCCCCCACACACCAGGCCCAGCAGCCCCCCCCAGCTGACCCCTCCCTGCAGCCTTCCCCATCTAGAACCCTCCAGTGCCCTGGGCTAACATCCCTGCTGTTCCCCCAGAGCCCCAGGGACCCACCTCTGACAGCGCCGCCCCGTGTACCCTGGGGCGCAGGCGTCGCATGTGGCCTGGCCGTCCGTGTCCAGGAAGCACGAGTCGGAGAACCTGCGGGCAGAAAACGGAGACAGTTAGCGCCCTGCGTGCCCCGGGGAGCATGGAGCCAGGCACAGAGCAGCCCAGCAATGGGGTGCCCACACCCTCCCAGCACTCACCTGCGCGTGGAGTCAGTGTAGGGGCAGGGGCAGGCCCGGCAGGCCGTGGTGTTGCCTCTGGTGGCATCTCCGAAGAAGCCAGGTTTGCACTTGTTACACTGAGGCCCCTCTGTGTTGTGCTGGCAGTTCTGGGGGAGGGAGGAGGTGGGTTCTTGAGGCTCCAGGAAGCTGCAAGGGGCACGGTGCCCACGGCAGGCAATGCCACCTGCACTGCGAAGCACTACACCCTGAAACTGCCCCCCACAGTGACTCCTCTCTGCGCTCACATGCCCCAGCATGCACTGGACTGGGCATGTCACGGGTGGCACTCACCATCCACGGTCTACCTGGCATTGCCCCGGGTATAGGTCTGGCCAGCACATGCCCTAGAGGAGAGAGCCCAGGACTGGGTGATGCACAGAGCCCTGTTCCAGCCTGCTTGGCATCTGCCCCACCCCTCCTGTCGCTGTGGGGGCCAGGTGGTAGCCAGGTGGTAGCCAGGCCCTGTCCCTTACCAGACAGTAGCCGAAGACCCGGTCACAGGAGCTGGAGTGCCCGTGGCAGTTGCAGCCGGAGCAGGTGCCGAGGTAGGGGCCCTCAGGTACCCGCTCAAACCGGGCATCGCACCTCTCGCAGGACAGGCCCAAGTAGCCGATGGGGCACCTGGAAGGGAGTAGGAAGAGCTGGACACAGGGAGTGGGACAGTCCCGGGCTACGGAAATCCCAGGGCTCAGCTGACATTCCCCCTGGAGATCCGGCAAGCCCAGGGTGCTGCCTCCCACCCTGGTTCCATCAGGGATGGAGCCTGAGCCAGGACGGAGCACAGGGGGCGACGGCAACGGCCGCCAGGTCTCCACAGTGCGGGAGGGGAACCAGCCAGAGTGGTCCCCTCCCCACTCACTAGGGGCTCGGGAGAGCAGGCTGGCCCTTGGGGTGAATAGAGGGCTTACCTGCCAGAGAGACGGCTGTAGCCTGCTCCCTGCAGCCCCAGCGGGGCCCAAGGATCATGCCCTGGGGCAGTTGCACTTCCTTGGTTCGGGACTGGGATGTTCCAGCGCTGAGGGTCCCGCACACTCCCCAGTACTTCCCTGCAGCGCCCTCCCGCTTCCCCGCAGAGCCCTCCCGCTTCCCCGCAGAGCCCTCCCGCTTCCCGGCAACGCCCTCCCGCTTCCCCGCTGCGCCCTACCGCTTCCTCACAGCGCCTGCCTGCTTCCCAGCAGCGCCCTCCCGCTTCCCCGCAGCGCCCTCCCGCTTCACCGCAGCGCCCTCCCGCTTCCCCGCAGCGCCCTCCCGCTTCCCCGCAGCGCCCTACCTCTTACCCACAGCGCCCACCCGCTTCACCGCAGCACCCTCCTGCTTCCTCACAGCGCCTGCCCGCTTCCCCGCAGCACCCTCCCGCTTCCCCGCAGCGCCCTCCTGCTTCCCCGCAGCGCCCTCCCGCTTCCCCGCAGCGCCCTCCTGCTTCCCCGCAGCGCCCTCCCGCTTCCCCGCAGCGCCCACCCGCTTCCCCGCAGCACCCTCACGCTTCCCCGCAGCACCCTCCTGCTTCCCCGCAGCGCCCACCCGCTTCCCCACAGCGCCCTCCCGCTTCCCCGCAGCGCCCTCCTGCTTCCCCGCAGCGCCTGCCCGCTTCCCCGCAGCGCCCTCCCGCTTCCCCGCAGCGCCCTCCCGCTTCCCCGCAGCGCCCTCCCGCTTCCCCGCAGCGCCTGCCCGCTTCCCCGCAGCGCCCTCCCGCTTCCCCGCAGCGCCCACCCGCTTCCCCGCAGCACCCTCACGCTTCCCCGCAGCACCCTCCTGCTTCCCCGCAGCGCCCACCCGCTTCCCCACAGCGCCCTCCCGCTTCCCCGCAGCGCCCTCCTGCTTCCCCGCAGCGCCTGCCCGCTTCCCCGCAGCGCCCTCCCGCTTCCCCGCAGCGCCCTCCCGCTTCCCCGCAGCGCCCTCCTGCTTCCCCGCAGCGCCCACCCGCTTCCCCACAGCGCCCTCCCGCTTCCCCGCAGCGCCTGCCCGCTTCCCCGCAGCGCCTGCCCGCTTCCCCGCAGCGCCTGCCCGCTTCCCCGCAGCGCCCTCCCGCTTCCCCGCAGCGCCCTCCCGCTTCCCCGCAGCGCCCTACCTCTTACCCACAGCGCCCACCCGCTTCACCGCAGCACCCTCCTGCTTCCTCACAGCGCCTGCCCGCTTCCCCGCAGCACCCTCCCGCTTCCCCGCAGCGCCCTCCTGCTTCCCCGCAGCGCCCTCCCGCTTCCCCGCAGCGCCCTCCTGCTTCCCCGCAGCGCCCTCCCGCTTCCCCGCAGCGCCCACCCGCTTCCCCGCAGCACCCTCACGCTTCCCCGCAGCACCCTCCTGCTTCCCCGCAGCGCCCACCCGCTTCCCCACAGCGCCCTCCCGCTTCCCCGCAGCGCCCTCCTGCTTCCCCGCAGCGCCTGCCCGCTTCCCCGCAGCGCCCTCCCGCTTCCCCGCAGCGCCCTCCCGCTTCCCCGCAGCGCCCTCCCGCTTCCCCGCAGCGCCTGCCCGCTTCCCCGCAGCGCCCTCCCGCTTCCCCGCAGCGCCCACCCGCTTCCCCGCAGCGCCCTCCCGCTTCCCCGCAGCGCCCTCCCGCTTCCCCGCAGCGCCCTACCTCTTACCCACAGCGCCCACCCGCTTCACCGCAGCACCCTCCTGCTTCCTCACAGCGCCTGCCCGCTTCCCCGCAGCACCCTCCCGCTTCCCCGCAGCGCCCTCCTGCTTCCCCGCAGCGCCCTCCCGCTTCCCCGCAGCGCCCTCCTGCTTCCCCGCAGCGCCCTCCCGCTTCCCCGCAGCGCCCACCCGCTTCCCCGCAGCACCCTCACGCTTCCCCGCAGCACCCTCCTGCTTCCCCGCAGCGCCCACCCGCTTCCCCACAGCGCCCTCCCGCTTCCCCGCAGCGCCCTCCTGCTTCCCCGCAGCGCCTGCCCGCTTCCCCGCAGCGCCCTCCCGCTTCCCCGCAGCGCCCTCCCGCTTCCCCGCAGCGCCCTCCCGCTTCCCCGCAGCGCCTGCCCGCTTCCCCGCAGCGCCCTCCCGCTTCCCCGCAGCGCCCACCCGCTTCCCCGCAGCACCCTCACGCTTCCCCGCAGCACCCTCCTGCTTCCCCGCAGCGCCCACCCGCTTCCCCACAGCGCCCTCCCGCTTCCCCGCAGCGCCCTCCTGCTTCCCCGCAGCGCCTGCCCGCTTCCCCGCAGCGCCCTCCCGCTTCCCCGCAGCGCCCTCCCGCTTCCCCGCAGCGCCCTCCTGCTTCCCCGCAGCGCCCACCCGCTTCCCCACAGCGCCCTCCCGCTTCCCCGCAGCGCCTGCCCGCTTCCCCGCAGCGCCTGCCCGCTTCCCCGCAGCGCCTGCCCGCTTCCCCGCAGCGCCTGCCCGCTTCCCCGCAGCGCCTGCCCGCTTCCCCACAGCGCCCTCCCGCTTCCCCGCAGCGCCTGCCCGCTTCCCCGCAGCGCCCTCCCGCTTCACCGCAGCGCCCTCCTGCTTCCCCGCAGCGCCCACCCGCTTCCCCGCAGCGCCCACCCACTTCCCCGCAGCCCCCTCCCGCTTCCCCACAGCTCCCTCCCGCTTCCCCGCAGCGCCCTCCCGCTTCCCCGCAGCGCCCTCCCGCTTCCCCGCAGCGCCCACCCGCTTCCCCGCAGCACCCTCTCGCTTCCCCGCAGCGCCCTCCTGCTTCCCCGCAGCGCCCACCCGCTTCCCCACAGCGCCCTCCCGCTTCCCCGCAGCGCCTGCCCGCTTCCCCGCTGCGCCCTCACGCTTCACCGCAGCGCCCTCCCGCTTCCCCGCAGCGCCCTCCCGCTTCCCCACAGCGCCCACCCGCTTCCCCGCAGCACCCTCCCGCTTCCCCGCAGCGCCCTCCTGCTTCCCCGCAGCGCCCTCCCGCTTCCCCGCAGCGCCCTCCTGCTTCCCCGCAGCGCCCTCCCGCTTCCCCGCAGCGCCCACCCGCTTCCCCGCAGCACCCTCACGCTTCCCCGCAGCACCCTCCTGCTTCCCCGCAGCGCCCACCCGCTTCCCCACAGCGCCCTCCCGCTTCCCCGCAGCGCCCTCCTGCTTCCCCGCAGCGCCTGCCCGCTTCCCCGCAGCGCCCTCCCGCTTCCCCGCAGCGCCCTCCCGCTTCCCCGCAGCGCCCTCCCGCTTCCCCGCAGCGCCTGCCCGCTTCCCCGCAGCGCCCTCCCGCTTCCCCGCAGCGCCCACCCGCTTCCCCGCAGCACCCTCACGCTTCCCCGCAGCACCCTCCTGCTTCCCCGCAGCGCCCACCCGCTTCCCCACAGCGCCCTCCCGCTTCCCCGCAGCGCCCTCCTGCTTCCCCGCAGCGCCTGCCCGCTTCCCCGCAGCGCCCTCCCGCTTCCCCGCAGCGCCCTCCCGCTTCCCCGCAGCGCCCTCCTGCTTCCCCGCAGCGCCCACCCGCTTCCCCGCAGCGCCCTCCCGCTTCCCCGCAGCGCCTGCCCGCTTCCCCGCAGCGCCTGCCCGCTTCCCCGCAGCGCCTGCCCGCTTCCCCGCAGCGCCCTCCCGCTTCCCCGCAGCGCCCTCCCGCTTCCCCGCAGCGCCCTACCTCTTACCCACAGCGCCCACCCGCTTCACCGCAGCACCCTCCTGCTTCCTCACAGCGCCTGCCCGCTTCCCCGCAGCACCCTCCCGCTTCCCCGCAGCGCCCTCCTGCTTCCCCGCAGCGCCCTCCCGCTTCCCCGCAGCGCCCTCCTGCTTCCCCGCAGCGCCCTCCCGCTTCCCCGCAGCGCCCACCCGCTTCCCCGCAGCACCCTCACGCTTCCCCGCAGCACCCTCCTGCTTCCCCGCAGCGCCCACCCGCTTCCCCACAGCGCCCTCCCGCTTCCCCGCAGCGCCCTCCTGCTTCCCCGCAGCGCCTGCCCGCTTCCCCGCAGCGCCCTCCCGCTTCCCCGCAGCGCCCTCCCGCTTCCCCGCAGCGCCCTCCCGCTTCCCCGCAGCGCCTGCCCGCTTCCCCGCAGCGCCCTCCCGCTTCCCCGCAGCGCCCACCCGCTTCCCCGCAGCACCCTCACGCTTCCCCGCAGCACCCTCCTGCTTCCCCGCAGCGCCCACCCGCTTCCCCACAGCGCCCTCCCGCTTCCCCGCAGCACCCTCCCGCTTCCCCGCAGCGCCCTCCCGCTTCCCCGCAGCGCCCTCCTGCTTCCCCGCAGCGCCCTCCCGCTTCCCCGCAGCGCCTGCCCGCTTCCCCGCAGCGCCCTCCCGCTTCACCGCAGCGCCCTCCCGCTTCCCCGCAGCGCCCTACCTCTTACCCACAGCGCCCACCCGCTTCACCGCAGCACCCTCCTGCTTCCTCACAGCGCCTGCCCGCTTCCCCGCAGCACCCTCCCGCTTCCCCGCAGCGCCCTCCCGCTTCCCCGCAGCGCCCACCCGCTTCCCCGCAGCGCCCTCCCGCTTCCCCGCAGCGCCCTCCCGCTTCCCCGCAGCGCCCTCCCGCTTCCCCGCAGCGCCCTCCTGCTTTTTTGCAGTGCTCTTCCTGATTTAGTTGGGGTTGGTCCTGCTTTGAGCAGGCGGTTGGACTAGCACCTCCTGAGGTCCCTTCTAACCCTGAGATTCTATGATTCTGTGATTCCCTGCAGGACCCTCCTGCCTCCTCGCTGAAGCATGGCACATAAGGGGGACTCATGGCATGTAGGGGGGACCCGCAGCAGATGCTGGGGAGCTGTGTCAGACCCTGGGGGACCCACAGCACATACTGAGGAATCCCTGGCAACAGTGGGGACCCACGGCACACAGTGGGGACCTGCATCAGGCACTGAGGGACCCTCGGCACACAGGGGGGACCTGCAGCACAGCAGCAAGGGCACAGCCCTGTCACAAGGGACCACGCCGACTTTGGGCCCCGGCCTTGTTGCAGCAACGGTGCGTCCTGGCTATAGATTGTCCCCAGGGAAGAGAGGCACCAGCCAGCCCACGGCTCCTTGGGCCCAGAACGCTGGGGCCCTGAGCTTCCTGGAAAGACTCCCCACACCCAACCTGGGCAGTTTCCTGACGGCACCTGCACTCCTCGACGCCCTGTGCCACACCCTGGCTGGTGAGCTCCACGGTGGTGGTGTCCATGGTGATGTCGCTCAGCCCCACGCTCGCCATCTTGTTGTCGTAGACCGTCTGCACCAGGATGCTTTCCAGGTTCTGCAGGGCCAGGAGCAGTGTCTCCCGGCTCACCGGGGCACCCGACTCATGCTGCCAGTTCTCCTGAGAAAGGCCATGGGGAGGGACAATGTCGCATTCGCCCCCAGGAACGCAGGGTGGTATGGACCAGAGGGGGGGCATCCCAGCGCCGCACTCAGAGGGCCGGGCACACAGCAACTCCGGATGCCTGTTCATGGCGCTGACAACCACACTGGATGCAACATACCATGTCTGCATTCCTCTGCCCGGTGACTGGAGAGCAAGGGAATCCCCTGGCATGTGCTGCCCCGGTGACTGGAGAGCAAGGGAATCCCCTGGCATGTGCTGCCCCGGTGACTGGAGAGCAAGGGAATCCCCTGGCATGTGCTGCCCCAGTGACTGGAGAGCAAGGGAATCCCCTGGCATGTGCTGCCCCGGTGACTGGAGAGCAAGGGAATCCCCTGGCATGTGCTTCCTCGGTGACTGGAGAGCAAGGGAATCCCCTGGCATGTGCTGCCCCAGTGACTGGAGAGCAAGGGAATCCCCTGGCATGTGCTCTTGGCAATCTGGGGCCAGGAAGGAGCTGGCAGAGAAAGCCAAGGCAGCCTTTGTTTCTCCTGAGGGCATCGTGCCCAGTGTGGGACAGCCTAGCTAAGGAGCTGAGGACGAGTGGTGGGTCTCAGCATCCCGTCTCCTCCACCCCAGCTTCCCGCTGCCTTTGCCTGCTCCGGGGCTGCCCAAAGGCGTCCGAGGAGCACTTGGTGAGCCACAGAACGAGCCTCGGTCGCCCGGCCGGGCCTGCCTCCCGCTGCTCCCGCTCCAGCCGGCGTGAGCAGCAGAACAGCACCCACCACATGGTGCGAGAGCCCTACTGGAAGCCAAGTGAGCGGGCTGAACGCCACCCCAACACATGGTCATTGGCACTGGCGGCTGAGAGAGCATGCCGCAGGGGATGGATGCCCCCAGTGCTCCCTGGGCACGTGGGGCCCGCTGCCTCTCCAGCAGCACCCACCTCTGTGAAGTGAATCTGGCGCTGGTTGACGACTGACGGCTGGGTGGGCACCTGCACCCGGTAGATGAGCTTCTGCCCGTTCCCCACAATCACCACGTTGGACTTCTGCACGGGCTCTGGCTGGCCGCGCGCCAGCCCGTAGCGCACCTTGAAGCGGAGGAACCCGCCGTAGGAGTCCACCTGCAACCAGCGACAGAGCTCAGGTCAGCGGGCAGTCGGGAGCTGGCAGCCCGGGGCAGTCCTGTGAGCCCTGCAAAGAACCCAGAGAGGGTCCCTCCTCCTGCCAGCCCCTCCCTCGCCCTCCACAGGGCCTTCGGCCATCATGGCGCCCCCTTGGGACCTTGAGTCGTGTGTGGCCAGCCAGCAGGGGGCACTCCTGGGGCGTGGGCAGGGTCCAGCCAGAGCCCTCTCCCCTGCTTTAACCCCACGTGAAGCTGCTGCTGGCTGCGTGTCTGGAGGGGCCCTCTGCTCTCCAGCACCAGCCAGGCCACGCAGTCACCAGGCCCCTGGGGACGCAGCACTGGGCTGCCATGCGCGGTGGCACCGTTCCTGCCCCAGAGTCCCCCAGCAGAGCGGGCACTGCCCTGTGCCACGGACGGTGCCTGCAGAGGGATGGGCTACTCCACTTGCCACCTCCCCTCCCTGCCCCAGGGTGTGCCCGGTCCCGGCCCTTCACCTTGTTGCCCAGGAACTGGCGGGGCAATGTCCAGAAGGAGTCGTGTGCCAGGAACCTCCTGGAAAGGTCCACAAGCTGGAACTCCTGCAGGGCGGGGTCGATCTGGAGCTGTGTGGAGGAGAGGGGCAGCGTGCCCGGCTGCGCTGGCGTTGTCACGTTCACACCTGGCCAGGAGGAGGAAAGGCTCAGCGCCCTCCTGCCCCCAGCACAGCGCTCACCCACACAGAGAGGGGAGGGCTGCTGCGAGGGGGTCCCCCCACAAGACCTGCTGCCCTCCCTCAAGCTCCCTCCTGCTCCCAGAGCTGAGCTGCGGCTGATGAGACCCCTCTGGTCTGGCTGCCAGAGTGAGTCCATGGAATAGCTCTGCATCGGTCCTTGGCCCATCACGAGGGCACCTGCTGCACAAGCCAGGAACCAGAGTGGGGCCTGATTGGCCAGGAGGCAGCTTAGAGGAAACTCTCCAGCCACGAGGGCCCTACCAACCCCTCCACGCCAGCCCTGTCTGCAGCCAGCCACTCTGGAGGCCGTTCTACTAACGGCTAGTTAACCTGCTTTCCAAGCTGGGCAGCCAACCTGAGCCGCCCTTCCAAGGCCCAGGCCAGTCCGCCCAGGCCAGTCAGCACAGCAGCAGGGGGCCGCGGACCTCAGCACCGCGCCTGAGGCTAGGCCAACTCGGTGGGCTCACACCCCTGGCGGGGGGGCATTCCTCCCAGGAGATGTGCTTCCCAGCTGGGAAACCACAGACAGACTCTCACTCTGGCAAAGCCACAGGCAGTGCCCACGGCCCAGGGAGCAAGAGGGCGTGTGCGTGGCAGGGCCCGGCTAGTATTGTCCTCCCGGGCTGTATCGGCAGCTGCCCTCCCGGCCCCTCACCCTTGAAGTCCTCAGGTGTGTCAAAGCGCAGGCGGATCTGGTCCCGGTAGCGGCTTGGTGCCATGGCAAGCCGTGGTGATGCCGAAGCAGAAGCAGGCCAGGCATTTGGAGGTACCTTCAACATAGAAGTGTCCTTCGGGGCAGGACCTGCCAGGAAAGGAGAGAAACCACGATAGGCCCTGGCGGCACGTAAAGGACTTGGCTCCATGCCCCGCTGGTGCCACACAGCGCCACGTGGGAATAGGGCGGGGCAGGGAGGTGCCAGGGAGACCATGGCGGGGGTGACGGGACTGTCACTGACCAGGAACCTCCAGCCCCACCTGAGAAATTTCTCACCCAGGTGAGCCCCAGACGCCAGTCGGCTCCCTGTTCCCGCCTGTCCTGCTTCCAGGCTCAACTCCCCCTCCCCAGGGACTGCGAGGCCACAGCTGGGGAGGTCACACACAAGCGAACCAACCCGCCGGGCCCTGCACTCACTGGCCAGGTCTGAGGCTGGCAGAGCTGGCGAAGAGGGCGGGGGCTGGGCCCCAGACTCACCACGCCGGGGCGTGAGGCTCAGCACGCCCATCGGGGATCCCGAAGACCATGCCCCGGGCATTGATGGCTTCACAGTGTAGGCACCCTGGTCGGCCTCCTTCACGTCCCGGATGGTCAGCGTCCCGTGGCCGTTCTCGCTGCTTAGGGACACTCTGGGGAGGGGAGGAAGGGCAGTGCCCACAAGTTCCAATGGAGGGAGCCCTGGCGAGAGGATCCCATGTGCTGCAGAGCCCCTCACACCAACCCCCCACTGCACTACCACTGCAGAGCCCCTCCCCCACATGCTGTAGAGCCCCTCATGCCAACCCCCCACTGCACCACCACTGCAGAGCCCCTCCCCCACTGCAGAGCCCCCACACGCACTGCAGAGCCCCTCACACCAACCCCTCACTGCACTTTCACTGCAACACCCCTCTTCCACTGCAGAGCCCCCACATGCTGTAGAGCCCCTCATGCCAACCCCCCACTGCACCACCACTGCAATGCCCCTCCCCCATAAGCTGCAGAGCGCCCACATGCACTGAACCCCCCATAGCTTGCAGAGCGCCCACACTGCACTGCAAAGCCCCCTCATGCCAACCCCCGCTGCACCACCACTGCAACACCCCTCCCCCACTACAGAGCCCCACCTCCTCTGCAGAACCCCCCCATGAGCTGCAAGCCCCCTCCTCCACTGCAGAGCCCCACACGCACTGCAGCCTACCTCCTGTTGGCAGGGATGTGCCCCCAGTTGAAGTCTCCAGGTGATATGGGGGTGGGCACACCGACGGCCACACTGCGGAAGCGCACTGTCTGCCCGGGGGTGGCCTGCACGGACTCCTCGGGGGGCGGGATGACTTGCGGCGGTGCTAGGGGAGGAACCAGGTGAGGCAGGCGGCGTCTCCACCCCAGGCCTAGGCTGCCCCACAGCAGCGCCCAGGGGACGGCACCCCCCGGAGGGCCTGAGGGACCAGAGCTCCCCCACCCCTCCTCGGAGGGCAGGGACCTCAATGTCCAAGGCAGCTGGCTAAGCCGACCCCTCACCCCCTGGGGGGAAAGGCCCCGCAGCCCAGCCCACGCCCGCACTCACTGCAGCCGACCTCGTCGGAGCGGTCAGGGCAGTCGGCCTCCTCGTCACACTGGTAGCTGGCCGGGATGCAGGTGCGGCTGGACACGCAGGTGAACTGGTCGGGGCTGCAGGTGTCGCCGGGGCCCTTGGTGGCTGGGTGGGGCATGCAACAAGGGGGTTAGCGGGCATAAGCCTGCAAATGCCTGGCCATATTCCCCTGCCTGACCAGCATCACCCCCTCGCCTGACCAGCGTTGCCCCCTGCCCCCGCCTGACCAACGTCGCCCCCTTGCCTGACCAGCATCACCCCCTCGCCTGACCAGCGTCGCCCCCTCGCCTGACCAACATCGCCCCCTGCCCCCGCCTGACCAGCATCGCCCCCTGCCCCCGCCTGACCAACGTCGCCCCCTCGCCTGACCAGCATCGCCCCCTGCCCCCGCCTGACCAACGTCGCCCCCTCGCCTGACCAGCATCACCCCCTCGCCTGACCATCATCGCCCCCTCGCCTGACCAGCGTCGCCCCCTCGCCTGACCATCATCGCCCCCTCGCCTGACCAGCGTCGCCCCCTCGCCTGACCAGCATCGCCCCCTGCCCCCGCCTGACCAACGTCGCCCCCTCGCCTGACCAGCGTCACCCCCTCGCTTGACCTCGCCCCCTGCCCCCGCCTGATCAACGTCGCCCCCTGCCCCCGCCTGACCAACGTCGCCCCCTCGCCTGACCAGCATCACCCCCTCGCCTGACCAACGTCGCCCCCTCGCCTGACCATCATCGCCCCCTCGCCTGACCAGCGTCGCCCCCTCGCCTGACCAGCATCGCCCCCTGCCCCCGCCTGACCAACGTCGCCCCCTCGCCTGACCAGCGTCACCCTCTCGCTTGACCTCGCCCCCTGCCCCCGCCTGATCAACGTCGCCCCCTGCCCCCGCCTGACCAACGTCGCCCCCTCGCCTGACCAGCATCACCCCCTCGCCTGACCAACGTCGCCCCCTCGCCTGACCAACATCGCCTCCTGCCCCCGCCTGATCAACGTCACCCCCTGCCCCCGCCTGACCAACGTCGCCCCCTCGCCTGACCAGCATCACCCCCTCGCCTGACCATCATCGCCCCCTCGCCTGACCAGCGTCGCCCCCTCGCCTGACCAGCATCGCCCCCTCGCCTGACCAGCATCGCCCCCTCGCCTGACCAGCGTCACCCCCTCGCTTGACCTCGCCCCCTGCCCCCGCCTGACCAACGTCGCCCCCTCGCCTGACCAGCGTCGCCCCCTCGCCTGACCAGCATCGCCCCCTGCCCCCGCCTGACCAACGTCGCCCCCTCGCCTGACCAGCGTCACCCTCTCGCTTGACCTCGCCCCCTGCCCCCGCCTGATCAACGTCGCCCCCTGCCCCCGCCTGACCAACGTCGCCCCCTCGCCTGACCAGCATCACCCCCTCGCCTGACCAACGTCGCCCCCTCGCCTGACCAACATCGCCTCCTGCCCCCGCCTGATCAACGTCACCCCCTGCCCCCGCCTGACCAACGTCGCCCCCTCGCCTGACCAGCATCACCCCCTCGCCTGACCATCATCGCCCCCTCGCCTGACCAGCGTCGCCCCCTCGCCTGACCAGCATCGCCCCCTCGCCTGACCAGCATCGCCCCCTCGCCTGACCAGCGTCACCCCCTCGCTTGACCTCGCCCCCTGCCCCCGCCTGATCAACGTCGCCCCCTGTCCCCGCCTGACCAACGTCGCCCCCTCGCCTAACCAGCATCACCCCCTCGCCTGACCAGCATCGCCCCCTCGCCTGACCAGCGTCGCCCCCTCGCCTGACCAACATCGCCCCCTGCCCCCGCCTGATCAACATTGCCCCCGCCTGACCAACGTCGCCCCCTCGCCTGACCAGCATCACCCCCTCGCCTGACCTCGCCCCCTGCCCCCGCCTGATCAACGTCGCCCGCTCGCCTGACCAGCGTCACCCCTGCCCCCGACTGACCAACGTCACCCCCTCGCCTGACCAGCGTCGCCCCCTGCCCCCGACTGACCAACATCGCCCCCTCGCCTGACCAGTGTCGCCCCCTGCCCCCGCCTGACCAACATCGCCCCCTGCCCCTGCCTGATCAACATCGCCCCCTGCCCCCGCCTGACCAACGTCGCCCCCTCGCCTGACCTCGCCTCCTGCCCCTGCCTGATCAACGTCGCCCCCTCGCCTGACCAGCGTCACCCCCTGCCCCCGACTGACCAACATCACCCCCTCGCCTGACCAGCGTCACCCCCTGCCCCCAACTGACCAACGTCGCCCCCTGCCCTCGCCTGACCAGCATCGCCCCCTGCCCTCGCCTGACCAATGTCACCCCCTGCCCCCGCCTGACCAGCGTCACCCCCTGCCCTCGCCTGACCAACGTCACCCCCTCGCCTGACCAGCATCGCCCCCTGCCCCCGCCTGACCAACATCGCCCCCTGCCCCCGACTGACCAACGTCACCCCCTCGCCTGACCAGCGTCACCCCGCCTGACCAGCGTCGCCCCCTGCCCCCGCCTGACCAACGTCACCCCCTCGCCTGACCAGCATCGGCCCCTGCCCCCGCCTGACCAACATCGCCCCCTGCCCCCGACTGACCAACGTCACCCCCTGCCCCCGCCTGACCAGCATCGCCCCCTGCCCCCGACTGACCAACGTCACCCCCTGCCCCTGCCTGACCAGCGTCGCCCCTGCCCCCGCCTGACCAACGTCGCCCCCTCACCTGACCAGCGTCACCCCCTGCCCCTGACTGACCAACGTCACCCCCTCGCCTGACCAGCATCGCCCCCTGCCCTCGCCTGACCAATGTCACCCCCTGCCCCCGCCTGACCAGCGTCACCCCCTGCCCTCGCCTGACCAACGTCGTCCCCTGCCCCCGCCTGACCAGCATCGCCCCCTTCCCCCGCCTGACCAACGTCACCCCCTCGCCTGACCAGCGTCACCCCGCCTGACCAGCGTCGCCCCCTGCCCCCGCCTGACCAACGTCACCCCCTCGCCTGACCAGCATCGCCCCCTGCCCCCGCCTGACCAACATCGCCCCCTGCCCCCGACTGACCAACGTCACCCCCTGCCCCCGCCTGACCAGCATCGCCCCCTGCCCCCGACTGACCAACGTCACCCCCTGCCCCTGCCTGACCAGCGTCACCCCCTGCCCTCACCTGACCAACGTCGCCCCCTGCCCCCGCCTGACCAGCATCGCCCCCTTACCCCGCCTGACCAACGTCACCCCCTCGCCTGACCAGCGTCGCCCCCTGCCCCCGCCTGACCAACGTCACCCCCTCGCCTGACCAGCATCGCCCCCAGCCCCCGCCTGACCAACGTCACACCCTGCCCAGCTGACATCACACTCGTGCCTGACCAGCGTCGCCCCCATGTCCCCGCCTGACCAGGGCCAGGCACATGCACACAGCTGGCCAGCCCCCGCAGCGGACTGTCTCAGTGCCAGCTGGGAAGAGGCGAATCCAGTCGGCACTGGGCCTGTGCCAGCACAGCGCTGACTCCATGCCCAGCCCACAGGAAGCTGGTCTGAGTCTCTGCTAGCGGGTGGCACCTGTGGGCTCCCTGCTCTCCTCTGCCATCCCACCGGCAGGGCAGCAGCTCGGGGATGACCCAGCTTCAGCTGGCATCATGTGTGGGTGATGGCAGCTCCTCTGGCCCTGGGACACAGCGCGCCGGCTGGGTGAGAGGCACCAAGGGACAAGACGTGCCAGAGGGTCTCTGTGGAGTCAGGAGGCGGCTCTATTTGACCTCCCTGCTCGGCCTCCTTCGCACCCTGGAGGTCAGAGCAACAGCCTGGGCCGTTTCCAGGGGCACCAGGGAGCAGCCCGTAGCTGGCTTGGGTGCCCACACACTCTCAGCCGGGAAGGGCTGGTGCCCTGGGGGCTCCATGGAGCCAGGTTGGGGAGCTGGGCAGGGCTCGGGGAAGGCTGGGAGCTCTCTGGCACGGCCCGAGGCGGCAGGGTGGCACTCTCGCTGTCATACTTACGGCAATCCACCTCATCGGAGCCGTCCACGCAGTCGTTGTCCCCGTCGCAGCGCCACAGCTTGAGGGCACAGTGCCCGTTCCGGCACTTGAACTCGTTGGGCTCGCACGGGGTAGGGGTGCCTGCCGGGCGGGGGGATCCATCAGTGAGCTGTCTGGGCCCCCCTACTGTATCAGTGTGCTGCCTCCCCAGCGCTGCGCCTGTACCCCCGCACCCTGTCATGTGACAGGCCCTCCCCAGCGCTGCACCTGTACCCCCGCACCCTGTCATGTGACAGGCCCTCCCCAGCGCTGCGCCTGTACCCCCGCACCCTGTCATGTGACAGGCTCTCCGCAGCGCTGCGCCTGTACCCCCGCACCCTGTCATGTGACAGGCTCTCCGCAGCGCTGCGCCTGTACCCCCGCACCCTGTCATGTGACAGGCTCTCCGCAGCGCTGAGCCTGTACCCCCGCACCCTGTCATATGACAGGCTCTCCGCAGCGCTGAGCCTGTATCCCCGCACCCTGTCATGTGACAGGCCCTCCCCAGCGCTGCGCCTGTACCCCCGCACCCTGTCATGTGACAGGCCCTCCCCAGCGCTGCGCCTGTACCCCCGCACCCTGTCATGTGACAGGCCCTCCCCAGCGCTGCGCCTGTACCCCCGCACCCTGTCATGTGACAGGCCCTCCCCAGCGCTGCGCCTGTACCCCCGCACCCTGTCATGTGACAGGCCCTCCCCAGCGCTGCGCCTGTACCCCCGCACCCTGTCATGTGACAGGCTCTCCCCAGCGCTGCGCCTGTACCCACGCACCCTGTCATGTGACAGGCCCTCCCCAGCGCTGCGCCTGTACCCCCGCACCCTGTCATGTGACAGGCTCTCCCCAGCGCTGCGCCTGTACCCACGCACCCTGTCATGTGACAGGCTCTCCCCAGCGCTGCGCCTGTACCCACGCACCCTGTCATGTGACAGGCCCTCCCCAGCGCTGCGCCTGTACCCCCGCACCCTGTCATGTGACAGGCTCTCCGCAGTGCTGAGCCTGTACCCCCGCACCCTGTCATGTGACAGGCCCTCCCCAGCGCTGCGCCTGTACCCCCGCACCCTGTCATGTGACAGGCTCTCCGCAGTGCTGAGCCTGTACCCCCGCACCCTGTCATGTGACAGGCCCTCCCCAGCGCTGCGCCTGTACCCCCGCACCCTGTCATGTGACAGGCCCTCCCCAGCGCTGCGCCTGTACCCCCGCACCCTGTCATGTGACAGGCTCTCCGCAGTGCTGAGCCTGTACCCCCGCACCCTGTCATGTGACAGGCTCTCCGCAGTGCTGAGCCTGTACCCCCGCACCCTGTCATGTGACAGGCTCTCCGCAGTGCTGAGCCTGTACCCCCGCACCCTGTCATGTGACAGGCTCTCCCCAGCGCTGCGCCTGTACCCCCGCACCCTGTCATGTGACAGGCCCTCCCCAGCGCTGCGCCTGTACCCCCGCACCCTGTCATGTGACAGGCCCTCCGCAGCGCTGAGCCTGTACCCCCGCACCCTGTCATGTGACAGGCCCTCCCCAGCGCTGTGCCTGTACCCCCGCACCCTGTCATGTGACAGGCCCTCCCCAGCGCTGCGCCTGTACCCCCGCACCCTGTCATGTGACAGGCCCTCCCCAGCGCTGCGCCTGTACCCCCGCACCCTGTCATGTGACAGGCTCTCCCCAGCGCTGCGCCTGTACCCCCGCACCCTGTCATGTGACAGGCCCTCCCCAGCGCTGCGCCTGTACCCCCGCACCCTGTCATGTGACAGGCCCTCCCCAGCGCTGCGCCTGTACCCCGCACCCTGTCATGTGACAGGCTCTCCCCAGCGCTGAGCCTGTACCCCCGCACCCTGTCATGTGACAGGCCCTCCCCAGCACTGCGCCTGTACCCCCGCACCCTGTCATGTGACAGGCTCTCCGCAGCGCTGAGCCTGTACCCCTGCACCCTGTCATGTGACAGGCCCTCCCCAGCACTGCGCCTGTACCGCCGCACCCTGTCATGTGACAGGCCCTCCCCAGCGCTGCGCCTGTGACATTATTGACATAAACTGGGACCATATAGATCATTGTTGCAACCAAGGTCCTGTAGTGGCACCAAATCTTGTATAAAGGAGGTCATATAAGGTGTCTAAGACAAGGTTATGGTTTGCTGGTTATGATTATGCTATCTGGATGTATCAATTTGTATGTAAAGTTATACGTATTGGCTCCATACTGTCTGTATTTCAAACCTGTGCTATGCTTCTGGGTGACACCCCAGACAAGTCGGTGTCAGCTCTGCCTAGCCTGCTGGATGGCCCATTAAGGACCATCAGCTACACAACTGACCCATTGAGAGAAGGCAGATACACCTTGTGACTCAGCAAGGCACGTAGGGACACGCCTATGGACAGAACTCTAAGGTTTTTCCATGCCATGTGATGGACAGCTTATATTTGGGACAAAGAAAGCAGAGACCACATGGCAAGAGACTATAAAAAGCTGCTGCAGCTCCTCCATCTTGTCTTCAATCCTGCTTCTAACCTCTGGAGGGACTTTGCTACACTGTAGCTCTGAACAAAGGACTGATGACCCATCCCAGCTGTGGATGTACTCCAGAGACTTGATTTGAGTCTGCAGTTTATTCTATCATTGCTACAAGCCTGAACCAAGAACTTTGCCAGTACTGTATGTAATTAATCCCATTTAACCAATTCTATCTCTCATCTAGGTCTTTTTCCATTTATAAATAAACCTTTAGATTATAGATTCTAAAGAATTGGCAACAACGTAATTTGTGGGTAAGATCTGATTTGTATATTGACCTGAGTCTGGGGCTTGGTCCTTTGGGATCGGGAGAACTTTTTTCTTTTACTGGGGCATTGGTTTTCATACCCGGGAAACTGGAGTGTCTAAGGGAATTGCTTGGGATGACTTGTGGTTAGCCAGTGGGGTAAAACCAAAGTCTTCTCTGTCTGGCTGGTTGGGTTTGCCTTAGAGGTGGAAAAACCCCAGCCTTGGGCAGTAACTGCCCTGGTTGAAGCAATTTGTCCTGAATTGGCACTCTCAGTTGGGTCCCGCCAGAACCAGCATCGTTACAACCCCTGCACCGTGTCATGTGACAGCCCCTCCCCAGCGCTGCGCCTGTACCCCCGCACCGTGTCATGTGACAGCCCCTCCCCAGCGCTGCGCCTGTACCTCTGCACTGTGTCCTGTGAGAGCCCCTCCCCAACACTGCGCCTGTACCTCTGCACCGTGTCATGTGACAGCCCCTCCCCAGCGCTGCGCCTGTACCTCTGCACTGTGTCCTGTGAGAGCCCCTCCCCAACACTGCGCCTGTACCTCTGCACCGTGTCATGTGACAGCCCCTCCCCAGCGCTGCGCCTGTACCCCCGCACCGTGTCATGTGACAGCTCCTCCCCAGCGCTGCGCCTGTACCCCCGCACCGTGTCATGTGACAGCTCCTCCCCAGTGCTGCACCTGTACCCCCCGCACCGGGCCATATGACAACCCCTTCCCAACCTCTGCACTGTACCATGTGACAGCCCCTCCCCCAGCACTGCACAGGGACCCGATTCCCCAGTAATCCAAGCCGAGGGCCGTGTCCTGGGCTAGTGCTGCAGCCGCTAGCCTGGCTGCTCTTTTGCTGCCCCTCCTGGCCCGGTCCAGCCCCCGCATGCCCCCTACCGCAGCTGAGCTCATCGCTCCCATCCAGGCAGTCCTGCTCGCCGTCACACAGGTAGTCCCGGGGGATGCACTGCTTGTTGGAGCAGACGGCCTCATCCCGGCGGCAGGGGCGGTGCTCCAGGGGGTGCCGACTCAGCGGGTGCTTGGAGGTGACGGGACGGGGGGACGTGGTGGCCGGGACCCTCCTGGTAGTGACCATGGGTGTCAAGGGGGGCGTTGTGGGTCTCCGGGTAGTGGCCGGCTGAACAGTGGTGATGGGCAGGTGTGGGGTCACCACTTCCTGCAGTTCTGGGGCCAGACAGAGAGAGCATTAGAGACCGGAAAGAAACGGGCTGAGAGCCAGAGCCAGGGGGCAGAGGATCCAGCCCTGGAATCTGAGATCTGGGCCAGGCTGGGCAGGGGATCCAGCCCTGGGATCCCAGATCTGGGCCAGGCCAGGCCGGGCAGGGGATCCAGCCCTGGGATCTCAGATCTGGGCCAGGCTGGGCAGGGGATCCAGCCCTGGGATCTGAGATCTAGGCCAGGCTGGGCAGGGGATCCATCCCTGGGATCTGAGATCTGGGCCAGGCTGGGCAGGGGATCCAGCCCTGGGATCTGAGATCTAGGCCAGGCTGGGCAGGGGATCCAGCCCTGGGATCTGAGATCTGGACCAGGCTGGGCAGGGGATCCAGCCCTGGGATCTCAGATCTGGGCCAGGCCAGGCCGGGCAGGGGATCCAGCCCTGGGATCTCAGATCTGGACCAGGCTGGGCAGGGGATCCAGCCCTGGGATCTGAGATCTAGGCCAGGCTGGGCAGGGGATCCAGCCCTGGGATCTGAGATCTGGGCCAGGCCAGGCCAGGCAGGGGAGCTGGGGACAGGGGATCCTAGCTCAAAAGCCAGGGACACTAAGGAAGGTATCTATGATCAGGAGAGCCAGGCTGGCTACACAGGGTTCAGTTGGCAGGATGGGTAGCGACCCGGCAGGCAGGAGGAGTGGGATCCAGCCTTAGGGAATGAGGACTCCATGGCTGGGGGGCACAGGACATTACTACTTCCTTCCCTCCCAAGCAAAGCTGCCTGGCTGGGGTCATGGCAGCATGCAGGTCCCACGGCAAGGACTGGCGCTGCTGGGCCCTGGGCCCTTTGCTACCATTGGGATGCCCCTGGCGGTCTGAGGGTGTCCCTGGCACATACACGCTGGGAGGGCTTGCGGGCAGAGCACGCCCATGGGAAGAGCATTCACAATACACACGCCCCCTCCCCAGCCCGCTGGCATTCCAGTGGTGCCCAGGCAAGGGGCAGTGCCTGGCTGTGCCCAGGGCTGTCCTGACAGTTGGGCCTTTGGAAGCCTGGGCAAGGGGTGCCAAGCCCCTCCCCCAGTGGCAGCGGGTGGCGAGGGAAAGTCCTGGGGCCCCCGGGCTCCCTACCACAGCCCTGACTGCAGGGACAGCTCCGACGAGCACGGCTGCGGTAGGGAGCGGTAGGCCAAGGGCAGGCACTCCCTCGCTGGGGCACTCTGCAGGGGACAGGAGGAGGGGGGATCAGCTAGTTCCCGAGGCAGCCCCCGGCTCTAGGACCATGGCCAGAGGCCTCCAGTTCCCAGGGGTCGAGGCAGGTCCTGCTGGGCACAGAGCCCTGGGGAGCTCGCGAGACCTCCAGGGCAGGTGCCCCCTCTCAGCTGGGCCAGCCCCGAGCTCCCCAGGCCTTGGGGCAGAGGGTCTCACTCCCAGTTACAGGGGTTGTTCTGGATCTGCCACAGCAGGGCTAAGCCAGGGGCTGAGCCGGGGCTAGACCAGCGCTGGGGGAGTTCGGTCAGGGGCTAAGCCAGGGGCTGAGCCAGGGCTAGACCAGCGCTGGGGGAGCTCGGTCAGGGGCTAGGCCAGGGGCTGAGCCGGGGATAGACCAACGCTGGGGGAGCTCGGTCAGGGGCTAGGCCAGGGGCTGAGCCGGGGATAGATCAGCACTGGGGGAGCTCGGTCAGGGGCTAAGCCAGGGGCTGAGCCGGGGATAGACCAGCGCTGGGGAGCTCGGTCAAGGGCTAGGCCAGGGGCTGAGCTGGGGCTAGACCAGCGCTGGGGGAGCTCAGTCAGGGGCTAAGCCAGGGGCTGAGCCGGGGCTAGACCAGCGCTGGGGGAGCTCGGTCAGGGGCTAAGCCAGGGGCTGAGCAGGGGATAGACCAGCGCTGGGCTGAGCAGGGGATAGACCAGCGCTGGGGGAGCTCGGTCAAGGGCTAAGCCAGGGGCTGAGCAGGGGATAGACCAGCGCTGGGGGAGCTCGGTCAGGGGCTAAGCCAGGGGCTGAGCCGGGGATAGATCAGCGCTGGGGGAGCTCGGTCAGGGGCTAGGCCAGGGGCTGAGCCGGGGCTAGACCAGCGCTGGGGGAGCTTGGTCAGGGGCTAGGCCAGGGGCTGAGCCGGGGCTAGACCAGCGCTGGGGGAGCTCGGTCAGGGGCTAAGCCAGGGGCTGAGCCGGGGCTAGACCAGCGCTGGGGGAGCTTGGTCAGGGGCTAGGCCAGGGGCTGAGCCGGGGCTAGACCAGCGCTGGGGGAGCTCGGTCAGGGGCTAGGCCAGGGGCTGAGCCGGGGCTAGACCAGCGCTGGGGGAGCTCGGTCAGGGGCTAAGCCAGGGGCTAAGCTGGGGCTAGACCAGCGCTGGGGGAGCTCGGACAGGGGCTGAGCCAGGGATAGACCAGCGCTGGGGGAGCTCGGTCAGGGGCTAAGCCAGGGGCTGAGCCGGGGATAGATCAGCGCTGGGGGAGCTCGGTCAGGGGCTAAGCCAGGGGCTGAGCCAGGCATAGATCAGTGCTGGGGGAGCTCGGTCAGGGGCTAAGCCAGGGGCTGAGCAGGGGATAGACCAGCGCTGGGGGAGCTCGGTCAGGGGTTAAGCCAGGGGCTGAGCAGGGGATAGACCAGCGCTGGGGGAGCTCGGTCAAGGGCTAAGCCAGGGGCTGAGCAGGGGGATAGACCAGCGCTGGGGGAGCTCGGTCAGGGGCTAAGCCAGGGGCTGAGCCGGGGATAGATCAGCACTGGGGGAGCTCGGTCAAGGGCTAGGCCAGGGGCTGAGCTGGGGCTAGACCAGCGCTGGGGGAGCTCAGTCAGGGGCTAAGCCAGGGGCTGAGCCGGGGCTAGACCAGCGCTGGGGGAGCTCGGTCAGGGGCTAAGCCAGGGGCTGAGCAGGGGATAGACCAGCGCTGGGCTGAGCAGGGGATAGACCAGCGCTGGGGGAGCTCGGTCAAGGGCTAAGCCAGGGGCTGAGCAGGGGATAGACCAGCGCTGGGGGAGCTCGGTCAGGGGCTAAGCCAGGGGCTGAGCCGGGGATAGATCAGCGCTGGGGGAGCTCGGTCAGGGGCTAGGCCAGGGGCTGAGCCGGGGATAGATCAGCACTGGGGGAGCTCGGTCAAGGGCTAGGCCAGGGGCTGAGCTGGGGCTAGACCAGCACTGGGGGAGCTCAGTCAGGGGCTAAGCCAGGGGCTGAGCCGGGGCTAGACCAGCGCTGGGGGAGCTTGGTCAGGGCTAGGCCAGGGGCTGAGCCGGGGCTAGACCAGCGCTGGGGGAGCTCGGTCAGGGCTAGGCCAGGGGCTGAGCCGGGGCTAGACCAGCGCTGGGGGAGCTCGGTCAGGGGCTAAGCCAGGGGCTAAGCTGGGGCTAGACCAGCGCTGGGGGAGCTCGGCCAGGGGCTGAGCCAGGGGCTGAGCCGGGCATAGATCAGCGCTGGGGGAGCTCGGTCAAGGGCTAAGCCAGGGGCTGAGCAGGGGATAGACCAGCGCTGGGGGAGCTCGGTCAGGGGCTAAGCCAGGGTCTGAGCCGGGGATAGATCAGCGCTGGGGGAGCTCGGTCAGGGGCTAAGCCAGGGGCTGAGCAGGGGATAGACCAGCGCTGGGGGAGCTCGGTCAGGGGCTAAGCCAGGGGCTAAGCCGGGGATAGACCAGCGCTGGGGGGGCTCGGTCAGGGGCTAGGCCAGGGGCTGAGCCGGGGCTAGACCAGCGCTGGGGGAGCTCGGTCAGGGGCTAAGCCAGGGGCTGAGCAGGGGATAGACCAGCGCTGGGGGAGCTCGGTCAGGGGCTAAGCCAGGGGCTGAGCAGGGGATAGACCAGCACTGGGGGAGCTCGGTCAGGGGCTAAGCCAGGGGCTGAGCAGGGGATAGACCAGCACTGGGGGAGCTCGGTCAGGTTGTGCGATCCACTCCTGGGGGCATCGCCTGAGACCAGCTTGGTGTGAGCAATCCCTCCCCCGCCGCCCCACAGGGGTCTGCTCCACTCCAGCTCTGGCCGAGAGCAGGGCAGACAGAGGGCATGGCCGGGCAGCAGTGCTCTGTTCCTTAGGATCACCGAGGGTGGGCAGGGGCTCTAGCCCAGCACTGGGGGTGGCTGGAGCTTCAAGATCTAGCCCCAGCTCTCAACTTGGCTGCTCTGTGCCTCAGGCTCCCCATCTGCAAAGCACCTTAGGGAGCATGGGGCATAAGGTGGGGAGCCCCTCACTGGAGGCGCCAGGGGATTTCTCGGATCGCTATTGCCCATGGCTCTGTGGCCACAGGGAGGGAGGGAGCTGAGATCTGGAAGCTGCTGGGAGGTATTTAACCCCATCAGAGCTCCGGCGGGCGCTGAGGGGGGCTCGGGCTGGGATTCCTGGCCATCTCTGTGCTGGATCTGGGCTGTGAGCGGTTCAGAGGGGAGGAGCTGGCTAGAGGAAGGACATACACAGGGGGACCATGTGACGGAGTAGGGAGCGAGGTGGATTTGACTTGGGAGGATTACGGGGGAGGTTCCCTGGGACAGGCTGCATTTGGAATGCAAGACTTTACCTGGGGCTGTAACATGAGCCAGGAGGGGGGTTGGGAGGTGACACCTTTGGCTGGGAGAATGGACAGAGGCGAGAGGAGGGGCCCCAGGGGAGGGGAAGAGAGCCTGCTGGAGGGTTTGGTTCAGTTTGCAGTAGGGAGCTGGGTGGTGAAACGCAGGGAGCCCCAAGGCTGGGGTCTAAGCTCCCTGCCCCCCAGAAGGGCCCAGCTGAGGGGTCCTGGTTGTACTTACAAGCTCTGTTTGGACTGTGTTCCTGGCATCCCTAATAAACCTTCTGTTCTACTGGCTGGCTGAGCGTCATAGTGAATCCCAGGAAGAGGGGTGCAGGGCTCTGACTCCCCCACACTCCGTGACAAAAGCGTGTGGGCCCTCAAGAAACTAGAGCCATATCTATTTGGGCAACACTTCACCATGTACACCGACCACTCTCCCCTGACCTGGCTACACCAGATGAAAGGGGCCAACGCCAAGCTCCTGAGGTGGGGAGGGATAGCTCAGTGGTTTGAGCATTGGCCTGCTAAACCCAGGGTTGTGAGTTCAATCCTTGAGGGGGCCATTTAGGGATCTGGGGCAAAACAAATCTGTCAGGGGACAGTACTTGGTCCTGCTAGTGAAGGCAGGGGACTGGACTTGATGACCTTTCAAGGTCGTTCCAGTTCTAGGAGATTGGCATATCTCCATTTATAAAAAAAAAAAATGGTGGAGCCTGCTCCTGCAGGATTACGACATGGATGTGGTCCATGTGAAGGGAAGTGCCAACCTGATAGCGGATGCGTTGTCCCGGAGAGGGGGCCCTGAACTTCCCCAGGCCACTGGTCAGAGTGACCCCGCTCAGTTCAGTCTCGAAGGGGGGAGCGATGTGACGGAGTAGGGAGCGAGGTGGATTTGACCTGGGAGACTTGCAGGGGAGGTTCCCTCGGACAGGCTGCATTGGGGATGGGAGACTTTACCTGAGGCTGTAACATGAGCCAGGAGGAGGGTGGGGAGGTGACACCTTTGGCTGGGAGAATGGACACAGGCTAGAGGAGGGGCCCCGGGGGAGGGGAAGAGCCTGCTGGAGGGTTTGTCTGGTTGGTTTCAGTTTGGAGCTGGGTGGTGAAACGCAGGGAGCCCCAAGGCTGGGGTCTAAGCTCCCTGCCCCCCAGAAGGGCCCAGCTGAGGGGTACTGGTTGTACTTACAAGCTCTGTTTGGACTGTGTTCCTGGCAACCCGAATAAACCTTCTGTTCTACTGGCAGGCTGAGAGTCACATTGAATCCCGGGAAGAGGGATGCAGGGCCTGACTCCCCCACACTCCCTGACAGACTACTGCGGGGGATGGGCTGGGCTGGGAGGATCCAGCCAGGTCCAGGCCTCACAGTCAATAGCCCTACCCCCTTCAATAGCCCCACCCCCGCCAGTAGCCCCGCCCCTGCCCAATACCGGCGCAGTGCAGCTCGTCGGACATGTCGCGGCAGTCAGGGCGGCGGTCGCAGCGGAACTCCTTTTCGATGCACTCCCCGCTGCTGCAGGCGAACTCCTCCCCGGTGCAGGCACGCACATCCAGGGGCACTGCAACAGGGGCAGGAGTCAGAGCCAGCCTGGGCCAGCGCCTTGCCACTAGGGCCCCAACCCCTGGGGAAAGCTCCCAGCCCATGGGCCCGGGCTCCAGGGCCAGCCCACTTCTCTGCGGACCTTGGCCCAGCTAGCGCCGGGGATGGCAAATCCCAGACAGATGGCTGGAGCTTGCCTGGAGCCCCTTCTCCTCCGCAGGCTCATAGGGGGCTCCACAGAGCTCCCCTCGCTACCACCCCGCCCCCAGGGACGCCCTACTCTGCCTCCTCCTTCCTCCCCAGACGGAAATCCCCTCTCTGCCCCCTGCAGACTCCTGCCCAACTGGGCCAGGTGTGGGGTGGGATCCTGCACCACAAAGCCCACGAGTCGCATGTTCAGGAAGCAAACCAAGCACTACACACAGTTAGAGGGAGGTGGCAGGTACACACACCATGGGCCATATGCCATGTGACACATGCAACACACGGCAGATGCCATGTGCACACGCCATGCGGCATATGCCTTGGGGCACACACCCCATGCGGCCCACCTGCCCACTGCACCAGGAGAACCCGGGGGATTTGGACTCCTGCCTGGAGTGTCCCCACACTAACCACCCGCTCTGGCCTTGATGAGTCTGCTGGGCTCAGGTGAGGGTGCGATTGCTGGGGCCTGGGTCTGTGAGCAGTGCAAAATGCAGCCAGCAGGGGGCAGTGCTGTGGAGGCTGCCGGCTCTCCTCCATTGGAGGTAAGTGCCAATGCTCTGCAGTGCCCCCTCTGGTCAATCCCAGGAGCAGCACAGACCAGCCCCAGAGCTCACCTGGTCCAGGAATGAGGGGTAGGGGCACTTGTGATTCTCCCCAGAACCCACAAGCCTCACAGGCCCGTGCCCATGGCCCCTGGTTCCCAGCCCGAAAGCAGGCGCCCTGGCACGGCCCTGTGTCTCCGGTGTGGCGGCACTGGGCTGGCAGCCAGTTCCATGTGCCTGCACAAAGGCGCCGAGCCGCAGGACAGCGTCTGCGCCAGCTGCAGGGGGATGTCACCTGCCAGGGCCCCAGCTGCAGGGGGATGTCACCTGCCAGGGCCCCAGCTGCAGGGCCAACAGCCAAGCAGCATCAGCCAGTGGCACCGGAGCCACGCAAATGGCAGGCCGCCCACAAACACACCTGGCACAGCACAGCACAGCAGGGCGCGGCACAACGCAGGGGAACCTGGAGCCTGCTGCGGGGGGACCAGCATTGGTCTGTGCTCCTAACCCCAGCCGAATGCAGGCGGGCAGCACCCCCAACACGCTGGGTCACAGAGCCCTCCTGGGGGTGGCAGCTGGCGTGGGAGGGGAAAGGAGCTGTCTGCGCCCTCGCACTGTCCAGACCAGCTCACCCACAGGCTGGGCTTCTGGGATCTTTAATCTCTCTACTGCCAACTGCTGGGGCAGGAACTGGGAACCCTGGGTGCTGGGTGCAAGGGGCTACGGGAAGAGCAGGGGCTGCCCCTGTGGGGCTCCCCCTTCCCCCAGGCTGCCAGTTGCAGTGGCAAGGCCTCCAGGTTCTCCCTGCACCTGCCACCTCACCCTACTCACCTGGCGACTCCCTGGCAATGGGGGGAGGCGGGGTCTGGGCTGCAAGTGAACAGAAGGTTAGAGCCAGGGAGGACGGGCCCCCCTAGGCCAAAGTGCAGGCTGCCTACGGAGTGGGGGTCCCTGGCTTGGGGCCGCCCAGCCCAGCCCTGGCCAGACAGCAGCTCAGTGGAGCAGCCAACACTGCCCTCCCTCCCGCCTGCCCTCCGTCTGGCCCCACGGGTGGCAGGGCCAGAGCCGCAGCCCCGCACAGGGAGCACTGCCCCTAACCCGTCATCGGGGCTGCCGGCCAACCCTCCCAGCGGAACGGTCCCCGCTGTGCCGGGCGCCAGGTTCCAGCTGGGTTTGCTGGGCCTGGGCAGGGGAGCAGACAAGCTAGGGAGTCCAGAGTGAGACCGCGGCACCCAGGCAACGCAGTGACTGCACAGATGGATGGACACAGCCCATGAATGCCCAGGGAGCAGTCTGGTTCTATAGGACAGCGACCGGAACCAGTCCGGTCCTGTTCCACGCAGGCCAGCCCAATCTGAGCCACTGCGGGGTGAAGCACACGGGCAGACCAGCCTTGGGCCCATACCATGCCCATCGTGGGCACAGGCCCCGCACCTCACTTAATCTGCCAGTCACCAGGGCTCAACTGCTGCGGAGGGGGTCTCCCGCACGCCCAGGACCTGTTCTATACACAGTGGTAAGCTGCTGCCCCCCCGTCCCAGGCCCCCGTGGCACGCTCCAACAGAGCCCAGGGCAGTGACCCCTGCTCACCTGCCCCGAGGCGCCGGAACTGGAAGCCCTGCGTGGAGGTGACGTAGGCAGCAATGGAGCCGCTCTCGATGACGGAGTAGAGCACCTTGCGGATCTCCCCCTCGTCTGGGTTCCCCTCTGAGCCCACATCCAGCTCCACAAAGGTATAGCCATCGATTTCCCTGGGGAGAGCGGGGGCAGGGCTAAATGGGGTGGGGGAGGGGGGGCGCCGTACTGGATGGAAGCAGATTCACATGTGCGTGGGTCTCCCAATTGGGATCCGCCCGGCTCGTGTGTTCCCAGTTACCTCCCCTCTACAGATGATAAAAGCCCTACTACTGCTGTGCTAAGGGGCTGCTCCTTTAGCTCCCACGCTCAGGCCTGTTTGAAACAGCTGCAGTCTGCGGGGGGCTCTGAGCCGTGACCCCCGCAATATCTCCGGCTGCGGAAGGTGTGTGAGGGGTGTCTCTATTTGGGCACGGTGTGCGATTCGCCATGCGCACTCTGGACCCTTGGGGCACAGCCGTGCAGGGGCGTGGTGCTGACAGCTGGGAAGCGCCGGCTCTCAGAGATAAATGCCCAATGCCCAGGGGAACAGGGGGCAGAAGGGCCTCCATTGCCCACCCTGGCACTGCCAAGGGCACCTCACTCACTTGATGAACACCACGCTGACCACCTGCTCCCCGCCAATCTTGTAGTACTCGGACTCCAGCTGGGGAGAGAGGCGGAGAATCAGAGAATCATAGAATATCAGGGTTGGAAGGGACCTTAGGAGGTCATCTAGTCCAACCCCCTGCTCAAAGCAGGACCAATCCCCAATTTTTGCCCCAGATCCCTAAGTGGCCCCCTCAAGGATTGAACTCACAACCCTGGGTTTAGCAGGCCAATGCTCAAACCACTGAGCTATCCCTCCCCCCAGAGAGAGCATCAGCAAGCTGTATCCCACGGCCGGGGGGCAAATCCTGCTGGCAGTACGGCCTAGTAGTGAGCGCAGGGCACCATGAGCCAAGCCGCTGGGGTTCTTCACCTGACCCAGTCACTGGCTCCAGGCCCTTCCCTCACCCCCGTTTGCCCATCTACCCTAGGGACAGTGTCCCTGCCTGGAAAGGGCCTTGGGGTCCGGTGGGCTACATCCACCAGAGACTGAAGCCTCTTGTGCCCAGGCTGGGCAGCCGGCGCCGACAGACCTCTGTGGTGCTGAGCAGGGGGCAGGGTTACTGCTGAGTCTGGGAGCAGCAGGGGCCAGCTACCAGGGAGCTCCCTGGGCAGGGCCGGGGCTCACCGTATCTACCACGGCCTCCGAAACCTCCTGGAACTCCTCCGAATTGGCGTCGATCAGGTGCGGGCTATAGTCGATGGACTTGGTGAAGTTCACCAGAGCGCGGAAGTAGACTGGGCATGCGGAGAGGAGAGACAGCCAGCGTGAGAGCAGGGCACAGCTGAGCAGGGAGAACCAGCTCTAGGGCTTCTGCACCAACCAGCTTTACTAGCTACCTCCAGGGATCACCTTGCCCAGCCCTGTGATGCAGCCACCTCTGGGGTGGGTTGCTACAGTCACATAACAACACAGCATAACAACACTGGAGCCAACACCCTTATTCTGCCAAAAAGAGCAGAGGGATCGTTAATGACGAGAAGGGGACAGGACCCTGTGCAGCGCAGCGCCCCCTAGTGCTGTGCTGAGGCACTGACTCTAGCACTGACTGTGGTGGGAGAGCGCCCCCTACTGAGCCCCCAGCAGCACAGCACAGCACCTCCCTCCCAGTGTGACATTTGCCCAACCCAGGCGATTCCCACCCAGACCAGCCATGACCCCCTGGGATGACAGCAGGCAGGGGATGGCGCTGGGGAGCCCTCCCGCAGGAATTGCCCCCCCCCCCATGTGGGCGGAGGGAGCAGAGCCCTGACCTTCTCCGCAGGGGCAGGCTCCACAGACCGGGGGGTGGGGTGGAGGGGACAGGCCCAGCCTGGCTCCCGGGCTGGGAAAATCCTCAGCCCCCATTGCAAGTCCATCTGCACTCTCCAGTGACAGCCAGTCCCAAAGGAGGCCGTGCCGCAGGGGCCGGGCCCAGGTGGGAGCTCTGGGCCGGGGGGAGGGGTCTGTGGAGTGCTGCTAACTGCACCCCCGAGCTTCACACGCCTGCCGTGCCAGGAGCAGCCCCTGGCTCCCTGCATCAGGCTGCGGCTGCCAGAGCTCATCCCCCGCTCGCAGCTGCCCTGCGCTGGGAACCACACCGCCTGCGTCCAGCCGGGGGACCCTCCCCAGCACCAGCTGCTCAGCTCCTTGCAGTGAGTAAACAGCAGCCCCACTCACCACCTCCCCCAGCCCCTGCAGACAGGCTTGACAACACACAGCTCCCCCACCGGACAGCTGCTCCCAGGCCAAGGAGTCCCTGCAGCCCACCCCTCAGCAGAGCCCCCCGTTGGCAGGGGCAAGGGACCATGGAGCCCCTCAGCACCGGACTCCCAGGGGCAGGGTGGGAGCTCCTCCAGCGTGTGGCTGCGCTCGGACTGGGCCCCTGGGCTCTTCCCATGGGGAGCACCCAGCTGAGGGCAGCACTGGCTTGGACTCCCTGAGCCGGCTCTCTGGGGCAAACGCCCTAGGGTGCGGAGCCGAGGGGGCACACAGCCCGGCCTTGTCAAATAGGAGAGCGAGGCTGTGCCAGGGAAGTTACTATGCCCTGCCCCGCCCGCACACTCCGCAGTGCCTTGTCAGGTATCAGTAACACAGCCCCAGCCCCCACGGGCGCCAGGGAGAGACTGGGCCCTGCCTGCTTCAGATGCCCCAGCTTGGGGTCTGACGCTGGCAAACTACCACCCGGGCACGTGGCAGAGCTGGACAATCTATCCCACTCTTCTCCCAGGAGAAAAGGGCCTGGCGTGGGAGACTGGACTCCTGGGTTCTATTTCCTGTTCGGGAAGGGAGTAGGGACTAGTGAGTTAGAGCTGGGGGGCTGGGAGCCAGAGCTCCTGAGTTCTTTATCCTGCTTTGGGAGGACTGTACTGCTGCTGGAATTCTATGCCATTGCGCAATGCAGAATTTGTGCAGAATTCATGTTCCCCACAGAATTTTTTTTTCATGCAGAATTTGTGATTTCAACCAAAATGCTTCCTTTTTCCTCGTATCTGACCCTAGCTGTGCTGCCCTCCCTCTTACATTTAGGGGTCTACCAAATTCGCAGTCATGAAAATCGCATCATAGACCATGAAATCTGGTCTCCCCACCGAAATCTGGTCTCCAGCTTCCCGGCTCTGAAGGCAGCACCGCTGGTAGGAACAGCACAAAAGAAAGGGTGGCTTACTTTTGCTGTTGCTAGCAGCGGTGCTGCCTTCAGAGCTGAGCGCCCGGCAAGCAGCCGCCGCTCTGCCTTCATCTTTCTTGTCGCTGTATTGTTACAGACCTACTGGCTGACAGGTATTTTGAAATAAATTACCAAGATTATTGAAACTGGCCTGATTGTTTTATTTTATTTTGATAAATAAAATATGCAGAATTTTGAAATATTGTTCATATAATTTTTATTTTTTTGGCACAGAATTCCCCCTGGAGTAGAGAGTGGAGTCAAGTGGGGGTGGGCTGGGGGGGGGGTCAGTGCTCCTGGGTTCTCCATCCTGCTTGGGAAGGGAAGTAGGATCTAGTGGATTAGAGCCAGGGAGGGTTGGAGTCAGAGTCAGATTCCTGGGTTTTATTTGCAGTCCTGCAACTGGGTGAATTCCTTCCCCCAAGGTGCCTCATTTTGCCCTCTATACAGTGGGGAGAAGGATCCTGACCCGTTGGGGAGATTGTGCAGAGCTTTGAGATCCTGGCAGGGATGGGGCAGGGTTGTCGCTGTGCCCACTGGCGCTGCCTGCCCCTAGCTTGGGTCACCCTATGGAAGTGACGGCCTGTCTGCAAGGAGAGTCTGTTTCCACCTGCTAGCGTGGGGGCTGGGGTGCCAGGACAGCTGCAGGGTACTGGAACCAGTGGGGACAGGGCAGCCGGGGGTAGGGGGGCCAGACGAGGCTCCTCGCTATCCCAGGGGCTGGGAAGGATGGAGATGGGCCCTATGCGTGGGGCAGGGGCCCCCCTGCAGCTGCCCAGCCAGCCCCCAACCCTTCCCAGGTGCCCCCCGCAGCCTGGGAGAGCCAGAGTCTCCTGCAGGCTGGATGGAGCTGCTCCAGGGCTGTTCCCTGGGGTGGTGCCTTATAACGTTGCCTCACAGGCCCGCACACAGAGCCAGCGCTCTCCCCACGTTCCAGGGGTGCTTCTGCTCCCAGCCAGGCCCTTCCCATGCCACCAGCACCAGAGAGGGCGGTGCCAGAGAGCACTTGGGGCTGGGGGTGGCGGCCCTGCCTGAAGACGGGGGCTTCTCCCATTTGCAGCGCCCCGTTTCACAGCGAGGCCAGGAGCCCGGGGAACACAGGGGCACTTGTCAGGCACACAAAGAGCCCATTGAAAGTGCCCTGTGACCTCGGGGATGGCGGGCAGCCAGGGGGTGGATCACCCCTCACACCCTGCCCTCCAGCACAGCTCACCCCAAAGAGCGCAGCCAGGCGGCCGCCAGGAAACAGCCCTTCCTCAGCTCAGGGGGAGGGAGCGTGCGGCTCACGCTACAAAGCCCCTTTTCTTGCACCAGATGGGATGGGGGTTCAGCCTGGAGCCCCACTGGGCCTAGCTAACCACCACCAGCTCAGAGCCTAGCTCTCTGCTTCCGCCAGCCCCTCAGCCTGGCCTCAGGCAGGGCGACGCCCCAGCCCTCCCGCCAGAGAGCTGGGACCTCTTCACATGGAACATTTCATTCCTGCAGACGCCCTGGGGCTGGCGCTGGGTGCTCGCTCTCCAAGGTGGGTCCCAGCCCCCATAGCTGGCCGCAGGGTGAGCCCAGGGCGTGGCTGGCTCCGGCCTGCATGGCTTCTAGAAGGCCAGATGCTGACCTGCTGTTAGGGGCCTGCGGGGATGGGGATTTCACTTGGGTGCCTCGTGGGGAGGTGGCCCCCTCCTCCCAACCAGCACCAGGACTGGCACCAAGTTGGGCCTGCTAGGCAGCTCGGCGGGCTCCAGCGTGAGATTCTGGCCTGGAGCCCCCTACCACCCGCAGGCTGGGTGCAGCACAACCAGGGGCAGGGAGAGCTGCCCTCCCACACTGCCCTGCCAATGTGCCCCAGGGTGCCCCTCCAGGGCCCATTGCCCAGGGGAGAGACTGAATGTCTTTTCCAGCCCAGGAACCTGAGAAAGCCGTGCCAGGGCCAGACGCTTTCTAACCCACCCTGCCCTGGGTCTCTCTGCAGCAGGCCCCAGGGCTCAGCCATGTCCCTTGCAGCAGGCACAGCCCTGGCTCTTAGCCTCCAAGCTCCCTGCGCCTGGGCCATGGGCTCAGGAGGGCAGCTTCAGCCCTGCCCCAGCTGGGTATGTGCCCTGGTCAGCCCCACTGGCTACCCATGGGCATCTGGGCACAAGAGCGAGAATTCAAGGGCTTTCACGTCAGACTGTGTCGCTCTCTGGCTGTACAAAAGCAGGAGTGAGCACATGGGGGGTGCAAACGGGGGTAAAATGGGAGTGGGCAAACAGAGGGTGCCCATGGGAAGCCTGGCACCAGCAACGCTGCCCTACAAACATACCCAATGACCTCAGACAAAGGCCCAAAGACTCGTGCCCACAACACCCAGTGCCAGGCATCGGCAGGTGCCGCCACGTGCCCACGGCTGGCGGCTGCGTTCGTACCCCAGGCACTGGGAGCGGCACATTGGGGGGCCCTGGCCCTGGCTCAGCCCTGGCCGGAAAGCAGCCTGCTCCTGGCTTCCCCAGCAGCCACTTTTCCTCCTTTTAAGGAGCCCTCGGTTCCCGGCTGTGCTTTGTTTGCACTTGGCTGGGGAGGGAGACGGAAAAAATGCTTCAGGCTGCGGAGCCCTCGGCTTCCTGCTGCTGCGTCCGGCTCCGGCCGAGTCGGCCCCTCCCGGGCGCCCGCTCCCTGCTGCAAGGAGCTGGGGGCTCCTGGGGCAGACCTGGCTCACAATGACCCGGTGGAAGGCAGCGTCTGCCCTGGAAATCTCTCCTCTACCCCCAGGGCACGGGTGGCCCACTCCCTCGCCGCATGGTGCCTGGGACCTCTGGAGCCGACAGCAGAAACCCAGCCCAGCCCTGTGACAGGCTCCTCTAGTGAGGCAGGGCACGTGGGGGGTGACACACCCAGCCAGGCGCTCACGCTCAGCACGAACCCTGGTGCTCTCCCGCGCTCCGAGCTCGCTGCCCTGGGGAGATCTCTGAGCTCATGAGCCCAGCGAATGTCCTTGGCAGGGGCAGGGTGGCCCTGGTATTACCCAGCTCACACCCAGGGGCTGTGTCCCAGAATCAGGATCAGGGCCAGGAGGCAGGTGGTGCCCCAGCGTGCCCACACCCCCAGGGCAGACGGTCCGGCCATGGGACGTGGCCACAACAGTGCAATGTGCACTGGTGCCGTGAAGGCAAAGGCCTGGAGGGCAGAGAGCCCCTCCATTCTGCAATGGGAACCCAGCCTCGGCGCCAGGATGAGCTCGGCAAACAGCAGGGAGTTTGGGGTGAGCAATCAGAGTGATGGGGGGTCGCCTCCGACACCTTATAGGGAGAGATGGAAGTGCCCTGATCCCCGGCCAGTCCCACCCCGGGAGGGAGCTGGGAGCACAGTGCTCTGATCCCCGGCCAGTCCCACCCCGGGTGGGGGTTGGGGGCACAGTGCCCTGATCCCCGGCCAGTCCCACCCCGGGTGGGAGCTGGGAGCACAGTGCCCTGATCCCCGGCCAGTCCCACCCCGGGTGGGGGCTGGGGGCACAGTGCCCTGATCCCCGGCCAGTCCCACCCCGGGTGGGAGCTGGGGGCACAGTGCCCTGATCCCGGGCCAGTCCCACCCCGGGAGGGAGCTGGGAGCACAGTGCCCTGATCCCCGGCCAATCTCACCCCGGGAGGGAGCTGGGAGCACAGTGCCCTGATCCCCAGCCAGTCCCACCCCGGGTGGGGGCTGGGGGCACAGTGCCCTGATCCCCGGCCAGTCCCACCCCGGGAGGGAGCTGGGAGCACAGTGCCCTGATCCCCGGCCAGTCCCACCCCGGGTGGGGGCTGGGGGCACAGTGCCCTGATCCCCGGCCAGTCCCACCCCGGGTGGGGGCACAGTGCCCTGATCCCCGCCAGTCCCAGAACAGGATTTTTTGTCCACAATCCTGAAAACCACAACAGTTCAATTTGGAGAGGCTGACGCGGTGCCGCCTGAGAATTGTAGTTCAGAGGCCTCATTGTCCACATTCTCCTCTCTGGGCCAGTTCCCTAACTAGACTACAGCTCCCATGATGCACCCTGGCTATGGACTCCCACGTTGCACAGCCTCTCTGCACTAAGAGGGGAGACCACAGTGCATCATGGGAGATGTAGTCTGGTATGGGGACCTGGCCTATAGAGGAGAATAGGAATTTGAGAGAGCTGAACCGTAACTCCCATGAGGCATTGCTGCAGCAATTCTGAATCCAAATATTTTGGCATTCACATTTTTATCAATATGCTGAAGTTTTCCATGGACGTCCCCTCCCCGGCTAGCCCAGCCTGTGCCCCCTCCCCACACGCAGCGTGGGCCCCCAAGCCCTTCACTTACTGAGCGGGGCCTCATCGTCCGGGTCAGCCACAGTCATACCCGCCAGATGGGGCTGCCCTGCTGCACCCGGTTGGGCTGCGCCCCAGGAGCAGGAGGAGGAAGAAGTTGGAGGATGGAGAGGGACAGGACAGGAGAGGAAAAAAGACAGAAAGATGGGCAGTTACTGGGAGAGAAGAAAGAGCTACAGCCGAGGTCATATACGGCCACAGCCAGCAACCCGAGAGAAAGGCCTGACGCTACGGCTAAGCAGAAGAGGAGAGTCCCAGCCCCGACCTGAAAGCCAGGCTATAGCCGCCACACAGAGCCATGCTGCCTCCTGCCACCACCGCCACACAGTGCCACGCTCTCTCCAACCGTCACCGCCACACAGTGCCACGCTGCCTCCTGCCACCATCGCCACACAGTGCCACGCTGCCTCCTGCCACCACCGCCACACAGTACCACGCTGCCTCCTGCCACCACCGCCACACAGTGCCATGCTGCCTCCTGCCACCACCGCCACACAGTGCCACGCTGCCTCCTGCCACCATCGCCACACAGTGCCACGCTGCCTCCTGCCACCACCGCCACACAGTGCCACGCTGCCTCCTGCCACCACCGCCACACAGTACCACGCTGCCGCCAACCGTCACCGCCACAGAGTGCCACGCTGCCTCCAACAGTCACTGCCACACAGTGCCACGCTGCCTCCTGCCACCGCCACACAGTACCACGCTGCCTCCAACCGTCACTGCTACAGTGTCATGCTGCCTCCTGCCACCACCGCCACACAGTGCCACGCTGCCTCCTGCCACCGCCACACAGTACCACGCTGCCTCCTGCTACCGCCACACAGTACCACGCTGCCTCCAACCGTCACTGCTACACAGTGTCATGCTGCCTCCTGCCACCACCACCACACAGTGCCACGCTGCCTCCTGCCACCGCCACACAGTACCACACTGCCTCCTGCCACCGCCACACAGTACCACGCTCTCTCCAACAGTCACTGCCACACAGTGCCACGCTGCCTCCTGCCACCACCGCCACACAGTGCCACGCTGCCTCCTGCCACCACCGCCACACAGTGCCACGCTGCCTCCTGCCACCACCGCCACACAGTGCCACGCTGCCCCCTGCCACCACCGCCACACAGTACCACGCTGCCCCCTGCCACCGCTGAGTGACAGCCTTCACAGCCCCAGCAGCCAGCCCTGCCTCCCGACCTCTCTGCCATGCTTGCACCCCAGCCCCACCCCCGCTGCCTTCCCTTGCCCCTTTCCCTTGCTTGTGTCACCCATGAATGGAGGCCATGCCCCAGGCAAGGCACAGGGATATGCCCGCTCACACCCATCCCGGGTAACTCCCCTGGGGTGAGAATGGATCCAGGCCCCATGATGCCCCCGACCTCCCTCCACGCTCGACTCAGTCTCTCCCCCAGGCCCCAGGCAGCGTTGTCGGGCCTGTTACAAGCTGCCCAGCCGGGGCGAATGAGCGCTGTGTGTGATGCATGCTGGGGGAGGCGGAGCAGCCCCTCAGAGCTGCCATCCAGGCTTCCCAGCCCATTGGTGCCCTGCAGCAGGAAGCCGGACCACGCTATTGCTGCTCTTTGGTTGCGGTTTCAGCCCCGCCCACCAGTGCCCACCAGCTCCACCCCTTACCCATTGGCAAGAGCGTGACGCTCGGCGTCCGGCTGGTGGAGATCAGTACCCCGGGCAGCGCGATCCCACTGCCGTTCTCGCCACTGCCGTTGCCATCTGGAATGGAAGCAGACAGAACAGGGGCCGTGAGCTGCAGCCGCGGCGTGGGGCTCCCAGCTACCCTGGGCAGTCACACCAGTGAGGAAAGGAGCAAGCCCCATGCAGGGTTCCAGGCCCGTCTCCCTGGCACTGAATCCCCCCCTCCCCGCTCTTGTAAGGGATGGCCTGGGAACCCACGGGCCATGGCCTGGTGAAACTCAGCTCCCTGCCTGGAGGAGCAGGCCCCAGAGCTGGTAACACCCAGGGACAGCGCTGTGCAAACGGAGCAGGTGCCCGTCTCGTTCTCTCCCGGAACGCTCCCTGCGGCTCGCAGGCCAGGGCCCAGCGCCCCCTCAGGACTGCCCGGTATTGCAATGGGCATGGCATCAGTTCACGAGCGCATGCCCACAGGGAACTTGGCCACCCACTGCGGGGGCCTGCACGGGGGCATCCGGGCCTGTCCTGGCTATGGCCGGAGGGGATTTCCCTGCTGTCTGTCCCTGCCGGCTCATGGAGCCCTGGGGCCACCCGGGTTTTTTTTGGGGGGGGGTGGGGGAGGGGTCTGGGAGCAGTGGCGTAGCCAGGTTTAAAGTACAGGGGGAGCAGAGCTAAAAAAAGGCGCCTCCCCTTGTACTCACTCGGCAGCACGCTCCAGCTGTTCGGCAGCACTTCGGCAGCGGGTCCAGTCCCTTCACTCACTCCGAGTCTTCGGTGGTACCCACCGCCAAAGTGCCGCCAAACAGCTGGAGCGCCGGCGGGTGAGTGCTTTTTTTAGCTCCGCTCCGCCTGCAGCGCCGGAGCAAAAGGCGCCGGGATCAAAAGGCGCCGGAGCAAAAAAAAGGCACCGCTTCTGCTCAGTGCAGGAACGGCCGCTCCCCCCGCTCTCCCACCTGGCTACGCTACTGGCTGGGAGGACAAGAATCCTGCGTGGCCCCGGAACTGTTACATGGCACCTTCAGGACTTGGCGGGGCGGCCGGCACTTCCCCCCAGCACGTCAGGGCTGCAAACCTCTGCCTGGGTGGGAGCCGGGGCACAGGGGACAGAAGAGCAGCCGTGCATTTTGGGAGCCACAGGAGCCAGCCCTGTCCCTCTCCCCGCAGGAGCAGGGGCTGTCAGTGGGGCGGGAAGCACAGATCTCGGAGACTCGCAGCCCTACCTCCCGAGGCCTCATCTGCCAGCATGTCCTCGTCGTCGGAGAGGTCGACATCACTCCACCAGGGTGTGCCCGCTGGGGCGGACTCTGTGTCCTCTGGAAAGGAGGCTTCGTTCAGCCCCTGGGTAGCGTGGGAGACCTGCCGGCGAGAAGCCCAGACAGCATCAGTCAGTGGTCAGCCCTTCCTCTTGGCAAACCAGAACCAGAACTGGATCAGCTCCCAGGGCACCCCTCGGGCATGGGACCCAAGGGGCAGGCTTTGAGGGTGCAGGCTTTGAGGGGAAACTTCAGGGCTTGTCTAGCCGAGGAAGAGTCGCCCGCTCTCACTGCGACAACGCCCCAGGTGCCAAGCGGCGCTGGCAGGAATGCAGTCACTTCCCTGGCACTCGGTGCGGCCACACGGGCTGGGGTGGCTCTGTGCAGCTGACTGGGTCCAAGCACAGCCCAGGCCAGACAAGGCTTCCCCGGCCATTTGGCTTTGCTCCACCCGGCATCGAGTGCAGGAGGCAACACCGGATAGCGCCCAGGCTGCTCTACGATTTACGACTGCACTGCAGTCTGCCTTGTGTCTGCCCCACACTCCCCCTTCCGCCGCGTGTGGTAGGGGATTAACAGGTTGCCTGCAATGGAGCCAGGGCACTCCCCAAGAAGCTCTAGGGACCAGGTGAGAGACAAGCACGCTTCTGAGCCATTCAAATGCAGGCAACCCCTGGGACCACTCAGAGGTCGGCAGGTTAAAAATTCCCGGTGGGAGCCACCAAGCCAGCGTCTGCAGGGGAAAGGTCCAGGCCGCAGCAGAGCCCAGCGAGCCCCGAGGGGCAAAGGGGGCAGTGACAAGTCAGGCGCAACGGGACATGAGTAATGGAGTGGGGGAACGGACGCCCCACAGATGCCAAACCAGACACCAAACTCGCTTTAAATCAAAGGAAAAATAGGCTGGACGATTATAATGTCACACGTAGAAACCTGGTTCCAATTGGTCTCAAGAACGGCGATACTAGGTGAGATCAATGGTTCATCTAGCCCAGTCTCCTGCCCTCCAACAGTGGCCAATGTCAGGTGCCTCAAAGGGCAATTATCAAGTGATCAATCTCCCGTCGACCACTCCCAGCTTCTGGCAAACAGATTTAAGGACAACCAGAGCAGCAGTTATTCCTTTCAACCCAGTTATACTCTTGGCTTTCACAATATCCCCCGGAAAGGAGTTCTACAGATTGACTGCGCGTTGTGTGAATACTTCCTTTTGTTTGTTTGAAACCTGCTGCCTATTCATTTCATTTGGTGACCCCCAGTTCTTGTGTTATGAGAAGGAGTTAACATTTCCTTATTTGCTTTCTCCACACTAGCCATGATTTTATAGACGTCTATCATATCCCGCCTTAGTTGTCTCTTTTCCAAGCTGAAAAGTCCCAGTCTTATTAATCTCTCCTCATATGGAAGCTGTTCCATGCCCCATATCATTTATGTTGCCCTTTTCTGAACCTTTTCCAGTTCTAATATATCTTTTTTTGAAATGAGGTGATCAGAACTGCACGCAGTTCTGGATTTATATAGAAGCAACATATTTTCTGTCTTATTATCTAGCCCTTTCTTAATGATTCCCCCCAACATTCTGTTCGCTTTTTTGACTGTCGCTGCACATGGAGTGGATGATTTCAGAGAACTATCCACAGTGACTCCAAGATCTCTTTCTTGAGCGATAACAGCTCATTTCGATCCCATCATTAAACATGTATAATTAGAATGTTTTCCAACGTGCATTACTTTGCATTTATCAACATTACATTTCATCTGCCATTTTGTTGCCCAGTCACCCAGTTTTGTGAGATCCTTTTGTAACTCTTCGCAGTCAGCTTTTGACTTAACTATCTTGAGTAGTTTTGTATCATTTGCAAATTTTGACACTTCTGTTTACCCCTTTTTCCAGAGCGTTTATGAATATGCTGAATAGGACTGGTCCCAGTACAAACCCCTTGGGCACACCACTATTTACCTCTCTCCATTCTGAAAACTGACCATTTATTCCTACCCTTTGTTTCCTGTTTTTAATTCATTACTGATCCATGACAGGACCTTCCCTCTTAGCCCATGACGGCTTACTTTGCCGAAGAGCCTTTGCATGCCGGTGTTCACTGCAGGCTCCTGGCATGGCCTCCCCGACATTGCTCAGCAGTAAAGTCACGCTGGCCTTTGGGGGCGGGACAGGGGCAGTGAGCTCATCTCCAGCCACCCACCCGCATTCCTGGGCCATGTGCTCGCAGCTGATCTGTGCTGCGGCCATGATCTCAGCCCATGGCATTCCGGGGGTTGGGGGGGGATCCCCAGACAGCTCCTCGGCTGCAGGAGGCGCCCCAGGGGGCACCCGTTCCCCTCAGCAGGGCTCAGCACGCGCACCCCCTCCCCTTGGTGTCGGAGTGCCCCCCACCCCACTGGCTGCTCCTAGGGGGGAGGTTCTCAGCTCAGGCCCTGCTCCCACTGCGTGGCCAGCCCCCCAGGAGTGACCTCAGGGAGCGGGCACAGCCCCACGGGTGGCCATGTAACTGCACAGATGGCACAGGCTGAACAGAGCTCAGAAAGGGAGGCCACTGGGCCCCAGGTCTGAGTGCTCGCTCCAGAGACGTGTCCACAGTGCAGGGCCCAGCTCACCCTGCTGGAGCTGCCTGCCCCCAGGCGCGAGGACTGGCTCACCCCGCTGCAGCTTCCTCCCCTCGGGCGTGGGGCCTGGCTCACCCCGCCGGAACTTCCTCCCCTCGGGCATGGGGCCCGGCTCACCCCGCCGGAGCCGCCTCCCCTCGGGCATGGGGCCCAGCTCACCCCGCCAGAGCCGCCTCCCCTCGGGCGTGGGGCCCGGCTCACCCCGCCGGAGCCGCCTCCCCTCGGGCGTGGGGCCCGGCTCACCCCGCCGGAGCCTCCTCCCCTCGGGCGTGGGGCCCGGCTCACCCCGCTGCAGCTTCCTCCCCTCGGACGTGGGGCCTGGCTCACCCTGCTGGAGCCGCCTCCCCTCGGGCGTGGGGCCTGGCTCACCCTGCTGCAGCTTCCTCCCCTCGGGCGTGGGGCCCGGCTCACCCTGCTGGAGCCGCCTCCCCTCGGGCGTGGGGCCTGGCTCACCCTGCTGGAGCCGCCTCCCCTCGGGCGTGGGGCCTGGCTCACCCTGCTGGAGCCGCCTCCCCTCGGGCGTGGGGCCTGGCTCACCCCGCCGGAGCCGCTTCCCCTCGGGCGTGGGGCCTGGCTCACCCCGCCGGAGCCGCTTCCCCTCGGGCGTGGGGCCCGGCTCACCCCGCCGGAGCCGCTTCCCCTCAGGCGTGGGGCCCGGCTCACCCCGCTGGAGCCGCTTCCCCTCAGGCGTGGGGCCCGGCTCACCCCGCTGGAGCCGCTTCCCCTCAGGCGTGGGGCCCGGCTCACCCCGCTGGAGCCGCTTCCCCTCAGGCGTGGGGCCCGGCTCACCCCGCTGGAGCCGCTTCCCCTCATGCATGGGGCCCGGCTCACCCCGCCGGAGCCGCCTCCCCTCGGGCGTTGGGCCCGGCTCACCTCGCCAGAGTCGCCTCCCCTCGGGCGTGGGGCCCGGCTCACCCCGCTGGAGCCGCCTCCCCTCGGGCATGGGGCCCGGCTCACCCCGCCGGAGCCGCCTCCCCTCGGGCGTTGGGCCCGGCTCACCTCGCCAGAGTCGCCTCCCCTCGGGCGTGGGGCCCGGCTCACCCCGCTGGAGCCGCCTCCCCTCGGGCATTGGGCCCGGCTCACCCCGCTGGAGTCGCCTCCCCTCATGCATGGGGCCCGGCTCACCTCGCCAGAGTCGCCTCCCCTCGGGCGTTGGGCCCGGCTCACCCCGCCGGAGCCACATTCCCTTCCAACTGGCCCCACCTTATCATGGGGGCTTCCACCGCTAGCTGCAGTCACCCCCAGCCCCACTGCCAACCCTACCTGCAGGGGAGACACGTCTTTGGCACTGAGGTGCCCGTGCAGGCCGGAGAAGGCCAGAAAGCGTTTGTCCTCCTGCCGGGTTTTTCCTTACAGATAGCAGGTGGCGGGGAGCCAGGGCTGGGTGCCTTCACCCTGAGTCTGCCCCGGACACGTCCTCCCCACCTCTGTTCATTCGGTGCCAATGTGAAACTGGCGCCACTGGCTGAGAGTCCTCTCCCCTCCCGGTGGCTGCAGCTTCCAGGCCCCAGCTCCCAGATGTCCACAGAGACTCTGGGGGTGTGGCGGAGGAGGGAGCGAGGTGGATTTGACCTGGGAGGCTTACGGCGGAGGTTCCCTGGGACCTGCTACATTGGGGATGGGAGACTTTACCTGAGACTGTAACATGAGCCAGGACGGGGGTGGGGAGGTGACACCTTTGGCTGGGAGAATGGACAGAGGCGTGAGGAGGAGCCCCGGGAAGGGGAAGAGCCTGCTGGAGGGTTTGTCTTTTTAGTTCCAGTTTGGAGCTGGGTGGTGGAATGCAGGGAGCCCTAGGCTGGGGTCTAAGCTCCCTGGCCCCCAGAAGGGCCCGACTGACTAGGGTTTGTACTGACTAGCTCTGTTTGGACTGTGTTCCTGGCATCCCTAATAAACCTTCTGTTCTACTGGCTGGCTGAGCGTCACAGTGAATCCCAGGCAGAGGGGTGCAAGGCCTGACTCCCCCACACTCCGTGACAGGGGGCAGACAAGACCTGGCCCAAACCAGCCTCTTTTCGCTTTGCAGGTCACCTTGAACCTGCCGCTGTCAGTGGGCCCCGTGCCCCAATGCATCAGGAGTGTCACCTCTGGGCACCCTTCCCTCCGCCCACACTCCAGCTGAGCTCCACAGCACCCACGGCCACCCAGGCTTCCCTGGCACTGCTCCCTGGAGCGGATGTGGCCACTAGGTGCAGCATCCTGGCAAATGCCAGCTTGGGCCACCTACATTCTGGGTAGCCCCTATGTCAGCCTTCTTCACGCCCGCTCCCCCATGGGCACACGGCGCTGTGCACTGCTCAACAGCCTCCACCCCAGAGGCGGCTGCATTTCCATGGTGGGGGGGCCTGATCCTGGAGTGACTCCACTGACACCACAGAATTACACTAGGGAAAATATGAGCAGAGTTTGGCCCATGCACTGTCCAGCCCTTTGGGATCCTCCAGGCAGGAAGACGCGAGGGGACAGCCCCCAGCAGCAAACTCAGTTCCAGTGGGAACTAGTTCAGTGCAGCTCAGAGCAGGGCTGGGGATAGCACTTGGCATGTCATGCAAGAGGCCATGGGCAGATGGCCGTGTGCCCCCCTGCTCCCAGGGGCAGCAGGGAGAGGGCGTGCTGGCAGCAACACCCCTGCAGCACGGATGGGTGCTGGCATGCCACTACCTAGGCATGAACTGTGGCACATGCGCCTGCCCCCGAAATCCAGGAGCCCACCCCAGACTGGAGGAAACAAGATCTGGCCTCTGGCATTGGCCCTGGGCGGCAGAGCCAGCCAAGTGGGCTGCATCGTCTCTGCTCCATGTCTCTCGCCCTGGGGTGGAGCTGAAGGGGATCCACATGCAGAGGCCACATGCCCCCTGGCCAGAGCTGATCCCCCAAGCCAGCTCCCAGCACTGCCTCGACGCTGCTGACTTGCACCCTGACTCATCTTACAGTGATTAAAGCAAAGCAAAGCAAACGAGGGGGGCAGGGGGCTGCTCTCCTCTGCTTAGCCCTGGGCCTGCGGTGGGAAGAACAGGGGCTCTCACCCCCCTAGAGCCTCCTGCCCACAAGCTACGCAGAAACTGCTTCAGCTCCCAGAAATGCAGCCTGCTCTGGGGTGGGAGGCAGCAGATGTTGAACCGTGCACAGCAATCTACATGCTGCTTTGGGATGCGAAGTGGAGAAGAATCTGGATAAAAGTGCAGGGAGATTCGGGGGCAGGATTCACTTCCCTCCTGTGTCCAAAGCAGGGCACGAGCCCCTGTGGGCAAATGGGCACAGGCCCCTTTTCACGTGGTGTCTGAAAGACATCCCCTGCAGCAGCAAAACCCCTCCTGAGAGACACCCACGCTGCCCCCTGCAGCACAGCGCCACCTGGCCCTGGGGCACCGGCTCACAGGGGAGAGTGCCCCCTGCTGGGTCCCCTGCCCTGCTCCCTGCAGCACCATGCCCCTAGTGCCCCCCTGGGCATTAGCTCAGCACGGACTGCAAGGGAAGAGCCACCCACCCCGCTCCCTGCAGCAGCGTCCCTCCACTTCCTACTCTGGGCAGGTGCAAAGGGAAGGACGCCTCCCAACCCCGCACTGGCCTGCCCAGGACTGCAGACCCCACGAACTAACCTAGAGGTGGGAGCTCTTGGCAGGGGCTTGGGTGGGGCAGGGAGTGACATGAGCCAGGCAGAGCACCTAGTGCCAGCTGAGCCCACGCGCCCACCCCGAGCGCATCCAGCCCCAGCCCACCACGTACCCCACACGGAACAGCTGCAATCCAGCCCATGGGCAGGGAGAACCAGCCACGGCCCAGCTCATCGGGGGGCAAGGGAAGCTGGGGGGAGCAGGGAGAGAGGATGCATTGGGGTGGCAGGGCAGGCACCTCCCAGGGCACAGAATGGCCTGATTGCCGGCCCCCCCATTCCTCCTATCCTTCTCCCCAGAGGTCAGCAACCCCCTCCCCTGCTGCACCCCCAGGGACAGCACCCCCAATCTCCTCCCCTGAGCCCACTCATTCAGCCCATCCCATTACAGGGGGCACATCCCAGCACAGTGATCGTGCCCAGAGACAGCCCCTACTATCAGCCGGTGGTCCTGGCAGAGTCCCCTCCTGGGGCAGCTTGGGCGCCGGCTCCCCTGCCCTCCTCCCCCCCACAGCCCCGGCCCCACTGGCAGCAAGTGGCCTGGGGCATCAGACTGCGACGAGGCAGGAATTCGTCACAGCAGCACTTTCCTGTGCAAACACCCCGGGTCATTATTCCCGGGTGATCGGCGCAGGGACAAAGGCCTGTTGGAAACAGAAAAGGTATTTAATCAGCCCCGGCTGTCTGAATGGGCATGAAAAGGCCAAGGGGAAACAGGAGCTGGCGATCCATGCAGTCTGCAAATGCCAGCATGGCACCATGCCAGGCTCCACGCACACAGCGCCCAAGAGCCCAGCACTGCTATGCTCCCAACCTGGATGGCGCCAGGTGTCCCTATTTACCCTCATGCCACCCTCTGCCCTCTGTCAGCTTGGCATCTCTCCTGGCACTCGCTGGGAACAATGAGATCTCCTACAACCAGGTGCCTACAGGGTGCAAGTAGAGGGGACTCCGGGGCACTGATGCCACATGCACTGTTGGAGATGAGGGCATGATCTCCCAGCCTGGGGTACAGCCTGGCACAGGGGGGCTTCGGGAAGTGGAATGAAGACATGATGCCCAGCAGGGGTTCAGCTCCAGCCTGCCATGGCCACATGTCCCTGCTGCCCACGGACCTGCCCAGACCCTGGGCACACGAACCTCAGGGAGTGGCAGTCACTGACCCAGCGAGCGGGCACGAGCACACCCGTGCTAGCACAGCAAGCAAGTGGGCAGAGGTCACTTCAAAGGGACCAGCTGCTATGCCCAGGCTTGTGCCAGGCTCGGGGCACACCAGCCACAGCGCTGAGGCTTGGCGTTTGCAGGCGGGTCATGGCAGTGTCAGCCAGCCAGCACCCAGGCACCCAATCAGCGGGCACATGGCACGTCACTGCGTCTGAGGGTCCCCCTGCGACCCAGGGAGCAGCCAGCCGGGGGCCACGGCTGGAACCACCTGAACTGGTGTGTGCCCCAGCCGTAACCCGCCGGGGGTGGGGCATGCTGAGGGGCTCTCCCCACTCCCCTGGCCTGGAGGCTGGCAGAGCCGCCGTGTCTCTCCTGGACTGCCCCCCAGTCTTGCCCCAGCAGCCCCTTTGGAGGGCTCTGATCTGCCTCAGCCAGAGGGTGCTGGGCCCGGCCACATGGATGGGTCTAAGGCTCACAGATGTCTCCCAAAAAAGCAGGCCAACAGCTGCACCCCAAGGCACCGGCGACTCTGGGCTGGAGGGGCCCCTAAGCCCAGGGCTGGGGGTGCTGAGGGTTGGGACTGGCACATGCTACCCCCTGATCTTCTCAGGGCACGAAAGGAGCTGAGACCAGATCCCATCACCGGCTCTAATCTTAGTCTTGGGGCTTGGCCCGGCCCCTCAGAGGTGGCTGCCCCCAGCCCTGATGTGAGGTCTGGCCCAGCCCGTTCTCCTGCTCCTGGGGGCTCCCCCAAGCAAAAGCGCCCTCACCCTGACCCACGTATCCCAGCCAAGGAGCACTGGAGAGGCTGCCCCGAGCGCCATGCCTGGCAGGGCCGGCATGCGGTGATGGGAGGGCACACGGCACAGGTGTGCAGACCCAGACGTGGCACAAAGGAGCAGGGCAGGCAAACTGGCGCTGCCTGGGTCCACGATCACACAGTGCGGTCAGCCTGTGGAACTCACTGCCACAAGGTGTCTCTGAGGCCAAGTGCCCAGCGGGATTTCACACAGGCCTGGGCACCTACAAGGAGCCTTGCAATTAGACACGAGATGGCAGAAGGAGTCTAAACCCTCCCATCTCCAGCCAGGGGCCAGGCGAGTAATTCCATTGTCACCTAGGGCTCTCGGCCCTCCCACTGCCACAGCTGTTGGGCTGCCAGGCCAGGAGTCAGGGCTCATCCCCAGAGAAGTGCCAGAGCAGCAGGGCACCCAAGGACATGGGCCCCTCAGGCTTCCATGGACCCTGCCCGACATCAGTCCCGGCGTGGCCGGGCCTGTCATTGCGGGACAGCAGAAACTGTCACTAGCGCCGCTCACCTGTGCCCGGCCCCCATTACCCATTACCAGCATCCCGCGCCCGCCCCAGCACTGCCAGGGTTCCACATTGAGCCCCTGCATCCCCCGCCCATCGCCACCATGGGCCCATGGTCACTGCCAGGCAGCTGAGGGCCGAGGGCCATCAGCAGAAGCAGGGTGGCTCACCCAGGCCGGGAGGGTGGGGCTCCAACCCCCAGACAAATGCACTGGTCTTCTGCCCCCCCAGACCCATGCTACCCTGTAGCAGCCCCTCCCTCAGCTGTGACAGCACCTTTCCTCCTCCCCTCCCCACATCTGGGAGCGCTGTGGAGAAGGCGCAGCTGGCTCCCCCTCCCCCACACTTTGCAGGGCCCCCTTTCAACTGAGCGGGGGAGGAGGCGCAGGGCACCAGCCTGGGAAGCGAGACTAGGGCTCCAGACCCGCCTTGCCCTGAGAACCCAGCACAGGGAGCCAAGGGCTCTGCCCGGCCGCATGGGGCCGGGGGATAGAGCCGTGCCCGGCTGTGCCGGGGTAACAGCTCTGCCCGGCCGCACGGGGCTGGGGGATAGAGCCGTGCCCGGCTGTGCCAGGGTAACAGCTCTGCCCGGCCGCACGGGGCGGGGGGATAGAGCCGTGCCCGGCTGTGCCAGGGGTAACAGCTCTGCCCGGCCGCACGGGGCGGGGGGATAGAGCCGTGCCCGGCTGTGCCGGGGTAACAGCTCTGCCCGGCCGCACGGGGCCGGGGGATAGAGCCGTGCCCGGCTGTGCCGGGGTAACAGCTCTGCCCGGCCGCACGGGGCCGGGGGATAGAGCCGTGCCCGGCTGTGCCGGGGTAACAGCTCTGCCCGGCCGCACGGGGCTGGGGGATAGAGCCGTGCCCGGCTGTGCCAGGGGTAACAGCTCTGCCCAGCTGCACAGAGCCGGGGGATAGAGCCGTGCCCGGCTGTGCCGGGGTAACCGCTCTGCCCGGCCGCACGGGGCCGGGGGATAGAGCCGTGCCCGGCTGTGCCGGGATAACAGCTCTGCCCGGCCGCACAGGGCCGGGGGATAGAGCCGTGCCCGGCTGTGCCGGGGTAACAGCTCTGCCCAGCTGCACGGGGCCGGGGGATAGAGCCGTGCCCGGCTGTGCCGGGGTAACAGCTCTGCCCAGCCGCACAGGGCCAGGGGATAGAGCCGTGCCCGGCTGTGCCGGGGTAACAGCTCTGCCCGGCCGCACAGGGCCAGGGGATAGAGCCGTGCCCGGCTGTGCCGGGGTAACAGCTCTGCCCAGCTGCACAGGGCCGGGAGATAGAGCCGTGCCCGGCTGTGCGGGGTAACAGCTCTGCCCGGCCGCACAGGGCTGGGGGATAGAGCCGTGCCCGGCTGTGCCAGGGGTAACAGCTCTGCCCGGCCGCACGGGGCCGGGGGATAGAGCCGTGCCCGGCTGTGCCAGGGTAACAGCTCTGCCCGGCCGCACGGGGCCGGGGGATAGAGCCGTGCCCGGCTGTGCCGGGGTAACAGCTCTGCCCAGCCGCACAGGGCCAGGGGATAGAGCCGTGCCCGGCTGTGCCAGGGGTAACAGCTCTGCCCGGCCATATGGGGCCGGGGGATAGAGCCGTGCCCGGCTGTGCCGGGGTAACACCTCTGCCCGGCCGCACAGGGCTGGGGGATAGAGCCGTGCCCGGCTGTGCCAGGGGTAACAGCTCTGCCCGGCCGCACGGGGCGGGGGACAGAGCCGTGCCCGGCTGTGCCGGGGTAACAGCTCTGCCCGGCCGCACGGGGCGGGGGATAGAGCCGTGCCCGGCTGTGCCGGGGTAACAGCTCTGCCCGGCCGCACGGGGCCGGGGGATAGAGCCGTGCCCGGCTGTGCCGGAGTAACAGCTCTGCCCGGCCACACGGGGCCAGGGGATAGAGCCGTGCCCGGCTGTGCCAGGGGTAACAGCTCTGCCCGGCCGCACGGGGCCGGGGGATAGAGCCGTGCCCGGCTGTGCCGGGGTAACAGCTCTGCCCGGCCGCACAGGGCTGGGGGATAGAGCCGTGCCCGGCTGTGCCAGGGGTAACAGCTCTGCCCGGCCGCACGGGGCCGGGGGATAGAGCCGTGCCCGGCTGTGCCGGGGTAACAGCTCTGCCCGGCCGCACGGGGCCGGGGGATAGAGCCGTGCCCGGCTGTGCCGGGGTAACCGCTCTGCCCGGCCGCACGGGGCGGGGGATAGAGCTGTGCCCGGCTGTGCCAGGGGTAACAGCTCTGCCCGGCCGCACGGGGCGGGGGATAGAGCCGTGCCCGGCTGTGCCGGGGTAACAGCTCTGCCTGGCCGCACGGGGCGGGGGATAGAGCCGTGCCCGGCTGTGCCAGGGGTAACAGCTCTGCCCGGCCGCACGGGGCCGGGGGATAGAGCTGTGCCCGGCTGTGCCGGGGTAACAGCTCTGCCCGGCCGCACGGGGCCGGGGGATAGAGCCGTGCCCGGCTGTGCCAGGGGTAACAGCTCTGCCCGGCCGTACGGGGCGGGGGGATAGAGCCGTGCCCGGCTGTGCCAGGGTAACAGCTCTGCCCGGCCGCACGGGGCCGGGGGATAGAGCCGTGCCCGGCTGTGCCGGGGTAACCGCTCTGCCCGGCCGCACGGGGCCGGGGGATAGAGCCGTGCCCGGTTGTGCCGGGGGTAACAGCTCTGCCCGGCCGCACGGGGCCGGGGGATAGAGCCGTGCCCGGCTGTGCCAGGGGTTACAGCTCTGCCCGGCCGTACGGGGCGGGGGGATAGAGCCGTGCCCGGCTGTGCCAGGGGTAACAGCTCTGCCCGGCCGCACGGGGCCGGGGGATAGAGCCGTGCCCGGCCTTGCCAGGGGTAACAGCTCTGCCCGGCCGCACAGGGCCAGGGGATAGAGCCGTGCCCGGCTGTGCCGGGGTAACAGCTCTGCCCGGCCGCACGGGGCCGGGGGATAGAGCCGTGCCTGGCTGTGCCAGGGGTTACAGCTCTGCCCGGCCGCACGGGGCGGGGGGATAGAGCTGTGCCCGGCTGTGCCGGGGTAACAGCTCTGCCTGGCCGCACGGGGCCGGGGGATAGAGCCGTGCCCGGCTGTGCCGGGGTAACAGCTCTGCCCGGCCGCACGGGGCCGGGGGATAGAGCTGTGCCCGGCTGTGCCAGGGGTAACAGCTCTGCCCGGCCGCACGGGGCGGGGGATAGAGCTGTGCCCGGCTGTGCCGGGGTAACAGCTCTGCCCGGCCATATGGGGCCGGGGGATAGAGCCGTGCCCGGCTGTGCCGGGGTAACAGCTCTGCCCGGCCGCACGGGGCTGGGGGATAGAGCCGTGCCCGGCTGTGCCAGGGTAACAGCTCTGCCCGGCCGCACGGGGCCGGGGGATAGAGCCGTGCCCGGCTGTGCCGGGGTAACAGCTCTGCCCGGCCGTACGGGGCGGGGGGATAGAGCCGTGCCCGGCTGTGCCAGGGTAACAGCTCTGCCCGGCCGCACGGGGCCGGGGGATAGAGCCGTGCCCGGCTGTGCCGGGGTAACCGCTCTGCCCGGCCGCACGGGGCCGGGGGATAGAGCCGTGCCCGGTTGTGCCGGGGGTAACAGCTCTGCCCGGCCGCACGGGGCCGGGGGATAGAGCCGTGCCCGGCTGTGCCGGGGTAACAGCTCTGCCCGGCCGCACGGGGCTGGGGGATAGAGCCGTGCCCGGCTGTGCCAGGGTAACAGCTCTGCCCGGCCGCACGGGGCCGGGGGATAGAGCCGTGCCCGGCTGTGCCGGGGTAACAGCTCTGCCCGGCCGCACGGGGCCGGGGGATAGAGCCGTGCCCGGCTGTGCCAGGGTAACAGCTCTGCCCGGCCGCACGGGGCGGGGGGATAGAGCCGTGCCCGGCTGTGCCAGGGGTAACAGCTCTGCCCGGCCGCACGGGGCCGGGGGATAGAGCCGTGCCCGGCTGTGCCAGGGGTAACAGCTCTGCCCGGCCGCACAGAGCCGGGGGATAGAGCCGTGCCCGGCTGTGCCAGGGTAACAGCTCTGCCCGGCCGCACGGGGCCGGGGGATAGAGCCGTGCCCGGCTGTGCCAGGGTAACAGCTCTGCCCGGCCGCACGGGGCGGGGGATAGAGCTGTGCCCGGCTGTGCCGGGGTAACAGCTCTGCCCGGCCGCACGGGGCCGGGGGATAGAGCCGTGCCCGGCTGTGCCAGGATAACTGGGGGATAGAGTGTTGGGGGATAGAGTGAGCCGCCCCTGCAGCTCAGTGCTCCCGGGAACGAGACCCCAGCGCAGAGCACCGTCCCGTGGGCAGGGACAACATGGTCCCAGGAGAGAGCAGCAGGTGGGAGCCATGGCGCGTCCTGCAGCCGCTAGGGACCCTTGGGACTCGTCTGCACCCAGGGACATGGAGGGGAATCAGCTCGAGGTGCCGTGTCGCCAGCGTAAAGTGCATTAGACCCACGTGGCGCTTTCCCTCAGGAGTCAAGTGGTTTTGTGGCCCCATGCAGGGGAACCCTCAGTGCCTCCCAGATTGGACCTGCTGGGAGATGGGGGGCACAGCCCCTCCCGGGAGGCCCCCCACAATCAGGCCCTGTGACCCAGCCCTTCCCTCCAGCCAGGCAGGGTTCAGGGTGGCTCTGGGATCGCAGGCAGCAGGCGAGGGGCAGATTCACTCGCTGGGCCTGGCAGATGGATGGACTCTAGCCCCATCTGCTCCTCTATTGGCCGGGTGCCAGCTCCCGGGGGAGCACCAGTTCCCTGCAGGTTCGGCCTCCCACACAGACCAAAGAAAGGCCCTGACTCTTACAGTCCCATGCTGCGCTCACAGTCTCATCTCTCACTTACAGATCTATTTGTTCCTACCCCCCAGGAGCAAAGAAAAGCTTGAAGCCAAGGCCTGAGTATGAGCATTGCCTGCCTGAGTCTGCAGGCAGCCTGAACCAGTAGCTCCAAGAGCTACTGAAACCTGCTGCCATTCCAGTGAGGGACAGGCCCATGCCAGGGGAGTCTCATGTGGGGTGTGCCTATGGCCCTGGGCAGCTTTAATATGGCCCTGTCCCCTGAGGAGACCTGGCAGTTCAGCTGAGCAAGGGGCAGCATTTCTGCAGTGGGGTAATGCTGCAGGGCCACTGGGTTGGAGATGGGGTACTGGAGATGGTTGGTGGTTCAGTGTCCTGTTCAGATCCTGCCGCGGCATCGCTGCTCTGTGACCAGTGCCCCAGGCACCACCACCCCGTGGTAGAGGGGAACTCCACTGTCTAGGGGCTGCCAGTTTGGAAACTGCCCCCTCCCCAAAATGAACTAGGAGAAAGAAAGAAAGAAAGAAAGAAAGAAAGAAAGAAAGAAAGAAAGAAAGAAAGAAAGAAAGAAAGAAAGAAAGAAAGAAAGAAAGAAAGCGCCTCAGTTTCCCTTCCCAGCCTGTCGCTGTCTTGTCTGTTGAGACTGTCAGCTCGGTGGGGCTGGGACTGGCCTACTCTGGGTCTGTGTAGCACCAGTACAATGGGCCCTGAGCTCACCCCTACAAGGGCTCCGGCTGCACAGCTAGTAGAGAAGAGAAAGTAACGACCCCAGGAAGCTCCTGGAAATGCCTTGGCGCTAGGCTGCAAATGCCTGCCCTGGGGCTGTGACAAAATAAAGAGATGCTGCAGCCCAGACACCAAGCCACTGCTAGCACCGGCTACAAAGGAGCTTTAATGGCAGAGCCAGGGCGCCCGGGCATGGGGACGGGCCGCAGCCGCGTGCAGAGGCAGCGGTGGGCAAAGTGCACAGGTACCGCACGCCCACAGACAGGCGGGCGCTCCCGTAGCCGGCAGCATGCCACTGTCTCGCTCGCTCCTGCCCTGCAGCCAGGAAACACTTACATCATACCTGACTACTGGGCTGTTTAACAGCTGGGGGGGGTCATCGCCCAGAGCAGGCGTGGAGCAAACCCCGGCCCTGAGCACAGGGCTCCGGAATCCCACCAGGCACCGTGTTCCACCAGTTCAGGAGGGGAAAATATTCTCCCCCCAGCTGCCGCCTCCAGCCTGGTCCCGATGCAGGCCGGGCCTGACAGCTGAGCTGCTGTACATGGAGGTGCACGGGAGTGTACCTGACACGCCAGAGAAGCAGAAGGGTGTTGAACCCCCAGGAGGGTGGATAAGGAGCCAGAAACTCCTGTCCGTACACCCTTCCCATTCCAAGAGTGCGGGTCACACCCATTACCCCAATGCACCACGTGACGTGCACAGCACCCCCACGGCCCGGCTGGATCCCACTCGCCAGCCCTGCAGGAATGTCGCCCCAAGGACAGGATGGGGGTGAGGTTTCCCCCGGGAGAGACCAGCCTCGGACAGCCTGGCCCCATCCGGGAGCCAGGGTCCCTTTGCCACCAGAACAATGGCAGCTATTCCCAAGCCTCGGAGCAGCCCAGGGGTTATTTAAATCTCCGGCAGCACCGGGCCCCTGCCCCCCACCCCACCCGGCAGGAACAAGACACTTCCTGAAATTGTGCTCGGAACAGAGCGCACCAGCCAGCAGGCGGCTCTGCAGGGACTAGCAGAGGGCCCCCACCCCAAACCCAGGCATTCAACCACCTCGCGTGTCCTGACTCGTCACTCGTCTCTAACCACTGCCCCCTGCTCCACCACCACCCCTGCCAGACGGGCAGGAGGCCCAGGCCAGGGGTTTGGAGGGCTCCCCTTCGATTGCCAGGACGGGCGGAGGGAGACGTGGGGCGGCCCCAGCTGCTGCCACGGAGCCCCACTCAGCCGGGAGCACCCATGGCAGAGGGTCGTTGTGCTCAGTACAGAACAGGGGATCTCCAGCTCGTGCCAAGTCCAACCCACTGACAGAGGGGGTCAGCCAGGGGCCCAGCCAGGCCAGTGTTCCCCCATAGCAGCCGCACCAGCGTTGCTGAGGCAGGGCCAGGAACCCGCCCAGAGGGTGACTGGATTAACCCGCCTGCACCCTCCCGTCAGCCAGCGCCACAATCCCGGGCAAAGCCGAGGAGCTCACCGCCCTTCCCCCGCTAAAAGCACACAGGAGCTGCCCTCCCCTCCGCCAGCGCCCCGCCTGGGGCAGCCCATGCCATCCCCGGCCTGCCCTCCCAGCTCAGCTCATGGCCGGCAGGGCGTCTGAGCGGATCCCAGCCAGTGTACCCAGTGCGCCCCCGAGTCCCAGTGAGCTGCACTCACACTCCCTGCCCTCCAGCCCCGCTACGGGAGCTGGCGTTAGCGGAGGTCCAGCTCAGCCGTTCGTTGCCACATCCCCGGATCTCAGCCACAGCCGCTCCGAACACTTGGCCAGCATCGCCTAACTCCCATCGCAACCGCCGCTAGCGCGTACCGCATTGCACCAACTCCTCTCTTTGGTCGCTGCACCCCTGATGGGGGGGATCCAGGCATCTCCCGCCCCCGCTGTGCTGAAGGCTGGCACAGAGAAATCAGGGAGCTTCCCTGCAGCGTCCTCACCCTCCTTAACTGCTCCCTTTGCCCTCTTTGGTGCAGCCCCTCCTCCCCCGATTCCAGCCCAGATAGGAGGCTCCTGCCATTGGACTCTACTCCAGAAATCAAGCTGGAAAAGCAGCCCCCGCTGCCGAGTGCCAGCACTGTGCCGCGTCCCAGTCACTGACAGCCCCCAGCACCAGGGAACGAAGCACGGCTCACTGAACACCTGCCTCTTAGCTGGGAGGCAAACTCCCATTTCAGCCCACCAGGGCAAGGAGAGCAGGCCCTGCGGTAACACGAACTAGGACCAGATCCCCCTGCCAAAATAAACCTGCCCCTGGTGCCGAGAACCCAGGCCCCAGGGCCCGATCGCTGGGGCTACAGGAAACCTCTGCTCCGCTGCCGCCTCTGGAAGAGCCCGTCTGAGCTTCCTAAGCTGCAGCCAGCCGGCCAAGGATGAGGGTCCCCACGCATAGCACGGTGCTCAAGCCTGCTCCACTGAAATCAAGGGCAAAACGCCCCCCAACACCCAGCTGAGCCCGACCATCCCCCTCATCCCACGCCCCCACCCAGAGACCTGGATCAGGCGCCACCTTCTCACCAACCTGCCCTCCCCACACACCAGCCAGGGCTGGATCAGGGCCCAATAACCACTTAATTACAACCAATTTTCCAAGCCCCCGGAGCTGAGCTGCCGGGTGCAGCTGACTCTGGGGACCAGCAGAACCTAAACCATCACAGCTGCTCCCAGGGTCATTGTAACGGCCTGTCGCTCATCCCACAACCTGCCAGAGTCTGCAGCCTTCGTTCACCACCGGAGAAACCTGCTCATTCTCCGGCCCAGCATTTTCCAACTCATGTTACGGGGCTGCTCGCCCCACCGCCCCTGCTACCGCAGTCCTGCTCTACCCACACACGGCTCTGACGGTGCCCCTCAGTCCCTACCCGAAGCCCCCTGCTATTCCCGCCCTGACCTTCCGCACCCCATGGCTCTGCCAGCGCCCCTCACTCCCGACCTGCAGCCCCTGCTGTCCCCACATCTCCAGCTCTGCTAACACACTGCAGTCCTGTTGCCGTCTCCATGGCATCTGTGGTTATTTCCCCTTCACTTCCCCCACTGCCATTCCCTGCCGTAGCTCCTGCTCCCGTCTCCAGTTTCCCCGGGGCCAAAGGGGCTCCGTTTGGCTCAAATCTACCCCCCCGCCAGGCTCTCACCAGCCCGGAATAGGCGCATGGCCCGGCACATGCACCAGGCTTATTGCCGGGTGAGAACGCCCTGGAGAGCTGCCCCTTCAGGGGCTGGCCGGCCAGCCGATGAGGCTGGCAGAGGAGCAGACTGGGGGTGGGCAGGGCTGGCCCAGGTCCATCAGCTGTGTGTGGACAGTGATTCTAGTTCTAGATCGCGGGGGCGGGGGGGGGGGAGGCCTCCAGGAATGAAGCAAATGTGGCTGGGGGTGGGGCTCAGGGATTTGGCAAACTCCAGAGAGATTTGTGAATCTGCAGCAAACCCGGCCCACTCGGCCCTGCCTTTACCCCGCTGCTTCTCGCAGGCTTGGCCCACCCTGTGCCTGTGCCTGGGGATTTGCCGGGTGCAGGACTGAGAGCTCCGGACCTGCCCTGCTAGCCCAGCACTGCCTGCCCAGCTCTGGTGGTGCCCCTCACCACCCCCCAGTCTGCCAATGCCCCTCAGTACCAACCATCAGCCCCCAGCTAGCCCATCCTGGGCTCCCCCCGAGTCCTGGAAGTGCCCCCCAACACCTCTGCTGCTCCAGGCCTGGCACTGCACCGGGCAGGGATTCTGCAAAACCGCTCCTGTCACTGGCAGGGGAAAGCAGCTCAGCAACCACCATCCCAGGGCCGCTCTCCCCTGCCCATTTCCCAGAGTCCAGCCAAGTTCCACTCCTCAGACACAGGCAGAAATTGGGGGATAAACCCCCCATTTTTCTGGGTTGAGAATTTCACCTCCCTGACCCTCAGCACCCGCCTGCCCCATTCCTCCCAGCCCTACGGCCCTGCAGCCGGCTCTTTGAAAGGACCCACCCAGGAGATAAAACTGTGCCCAGCTCTGGCACCGCTGGCATGGTGACCATGGGCCACCAAGCACATGGGGCGATGCCTCCCTGCCGGGCGGGAAGAGAGTATCGATCACCATGGGGAAATCACAAAGCGCTGCCACAAGGGGGCGCATCCGAGCTGGCTGTCCCCCTCTTGGACTCCCCAGCTCTGCCCATATGGGGAGAAGGGAGGGGCCTGTGGGCCCCCCTCCCCCCGCCCAGTCATGCTGCTTTTCAGGGTGGGGGGACGGGCAGAGCTCAGTGTTGCTGAAAATGGATCAGCCCAAAGCATCCCCAAAATAACCTGTCTCACTGCTGGCCCGCCCAGCCCAAAATACCCTGCAAGCCTGTGGCAGGCTGGGGCATGGCAGGGTTCCTCCCCCACACCCCAGCCCCACCTGCCAGTCTGAGCCGGCCAGGCAACCCATGGAGATGGGAAGGGAGCTGGGGGGGGGAGGGGGGGGGCGGAAAGTGCCCGCTCAAGGAAGGGTCCTGCCCAGGGGAGGAGGAGGTGTACATGGGTGGCAGTTTGAGGGGAGTGGCTGCAGGAGGCTCCCCCTCTCCTGCTGCTCCCCTACTTGCTGGAATTGCCCCCCCTCAGGCTGGGTGCTAAGGAGGATGGACAGTGCCCTGCCACCAGTTCCCACTGGGGTGGGGGTGCCCTGTGCTCTGGTGGGGGGCTGAGGATGGTCTAACTCCCAGGCCTGGGCCCATTCCAGCCCCAGTGAGAGCCCAGGCTCAGAGGCCCCCACCCAGGGGGGCCTGGGGGTCCAGTTGCATGGAGTGGGCAGTGGGGGCTAGCCGCACCCATCTCTTGGAGGCACAGAACTGCCCACCTGCCCCTGGACAGGGGAAGCCTGGGCTCTGGAAACTAGGCTGGGCCTGCGGCCCACCCAACGCCCCGAGGGGCAGGGCCTGGCGGCCAAACCGTCCGTCCCAAGGGCCAGGCAGAGAGCGCTGCTGCGGGAAGGGATGGGGTGAGAATCCGGAGCCGAGGCCACAGGGGTCACGGACCCACACCCCACCACTAGGCTCTGTTGCCCCGTCACTCAGCAGCCAGAGCGGTGCCTGTGCCCCTCTAAGGGAGGCAGACCCTCGCTGACAAGGGGAGGGTGCATGGGGGGCATTGTCCTTTAAAGGGGCAGACCAACCCCCACCAGCTGTGGAGACGCTGACAGTTTAGCCTGGCAAGACCCTGCTCCAGTTTTACCCCTCAGCTGTAAGACAGCAGCTCCCGCAGCACAGCGCCCCCTAGCGCTGCACTGGGGAAAGCATCCCCTATCGTGCCCCTCCACCATTGCCTGCAGCCCTCACTGCCCCTGTCATTGCAGGGCATTGGGGTCAGCCCTGACTGCCGGGGAGAGCGCCCCCTGCTGGGTCCCCCATGCTGCTCCCTGCAGCACAGCGCCCCCTAGTGCTCCATAGGGCTACTGAGGTCAGCACTGACTGCCGGGGAGAGCGCCCCCTGCAGAGCCCCCCGCCCTGCTCCCTGCAGCACAGCACCCCCTAGTGCTCCATAGGGCTACTGGGGTCAGTCCTGACTGCCGGGGAGAGCGCCCCCTGCAGAGCCCCCCGCCCTGCTCCCTACAGCACAGCACCCCCTAGTGCTCCATAGGGCTACTGGGGTCAGCCCTGACTGCCGGGGAGAGTGCCCCCTGCAGAGCCCCCCGCCCTGCTCCCTGCAGCACAGCACCCCCTAGTGCTCCATAGGGCTACTGGGGTCAGTCCTGACTGCCGGGGAGAGCGCCCCCTGCTGGGTCCCCCACGCTGCTCCCTGCAGCACAGCACCCCCTAATGCTCCATAGGGCTACTGGGGTCAGCTCTGACTGCCGGGGAGCGTGCCCCCTGCTGGGTCCCCCACGCTGCTCCCTGCATCACAGCCCCCCCTAGTGCTCCATAGGGCTACTGGGGTCAGCCCTGACTGCCGGGGAGAGCGCCCCCTGCTGGGTCCCCCGCCCTGCTCCCTGCATCACAGAACCCCCTAGTGCTCCATAGGGCTACTGGGGTCAGCACTGATGGCCGGGCTCCCGGCTGAGTAAATTCCGAGGGTTACATTAGAAATCTCTCCTCTACGCTGGGACGCAGTCGACCCCTCTCAGCCCGTTGGCTCTGCTCGGATCCCAGCCCACATCAGGGGAAACTGCTCCTGGCCACTGGGTATGGGGGAGCTACAGGCGGGGGTGGGGGGTGGGGGTGGAAGAGAGAATTAACTCCGTCTTGTCCGGCTGCATGGAGAGGCCCTTGCAGAGCCAAGAGCCCGGCTCTCAGGAGCCCATCACCCCCCAAATTGGCCTGCCCATTTCCCTGGCCGGGGGTGCCGTGAGCAGGGGAAGGGCCGAGGCTGTTAAGGGCCCAGAGACAGACCCCAAAACTGGCTTTGAGAAAGCACCGAGCAGCTGCCCCATTGGAGCAGGCCCATGGGCCTCTCTGCTCCAGTCCCCCAAGGCAAGAGGAGCCGGCCTCAGACACACACGGCCCTTTATGTGGGGCTGTCTGTGAGCCAGGGATCCGGGGCTCTGGGCAGAGGGGAGGTGGGAGCCCAGCCTGAGGAAGGAATGACCCACCCCTCCCCCGGTGCCACGCTGCAGATGTCCCGCCTGAGCCTAACCCAGAGACGTCAGAGGCCTGGGTCCCACCCCGTGCAGGGCCAGCCACAGCGGGCCTCCCAGCCAGGCCTGGAGCCAGGGAGCGGGTGGAGGGAGCTGGCCAGGAATGCACCGAAATCCTGGCTCAAGGGGGAGAGCCGGTGACTGAGACAGCAAAGGGAGAGAAATCAGGAGCCCTCACGGCCCCCTCAACCCAGCAGCACCCCCATGGCCCCTCCAACCTAGCAGTGCCCCCACCATTCCCCCCCCAGCAGCAGCACCCCCCACACCCCCTCCAATCCAGCAGCACCCCTCACGGACCCCTCTACCCAGAAGCAACAGCATCCCCTCGGTCCCCCGCCCAGCAGTGCCCCTCATGCCCCCCACCCAGCAGCAGCAGCACCCCCTCACAGCCCCCCATCCAGCAGTGCCCCCTCACAGACCACTCCTCACACCCAGCAGCAGCATTGGAGCTGAGGCCTGCAGGATCGGGATCGCACTCACCGCTAGGATCAGCACCTCTGGCTGATCCCAAAAGCGGTTTGCTCGTCACCATGCCCCTTTCATACTGAGCTGTGGGCTCATTCTCCCCAGGAGGCTGCTGGCTGTTAACCCCCTAGTGCCCGCCCCCCGTGCCTGCCCCACACGCTGGGCTGGCTGACATGGCAAGTGGCAGAGACGGTGACCAGGCAGCAGGATCTCTCTGAGTAGTCCCGCCAGCTGCAATCGGGCCTGGCCCTGCACGGGGCTCAGCACCTGCTGCTGACGTTACCGGCTCTGGGCCTGCTTCCCTCAAGCCAGTGGGAGTTTGTGGGTGCTCGGCTCCCCCCGGGATCAGTCCCTGGCTGGAGCACTAGCAAGCAGGGTGCTCCAGGGAATCCACCAGCCGCCCTCTGCCAGGACTCTGCAGCACAGACCCTGGGCAGGGAAGAAAGGAGCTCTGGGAAGCAGAGCTGCCTGCTCCAGTGATCACTCACGCACCTGTCATGGGGCAGGCGGGGGGGCTGCCAGGGCAGAGCCGGGAGAGCAGAGGGGAGGGGCCTCAAGGGAAAAAGCTGCCTCCTTCCGACTCAGGTTACCGGAAACAGCACATTTCTTTAGTTCCCCTCAGAATCTCGCGCCCCCGCCCCGGGAACATCCCGTCCGCACCCAGCCTGGCGCTGCCCGGGCAGAACTGCAGGAGCCTCAGCCAGGCCGGCTTTCTGCCTCAACCCCACCCAGGAGAGCCTGACTGCCCCGAGAGACCCCACCCAGCTGGGACAGGGCTCGCTGCCCAGTGTGGCCTAGGAGACACGGCACCAGACTGGGAGGACACCTGGATTCGTCTCCAGCTCAGCCACTCGTCTTGGGAAAGTCACTTCCCCTCTCAGACCCCCACCCCCAGCAGCATTTCCCCATATTCTTCTTCCATGCCTCGGCCTTGCCGCTCAACTGAGACTGGGAGCGCCTTGGGGGCAGGGGCTATCTCCCATCATGTATCTCTGCAGCACCTGGCCCCTGACTCCTCCAAGTCCTGCTGAAATGACATCATGCCCCTTAATCCCCCCCCAAGTCTGGGAATCGCCATCCAAGCCAAGGCCCGTCCCTGCATTACACAAGCAGGAAACCGCGGCCTGTTTTAGTGGTTAAAAGAAGCCTTTCTTTTTAGTGACTGCGAAGTGGGTTAGTTCATTAAACTCCCTCCAGATTTCACCTGGAGAAATCTGCTGCTACAAATGGAAATAAAGCTGCCAACAATTGAAAACACAAGTGACTCATAGACTCATAGACTTTAAGGTCAGAAGGGACCATTATGATCATCTAGTCTGACCTCCTGCACAATGCAGGCCACAGAATCTCACCCACCCACTCCTGGAATAATCCTCTCACCTATGTCTCAGCTATTGAAGTCCTCAAATCATGGTTTAAAGACTTCAAGATGCAGAGATCCTCCGGTAAGTGACCCGTGCCCCATGCTGCAGAGGAAGGCAAAAAACCTCCCGGGCCTCTGCCAATCTCCCCTGGAAGAAAATTCCTTCCCGACCCCAAATATGGCGCTCAGCTGAACCCCGAGCATGGTACCCACGCGTGACAAGGTACCCACGCACAGTATTCTAGTTTGGGCTCTTTTTTCATTCGCCAGCCCAGTCCTTTCCACCCCATCAAAGCCTCACTTCCTTGCAGAGGCCTGAGCCACAGGAGCCGAGCTGCTAACCCAGCACAAGCCTCATTAAAGGGGCACATGCACTTGCGTGACTGGTAATTGACTGGGTGGATTTGCTCCAAACTTTCTGAAGCCATTCACCGTTGGATGGGGCCAGCTTGAGCAAAATTTCACCCCAGAAAGGAAGATCTCTGCGGTAGTTATGAGGGAATTTAAAGGAATTCTAGCTCCTTCAAGGTGTTTATTGCTGACATAATAGCAGAGCCAGGAGAGTTACAACCACCTCTTACATCGCTGAGTTTACCTTAGGAGGTGATCATGGTTTCTCATTTGGTCAAAAGACAGCTCTAATGTTCCCTTCCCACTCACATTTCACTGGCAGATTACACAGCGGGAGGGATCTTCCCACCCAGCAAGGGGAAGCCTGTGGGCGTCTTGCATGTAGCAGCGCTGGTGTTGAACAATGCCACTGAGTGTGGGGGTGTGGATGGAGATGAGCATTGGCTGCGTCTGCTGATGGGAACTGTACAGAGGATTACAGGCTGCATCATCTGTAACTACTTCCTTGGCTTCACTGTAACCATCAAGTGGGGGCCATGGCCCCTGCAGGTCTCCTAGTGCTGTCCTGGGTGCAAGGAGGCTGGGCCTGGGCCCTCTACAACCTGCGGTATAAAGAGAGTGAATGCTTTCTGACAATGATGTACAGACCTCTGAAAAAGGCTGATGACTGTATAAATAAAGCTCATGAGTGTAAAAAAAAAGGGGGGATGTTATTTGATGTGGAATCGCACTAGGATTTACAGCCACCTCTTTCATCCTGTCAACCTTCACTGGCCAATGATTCTTCAATAGCTGTTAACAAAATGGAGAAAACAGCCCAGGTTGCGACGAGAGCACAGCTCCCATTTAAGCACCAGAACCCGTGGCTAGATTTTTAGCACAGGGCGGGTGCCCGTGAATTTACAAACACCTCTCAGCTCCCTGGGTCTGGAATCCCACGGACCTGGCGAACGTGAAGGGTGGCGCACAGAGGCTGTGCAGGATTCAGCAGAGGAAACGGCCTTTTCTTCAATACATCTCTTTATTACAGGCTTGGCTGAGTGATGAGTCACTGCTGGAACGGACGGCCCTGTGACTAGACTGGGCTCAGGACAGCAGACTTCAGTTCCTGGCTCGGATTTCTCTGAGTCTCAGTTCCCCCTCTCTGTAATGGGCAATGCTCCTTCCTTTAGCTGCTTTGTGTATTTCGGCACCTCGCTCCCATGGATGTCAATGGGATTTAGTGCCTAAATACCTTTGAGGACCTGGGGGTAGGTTCTTCTCCATCCCCAGAGGGCTGCAGCACCTCTCTGGTTCATGCACTAGTCTACGCTGACGTTCCAAACACATTCAATAGACAAGAACAAAATCAGTGGCCTAGCAGCCCAGCTCAGCCAGAAATAGACCCGGGCCTTTATTAATAGCATCTTCACTCCCAAGCAAACCAACCAACTCCAAGCCCTAGCAACCTCTCACTCATTGTCCTCCAAGGCCAGCGGATTTCAGCAACGGTAAAGGTGTTTCCTTCCCTGTTTCCTACAGTAGCTTGGCAGCACTGATGGGAATGGCCATGGACATGCAGCGAGACCTGCTAAGCCCCGTCAGGCTGCCCTATTGCTGCTGTGACAGCCAGGAGTTCAGGGTGCTGAGCACCCAGAGGCAGGCACTCAGCACTTGGCAGGATCAGGCCTCAAGTGCTCAGCGGAGGTGGTGCACTGGCAAAGATGAGATATCATCTCCTCTGCTATCAGAGGATGCCAGACATGGCCTGTTCTCTTGGGCCCGGGGCCAAGGCCCAGGGCTTAGCCAAGTGCAGACAGCAAATACTTGGCACCTAGATACCAGTGCTCCGGGGATGGGCAAAGTGCCCACTGACCCCAGTCACAACAAACCCTAATCTCCCTTTCAGGGGCAAACCAGGGAAGAGAGAAGAGGCCTGGCCAATGCCATGGGGTGGGACGGGTGCTGGGCAGAGGCAGCCTGGGCAGAACCCATAGAGTGGCACCCAGACAGGAATAGCAGACACACAACGGGGACCTTCCCTGAGCTGCAGACAGTGCAAAGTGGTTCTGCTGCTGCTGGCTGTAGAGTGAGGGGGCAGGGGGCAACCTTCTCTTCCACGAGTGCCGTGGGCACAGCGATGGGGCTGCCAGCGCCCAGGTATCCCCACCCCAGATGACAGGTGCTGCTCCGAGAAGTGGCTGAATCAGGGGAACACGTAACTTACGCTGGGGCGGGAGGAGGGTGGAACTTAAACTCAGGTGTTCAGTGGGGTGCAGCCCCCCTAACACCCCTGCCCCGCACAGCTGCTGCTGCCGCATACGTGCATCCTGCTCAGGCCAGATGGTGTCTACATTAGAGTGCAGAGCTGGCCACATCTCACCCAGCAGATCTGCTCCTGGGGCATTCCCCGGCGTCTCAGCAGCTGGCTGGAGGGTTTCAAAACAAGCATTCACTGCTCTTTGCCCTGGCGGCGCTGCTCAGCCAGCCCAGCCCGGGGGCAGCCAGTGGAAGTCAGACTCACTCTGGCATCACAGACTTTAAGGCAAGAAGGGACCATCATGATAATCTAATCTGACCCCCTGCACATCACAGGCCACAGAACCTCACCCACCCACTCCTGGAATGGGCCCCTAACCTTTGGCTGAGCAAGACAGAGCAAGACAGCATGTACTGTAGTTCAAAGCAGCAAGTGACCCAGCCCCCTGCTGCAGAGGAAGGCGGAAACGCCCCAGGGTCTCTGCTGATCTGACCTAGCAACAATCCCTTCCCAAGCCCAATACAGTGATCACAATGGCCAGCCCAGCTGAGAACCCAGAATCTTTATTTCTGGTGATGAATGAGCTGGAAAGATTTCTGCTGGATAGCCCCTCTCCAGGCCAACTTCGCAGGGCTGGGAGTTAGGAGAGGAAAGAACACTTGCACATGAAAGCACATCCAGGAAAACACTCCAGAATCTTCCTGGCTGCCGATTTTCTGTGGCTTTTGTTTTTCATTTTTATTTATTTATTTACTTACTTACTTTTCTTCTTAATTAATGTCTACCCCAAGGAAAGCCCAGGGCCTTGCTTTATCAGCCAGTGTTTTGCCCGAGTCTTCTATGTGCTCCTCAAACATTCCTAAAATTTCACCTGCAAACCATTATTCTACTGATCACAGCCAAACAGACCATGTGACAAGGGTATTAAGGCTGCAAAGTTAGGAAACGCTGGAATGAAGGCTGCCGCTGCCCTTTGCCCCCCTGGGGCGTAAGGCTCACGATAACATGACCATACACTAGATTTTCCCCAGCACCACTGCCTCAGTGAGTGCTCAGAGACCTGCCCTGGGGATAAACCACAGCTGGGCAGTGGTCTGTAGCACCCCTGCTTTTGACCTCGATCTCTCTGCACTTCCGCTCCACAACTGCAAACCAGGGATCGTAACACGGTGCTGGGAAAATAATGTCATTGACATCTGTTCCTTACTGCTTGGGAAGCACTCAGAGAACAAAAACTGCAATGAGAGCCACAGAAAAGCCCAGGAGGAAATAAATTTGGTCTTCAGAGCAGGGGTTGAGTGTGCAGTAAATGAGGCCGGGGGCCACAGCCGGAACGAGGATCAAATGAAATCCTGCCTAGCGGCTCGTCCAGTGACGCTGTGTTTCCTGTGCACTGGGCGAGGGGGCGCCGTGGAGAACACAGCGCGGTCAGGGCATTGCAGACTATGCCAGAATACAGACGTACAAGGGGACCAAAGCTTAGTCCTGGCATTTTTAACTCGGGGGTGCTCAACTCTGCAGCTTTCCTGTGCCTTTCGCGTGGCTTTGGGGGGACCGAATACGGCTGCTGATCAGCGCAGCCCGCTCGGCAACGGTAGGTCCTAGCTCGGACTTAGCAACAGCATCAAGCAGGAGTCTCCAGACACGCTCTGAACCGTTGCCTGTCTGGCTCTCTCCTAACATCCCACAAGCTCCCCATGGACCCCGCTGCAGCTGAAGGCCAGTGGCTGCACTGCCAGGCCCGGAGCAGCACCCCGCCACTCTTCTGAAGAGCACCGACGCATGCGCTCTAGGTGACGCACGTGCTTCGCTGCTTTGCTGAAGTGAGGCTTTGCCGTGTTTGCTCAGCCCGGGCAATATCAGAAGAGCATTTCACAGAAGAGCGGGGGCCATTGGGGTACCGCACCGAGAGGTCAGGCCAGTAGCGATAGCATGCGGGCACTTCGGAGAGACCCAGCGGTGTCACACGCCCGGCTCTTCCCACCCCAGCCCCCACTGCCACATTTGCACTGCAGGAACCCCCTTTAGAACTGGCCAACAGCTCCACGCATTTCGCTCAGTCCTCACAGGGCACCAGGGAGCAGGGCCCTGCCCAGCCACTCCTCTCAGCCCATCTGCACCGCCCAGGAGCCTGGCCCAGCCGGTTCTCCTTTATACAGGGCTAGTCCCCGGGTCCAGCTGGCGTCGGCGGGGAGAGACACGGGGCTTTTCAGCGCGGCGGCACGGTTAAGGCACAAGGCTGGGAATCAGGACTCCTGGGTCCTCGTCCCAGATCTGTGTCTGACCTGCTGTGCAACCCTGGGCCTCAGCTTCCCCAGGTGTGAAACGGGGGTGACAGTTCCCCATTGCCCCCTCTGGGGGAGCGCGTCACTCCTGTCTGTGTAGTGCTTGGAGACCCCTGGACAGCAGGCACCAGCAACGGGGCAGGATTGTGTTATCAAATCTCCTTAGTGACAGCGAAACAATGCAGGGAAAAGGCAAACTCTGGGAGCTGGAAAGCGCTGTCCAGCTGGGCTGGCCGGTTCCCTAGAGGCATGAGTCAGAGGCTCCTGACGCCAGTCCAGGACTGGGTCCAAGGCAGGTGCAACGCGGGACTCACACACACAGTGGAACTAACTCGGGCTGGAATCTGCACACCAGGCTGTCCGTGCGATGCACCAACCCACATGACACAGGCATGGAAGGGCAACATGGGCCACCTGGAGGGGCAAGGGGAGCCTTCTTCTGAGCTGGCCCCCAGCATGGACAGGGATCATCACGTGGTTCAGAGATGGGATGGGATGGAGCAACGGGAAACCAGCCTGGAGGGGGAGGGCCCCTTGCCCCAGGACATACGCCCGCCCGGCCCCACTGACAGCTCAGCAGGTGGATGGCTGACAGGCCAAGGTGCCACTTTAGCTCCCCTGCTCTGCCTCTCTCCACCAGGGTCCAGCCAGGCCCCGTGTAGCTTCAGGGAACCTCACGGCATCCGGCCTTGGGCCATACAGAGTCTGTGGGTAACACCGGGCGCGTGGTGCCCTCACATCCCAGGCACACCCCAGGCCGGTCTCTGCCCTGCAAAGGCCAGCAGGAGTCCTCCACCATGCTATGAAAAGCTACCCATACAGGGAGGGCACTATGGAGCACCCACCCCCATTCCCGCTGACCCTGAGCAACTAGCTCTCCCAGCCGCTGGGCCTCAAACCCAGACCTGCCCAGGGCAGCACCGAGAACCAGCCCCAACAGCCCCGCACTGGCGGAACTCAGCCCCCGCCTGGACCCCCGGCAGCTCAGACACTCAGCCCAGGGTCCCAGGACAGCCGTCAGGCTCAGAGAGCCGGCCAAGCCCGGCCCCAAGGCCAGCGCGATGGGCCCCAGCTCCCTGCTAGCTCCCCCACAGCGCGGCTCCGTCTCAGCTGCCCATGAGGCTATTCTCTGCCTCAGGCTTCAGCCCAATGCTTAGCACATTCCTCCCAGATCAACATTACCTAATTTATCCACAGCTCCTTCTCTGCGCTCACTCAAAATAGCCGCCGCTGCCGAGAAAGAAGGGGGGAAAGCCCCTAACATTACCAAAATAAACAGTCCAGCACTTGGGCGCCCGTCAGGCGAGGGGCTCGCACTGGACGCTGGAGTGGCCTGAGCAGGACACCACAGCGGCCTGTTCCTGCTCACCCTGCAGTCAGCGGCAAAAGCCCCATCGAGTTCAGCGGGAGCAGGATTGGACCCTTTGAATGTAAATGTTCCAGGGTGGCAAGAGAACCCAAGTCCCGACTCCCGGACCACCCTGCTCTACCCCTCAACCACTCACCCCCCGGAGCCAGGACAAGAACCCAGGTGTCCTGACTCCCGGACCACCCTGCTCTACCCCTCAATCACACTCACCCCCCGGAGCCAGGACAAGAACCCAGGTGTCCTGACTCCCAGAACACCCTGCTCTACCCCTCAACCACTCACCCCCCGGAGCCAGGACAAGAACCCAGGTGTCCTAACTCCCAGAACACCCTGCTCTACCCCTCAATCACACTCACCCCCCGGAGCCAGGACAAGAACCCAGGTGTCCTGACTCCCAGAACACCCTGCTCTACCCCTCAACCACTCACCCCCCAGAGCCAGGACAAGAACCCAGGAGTCCTGACTCCCAGAACACCCTGTTCTACCCCTCAACCACACTCACCCCCCAGAGCCAGGACAAGAACCCAGGAGTCCTGACTCCCAGAACACCCTGCTCTACCCCTCAATCACACTCACTTCCCAGAGCCGGAACAAGAACCCAGGTGTCCTGACTCCCAGAACACCCTGCTCTACCCCTCAACCACACTCACCCCCCGGAGCCAGGACAAGAACCCAGGAGTCCTGACTCCCAGAACACCCTGCTCTACCCCTCAATCACACTCACCCCCCAGAGCCAGGACAAGAACCCAGGAGTCCTGACTCCCAGAACACCCTGCTCTACCCCTCAATCACACTCACCCCCCAGAGCCAGGACAAGAACCCAGGAGTCCTGACTGCTGGGCCCTGCGCTAGCTGCCCTTGGAGATGGGGAAGCAAAAAAGAACCCTGGAGTCCTAGAAAGGCAGGCCGGGCTTCCAGTGGAAATGGGGCCCAGTAAGGTGGGATCTGGCCACGGCCAGTGGTGAGAGTGCCAGAGAGCCATGGCTCTAGCAGGACTCCGCTTGCTGGCTCTGAAGGCGAGGTGGGGGCAGGGGCGTGGCCGGGGCTGATCTCCACAGCGACTCCTCGGACGAGTTAGGCACATTGCTCGGGTGACTCGGAGGCCCCGGGATTCCTGCTGGCTGCCGATGGGCGCCCTGCCCCAGCGAGGCCTTCGGAGAGGCACAAAGGATGCTGGGAGGGAGGGAGAACAAGCAGCCCATGCATGCAGGGGTGAGGAAGGCCGGAACGGGGGCACACAGGCTACACCACGACCATGGCCCAGTGGGCTAAAACCCACCATGTGGCCCAAACAGGTGCTGGGAAGAGCCACCCAGGGGCGAGGACCATGGGTGCAGGGATGAAGCAGGGCCAGGCACTGGCCGAAGAGTTGGCAGAGTCCATGTGCCGAAGAGAGAAGAGGAACCGGATCAGATGCCAGGGACCAGCTGGCCACGGGGCTGCGGAGGAGGGGTCCTCCCTGGAAATCTCTGTGACTGGAAGGAAATGCCCATGGAGAAAGAAGCAGGGGGGGTTGGTTTTATCGTTAAGTCTGTGACCAGGAACACGGCCCGGATCCTGCATGGACTCCAACAGCTGGCACAAAACACCCATCGCAAGGGCCCATTGCCCACCTCCAAGGGCAGCTAGAGCAGAGAGCTGGGAGGCTCTGGGAGTTGGGGGGAGGGATAGCTCAGTGATTTGAGCATTGGCCTACTAAACCCAGGGTTGTGAGCTCAATCCTTGAGGGGGCCATTTAGGGATCTGGGGCAAAAATTGGAGATTGGTCCTGCTTTGAGCAGGGGGTTGGACTAGATGACCTCCTAAGGTCCCTTCCAACCCTGAGATTCTATGAGGCAGGACTCCAGGGTTCTCTTCCCAGCAAACCCAGCAAGTGGCGGTGAGCAGAGCGATGAGGGCTCCTTCGCCAAGCTCTGCGAGAGGCCACAGAAATACCCAGCATTGCATTACCCCAGGAGAAGGGCAGGCTCAGACCCCTGGCTGATTGAGGGGGTCCTGGGGCAGGCAGGTATGAGCCCTAAGTCCATCCGGGTTTGCTCTGGAGCACGTGCTAGATAGCTTCCAGGCCTTGGTGGTTCTGAGCCAGGGAGCAGCATGGGTGCAGAGTTCAGCCCAGGCCTGACAAACTCACCACACCCCAGAGGCCACAGCTGCTGTCGCTTCTCTCACAAACCAGCTCTAGATTCACCAGCCTTTGCCAAGTCCAGTGACCGTGACTGGGGGGCAGGGGAGTGCAGCCGGCTGAGACAGACACCACCACCTCCCAGGGCCAGAGGCAGATACCTGCCTGCCTTGGCATCAGGAGCAACATCAAAGCAGGGGCAGGAGGAAAGATGGGGAGGGGAGGGGAGACAGCTCTGGGGGCTGGGGAGCTCCATACAGTGCCAGGCCCCCGCAAGCCCTGAGCTCTGAGTTCCGCTAGCGATGCCTAGACACACGCATCCCTCAGCCCCCAGCCTGGTGCACCCAGCCCGCCCGCATGGCCTGCCCTGCGTATGCAGGCTGGGAGGGATTCGATTACCATTGGGCGCGAGTTGGTAAATGTCGGTTTCACCTAGGGTGGCTAGATAGCAAGTGTGAAAAATCAGGACAGGGTGCGGGTGGGGTGTAATAGGTGCCTATATTAGACAAAGCCCCAAATATCAGGACATCTGGTCACCCTAGTTTCACCACACACACAGGGAAAATGTTTCCAGTGATCATAGCGAATGTCAGAGAGGCAAGGGAAGAAGAATGCAGCCAGCGAGCTAAGGCTATTTACTTTGTCTGTTTCCACAGGCGATGCTGAAGTGTTTTAGCAGCTTTAACTTTATGCATCTCACGGCCTGTCAGTAAATAATTGACTGAGGCCTTCATAACTTCCTGCACCTGTGGAAGTTTAAATCAACAAAAATAGAAAAAAATGTATGGCAACAAACATGGATATTAGCCATCAAAATGACTAAAGCCAAGTCCAGTTCTGCCAAGCCCCCTCCAGTGTGCACAGCCCCCTCTGCACTACTCCCGGAGCAGTCCATAGCCAAGAACACAACCCCTCCAGGACCACCCATCTCCCCCAGCCAAACCAGGCTGCAGCAGCTTGCATCACCTCTCCTGAGCTGGCCAGCAGGAGGCGCTACTGAAGGGGCAGGGATCTCTGACACAGTCAGGAATACAGACATGACACAGGGTTAATTGGTTTAAAGCACCTTTTATCATAGCCGCAGGGGGGGGGGGGGGGCTGAGGCCTGTGCTCTCCCCATGAGAACCTCACTTCCACTGCACGCCAGGGCCTTACATGCAGTTTTCTCCCATGCACTGGGCTCAGCTGCTTCGTTACCAGAGGGTCTCTTGCCTTTGGTGTACAAAGGAAAAGCCAGTCCGAATTCTGGTTTCCCCACACGCGAGCCTTTGCACAGAGCCTGCACCAGGGCAGTGCTCGGCTGGGTGCATCAGACCCACAGCAGTGGGGCCTCCAAAGGCATTTCCCATCTGCCCTGCCCTTCGCCCTAGAGGAGGCACTCAGAGGACAAGCCACCAAAAATCACTGTGCCCAGCTCTCCTGGCCACGCCCCAAGCAAGGCAGCAGGTGTGCTGGACGGATTCTCCCGAGTAGAGATGGAATCAGCCCCACCTCACTCCTCCAGGGCTGGGTGAGGAAAGCAGGAGCAGTGAGCATTCTCCTAGCACGGGCGGAGCCGAGTCCCCAAACCATGCTCCAAGATCCAGCTCCCAGGCTGCGGCCTAGGCCACATGGCACTGACCCAAGCCTGTCCGGCCTAACCCAAGCACGGGACCCCTGGAGCCTAGTATTCCCCGGGCATCACTGTGTTAGCTGCACACTGGAACAATCCAACGATACACGCGACTGCACTGGGCTCAGACAGCTCCGTGCGCACCCAACGGTGCAGCCCACGAGCCCCCCCCCACCCCTCCAGATTCCCGCTCTGCCTGCGCGGCTACGCTACTGCCCTTGGGCTGGCCCAGCGCGGCAGCTGCTGAGGCAGGAGAGCAGTGGTGGCACACGAACGCCTTTCTGCATGTGGTGCTCATTCCCCCAGCCCGGCGGCAGGCTCCACGCCATGGATTCCTCAGCCCAGAGAGCCCCGCGTGCGGGCTGCCCCGGCCCCAGCCAGAGCCCCTGAAACCCTGTGCTCACGCCCCGCTCAGCGAGGGGAATGGCAAGCTTTGACCCAGCTTGCCTGCCCACCAAACATTCCTCCCCTGACCTTTCCCTGGCCCCCCCAGCCAGGGAGGAGCCGTGACCCCCTCCCACACGGGGGCAGCGGGATGGAGGGGCGAAGGGTGGGGGCCGCTCTTCACACACGCCTGCAGCCCACAGGAATGTCCTCACGCCAGCTCGCAAGGCTGGAGGGGCGGCAACTAAGCAGCTCCACACGCCTGGGAGCCCCAGCTTAACCTCCGAGCCCCTGGCTCACCCCACCCCCCGGTAGGCACCAGCCATCCTCCATTCCCCCTCTCCCCCCGGCTCTTTTAGGGGTCTGGCCCCTGTCCAGTTTCCCCAGCGAAAGGGACTCTCTCCTCAGCCCCCTCCCGCCAGCAGGGCAGGGGTCCCGTCTCCACCGCTGGCCCTTCCCTCTTGGGAGGGAGGAGGCCCCCGCTGTCAGTCAAGGGACAGCTGGGGGGCACAGAGATGACTGCGCTCTGTGGGCTCAGTGCTGGCCACAGGAGCAGGGCCTTTCTAGGGATGGGCAAGGGGGCCCCAGAGGGACCTAGCTAAGCCAGCTGGTAAGCACTGGCCCCCCGGGTGCCCCCTGCCCCACAGGCACTGCTTCCGGGCACTATGATGGCATTGCCTTCATCACTTGAGACCTGAGCTGGGAAAAGAGCTAACCATTGGCTGTCCAGGGGTCTGCCCGTGGCGAGCAGCAGGGAGGGGTCACTACAGAAGGGGGACTAGGAGCAGCAGGGCCGTAGTGAAAGGTCAGGGTCAGAGACAGCTCCTCCCCCGCCCATCCTACTGCTGCAGCCCTGCTACCCACAGCCCATGGGGTACGTGTCCCTCCGCACACAGGCAGGCTGGCCACAAGGACACACCCACACCCACAAGACATCAGACCTTCCCTCTTCCCTGCGCAGCCAGGGCCAGACTCCGCCCGCCCTGGCATAGAATCATAGAATCTCAGGGTTGGAAGGGACCTGAGGAGGTCATCTAGTCCAAACCCCTGCTCAAAGCAGGACCAATCCCCAATTTTTGCCCCAGATCCCCAAATGACCCCCTCAAGGATTGAACTCACAACCCTGGGTTTAGCAGGGCCAATGCTCAAACCACTGAGCTATCCCTCCCCCCGATAGGGTCAGACTGGAGCCACTTCACTGTAGCTGGGGCATTTACACCAGGTGGGGTAACCAGGGCCGGTGCAAGGCAGTTTGGCGCCCTAGGCGAAACTGCCCTGCACCGGCCCTGCGCCCCGCACCCCCTAGCTATCGCCGCCCCCCGTAGCAAACCACACACACACCCCGCCCGCAGCAGCCTCCACACACACCCGTGGGCTGTGGGGGTGGGGCTGAGCTCCCGGCCCGTGGCGGGGCGGCTGGGCTCAGCTCTGCTCCCCGCGGCGGGCTGGGCTCCCGGCCCCGCAGCGGGCGCTGGGCTCGGCTACCCGCCGGCCCGGCTACCCGCGCTCCCCCGCAGCGGGGGCAGGGCTGGGCTCCGCTGCCCGCCAGTCCGGTTCCCCGCGCCCCACGGCGGCCTGCGGTGGGGGGGCTGGGCTCGGCTCCCCGCCCCCGCAGAGGGCTCGGCTGGGCTGCCCGCGGCGGGGGCGGGGATGCTGGGCTCTGCTCCCTGCCGAGCTGCGGTGGGCTCGGCTCCGCCCCGCAAATGCTGGCACCCTAGGCGACCGCCTAGGGTTGCCTAGTGGGCACGCCAGCCCTGGGGGTAACCGAGCCCAGAACCTGGCCTGGTCCCCGAGGAGCATCCAGCAGCTAGTCACAGGGTCACATTCATTCAATAACTCTGCTGTCTGCTCCCACGCGGACAGCTGGATAGCAGGGGCATCAGAGTCCGAAGGGTCCAATCCTGATCTTGCTTACACCCGTTAGTGCTCAGACGCTAGGGGTCCTTTGCCCTCAATTCCCCCTTGGCCAAAGTTCCCTCTTTGCTCCTCCACACCTCTGCAGCTCGAGCCATCAGGCCAGAAGGGACCAGCGTGATGGAGTCTGACCTCCCGCCTGGCACCGCTCGAGAAGCCTCCCCACCCCGATCTCCTGGCGGAGCCAGCGCAGAGCTCGGAGAAAGACTGGCCACGAACTGGAGAATCCCCAACATCCCAGGCCAGTAGGCCCCTCACCCGGAAACATTTGCTCTTATTTCTAGTCTGAAGGTGTCTGGCTTCAGCCTGCAGCAATGAGTAGGATTACACCCTGCCATGAGGCCTGGGGGGCTGTCCTGTGTTGGGGTCATCAGCGGCAGAATCCTCCTTCCCAGGCAGTTTGTTTCAACGAGACCATCCTCATTTCTCCAGGGGACAAGAGCGCAGGGAGAACTCCCAGGGGCACGGTTCTCCTCTCACACCAAGGAGATTCTGAGTTACTCTCCATTTACTCACAACACAAGTGAGAGGAGAATCCAGCCCTGCATCCAGCATCGCCAGCTCTCGCCATTTAAGCAGGAGCCTCACAACACTGGAAGTTACTCTTAAAGCTCCAGCTCCTGGAGTCATGTGAATATCTGAGAATCTCTGCTCTCATTTTTTTTAAAAGAGTTTCTAGCCCGAATGCTGGTGGAGAAAACGTGACCGGAGGGTGACCTGAAGTTCAAAAGGCAAAGAGAGAGAAGCCCTACATTTACTTAAATAAAAAAAGTCTCATGATTTTTAAGCTAGTCACCTGACTCTGGATTTTGAATGCTTGGGGTTGGTGACACCAAGTACCCCCACCCTGCCCAGCTGACACGAGAGAGCGCAATCGCCTGGTGGCACTTGGCCATGCCACCGGTGGGCCAGGCTGATTTTCCTGCCCTCTTGCTGGGCTGCGGCTCACAGGGCCTGCGGGGAAACATGTTGATCCACGGAGGCTTGGCAGATGGGCACAGCGGGGAGCAGGTGGACCAAAAGGGCAGATGGTGGTCTGTGCTGCGTGCCCACGAAGGGGAGCCAGTGGGCACCAAGTGACCACGGACTCCCCCATTGCAGAGGCCGAGGGAGCGGTGTGCTTTGCCATTAGTCCCTCGGCTCCCAGCACAACAGGGCCCGGAGGTCTGCCTGAGGTTCCTGGGCACTACCGTAACAGAAATCCTAACGTGGAAGGGGACAAGCGCCGGAGTGAAGGAGGGCGCGGGGGGTGGGGGCGGCAGCTGGAGTGGAGACGGGCATGGGGGGGCCAAGGACAACGCTGCTGCTAGGAGCCTGCCGTGGCCTGCGCCTTGAGACGCTCGGCCAGAACAACAGGGCACCCCACTGTACCCTCCCACTGTGACATCAGCAACATAACATCACCACCCACATCCATGACGTCACCGTCTGCCGCTCCCCATCCATCTCTCCCAGAGATCTGCATGGGGAAGTCTGCGGTGCAGTGGGACAGCGCGGTTGACTCATTCATCCCCAGCAGGCTGGGAGCCCAGAGCCAGGGTGCAGGCACTCACAAAGCCCCGGGATTTACTGCTGGCTTTTCCATTGCATTTGCCCCGCCTTACCCTGGCTCCTCAAAGCAGCAATTGACAAGAGGGGAGAAGGCTAGTGGGAGCGCTCCGACAACCTGCCTCATTTGGAAAACATCTCGGCTCCTACAGCCCAAGTTCCAGGCATATTTCTCAGCCACTGTCAGCTTTAATTTGGTCCAAGAATCCTGGGTCTGTGGTGCAAAGGAGAACGCGAGCGAGACAGAGGAAGAGGGGAGTACAGGCAGAGAGGGGGAGGCCCAGAGGCCAGCCAAAGAGAGGTGTGTTTGTGCACCTCCCAGACACACGGCTGCCTCTGCCACTCAGCAAACAACTGACACACCCAGTGGGCATCTCCACCCCCACCTTCGCTCCCAGCCCCTTTCCCCCAATGGGGCGGCTCCATCTGCCGGCGACTCCAGGACTGGCCACCCTTCAGCAAGGGTGAGCCGCCATTAAGAACCCAGCAGCACCTAGTGCAGAGGCGTCAGTTACCAAGCTGGATCCAGAGCTCCCCAAGCACAGGCTGTGGGTTCTTGGGGGGCCTATGGGATGACACCCAGAGCTGGAGCTGGGATTGGCCACCCACAGTGGCTGCCTGCAGGGCATTTCCACCTCCTGGTTAAAAATCAAGTGAGCCAAACCCCAGCGCGGAGCCAGTCCCCCTATGCTAGCAGAAGGCAGGTCCTCAGGGCAGCACCATGCACTGCTCTATAGCTCCCCCTCTGGTCACTTTGGGAACTGCATTAAGCCACCCCTGGCAGGATGGCATGTCAGTGTCTGGCGGGACGTTGGGGGGGCAGTAAACACCTCTGGGGAGGGAGGCGTCCTTGGGAGACACCTGATGGGAATAAGATCCCGCTCCCCCAGCCTCCCTCTTCCCAGGGAAACTATACCCCACCTAAAGCTGTTGGAGCTGGGGGAGGGGTGGCCAGCAGGAAGCCTGACCTCAGCACATCTCTTAGCCCAGGCTCTCCCCTCGCAGGGCTCCGGCACTGTAACTCAGGGCATGTCTACACCGTGGACTTACAGCCACCACAGCAATTACTGCAGTGAATCATGTCCACACTACCCTCCTTCTGCCCGTAGTGCACGTCCGCACCAGGAGCACTTCCACCAACTGAAGAGGGGCAGTGTCGGGGACTAAGCTCTTGGCTCCCTGCCAGGAGCCTGGCTGCCCCCACCAGGAGCACGGCAGTTGCCTGGGCTTGGATCTCTCTGCTGGCAGGCTCCAGACACGGATCTCCCCACCCGGAACCCAGCTGCCCCCCGGGCTCTCGGCTCCCTGCTTCACACCAGGAGCACGTCAGCCGCCCAAGCTCCAGGTGCAGAGCTCCCCACCGAGTGCAGCCTGGGTTCTCGGAGGCTGCTGTGCTCCCAGAGTAGAGCGGGGGGAGGGGGTTTCTTGTCAATTTCATGGCTCTGTGTGGAGCTGTGAAATTGACAAGAACGACAGCCAAACAGCCACTGTAAGTAACCCGCAGCGTCTACGCAGACACTGTCACCCTAATTACACTCACACACGCCCTACTCCTCCCGTGGAGGTGCAGTTACGATGTCGGTGTAGTAGGGCACTTACATCGGTGGGAGCAAGACTGCAGTGTGGACACTGACATAATTAGCATATAATAACTGTAGTGTAGACCAGGCCTCAGAGTCTTTCTGCTGCCCCCAATGGCCATTTCCACCTCTGCAGGGCTCCACTCCCTGACAGCTTTCCTGGCTCTGCAGCCCCACCCAGCAGGATGGATACCCCCTGCACTGCGACCCTGGGTATGGGAGCCAGGGTTTCAAGAGAACAGGCATGTGGGGCTATCCTGGTCTCCAGAAGGGGTCTGTGGTGGCAGGACCAACCCCACATTCTCTGACCCCAGCTAGGGAGAGATCCCGGAGAGAGGGGGTGGCGCAGGGGGGCAAGAAAACATGGGGTGGTTTGCACCTGGGCACAGGACTGGAACCTCCAATCAGGGATCCTCCAGGCAGCTCAGAGCCTCCTTCTGAGGGGGAGCTCCCGCACTGCAATGGCCTAGGCTGGAGGTTATGGGAGATTCCAGGGACTGGGCTTTAGCTTCACGAAGAAGCCAGCACGTTTCCCAGGGCTTGTCTGACCAAGTGCGCTGCCTGGTCCCAGCCGAGTGCGGCAGGTCTGCACGCTCCCTTTCGGCTGCTAAGCTGTGGCCGGATCCAGTAGCCACGCCAGGGTTTTTGCCGCCCTAGGCGGCAGCGCTCCTCCGCCGTAATCGGCGGCGCTTCAGCGGCAGCTCCTCTGAAGCTGCGTTCTCGGCGGCGTTTCGGCGGCCGCTTTTCTTGCCACCGAACCACCGCCGGGAAATGGGTCGCCGCTGAAATGCCGCCCCCCAAATCCTGCCGCCCTAGGCAACCGCCTAGGGTTGCCTAGTGGAAGCGCCAGCCCTGGCTGGATCAGGGTCCCAGGAGGCGTTTCACAGCCTAGACTTCCTTCCATCGAGCGCCCTGGGCTTCCTGCAAGAGAGGGCCGGGGAGAGATTCCTGTATTGTATAAATACTACAGTGGAGTCACTCAATCCCTGTTCTATTTAGAGCCACATGTTTACAATCCTGCCTCCCACTCCTCGCACTTCCTCTCCTGCTGCCACCCCATCCCATCTCCAGTCCCCTCCCCACCCCCTTCCCAGGGAGGGAGGAGCAGATCCCACCCCCTGTGGACCCTCTGCTTTCAGAACAAGCCTGGGCAGGTGTGTGGGGGTGGGGTGGAGGATATCTGCCTGTCACATGATCCTCTCCCATTCAGCTGCTCGGGGAATGTGGCCCCTTTGCTGTGAGTGGCCATGTGCACTACATGCAAGCCTCCTTCCCCTTCCAGCCCCAGCACACACAGCCTCCCCCAGTCCATCCTGCCACCCAGAGTCCCCGCACACTCACAAACTCGCTGGCCAGCAAAGCCCCCGACCAGCCCAGCTCCTGCCTCCAGCGTCACAGGAAAGTGAACCCCCCGCTAGTCCTGCCCAAGGCCCACAGCCAGGGAAGTGGGCTGCTGCTTAAGGACAGGGCCAGCCAAACAGAGCCCGGGAAGCAGGACACTTGGGTTCTATTTCCAGCTATGCCACTGACTAGCAAAGTCCCCTCCCCCCTCTGTGCCTCACCTTCCCCATCTGTGCAATGGGTTGGGAGAGACCCGGTCTCATGTAGGGCAGCTGGGAGCTGCGATAGAGCGTGCTAGACTGGGCAAGTCATCAGCCGCTCCTGAACCTGGGGCCGGGTGGGAGCAGCTCCCCGCAGGGGAGAAGGCAGGCTGCAGCCAGGCTCCGCTTCCCGAGGCTGGGGGACGTCACAGGTCAGGGACATTTCAGCCAGCCAGAGTGCAACTACCCACTTCATGCTACCCAGCATGCACTGCTCCACCTGGTCCCAGCAGCCTCTGCCCACCATCACCTGCCTCCAGCTCCTATTCTGTGCCCTTGGGCTCCTGTCACAGCCCCCAGGACTACTGAGAGAGCCAGACCACCCCTGGTCCAAAGCCAGGGCTGCAGCACCAAGTTCGACAGCCTTTCGCCTGTCCTGCAGCAGGCGGGCCCCCAGGATGGGGGTGCCCCACGCCCCTGAGATGGGCACGCTCGAGGAATCACCCTCCAGGAACAGGCTCCCGGCACAGGCTGAGGAGTCTCAAGCCGCCTGCATTTTCACGACACAAAGCTGTCCATTGTTGCCCACGCAGGCCCAGGCCGTGTGGGTGGAGAGCAGGCAGAGCAGACTGTGTAACAACCTCCAAAGCCCCCAGAGGTCTCTCTCCTGCACTGAAGATCTTCCAGTGCAGCCCAGGGCTGGGACAGCTGAGGCCTGTGGGTCGGGACAGCGGGGCACCAGCAGGGCTGGGGGGCCCCGGGCTGGGATAGTCGAGAGGCAGCAGGTCAGGGCTGAACAGCATCAGTGGCACTGAGTGGCTGCAGTACCCAGCACCATCCTGGCAGTGCTGCAGTGGTAGCGATGCCCAGTGGGAGTAGCAGGGGGCACCATGGGGAGCTGGCTTCTGCCAAAGGCCCCAAAAATACTCCTGGCAACTGTCACCCAGCTTGGCTTCCCTGGCCCTCAAACACGCAGCAAAACCCAGTGCTCCGTGTGCAACAAACCACGGCCCAGCACCCTGATCTCCCTGGGTCCCCCTTGCCAGCCAGCGCAGGGGCAGCGCGGCGTGCCAGACAGCGCCTTCCCCAGCGCACACCCAGCCCAGGCTCCCTGGTCTGATCACGGCGGGAGCCAAGCCTAGCAGTGTCCTCCCTCCCCCCCATATGGTAGCAGCTCGCAGCAAGGTACCCCACCTAACCTGGATAAATCACCGCTGCCAATGCTTGTCCAGGGGACAACCAGGTTGCCCTGGGGGAGGCTGCAGTGATTTCCCTACACCCCGCCTGAATTTCCCCAACACCCCCACAGTTCTGTGAACTAGTTACATGCCAATTGAGTGACAACCCCCCAGTAAATTCGAACACCCACTCCTAATTTCAATTCCTGGGGAGGCCACTGGGAGGCTGGCTGGGCAGGGGGGCAACTCCTGGGGGGAGGGGCTGAGCAGAGACTCCTGCAAAGGGGCTGCTCCCTGCTGCCGCTACAGGACATTTTATCCTTTCCCAGCTGTGAGCAGGAGGGGGGCAGCCCCGTCCCCTCGCAGCCGGTGGGGACCCGCAGCCTGCCCGCTGCTGGGATGCCGTCCCGGCGGTGGCCTTCGCCTTCCCCTTGGCGCCCGGGGATGGGGAAAGGTCCCAGCAGCCAGCTCCCCCCAAACCATGTGCACCCAGGCAGGACTGGCAAAGCCCAGCCCCTCCGCACCGCTCCAGGCTATTCCTGAGTCCCCCGCTCCGGAGAGACAGACCCTGGGCTGACCCCGGCTCGCCCCAGGGCCGGGGCCCCCTGGCCGGGCACCCAGCGCCTCTCGGAGAGCCGCTCCCGCTTTGCACGGGGGGGCGGGGCCTTTATTTTAAGGCGGCTATTTTTACCGCGCCCGCTCGGAGCACCGGGCTGGCTGCTGCGCGGGGCCCGTCGGCTCCTACCCGGAGCTGGCGCCGAGGGAGGGAGCGAAGAGCAGCGGCCACGTCCTGCCGCCCAGGAGCCCTCCTGGGGGAGGCGCCCGCCGACGCCGCTGAGCCCCGCTCCTCTGGCCCGGCACCACGCGGTCCCCACCCGCGGCACAGCCGCTCCCAGCCCCCGCGCGATCCCCCCGGCTCCAGCCCGAGGGGCCCCAGGCCGGGGGCCAACCTCCGCCCTCCCGCAGGGCTCGGCGCCGAGTCCCGGGCAGAGGCTCCGCGCAGACGGGAGCCGGGGTCCCCCTCGCCCCGGGACTTACCCGCAGGAGCGCAGCCAGCAGCAGCAGCAGCGAGCGGTGCGCCCCGGGGAGCCGCTGCCGGGGACCCATGGTCCGGCTCGGGGCGCAGCCGGGTCGGGAATCAAAGTCCGTCTAGGGGCGCGGGGTCCTGCTCCCGGGATCCCAGCCCGGCACCGGCTCCGTCCCTTTGTCTGCCTGGGCCGCCGGGCGCCCGCTCCGGCCACTGGCAACTTTTCCCTTCGCTCCCTCTTCCCCTGCGCGCTGCCCTGTCCCAGCAGCGCCGCTCCGAATCTCGGCTCCTCACTCACTCCCGGCCGGCTGGCGGCCAAACCCGGCCTGGAGCCCGGACTCCGGAAGGGAGCTGGGCGGGGGAGGGGGAAGGAGCCGTGGCCTGGACACATCAGGAGTGACTCCTGCTGTGTGAAGTCAGCCAGGCCCCTAGGAACGGGGGGGCACATCCTGAGCAGGCCCTGAGCCTGCAAACAAACAGTGACCCGCCTGAGTGACTTCACCCTGCACAGCTCCTGGGCCCGGCAGAACCTTCTCGCAGAATCGGGCCCCTTTACTCGTCTTGAGGTGGGCCCCCAGAACCGCCGGTCACTTTGGAAGATCCAGGCCCATAGCCAGGGTTTCTGTCTCTTGCCATTGCATCACTGTATTTGGTGCTTGTTCTTAAATACCCAGCTCCTGGAGTCCTGGGATTGGGTGAGGCTCTCACCTTCCTGTTTTTAAGAGTCAGTTTCTAGCCCTCTGTCCTGTGACCAGAGAAAAGCCTGAGAACTTGACCTGCAAAGGTTCAACCCACACAGCAAAGAACAACTTTGACGTACTTTGTACTTAGATGCAGACTAACACAGCTACCCCTCTGGTACTTTGTACTACGTACTTTGACGTAACAACTGGACGCACTTCCTGCCAGCTCTGGTGCTCACTCCCTTTCTGCACTGGCAGCTTGATAAAACTGCCCGGGTTCCCCTTTGTGTCACCTGAGGGCTCTCAAGCCCTGGCACACGCTGCACTGTTTTCAGACACAAACGTTGCAGGGGCTGCTCAGGACAAAACAAGCTGCTTTGGCTGAAATGTGGGAAATGTGCGGCGTCCAGACTGATTTCCTCACTGACCCAGGTGCCGATCTGGCTGTCGCTGGCAGATCTCATTATAGAATTGGTCCCTGGATCTGATGGCGGGATCGGGGTGCAGGTCTCCCCGCAAGATCCATTTCATGATCCTGCTTTGCTGAGCTTGGAGGAGGTACATGGAGCCAGGGAGAACGTGCCAGGCTTGTGCAGGGTGGAGCAGGCAAAGCAAACATCATGTACAGCTCACCACGGTGTGCAGTTTTGATTTCCTGGGGGCACGGTTTCTCACAGCGACTGGGTGTTTTCCCATGATTTCTTCCACAGGCCTTTGAATCACACCCTGCTAGGTCTCTGAGCAGTGGCAGCTGCTTGGTAAGTGAGCAGAGCAGAGTATCCCCTGGGGGGATGATTTCGCCAATAGGGGCACAAGAACCACCCATGTGTGAGGCTGTGGGATGGGGCACATGTCCACAGCAAGGTCACTCCTGTGCACTGCTGCACCAGGAGACTCTGGGAACACTGCAGAGCCCCCACATGAGCCATGGCTGGGGTCTGAACCCAGAACTTGCTGCAGTAAAAGCATGGGCTGTTTCAGCTTGTGCTAAAGGAGCCAACTCCATTAGCTGGCACCTGTAGTAGGCTCTTATCTTATGTGGACCAGTCATTGGGGGAAACAAAGGTCGACACTCTTCCATTGTGTGTTACCATCAGGAAATGTGTGGGTCCTCAAGCCACAGCGGCTCCCCCTAAAAGGACACCCGGCCCTATCTTTGGTAAGAATGGTCACCTCATTGCAGGCTCTGGGGGAGGGGGATGAGGAGCCCTCAGGTGGCCCCAGCCCCCAGCACAAACCACATGTACCAGAGCCGGCCCCAGTGAGAATGGAGCTGGGGAAATAAGCCCATGTGAGAGCCCAACCCCAGGAACCAGTGCATGGGGTGCCCAGCTAGGCCCAGCCAGACACACTGCTCCCCAGCCAGGGGAATGACAAAGGGACCGAACCCAGTGCAGCACCGATACTCGGCACCGGGCATGTGCAGCTCTCTACAAATCATAACGGCAATAGGTCAGCTGGCTCCACACAGGCCAGCAAGGGGCTCAGTCCGGCGTCCCCACTCTCAGCCCTGTGCTCAGTCCACCTCTGATCCCAGCCCCAGAACACCCTGGCTGTGTGTCCGAGTCCCTGCACCGCCAGGGGCTGACCCCCGAAAAACCCGCAGACACAACCAAAGCCGTTTGCACTGAGCTGGGGGCCTGCTGCTGCTGAAAGCCCCTGAAACCAGCAGGGTCCCCTGTGTCGAAGAGCACAGCCAGCCCTGGCACTGTGACTCCCAGAGAGTGGGAGCAGCCGAGGCGACAGCCTCTCGCACACACGCTGCCCTCTGTGCACACAGGCAGCAGTGCTGGGATTACAGCAGGGACCCTTTGCCCCAACAGACACCTCCTTAGCCAAGGAGCGGCTGCATGAGCAGGGAGCTGCGGGAAGGGTTCCCACCTCTTCCCCGCTGGCTGATACCCAGCTGAGTGCCTGCAAGCCATCCCCTGCCCTGGCCCCATCTCCCAAGCTGGAGCCATGCTCAATGCCCGCTGCTACAGCAGATACTGGTGCTGCATGGGGGTCACCCTGCCACCTGCACAGCGGGGATCCTTTATCCTACAGACCACGCGGGGAGGCAGATGCAGCATGAAGGGAGCCATGCCCCTCCGCCCGCCATGCCATGGGGCAGAGCAGCGAGCAGGCTGTGCTCACTGGGCTGCACCCAGGAGCCCCTCCCCCATGCACCATCAGACAGCGCCCGTTCAAAGCGCTGCGCTGTTCTCCCATTGCCAGAGAGGATCCCCTAGCCCCAGGGACTTTCCCTCTCCTCTTTCAGTCTCCGGGGAGTGGGGGCGAGACCCAGTCCCCTCCCCGCCAGGAGACAGCAGACAGAGCTGTACATGGCCCAGGGCTGCGCTTGGACATGGGAAGGATGCAGGATGTTTCTCGGCTCCGGGAACACAGGATTTGCCACTGCAGATCAAACCACTGCTCCTTCCAGGCTGGCATGATCCCCAGCACATTGGGAAAGCGACTCCCCCGCCCCTGGGCAATTGTGCAATACAAAGGATCAGCCTGCAGCCAGGCTGGGGCCTGTCACCGCTCAGGAGATAAGCAGGGAGACTGGCATGGCCAAGGTGCTGCAGGGAGCAGCATGGGTGATTCTCTGTCACTGCTGAGCAATGCACAGTCTGATGCTAGGGGGTGTTGTCACACCAGGGGCTATGAGAGATCCCATGGTGTTGAGACCATGTGTCCTGGCCCATTTCCACCTCTGGTGAGGGCATTGTGTCTACTCCGGCATTTTGAAAGAATATAGTGTCCGTCTTCACTTCCTGCCCCAAAGTGGCGTGCAGCATTGCTGTGTGCTGTTAACCATCCCACCCCAGAAGAGGCTGCATTTCAGTGAAGGGCCAAGCTATCACTTACCTACGTCAGGTATTCAGTCAAAGCCCAGCATTATAATAATGAGCAAATAACTCACAACCAATAATCTGCTGCTTGAATCTTGGCTCCTTTTCCCACTTAGGGGATATCTCTGGGCAGATCACAACCAATGCGACTTCATCCCATAATCTCATATTCTGATTCCCGCCCCCCCAGGATCCATGGCCAGTAGCTGAAATTTCAGCGGTGATTGGCTGAACAGATCACATGGCCACTTCCCTCTCTCTGACCAGGTGAGCGCGAGCAAATTAAAAATTCACTGGCTGCACAGACAAGTCTCTGGAGAAGTTTGTGCTGCTGAAACTCAGCTCTTGGGTCTTGCATGGCCAGTGAGTGCAAAGAGGGTGTGGGCTTGGGCAAAGAGAGTTCAATTGGACGGGCAATTGAAACAGCTCCAGCTGTTTTCTACTATACACCCCACCTGCTAGTGACCATGGTTCCTGACCCTGCAGCCATCAGCAGACTCCCCTCACCCCACATTACAGTTGATGAGACGCTCCTCACAAAGTCTGCCAGCCTGCGTGTTACAGGGATTGTGACCAGTTGAAGCCTCACCGGTTTTCTACAAAAAGCAGAGGCGGCTTTCCCATTGCGCCGACGGGAGAATGAATGGTCGTGGAGCCCATTCGATTTGCACATGAAACCGTCTCTGACCTGTCTGTCTCCTGTGAACCCTGGCTCCCGCCCCCCTCCCCTGTGCAAAGTGCAGAGCAGGGGAGGACAACCAGGGAACCCCGCTGGAGTGTCTAAGGTTACTGCAGGCTCTGGGCTGCAGCAGGGAGGGGGGATAACGAACCTCTTTTCTTGGCGATTTTTAATGTTTTTTTGACTTTGTCCATCTCTGAAACAGGCCAATGACTCAGTTCTGCCTCTGCAGCTCTCCCCCCATCCCAAAGGCGCCTGTTCTGCTTCACCTCCCCAGCACCCCCCAGCTCTCTGCACACACACCCTGGGAGGGGGGGGCTCCACCGCCTGTGTAACACCCTTGAACTGCAGGATCCAGGTGCCATTAATGATTAACTCTGGATTTCCTGCATGAAGGACTGAGCAGCCCCCTTTTGTACCTGCCCTGGGGGAGCAGCAGGCAGAGAAGGGGGTGACCAGAGGGAAACTGCAGGAGCAGCCCTAGGAAGCCAAACCTTCTTCGGGGCAAGGTCCTCACAGGGGGACCCCCCTCCGCCTCCCTGGCTCCTTGCATCCTGAGCTCATTTAGAGTCGTTGCTTGGCTCCTTGGCACATTCTCCTGGTCAGTTACAAGGGGCTGGCGGCCTGTGTGGATGGGCACAGATGCTCGCTCTCTCCTGCTCCCGGCAGGGATTGCGGGGGTCAGCTCAGGGAGCCCCATTGCCGTGTGGAGCAGTCTGTAAAGCGGGGGAGGGGGAACTGTCCTGCCCTGGTCCCAGCAGACTGGGCCGGAGGTGACCTTGTCTGGCTTTCTGTGACTCACTCCCGTCTTGAGCTTCCCCCAATTGTTCTACAGGTTCCTTTGCCCTGGCCAAGGGAAGCCCAGCCTGCAGTTCCACTGATTAGCAGCAAGGCCAGGCCTGTGCATTCGCTCCCCCCCGCCCCCCAGTGTAGTAGCGGCTGGGCCTCCCCAAGCAATGCTGCCCCGTCATGGGGGGAGATGAATCCGCCACAGGGGGGTTACACGAGGGAGCCCTGATTTCTGCCAGGTCACCCATACGCGTGGAGATTCACTGCCTCATAGCCCCTCTCCTCTGCCTCCCCAGCAGCTTCCCCCCACAGCGCCCGCTCCAAGCCCCCTGGCCCCAGCGCCTGCCCTGCCCAGAGAAGATCCAACCCTCCAAGCAGGGGCAGCTCTATGTTTTGTGCTGCCCCAAGCACGGCAGTCAGGCAGCCGGCGGCGGCGTTCCTGCGGGCGCTCCACCGGTCCCGCGCTGTCGGCGTTCCCGCCACCGAATTGCCGCCGAAGCCGCGTGACCGGCGGAGCGCCCACAGAAACGCCCCTGAAGGCTGCCTGACTGCCGCCATCGCAGCTACCGGCCGGCCGCCCCCCGGCGGCTTGCAGCCCCAGGCACACGCTTGCTGCGCTGGTGCCTGGAGCCGACCCTGCCTCCAAGGTGCTCCCGGCCCGAGTTTCTCTGGAGAAACGTGAAGCCTCCATCACACAGGGCAGGACAGGCAGCATTCAGCTGCCCACACTAGCCTTGCAGCGGGGGCCAAGGCTCCTGCACAAGCTGCCCCGTGGGATCCCTCCCGCCACTCCCCTACTCGCTGCTGGCAGGCTGCTGCCCCTAGGCACGCCAGTGCCAGGCAGTCCTGCTGCGCGCTCCTCCCTGTGGAGAAGGCCCTGCCCAGAGCCTGGATCGGGAGAGAGTGCCCCACTCAGGGGCTGCCGGGCATGAGCGATGGCAGTGCAGTGGTGGAGCTGGCTCTATGGGCTGGCACCGGAGCTCCAGGTGTTTCAGAGGCGGGAGATGGAGAGGCCAGCATGCAGCCCGGGGTGCTGAAGGAGGACAAGAGGCTCAGAGGTTAAAGGGTATGAGGGCGACGGCCTCCGGGACATCCCCGACAAAGGGTCTTGCAGAGAGAGCGCTGTGTATCGGCCCCTGGTCTGCCCAGCGCTTCCCCTCCAGCCTCAGCCACGCAGCTGGGGACGCCCCATCACATCTGAGTGCGAGTGCATAAGGGCTGCATATGTTCAATGATTCTGAGAGCGGCGGTGAGTGCGGGCCCAGTCAGAAACCCCGGAGCCGAGTCTCAGATGCGCTGTGTCGGAAGGAGGCTCAGAGACAAGCCGTGTTGCCATGCCGGGGTATTTGTGTTCCCTGTAAAGCCCCAGGCTGGGGAATAGGTGAGAACTCAGCTTTCATTTTTGTAAAGGTCAGTTTCAAGCCATCCTGCTGGCAGAGGAAACCCTGCAAAGGTGACCAGTGTGTGCTCTGAAGGCGCAGAAGGCAGAGAAAAGCATCCCAGGTTAACTATATTTTAATAACTTGCTGGATTTTTTGGCCCTGACCTGATTTCTGAGCCCGGGGTTGGTGACACTGAAACAGGTGGACTCAGTCGCCTGAGCTGTCTGCCTCCGGGTCTCTAGTAGGGTGACCATCTTTCAAAATGCAAACACAGGACACATGCAGGAGCTGCACCTCCCCTCCCCGCCCCATGGCCCTGCCCCCTGCTCCTCTTCCCCCCAAGGCCCCACCTCCTGGCCAAGCCAGAGCCAGCTGCCCAGGGAGCCTGGGCCGCTGTGGGGAGCCCCAGCCCCTCCATCTGCCCTGGGCGGGGGACCAGGGTGCACAAAAGCAGCTCCCGGCCAGTGTCCCCGCCCCCTGGGTTGTGCGGCCCAGGACAGGTGAGGCTCCCCACAGCAACTTGTGCTTCAAACTCCCTGGTCATGGTCCGGCTTTGGCTTCGGGCCTGGCCAGGGGCGGGGCCTCAGGGGAAGAGGTGGAGCCGGGGCAGGGCCTCGTGGCAAGGACTGGGAAGAGGCTGGCGCTGCTCCTGAGCCCCGGGCTGCGGGCTGCGTGGAATGACACCGCTGGGAATCTGGGACGAGTCATTCAGCCCGGGGCCAGGACTTGGACTGTCCCACCTCATCAGAGATGGGGGGTTGGTCACCCTGTTCTTTAGCCTACGGCAGGGCCCACTGGCTGGCGCTGTGCCACAGCTCCCACTGACTGCAGCTAGACACAGGGGTGCTTGGCTCCCCTGAAAATCAGGGCTCTCACGTTGGGCCACCAAAAGCAGAGTCAGTGGCCCCTTTTCCACACGCTGGCCTAGAGGTTCGAGGGCAGGTTGTCTCTTGTGAGCTCTGTGCTGGGTCCCTGGCCCTGGATTCCTTTGTCCATGGAGCCGAAGCCACACGAGCAGCATAAGGAGCCTCCCCCGCCCCGGAGAATCAAGGGCTCACTCTCCATCTCCACCCGTGGCTGGCGAGGGGCCTACTCAGGCCCATCCAGGGCGGCAGGCAGCGCTTGGGGCGCCAATGGCCTCCTTGCTGGGGTGTGGACTGAGAGACCCGTCTCATTCCAGGCAGGCCACTGCGGGGACGTCTGACCCGGGCCTGGCTTGAACAGGTCACGTTTCGGTGAGAGGCCCTGCAGCGGCTGCCCACCCCTGGAGACACTCAGCCTCCTCCCCCGGTGAGGCTCCAGAGTCTGCAGCACAAGCCAGATAAGATAAGCAGAGGGCACAGTCCTACAGCCCCTTCGCTCTCCCCTAGATCCCTGGCTGGGTGGGACCAGGCCTGGGGCTTTTCCCAAAGGGAATCGTCCCTCTTTGTTCTGCCTCTGTGTTTTTTATTGTTGGAAAACACTGAGGTCGGGTCAATCATTTTCTGCTAAACTGCTTTGGCATTGCCGGCTCCTTTGCCATTCCCGGGGAGATTAAAGCGGGGGTCAGAGCCACAAGGGACTGGGGCTAAAGTTCAGGGCTCTTTAGAAAACAGAGCTGTTGAGCAGGGAGCATCTGAAAAGATACTGCTAGAGCACGGAGTGACTGCTAATGAGATGGGAGCCCAGAGTCAGCCCTGGGGGGTGGGCTGGATCCAGGCTGGGGGATATGGTGTATGGTAGTCTATGGTAGGAGGGACCTGGGGGACCTTTCTGCTTTGGCTCCCTGAGGAGCAGTGACAGGAGCTGTTGGAGCTCAGCCCCATGCTGAGAAGACAGGTCTCCACAGCCCCAAAGGCCCCATCCCTGCCTCCCTGCCGGCTCCTGGCCCCAGCCTCAGGTTCCGCATGGGGATCTCTGCAGCCCAGGGTGCTAAATCCAGAGAATCATAGAATCTCAGGGTTGGAAGGACCTCAGAAGGTCACCTAGTCCAACCCCCTGCTCAAAGCAGGACCAACCCCAACTAAATGATCCCAGCCAGGGCTTTGTCAAGCCTGAACTTAAAAACCTCTAAGGATGGAGAGTCCACCACCTCCCTAGGGAACCCATTCCAGTGCTTCACCACCCTCCTAGTGAAATAGTGTTTCCTAATATCCAACTTAGACCTTCCCCACTGCAACTTAAGACCATTGCTCCTTGTTCTGTCATCTGCTACCACTGAGAACAGCTGAGCTCCATCTTCTTTGGAACCCCCCTTCAGGTAATTGAAGGCTACTATCAAATCTCCCCTCACACATCTCTTCTGCAGACTAAATAACCCCAGTTCCCTCAGCCTCTCCTCATAAGTCATGTGCCCCCACAGGGGCTGACTTCCGGCCCCGCCCGTGGGTGCTGTCACCCGGCGTCGGGGGCGGAGCCCTGCCCGACGCCGGGCCCCGCCCCCGACGCCGGGCGACGTTGCGGGGCCCCGCCCCCGACGCCGGGCAACGTTGCGGGGCCCCGCCCCCGACGCCGGGCGACGTTGCGGGGCCCCGCCCCTGACGCCGACGCCACGTTGCCCAGCGTCGGGGGCGGGGCCCCGCAACATCTCCCGGTGCCCGGTAAGTTTGCCGCGGGTCCGGGGCGGGCGGGGAGTTGCCGGTGGGTGCGGAGCACCCACCAATTTTTCTCCGTGGGTGCTCCAGCACCGGAGCACCCACGGAGTCGGCGCCCCTGTGTGCCCCAGTCTCCTAATCATTTTCGTTGCGCTCCACTGGACTCTCTCCAATTTGTCCACATCCCTTCTGTAGTGGGGGGACCAAAACTGGACGCAATACTCCAGGTATGGCCTCATCAGTGCCAAATAGAGGCGAATAATCACTTCCCTCGATCTGCTGGCAATGCTCCTGCTAATACAGCTCAATATGCCATTAGCCTTCTTGGCAACAAGGGCACACTGCTGACTCAGATCCAGCTTCTCGTCCACTGTAATCCCCAGGTCCTTTTCTGCAGAACTGCTGCTTAGCCAGTGGGTCCCCAAATCCCGACCCTGTCAGGCCTCCAAGGACCAGACAGGAGGGAGAGCAGAAAATGGGCTGTGAGCAGGGCCGGCTCTAGCTTTTTTGCCCTTGAAATGTGCCGCCCCAGGAGTGGCCGGAATGCCGCCCCTTGAGATGTGCGCCCCGCCCCCCCTCCCAAGCACCTGCTTCCTTTGCTGGTGCCTGGAGCCGGCCCTGTCTGTGAGCAGTGCCTGAGCTGCCATCTGTATCCACTTCTGGGGAAGAGTCCTGGGCAGGTTTCTCCCACGCAGCAGAGACCCCCGAGTGGGATGGGCAACCCCAGGAGTCCGGGGGGCTTATGCTGTCCCTTTGCAGGCAGGGGTGCAAAGCTCAGCAGAGAGCCCTTCCCCCCACCGGTCTGGTCAGCAGTGCGGGAGAAGCTAGTGTGGCTGCTGCCCATTCTGCATCTGTTCTGTGGAAAACCTCTCCTGGGCTCTGGCCCCCCTCCCCACAGAGCTCGATGGGCTGTCACCACAGAACCAGGACCTTCCGAGGGGCAGGGCCTAGAGCAGCTCTGGGCTGCAGCCACAAGGGGAGGGCACTGGAGCATGGTTGGCTGGTAGGTGGGGGTGCAGCACCCGGCTCCGGGTTGTTCTGTCATCCAGGGACGCTTTTCTCCCTGCTTGTGTGAGGAGCCGTCCCGTGCTCCCACCCAGCTGGGCCTGGACTGGCCCGTGTTCTCCATGGAGTGTCCCACATGCTGAGGAGCAGCCTGTGCACCTGGACTCAGCTCAGAGGGTGCCCTCTCTTGCCATGGCTGCTTGTCAGCTGGGCTGCACTGAGCTGCAGGGGCTATAGGCAGCAAAGGAATCCTTCACCCATGGTGGGACAGAGAGGAGCTATCCTTCAGCGGGAGGGATAGCTCAGTGGTTTGAGCATTGGCCTGCTAAACCCAGGGTTGTGAGTTCAATCCATTTAGGGCAGTGGTTCCCAAACTTTAACAACCTGTGAATCCCTTTCACTAAAATGTCAAGTCTCGCGAACCCCCTCCTAAAAATGAATATTTCCAGGGATTTTTCTCCTTTACCTGAGTATAAATTATAAAAGCAGTGATCTTGGAAACATAAAATTTGTTTTTGGAATGCTTATTACACACTATTTATTATTATTCTTGTTGTTTTATTATTATTAGTTATCATTACAGTATTTTTATTACATTATGAAAACGGCAACACTCTTCCAAGCAGGGCCGGCTCTAACTTTTTTGCTGCCCCAAGGGATGAAAAAAACCAAACCGAGCGCCGCGCCCCCACCCCCCCAGCACGCCAAAAAAAACCCACCCTGAGTGCCGCCCCGCTGAAACAAACACACACACACACATCCCTGAGCACCACCCTATCGCCCCAAGATTGGCCATCCCTTAGAAGGTGCCGCCCCAAGCACGTGCTTGGTCGGCTGGTGCCTGGAGCCGGCCCTGCTTCCAAGATCTCACTTTCATAGCTTGTATCAGTTTGAATAAGCCTGTTGTAAGACAAGGCTCCTATGTTTCATCAAGGAGTATCAGATGTGAAACAACATGAAGATATTTAAGAAGCCAACTCAAAGTTCATCCTATACAAGCATTCAGGTCTTGAGCAGTCCAGGCAAACAACACATGTTACAAAGCTTAAACTTGTTCTTCATAATAATTTTAAAAACAATGCTAACTGCCTATTTAATTTTAAAAACAGCAAAAAATATCCACCTCCCTTTCCATTTTTTTATAAGGAGTCTTGAAGTTTAAATCTCAGTGTGACAGATATGCTTGCTTTGATCTGCTTAGCTCTTGGAAGTCCAGGGGACAGCTCTGTCCGCCATTAGGGAATTTTTTCCTGAGAACCCCCTGTAACATTTCGCGAACCCCCAGGGGTTCACGAACCCCAGTTTGGGAGCCACTGATTTAGGGATCTGAGGCAAAAACTGGGGGTTGGTCCTGCTTTGAGCAGGGGGTGGGACTAGATGACCTTCTAAGGTCCCTTCCAACCCTGAGATTCTATGTTGTTCTCTAGTGGGTTGGAGCAGCAGCACCAGGCACCCCCACTGAGAGCAGGGCCCTGCTGCGGTGGGTGCTGCACCGAGAGCCAGGAAGGGACATGTCTAACGTCACCCAGCAGGGCAATGGTGAGCTGACCCCAGAGTGCAGCAGTCTCAGGCCACTGCTATGTCCACTAGGCCATACTGCCTAGGGTGACCAGATGTCCCAATTTTATAGGGACAGTCCCGATTTTGGGGTCTTTTTCTTATATAGGCTCCTGTTACCCCCCGCCCCCGTCCCGATTTTTCACCGTTGCTGTCTGGTCACCCTAACACTGCCCCTCCACTGCCTCTTCTCCAGCCCCCAGCCTCACATCCAGTGGCCTGGGCAGCATTCACTGGTGGTTGTTATCATTTCGATGGATAATGATGATTATTTTTAAGCAGTATTTTTCTGATTTTAATTGATTTAAATGTTCATAGTTGCAGGAAATGATGGGAGGGGTCAGACAATGGGAGGTCGGACAGTAGCTATTTAATGATGGTAGGCCTAGAAATGTTAACACTTCGTAACTGTTCAAAGAAATTGCCAACATCAGCTGTCAAAGTAACTATCCTTAAATCAAACTCAAAGGAGTTCTCAAGCCCCATTTTTCTTACTTTGCCTGTCTGTAAATGTCAGTTGTTGCCAATGGAATATTTTTCTGGGTGTGTGTTTGTGTGTGTGTGTGTGTGTGTGTGTACAGCAAAATCAAGGTTTACTGATAAAAATTTAATCCTCCCAAGCCTACGTATAAACCACAGAGGTGCCATTCCCCAAGTACCCCTGGGCTCCTAGTATGAGTGGGGCTTCTGACTTTAGGATGCAACCAATAAAACATCCTAGATACAAAAAAAAAAAAAAAAACCCCACCCAAAAGCAAGAGTTCAGAGTTCATCCACCAACAGCTGGAAATGCACTGGCAATGGTTACTCGCTTTGTAGGAGCTTCACCCTTTACCCAGCAAAGTTTGTTTAGGCAGGTGACGTCCCTCTCCTGAGCTCAGCTCTAAGGGCTTGTCTACCGGAGCAGTAACGCGGCCCGCAGACTACAGGCTTCTGCTTTCTCCAGTGCACGAATGTTCTGGTCAGGGTACACTCCGCTGGTGCATGCTAACAGGGCCCTCGTGCGCTTTAAAGGGGTACCGCTTGCAACAGTACTACGGCCACATACAAAGAGAGAGCTCCAAGGCCCCCTCCCGATTTCTGAACATCTGCCCAGCACTCAACAAGTGCTAAAAATAAACCCTGAAAAATGAAATTAATAAACCCAAAAAACCTGAGGCGATTAGGGCCATCAATGGTCAGGGACATACCCTCATGCTGCGTATCCCTACACCTCTTACTGCCAGAAGCTAGGTCACTTGAAATTGTCCCGTTCTGTTCATTCCCTGTGAAACATCTGGCTTTGTCCCCTGTCAGAAGACAGGACACTGGGCTGTATGAAGCTTGGTCTGACCCCGTCTGGCCGTTCTTCTGTTCATAGAGGCCCTGGCTATAAGTCCACACACTGACCAGCAGAGGTGGGAGACTTTTGTCAGATTTGCACATTTTGAATTTAAAAATTAGAAAAGAAAAATTGCGAAAAAATGGACCCAATGTTGATGCAATCTCCCTCCCCAATTTCCTAGCCAGGTCTGCGGGGGGCTCCTTGGCACTGGGCCAGCTCTGCAGAGCTGGGGAGGGGGTTTGCTCTGGCTCTGTACCCACCCCCTCTGGTGAGATCCTCCCGCTTGGCAGAGGCATGGCCGTTCTTGGGGTGCTCCCATCACACAGACACTGCTGCGATAGCCCCTCGCTCTGGGGCGAATTTGCTTTGCCCTGTTTGCAGACAATGGCCTGGTGCATGTTTTCCGTTTGGAGCAGCCCTCCATCCAGCCAACCAGCTGCCTCCATCCACCACCTCCCATTGTCCTTTGTGCTTCCAAGTGGCGGGAACTGAACAGAGGCTGCTATGGATCCAGAAGGAGGCTGTCCCAGACACATCCTGCCTCACCCCGGGCCCACAGATAAAGGCTCTTTGAACCACACAGGCCTTTGATATGGTGCAGCCTGTGCAATTCGCCCCATGGCATGGATCACTGCCTGCCTCCACCCTGGAGAAGCCGGGCTCCCCACTGGGACCGCTTGACATTGCACTCAATATGTTTATGGAAATATGCTTATGAGCGTGAATATAATGTAAAGTATCAGAGGGGTAGCCGTGTTAGTCTGGATCTGTAGAAGCGGCAAAGGGTCCTGTGGCACCTTATAGACTAACAGACGTATTGGAGCATAAGCGTTCGTGGGTGAATACCCACTTCTTCAGTTGCATGTAGTGGAAATTTCTAGAGGCAGGTATAAATATACAAGCAAGACCTTGTTATCCCTAGCCTGATTCTTGCTTGCATATTTATACCTGCCTTTGGAAATTTCCACTACATGCATCTGAAGAAGTGGGTATTCACCCACGAAAGCTTATGCTCCAATACGTCTATTAGTCTATAAGGTGCCACAGGACTCTTTGCTAATAAAATGTAACTAGAATATGCTTTATGCAAAAGGTCTCTTGTAAGGTATCATTACAAAGCTTATAATCTACTGAGTGTGTTCATCCTATTAGTATGAATGTATCATTCTTGTATCTGAAGCTAGAAATATGAAGTATTATTCTGAAGTCCTATTGTAATCATGCAAAGTGTGGGCCATTAATGGTGGCTTGGAATCTTGATGGCTCCCATTGACCAGGACAATTGGTTGTGAATGGGTCTATTTACCTGAAAGCCTTCCTGTGTACCTGACTTGGGTAATGAAGAATGAGGTCTTACAGTGACATATGACCATGTCACATGATACTGGAATCCATCTTAAACCTGGTGCTTTTCCATTTAGAAGGAGCGGTGGGGACCCAGAGAGACAAAGATTCCTGCCTTGGGCCAAAGGTATAAAAGGGGGTGGAACAGAACAAAGGGATCTGCCAGTCATGAGAAATCCCTGAGTTACCACATGAGCTGGAGCTAACAAGGACTGTACCAGGGGAAAGGATTGGGCCCAGACTAGGAAGGAGTTTAGTCTGTGAAAGAAGCTTATTGGAACATCTTTAAGGGTGAGATTTACCTATATTGAGTTTCTTAAATTTATTAGGCTTAGACTTGAGTGTTTTGTTTTATTTTGCTTGGTAACTTACTTTGTTCTGTCTGTTATTACTTGAAACCACTTAAATCCTACTTTGTATACTTAATACATCACTTTTGTTTATTAGTAAACCCAGAGTAAGTGATTAATACCTGGGGGAGGAAACAGCTGTGCATATCTCTCTATCAGTGTTATAGAGGGTGGACAATTTATGAGTTTATCCTATATAAGCTGTATACAGAGTAAAACGGATTTATTTGGGGTTTGGATCCCATTGGGAACTAGGTGTCTGGGTGCTGGAGATAGGTGACTTGCTGAGCAGGTTTTGGTTAAAGTCTGCAGCTTTGGGGGGTGGGGACCAGACGTGGGTCTGTGTTGCAGCGGACTAACGTGTCTGGCTCAGCAAGGCAGGGTTCTGGAGTCCCAAGCTGGCAGGGAAAATGGGCTCAGAGGTAATTTCAGCACGTCAGGTGACAGTCCTAAGGGGTCTCTGTGACCGAACCCGTCACAACTGCCACACCAAAAGCGGGCATCTGCCAGCTCCATCCACGTGGGAGGGCCGTTTCCCCAGGGCACAGAGCTTGCACACGGGCCAAAGGCTGCAAGGATAGTCGCTCCTCGATGCCTCTGAGCCTGCTTGTGTGGGGAATGTGCCCCAATTTCAGCTGCTGTGCAACCCCCCAGTGCAAGACACGCAGGGCTGGGTTCTGGCAGAGCGAGGCAACACCGGTGCCAGGCACAGCTTGCCGCAGCTCATCCTGTCAACACAAGGGGCTGACATCGGTGCAGCATGCAGGGTGCAGACAAGGCCTCAGCCAGGCTTCTAGGAGAGGTTGCTGTCCCCCCACCCCCCAGCGACTGTGTAAAAGGTGGGCTGCCTCCTGAGCACCCCCTTGTGGCCAGGGGAGTCTCTACAGCACCTTTCCTCAGTTTCCCCTCTTGAGCCCCTCAGTAACTCACATAAAGCTTTCATGAGTCCCAACACAACAGCCTCCTTGGGCTCTGGTTCATTAACAGAACGTTAAAAATAATTCAAGCAGCCAGGCCTCTCCTGCCGGGGCCCTCCACAGGCCTCGGTCAGCTCTCTGGTGCCGAGAGGCCAGCTGCACCCCCCTCTGCTGCTCCCCTGGGTGCTCTGGGGCCCTGCCATGTTCTGCTGCATCTTCTCCCCCACACCAGCACTGGGGGAGGCATCCTGCCTGGCCCAGGGGCTATGCAGTCAGGTCACTGTCAGCCCAGGCCTGCACTGGGAGAGGCGCCTGCAGGGACTGGCGTGGGCCTGGCTCTGAGCTGCCTGGAGGATGGATCTGCGTGGAGGCCATGGCCTGGAAACTGTTGTGCAGGCATTGCTCCATCTCTTGGGTGCCTTGCCCCTGGCCACTCCGGACCCACTGTGGGCAGTGGCCTGACTCCAGCCGAAGGGCGTAAGTTGGACTCGGGAACAGCCAGATCCTTGCTGGTGGCTTTGGCCAGCACCCTTGCTGATTGCATACGCTGGCTTGGGCCCAATCCCCTGCACCAAACGGCATCACTTCCACTGGAGCAACGTGTGAGGGGGGCAATATCCAAGCGCAGGGAACAGCAGCAGCTCTAGCCACCCTGCACCAGGGTCAGTCACAACCCCGGCAGAGCGCAGTGGGGGGAATCAACCCACTAGGGGGGTTCGTGTGGCCCCATGGGAATAGGGGTGGGTCCCCCTTTGCCCCAGGCTGAATGAGTCGGGTGATCCAGCGGCCTGGTTTCCCAGTGCGAGCCTGTGGGCGTAGCTGGAGTGACTCCTGGGCCAGGAGAGGAGAATCCGTCCCAGGGACTCTGTCCTTCAGCCGCTCTCTGCGCTAGCCCAACCAGGGAGCTAGGAGCAGGCAGCGGCCCCCTGGCCGGCTGGGAGCAGGTCAGGACCCAGTGGGATGCTTTCCCAACTGTAAACACTGGAAACCCCTGGACTCAGGCCAGTTCAGACAATGTGCTCCCTGCACACACGGCCGCTCACTGCAGCCAGGTGCTGGCGGTGCCCAGCACAGGGGGGGAGATCATGATGGAGGCGCTGGGTGCCATCCTCCAGATGCCAGAGCTGGCAGGGTGGGGGACGGGGCAGCAGGCCTTGCTGCAGAGTAAACCCCCTCACTCTCCACCTGCCTGATGGGACAGATCCACCCCTTTGCCTGCAGCTGCTCTGCCAGGTGGGACTGACCTCTGTGCCACTGGCCCGGGCACTAGGGCTGATCACAAGCACCTACCAGGAGTGGGGGAGGGGGTTACGTGTGCAGGGCAGGCTGCTTCCTGGGACCCCGGGCACAGCCTCCAGCCCACCGTGTGTGTTACTCGCTTTGCACCCAACGGGAAACGGACGCAGATTCCAGGCCTCCGGTGCTCCGCCCCCACCCCTCCACCCACGGCTCCGCGGCCTGGTGTGTCGGTTGCTTTACACTGGCCCAGCTGCGCATGGAGCCACAGATCCAGCCCCCAGCGGAGGGGGGGGGGTGGGATTCCCAACTGGCTCCTGTACCAGCCAGCTCCCTGCTGCAGGGGCGACGGGGTGCAGCTGGGGGTACCCCGGGGGCTGTTTAGAGCAGACTTCAGACCAACCAACCCAAGCACGGCAAAATGGGCTCTTGATTTGAATGTCATGGTTTTGAAGAGTTTCCTGGTGGTGGTGGTCTGACGCCAGGTGTCTGAACACTGCGGCTGGCAATGCCATGCCATGCGGTGCCCGGAAACTCACCTGGACCTGGCATCCCAGGTGGCACCAGTATTTCTTATCTGCATTGCGGCATCCCCCAGGCTGGACAAACCCAGCACGGAGACGGCCCCTGTGTTCCTGTGCCAGCCGGGCGCAGTCTGTGTGTTGCCCTGGTGCTCTGACTTTACACAGCGGGCGAGACCCCGGCCATGCCCCAGAGAGACCCTCAGCTCAGTAGGCAGAGAGGGAGCATCACCAGCCCCATGCTGCAGAGAGAACTGGAGCACGGGGACTGACAGAGCCAGACGTGAGCTGCTGTGTCCCACTGCTGGCTGGCCTGGGACAACCTCGCGGCGTGAAAATCACGGCCACCCTCTGGCTGATGGAATCCCGCCCTGGCAAACCACTGGCCAGGCCCCGCCCCCGGTACCCTGGCGCTGTCCCTCTATGCTCATGTGGCCAGGGGTCGCCTATGTAACGATGCTGGTTCTGGCGGGACCCAACTGAGAGTGCCAGTTCAGGACAAATTGCTTCAAGCAGGGCAGTTACAGCCCAAGGCTGGGGTTTTTCCACCTCTAAGGCAAACCCAACCAGCCAGACAGAGGAGACTTTGGTTTTACCCCACTGGCTAACCACATGTCATCCCAAGCAATCCCCTTAGACACTCCAGTTTCCCAGTCTCACCACCAGTGCCACTCGTTATGGGGACAACTGGTCATGAAACCCAATGCCCCAGTAAAAGAAAAAAGTTCCTCCCGATCCCAATGGACCAAGCCCCCAGATCCAGGTCAATATACAGATCAGATCTTACCCACAAATCACGCTGTTGCCAATCCTTTAGAATCTAAAATCTAAAGGTTTATTCATAAAGGAAAAAGGTCTAGGTGAGAGCTAGAATTGGTTAAAAGGAATCAATTACATACAGTAATGGCAAAGTTCATTGTTCAGGCTTGCAGCAGATGGAATAAGCTGCAGGTTAAAATCAAGTCTCTGGAATACATCCCCAGCTGGGATGGGTCCTTCAGTCCTTTGTTCAAAGCTTCCATTTGTAGCAAAGTTGCTCCAGAGGTAAGAAGCAGCAAAGAAGACAAAATGGAGATGAGGCAGCTGCCTTTTATAGTTTCTTCCAGGTGTAAAGACACCACTTTGTCCTTACTGTGGAAAATCACAGCAAAATGGAGTCTGGAGTCACATGGGCAAGTCCTTGCATACCTTATTGAATCATAAGGTGTGTCTGCCTCCTCTCAATGGGCCAATTGTATAGTCGATGGTTCTTAATGGGCCATCAGCAGGCCTGGCAGAGCTGATAGCTTGTCTGGGGTCCCAGAAGCCCAGCCCCAGTTTGAAATACAGACAGTATAAAGCCAATATTCATAACTTCAACTACAAAACTGATACATGCATATAAATGGCATAATCATAACAGCCAAGCATAGCCTGGTCTTAGACACCTCATTTGACCCCCTTTAGATAAGATTTGGTGCCACTACAGGACCTTGGTTGCAAAATGATCTACACGGTCCCAGTTATTGTCAATAACGTCACAGCCTAGTATTAGAGGCGAGCGGGTGCTTGTCACTAGCTGGCAAACTCGAGTGCTCCATGCTGGCTCCATGCGCGTGGCCACGATCTCCCCCGCCCACGCCTGGCCTGGATTCTGTCCCTTCCTGCCTGTGGCTCGCGAAATCCCTGCCTTGCAATACTAACCAGCAGCAGCAGCCGTGTGGGGCCAGGAGCTGGGCCGGGATGGCAGCTCGGACAGCAATCTGTAGCTTGCCGTTTTAAATAGCCTGGGGCTGACTGCACTGGGAGATGCCAAGTGGGTGAGTCACTTCTTCCCACACCGCCTGCCAGCCGGGCTCCGTGCCCAGCGCGGCGGGGAGGGGTCGATCTACAGCCCCTGCGATGGACCGTGTGGTGGTGGGGAGCTGGGAACCTCCCAGGTGTGAATAGTTAGCTGCTATCAGCGCCTGTCTGTGCGCGGGGGGTGCAGAGACGCCAGGCCGGCGAGAGAACAGGATGCTTTTTATTGAGTTGATCTAACTCTGATCCCAGCGCGGGCCAATCTCCGGCCGGCCTAGTGCGCAGGGTAAATACAAACCCAGGCTGATATTGGGCTCGCGGCATCTCCCAGCCGGTGAAGGGTGGCGCCAGCGCTGCGTGGCACCGATCTGCTAGTCTCCCTGGCGGAGTGACATGTCTGAGCAGAGCATGCGCAGGTGGCAAGGAGAGCCCGGCAGGCTCCTGAGCTTGGAGGGGGGCTCATCATCAGAGTGAAAGATGGGGGGCCAATGGGGCACCTGCACCCTGGAGAGTCAGAGGAGACAATGAGCCATGGCACTACAGGGACCAAATGCTGGGAAAATGAGCTAGACAATAACAACCAGCGTGCCTCATCCTTCTGCTCTCATACATGAGTGCACCCCACCCCCACCCATGGACACGCTGCCCCTAACCCCCAATTCATGGGGACTGGTGATTGTCATGCCTGAAAGATCCAAGACTAGAGGTGCCATTGGTCAGGACTGAGCGGCAGCAGCAGCGCTGTGCTTTGGGATCCCAGGACTGGCCTAGCAGGGGGTTGTGAGTGGCACGGAGGGGCAGCAGCGCTGTGCATTGGGAGCCCAGGACTGGACTAGCAGGGGGCTGTGGGTGGCACGGAGGGGCAGCAGCGTTGTGCATTGGGAGCCCAGGACTGGACTAGCAGGGGGCTGTGGGTGGCACGGAGGGGCAGCAGCGCTGTGCTTTGGGATCCCCGGATTGGACTAGGAGTGGGGCTGTGGGTGACACGGAGGGGCAGCAGCGCTGTGCTTTGTGATCCCCGGATTGGACTAGGAGTGGGGCTGTGGGTGACACGGAGGGGCAGCTGCGCTGTGCTTTGGGATCCCAGGACTGGACTAGCAGGGGGCTGTGGGTGGCACGGAGGGGCAGCAGCGCTGTGCATTGGGAGCCCAGGACTGGACTAGCAGGGGGCTGTGGGTGGCACGGAGGGGCAGCAGCGCTGTGCTTTGGGATCCCAGGACTGGACTAGCAGGGGGCTGTGGGTGGCACGGAGGGGCAGCAGCGCTGTGCTTTGGGATCCCCGGATTGGACTAGGAGTGGGGCTGTGGGTGACACGGAGGGGCAGCTGCGCTGTGCTTTGGGATCCCCTCACCAGACTAGCAGGGGGCTGTGGGTGAACCCAGGGCTGCGGTGGCCATAGGGCAGTGGGCCAGGATTGAGGATATTCTTTGTTTGTGCTGTGGGAGCAGGTAGAGACAAAGTGCATTAGCGAGCTGTATGGAGGCCTAGGCTGGAATAGCAGAGGGGCTGTGGGTCAGGTTTGAGGGGCATTGGCAGAGCTGGGGCACCGGTCCCCAAGACTGGCAAAGCAGGTCTGCCAAGTTCTCCATGTTGCCTGTGGCCGTCCTCGTTCTGCACACCGAAAGAGAGCCTGCAAAACACAAAGGCCAGGCTTCAGAATAGCTCATCACTCAGCCACTCCCTTGTTCTTAATGGGAGGGTAGGGGATTCTCCATTGTACTCCCTGGCAGCTGCTAAGGGATGAGCTCATTTGCAAAGCTGGCTGTCCAGGTAGTCACATCTCTGCACCAGATGTGGGCTGGGCACAGAACATGCTAATACCCCAGCTGTGTTCATTGTTAGATCCTTTAATGCTCCGCCATGTACGGCTAAGATTAGGTTAAATAAGGTATATCACCTAGTGCCGGAATACTGTGATACAGTTGAGCGTTCCATCACATCTCCCCCTTTAAGTTCTATATTCCTACTAGTTCCAGTGTTTACACTGTCACGTGATCTTTGATGTTCAGTACGGATCAGTCTGTTCAGCATCTCTGAATTGTTCCAGTTTTCTAATTACATCTGGCTGTCCATTAGTTGTAATGACTAGCTATGTTGGAATCCTTGAGTCCTCGTCTTCTTGTCCTGCATCTGCCAGCTGCAGAGTTTGCTCTGTTGATTGTTCTCTCTGATGAACAAAATGTAGATGTTGACGGCTTCTGTTGAACTCTCTGCAGTCAGCTCGATCCCATATGATCTGGGCGTGGAATTCTTTTTCTTTACAACACTTGGACTTGTCCATTCTTTTCCTCCATCCAATTTGACATGAACACAGGACATTCTAGACCTGGCAGTTCTCTAGCTGAGTGATCATAGAATATCAGGGTTGGAAGGGACCTTAGGAGGTCATCTAGTCCAACCCCCTGCTCAAAGCAGGACCAATCCCCAATTGTTGCCCCAGATCCCTAAATGGCCCCCTCAAGGATTGAACTCACAACCCTGGGTTTAGCAGGCCAATGCTCAAACCACTGAGCTATCCCTCCCCCATCAACAGTGATGTCTGTTGGAAGAGTGTTCATAAGCTCTTCTAGTCTTTTTTATCTGATTTGGCTACTCGCTTCATGTTCTGAGTTGTCTTCCGATCAGGAGTCGTGCTGGACTATATCCAGTAGCCGTTCTTGGTGTTGATCTGCAGCTCAGAGGAGCAAGGAATGGATCTCACTGCTGTCTGTACAGCTCATCACAGGATCAACATCATATTTCATTTGGAATGACTTTGTGACGGTGTACCCCATAAGACTTTATGGGGAGATGCTTATAAATGTATATGTGTAACTGGAATATGTTTTATGCTACAAGTGCCATGTAACATATCTCTGTGAAAGTTATGACCTACTGAATCTATTCCTCCTGTTTGTATGCATGTATCATTGTTGTAGTTGAAGTTATGAATATTGGTTTTATATTTGCTGGTTTTATACATAGTCTTTGTAAGAGCCTGGGATCAGGTCTGGAGAAAAGAATGTGCAAGTTAAGTGCAAGCACTTAACAGACAAAAGAAGGTGCAGACCCCAATCCACATCTGGGCCTGGTCAGGAATGCAACTGGTTGGACTGGTTAGGGTGCATGGACAGGTGACTTGCCCACGTGTGAGCGATTGCTGGACCCAGGCTAGTTCTACCGCCTGTGAAAAGGAAAAGATTTAAATCTGGTGAGGCTTTTATATCCGTGTTAAGTTTGATTAGACATAGACGTGCGTGTTTTATTTTATTTTACTTAGTAATTCACTTTGTTCTGTCTGTCACTACTTGGAATCACTTAAATCCTATTTTCTGTACTTATTAAAATCACTTTTTACTTGTCAAGTTACCTGGAGTGCAAGTTGTTACCCAGGGAGGCAAACATCTGTGCATATCTTTCTATCTTTGACATAGACGGTGAACTATTTATAAGTTTACTCTGTATAAGCTTTATACAGGGTAAAACGGATTTATTAAGGGTTTGAACCTCCTTGGGAGTTGGGCACCTGGGTGTCAAAGGCAAGAGCGCTTCCAGGGGCCTTACAGTTGTTAGGGGACTTGGTTCGGACCTGGGTCTGTGTTTGCAGCAGATCAGCGGAATCTGGCTCAAAGCAGACAGGATTCGGGAGTCCCAAGCCGGGAAGCAGGGGCAGAAGTAGCCTTGGCACACCAGGTGGCAGCACCAAGCTGGTTTCTGTGATCGCAACCTGTCACAGACTTAAATTCTGCTGCCGTGAATTGTGGCCCGTTGTCCATCATTAGGTATTCTGGAATTCCAAAGTGAGCAAAAGCACACTTCAGGTTCTCGATGACATTGCGACACATTATATTTTTCAAGTACTTTATTCCTATATACCTGGAAAAATAATCCAGAACGACCAGGTAATGATGTCCTCTGAATGTGCATAAATCTGCAGCTGCTCTCTTCTCGGGTCTGTCTGCTGGGGTGTTTGTACTCTCTATGGCTCACCAGTGTCTCTTTAGGTTGATTTGCACTGGATCGCCTTTCAAAAGTCCAATATAATTAAATATTCCATTGAGTTCATTCACCTTTCTCACTAGGCCCATCATGGCTGCCCCGCTGCGGCTGGGAAGGCTGTTGTCTGTGTCCTTGGCTCACATACACTCTGAACACAAAGCTCTTGTCTTTGTATGTTGTTCTGTGGTGAGCTGGCCCATGCAGCTCAGAATCCCTCCAGGGCTAGTCAGAGCTGCCCCTGCTGAGATGAGTGTGCTGTCAGCTCTGAGTCAGTTTTAAAGTCCATCGTCTCGCCATGAATAGTCCGTTTCGCTCTCCAGACACGTTCTGTGTCATCACAAGTGATAGATCCCAGAACAACGGCTCCTCTTGATTGTCTGTAATATGAGTCAACTCCCTGACTGCTTTGGTGCAGCAAACAGCCACAAATGTCCATATTTCATGCACATATTACACCATGCGCCTCTGGCTGGACATGAATCATCTCTTGGGACACGACTTTTTCCACACCTTGGGCACTAGGCTGGAATTTGCCCCTCTTAGCCTGGGAGTTCTCTCTCTGGCCTCAGGGGTTTATGATAACACTCAAGTGTCTGTTGGCAGCTTCTAAGCTAGTTTCAGGTTTTTCAAGTTCCTCCCGCCATTTGGCCTGTTGTTTGACTAATTCTGACTGCTTCACTCTCGGTATAGCTGTGGCTGGGGTTAAATCTCTCCAGCTGTAGTGTTGTGAAAAGCTTTTATCTGTTAACCCAATAACCAGCCTGACTCTGATGTTTTCATTCCCCAAATCACAGTTTTCAGCCAGCAGTGTATGCAGACCTCTTATAAAACAGTCAACGTTTTCCTCTAGTTTTTTAATTCTCTGGTGAAAACATGATCTTTCATAAACCACATTTCTCTAAGGTATAAAATATGCATCAAACATAGAACCCTTTCATAGTTATCTTTATGACTGTCTTCAGTTAAGTCAAAGGCTTTAAAGGTATCCTTTGCCTGTTTCCCTATAACATAAATTAGAGAAGATACATGAATATCTCCAGTTTCTTTGTGGAGTTGGTTTGCAATCCAAAATCTTGCAAAATATTGTTTCCAGTCTGTCCATTGGGAAGGTTTGTCAAAGCTGAAGTTAAGAACATAAGAATGCAAGAATGGCCATATCTATCCACTGTGACCCAAAGATCTTTTTCTTGAGTGGTAATAGCTAATTTAGATCCCATCATTTTGTATGTATAATTGGGATTATGTTTTCCAATATGCATCACTTTGCATTTATCAACATTGAATTTCATTTGCTATTTTGTTGCCAATTACCCAGTTTTGTGCGATTCCTTTGTAACTCTTCACAGACTGCTTTGGACATAACTATCTTGAATAATTTTGTATCATTTACTAATTTTGCCACCTCAGTGTTTACCCCTTTCCCCAGTACAGACCCCTATGGGACACCGCTATTTACCTCTCTCCATTTTGAAAACTGACTATTTTGTTTCCTGTTTTTCAATTAATTGCTGATGCATGAGAGGACCTTCCCTCTTATCCCATGATAGTTTACTTTGCCTAAGAGCCTTTGGTGAGGGACCTTGTCAAAGACTTTCTGAAGGGCCAAATACACTCTATCCACTAGATCCCCCTTGTCCACATGTTTGCTGACCCCCCTCAAAGAATTCTAGTAGATTGGTGAGACATGATTTCCTTTACAAAAACCATGTTGACTCTTCCTCAACAAATTATGTTCATCTATGTCTCTGAAAATTCTGTTCTTTACTGTACTTGCAACCAGTTTGCCTGGTACTGAAGCCTGTAATTGCCAGGGTCACCTCTGGAGCCCTTTTAAAAAATTGGCGTCACATTAACTATCCTCCAGTCATTTGGTACAAAAGCTGATTGAAATGGCAGGTTACAGACTACAGATATCAGGGGGCAGCCGTGTTAGTCTGTATCCACAAAAACAAGGAGTCCGGTGGCACCTTAAAGACTAACTGATTTATTTGGGCATAAACTTTCATGAGTAAAGCTACACACCACTCCACAGAAACACTAGCCCAGGAACCAAACCCTGTAACAAACCCCATTGCCTACTCTGTCCACATATCTACTCTAGCGACACCATCAGAGGACCCACCCACATCAGCCACACCATCAGGGGCTCATTCACCTGCACATCTACTAATGTGATATATGCCATCATGTGCCAGCAATGCCCCTCGGCCACGTACTGCCAAACCCAGTCTCTATGTAAAAGAATAAATGGATACAAATCGGACATCAGGAATGGGAACATACAAAAGCCAGTAGGAGAACACTTCAATCTCCCTGGACAGTCTATAACAGATTTAAAAGTAGCCATACTTGAACAAAAAAACTTCAGAAACAGACTTCAAAGAGAAACTGCAGAACTAAAATTCATTTGCAAATTTAACACCATTAATTTGGGCGTGAATAGGGACTGGGAGTGGCTGGCTCACTACAGAAGCAACTTTTCCTCTCCTGGAATTGACACCTCCCCATCAGTTATTGGGAGTGAACTACATCCACCCTGATTGTATTGGCCCTGTCACACTGGTTCTCCACTTGTGAGATAACTCCCTTCTCTTCATGTATCAGTATAACAATGCCAGCATCTGGAGAAGTGGGTTCCACTCCATGCATCTGGAGAAGTGGGTTCCACTCCATGCATCTGGAGAAGTGGGTTTTTGTGGGTTTTTTACCCACAAAAGCTTATGCCCAAATAAATCTGTTAGTCTTTAAGGTGCCACCTGACTCGTTGTTTTTGAGACTACAGATAGTAGTTCTGCAATTTCACATTTGAGTTCCTACAGAACTCTCAGGTAAATACCATCTGGGCCTGGTGACTTGTTACTGTTTAATTTATCAGTTTGCTCCAAAACCTCCGCTAATGACACCTCAGTGTGAGACAGTTCCTCAGAGTTGTCACCTAAAAGTAATGGCTCAGGTGTGGGAATCTTCCTCACGTCGTCAGCCATGAAGAGTGATGCAAAGAATTCATTTAGTTTCTCCACAATGGCCTTATCGTCCTTGACTGCTCCTTTAGCATCTCGATCATCCAGTGACCCCAATGGTTGTTCGGCAGGCTTCCTGCTTCTGATGTACTTTAAAAAAATTCTGTTACTTTTTGAGTCTTTGCCTAGTTGCTCTTAAAATTATTTTTCGGCCTTCATAGAATCATAGAATCATAGAATCTCAGGGTTGGAAGGGACCTCAGGAGGTCATCTAGTCCAACCCCCTGCTCAAAGCAGGACCAACCCCAACTAGATCATCCCAGCCAGGGCTTTGTCAAGCCTGACCTTAAAAACCTCTAAGGAAGGAGATTCCACCACCTCCCTAGGTAACCCATTCCAGTGCTTCACCACCCTACTAGTGAAAAAGTTTTTCCTAATGTCCAACCTAAACCTCCCCCTCTGCAACTTGAGACCATTACTCCTTGTTCTGTCATCTTCTACCACTGAGAACAGTCTAGATCCAGCCTCTTTGGAACCCCCTTTTAGGTAGTTGAAAGCAGCTATCAAATCCCCCCTCACTCTTCTCTTCTGCAGGCTAAACAATCCCAGTTCCCTCAGCCTCTCCTCATAAGTCATGTGCTCCAGCCCCCTAATCATTTTTGTTGCCCTCCGTTGGACTCTTTCCAATTTATCCACATCCTTCTTGTAGTGTGGGGCCCAAAACTGGACACAGTACTCCAAATGAGGCCTCACCAGTGCCGAATAGAGGGGAATAATCACGTCCCTCGATCTGCTGGAAATGCCCCTACTTATACAGCCCAAAATGCCGTTAGCCTTCTTGGCAACAAGGGCACACTGTTGACTCATATTCAGCTTTTCGTCCATTGTAACCCCTAGGTCCTTTTCTGCAGAACTGCTGCCCAGCCATTCGGTCCCTAGTCTGTAGCAGTGCATGGGATTCTTCCGTCCTAAGTGCAGGACTCTGCACTTGTCCTTGTTGAACCTCATCAGATTTCTTTTGGCCCAATCCTCTAATTTGTCTAGGTCCCTCTGTATCCTGTCCCTACCCTCCAGCGTATCAACCACTCCTCCCAGTTTAGTGTCATCTGCAAACTTGCTAAGGGTGCAGTCCACACCATCCTCCAGGTCGTTGATGAAGATATTGAACAAAACCGGCCCCAGCACCGACCCTTGGGGCACTCCACTTGATACCGGCTGCCAACTAGACATGGAGCCATTGATCACTACCCGTTGAGCACGACCATCCAGCCAGTTTTCTATCCACCTTACCGTCCATTCATCGAGCCCATACTTCTTTAACTTGCTGGCAAGAACACTGTGGGAGACTGTATCAAAAGCTTTGCTAAAGTCAAGAAATAGCACATCCACTGCTTTCCCCTCATCCACAGAGCCTGTTATCTCATCATAGAAGGCAATTAGGTTAGTCAGGCATGACTTGCCCTTGGTGAATCCATGCTGACTGTTCCTGATCACTTTCCCCTCCTTTAAGTGTTTCAGAATTGATTCCTTGAGGACCTGTTCCATGATTTTTCCAGGGACTGAGGTGAGACTGACTGGCCTGTAGTTCCCCGGATCTTCCTTCTTCTCTTTTTTAAAGATGGGCACTACATTAGCTTTTTTCCAGTCATCCGGGAGCTCCCCCGATTGCCATGATTTGTCAAAGATAATGGCCAATGGCTCTGCAATCACATCGGCCAACTCCTTTAGCACCCTCAGATGCAGTGCATCCGGCCCCATGGGCTTGTGTTCATCCAGCTTTTCTAAATAGTCCCGAACTACTTCTTTCTCCACAGAGGGCTGGTCACCTCCTCCCCATACCATGCTGCAGAGTGCAGCCGCCTGGGAGCTGACCTTGTCTGTGAAGACAGAGGCAAAAAAAGCATTGAGTACACTAGCTTTCTCCACATCCTCTGTCACTAGGTTCCCTCCCTCATTCAGTAAGGGGCCCACACTTTCCTTGACTTTCTTCTTGTTGCTCACATACCTGAAGAAACCCTTCTTGTTACTCCTAACATCTCCGGCTAGCTGCAACTCCAAGTGTGATTTGGCCTTCCTAATTTCACTCCTGCATGCCTGAACAATATTTTTATACTCCTTCCTGGACATTTGTCCAATCTTACACTTCTTGTAAGCTGCTTTTTTGTGTTTAAGACGAGCAAGGATTTCACTGTTAAGCCAAGCTGGTCGCCTGCCATATTTACTTTTCTTTCTACACATCGGGATGGTTTGTTCCTGCAACCTCAATAAGGTTTCTTTAAAATACAGCCAGCTTTCCTCGACTCCTTTCCCCCTCATGTTATTCTCCCAGGGGACCTTGCCCATCAGTTCCCTGAGGGAGTCAAAGTCTGCTTTTCTGAAGTCCAGGCTCTGTATTCTATTGCTCTCCTTTCTTCCTTGTGTCAGGATCCTGAACTCGACCATCTCATGGTCACTGCCTCCCAGGTTCCCATCCACTATTGTTTCCTCTACTATTTCTTCCCTGTTTGTGAGCAGCAGGTCAAGAAGAGCTTTTCCCCTAGTTGGTTCCTCCAGCACTTGCACCAGGAAATTGTCCCCTACACTTTCCAAAAACTTCCTGGATTGTCTGTGGACCGCTGTATTGCTCTCCCAGCAGATGTCGGGGTGATTAAAGTCACCCATGAGAACCAGGGCCTGTGATCTAGTAACTTCTGTTAGTTGCTGGAAGAAAGCCTCGTCCACCTCATCCCCCTGGTCTGGTGGTCTGTAGCAGACTCCCACCACGACATTACCCTTGTTGCTCACACTTCTACATTTAATCCAGAGACTCTCAGGTTTTTCTGCAGTTTCATACTGGAGCTCTGAGCAGTCATACTGCTCTCTACATACAACGCAACTCCCCCACCTTTTCTGCCCTGCCTATCCTTCCTGAACAGTTTATATCCATCCATGACAGTACTCCAATCATGTGAGTTATCCCACCAAGTCTCTGTTATTCCAATTACATCAGAATTCCTTGACTGTGCCAGGACTTCCAGTTCTCCCTGCTTGTTCCCCAGGCTTCTTGCATTTGTGTATAGGCATTTAAGATAACTCACCGATTGTCCTGCTGTCCCAGTATGGGGCAGGAGCCCTCCCCTCTTGCACTCACCTACTTGTGCTTCCTCCCGGTATCCCACTTCCCCACTTACCTCGGGGCTTTGGTCTCCTTCCCCCGGTGAACCTAGTTTAAAGCCCTCCTCACTAGGTTGGCCAGCCTGCTTCCAAAGATGCTCTTCCCTCTCTTTGTCAGGTGGAGCCCGTCTCTGCCTAGCACTCCTTCTTCTTGGAACACCATCCCATGGTCAAAGAATCCAAAAACTTCCTAGTTATACTTTTACACTTAACTTGCCAGAGTTTCTGTTTTTTTTTATTTTCCTCAATAGGATTTAAATTCCACTTTTTAAAGGATGCCTTTTTGCCTCTCACTGCTTCTTTTACTTTGTTTAGCTGTGGTGGCACTTTTTTGGTTCTCTTACTATGTTTTTTAATTTGGAGTATACATTTAAGTTGCGCCTCTATTATGATGTCTTTAAAGAGTTTCCATGCAGCTTGCAGGGATTTCACTTTTGGGACTGTACCATTTAATTTCTGTGTACGTTCTCTGGGGCACTGAAGCGTGGCGTGTCGATGAGATCCTGCAGCCTTTGTTGCAGTTCCTACTTTTCCTGTTCTTAGATTACTGCTGACACCATGTCATGTACTTCTGCATTAGATATGGGCTGGGCACAGAGCCTGCTTATACCCCAGCTGTGTTCATCACCACAGGGGCTGACTTCCGGCCCCACCCGTGGGTGCTGTCACCCGGCGTCCGGGGCGGGGCCCCGCCCTACGCCGGGCCCCGCCCCCGATGCCGGGCGACGTTGCGGGGCCCCGCCCCTGACGCCAGGCGACGTTGCGGGGCCCCGCCCCCGATGCCAACGCAACGTTGCCCAGCGTCGGGGGCGGGGCCCCGCAACATCTCCCGGTGCCCGGTAAGTTTGCCGCGGGTCCGGGGCGGGCGGGGAGTTGCCGGTGGGTGCTCCAGCACCGGAGCACCCACGGAGTCGGCGCCCCTGTTCATCACTAGATCCTTTCATGCTCTGCCATGGTTGAGGTTTGATGAAATAAGGAATGTTATGCATAGCGCCCCTTAGTGGCCGAGTAGTATAACAGTTTAGCGCGCGATCACACAGGGCCCCTGCACAAGGCTGTGCCCCGAGTTAAGCAGGCTGCAGAGTCGTGCCCCTGCAGGCCCCACCCGCGCTGTCGGAGGAGGGCAGGTGCAATCGTTTCTGTTTCATGTATATCAGCAGGCAGCCACGTGCTCCTGGCAAGTTGCCATTGCTCCTCTCGGTCGGTTGGCAAAGGCTGGGCTGCCGCTGCAGGGAGAGGAGGGAGCCTAGCGCAGCATATGAGCCGTGACTTCTGGATTTCCCCAGCTGGGGGTCCATGGTAATGAACTGCTGAGCAGTGAGAGGAGCCAGCCCCCGGACCCTGGGTATCTGCCAGCCGTGCTGGCTGTGAACTGGGGAGCTTTGCCCCCTCACCTCCAGCAGGGGCTGAGCCGGCTGGCCCGCGCTCATGAGAAGATAACGTGTGTTCCCACATCATGTTCTCCAACGTGTGTCCTGCCAGAGCTGGCTGGGAATGTTCTGACAAACGTTTCTTGCTGTGGGAAAATGGTGCTTTCTGGAGAAGGTTTCTCAGCTCCTGGGTGGAGAGCGAGATGCCCTGGCCAGGGCACTGGGGTGGGGTGGATGAGACCGAGGCTTGAGTGCCTATGAACTAGGCACAGCAGGCCTTGAACCTGGCTCTCCCGTGGCCCACGTGAGCCCCAACCCACTGGTCAGCTAGTGTGGGGCTGCTCTCCCCATGGAAAGGTCTCGGGTTCGTCCTGATGCAGCTTGGAAATCTTGAAAACGTTCAAGGGTCGGGAAAGCCGTTTCCTGCCCAACGCTGCGGCTGCTTCCACCTGTGAGCCGACATGCAGCGACTAACTGGCGGGAAAGCTGGGAAGCCAAGGCAGCTGGGAGCTTTCACAGGGTGAGATGAGCCCCTGTCTCCTCCACAGGTTCGACCTTGTCCTGCCCCACCCGAGAAAGCCACCCGCTGCCGTGGTGTCACTTGGATTTTCCCTCTGGTTAGTTAACTTGTGTTAGGAACACGCCTTTGTTCCTAGTGGAGACAAGGCCCCGGACAGGAGGGACCCAACCCTGCTCCCTGCTCTCTGGGAGAGTCGAGATCCGGATCTGAAGTGGGCAGTTTGGGCCCATTGCTAGTGTCCCCTCCGCACAAGCGGTACCGTTCTGTGCTAGGTGACAGCCTCAAGGAGCTCACCAAGGTGGAGCTCACCAAGTGCAAGGTGGAGACAGACTGACCAGCGGGGAGAGGGGAACAAGGGGACACAACAGCCGTGGTGTCAGCACACCCACAGCCGTCCCGTGTCTGCAGGCGTCCCGGCGCTCAGCAGCGCCAGGGAGCGATTTGAAGAGGACAAGGCAGTAGCTTTGTGGGAGCTCCACCCAAGCACGGGGTCACCTGGGAGAAAGCCTAAGGGCCTTGTTTGAAAATGGAACGCGCGGGCAGCAGAGCCCAGCATGACGGGCTACTGGAGGCGCGTGGCCGGCTCAGCAGCGGGTGAGAGGTAGGGTGGGGACTGGGCCTGGAAAGCGAAGCTCAGACGCGTCACGGACGTGCTGGGGAGGAGTCAGCCCAGGGCTGGGCTCCCTGCTGGTGACTCACCGGCCAGCAGCGTTCCCATCAGCCCCAGGGAGCCGCGGGAGCGGCAGGGCTGGGCGCCCTGCTGGTGACTCGCCGGCCAGCAGCGTTCCCATCAGCCCCAGGGAGCCGCGGGAGGGGGAGGGCTGGGCTCCCTGCTGGTGACTCGCCGGCCAGCAGCGTTCCCATCAGCCCCAGGGAGCCGCGGGAGGGGGAGGGCTGGGCTCCCTGCTGGTGACTTGCCGGCCAGCAGCGTTCCCATCAGCCCCAGGGAGCCGCGGGAGCGGCAGGGCTGGGCGCCCTGCTGGTGACTCGCCGGCCAGCAGCGTTCCCATCAGCCCCAGGGAGCCGCGGGAGGGGGAGGGCTGGGCTCCCTGCTGGTGACTCGCCGGCCAGCAGCGTTCCCATCAGCCCCAGGGAGCCGCGGGAGCGGCAGGGCTGGGCGCCCTGCTGGTGACTCGCCGGCCAGCAGCGTTCCCATCAGCCCCAGGGAGCCGCGGGAGCGGCAGGGCTGGGCGCCCTGCTGGTGACTCGCCGGCCAGCAGCGTTCCCATCAGCCCCAGGGAGCCGCGGGAGGGGGAGGGCTGGGCGCCCTGCTGGTGACTCGCCGGCCAGCAGTTTTCCCATCAGCCCCAGGGAGCTGCGGGAGCGGCAGGGCTGGGCGCCCTGCTGGTGACTCGCCGGCCAGCAGCGTTCCCATCAGCCCCAGGGAGCCGCGGGAGGGGGAGGGCTGGGCGCCCTGCTGGTGACTCGCCGGCCAGCAGCGTTCCCATCAGCCCCAGGGAGCCGCGGGAGCGGCAGGGCTGGGCGCCCTGCTGGTGACTCGCCGGCCAGCAGCGTTCCCATCAGCCCCAGGGAGCCGCGGGAGGGGGAGGGCTGGGCTCCCTGCTGGTGACTCACCGGCCAGCAGCGTTCCCATCAGCCCCAGGGAGCCGCGGGAGCGGCAGGGCTGGGCGCCCTGCTGGTGACTCGCCGGCCAGCAGCGTTCCCATCAGCCCCAGGGAGCCGCGGGAGGGGGAGGGCTGGGCTCCCTGCTGGTGACTCACCGGCCAGCAGCGTTCCCATCAGCCCCAGGGAGCCGCGGGAGCGGCAGGGCTGGGCGCCCTGCTGGTGACTCGCCGGCCAGCAGCGTTCCCATCAGCCCCAGGGAGCCGCGGGAGCGGCAGGGCTAGGCTCCCTGCTGGTGACTCACCGGCCAGCAGCGTTCCCATCAGCCCCAGGGAGCCGCGGGAGCGGCAGGGCTGGGCGCCCTGCTGGTGACTCGCCGGCCAGCAGCGTTCCCATCAGCCCCAGGGAGCCGCGGGAGCGGCAGGGCTGGGCGCCCTGCTGGTGACTCGCCGGCCAGCAGCGTTCCCATCAGCCCCAGGGAGCCGCGGGAGCGGCAGGGCTGGGCGCCCTGCTGGTGACTCGCCGGCCAGCAGCGTTCCCATCAGCCCCAGGGAGCCGCGGGAGGGGGAGGGCTGGGCTCCCTGCTGGTGACTCGCCGGCCAGCAGCGTTCCCATCAGCCCCAGGGAGCCGCGGGAGGGGGAGGGCTGGGCTCCCTGCTGGTGACTCGCCGGCCAGCAGCGTTCCCATCAGCCCCAGGGAGCCGTGGGAGGGGGAGGGCTGGGCGCCCTGCTGGTGACTCGCCGGCCAGCAGCGTTCCCATCAGCCCCAGGGAGCCGCGGGAGGGGGAGGGCTGGGCGCCCTGCTGGTGACTCGCCGGCCAGCAGCGTTCCCATCAGCCCCAGGGAGCCACGGGAGGGGGAGGGCTGGGCGCCCTGCTGGTGACTCACCGGCCAGCAGCGTTCCCATCAGCCCCAGGGAGCCGCGGGAGGGGGAGGGCTGGGCGCCCTGCTGGTGACTCACCGGCCAGCAGCGTTCCCATCAGCCCCAGGGAGCCGCGGGAGCGGCAGGGCTGGGCGCCCTGCTGGTGACTCGCCGGCCAGCAGCGTTCCCATCAGCCCCAGGGAGCCGCGGGAGCGGCAGGGCTGGGCGCCCTGCTGGTGACTCGCCGGCCAGCAGCGTTCCCATCAGCCCCAGGGAGCCGCGGGAGCGGCAGGGCTGGGCGCCCTGCTGGTGACTCGCCGGCCAGCAGCGTTCCCATCAGCCCCAGGGAGCCGCGGGAGGGGGAGGGCTGGGCGCCCTGGGTGCAGGCGCTCAGCTCCAGGCCAGCTCAGGCTGGCTAAGGGAAAGCTGCTGCCCCTCTCTGCACCTTCCACCTCGGGAGGGTCTGCGGCCCACCCGGTCAGTCCCAGCTGCCGGGACGGGTGGTTGGCTGCAGATGGACCCTACAGCACCACTCACTATCTCAACTGCCTGACACCCTGAGAGACATCCAGCAGCATCCTGCTTCTTCCAGCTCCTCGCCTGCCTTTGCAGCCAGAAGCCCTGGCTGGGCTCCAGCTGGGGATAGAGGGGCAGCCGCGTCCTGCCCTGCCAGCCTCCCATCTCATGGCTGGGGATGGGGAGGCTGCAGCCGGCTCCTTACAGGAGCTGAGGGGCTCCAGAGCCATCTGGGCCAGCCTGGGAAGGCTGGGGAGGTTAACAGGAGAGAGGAATGCTTTGCTTTGCTGAGACTAGGAGGGTGTTTCCTGGGGTCAGAACAGCCCCTTGTTTTCTCTCCGCCTTATCTGCTCTTTCCTGTCTCAGCAGGATTTTCCAGGGCTGGCCCGGGGCAGGGCAGTGAGGTGAATGAACACACACAGACAGCCCGACACAAACAGTGCCAGTGTTTGCAGGGGCAGGGCAGACATCTGGGCCTCATTGTTCAGCTAGAAGCTGCATGCCCCGCCGCTCGCCTGCCAGGTGTGTAAACCAGGGCTCTGCCAGGCGGGCGCCTGGCCAGTCACAGGTGTGTGCAGATCAGAGTCACGCTTACACGTGCAGTCGTGTGCGTGCCACGCGTGCACAGAGGTGTGCATGCCATTTGAGGCTGTTCGATTGATTTTGCTGGAACATAAGCACACTCGCTTGGCATCCACAATAGAGAGGCGAATGCTTATCTGATTCTTCTGTTTGAAGGCTGTATCCATTCTTCTGAGGATCTTAGTGCTCAGTACAAATCTGTCCTGGCCCTGGCTGCGTCAGGTGCTACCGAAGGGCCAGGAACCCCATAACATCCAGGTTACTCCCAGGTTAGTTTTGCTCCTGACTTTCCACCAACTTCAGTTTTTGCACTTGCTGGCAATTAAAACAAAACCACAGAATAAACAAACACACACACTCTGCCGACCTGTGGAGCGAAGGTTGTGGGTGCCAAGGTGGCCTGGGCCGCTCAGCTCTGCACAGCCCTTCCAAAACTGGCACTTAACTGCTAGAACTCAAAAGCTGGGCACCCAGAAATGCTGGGTTCAGACCCTGTGGCAGGAGCCCCTCACCATCAGTTGCTGTCTGCAGATGCTGAGATGCAGAAACAACCCCGGATGCCTGAGCCTCACCTTTATTGTGGTTCCTTTCTTAGGAACTGATCGGCCCGGGGCCAGTTTAGCCTGTGCTAGCCCATGTGGCTCCTTGTCCCCATCTAGTGGCTGCAACATGCACAGACATCTACGAGTCTGCTGCCGACTTCACAGCTGCTCCTTTAGCTCCAGCAGCGGCGGTTTGGGACTTGAGATCAGAGGTCTGGTGTCCAGTCCCCACAGGCGACCTGACCAGTGTCATACACAGTGTCATACACTCACGTCCCAGAGCGCCTCCTTATGGCAAGACCTCATACTGACGCCCTCAGCCTCACCCTCCTGCTGCGGGGGGACTTGGCTCTCCTGCCCGGTGACACTGACCGGCCCAGCCCTTCTGGGGTAACGGCCCAGCGCCAAGGACGAAAACGCTTCCCCCCTTCCCAAGTTCAATCCCCTCTCCTGGGCTCTGCTGTGTTCCTCCTTCCTCGGTCACAGGGGGGCTGGCTCCTCTCAAGCCGCTTATCCTCAGGCCATCTTCCCTGAAGGCTCTCTTCTCCTAGGTTTGCTTTAGGGGTCTCCTTCTCCCCAGCTGCCCTCTCCCTTCAGGGACAGCCCCAAAGGACAAGCTCCTTCTTGCAGGCCCCTCTCATTCCTTCCCAGAGAGAGGAACCATCCAAGTAGGCCTTCCTCCCATTGCCCCACAGTCCTCCCTCCTCTGCCACAAATGTCTGTGGTTGGGCTGAAGTGGACGGTGGAAACTGATTCCTGACATTGACCGACCAGTCCTGAATCCTTCCAAGGACGTGTGATGCTCTGATTAAGCTTGGTGTGTCCCTGGCCCCAGTGGTTAGGCCCGGCAGCGGATAAAAGCCCACTACATCTACCAGCTAACAGAGTTCCTCCTTTAGCACAAGCAGTAGACACCTGTGCTTTAGCACTCAGGGTCTATCCCAGGCTGGGGTTCGTTAATCTGTCTATTGTAAGTAGACCTATTGAGACACCTAAATAAATGGGATGTAGGGAGATGGGCTAAGCTCACCCCACCAGACCATGGGACTGGTGTGTGAAAGGAGCCCCTGCGCCCCCACACACTCAGGACTGGGGTTCCCGTGAGTGGGCTGCCAGGGCAGGCCCAGGCAAAGAGCACTCCTGCTGCGGTCAGCGGCGTATCAGAGGAAGTGTCTGGGCGAGCGACAGGAATAGCCCGGCTTGTTTGTTCCGCTCAGCGCGCTCCCCAAGGCTGCTTTTTCCGGAGGGATTCAGAGGTTAGATGGTGCTTGGCCTGGCCTGCCGCCCACTGTATCATCAGCACTGACGAGAGCCCCCAGGCCACGTGGAGAAAAGGGGAACGAGCAGGGAAACAAACCCACCAGCGCGCTGGGCGGGGGGGGCCCTGGGGCTGATCAGCACCCAGCCACAGAGCCTGCGTGGCCTTGAGCCCCTCGTGCAGCAGTGAGGGTCTCGGCCGTCCTGGGGGGAGAGAACAGGATGGATCCGTGCTCCATGGAAACGCACCTAGCATGGGGCCTGGTCTGCCTCCCACTGCATGGCCGGGGAGCAGGGCAACTCGCGGGGGAAGGGACAGGGGCCTGGCTCTGCCCCGCTTGCTGTCGCTGCCGGGTGCAGGAGTCTCTGGCACCCTTTGCCGTGGGGTGTTTTTGCTGCCCTCCAGAGGGGGTGAGGCGGGGCTGTGGCCCTGCTCTAGTGGAGCCGGCTGAATGCAGAGGGGGAGCAGCCTCCCGCCAAGGAATGGTGCGTGGGGCTTCCTTCCCCCACAGGTTCCTGAGCCTGACTGGTGCCTCGAGGTTTATTCCCATGGGATGCCACCCCCCGCACAGGCCTGTAGCTCTGCAGCCCACTGAGACAGGGCAGGACAATCTCCCAGGACCCCCAGCTCCCCTTGGCCAGGAAACGGGGGGCAGATCTCCCTAGCGCCGGCTCCCTGAGATGGGCCTTGTGCAGATTGGGGGCCTCTCTGGGGCCCTGAGCAGAGCTGGGAATGGGCTCCGTACACACAGCTCTGCCAGTGCCCCCTGATCCTGACCCACAGCCCCCCTGTACCCCAGTGCCGAGCTCCCCACACACAGCTCCGCTGGTGCCCCTCAATCCTGACCCGCAGCCCCTGCTGTCCCTGCCCTGGGAGTCTCCTCTCAAAGCCGTGGGCATAGCTTGGCTGGGGAAATGGGAACGAAATTGAGCCAAACTCATTTCTGCTTCTGGGACCTCCCACAGGATTCGCACTCAGCTCTCCAGAGGCGGGCGCTGAGCCTGCCCAGCGCCCACACCCCTGTGCCCTCCCCTCGCACACACCTCACCCAGCACTCCCCCATTAACCCGTGCATTGCTGGAGCCCTGCCGAACCCCTCCCAGGGGCAAGGGCTAGCCGCGGCTCCTGGCACTGGGAGGAAAGCATTGACCCTGCTCCAATCAGGGCACCTGAGCCCAGGACTCAAAGGGGTTAAAGGTGCCCCCCCCCCCCCCCCCCGCATCTTAGTGACTCACTCCCTGCTCAGACAGAAACCTGATTACCTGCCCTGTGTGCCTGGGGCAAACAGCTGCCAACTCCAGCCGCCAGGGCATGCCCCGCACAGGCCTGTCAGCACAGAGCCCGGCGCCTCCTGCCCCGTGGCTGAGCCTAGCCAGGTCACTTGGGTCAGGAGTCATGGCTGCCCCCAAAGCCCAGGGGGGCGGGGCCTAGCGAACATCCATTCCTCAGCTTGCCTGCTGCTGGCTATTCACCCACTTGTCCTTTGCTCCGAGGGCCCACCACGAGCGAGGGGCTGGAAGCTGCGTAACACAGGGCAGCACATGTTCTGCTCAGCGTGGGGGGCCAGGGATGGGGCCAAGAGGCAGAGATGGGACGGGGGAGATGTTGATGGAGGGGTAGAAAAACACAGTAGGGAGTTGGGCTCCCCTCTGGGAGAGGGAAGGGGGCTTCAGGCTGGACGTCTCTGCTCTGGGTCCCCAGCTGGCCCAGCCCTGCCCCATGGCAGCCCATGGGGCATAGAGCGGGGAAACGGGGCTGAAGGAAATGCTTGGCAAGAACCTGGGCAAATATATTCATCGCCCAGTGTCTGGGATGGGGGTGACCCGGTGCACATAGAGGGGGAGCTGCGGTGGGGGCAGAAGGGGGGCAGTTGTGGGGGATGCTGGAATATGGGCAACAGGGAAGGGAGGAGAAGCTTCAATCAGCAGAATCAAGGGAGCATCGGGACTCAGCATGCTCGTGGCTTGTCTGCACATCCCCTGCATGGCCGAGCCTGCGGACAGACAGACTCAGGCTGCCTCAGCCACAGACAGGTGGATCCTCCCCATGAGTAACCAAGAGGAGCCCTGGCCCACAAAGCCTGCGGGCCTAGACCTCGACCCTGCACCATGCACTGGGCAGACATGGTGCCTGGCGTAGCCACTGCTTAATGCCCTGCGGGTGCACGGGCTTCCCCTGGACATGCCCCTGGAAGGCACATCTTGCAGCTCACTGGGCCGCTACAGCCAGCCACGGCCCGGCTCATGGTCTCTCATGGCCTGGTGGCCCTGCCGGGGGCTGCGGCATGCCCAAGCTGAGCATATGACCAGGGCCGGCCCTAGCTTTTTGGCCGCCCCAAGCAAAAAAAACAAACCCACAAGCGCCGCCCCCCCCCCAACACCGGCCAAAACACCCCCCCCCAACAACGCCGCCCCGCCAAAACGCCGGGGGCGGGGGGGGGGGGCAGCAGGGAGGGCAGCATGCGGGGAGCGCCGGTGGGGAGCGGAGCACGCCAGCCGCCCCGCTGCCCCGGCCAGGGCGCCGGCGGGGAGCGGAGCACGCCTGCCGCCCCGTTCCCCCGGCGGGGAGCGGAGCACACCAGCCGCCCCGCTGCCCCGGCCGGGGCGCCGGCGGGGAGCGGAGCACGCCTGCAGCCCCGTTCCCCCGGCGGGGAGCGGAGCACACCAGCCGCCCTGCTGCCCCGGCCGGGGCGCCGGCGGGGAGCGGAGCACGCCTGCAGCCCCATTCCCCCGGCGGGGAGCGGAGCACGCCTGCCGCCCCATTCCCCCGGCGGGGAGCGGAGCACACCTGCAGCCCCGCTGCCCCGGCCGGGAGTGGAGCACGCCTGCCGCCCCATTCCCCCGGCGGGGAGCGGAGCACGCCTGCCGCCCCGCTCCTCCGGCAGGGGCGCCAGAGGAAGATTATTTTTTTTGTAAATTTAAAAAAAAAAAAAAAACCACCTTGAGCGCCGCCCCCTCCAGGTGCCGCCCCAAGCACGTGCTTGCTAGGCTGGTGCCTGGAGCCGGCCCTGCATATGACATGGCCCCTTAGCTCTCTCAGCCAACCCATCCCCAAGGGCCTGCTCCCCGCTGCCCAGGCGAGCTGGGGGATAGCTTGGGATGGCTTCAAAGCGCCCTCATAGCCCCATCCCCTCCAGCTGCTTCCAGGGCTAGTCCATTGGGAGGAGGTTGGCGCATACCCTCAGCACTGGCTCCATCTGCTCTGCGGCTCCAGCCAGCCCACTCGCCGCTCCTCCGCACCCCTCACCTGGATGGAGCTTCCCTGGCAGAGAGCTGGAGCTGTGAAGTGCAGCGCCAGGCCCAGGGAGCGCAGCTCTGGCTGGTATTTCACGCCTCACTTGGCCAGGGGATCAGGAGAGGGTGGGCCGGGGTGAAACAAGCTCCCCCTGACCCAGTGAATTCAGTGGGGCTGCACAGGTGGAATAAGCCCCTGGCTCTGCGGCTCTGTGCAGGGCAGGGCGGGTGAGAGCGGCACATTATTTATGCCTGCCAAGCTCCCAGCTAGTTCAGTGGTTTTCTTAGTTGCATTCCTCCCGAAAGGCGAGCGAAGGCAGCTGTACAGCGCGCGTGTGAGCGAGCCAGCGCTTGCACCACGGGGGCGTGATTGTGATTCCACACTCCTGTGGGGGGGTTCTACACTCCCGCTGGTGGGGGCTATAAAGCCTGGAATGTGTGTGTGTGTGTGGGGGGGGAATGCACCCAGCCATTACAGCCCACGCCGGTCGCACTGGGAGCGCTCTGCAGATTTGGAGCCAGCTGTTCGCTTTCACTAGTTCCCCACGGGACTCATTTGAACATGTTGCTCGACCCCCCTTATCTGCCCTGCAAACAGAGCCGGCGCCAGCGATGGCTGATGCAGGAGTGGCTGCCGTCCCTTTCCTGCTGCAGCTGTCCCATGCAGCAGCCCAGGAACAGGCCTGAGGCCTCGTTGGGATGCAGCGACTCAGGACGGATTAAACACTGATCCACTGTCCAGTGCCGCGCCCCGGCGCTGAGGCCCCAAGCCCAGAGCTGGGCCGAGCAGGATGCAGAACCGGGCGGCGGGGACCCCAGCCCAGAGCTGGGCCGAGCAGGATGCAGAACCGGGCGGCGGGGTCCCCAGCCCAGAGCTGGGCCGAGCAGGATGCAGAACCGGGCGGCGGGGACCCCAGCCCAGAGCTGGGCCGAGCAGGATGCAGAACCGGGCGGCGGGGACCCCAGCCCAGAGCTGGGCCGAGCAGGATGCAGAACCGGGCGCCGAGGCCCCCAGCCCAGAGCTGGGCCGAGCAGGATGCAGAACCGGGCGGCGGGGACCCCAGCCCAGAGCTGGGCCGAGCAGGATGCAGAACCGTGCGGCGGGGACCCCAGCCCAGAGCTGGGCCGAGCAGGATGCAGAACTGGGCGGCGGGGACCCCAGCCCAGAGCTGGGCCGAGCAGGATGCAGAACCGGGCGGCGGGGACCCCAGCCCAGAGCTGGGCCGAGCAGGATGCAGAACCGGGCGCCGAGGCCCCCAGCCCAGAGCTGGGCCGAGCAGGATGCAGAACCGGGCGGCGGGGACCCCAGCCCAGAGCTGGGCCGAGCAGGATGCAGAACTGGGTGGCGGGGACCCCAGCCCAGAGCTGGGCCGAGCAGGATGCAGAACCGGGCGGCGGGGACCCCAGCCCAGAGCTGGGCCGAGCAGGATGCAGAACCGGGCGGCGGGGACCCCAGCCCAGAGCTGGGCCGAGCAGGATGCAGAACCGGGCGGGGGGGTCCCCAGCCCAGAGCTGGGCCGAGCAGGATGCAGAACCGGGCGGCGGGGACCCCAGCCCAGAGCTGGGCCGAGCAGGATGCAGAACCGGGCGGCGGGGTCCCCAGCCCAGTTGCTGTCCATTTGGTCTGCATTGGCGGCAGCTTGGCCCTGCTGAGCAGGGCTCCTGGGGGCTGGGGGAGCTGCACTGAGAGCCTAGACTGGGCCTGGGAGTGGGCCCCACTGGGTGAACAGGGGGCTTGGTCCATGGCTCAGTGGGAGGGGCTGGTTCTCTTCTTGCCGCCCCTGAGCAGGCCAGGCCTGGGCCTGGTGGAGTCTGATATTGCAGCCAGTCCTCCCTGTCCATGACCGGCTCAGGACCCGTCCCCATTCACTGGGTCACGTCCCGCAGCTCTGTCCGCTCTCTGTCCCGCTTCCCACTGGTCTGCGACTCGCACTAGGGACCACGAGCACGTTCTGCCCCGTGGCCCCTGAATCCGCGAGGAGCTGGAGACACAGCCATGGGCAGGGCCAGGCCCTGCATTTCGCCATGCGGCTGTGTGGAGAACTCACCCCTCCCTCCTGCAGACTCTGCCATGGTGTCCCCAGCCCCCCTTGGCCTCCCATCTGGCCAGGCTGCCAGCAGGAGGCACCCACGTTTCACCCAGACTGTGCCCTGATGGCAGTCGGGATATGGGGGGGCTCCCACACATGCTGGGTGGGGGGGGGGTCAAGTCTGTTTCAGCCCCACCCAGCATCCCCCCCTCAGCCAGGCTCTGTCACAGCACAGCGGGAAGGAGGCACAGGACAGAGAAGGGAGGGTGGGTCATCGCGGGGACCCTGGACACCCCTTCTGGAATTCAGAGACGCTATTGAATTGGGGTTCCCGCCTTGGGGGCGGTGCATTAAAATGCAGGTGTGGGGGTGTTACTGTGGCAGTGCATGTAACTCCTCTGGTGGGGGTGGGGGGCTAAGGGAATTCCTCCGGTTATCAGCCCCCGTGAGCCACCCCCGGGAGAGGGTCGCCTGGGCTGGCTCCCCCTGGGCTCCCCAAGGACAAACAGACAGAGAAAGGAATTGGCTAAAGAGCCAGGGTTTGCACAGCACATGGCCAGGACTCGAGGTCCATGCAGGGCCCACGTCCTTAGGGAAGGGTTGGACGCACTGGGCCTACTGGGTGCTGGTTCTGAGCGGAAGCCGGGAGGGACCCCTTGGGTGGGGTTTGGACGGGCTGCTCCGGCCAGTGCCCATGTCGGGACGGGCGTGGGGTCTCTAGGGAGTTTATTTGTGTCTGGCATGTTTTCTCGGGAATGCTTTTACCTTGAGACGCCAACCGGCTGGCCTAGACCGAGCTCGGGTAGCGGTGACTGGGGCCGTCACTGGTAGAGGTGTGTGGGCAGCCTGTCTCTGCTGGGGCTAAAGCATCTAGTCAGGGGACTGTGCCTCCGGGCCAGACCCCAGGGCGAAGGGAGCGAGATGGGTCTCCACCCAAGAAGGCAGTGGCTGGGGAGCTGGAAGCCCGCGTGGGTGCCCTTGCTGGGCGGCTGAGGGAAAGGTGGGTGCCGTTGCCTTGAACTGCACTAGTCCCGTCCCTCAGAGGGTGGCCTTTCTCTTTACAAGAGTTCTGGCCCCTGTACCCAGCTCCCTGGCATGGCGAGGGCGCCCTCGCCCCAGACAGCCACAGCTCCAGGGCCAGCCAGACCTCCTGGATGCTGAGGGGTGGGCCAGGCATGTCACCTACAGCCCAAGTCTTTCTGATGCCAGGTTACAGCCAGGTGTTCAGAGCAGCTGAGCAGGGCCAGGGCATCCCAGGCGGAGGCAGGGCATTGTCAGAGGAAGCTAAAGGAGGAGGTGTGGGGGGTAGCGGCCTTTGTCTGATGCCTGGTGTCCTGGAGAACAGCCCTCCATAGGCGGAGAGGGAGAGAATCCGAGAGCCATGGCTGGGGACAGACACCCTGCGCCGCTGCCAGTGAAGGGGGCTGGCCACGCAAGGGGCGGCTGAGACTCACCCACATGCAAGGCTGCATGAGATGCCCCCCGGTGCTGACCCATGCGCATCCCCCGAGCACTGCCCAATCCACATGGCATCTCCCCTCCCTACCCGAGGTCTCCATTGGACAGCTGGGGGCAAGAGAGCCTGAGCACCTTGCCCCAGGTCATGCAGGGGGTGGGGCCCAGCAAAGGAGCAAAGGCGGCACTCTCAAGTCCCCGGCTAGGGCCCTAACCACTCAGCCAGCCTGCCCTCCTCTCAGTACAGGCCTGATTCCGATCTCACTCCACTTTAGTAGCTGGCAGTGCAGGAGTTGCTGTAAGATCAAAGCCGCGCCCAAGCAGGTGCACAAGGGAGCAGAGCGATGCGGGTCTGCTCAGTCGGTCTGAGTGCTGCTCCATGCAGCCCCGGGGCGCAGGGCGTGAGCTGACGGCATCATGGGCAGAGTTGCCCCCTGCTGGCCATGGGGCACCGTGGGGCACCCAGGGCCGGGAGGGCCCCAGAACACAGTGCTGGAAGGGACACGGCTGTAGCCAAGCTCCCTGGTTGGGGGTGGGGGGTGGAAGCCGGTCGTGCCCATGAGGCCTGAGCTGCAAGTCCCCGAGGAGTGAGCAGCAGCTGCCAGGCCATTCACGCTGCGCCCAGCCCCACCTTTGGGCGTCCGGCGTTCCAGCGCTGGGGAGCCGGGGCGCATGTCTCTGGGTGCAGCGGGCTGGTGCCATGGCACCCGTGAGAAGAGCGCACTTGTGTGCGTAGGGTGCCCTCCAGGGGCCAGAAGAAGAGTACAGCCTGAGCCTCTCTCTGCGGACACTGGCAGTGTGCCGGGCAGCTCCCTGGAGCTCCGGGCTCCAGCCCGCGCCGGGAGAGCTGCAGGGGCCAGGCACTCAGCAACAGGCTCCAGGTGCTTCAGGTCAGGCTGCTAGAACATCCCCTGTCTCCTCCCATCACCCGGCCCCCGTCGGTCTCCCCCACTGGGTGCCAGCTCCTCGATGGCAGCGCTGCCTTCGGCACAGATTGGCACACGGGGCCACCGATTTGGGGTGACAATTTTAGGAGGCAACTGGAGACAACTTGGGCTGGATTCCCAGCGCCACTGAGCGGCCCCTAGAGCTGCAGGACTCAGCACCCCACAGGCAGGCCCCAGTGTCCCTGTCTGAGCTCCCCAAACCAGAGACACCTGCATGTTCAGGGCCCGGCCTTTTCCTCTCCCACGGCCGGTGGCCTAGCCATGGGATGGGGACCAGCTCTCACTGCAGGGGAAACCAGACACAGGCTCCCCCAAGGCCATGCAAACAAGGCTGGGCCCAGCCCCCACCAGGTAAACAAAGCGTCCTTGGGCCTCCCTGTGATAAGCCAGGATGTTCTGACACCTGCTCCAAGGCCCTGCTGATAAAGGGGCCAATAAGGGCCCAGATGGGCTCCGCCAGGTGACTCTGGCCATGATGCTGAGGCTGCTGATGGCCATTCTGCTGGCAGCTGGTGGTAGATAACAGCTCCCGGGGGAGGGGTCTGTGCCCCCTGGACTCCTCGAGGTCCCCTGCAGAGGATGAGCGACTCCTGGTGGTCCTGCTCCTGCTCCCACTCCCACTGCTCTCACCCCACTGGCCTCAGGAGCGTGGCTGCCCCAGTGCAGTGATGAGAGAAGCCAGCCTGTGCCCATCTCACTGGCTGGAGCAGGCTCTGCCTTCAGCAGAGACTCTGCCCTAGGATGACCAGATCTCCGGTTTTCGACCAGAAGACCCGGTCGAAAAGGGACCTGGCGGCTCGGGTCAGCACCGCTCTGCGGGCCCTTGACTGTCCGGTTGGCAGGGAGGGGGCGGACTTGGGGCGGGGACTTTGGGGAAGGGGTTGGAATGGGGGCGGGGCAGGGGCGGCAGGGGGAGGGACAGGGGTGGAGTCGGGGCAGGGCCGGTTGGCGCCTATGCCTCCATCCATTTGGAGTAGTTTATAAAATGGACAGGTGACTTTTCATGTCACTTCTGAGCATCAGCTGAGTCATGCCAGCGATTGTACCTGGAAAGCACAAGCAACGATCTGGCATTCTTGTCAACATTTTGCAACAAAACCAGAACACTTTGTCAGTTGATTTCAGCCAACACCGATTCAGTGTCTCAACATTCTCGAGCACTGTTTCGCAGTGCGACTTTGAGAAGTGTCGCTTTTGCTCATTTCCTGGAAACGTCACATCCTTGATTTTGCCCGGCCCGTTGAAAATTGTACGATCAATATGGGTAGAGTTTAGGAGTGCCGGCCATAAAGCAGGATCTGATGTATCGATTTGTGATGTGCAATTTTTCTCACTGCTGTTTCTGTCATCACGAGAGGCTGATTCTTCTTTATCATCCCTCTCCTTCACGCCGCCAGGAAAACTGGATGATTCTCTATCTCTTTCCTCACATTTCCATTCCTTATCTTCAGGTAATAGGACTTCCATCATTTATGCTTCGCTCCTCAATTTCTTCTGCACTGGGACAATGGCCAAAGCCCGGTCTATGTTGTTCTATTTCAGATTGTAACGATGCTGGTTCTGGCAAGACCCAACTGAGAGTGCCAGTTCAGGACAAATTGCTTCAAACAGGGCAACCTCTTTCCTTACTGTGGAAAATCACAGCAAAATGGAGTCTGGAGTCACATGGGCAAGTCTCTGCATACCTTACTGAATCATAAGGTGTGTCTGCCTCCTCTCAATGGGCTAATTGTATAGTCGATGGTCCTTAATGGGCCATCAGCATGCCTGGCAGAGCTGATAGCTTGTCCTGGGTCCCAGAAGCCCAGCCCCAGTTTGAAATACAGACATACAGTATAAAGCCATTCAACTACAGACAGTATAAAGCCAATATTCATAACTTCAACTACAACACTGATACATGCATATAAATGGCATAATCATAACCAGCCAAGCATAACCCGGTCTTAGACACCTCATTTGACCCCCTTTATACAAGATTTGGGACCACTACAGGACCTTGGTTGTAACAATGATCTATATGGTCCCAGTTATTGTCAATAACGTCACACAGATATTTTCCCATCAAATTTGCCCCTTGCTGCAAACTCAATTGCAACTGAGCGTTTTGCTTCCTCTACTGAGCTCTTGAAGGCTTCTTCAGGGCATCTTTTATTTTCTATGTGCTCCGAACAGGCAAAGAGAAGAATTTTCTCTGCAGCTCTCCAAAGGAGAGGCCCAGAAGCTGTAATCCCCATTTAGAATTTTAACCCAGAGTCTCCCAAATTTCCAGCCGTGATTTGCTCCGAAGAACAATGTTGTTAGCACTGTAGAGCTGCAATTGCCTCTCAGGTAGGGCAGGGGTGCTGGAATCATTTGTATATTGGGGGGCTGGGAGCCACTGGACCAAACTGTAACCCCTGCATAGAATAGAAACCACTTCCAGCCAGGGGGAGCGGCAGTTCCCCTGGTTCCAGCGCTGATGAGGTAGGGCATTCCAAAGCATAACGTATTAATGAGGACAGGCTCAGCTAATGAAACAAGGTAGAGATGTTACGTCATTTGCTAAACTCTTATGGCTGGTTGCACTTTGATGGGGGGTTGCTGGTATTTAGGCTTCTCTATGCACAGTTTTGCATCAGTGTAACTATGCTGGTTAGGGATGTGGCTTTTTGACTGAAATGGTTGTACCACTACCACCACTAATGGGGAGCCAGAGGAGCTGGTATGAAGGTGCATCAGACTGGTGTAGCTTATTCCCCTTCTTGTACACTAACTGCAGAGCTATGGGGAAAGAAGGGTCATGTTTATTTCCCTTTCCTGAGTAGAGATGGAGCCAATCCAAGGAGCAGTCAATAGAAGGCAGGAATTTCAAGAGACGGATGGAGAGGGCCATAATTCCTAGCATCATGGAGGTGTTAGCAAACGAATCCTCACAGCCCCCTGGGAGGTGGATACAGAAATATCATCCCCACTGTATAGATGGGGACACTGAGGCACAGAAAGGGGCTGGCCCTGGCCCAGGGCACACAGGAAATCAGCCTCAAAGGTATTTAGGTGCCTAACTCTCCCTAAAATCAATGGGAGTTAGGTGCCTAAACACCTCTGAGGATCTGAGCCCTCGTGTCCAATGGTCTATGCCTCTCTAGTAGTGACTGGGCCACATACAGAGGTTCAGAGGCCTGCTACCTTAGCTAACACAGCTCCATCATTTAACTCAGGCAGAAGAGGCTTGTGCTTTTAGATCCAGATATCCCAGGGGTGACCCAGGAACCCCTCAGTGCCAACTGGCAAAGGGCAGAGAGAGGATGCAAGGAGCTGCAGGGATCTATTGAGTCCAGCCTGTAGATTCTAGTTCACCAAAGGGTGTCCTGGAATGTCTCAGGCGAAAGCCCGTGTCCCACTGCTCATCAGTATCATCGCAAAACACTCGTACAGATGTGGTGTGAGGAGTTATGTATGTAGGCGGGAAATTATGTTCTTAAAGTGGGGAGAACCCCATCGTGAGGTGCACATCACAGGTTTGCTCTACTATTTTGGTGGATAAAGACGACACCCTGGCCTCCCTCACCTAGGCAGGAAATGGACAGCAAATTTGCTTCCTGAAAGTGGGATCTCAACCAGGCGTGGCTGAGAACACTGGAGAGAGCTTTGGGTGAGATGAGTTTCTTTAGACGAGAGGATAACTCGTTAGTTAGGTTTAGTCTCTAGAAAGCGTGTTATGATTTTCTTTCATATGGAACCATTTGTTTCCAATATTCTTACCCACTGTCACCTGAATGTCTGTTCTGCGGTGATTAACATATCCTTGTTTTCACTATAAATATATTGTGATGTTACACCCCATATTCTTCATAGAAATATTGTGATGATATGAATATGGCATAACTAGAATATGCTTTATGCAAGATGAGCCATGTAAAGTATCACTGGCAAGGTTATGATTTGCTGGATGTGATTATCCAGTTTGTATACATGTCTCATTTCTGTATCTGAGGTTAGGAATATTGACTATGTAACAATTACAACTGTGTGTTGTGACGGACTCTGACCAGAAGGCTATACAAGAGTGGTCCTTTTGAGCACTGGGGTGTGGGCGAGCACTAGTTCGCTCACTGCTCAAAGCCCCTCCTCCAGCCTAGGGAGGGACTACTAAACCCAGAACCCAACCGAGTTCGGGGGACAACAAACGCAATAACGGGGACAGGCGTGGGGGTTAAAGGGCCAAAACTAGGGAACCTGACGGGGACACCGAGCAGAGGACCCCGGACAGCGCCCACTGCTCCTCGAAGACATCGAGAGAGCTGGCGGACGCTGCCCAGAGGAACTCTGCCCGGATACGTGAATGGATAAAGGAACGAAAAACAGCCCCACAGTCGCAGTCTCCCCGGCTCCCCCGCCAGTCTCCTCTCCCTGGTGTTACGAATGGCCACCTTGGCCATGGCCGGGAGGAGGTTGACGAGGTGGTCCCACGACTTCGTGGGGCCTCGGATTGGGTGTGCGTAAATCAATAAGTGCGGGGAAAAGTGCAGCCAGAACCTCAATCAGAGGTTCTGGAGGAGCTGGAAGAGGGGCTGCAGCCTGGCGCTCTGAAGGTAACGTGCGCCAGGGTCTCCCTCACACCACAGAAGGGACAGGCTTCAGGGACCATGGAGAACCGTGCCAAGTACACGCCCGTGCTCACGGCTCCATGGAGCAGCTGCCAGCTGATATCCCCGGCGGGCCGCAGGACTAAGGTGGAATAGAAACTGCCCCACCGGGGTTCCCCACCCTCTACTGCTGGTGAAAGGTCCCGCCCCTTGGTGTCTGGGCGGGACACGAGGGTGGGGTAATGAAGCGTGTGCAGCACGAGTGCATATACATGGTCTCTTGGTGTGGTTCGAAAATGGACTGGCTGCAAGACATGCAGCCGGCTCGAGGTACGAGGAGGGGGAGGCCGGGAAGGCTCATGGGGCAGGGGGCTGAGGGAAAGATTCAGAGGGCCAGGAGTGAGGGGTGGGTGGGGTGCACCCTTTCACAGGACCTGCTCGAGGAAAGCCCGAGCTGCAGGGGACAGGACTGCCTCCACCTCCTGGAGTACGCGCCTGGGGGGTTTTAAGGGTGGAGAACCTCATGCTCCGACCGAGCACCAGGGGATCCACCCAACCCCCCAGGTCGTAGTCCGGGAGGTCTCTGATCTTGGTGACTCCTGCCAGGACCAAGGGGGACTCCACCACCTGCACACAAAGATGGGGATTGTGTAGCAGGGGCTCCACGAGGAGATCTGCCCCCTCGGTGGCCACAAAGGACCTGGTTGCTGAAACCAGCCGCCAAGTCCAGAGGAGATCCTGGTAGAAGACCGGCAGCTCGGAGGCGTCTCGCGGAAGACCTCTTGGGTGGAGATGAAAGAGCTGCCAGTTGTAGCGAAGCCCTCGCAGGCGGCGGAGGAAGGCGTGTGCCAACGTGCTCCACGCCGAGCCACCTGCATCATAGAGGAGTCTCCGCAGGGCCTGGAGGTGGAAGACGTGGACCTCAGGCCCTGTCCTCCCTCCTCCAGGGGGAGACGGAGAATCCCCGCAGAGACCCAGTCCAGCCCTGGCCAAAAAAAACCCAGAACCAACCTCTGGAGATTGGCCAGGAACACCGGGGGCGGGCGCAGGGTGTTGAGTCGGTGCCAGAGCATGGACAGGACCAGTTGGTTAAGCATCAGTGCTCTGCCCCGGAGGGAGAGACACCGGAGCAGTCCTGTCCGGCCCCCAACCACCCAGCCACCCTGCCCTCTAAACCGTGCCAGTTCTCCGGCGGAGACTGATGTGTGGCAGAAAAATAAACGCCCAGATAGAGCAGCGGACCCGCACCCCACCGAATGGCCTGAAGCGCGAGTGGGAGGGAGCTCGCCTGCCACCCAACCCCGACCACCAGGACGGAGTGTGTGTGCTGGAGAAGGAGAGTGTGTGTGTGTGTGTGTGTGTGTGTGTGTGTGTGTGTGTGTGTGTGTGTGCTGGAGAAGGAGTGTGTGTGTGTGTGTGTGTGTGTGTGTGTGTGTGTGTGTGTGTGTGTGTGCTGGAGAAGGTGTGTGTGTGTGTGTGTGTGTGTGTGTGTGTGTGTGTGTGTGCTGGAGAAGGAGTGTGTGTGTGTGTGTGTGTGTGTGTGTGCTGGAGAAGGAGTGTGTGTGTGTGTGTGTGTGTGTGTGTGTGTGTGTGTGTGTGTGTGTGTGTGTGCTGGAGAAGGAGTGTGTGTGTGTGTGTGTGTGTGTGTGTGTGTGTGTGTGTGTGTGTGTGTGTGTGCTGGAGAAGGAGTGTGTGTGTGTGTGTGTGTGTGTGTGTGTGTGTGTGTGTGTGTGTGCTGGAGAAGGAGTGTGTGTGTGTGTGTGTGTGTGTGTGTGTGTGTGTGTGTGTGTGTGTGTGTGTGCTGGAGAAGGAGTGTGTGTGTGTGTGTGTGTGGTGCTGGAGAAGGAGTGTGTGTGTGTGTGTGTGTGTGTGTGCTGGAGAAGGAGTGTGTGTGTGTGTGTGTGTGTGTGTGTGTGCTGGAGAAGGAGTGTGTGTGTGTGTGTGTGTGTGTGTGTGTGTGTGTGTGTGTGTGTGTGCTGGAGAAGGAGTGTGTGTGTGTGTGTGTGCTGGAGAAGGAGTGTGTGTGTGTGTGTGTGTGTGTGTGTGCTGAAGAAAGCTTGAGGGCCTGGCACAGTGGAACAGGGTGAGGAAACCCAGGCTGGTGGAAAGGGTGGGCTCAGGGAGCTGTGGTGTTAAGCAAAGTGCTGGGCCTGAGCTGAATCTCACAAGCTGCTCCCGTGGGAACAGCAGGCCTGGTGATTCTGGGCATGTCGAGTGGAGAAGGGGCTGGACGCTGTGGGGCACTTGGGGGTTACTGTGCGCCTGTCACTGCCTGCACAGAGAGCGAGGCCTGGAAGGCTGGGCTGGTACTGCCAGAGGTTGCAGGGAGCTGCTCCACAGCAGGGAGCGGCTTCTCACGCTAAGGGCAGGTGGTGGCGAGGTGCCAAAGAGCCCCCCAGGGGGGCAGTTTAACTCTGGCAAGGCCCTTGGTACAGTGCTATTGGCTGGGTCCCAGCCTGGTTCTGCTCCCCTGCTGTACGTTGTGATTACTCCAGTCACGTTACACCGTGAGAGCGAGAGGAGCATCGGGGCCCACACACCTAGTAAAGGGACAGCGTCTTCCCCTTGGGGCAGACGAAGATCAGAGTGCAGGAGCATGCGACATACACGCCCATCTATCACAGATTAGAGTGGACCAGGCTGTGCTGCAGGGCCATACAGCGAGCAATGCTCTCATTCTCCCGGCTTTAAGGGATGTGGGATCTGATGACCTGCAGCAGAACCCGGATGCTAACGCCATGGCAGAGAAGCGCGGCCATCACACCATCTGCTCCTGGTGCAAGAAGATCACACTCCGACTCTGCTCTAGTTCTGACAGCCATGACTGGTTTGAGCTTAACCCCCCCAGGCTGGAGACGGAAGGGCAAGCATGCAGGGATAGGGCAGCACACTCCACCATGTTCCAGTGCTGGCAACTCTCCTGGCTTTAGCACGAATCAGTGTTTTTCGGAAAGCCTTCAGCTGCTGGAGTCATGTGATTCTGAGAGACACCCAGCTTCCATTTCAAACACCAAGGAGGAGCTGGGGAAGTATTTTCTAGCTCTGGCAGTGGCAGCGAAATCTGACCCCTAGAAGGCTCAATAATCATCCAGCATGTTGTATAAGTTTTTTAAATCTTCTGATGTGTAGAGGGGGCCTGGCCTAGGAGTTCTGAATGAGGGGGTTGGAATCTGCAATTCTCACCCTCCACCCACGCCCCCATCCTGGGAATAAATCGTCTGACTGGAAATTTTTGATCATCCTGCTGCGAACATCAGAGTTTTGCATCTGTCATTCCCTGCCCAGGTTACTGGATAACGCTGAAGCTCGGAGAAACTGTGCTGTGTTGGCCTAGCCCCTGACACCTTGCTAGTAAAGCAACTAAACCGTGTGTAACCAAGTCTGCTGCTCTGTCCTTCACCTCCACCTTTATCATCTCCCTCTGGAGTCTGGCAGCAGATTTGACATCATCTTGTGGGAAAGAAACTAAAAATCCCCTGCTAAACCAAGGTCACTTGTTAATTGTTAACACTCATTTCATGCCACCTGCTCTTGCTCCCAGACTCATTTTGATCCTGTTTAGAGGGGCCTTATTCCCCCGGGAGTGGTGCTTCAGGAAAGGCACAAAGGGGATCAGCATCTGGAAAGGCTGGTCGGGGGGCAGAGGACAGCCTGGGGTGGGCAGGCCTGGGAGGCTAACCCAGCAGCTGGGGTTACCTGTTACCTGGGTCAAAGATGGGGGAACCACCTTGTAGAAAAAGATGCCCATTGTCACAACTGCCATTGTGCCAGAGACCCGGGGGGGAAGGGGGGAAAGGGCCGCTAGTGGGAAATGCCTTGTGGGGTCAGGTGGAAGTGAACTGGATGCGATTATTTGACTTTGGTCTTTTACATTCAGACAATGAACACAAGCCAAATCCAGCCCCAGGAGACTCTGCAGAAACCAATGCAGTCCCCCCCCCTCCTGGAATTTGGGGCCCTGTGTCTCTCTGAATGGGAGATCAACACTCTGCCCTTCTCATTTATTCTAAATCCAACAGTTACAATAACGCAGGGAAGTTAAACGCAGAACCCCACACACACTCGTCAAGGAAGCTAAATGAGCGTTCCCTTAGCAGAGAGAACCCACCTGGGGTGCCAATGCCAGATCCGAGTGGGGGGGTGCCACCCTCACGCACGCTGCCTTGTGGTACAGCGTAGCCCTGCAGGCCGCCTGCACTCTTTCTCCCTCTTGCAATGATTGACTCCCAGCCCAAGTGCTTTGACCAAGAGTCCCCCTTTAAGTCTTATTTATTCACTCCCCTAGGGAGTACAGCTTCTTAGCCCCTCATGTCCACCCTTGGAGCCTGGGTCCTCTCTGAAATTCAGGCAGCCCACAGCCTCCACCTGGCTCCATGTAAGAATTCAGGCAGGCTCCCTCCGTGTGCCAAGAGTCCCTCTGCCCCACTCCTGGGCCCTGTGTACTATAAGCTAAGCCGGCTTCTCCTCCTGGTGTCTCTCTGGGGTCTCCTCTCGCTAAGAGCACCCGCTAGCAACTGGGCCCTGGTAGCCGTTTATCTGGTCCAGGTACCCCTTAGTCGATTAGCTGTCAACCAGCCACCCAGGCAGTTAATTACTTACAGGTGGGCTGGGCTGAGATGATTTAAACCATGATTTGAGGACTTCAATAGCTGAGACATAGGTGAGAGGATTATTCTAGGAGTGGCTGGGTGAGATTCTGTGGCCTGCATTGTGCAGGAGGTCAGACTAGATGATCATAATGGTCCCTTCTGACCTTAATGTCTATGAGTCTATGGGCTTGTTCTCCATAACAAAGCCTGTCGTGGATAGACTGGGCCCTGATTCCCCTCAAAGGGGCCAGCCACCCTGTGTCAATAAGGCGTTAAAATGAGCCCCATAGAAAGCAGTAAAAAGTCCTATGTGGCCACAAGAGAACCCAGAATCTGAACTGATTTTACAGGCACACTTTGCATGACGGTTTCATTTGGAAGTGGTTTATAGCCTTCGTTAGCCCTCTAAGTAGATATTTTAATAACTGGTTAATCGGTTGCTGTAGATCTGTGGGTGGCTTGTAACCCTGGCCAGTGACCATCCATAACCCTGGCTTATAACCACCTCGCATACATGCTGCTGGCCTCTGGGACATGTTTATAACCGACTTTAGTAACCCTGTACAAGCCATCTATTAACAGCCCCTGCCTATAAAGTGTGACCAAATTTCCTGCATTTAACATCTGCACCTTAACACCATCCCATATGGGTTCTTCCCTCTCCCAGGTACATTGTCCTGCCCTGACGCAGCCGCATTGTTAATAGCACCATTCACTGTGAGTGACCCCTGCGCAGAATGGCAGCCCGAGGCAAATGCTGCTTCTTTGTCCCCCTTGCCCCATAAGGGCCCTTACGAGGGGCCTGCTCCAGCTCCCAGTGAAGTCAGAGTCTCCCATGATTTCAGTGGGACTTGGATCAAGTCCTGAGTCTTTACCCTAGTGCAGGGAGCAGGATCAGACCAGCTGGTCTTTGACTATTAGCGGTAAATAGGCCCAATGGCCGGTGATGGGATGTTAGATGGGGTGGGGGGATCTGAGTTCCTACAGAGAATTCTTTCCTGGGTGTCTGGCTGGTGAGTCTTGCCCACATGCTCGGGGTTCAGCTCATCACCATATTTGGGGTCGGGAAGGAATTTTCCTCCAGGGTAGATTGGCAGAGGCCCTGGCGTTTTTTTGCCTTCCGCTGCAGCGTGGGGCACAGGTCACTTGCTGGAGGATTCTCTGCATCTTGAAGTCTTTAAACCATGATTTGAGGACTTCAATAGCTGAGACATAGGTGAGAGGATTATTGCAGGAGTGGGTGGGTGAGATTCTGTGGCCTGCATTGTACAGGAGGTCAGACTAGATGATCATAATGGTCCCTTCTGACCTTAAAGCCTATGAGTCTGTCTGTGCAGATCTTCTGCTTATTCCCCTCCCCACAGCAGGGGGCTACAGTGAGGGATGGACTCCATTTCTCTAGCCCCCCGGGACCCATGCCAGTGCCCAGGCCAGGGGTGGCCCCACTCCCTCTCCAGCACTGTGACCTAAGTTCCCTCTAAGCTGCGTGGCCATGCAGCAGCCTATTAAGCACTGTGCAGGTGCTCAAGGCTGCAGCAGGGAGAGAGGCCTCTCCCCCAGCCCTGGACCTGCTGCGGCGGGGAGAGGCGCCTCTCCCCGCTGGACCCAGACCAGCCCCGGATCTGCAGCAGCTGAGCCCTAACCCAGCCCGGCCTGGACCTGCCACGGCTGGGGAAGAGGCGCCCAGCCCCAACCCAACGCAGCCGTGGAGCTGCCATGGAGGGGAGAGGCACCTCTCCCCCCTCAGCTCTCTCCCTGCCATAGCCCTGGGGCAGCCTGCACCCCAAACCCCCCATCACTGGCCCAACCCCAGAGCCCGCACCCACTGCTGGAGCCCTCACCCCCCCTACACCCCACCCCTCTGCCCCATCCCTGAGCCCCTCAGCCCCACCCCAGAGCCCGCACCCCTAGCCAGAGCCCCACCCCAAAACCCTCTGCTACAGCCCACACCCTCAGCTGGAGCCCCCTCCTGCACCCTGAACCCCTCGGCCCCACCCCCACCCTACATAAATTTTATGTGCACCAATCGGAAGGTCCGGTGTCACGCCTCACCTCCATATTGGCGCACGTAACAAAAGCCATTCCGCACATGAGTGGGAAAAGCTAGAGGGCTCCTGAGTGTGACCCAGCCCGTTTGCTAGGGTCGCTCTGGGCCTCCATTGATTGGCCATATCTCAATCGGCCCAAGGCCGGGCAGGTGCAGGACACGGCCCTGTTTCCTCGGAGTGACCTTGCACCAGGGCGCAGGATATTCCAACACCTGCTCCCGGAGCTGCTAGGCTCCTCCCTTCCCCGCAGCCTCTGATAAAGGGGAGTGTTAAAGGGCTCTGGGTCCCTTGAGGTCCCTCTGACCAAGATGCTGAGTCTGCTGATCCCTGTTCTGCTTGCGGCTGGTGGTAAGACATGGGCTAGAGCGAAGGCAGTGCCCCTGCACAGAGCACATACTTACAGAAGAAGGCCCGTCATCCCCTCTGCAGCCCCAGGACCCGGAGCTTTCCTTGGTCCTCCTGTGCCCAGCGCCCCGGTCGCCCCTCGACCTCACGGCGGTTGTGCAAGGTGCTGTCAGGGAACGGGCCCTGGTGCCTGCCTCATTTGTAAATGTGGAGACGGGCTGGCTCAGGAGGGGTTGAACCCTGGGCAGGCCTACGTGGGGTAAGGTGACCACCCCATGGAGAGCCTGGGCCAGGGGAGTGCCCCTCCACCTCAGGACTGGGAGTGACTGGGGACGTCCAGGGTTGGGTTGGAGAGGGTGAGCCGCCATGACCACATTGTCCAGCCTGCTCTGCTCAGCAGAAGGGTCTGGTGCCTTTGCCATCTGCGTGATGCACAGTGCTCTCCCCCTCCAGCCCACGGGTGTGGGACACCCATCTACAACCCCCACACAAGGGTGGTGAATGGAGAGGATGCCGTGGCGTACAGCTGGCCCTGGCAGGTGAGTGAAACCCAACCTGTTGTACGCGGCGAGAGCCAATCAGCGACGAGGCTCGATGCGATTGCACTAGCGCGGGGTGTTAGGGTTCAGAGCAAACTTTTTTTTCCCCACTGAAAAATCCAGATTTGGGTTGGTCAAAACCTTACCCATGTTTGTGTTGATTTGGATGCGTTTGATTGGTCAGAAAAATATCGAAAAAATGTTTTGGAGCCTTCCCCAATATTTCCTTTTGAAGCTCAGTGTTTCGATTTCTCAATTCAAAGTGAATCTTTCAAAAGTACTTCCAGTTTATTAAAAAAAATTAAAACATTTCTAAACACTCAACAGCAAAATGAAATATTTCGTTTGACCCATCACGGGTACATGGTCCTGCCCTGACACGCTGCATCGTTCTCAATTTCTTCTTCAAATGTTTGTTTCCTGAAAATCTGGGGGGAAAAATTGCTTTCGGTCGATATGAAATTCCCCCCCACCCCCAAATTTTGGAGCAGCCAGTGACTAAAAAACTCCATTATTCACCCTGCTATAATCTCTCCAGGACTGGGGGTTGCGGGGGGGTTGCTCTGACCACACCAAGCTCTTGTGGTGACGGACAGGCTAAGAAAAGGGGGTGGGGTGTGGGGGGTATTTAATAGGTGCCAGTTACGGAGCAACGGAGAGCTACAGGGGCAGGAAAGTCCATCTTCTTCAGCCCTTCTCCTCACGGCTGCATTGAAGAAGCAAAACTCGCCCTTGGTTAATGCCCCACCCTGCTGCCCTTAGGCAACCCCCCCACTGACCTTACGGTCTGGGTCTGGGAGAACAAGTCTCACGGCTGATGTGCATGAAATTCTAGCAGCTGTTTTATCTGGATCCCGCTTGTGCCTATTGCGGGTCCCCCCATGTGCGTTCCACGGCTCCTACGGACAGACGGGGCAGCGCAAGGCCAGGATTGGCACAAGCTTCAGGGTCTGCTTTCGAGGCTGGTGTCAGACCTAGCTGATCCCCACCCTCTGAAAACCAGGGCCCTGCCGAGCATCAGACTTGGGGCTCCAGCTCGCAGCGGCGTGGGAGGGCACGGCGGATTCCTTGCCTTGGAGTTTCTTAGCAGGATTTCTTCTCTCTGTGAAGAGTCGATCGCAGTTCTGTGTCTGTGCCCATGTTCCAGCCCATGGCACTGATGGGCACAGGGAGAAGCAGAAAAGCCCTAAAATTCACTGGGAAGGGGCAGCAGCACCCTGGCAGAGTCTGCCCCAAAGAGCCCCCTGAAGCCCCTCCGTAGTCACTTGACATGAGCAGGGCTCTGCCAGGGGGTGCTAGGTGGGAGCCAGAGGCCAGCTGCTCCCCTGAACGCCCAGGGCATTTCTGAGTGACAGTCCATGTGCCTGCTGCCCTCTGGTGCTGCGCGCGCAGGGAGGGGGCTGCCCCGGCAGACTGTGTACCATGGTAACTCACAGAGCAGCCTTCGCCATGTGTAACCACAGCCCCCCAGGGAGCACCCTGACTCCACAGCCGGGCCAGGCACGCCGATGGGCCATGGTCTCTGGCTGTTTCAGTGGGTGGGTTCCATGGGACGTTACTGGGGCTCACCCAAAAGCTCCCACTGTTCAGAGCCTCCCCACAGTGGAGCCGGAGAGCCCTGGCGCTCCACAGCAGGTCCCCCACTGCCCTGTCTTGTCTCCTGGCAGATCTCCCTGCAGTACGAGAGGGATGGTGCTTTCCACCACACCTGCGGGGGGACCCTCATCGCTCCCACGTGGGTCATGACGGCTGCGCACTGCATCTCGTAAGCCTCCTCCTCTTCCGATTGCCGAGAACGTAGTGCGGCCGACGCACTGCGGGGTCGTGGGGCAGGAGCCACAGGGCCCTGGTCTGCCATGGCTCGTGAGCTGCTCCTTGCAATGAGACCTCCCAGCAGACAGACACGCTCCATTCCAGGGAATGGGCCCTCCCAGCAACCGCAGCCAGCTCCAGCGCCTGACCGTGGCTGCAGTGGAGACCCCGCAGAAGGAGAGACCTGAGGGACATGGAGCCCTGTAACTGACGCGCTCTGCAGCCTGGGCCACGTCCCTCTGTCTCTGCCATTGGCGGGACAATCCCAACTGCAGCATTAGCACTCTGGTTACCAGCACTGGGAGACGATCACCCAGAAACACCCCGCAGGGACCATGCTCCTTCCTTGCCTGCCCCCACGACTCCACCGCACTGTACCCTGAGCTCTCAGGCCTGGCTGCAATAGGTGCAGCACAGAGTCGGCTTCTCTCAGCAGAGCCCAGGGCTATTAGCTAGCACTGCTCACCCGTGGGACCCGCGCAGAGGCTGGCCTGTGGCAGGGTGCTGTCCCCTCGCGCTCCCTCATGGCATGGCATGGCCCTGCAGGCATGGTCCCCTCATAGGTGGAGTTTGGGGGGCATGGGAGGGCGTTGCCCCCCTACGCAAGCCTCAGGCAGCTTGAGTGTGCAATGTGATGAGTTCTGCAGAGGAGACAGGAGACTGTTCCCAGCTTGTACCCCTGAGTCAGGGAGCCCGAATTGTGTTTAGAACAGAGTGATTAACGGGTGATTGAGATAGGAAAGGGCTGCTAGGGGGTTTCCTAGTTACATGATCTGTTCCAAGCTTGGTGAACTGCAAAAAGTGAATAGCCTAATGATAGAAAGTAATTGTCGATTTTTCTATAATCGTTTCCCTTGTTCTATTCAAGAGGCGGTGACAAGTTACTACTATCTTTCTTTGAGAAAGTAACTGATTTTTTAGACAAAGGAAATGCAGTAGATCTAATCTATCTGGATGTCAGGAAGGCATTTGATACAGTTCCACATGAAGAACAAGGAGTACTTGTGGCACCTTAGAGATGAACAAATGTATTTGGTCATAAGCTTTCGTGGGCTAAAACCCACTTCATTAGATGCATAGAGTGGAACATACAGTAGGAAGATATATACACACAGAGAACATGAAAAGATGGGGGTTGCCATACCAACTCTAAGAGACCAATCAATTAAAGTTTCAGTGTAGTAGCCGTGTTAGTCTGTGTCAGCAAAACGAAAATAAGAAAGAAAAACTTGTAGCACCTTAGAGACTAACAAATTTATTTCAGCATAAGCTTTCGTGGGTTAGTACCCACTTCATCGGATGCATGGAATGAAACATACAGTAGACAGATATTTATACAGTCAGAGAAACATGGTAAGGTGGAGGTGCATAGACCAACCTTAAGAGGCTAATTAGTTGAGAGGAAACATGACAGCAGGGGAAGAAAAACCTTTGAAGTGATAAACAAGATGGTCACACAGGTGTGAATGAGGATCGTTAACTAAAGGGAAATAGATTCAATTAACGTAATGGCCGAGCCATTCCAAGTCCTTATTTAATCCGGAGGCAATGCAACCTAGTTTGCATATCAATTCGAGTTCAACAGTTTCTCTTTGAAGTCTGCTTTTGGAGTTTATCTGTCGCAACACTGCTGCCCTCAAGTCTGTCACTGAGTGATTAGGGAGGTTGAAGTGTTCTCCTACTGGTTTTTGAATGTTATGATTCCTGATGTCAGATTTATGTCCATTTATTCTTTTGCGTAGAGACTGTCCGGTTTGGCCAATGTACATGGCAGAGGGGCATTGCTAGCACATGATGGCATATATCACATTGGTAGATGTGCAGGTGAATGAGCCCCTGATGGCGTGGCAGATGTGATTAGGCCCTGTGATGGTATCACTTGAATCGATATGTGGACAGAGTTGGCATCGGGCTTTGTTGCAAGGATAGGTTCCTGGGTTAGTGTTTTTGTTGTATGGTGTGTGGTTGCTGGTGAGTATTTGCTTCAGGTTGGGGGGCTGTCTGTAAGCAAGGATTGGTCTGTCCTCCAAGATCTGTGAGAGTGAGGGATCGTCTTTTAGGATAGGTTGTAGATCTTTGATGATGCACTGGAGAGGTTTTAGCTGGGGGCTGAAGGTGACAGCTAGTAACGTTCTATCACTTTCTTTGTTGGGCCTGCCCTGTAGTAGGTGACTCCTGGGTACTCTTTTGGCTCTGTCAATCTGTTTCTTCACTTCAGTAGGTGGGTATTGTAGTATAGAGATCTTGTAGGTATTTGTCTCTGTCTGAGGGATTGGAGCAAATGCGGTTGTATCTTAGAGCTTGGCTGTAGACAATGGATCGGGTGATGTGTCCTGGATGGAAGCTGGAGGCATGTAGGCAAGTATAGCGGTCTGTAGGTTTCTGGTATAGGGTGGTGTTTATGTGACCATCACTTATTAGCACTATAGTGTCTAGGAAGTGGATCACTTGTGTGCATTGGTCCAGGCTGAAGTTGATGGTGGGATGGAAATTGTTGAAATCCTGGTGGAATTCCTCAAGGGCTTCTTTTCCATGGGTCGAGATGATGAAGATGTCATCAATGTAGCGCAAGTAGAGTAGGGGCATTAAGGGACGAGAGCTAAGGAAGCGTTGTTCTAAGTCAGCCAAAAAAATGTTGGCATACTGTGGGGCCATGCGGGTACCCATAGCAGTGCCGCTGACTTGAAGGGATACATTGTCCCCAAATGTGAAATAGTTGTGGGTCAGGAACAGTATCCCCAATAATGTCACGGAAAACCTGGTGGCTGAATTTTGTGACTTTGTCCTCACCTGCAACTATTTCACATTTGGGGACAATTTATACCTTCAAGTCAGCGTCAGTGCTATCGTACCCACATGGCCCCATGTGCCAACGTTTTTATGGCTGACTTAGAACAACGCTTCCTCAGCTCTCTACTGTCTACTGTCCCAATTTTTAGTTCTTTGTCCCATTTGTCCCGATATTGCGGCTTTGGGTGTTTATTTTTATTTTTTTGCTTCGGCAACTCTGCTGTGGACGCTTTTTTGTTGTTGTTGTTGCTTCCCCCATGTGTCCCGATATTTTGTTCATTTCATCTGGTCTTTAAACCATGATTTGAGGATGTAAGTAACTCAGCCAGAGCTTAGGGGTCTGTTTCAGGAGTGGGTGGATGAGGTTCTGTGGCCTGCAACATGCAGGAGGTCAGACTAGATGATCACGCTGGCCCCTTCTGACTTCAATAGGCGAATCTGAGTAAGAACATTACCATTTTAAACCTAACCAGTGTCCCTTACGTGACTTCCCACAAGGTGTCAGAGCATGTTAGTATTAGAGCTGAGTGGGTCTAATATTTATTTAATTTTCTTTCTTGATATAGGAATTGGTACCGTGCTCCCATCAGATAATGTCTAAGTTATCTGCAAAAATGCTAGAGTTTTCAGTTGCCTAAGTACCCCCTGGAATCACAGTTAAAGTTGTGCCCCCCCACGCCCCATCTGAAATGGTGCCTCTGTGGGCAGGCACAGAATTTGTCCCCCTGCACAGCCCCATTGGCCTGACTGGAGCCACCCGCCCCAAATATAGAAGTCAAACTACAGCTATGTCAGCCCCCGTTCTGGGTTTCCCGCCAACCCAGAGTCTTTCAGAGACGTTCCCCTTCTCCTGGGACCTGATTCTTAGTGAGGCTCTGGTCCTGTTGAAAGGCTCCCAGCCCCTCCCTCCAAGAGCACCTCCTTCAGCTGAGCTCTGGGAGCCCCTTAACAGGCCCAAATCCTCATTAACCAATTAGCTGCTAAGCACCTAATTACTATTGGGGAAGGGCCCTCAAGTTAGGTTCAGTCTCTTTAAAGAAGCCCATCATGGGTAGAGTGGCCCTGCCTCTCCTTAGAGGGGCCAGTCCCGCCACGACAGTGTCCCTGCGCAAGGGGCTGTCTGGGCCCCGAGTCCCCCAGGGCCAGGCCAGCTGGGGTGTGTGCTGCTGCTGCTGATCAGGGCTAGAGGCTGACACAGGGAGTAGGGTGATGTCTCCTGCGTGGTGTGTGGGACTCAAACCCCTCTGAGGCCGAGGGGGCACTGCAGGCTGCACCCCCACCCCCCCACGCGTCCCCTGCTGCGATCCCCGGGCTGTCCCCTCACAGGCTCTCGGCGGTTTCCTTCCAGGACATCCCGCACCTACGAGGTGGTGCTAGGGGAGTATGACAGAAGTGTAGCAGAGGGCCCTGAGCAGCGCATCCCAGTGAATCCTGGCGACCTCTTCGTCCACCCTCGCTGGAACTCCATCTGTGTGGCCTGCGGGTAAGGCAATGCAGGCGGGTGCCAGGCTGCGGCTGCCTGCCCTTCTCAGCTGCCTGGGGGCTCCCGAGAGGGCAGCGTCAGACGGGGAACAGTCTGTTTATAAGCAGGGCTGGGGAGGGAAGGACACACACAGAGCTGTTCCCATGTAAGGACCCTGGGCCTGTCGCCGGTGCCCTGGGCAGCACCCTTCAGGCCGGCGGGTGCTGAGGGGCTGCAAAGCCAGCAGGGGAATAGTGGCTTTATCAGCCACGGGCTCCCCTCATAGCAGAGCAGGGCCTGGGCAGGCCTGCGACCCGACAGGGCTGGGGTCTACGTCCTTTGGGAAGGGACCGGTGAGCAGGGCTGGGCAGGGCCGGCTCTAGGTTTTTTGCCGCCCCAAGCAAAAAAAAATTTGGCTCCCCCCCCACCCCGCACCCCTGCTGCCCCAGCCCTGGGCTCTCACCCCCGCCCCCCAGTGCCCTCCCTCACCCACACTCCCTGCCGCCCCAGCCCTGGGCTCTCTCTCCCCTCCCCGCACCCTCTGCCGCCCCAGCCCTGGGCTCCTCCCCCCCCCCCCCCCAGTGCTGACTGCCTACTCCCCCCTCACCTCCAGCCTGTCCGGCACTGGCAGGGTTGGGGTAAGCAGTGGGGATCCCAGGCCCCTCCAGCCGGGGCTCCCACCTCCAGGATCGGCCGGGACCCGGGAGGGCAGAGCCGGGGTAACCGCCCTGGCAGGGGGCTGAGGAGCTGGGGCAGGACAGCCCCAGAGAGAGCGAAGCCCTGGAGAGCGGGATGCAGGCCCCGCACGGCAGCACCCCGGGCACTGGTCCCCTCTATGGCCCCGCTGCTGCTCCTGGCCACCCTGCTGCAGCCGCTGGGTGGCTGGGGGGTGGCTGCCCTGCCGCAGCTCCTGAGCGACTCGGACGCTTCACCCAGCCTCGGCTGCGGCGCTGGGGGGCAGCTGCCCTGTGGCACTTGCGGGTAGCTCCGTGCGCCCTGCAGGGCGGCACCCAGCCCGAGTGTCCCAGTCCTTATGCTGCCCCAAGCAAAAAAAAAAAAAAAAAAAAAGAGGATGGCCAGAATGCTGCCCCTGGAATTGTGCTGCCCCAAGCATGTGCTTGGTTTGCTGGTGCCTAGAGCCGGCCCTGGGGCTGGGGCTTCCCCGGGCTCTGTGCCAGGGACATATTGTCCCCTGTGGTGCAAGGGGCAGGTCTTTAGCCCTGGGCAGTGATGTCTTCAATCCATGGGCAGGAGAACAGCCCCCCCATGGTCCCCTCCTGCTGCCCCCTCCCTCCCCTGGGGGGACAGTCTCTAGGCCTCTCTGGTCAGGCTGCCCGTAAGCGGGGGTCTGTCGTGCTGTGGACCCCTATCCCACAGAGACAATAACAGCTGCCGCCCTGTGACCTCCTTGGCGTCTCGCTCGGCTCCACTGCCGGACCCCCGGGCCCCCCGCCCCTCCAGTGAGCTCTGACTCCTTCTCTTGCAGCAATGACATCGCCCTGCTCAAGCTGTCCCGGAGCGCCGAGCTCGGCGACACCGTGCAGCTGGGCTGCCTCCCGCCCGCAGGCGAGGTCCTGCCCAACGACTCTCCCTGCTACATCACCGGCTGGGGACGCCTCTCCAGTACGTGCCCAGGGAGCTCTCTCGGGGGAAAGCGCAAGGGCAGCCACGCGAGGGCATCGGCTGGGAGGGACGCAGTTAGTTAATTGTCCCTCTAGCTGGTTTCCTTTCTCGCTAGCACTGAGAGGTGGCAGAGATCCACCCCCGGAGACTGGAGGCCAGTCTCCACAAATGAAGTGCAGCGTGGGCATCTCTTCCGCATGCATTGCCTGCCAATGTGCCTCGATCCTGGCCGGGGCGGGGAGGCCTCTTCCAGGGCCACCAGGGCAGCTGCTGAGGCTGCCAATTTGTGTCGCTGGAACTAGTTATTCTGGGACACACACGGTCACCTTTCCCCTAAGAGCTGGATGGGCACCCGCCCCTCCGGCAAGCAGCCATCGGACAGCAGGGAGCACTGATTGGTACCCGAGCGGGAGGGCATCAAGCTGGGGAGGAAGGGGAGCCAGGTTCCCTAGCTCATCACCAGCTCCTCCAACCAGCCCAGGCTCTCTGGTTCTGTGGGAAAGTCAGGAGCAGCAGTGACCAGATGTCCTGTTTTTATAGGGACAGTCCTGATTTTGGGGACTTTTTCTTATACAGGTTCCTATTACCCCCCACCCCCGTCCCGATTTTTCACACTTGCTGTCTGGTCACCCTAAGCAGGAGCCAAACATCACCCAGGGCCTTCTCCTGCAAGGTGCTGAGTGCTCCCAGCGACTTCCACTGGAACTGAAGGTGATCAACAGCTCCCAGGTGTGCTCAGCACTGCATGGGATCGAGCCCTGAATGAGACAGGAGGGGTGGAACTCGAACCCAGAACTCGGGCTTGGTGTCACTGGGTAAAGGTGCATCTTGCATTTGCAGCTGGCGGGTCCCTCCCTGACAAGCTGCAGCAGGCTCTGCTCCCGGTGGTGGACTACGCGCACTGCACCCAGTCTGACTGGTGGGGCAGCATCGCTATCCGAGAGAGCATGGTCTGCGCTGGCGGGGACATCCGATCGGGCTGCAACGTGAGTACAGGGCAGTGATTTCCCTACACCCCGGGGTGTACACCCCCCGGAATTTCCCCAACACCCTCTCAGTTTTGTGAACTAGTTACATGCCAATTTAGTGACACCCTCCCCCACCCCCAATTTCAATTCCTGGGGAAGCCACTGGTACAGGGCTAGAAAGAGAGTGGTGGAAAATACTGGTGCAAATACTGGTGCAGGGCTGGCTAGTGCGCACAGAAGTGTGCGCGTGTGATCTATCCGACTAAATTACCGCATCTGATGCACGCACACACCCACTCGTCAAACACACAGTGGTGACTCAGCTGTTACCAAGGGGTCACATGCTTTGTCACTGTTGGCGGCTGTACTCACTGCACCCACCAAAGAGCCGCCCTTGGGATGTACAGGAAGGTCGCAGGAGGCCTGCACCCAGCTTTGAAAGGCTGGCTCCCGTTGCTGCCCTTCCCCCCAGGCAAAGCCCATTAGAACAGCTGAGCAAGGAACGGTCAGGGAATGATTTATCCACGTTTCGCAGCTCATCAGTTGCCGGGTTGGGAAATTCTGAACTCAGGGTGTGATTCGTAGTAATTCGCCCTTGCTGCTGGTGCCTGCAGTCCGCCCCCCTCCGGACACACTCGGGCAGTTGGCACTGCCAGCACAGCACAGCCTGACTGTAAAACGGACAGTGTCACACGGCAGCCAGTCAGGGAGAGAAGCCAGAGCAGTGAGGCTGTAACGCCAATGCTGTGTGACTTGTAAACGGTACAAATGTCAGGCTGGAAATTTGCGTTGGGTGAATAGGAGCATCTGAGTGAAGAGCTCCCTGTTCACCCGCCCAGGCATAGGTAACCCTCCTGCTCAGACATTCCTGCAAGGCTGAGGCAAAAGCCTCGTCTTTGTTCGCCTAATCCCATGACTCGCAGCAGTGCAGAGAAGGGCGGAGAGGTCAGACCCACTGCACTGGAATGTTTCCCTCCTCTCAGCCTGACCAGTTCACAGCCAGTTCTGGGGGCGAGAGTTCAAGGCCCTGGCTGGGCCTCCCTGTGGAGACAGCCTTGGAGATGGCCCCAGTGTCGTGCGGGACTTCGCCCCCAGAGCCTGGTGCCCAGCTGTAGCCTCCACACTCCAGCCCAGCAGGCAGCGAGTGAGGGTTGTGGGATCTGCCGCCCTCACTCACGGGGGCTGGCTCTCTTTCAGGGTGACTCTGGTGGCCCCCTGAACTGCCAGGCCTCTGATGGGAGATGGCAGGTGCATGGCATCGCCAGCTTCGTCTCTTCCCTTGGCTGCAACGCCCTAAAGAAACCCACCGTCTTCACCCGCGTCTCTGCCTTCGATGACTGGATTGCAGAGGTAAGACCCCCCCAGCCATGGTACTGCGCGGGCAGCAGGAGGGAGGGTCAGGGAGCAATCAAATGGCCAGGCAGGGGGTTCTGGGAGGTCACCCAGAGTAAATGATGGGACAGACAATGTGTGGGGGCTGTCTCCGTGAGCAGAACTCGAGTCTGGCGCAGGCCCCTTGAGAGTGGTGTCCTCCTGGGGCTCTGAGCCGAGGTCAGTGCTACGGGCGTGGGCCCCATCCAGAGATCACAGCCAGCTGCCCGGTACACAGCGCTGAGCAAGCGGGGCCCCTTGGAGCATGTGACATCACCTTTGGTCCCCCTTGTGCCTCACCTCTTCCGGCAGCTGGGAACTCAGAGACAGCGCGAGCTGAGTCTGGCCTGCAAAGGGGTTTCTGTAAGATCTGGAGCCTGGAAGAGCTGGTCTCAGCACCGCAGATACTGGAGACAGACTTGCTCAGATCTGCTTCCCACTGACACACGTGTGATGACCCTGGAGGCTGCTGGGAGCCGGCATTTTGGGCACATGGCCCAGAGCCGCAAGCAGGATGCTCGGTGGCCTGCAGCACCACCCGGCTCCAGGGAGGGTTTGAGACCGAACATCTGGTTGGCTGTGAGCTCTGCAGCGAGCAGAGGCTGCAGGCAGGCAGAGGGAGGTGTTTGGAGGGGGGCAGCATGGCCTAGTGGCTGAGCGTGCCCCCAAACTGGAATTGCTGCACTGTAATCCCAGCTCTGCTGCCCGGTGCTCTGGCTGAGTCCCGTTAACCCCTTGGGGCTGGATTTGGATCTCACTGCTCCCGGTACCAATCGGCGGAGTTCCTCTGGAGTCTGGGGCCAGGCTCCCCTTTCAGTCACAGCCGTGTGCCTCTGCCGCAGTGAGGGGCGTGACTCTGGATTTACACCCGTGTAACTCAGGGCACAAACTGGCCCAGCTGAACCCTACAAGTGTCAAACTGGTGTCCCTGAGACCAGGCCTGGGCCTTGGGGCCTCAGTTTCCCTAGCAGATGATTTGCGGGGGGCACCATTTCCCCTTCCTTGTTGGAGTGCAGCGAGAAGGGCAGATTGTGTCAGGCGAGGGCCTGGACCTGGGTGATCCCTGGTGTGTGGCGGGGAGTGTAACCCACGTGCCGTGGCACTGGACACCCCCACCCCAAAGGGCAGGTCCTTGCCAGGGGGTCGTAGGAAGGGTCTGGGCCCCCCGCGCTCTCACTGCCCCTGCCGGATGGGGAGAGGCTGCTGCCTGTCCGCTTGCCGGCTCTAGCCACTCCCTCCGTGTGGCTGCTGCGCGGGGGCCCTGAGAGCAGGGCCGGGGCAGCACTCACAGCATGGAGGAAGCACCCGGAGGACAGTCAGCAGCTGGGTAGCGATTTGCGGCCTGGCTGCAGGGGTCGGTGGGGTCTGCAGTACTGGGAGAGTGAGAGCTGGAGAGAGAAGGAGGAGCAGGAGGCTGAAGGGCGGAGAAGGGGAAGGGAGGGGAGAACAGGGGCTGGAGGACTGGGCAGGGGAGGGGGAGCAGGGACAATGGTGACAAAAAGACAAAATGCAGGTGCCGGGTTGTCTTAGTAAAAAGTCTGGGAGCTGCTGGCCTAGAGGCGGAGGCTGATGAGCCTGCTCCAGCCTTGGCTAAGGGAAGCGGCTCTTTTAGCTCAGGCACTAGAGGTTGCTGGGTTAGTTACGATCCCGAGGTCCCAGGTTCGAGCCACTCAAGGGCATCACATTACACACGCAAAGGGCTTTAGATGCCCCGAGGATACAATTTCTGCTGCAGTTTGTGTCCTGCCCTGATATACTTTGGTTTGCTTTTCTTTCAGACCATCGCTAATAATGCATGATCAGCTGAAAGAGCCACTTCTTGGAGAAACTTTCCTGGGCAGATAATAAAACAATTGTAGAAATCCCGGTGTGGGTGTATTTCTTGCGGGGCAGAGGGTTCCCTTTGTTGGGGCTAATGCAACGCCGATAACCCCAAGGCTCTTTGCAGTTGGGCAGCATGGTGGAGGGAAGGTTGTTTAAAACAAGGAACTCTTTCTTCTGGGATTTCATGCTATGCTCTGGCGTTCCTGAAGCTTTGAAATTGTTCTTCGAAGCCCTTCACATATACCTAGTGGGTCCGATTCTGCTCTGCATTGCAGGCTGGGCAGGTGTAACACAACTACCAGTGTGACTGAGCGGAGGAGTCCAGCTTGGGTGTGTTTGCACTTTGCACTTACATACGTGACACACGGGTCAGAATTTTCCAAAGAACTCAGCAGAATGGGGGCCTGGTGGATGCTGAGCTCTTATTAAAATCTAGCCTTCTCTGGGAGACAAGTGAAAATCAGGCCTCCCACTACTACTCTCCCATTACTACCTCCTCTCCCACTACCTCCTCTCCCACTACTACCTCTCCCACTCTCAAAAGCGCAGTCCAGAGCGTGAGGCCAGACACACGCGGGGTGTGGAACGCAAGAGGCAGTGTCATTTTGCCTGGTCTCATAGTATTGGTCTCAGTCTCTAGGGGAAAGCACAGTGTGTGCATCTCCTCAGTACTGGGAAGCAGCTACTTAGAGAACCCACTGGCTTCTGAACCCTGCAAGTGGGGCTTGTTCTTAGATGCTGAAAGATGCAGAGCTGAGGTGACGAAGGCAGTATTATAGCTCCACGCATATCCCCAGCCCGATGCCCCAAAGCATGGAAATCGCAGGCAAAATCTTACCCCCTTACTCACAACAAGGGACTTTGGGCACAGCGGTTGGCTGTAGCCAGAGCGCGGAGGAGGATGTGACCCCGCTCGGGGAAGTCTATGCTTGTGACGTTTCCATGAGCTCTGTGTGGATTGGATCTCTGGGGGTAGTGGAGGAAATTAGTACGGGCTTAGAGGCTGCTGAGAAGGGGTTCCCACCGACTCCTTTGGTGAATCATGTGAACTTGGGATGTGCTCTGTGCAACGGACATATTAATCCCCAGCTCATATACGCTCATACTGCCCCGCAGCGTGGAAGTAAATCCACGAATGCTCAGGTGTTACAGGCCACACAGTGCCTGGCACAGCGGACAGAGACGTCCCTTGGGTAGGGCGAATCGGGGCGACCGCCCTGGGCCCTGCGCTTTGGGGGGGGACTGTCCTGATATTTAGCCCTTTGTCCCACGTCCTGACTGATGCACGATTGGGAGAGCGGTGGGCGGGGGGGTGAGGAGGCGAGGGGTGGCCCGGTGGGCAGGTGTGCCGGACAGACAGTGAGGAGACTAGCGGAGAGGCTGACTTGTCCCAGGCCCCGCACCCTCCTAGGGACGGCCCTGACAGCAGGGCTGGGATAGAGAATGTGGTGCTGGAGCCATAGAAGGAGCTAAGATAGATTTGCATTTCTGCTGGGTTCTCACTGGCGGGGAAGCCCCTTTGCCCACCAGACAGGTTCCCCAACGGGACTTTTCTCTGGCCAGCTCAGGCTCACAGTCATTGTGGGGAAAGGGCTGTTAATGCTGTGTCCTGTGTCAGCCACGGTCCATGGATTACATAGGAATGGCCACACTGGGTCAGACCAATGGTACATCTACCCAGTATCCCGTCTCCCGAAAGTGGCTGGTGCCAGGTGCTTTAGAGGGAATGAACAGACCAGGCCATTGAGTGATCCATCCCATTGCCCAGTCCCAGCTAGGAACAGTGACACCCAGAGCATGGGGTTGCGTCCCTGTCCATCTTGGTGAATAGCCATTGATGGACCGATCTGCCATGAATTTATCTAGTTCTGTTTTGAACCCCATTATAGTTTTGGCCTTCACAACAGCCCCTGGCAACGAGTTCCACAGGCTGACTGTGTGTTGTGTGAAAAAATATTTCCTTCTCTTTGTTTTAAACCTGCTGCCTCTTAACTTCATTGGGTGACCCCTAGTTCTTGTATTATGGGAAGGAGTTAATAACAGTTCCCTATTCACTTTCTCCACACCAGTCAAGATTTAGTAGAATCACAGAAAATCAGGGCTGGAAGGGACCTTAGAAGGTCATCTAGTCCAACCCCCTGCTCAAAGCAGGACCAATCCCCAATTTTTGCCCCAGATCCCTAAATGCCTCCCCCAGGATTAAACTCACAACCCTGGGTTTAGCAGGCCAATGCTCAAACCACTGAGCTATCCCTCCCCCTGACATAGCAAACCCCATTAGTCATCTCTTTTCCAAGATTAAAAGTCTTAGTCTTTTTTAATCTCTCCTATATGAAAGCTATTCCATACCCCTAATAATTTTTGTTGCCCTTTTCTGTACCTTTTGCAGTTCTGATATTTTTTTTTTGAGATGGGGTGATCACATCTGCATGCAGTATTCAAGATGTGGGCATACCATGGATCTATATAGAGGCAATATGATATTTTCTGTCTCATTATCTATCCCTTTCCTAATGGTTCATAACATTGTTAGCTTTTTTTTTAACTGCCACTGTCCATATGTTTTCAGAGAACTATCCACAACTTCAAGATTTCTTTCTTGAGTGATAACAGCTAAGTTAGACCCCATCATTTTATATGTGTATTTGGGATTATGTTTCCCAATGTGCATTATTTTGCATTTATCAACATTGAATTTCAGCTGCCATTTTGTTGCCCAGTCACCCCGTTTTGTGAGATCCCTTTGTAAGTCTTCACAGTCTCCTTTGGATTTAACTATCTTGAGTAATTTTGTATCAGCTGCACATTTTGCCACCTCACTGTTTACCCCTTTTTCCAGATCATTTATGAATATATTGAACAGCGCTGGTCCCAGTACAGACCCCTGGGGGACACCACTATTTACCTCTCTCCATTCTGAAAACTGACCATTTATTCCTACGATTTGTTTCCTATCTTTTAGCCCATTACCATAGGCGCTGACTCCGTGGGTGCTCCGGGGCTGGAGCACCCACGGGGAAAAATTGGTGGGTGCTCAGCACCCACCGGCAGCTCCCCGCCAGCCCCGCACCTGTTACCGGAGCACTTACCTTCGCCCCGGACGTCGGGTGATGTTGCAGGGCCCCGCCCCCGACACCGGCCGACGTTGCAGGGCCCCACCCCCGATGCCAGGCGACGTTGCGGGGTCCCACCCCCAACGCACTCAGCAGAGCCGACGGAAGTCGGCTCCTATGCCCCTTATCAGTCCATAAGAGGACCTTTCCTCTTATCCCATGGCAGCTTACTATGCATAAGAGCCTTTGGTGAGGAATCTTGTCAAAAGCTTTCTGAAAGTCTAAGTACACTGTATCCACTGGATCCCCCTTGTCCATGTGCTTGTTGACACCCTCAAAGAATTCTAGTATATTGGTGAGGCATGATTTCCCTTTACAAAAACCATGTTGACTCTTCCCCAACAAATCTTGTTCATCTATAATTCTGTTCTTTACTATAGTTTCAACCAATTTGCCTGGTACTGAAGTTAGGCTTACTGGCCTGTAATTGCTGGGGTTGCCTCAGGAGCCTTTTAAAAAAAATAGTATCACATTAGCTATCCTCCAGTCATCTGGTACAGAGGCTGATTTAAATGATTGGTTACATACCACAGTAAGCAGTTCTGCAATTTCATATTTGAGTTCCTTCAGAACTCTTGGGTGAATCCCATCTGGTCCTAGTGACTTATTACTGTTTAATTTATCAATTTGTTCCAAAACCTCCTCTAATGACACCTCAATCTGGGACAGTTCCTCAGATTTGTCACCTAAAAAGAATGGCTCGGGTTTGGGAATCTCCCTCACATCCTCATTCCTCAGCCATGAAGACCGATGCAAAGAATTCATTTAGTTTCTCCGCAATGGCCTTATCATCCTTGAGTGCTCCTTTAGCATCTCAATCGTCCAGTGGCCCCACTGGTTGCTTAGCAGGCTTCCTGCTTCTGAAGTACTTAAACATTTTTTTATTAGTTTTTGAGTCTTTAGCTAGTTGCTCTTCAAATACCTTTTTTGGCCTGCCTAATTATACTTTTACACTTGACTTGCCAGAATTTATGCTCCTTTCTATTTTCCTCAGTAGGATGTAACTTCCAATTTTTAAAGGATGCCTTTTTGCCTGTAACTGCTTCTTTTACTTTATTTAACCATGGTGGCACTTTTTTGGTCCTCTTACTATGCTTTTTAATTTGGGGTATACATTTAATTTGAGCCTTTATTATGGTGTCTTTAAAAATTTTCATGAAGCTTGCAGGCATTTCACTTTTGGGAGTGTACCATTTAACTTCTGTTTAACTAATCTCCTCATTTTTGTGTATTTCTCCCTTCTGAAGTTAAAAGCTACTTTGGTGGGCTTCTTTGGTGTGTCTCCCCCACAGGGATGTTAGCAACCATAATGCAATTAAATGTATTACCAAGCAATTCAGCTATATTCACCTCTTGGACCAGATCCTGTGCTCCACTTAGGCCTAAATCAAGAATTGCCTCTCACTTTGTGGGTTCCAGAACTAGTTGCTTCAGGAAGCAGTAATTTATGGTGTCAAGAAACTTTATCTCTGCATCCCATCCTGAGGTGACATGTACCCAGTCAATATGGGGATAGTTGAAATCCCCCATTATTATTAAGTTTTCTATTTTTATAGCCTAATATCTCTGAGCATTTCACACTCACTATCACCATCCTGGTCAGGTGGTCGGTAATATATCCCTACTGCTATATTCTTATTATTCAAGCATGGAATTACTATCCATAGAGATTCTATGGTACAATTTGGTTCATTTAAGATTTTTACTATGCAGGTATTTGACTTTCTGCTTTCTTTCACATACAGTGCCACTCACCCACCAGCACGACCTATTCTGTCCTTCCGATATTACCTGTATTACCATGTCCCATTGATTATCCTCATTCCACCATGTTTCTGGGATGCCAATTATATCAATATCCTCATTTAATACGAGGCACTCAAGTTCACCCATCTTAGTATTTAGACTTTCAGCATTTGTACATAAGCACTTTAAAAAATTTATCACTTTTCAGCTGTCTGCCATTACATGATGTGATTGAATGGGACTCTTTCATTTGACTGTTTCTCCTCAGATCCTACCTGTATTTTAATCCTCTCCTCCTTACTAGGATACAGAGAATCCCCATTAATAGATACTCCCCTAAGGGATGTTTCTGTCCGAACCATGTGGTCCTCTGCATCTTTCAGTTTTCCCCTAACACTTAATTAAAAAATGTCTCTATGACTGTAACAGGGTCCATGACCAGCCCCTCTTCCTGGGGCCCGCTTGCTGCCCCCAATAAGTCTCAGAGATGCTTCAGGGTTGTGCAACACCCATGTCTTTATTTACTTAAGGTTATCACACCACCAGTGTCCATATACAAGCTTTACAGGATTAGTCACCTCCTTTACAGGCAGAGTCAGCCTTCAGCTAGAAGGCCTCCAGTTCCCTCCGACTGACTTCTCGCTGGCTGCCCCCTGCCTTCTGCCTCCCTCCCAGCCTTTATAGCCCTTGGCTTGTCAGGCCAGCAGGTGTTGCCATAGGTGCCGACTTCGTGGGTGCTCCGGGGCTGGAGCACCCACGGGGAAAAATTGGTGCGTGCTCCGCACCCACCGGCAGCTCCCTGCCATCCCCGGGACCCACGGCCAGCTCCCCGCCAACCCCGGGGCCCGCTGCCATCTTACCTTAGCACCGGGAGACGTTGCGGGGCCCAGTCCCCGACGCTGGGCGACGTTGCGTCGGCGTCGGGGGCGGGGCCCCGCAACGTCCCCCGGCGTCGGGGGCGGAGCCGCGCAACGTCCCCCCGGCGTCGGGGGCGGAGCCCGGCCTCGGGAGCGGGGCCCCGCCCCCAACGCTGGGCATGAGCTCCCACTGGCGCCACAGAAAGTCGGCGCCTGTGGGTGTTGCCACTCCTCAGGCCGGCATCAGGCCGTTTCCATCAGCCCCAATCTGTTTCCCCTGATTGGAACTGACTGGGTAAGGGCTAATTAGGTGCTTTTGCACCAGCACCCTGCTGCAATAACCTTTTTAATTTTACATGCCACCAACTTGGTTCCATGTTGGTTTAGGTGGAGCCCATCCTTCCTGTACAGGCTCCTCCTTTGCCAAAACGTTCCCCAGTTCCTAATAAATCTAAACCCCTCCTCCCTACACCATCATCTCATCCAGGCATGGAGACCCTGCAGTTCTGCCTGTCTAGGAACCAGAAGCATTTCAGAGAATGGTACCATGGAGGTTCTGGACTTCAATCCCTTACCCAGAAGACTAAATTTGGCCTCCAGGACCCCTCTCCTACTTTTTCTTACGTCATTGGCAGCTACATGTACCATGACCACCAGCTCCTCCCCAGCCCTGCACATAAGCCTGTCTAGACATTCTGAGAGATTTGCAACTGTTGCATCTGGCCGGCAGGCAATTCACCATGCAGTTCACCCAGTCATTACAAACAGGCGCAGGTTGGATAATTTTTGGTGGTGCCCAGAACGGGTCCAAGTCCACCCCCACCAAGTCCAGAGCCCACTAAGGCTCTGGGAGGGAGTTTGGGTGCTGGGTGCGGAATCTGGGATTGGGCAGGGGGTTGGGGTGTAGGAGGGGGGTGGGGGGCGCTTACCTTGGGCAGTGCCAGCTCCCAAAAGTGACCTGCACTCCCCTCTGGCAGCGGCTCGGAGCATGGGCAGCGCATGGACACCCCCCCCCCCCCATCCCTGTGGCCTCAGGGACGTGCCGGCTGCTTCCCGGCGCAGCGCAGAGTGGGCGGGCAGGAAGCCACCTTAGGCTGTGTCTACACTGCCACTTTCAGCACTAAAACTTTAGTTGTTCAGGGGTGTGACAAAACACCCCCCTGAGCGACAAAAGTTTTAGCGCTGAAAAGCACCAGTATAGACAGCGCTTTATTGCCGGGAGCCCGGCTCCCAGCAGTCAAGCTACCGCCCCTTGTTCGGGGTGGTTATTTTTACCACCGGGCGAGCTCTCCCCTGGCGATAAAGCGACTACACTGCCCATGTCACAGCACTCCCACGGCCGCACTCTAACGTGGGCAGTCCCGCTGTGCTGCCGGGAGGGGCGGGGGGTGGCGGCGGCTGGGGGTCCTCAGGCCCTTTTAAATCACCCAGGGGCAGCAGGAGGGGCCGAGAGGCGTGTGGGGGCAGCAGGCAGGGCTGGAGGAGAGACCCGGCCCTGAACATTGGTGGAGCCGGGCCCCGGGCCCTTAATAGTCACGGAGCCTGGGCACCACGGGCCCATACAACTCGCTGCCCCTTCGAACACCTATCTATATTTCTAATGAAGATGCTGCGAAGGCCTCGCTGGTGAAGCCACAGTCTGCTGTTGTACCCAAGGGAGCACAGCTCCTCCAGCAGCTCACAGGGTCACCCCGGAAAAGGCCTTTGCCAGCAGACACCCAACAGTTATTCCCTGTCCCAAGCACAGCGGGAAACCGTGGCACCCAGTTTAGACCTAGTGAGACAAACTGACCCGCTCGCCAGCAGATGGCGCCCAAAGAACAACCACAGAATGACTTCAGCAGCGACTGCCCAATGGGCGTCTCTGTGGGGCTGAGCACCCTGCAAAGGGGCTGAGCGCCCCAGGGGTGTCTGGCCCCTGGGCTCGGCCTGTCATGGCCTGCAGGCACACACAGATTAGCAGCCAGCGATGGGGGATGGGATGAAGGTGGTGGGGAGGGACCCAGTCCCCCAACTCCAGCACATCAGCCCCGGCCCAGGGAAATGACGGATCTGGCTCAGCAGCCCTCAGTGGTGTACTAGGTGAGACGTGCCAGCCCTGAAGGCCACACACTAGATCCAGAGTCTGTTCTCACATGGCGAGAGGCCGGAGCACAGGGGCTCCTATGCTGACAATGTGACGCGAGGGCTGAGGCTGCTGACTCCCTCCCTCCATTAGAGTTGGGAGCCCCTCCGTTCTGGGCAGGGGCCCCTGGTCCCCCCAGTCACCAAGCCCACCCTGCCCAGCAGAGGGCTCTATGCTGCCTCCCCCCTACACAGGGCTGGCAGCAGGGGCACCCATACAGAGCTATATGCTCCTGTGGGGTGGCTGAGGCTTCCTGCCTCCTAGGTAGGCCCCAGCCTGCCTGAAGATAGGGGGCAGCAGGCCAGGGAGAAGGGGGCCCCCAGCCTGCCCCAAGAGGAGCAACAGACCAGGGTCCCCCTGCTGCCGGCCTGTTCAGACTGGCTGCAGGTCCGGAAGGACTCAGGAGGGATCCTCCAGCCTGCCTGGCCGAGGCGTCTGGTGGAGATGGCCCCTGACACCCCAGGGGGAGGGGCACGTTGGGGATGGGGCTTTGGGACCCCTATGTGTAGGGTTGTCAGCTTTCTAATTGCACAAAACTGCACACCCTTGCCCTGTCCTCTGTCCCTCCCCTCACCCACCCCTTCCCTGAGGCCCCCCCCACTCACTCCATCCCCCCTCCCTCTGTCATTCGCTCTCCCTCACCCTCACTCACTTTCACTGGGCTGGGGCAGGAGGGGGTGTGAGGACTCCAGCGGGGGGGGAGGGGTGGGCTCTGGGGTGAGGCCAGGGATACCGGGTTTTGGGTGCAGGATGGGGGTTCAGGTTCCGGGAGGGAGTTTGGGTGCAGGAAGGTGCTCAGGACTGGGGTAGAGGGTTGGGGTGTGGGAAGGGGGGCGCAGGCTCCAGGAGAGAGTTTGGATGCAGGAGGGGGCTCAGGGCTGGGGTTGGGATGTGGGAGCGGGTGCAGGCTCCAGGGGGGAATTTGGGTGTGGGAGAGGCCTCAGGGCTGGGGCATGGGGTCAGGGTGTGGGGGAGGGGGAGAGGTGCGGGCTCTGCGAGGGAATTCAGGTGCGGGATGGGGTTCTGACCTGGGTCAGGGAGTTGGGGTGCTGGTGGGAGTGCATGGTCTGGGAGGGAGTTAGGGTGCTGGAGGGGGTTCTGACGTGGGGCAGGCGGTTTGGGGTGTTGGCTCCAGGTGGACAGCGTTTACCTCAGGCGGTTCCCAGTTGGCAGCGCAGCGGGGCTAAGGCAGGCTTCCTGCCTGTCCTGGCTCCGCGCGACTCCCAGAAGCGGCTGCCATGTCCGAGTCCTAGGCGCAGGGGTGGCCAGGCGGCTCTGCATGGTGCACGCTGCCTGTGCCCACAGGTGCTGCCCCCGCAGCTCCCATTGGTCACAATTCCTGGCCAATGGGAGCTGCGGAGCCAACACTCGGGGTGGGGGCAGCGTGTGGAAGCTCCCTGATCGCACCTGCGCCTAGGGGCTGCAGGGACATGCCATCCGTTTGCGGGAGCTGCGCGGAGCCATGGCAGGCAGGGAGCCTGCCTTAGCCCCGTTGCGCCGCTGACCAGACTTCCAATAAAAAAAACAGACACCTGGCAACTCTACCATGTGGTTGTGCCCAGGCCCTAGAGTCCTGGACTGCCTCAGTCCACCCTGCTCTTGCCTGCTTAGAACCAGAGTGTGGCTTTTAAAGCACCGCCCACGGTGGGCCAGGCTCCAGCAGGAGCTGCAGGACAGGCCCAGCGACTCAGTGCAAACATTCCTGGGGCACTGCGCTCTGCCATCATTGCAGCGGGTGAGGCAGGCCCCTCCTCCTCGTCCATTGGGATTTCCAGGCCAATGTGGGGAGCGAGAGAGGGCCTGTGGGTGGGGCGGGGGGAATGTGGAGAAGGCTCCGTGCACCCCAGGCAGGGCCAGGCACACAGATGTTTCAGCATGATGAGATAACTGGCTCTGTGGATGAGGGGAAAGCAGTGGATGTGCTATTTCTTGACTTTAGCAAAGCTTTTGATACAGTCTCCCACAGCATTCTTGCCAACAAGTTAAAGAAGTATGGGCTGGATGAATGGACTGTAAGGTGGATAGAAAACTGGCTAGATGGTTGGGCTCAACGGGTAGTGATCAATGGCTCCATGTCTAGTTGGCAGCTGGTATCAAGTGGAGTGCCCCAAGGGTCGGTGCTGGGGCCAGTTTTGTTCAATATCTTCATCAACGATCTGGAGGATGGTGTGGACTGCACCCTTAGCAAGTTTGCAGATGACACTAAACTGGGAGGAGTGGTTGATACGCTGGAGGGTAGGGACAGGATACAGAGGGACCTAGACAAATTAGAGGATTGGGCCAAAAGAAATCTGATGAGGTTCAACAAGGACAAGTGCAGAGTCCTGCACTTAGGACGGAAGAATCCCATGCACTGCTACAGACTAGGGACCGAATGGCTGGGCAGCAGTTCTGCAGAAAAGGACCTAGGGGTTACAGTGGACGAAAAGCTGAATATGAGTCAACAGTGTGCCCTTGTTGCCAAGAAGGCTAACGGCATTTTGGGTTGTATAAGTAGGGGCATTTCCAGCAGATCGAGGGACGTGATTATTCCCCTCTATTCGGCACTGGTGAGGCCTCATTTGGAGTACTGTGTCCAGTTTTGGGCCCCACACTACAAGAAGGATGTGGATAAATTGGAAAGAGTCCAGCGGAGGGCAACAAAAATGATTAGGGGGCTGGAGCACATGACTTATGAGGAGAGGCTGAGGGAACTGGGATTGTTTAGCCTGCAGAAGAGAAGAATGAGGGGGGATTTGATAGCTGCTTTCAGCTACCTGAAAGGGGGTTCCAAAGAGGATGGATCTAGACTGTTCTCAGTGGTAGAAGATGACAGAACAAGGAGTAATGGTCTCAAGTTGCAGAGGGGGAAGTTTAGGTTGGTGTAGGGGTCTCAGTCTGCGGTGGGGTGGTGGGGCACCAGCCCGCCTCGCTGTACTCGTTCGAGTAGGTTGGGGAATCCTTGGTCTTGGGCCCGAACACTTCCGGTCGGGTCCTGCAAGTGGTAGAGGCTAAGCCCTGCCCTGAGTCAGGGCAGGCAGAAAGCAAGTGAATAGTCTGGGGCTCAGCTCCTCAGGCAGGGGCTGAGCACCGAGTTCACTAGGCCCAGGCCCTGCGTCAGGGCGGGGCAGCAAGTAATTCAGGGCTCAGGCCCTCAAGCAGGGGCTGAGCAAGCCCAGGTCCTAGCTCTGGGGAACCTGGGAGAGGGGGAGACTGCCACCCACACGTTGGGTGGCAGGGGGGACGCAGGCCCACCCACTCCACTGCGTCCCGGCCCGGGGCCCTAACAGCGGCAAAGGATCCGCCGCTGCGTCAGTGGGGATCCTGGCCGCAAGACACTGACATGGGTTCGGGCCACGGTGCAGCCAGACTGGGGTCGGCTGTCCCCGGGCCACTTCCTAACTCCCCCTCGGGCGGTACCTGAGTCCAGGGGGTGTCCTCGGCGGGTTCTAGCCGCATGGGCTCCTCGTCCGACTCGCGGTCACTTGGCAGGTCCGGCAGCTCCTCCGGAGAGGGGCCGCTCGGCAGGTCCGGCAGCTCCTCCGGATAGCGGCCGCTCGGCAGGTCCGGCAGCTCCTCCGGACAGGGGCCGCTCGGCAGGTCCGGCAGCTCCTCCGGACAGGGGCCGCTCGGCAGGTCCGGCCAGGCTTGGCGGGTACCTGGGACCACAGGGGTTTCCCAGTCACGAGCTAAGCTGGCGGCATCTGGTCTCCCCAGTGGCTGCTCCTCAATTGAGCGCCAAGGGCCCGCCTTTATACTTCCGGGTCACGCTGGTCTACTTCCAGGTCGCGGCCTGTCTCTTGGCGGGGCGGGCCTAGAGCCTCCTGGCTCCGCCCATTCTGGCCACTGGGCCGGTGCTTCACTCTGCGGGGTGGTGGGGCGCCAGCCCACCTCGCTACAGTTGGATATTAGGAAACACTTTTTCACTAGGAGGGTGGTGAAGCACTGGAATGGGTACCTAGGGAGGTGGTGGAATCTCCTTCCTTAGAGGTTTTTAAGGTCAGGCTTGACAAAGCCCTGGCTGGGATGATCTAGTTGGGGTTGGTCCTGCTTTGAGCAGGGGGTTGGACTAGATACCTCCTGAGGTCCCTTCCAACCCTGAGATTCTATGAGGCATGTGGCTTGCAGCCTAGACTCCAGCATTGAGCCCCGAGGAAGGAGAGCAAGCGGGAGGGGAATCAGGGAGAGGGATCTGACTCCCCCACCCCATTAGTGGCTGGCTCCCCGCTGAATCCAATGGGATTTGTCTGTATCCTGGGGCTGGGAATCAGGCCCTCTCTAGGAGGCCATTGGTGCTCCTGGCGATCGGGTGCCTCTCTGCTTTTCACCTTTGCTGACTTTGCCAAACGATGTTGCTAATTCCCTCACGCTGAGTCCTCTTCCCAGGCTGCAGCTGTGGGACCCCCCAGGGCTTGTCGGAGTGGGTGAAGAGCAGAGGAGGGGCACATGCCAGGAGCAGCTCCTGCCTAGGAGACGTACTCTGAGGAGTCAGTAGTGGGCGCTCTGCCCAGAACACTCCAGAGTCTGTCCAGTGCCTGCCCAGCTGCTTCCCGGCAGGGGCTGCATGTTCATCCAGGTCAGATCTGCAGCGAGGCCTTTGATCGGCTGACTCAGGCGAGGCCTTTAATCATCTAACTCAGTCCCAGCGACACAGGCAGTGCCTGCAGCTTGCTACTGAGGGCTTTGGCGGCGGGAGAGGACTTGTCACACTCCACAGGGTTATTTATTAACCCGTCTGCCCAGCCTTTCATCCTCCTGCTTTACCCCTGGCTTTCAGTTCCAATCGCTCGCTCGCTGGGGTGGAATTTCATTGACAGCTCGAAGTGGTAGCGTTTGACCCCCACCTGTCCAGGTGGAAGCAATGGCCCAAGGCGCTCCACCTCTGGGAGGTCAGGCTGTCTCTGCCCTAGGACGAGACCTGCAGGGCACAGAGGCATACGCAGTTGCTGAGAACCGCGCGCTGTTAGCACTATTAGCTCAGACCCCTGGGGAAGGGTGTTTACACTCACAAGCATTCAGGGAGGCAGGGCGGCCTTGTGGTTAAAGCTCTGGCCTGAGTCAGAGATTTGGGTTCCAGTTCCAGCTCTGTAGACTGTTTCCTTTGTGGGTCTGTTTGGATCGGATGCTCTCCCGCTATGCCTGTACAGCACCTAGCACGCTGGGGCCTGACCTCAGCGGGGCCTGCAGTTCCTCCTGGGAGACATGGAACACGAGATAATATAATGGGAGGTGCCCTGTTGATAGGCACAATATAGGAACCTGGCTAGAGGCTCAGGTCCCAGAATGTAAGTCCCTATAAGGAGTGTTTAGCAGAGATAAACAACGATGCGAACCACCTGCTGGGATTATTCAGAATTGGTCTGAGCTGGGACCCTGTACAAAAAGGACATCTAGGATGAACCCAACGGTAACCTGCAGCAAATGTCTTGGCCTAGCAATGCCTGTGAAGAGCACATACAAATCATTATTACTAACCCGTATTGCCTGGTGCAGAATGTCCTGATCTGGCATTTCTTTCAGCGCAGGGAACATTTCTTTGTTCATCGGGGTCACTGGGTGCGCTCATTAGGCAAGGCTGAACTTACTGCATGGCCCCTTTCAGAGGGGCTGTGATGATCTCAGCTCCTGGGAATCCGGTCTATTGCTAACGTGGTGCTAATGGGCAAAGGACATCCTGAACTGAAATCAGGGCTGGTGCAAGGACGTTTCACGCCCTAGGCAAAACTTCCTTGCACCAGCCCTGCGCCGCCCCCCTCCCCCAGCCAGCTCCCCCCTACTCCCCCAGACAGCTCCTCCGCCCACGGGAGCTCAGCGTCCCCCCCGAATGCTGCCCCTCACCAGCTCCCCCTGCCCACGGGAGCTCAGCCTCCACCCCCCCACACAATGCCACCCCCCCACAGCCAAGTCCTCCACCCTCGGGAGCTCAGTCTCCCCCCGCCCGTGGGCGCTCAGCCCCCCGTGACTCACCGGCCGCGGAAGCTGAGCAGGGAGCCCGGGACAGCGGGGTGGCTCGCAGCAGCTGCCCCGCGGCTCTCTGCTCGGGCGCTGAGTGGCGGGGGAGGGGGGCGGCTCCCAGCGGCTCCCCGCTCGGGTGCTGAGCCTTGGGGCGGCATGGCGACTGCCCCGCGGCTCCCCGCTCAGCGCCTGAGTGGGGGGGGGGGGCGCGGTGGGGCGGCTGCCCCCGGCTCCCTGAGCGGGGGATGGCGGGGCGGCTCGCGGTGGCTGCCCCCGGCTCCCCACACAGTGTCTGAGCGGGGGGCGGCGGGGCAGCCACCTGCCGCCCCACAAATCTTGGCGCCCTAGGCAACCGCCTAGGGTCGCCTAATGGGCGCGCCGGCCCTGACTGAAATCCCCCTTGCACAAAAAGGAGATACCTTCACCTAAGGAGCCCAGTCAGCTGGGCAGGGAGCGCGCCACATGGGATTGTTTTGCTGTGCTAAATTCAGCTAGCTGAAGGCTGAGCTCTGCACCCAGTGACCCTTGAGCAACCCCACTGAGCTCTGTGCGTGGCTGTCACTCCAGCCCCAGGACTCGCTGAGGTGGGAAGGAATTTGTTTTCCTAGGTCTCTGACTGACTGCACAGGCTGCTGCAAATGCTGGCTGGGGAAGAAAAGCAGCTGCTGTAAGGAATGCACTTGCTACAGGCCGCATGCAGCGCTGGTGGGACCCCGCTGATCACAGCACAGCCCCTGTGGAGATCCAGCTGTGTATTCAGGTGTCTCAGCGTGGAGTTACGTGGCTTATTTCCTGCTTGGAAAGGTGGCTCAGGGTGCAACCAAATTCGACATGAGTCTGCAGTACAATATGGCACAGAACAGCCAGTGCAAGCTTGGAGTTATCTGGAGAGGGCTTCCAGAGAGTGGGGCCAGAATCCCCCGATGTGGATCTGGACATTGGCCCAGATTCGTCCCTGGTGCAACGCCACTGACTTCAGCGGCATTGCCCCCAGGGTGGATGGCAACCAACTTGATCAGCCTGCATTGCCACGGGAGTTCAGACCACAGACCTAAACCTAATCCAGGGTCAGGAGGGGGCTGGCTTGTGTGGAAAGAGAAATGAGCTAAATCTGTTTAGCTGGGCTAACGAGGCACAGGAGGACAGGCTGCTAATCTGCACAGGGTGTAGGCCCTGAGACTGGAGAGGAGTTACTGAGGCTGGGCTGAAGCGGGGGAGGAGTGAATTAAAAAAGGGAACATTTAGGATGAAAAACATCCTGGCAGAGAGAGATGCATCAGGCCGTAAACTTTTTTTCTGGAGCAAGAGATCAGAGCCCCCTCGCTGGAGCATTGGCAATGAGACCGGAGGGGAAATATTTCAAAAGGGCCTAAGTCACTTAGGAACCTACGCCCTCATCCTCAAAGAGATTTAAGGGCCTAGCCCCCATTGAAATCAATGTGAGTTAGGTGCTTACAATATCTTTGTTATCCTGCTCCTGAGAGTTGTCCTGACCAAAGCAGGCCAGAGAGAGGGACCCAGAGGACATCACCACCTCTACTGGCTCCAGCTGGATCCCAAACACCACATGGGATGAAACGAGATTGGACTTTAACAACAACCCAGCCCATCTCAGCTAACTGCTTCTCTTCCCCACAAAGGCCAGTCATCACCAGCTCTTATGCCATCTCAGAGACTGTCAGCCAAAGGGGTTTTTCCTTCTAAAAACTCTCTCAAGGGAAAGGGAACACGGGAGGCTGTTAAAATAACCTTATTGAACACTTTACATGTCATCTCTGTTTCTCCTTCTTTGTCTTTAATGGCAGGTTAAAAGGCTGTTTAAAGATGTTTGCCATGGTACAAAACAGGCTGAGGCCGGTGAATACCAAACCCCGCACAAAGAAAATAAGAAAGAAATAAATACTTGTGGCACCTTAGAGACTAACAAATGTATTTCAGCATAAGCTTTCGTGGGTTAGAACCCACTTCATTGGATGCAAACCCCGCACAGTGGCTGAGCTATGTAACACCTTTGGGCCCTGTCAGGGTTCCCTCCACACTCTAAACTCTAGGGTAAAGACATGGGGACCCACATTAAGAGCCCCTAAGCTTATTTTTACCAGCTTAGGTTAAAACCCCCAAGGTACAAAATTCCCTGCACCCTGAGAAATGTTTCTTTCGCTGCCACCATCAAGTGTCTAACAGGAATCCAGGAAAGGAATCACTTGAACTTCCCTCCCCGCAAAATACCCCCTCAAGCCGTACACCCCCTTTCCTGGGAAGCTTGAGAACAATCTCCCAACCAATTGGTTACACAGTGATCTAAAAACCCACCCCCTGGGTTTTAACACCATAGAAAACAGTCAGCTTCTTAAAAGAAGGATTTTATTAAAAATAAAGAAGGTAAAATCATCTCTGTAAAATCAGGATGGTAACTATTTTACAGGGCACTCAATTTCCAAACTCAGAGAGATTCCCCCCTCTGGACAAAACCTTAAAGTTACAGAAAAACAGGAATAACTCTTCCCTCTCCCACAGGGAATGTATCACCAAGCAAAATAAACAGAAATCTACTCGCAGTGCTGACTACACTTACTTTAGAAAAGTGAGGTTTGGTGAGGAGACTGGTTTTCTGTAGGTTCTTTCTGTCTTCCAAGATCACTCTGACTCAGACAAAGCCACACACAAAGCTTTCCCCCTCCCAAGATTTGAAAGTATCTTGTCCCCTCATTGGTCAGATGCCAGCCAGGTCAGGTGTCAGTCTGGCTAACCTGCATTTCTTAACCCTTTATTAGTAAGAGGATTTTATAGCACTGCATCAGATCCTCTCCCCCTTCCCTTTATATTTATGACAGGCCCCAACAGTCCATATAAGTTAATACAACAGGAAGCAGTGCCACCCCGCTGGGAGATCATAGAATCATAGAATCTCAGGGTAGGAAGGGACCTCAGGAGGTTCTAGTCCAACCCCCCGCTCAAAGCAGGACCAACCCCAACTAAATCATCCCAGCCAGGGCTTTGTCAAGGCTGACCTTAAAAACCTCTAAGGAAGGAGATTCCACCACCTCCCTAGGTAACCCATTCCAGTGCTTCACCACCCTCCTAGTGAAATAGTTTTTCCTAATATCCAACCTAGACCTCCCCCACTGCAACTTGAGACCATTTCTCCTTGTTCTGTCATCTTCTACCACTGAGAACAGCCTACTTTCATCCCTTTTGGAACCCCCCCTTTAGGTAATTGAAGGCTGTTATCAAATCCCGCCTCACTCTTCTCTTCTGCAGACTAAATAACCCCAGTTCCCTCAGCCTCTCCTCGTAAGTCATGTGTCCCAGTCCTCTGATCATTTTTGTTGCCCTCCGCTGGACTCTCTCCAATATGTCCACATCCCTTCTGTAGTGGGGAAACCAAAACTGAATGCAATATTCCAGGTGTGGCCTGACCAGTGCCAAATAGAGGGGAATAATCACTTCCCTCGATCTGCTGGCAATGCTCCTACTAATACATCCCAATATGCCATTGGCCTTCTTGGCAACAAGGGCACACTGTTGACTCATATCCAGCTTCTCGTCCACTATAATCCCCAGGTCCTTTTCTGCAGAACTGCTGCTTAGCCAGTCGGTCCCCAGCCTGTAGCAGTGCATGGGATTCTTCCTTCCTAAGTGCAGGACTCTGCACTTGTCCTTGTTGAACCTCATCAGATTTCTTTTGGCCCAATCCTCCAATTTGTCTAAATCACTGTGGACCCTATTCCTACCCTCCAGCTTATCTACCGCTCCCCACAGTTTTGTATCATCTGCGAACTTGCTAAGGGTGCAGTCCATCCCATCATCCAGATCATTAATAAAGATGTTGAACAAAACCAGCCCCAGGACAGACCCTTGGGGCACTCCGCTTGATACCAGCTGCCAACTAGACATCGAGCCGTTGATCACTACCCGTTGAGCCTGACGATCTACCCAGCTTTCTAGCCACCTTACAGTTCAGTCATCCAATCCGTACCTTTTTAACTTGCTGGCAAGAATACTGTGGGAGACTGTATCAAAAGCTTTGCTAAAGTATGGATATAGCACATCCACCACTTTTCCCATATCCACAGAGCCAGTTATGTCATCATAGAAGGCAATCAGGTTGGTCAGGCATGACTTGCCCTTGATGAATCCAGCGATGGGCTGTGGCTCCTCAGCTTTGTCATAAGAACATAAGAACGGCCCTACTGGGTCAGACCAAAGGTCCATCTAGCCCAGTATCCTGTCTTCCAACAGTGGCCAGTGCCAGGTGCCCCAGAGGAATGAACAGAACAGGTAACCATCAAGTGATCCATCCCCTGTCGCTCATTCCCAGCTCTGACCTCTGAGGTTCTAGGAAACACACCAACTTTCTGGTCTGAGATTTTCAGAGCTGCCTTTAAATCTCCTAGGCAGTTCTGGCAACCCCACTTTTCATCATAACACTTCAGTGGCATTTCTCAGCCGTAGATCTCAAAGGTGGGGAAACAGCAGGGCCGGCTCCAGGCACCAGCGCAGGAAGCACGTGCCTGGGGCAGCAAGCCGTGGGGGGAGGCGTGATGGTCGCCGTGAGGGCGGCAGTCAGGCAGCCTTCAGCAGCGTTTCTGCAGGAGGTCTGCCGGTCCCGCGGTTTCAGCGGCAATTCGGCGGCGGGGCCACCGACGGCGCGGAACCGGCAGACCTCCTGCAGAAACGCCGCCAAATCCGCGGGAGCTGGGACCGCCCGCAGGCATGCCACCGAAAGCCGCCTGAGTAACATGCTTCGGGCGGCAAAATTCATAGAGCCACCCCTGGGAAGCAGTCCTATTTCATCATTGTGCAGCTGGGGAAACTGAGGCATAGAGCGGGGATGTGACTTTTCCCCAAGGTCATGCAGCAAGTGAGAGGGAGAGCAGGGAACAGAGCCCAGGTCTCCTGATTTTCAGGCCAGCAGCCTTTACACTTGACCATGACAGGGGTGCCATTTCAGATTTGGGGAGTGGCAACTTTAATCATGATTCCAGGGGCTACTTAGGCACTTGAAAACTCTAGTTTTTTTGGTAGATAACTTAGCAATTAGCTGACAGGAGCCCTGTATCTAATTCCTACATAAAATAAATAAAATTAAATAAATATTAGATCCACTGAGCTCTAATAATAACATGTTCTGACATCTTGTGGCAAGTCACTAAGGGACACTGGTTAGGTTTAATATTTTAATGTATATTCTTACTTTGTTACTAACTCTGCTGAGAGAGAGGACTCCTGGGTTCTATCTCAGCTCTGAGAGGGGAGTGAGGTCTACTGGGTTACAGCATCGGACAGATACATCTGGGTTCTATACAAGAAGATCAGAATGGCCATAATGGGTCAGACCAAAGGTCCATCTAGCCCAGTATCCTGTCTTCTGACAGTAGCCAATACCAGGTGTCTCAGAGGGAATGAACAGAACAGGCAATCATGAAGTGATCCATCCACTGTTACCCATTCCCAGCTTCTGGCAAACAGAGGTGAGGGACATGCAGAAGATGGTGTTGGATTCCTGCCCAACCTGGCTAATAGCCATTGATGGACCTATTCTCCATAAATGTATCTAGTTCTTATTGGAACCCTGTTATAGTTTTGGCCTTCACAACATCCCCAGGCAAAGAGTTCCACAGATTGACTGTGAAGAAATACTTTATTTTGTTTATTTTAAATCTGCTGCCTATTAATTTCATTGGGTGACCCTGGTTCTTGTGTTATGTGACGGAGTAAATAACATTCCTTATTCAATTTTTCCACACCATTCATGATTTTATAGACCTCTATCATATATCCTCCCTTAGGCATCTCTTTTCCAAGCGAAAAAGTCCCAATTTTTTTTCTCTCTCGTCATACAGAATGTATTCCTTACTCCTAATCATTTCTGTTGCCCTTCTCGGTACCTTTTCCAAATCCAATATATCTTTTTTGAGATGGGGCGACCACATCGGCACGCAGTATTCAAGATGTGGGCATACCATGGATTTATACAGAGGCAATATGATATTTTCTATCTTATTATCTATCCCTTTCCTAATGATTCCCAATATTCTGTTCACTTTTTTGATTGAGCAGATGTTTCCAGAGAACTATCTACAATGACTCCAAGATCTCTTTATTGATGGGTTCAGCTAATTTAGACCCCATCATTTTGTATGTATAGTACTCCTGGGGGAATTCTGTGCCAAAAAATCCAAACTTTTGCCCCAAAATTCTGCATGTTTTATTTGTCAAAATAATGCAATATGATCACACCAATTTCACTTATTTTGGTAATTTATTTAAACTACCATACAGAAAAAGAAATCACAAAAACTCTTCAGCATTTCCTAAACACATGAAAGTTAAGTTACAAATACTTAGTGTAAGCAGAGTCAGGATGAGCTTCACCCTGACATCTGGTGGTGAGTTGTGGCAAGTTGTGGAAAAGAACTTCAGGGGCTGACCTCATTTACATAGGCACACCACCCCGCCTAGCATGAGCCCATAGCAGCCCAAATGGTCACTTTGGGTTGCTGTAGGATCCCCAGTTTTTCTGTTATTGGGGCAAGAAGAAAAAACTATTATTATCCTGATTATGTGAATCAAGGACAGTGGAACTGTATTTGGGCTTTAGTTATGCTGGAGGGACTCGCCATCAACTAAGCAGCATTCACTAGGCAAGGGACATGGGTTCCAAAACCCACTGAATGGAGAGAGGTTGGGGACAGGTATTAGTGCTTGGGGGTATGGGTACCTTGTGAGGGCCTGAAACATCAGTTGCACCTTTTCCTCCCCCCCACTGTGGAATATCATAGCTGGTGGAGTGGAGCAGCTTGTGGGATGACTGACAGAGCGAAGCCTGATGAAGAGGTGGGGTAGTCAGCTTTGAGCCACGTAAAGTGCCCCCTACCTCTCTCCTTGCCATTTCCACCCAGACTGGGGGGGTAACACTCTGCAGATGAACTTTTGAACTCTGGGGCTGGACTTTTGGGTTATTGGGTGATTTTGGGGTTGCTGGACTCAAGAGACTTTTGGGTTGTTGGGCTCAAGAACCAAAGGGAAAGGACATGGCCCAATTTGCTGGGATGGTCATAGAATCATAGAATCTCAGAGTTGGAAGGGACCTCAGGAGATCATCTAGTCCAACCCCCTGCTCAAAGCAGGACCAACCCCAACTAGATCATCCCAGCCAGGGCTTTGTCAAGCCTAACCTTAAAAACCTCTAAGGAAGGAGATTCCACCACCTCCCTAGGTAACCCATTCCAGTGCTTCACCACCCTACTAGTGAAAAAGTTTTTCCTAATATCCAACCTAAACCTCCCCCTCTGCAACTTGAGACCATTACTCCTTGTTCTGTCATCTTCTATCACTGAGAACAGTCTAGATCCATCCTCTTTGGAACCCCCTTTTAGGTAGTTGAAAGCAGCTATCAAATCCCCCCTCACTCTTCTCTTCTGCAGGCTAAGCAATCCCAGTTCCCTCAGCCTCTCCTCATAAGTCATGTGCTCCAGCCCCCTAATCATTTTTGTTGCCCTCCGTTGGACTCTTTCCAATTTATCCACATCCTTCTTGTAGTGTGGGGCCCAAAACTGGACACAGAACTCCAAATGAGGTCTTTGCTCACAGTTTAGTTTATGAATCCTAGTTGTGATGTTTTCCCAGTTTAATGCTGATGTCGTTTACCTCATGTTATTAAAGATTTTCTGCTACATTGAGACTCTGTGCTTGCGAAAGGGGAAGTATGGCCTCTTTGAGATGTCCAGGGGTGTGTGTAAGATTTTCCTAGGTCACTGGGTGGGGGCTCGAGCCGGTTTTGCATTGCGTTGTTGAGAGGGAACCCCTATGTACTGAACCTGGCCCTTGTTGCTATCAACTCGGCCTGGCAGAAGGGTTACACTTAGTAACCAAGACCCTGCATTCCTGTTATAATCCTGGATTTTCATTTAAATTACATGACTTTTATTTTGGTGTTTGGCGTTCCGTAAAGTAGAATGTTGCTTTAAATTGCTCAGCCTTCCACATATGAGAAAGCCAGACAGTTTTGCTAATCATTGTCCTGCATTTTTTTTTAATGGGTAAGTAAAATAGATCCAAGCTGTCACCTAACCCCATCCTGCCTCTCTGGCACAGGGAAAAGAATCCAGAAAGCCCAGAGACCTTCTAGCTGAGGATTCTGTTACTGTCATTTACAATAAGGCTCCTTTACACCACTCTGGCAAGGTAAAGGAGCCTTAATTGACTAACAATGGGAACAATTCACTAACAATGGGAACATTAGCAGCCTGCCTGCTTAGTTGTTACATTTCTGCTCTGTCTCAGGGACAGCCCCTGCTTCACACAGCCCCACGCCTCCAAGCCCGGGATGCAGCAACAGCAGCACCCAGTGGCTTGTGTAGTCGCGGCAGAGCACTGGGAGAGAGAGAGCTCTCCCAGCGCTCTGAAAAGGAGCAGGCCCTGGAAGCACAGTACAAATATATAGTGATCGAACCCACTCGCATCGGTGACAAGACCGCTCGCTGGATCACAGTCGGGAACTGCCTGCACAAGACCGCCGTCCTAGCAGGCACCGCTTGTCTCTTCACCCCCCTGGCACTTCCAGTAGATTATTCCCATTACATCTCCCTGCCTGCTGGCGTGCTGAGCATGGCCTGCTGCACCCTCTACGGTATCTCCTGGCAGTTTGACCCCTGCTGCAAGTACCAAGTGGAGTATGATGCCTATAAACTTTCCCGCCTGCCCCTGCATACACTCACCTCCTCCACTCCTGTGGTGCTGGTGAGGAAGGATGACCTGCACAGAAAGAGACTGCATAACACGATAGCACTCGCTGCCCTGGTGTACTGTGTAAAGAAGATCTATGAACTCTACGTTGTATGACTTCGGTAGGGAAAAGAGAAACCCACAAAGACAAGTGTATTAAGACTCCCACAGTAACATTTTTTTCCTCTGAGAAGCAGTGGAGACTGGGAAGGCGTTTGGTTTAATAGAGTTGTTATTTTTAAAATAACACATCACTGGTGCACCAAGGTTTTTCGGTTCTTCGTTACTCTTAAGATGTGGATCTGCAGTGACTTGAGAGCTGTATGCTAGGCTGTGGGAGCCAAATCCAACAGTGGAACGTTGATGGAAGAAAACGATATAAAGGGGGTGTGAAAGCTGTTGTTTTTTTTTGGGGGGGGGGGAACCTTTAAGTATATTGTTTAATTGTATACACAGAACCAGCCCAAAGTTATCATTGCCCATTAAAAGATGAGAATTTCAAAAAAAAACAAAAAAAAAAAAGGAGGAGCGTAGCAACCCCTGAGCGAGAAAGTTGCAGCACTGTAACGTGCCAGTGTAGACAAGCCCTAAGTCTCTGTCACTGGTTCGCACACAGACACACGCCCAGACCCATCCCCTTAACCTCTCTCCACAGACGCCTGCCCGCCCAGCCTCCCTCATCCCCCCAGCCGTGATAGGGTGACCAGATGTCCTGATTTTATAGGGACAGTTCCGATTTTTGGGTCTTTTTCTTATATAGGCTCCTATTACCCCCCACCCCCGTTCCGATTTTTCACACTTGCTGTCTGGTCACCCTACGCCGTGATCTGCTCTCTGCTGCCAGCTGCTCCCAGCAGACACGCCCGGGCTGCCAGGGAAGGGGCGTGTGTTCCCCACAGATTTCTTTGCCTGCCCATTTTTCTGTGGGGGAGCCAAGAAATCTGCAAAAGGTTGCACCCCCGCAGGGGTGCAGAATTCACCCAGGAGTAGTAGAGTTGGGATTATATTTTCCAATGTGCATTACTTCGCATTTATCAACATTGAATTTCATCTGCCATTTTGTTGCCCAGTCACCCAGTTTTGTGAGATCCTTTTGTAGCTCTTCACAGTCTGCCTGGGACTAAACTATCTTGACTAGTTTTGTATCATCTGCAAATTTTGCCACCTCACTGTTTACCCTTTTTTCCAGATCATTTATGAATATGTTAAATAGGACTGGTCCCAGTACAGACTCCTGGGGGACACCACTATTTCCCTCTCTCCATTCTCACCACTTATCCCTACCCTTTGTTTCCTATCTTTTAACGGGAGTGCCTGGCAATGCTTTCGGGATCATCTAACGATCCTTAATTTACTTTAATGACAAGAACAACGAGGAGTCCTTGTGGCACCTTAGAGACTAACTAATTTATTTGGGCATTAGCATTAGTGGGCTAGAACCCACTTCATCAGATGCATGGAGTGGAAAATACAGGAGCAGGTATAAATACATGAAAGGATGGGAGTTGCCTTACCAAGTGTGAGTCAGTCTAACGAGACAATTCACTTAACAGCAGGATACCAAGGGAGGAAAAATCACTTTTGTAGTGGTAATGAGAGTGGCCCATTTCAGACAGTTGACAAGAAGGTGTGAGTAACAGTAGGGGGAAATTAGGTTTAGGTTTTGTAATGACCCAACCACTCCCAGTCTTTATTCAGGCCTAATCTGATGGTGTCCAGTTTGCAAATTAATTCCAGTTCTGCAGTTTCATGTTGGAGTCTGTTTTTGAAGTTTTTTGTTGTTGAAGAATTGCCACTTTTAGGTCTGTTATTGAGTGACCAGAGAGACTGAAGTGTTCTCCTACTGGTTTTTGAATGTTATGATTCCTGATGTCAGATTTATGTCCATTAATTCTTTTGCGTAGAGACTGTCCGGTTTGGCCAATGTACATGGCAGAGGGGCATTGGTGGCACATGATGGCATATATCACATTGGTAGATGTGCAGGTGAACGAGTCCCTGATGGTGTGGCTGATGTGATTAGGTTCTATGATGGTGTCCCTTGAATACATATTTGCACAGAGTTGGCACCGGGGTTTGTTGTAGGGTTTGGTTCCTGGGTTGGTGTTTTTGTTGTGTGGTGTGCAGTTGCTGGTGAGTATTTGCTTCAGGTTGGGGGGCTGTCTGTAAGGGAGGACTGGTCTGTCTCCCAAGATCTGTGAGAGTGAGGGATCGTCCTTGAAAATAGGTTGTAGATTCTTGATGATGCGCTGGAGAGGATTTAGTTGGGGGCTGTAGGTGACGGTTAGTGGTGTTCTGTTACTTTTTTTGTTGGGCCTGTCTTGTAGTAGGTGACTTAATGACAAGCCTTTAGTTATCTTAATCACCCTGCCTCTGTTTATAATCTCTCTCCCTGCCCCCAGCTTCCAAATTCATCACTTATCACTCTCAAGCTGTCTTGCAGTTAAAAGCTCCGTCTGGGGCTAGGGTGAGTAGACCTTGCGTACAAAACGGGGGGCGGGGGGGGCTAGACCCCCCCCCCCCACCCCGAGCTCCCTCTAAATGGTGCCCCTGCCCACTGCCTCATTGGGACAGCCGCTGCACAGCAGACAGCTTTGCTTGCAAACCTCACTTTGTGTTACTGTTCTTCCAACCCACACCCGCCTGGTTTGGCTGCTTCACACCCCCTGCAAGGTCCTATGTGTCAGGGGTGAGCTCTCCATGGCTGGGACCAGATCTCTGTTACAAGTCTGTACAGCGCCTAGCACAACGGGGCCCGGATCCAGACCCTAGGGTGCTCCCATAACAGAAATACCAGTGGCAATCGGAACCTCGCCCGTGCGTGGGTTGGGTCACCAGGTAGAGCAGTGCTGGCTTTGGAGGAACACTGGGGTTGTTCTTGGGCACTTGTAGATCCCCAGTCCCTGCTCATAACATGGAGTGGAAAATTACCACCTTCCTTGCTGGGGAAACGCCAGCCTTGCTAGGAGGTCCGAGCGCTTCTCAAATGCCTCTTTCTTTTGTTCCTCATTTAATTTTAATCTCTCCCTGTGTGTCTCCATGCAACCCGCGCCTGGATTCTTACGCATGATGGGAGAACAAAGGCTCCTTTCTCGAGCCTCCAAAACAAACTCCGCGATGCTCCGGCCCCGAGTGTCTGGCTAATGGCACATGGGGCCGACACGGGCCGGCGTACGCCCACGTCAGCGGGCCCCGTGGTGATGAGCTGCAGGAGGGCGGAAGGGCCGCTGGCCCAGCAGGAGGCTGTGGAGTTCAGGTTGCTGCTGCTCAGTGGCATTCGTCTGGGCAAGGGAAGCAAAACACCACGGATCTCTCCAGCCAGTAATGCCCTGGAGCTCAGGTCAGCGTCCTGGCCCATCTCCTGTTAATGCCCATGAACTTCTAGGGGAGTGAGGTTACTGTCACTGCGTGTGTTCCCGGGGCCCTGCCCCACGCTCAGCTATGCCCACAGACAGCTGGTGGGGATGGAGTTACTTCAGGTTTTCGCTGCCGGATTGCGGGAGAGCAGCACTTAGCCCATGCTGCTTCACTCTCCCAGGCACTGAAAGAAAGAGGTCTCACTAGGGCACGTGGGCTGGCCCTTCCCAGGGCAGTGAATGAGTGCCAGGCCAGGCCAGGGTGTCCCCCTTCCACTGGGGGCTGCAGTGCTTCCCAGCCTCACTCCCCTCTACTCACACTCCATGGTGCCCCCAGTGTTAGTGTATAGGCCTGTTTGTCAGCCTGAGATCGAATGTTCGGTTTGACTTTTTGATACTCTTATATCTTATATTAATATGTGTGAACAAAGGACAAAGACACTGTGTGTGTTGCTTCTGCCTGGCCAGATGGGTTTGTTAGTATAATGGGAACAGATAAGAACAGTTAAAAGTGTTACAGGGTATGGTAGGAGTGTAATACCCATTAATCTTTTACCCCAATCGGGGATATTGCAGATTGCGTATTCCTTACACCATCTGATCTTAAACCGAACTTTGCACCCCTTGATAATCCGTACGTTATTCCCTGATAACCAGACACATCTACGCTTAAACTCTGTATCCTTCACTTTTTTTGTTTAAACATCATCTTAATACATTTTTTAAATCTGTTCTTATGAGCACACACTGGGAGGCTGCCTGGCTCCTCTCACAAGCCAAGATCAAGCAACCAGTTAGGAGGGGCAAAGGGTTTGTGGGGGGAGGCATAAGACACACTAAAAGTGAAAGAAAGGCTTGGCCTTGGCCCGAACACAACCTCACTCCTTACCCCTCCCATGGGACACAACAGAGGTGGGATGAAGACCCCAGACTCACGACCCTCCAAAATGGAACATGACCATACATTGTGAGGCGTGTCACTAGGCATGTGCATTGCAGGGGTGGAGGGGGTGGGAATGGGGAATAGGGACACAGGCAATGCTCTGCGGCATCAGAGCTGGGACCAGAACTCTGGGAAACAGACTCTGCCGGCGTGTAGAGCTCTGGATATGCTTGCTTGGAACTAACCCCAATAAACACCACGTTGCCTGCACTTTGGACTTCTGGTCTTCTGCTTTCTGTCTGTGTGACAAGAACCAGGGGAGGGGGTGACGGGAAACCCTCTAACATCTTGCTACACCTGGACTGCAGGTTCAATCACCTTTTTCCCAGGTGAGTAGCATATGTGTTAGTGAATGGACCAGGTCCCCAGTGCCTTCTCCCTATTCCCTCTGGCTCTTTCTCTACCAGCTGCCCTTCTCTCTCTCTTGCCTGTCCCCCCATCCCCCCTCCCTTCACCAGTACACCCTGTCCTTTCCCTCTTTCTCTATGAGGGGCAAGGCAGTGGAGAATGAGGAGTTTGTGCTATGTTCACGACATACACACTGAGAAGTTCGAGAAACACATAAATATTCTTTCTGGAAGGTTGCAACGTAACACAACTGTATTTCTTAGAATTCAGAACACATAAGAACCCAAATACACAGGGAGAGAGAAAACAGGCTGCTCCCTAAGGCAGCGAGACACAACTTACCCCACCCTGCTTTAAAGGATGGTTCTTTCCAGGCTGGGTCTGACCTCAGGACACAAACAACCCCCTACCTCCCACTGTCAAGGTGACAACATGCAGTGCCAACACAGTCCTCAAAATACCACAGTTGGCTTGAAGACGGATGTGGGAGAACGGGATATGCCTGTAACCAGCTGTGAACTCCAATTTGGACTGTGACCTTCATCTCGTAGTGGAACCTCCCTGTGATAGCAGGGGTTTGGCCTGGAGCTGAATGACCTGATGATGGCTCCGAAGCCAGCACAGAGCAATCCAGGGCCAACAGCTTTGCTACCAGCCCAGGCCCTGGAACAGTGGACTCTTCACACAGAAGCCTGGCTGCGGGAGGTTCTGGAATCTTCCAGCTGGAGCACATGGTCAAAACGGGACAGAGACTTGGGAGCTTCCCTGAGCTGGGGAGGCTGGAGGGAGGCATCCCCTGACAGATGCACCATTCCTGCCTGTGATCTGTCCAGTTGTGGTTGTCTTGTCTTTTAGATAAGATCAAAAATGTCCAGAAACAGTGTAGCCAATTCTTAAGACGTCCCTTATAGCACCAAGGGCGCTGGAACGACTTGTATAGTGGGGGTGCTGAGAGCCATTGAACCAAACTATAAACTATATCATGGAAACCACTTCAGGCCAGAGGGTGCGGCAGCCCCCCCCCTCCCCTCGTTCCAGCACCTACGCATAGCGCTACCTCCTGGAGTCATATGATTACCTGAAAATATCAGGTTTCACTTAATAAAGAAAAACATTTCTAGCCCTCCTGGTTATGGAGAAAAACTTGAAACCCTGACCCCCCCAAGTGCTCCACCACAGACAGGCAAAGAAAAAGCACCCAGAATTCAGCATTTTTCAGATATCCTGAATAAAACAGTCTGATGATCTGGGGGGAGGGGGGGGTTTCACTCATGATTTTGAGTACGTGGGGTTGGCGATGCTGCAGACGGTGCTCTCGGATGCCACAGGACGGGCACCCTGGCGTAAGAATCCAAAGAGGGTTGGGAGACTGGGTGAGCGACACAGTGAGAAGAGATTGCCCATGTAGGGGCCTGAGGCTCACTTATGCTGGCAGCCTACAGAGGCCTCAGCAGGGGTGGAAATGGCCTCCTATGATGATCTTTCCATGGACATCTTATGAATTCCGAGGCATTTTATGAACTCTGTGTCCAGCTCCAGCACTCTGTGTATTAACCAGCCATGGGCTGACCAGGGCCCTGTCACCTGTCACCTGTCACACACCCTGCTGCCTGAGAGGCTACAGAACAAACAAAAGGAATCATGAATATTGTAATGACTCTGCTCTGGCAGGAGAATGAGGCTGCCTGAGCTGGAAGGATCCAGTTACACCAGGTGGTCTGCAGGAAGGAGTTTTTGGAGCAGTGAAAAGAACAGGATTACTTGTGGCACCGTAGAGACTAACAAATTCATTTAAGCATAAGCTTTTGTGGATTAGAAGCCACTTCATCAGATGCATGGAATGGAACATACAGTAAGCAGATATTTATACATTCAGAGAAACATGAAAAGGTGGAAGTGCCTATACCAACTGTAAGAGGCTAATTAATTAAGAGGAACTATATCAGCAGGGGAAAAAAACTTTTGAAGTGATAATCAAGATGGCCCATTTTGGACAGTTGACACAAAGGTGTGAGTGAGGATAGTTAACTTAAGGGAAACGGATTCAATTAACGTAATGGCCAAGCCATTCCCAGTCTCTGTTCAACCCTGAGTTGATGATATCTAGTTTGCATATTAATTCAACAGCTTCTTGTTGAAGTCTGTTTTTGAAGTTTTTCTGTTGCAAAATTGCCTCCTTTAAGTCTGTCACTGAGTGATTAGAGAGCCTGAAATGTTCTCCTACTGGTTTTTGAATGTGATGATTCCTGATGTCAGATTTGTGTCCGTTTATTCTTTTGCGTAGAGACTGTCCGGTTTGGCCAATGTACATGGCAGAGGGCCATTGCTGGCACATAATGGCATATGTCACATTGGTAGATGTGCAGGTGAACGAGCCCCTGATGGCGTGGGGGATGTGATTAGTTCCTATGATGGTGTCACTTGAATAGATATGTGGACAGAGTTGGCATCGGGCTTTGTTGCAAGGATAGGTTCCTGGGTTAGTGTTTTTGTTGTATGGTGTCTGGTTGCTGGTGAGTATTTGCTTCAGGTTGGGGGGCTGTCTGTAAGCCTCAGAAAGGGCACCAAGAGGCTGAGGTGTTGGGCCATCCCTTTAAAAACATGGAGGGAGGGAGAGAGCGGGGAGGCCAAAAGGGGGAGCTTAGGAGGGAGCCAAGCTGAAGGAAACTGACAGCAGAGGTCAGAGAGACTCTCCATGATTTGGAGGAGAAGTCATATGCAGGAGGGTGGCTCCTTGATCCTTACCAAGCCCCCAAGAATGCTCAGAGTGGTGAGGAAGCAGGGGCAGAGAATGGGGGTACAGGTGTTTCTTATTTTGTATGGCTCAGTATATCTCTTGTGCTGTCTAAACTAGTGATCACTTATAGAGACTCTGCAAAGCCTGCGTCTGTTTGCTTCAACTAGCATGTGTGTGTGCCTGAAGCAGTGAACCAAGAACCAGAGGGCCCCCAAGGCTCTAGCTCTGGTGGAGCGTGTGCTTAAGCAACTGGGGAGTCTGGGGGAGCCAGAAGTCGTTTCAGGACCTAGGCAGTTGAACTCTGGGGTGTCAGCTCTTCAGAGGGGGAATCTGCTAGAAAGAGAATCTGCATCCAAATGTGAGCCTAACAATCCAGAGCCTGGATTTGGCTCAGACTCAGGGAAGCTTAAAGCACAGGGGCCCAGCGTGTGGGACCCAGACACAGTGGCCTGGTGACTGTCTATCCAGGGGATCTGAACCAGGGAAGTTACCTCGCTGCCTGGTGAAAGGGCTGCTCTGCTGTGTAGGAGGGGTGTGGCCAGAGCGCACTGCACTACAGCATTCTCTGGTTTGCAGCACGCAGACCATAAAGTAGAATAACCCTGAGATTTCTCCAATTTGCACAGGGTGGAGGGGGCAGGTCCAGACTAGGCAAAGTGCAAAGGTGTCTTAAGGCTACTTTTCCCAGCCCCACCCAATCCCTGCTCCAGGAATAGCCTAGCCGAGAATCTGGCCCTATTCTACACTCTGGGAAGGAACAGTGTTAAAGGGGAATCGATTGAGTTATTCCAAATTTGAAAATGCTGATGAGTCCCTCCTGTTTATTCTGTCCCCTGACATCCACTCAAGGGGGGAGTCCGTTTGATTAGAGAGCAGGAGAAGCAGGACCAAGATAAACAATGGACCATGTTGCATATTATTCCCTTGGTGGAAATTTACTGTCAGAGATCATGCAAGCAAACACCCGTGCTATATAATTTTATAACCAGTTGTTAGAGTTGAGGACAAGCTGAGTCTTTGACCTCTCGTTCAGTCCCCTTGCCAAATGATGGGCCCACGCCTGTACTTCTCTTAGGGTGGGATCCCGCAATTCATCCCCTTTCACACAGGGCTGCCAAGTCAAAGAACCCGTTCACTTCCTAGGACCTCATCAGCTCCACCTGGGTTTTGGCTCCTGCTTAGATTTCCCTCTGAATGACCCTGACCAGTGACAGAGAAAGAGCCTGTTCCAAACCGAGTCTGAGGAAATGGGTTAAAACAAGAAAAGGCCTGTACCCACATTCGCGTCGCCAGGCATTAGCCTTTCCTTGCAAGCTGGGGTAGCCCCCACTTTGTCTCAGTCATGTCCCCTCGGCACTGAGCTGGCTGCGGCTGCACCCTTGCAGTTCCTGACTCTCAATCTCTGCACCTTCAGCCAGAGTCTCAGCTTTTACCTGATTTCCAGCTCTTTGTTTAGGACACTTCTTGCCTGAAAGGCCAAGGTGTCGAGCTGGTGTCTTCCCCCGTTCAGCATGGGACCAGACAGATTCCTGACACTATAACTCCAAAGGAATGAGCACCTAGATCAGTGGTCTTCATTGCAAGGCCCGCGAGCCAGTGGCGGCTCCCATCGGCCCCAAGTGCGGCTCGCTAAGTTCCCTCTAAGCTGCGCGGCCGCACAGCAGGCTATAAATAGCCGCGCAGCAGCTCTAAAGGGATCTGGAGAGTGGAGTGGAGAGGGGAGAGGTAGGGGGTGGGCGGGAACTGGGGAGGGGAGCAAGCTGGGGCTTGCAGGGCTGCTGTGGGCCTGGCCCCAGAGCTCCCTGCTGCTGGAAGGGCCCCTTCCCCCAGAGCTCCCGTGCTGCCTGCTGGCAGGAAGAGAGAAGCGCCTTCCCCCAGAGCTAGCTGCTGCCAGCAGAGAGAGGCCTGGGGGGAGTCCTCTGGCCCCAGCCCTGGGGCAGCCTGCCTGCATCCCAAACTCCTCATCCCCGGCCCCACCCCAGAGCCCACACCTCCAGCCAGTGCCCTCACCCCCGTCCCCGCATCCCAACCCTCTGCCCCAGCCCTGAGCCCCCTCCTGCACCCTGAATCCCTCCTCCCGGTCCCACCCTGCAGCCCTCACCCCTGCACCCCAACCCTCTGCCCCAGCCCTGAGCCCCCTCCTGCACCCTGAACCCCTCCTCCCGGTCCCACCCTGCAGCCCTCACCCCTGCACCCCAACCCTCTGCCCCAGCCCTGAGCCCCCTCCTGCACCCTGAACCCCTCCTCCCGGTCCCACCCTGCAGCCCTCACCCCTGCACCCCAACCCTCTGCCCCAGCCCTGAGCCCCCTCCTGCACCCTGAACCCCTCCTCCTGGTCCCACTCTGCAGCCCTCACCCCTGCACCCCAACCCTCTGCCCCAGCCTGAGCCCCCTCCCACACCCCAAACCCCTCATCCCCAGCTCCACCCTAGTGCCCTCACCCCCAGCCAGAGGGGTGAAAAGAAAACAGGAACAAATTGACAAACGAACGTTTGGACTGCGTTACTAGGACTGCGATGACAGATTACGAATACTGCATGAACAAAGTCAAGGAGGAACAGGCACACTTTCGCTCCTTCAATTTTTAAAGTAAGTTTTGCATTCTTCTGCTCTTAAAAAGTTTACTGGCATAGGTGCCTCTTTAATTCCATATCTTTTCCTGGTTATTATTGTATAAAAGGAGCATCGGTTTATTGTACAAGTAGACTGTGTTTTAGTTACAGGAGTGGCTCTGTAACATTACAGCGTTAAGGAGTAGTAAGCACTGTGTTCATTCAGTCCTCGAGGTGGCTCTCACATTGAAGGGTTTTTGCCAAAGTGGCCCCCACTTCAAAAATAGTGAAGAGCTCTGCCCTGTATTGTCAGAGTAGCTGCATTTGGGGCTGTCAAGAGCCATTGTCTTTGGGTACCTGCTGACCAAAGCTAACCAGGACAGACTTAACTCGGTTGTCTTTTAGCCAGCAATACAATAACCACCAAATCCCAGAGAGAGATTGTTGTGGGTTGGGCAAAATGTCACTGAAATTAGTGAGTGGAGAGCCACCCTTCATTCGGGACAAATGTAAGAAACAACACGGGCCTCAAACCAAAACACAGGCATGGGTCACTGCCCAGAACAAAGACACACCTGAGTCTGCTCGGGAATTACACTATGTGTGGAGATGGCATTGGCTGGGTATTTTCTGGGTGGGCAGTAGTGTGTGTGTGTGTGTGTGAGAAGGGAAGAAACACCCGAGTCATAGCAGAAAGCCAGACACAGCTGAACATGCACAGAAAGTGTGACCCTAATAAGAAGCTTAGAGAGGGATCTTTTGGGCAGAGGGCTTGCTGAAGGGGCTTGAAACTGTGAGCAAAGAAACTGTCTCCTGGTGCTTGGCTCCTCCTGTGCTCAGGGGAGCAGGACTTGGTACATTCTTTGTAAGACAAATAGAATTGCAGCAAAGAGAGCTGGCCCCATTCTCAATTTCTCCTCTTAACAGAAACAGGGCCCCAGGCTTTGGCTAGCTGCTCAGGGTAACACTGATCAGATGAATGCCGATATGTCCCACATTCTCCATACCACTAATTTCTTGTTATGAGGTGTAGCAGTTATGCAAGCGGAGATAAGGAGAATGAAAGCTCCTGGTTTGGGAAATAAATTGCTTATCAGCCAAGGTCAGAAAGGAAAATCAGAAATCTTCCCCTTGCAGCTGCTTGTTGCACAATCCCAAGGGGAACTCGAAGGATGAACTAGTGGTTTGCTTTCAGCTGATGCATTAGGTATTGACTACAAATGGAGGGTGGATGGTACCAGACCAACCAAGCCAGCCTAGCAGGTGCTAGACTCGTTTCAAGGGCCTTGCCTCTTTCAAGAGCCTCACGGAGTTTAGAATCTAGCTCTAGTTCCATCTCTGCTCCTTTCACTCCAGCGGTATCTCTCCGAGGACATTAACCAGCACATAGGAGACCCAGTGTACTGGAGCAAGTCTCAGTGGCGCAGCCAGGTCCGGAGCGCAGGGGGAGCGGCGCTATAAAAAGGTGCCTCCCCCTGTACTCACCCGGCGGCGCTCCGGGTCTTCGGCAGCAGTTCGGCGACGAGTCCTCACTCGCTCCGGGTCTTTGGTGGTTCCCGCCGCCGAAATGCCGCCGAAGACCCGGAGCGCCGCCGGGTGAGTGCAGGAAGCTCTGCTAAAAAAAGGCTCCACTTCTGCTCACAGGGGGAGCAGCCGCTCCCCCTGCTCCCCCCCGGCTACACTACTGGCAAGTCTGTTCACTTTGAGCCAGCTGCAGTGGCACTGAGCCAAACACCCCATTGCCTTCCTCTGCGAGGGGATGCAGCTCAAGGAGTAATGAAGCCTGTTGGTTCTCAGGAGGGATGGAGCAAACAGCAAGGCCCGAATAGGACTGAGCAGGGGCAGATCTAGTCTGGGCTCAGGCACTGGCCTGGGTACACCCAGCACAGCCACAGTGCACATCACTGGCTTATACTGCTCAGACTCTGCTCCTCTGGGCTGGTTCGGGCACTTGCAGCTGTGCCACCGCAGACACCAGAGGGACCCCGGCTACCCACTGTGTGGGGACGTAAGGCCCGGCTGGCAGCAGGAACAGGGCAGTTCCATTGGCGTGAGGAGGGGAAAAGGCAGAAAATCGGCACCCAGCTGGAGGAGGGGCATGCTTCTTCCATGGCAGTGCGGGGGGTGTTTGGGGCAGCAGAGCTCAGGGGCTTGATGGGGGCATGAATGGTGGATCTGCCACTATGCAAGACCTCCAGCCGAAATGCCCCCCCATGGACAGGCTGGATGTGCAATAGCCACAGAGCCTAGTGCAATGGAAGCAGAGCATTGCCCTCACCTCAGGAGGCGGAGTCCACAGCTGGCACAACCGGGCATGTGTTGGCTTTTGCCTCACTTACCCCCTGAGTGCTATGAAGCATGTGAGAGGCGCTAAGGGAGGGTAATGTGGATTCTTTCTTTATCAGGCTTTGAAAATTACCTTGGAATGAGGGCCAAGACTTAATATACTAAGCGCTGGACCAGTGCCAGAACAATACAGCAAACCTGTGGACCAGGTATAGACTGGTTCAAGGGTTGAGATCACACACACTTCCAGCACCTTATGCTGTACAAGGCGATAGGGGCTTTCGAGCTTGGAGGCGCTCGTGTTCCCAGAGGCGTGGCTATTCCACGGCACAAGCAGGAGGTGTGGGTGGGGTGGCCAATTGCACGCCAAAGATGAAATGAACCCATGTGCAGGCTAAGTCCTCTCTGAATGGGGCGAATTCCATCCAGAGTGAGTGAGCCCTAAAGAAAATACATAACGAATCCCTGTAACAGGGTAGCTCATCCCTTGACGGCCGGAGGGCCAGGGCCGGTGCAAGGAAGTTTTGCGCCCTACGCGAAAATTCCTTGCACCAGCCCTGCGCCCCCCCCTTGCCCAGCTAACGCCGCCCCCCCTGCGCGGGAGCCAGCTCCCCCCCCCCCCCCGCAGCAGATAACCCCCCTGCTCTGCTGCAGCTTGTTGTATCAGTCAAGCAAGGTACTAACAACTTCAACGGGTCTTTATTTTTAAAGTGGAAACCTCTTCACTAAGCTGCTGCTGCACCCTCTGTAGCTCTCCCAGCCTCTCAACTCCCTCCCCCTCCTTCCTGTCTCCTGTCCTTTCCGACTCCCAACAGCCAGTGCTCCCAATCCTAATCATTACAAGCAACATCTAAACACCACACAGCTCCCCACTCCCCGCAGCAGCCAGCCCCCTGCCCGCGGCAGCTCCCCCCTCCCCCCCGCAGCGGCTCCCCACCTCCCCCCCCCCCAGCAGCCAGCCCCCCGCCTGCGGCAGCTCCCCACCTCCCCCCCCCACAGCAGCCAGCCCCCTGCCCGCGGCAGCTTCCCCCTCCCCCCCGCAGCGGCTCCCCACCTCCCCCCCCCCACAGCAGCCAGCCCCCCGCCTGCGGCAGCTCCCCCCTCCCCCCCGCAGCGGCTCCCCACCTCCCCCCCCCCCCACAGCAGCCAGCCCCCCGCCCGTGGCAGCTCCCCACCTCCCCCACACACAGCAGCCAGCCCCCCGCCCGCAGCGGCTCCCCACCTACCCACTCCCCCGCAGCGGCTCCCCACCTCCCCCCACCACAGCAGCCAGCCCCCCACCCGTGGCAGCTTCCCCCCTCCCCCCCGCGGCAGCTCCCCACCTACCCCCACCCCCCGCAGTGGCCCAGCCCCCCGTCTGCGGCAGCTGGCTCCCCACCCGCCCACGACAGCTCCCCACCCCCCCGCAGCAGCAGCTCACCTCCGCTGGTGCCAGCAGCTCCTCTGAAGCTGCGTTCTCGGCGGCCAAAGGAGACAATGGGGCAGAGCACTGCATAGCAACTGTTGGCCATGAGAGGGCACTTGGGTGGCAGCCAACCCTGCTGCGATGCCCAGCACATCAGTAGCTTTCCACCCACAGATCTCCAGGCGCTTTACGAAGGTCAGTCTCAAAGGCGGGGTGTGCCCCTACAAGCAGGGTGGTGGGTGTGGCTAGACGCAGGGGTCTCCAAACTACGGCCCGAGGGCCGGATCCGGCCCGCGGCTTCAATTTGTCCGGCCCCCCAACCAATTGCTGCCGCTGCCTCGGCGGCACTTCAGTGGCAGCTCAAACGCTGCTGCCGCCCCGGCGGTATTTCGGCGGTGGGGCCCCGTCGAAATCGGGCCCCGCACTCCCTAAAGCCGGCCCGCGAAGCCCCTTGAAAAATCGAATGTGGCCCTCGTCTCCTAAAGTTTGGAGACCCCTGGGCTAGAGGGTTGTGAAAGAGGGAAGAAGGCAAGGTAGCAGGTGGGTGGGAAGGAGTTCAGTCCAGTTCAACTCAACCCTATGAGTTTAGTCGAGTGAATGTTTCTGTCTGGCCAAGCGTGTTGTCCCTTGTAGTCCACAAAAAAGGATAAGAGCCGACTACTAGCCGCGCTGATCCTTTTTAGCCCAAGTGCTGGAAAACTGAAAATAAAGGCCCTCGGTTCATTTCCCCATTACTGCCTGTGCCAAAGTGGGAATTTTCTGCAATATTTGAATGAATCCTATGCATGCCTCAGTTTCCCCTATATGCTGCATTGTTCCCAGTGGGGGAAAGGGGCTGTTTGCTCTCAGGGCAGGCTAGGAGGCATGGCTCTGAATGTCACCTAGCTGTCTGGGCCTTAGTCCCCATACCAATGGAGCATCTGAAAAGACAATGGCAAATCCAATCACCAGGACATTGACACCTAGCCACCAACAACCCAGAGGGAGGTGGATTTCCCCACCTCTCAGCAGGGAAGCTGAGCAACAATCCCCAGCTCAAGAACAAAGGACTGGAGAGGTGTGAGGTGGGGGATAAGGGTTGGCTGCTGGAAGGAGTTGGACTCTCACCTAGAACTGGCCAAGGAGTCATTGAGCCCTGGTCTACACTTAGAGCTAGGTCAATGCAAGGCAGCTGGCATTGTCCTAACTCTGTAAACATCTAGACTTAGGGCTAGTCTACACTGGCAGGGCCGGGGGTGGGGTCGAGCACTCAGACTCATAGACTTTAAGGTCAGAAGGGACCATTATGATCATCTAGTCTGACCTCCTGCACAACGCAGGCCACAGAATCTCACCCACCCACTCCTGCAATAATCCTCTCACCTATGTCTCAGCTATTGACGTCCTTAAATCATGGATAAGTTGGCACCTATGGCTGGGTTTAGAGCTCTCCCAGCGCTCTAAAATAACCACCTCCACCAGAGGCGTAGCTCCCAGCGCTGGGGCACTGTCTACACTGGCGCTTTCCAGCGCTGCAACTTGCTGCGCTCACGGGGGCGGTTTTCACAGAAAGTTGCAGCGCTGTTAATTGCCAGTGTAAATAGGGTGACCAGACAGCAACGGTGAAAAATCGGGAGGGGGGTGGGGGGGTAATAGGAGCCTATATAAGAAAAAGATCCAAAAATCGGGACTGTCCCTATAGAATCGGGACATCTGGTCATCCTAAGTGTAGACAAGCCCTACAATGTAGCTCCCGCCGATGTAACTCCCCCACTACACCGACTTAATTCCACCTCGGTGAGAGGTGCTGCACTTAGGTTGGTGTAGTTAGGTTGATGCCGTGTCAGTGTTGACACTGCGTTGCTTACAGCGACTGGTGCTGCCTTTCAGAGGCCATCCCACAATGTCCCACACTGACAGTTCAATCAGTGCAATTTTGTAGTGTAGACTTGCCCTGGGGATATGTCAACACTTAAAATTCTTCCTACCTAGCGCTGTCTATCTGGGGACTTAGCTCGGCTTAACACTACTCCGGGACGTGGATTTTTCACATCTCTGACCGATGTAGTTTAAACTGAGCTAATTTGCTAGTGTAGACTGGGTCTGAGACAGAGCCTGAACTGTGGGTTCACTGCTCCCCTGGCTGGGCTCTGGGCTGACCAGGATGGGCTGTGCTTTCACCTTCAGTTCTCTGGGCTAACCTGGGGACTTCCCATGCTGGGCTCCAGCTGCCGAATAAACCCAACTGTGACTGCGCTGGGTGAGTGTCACTGCAAGCGCTGGGTGAGGGGCGTTCATCCCTGCACAGCGCACAAGTCTCCACCGGGAGTCTGGCTCAGTGGGACTCGCTGCACAGAGCTCACAGTGTGAAGCGGGGGGGCTGGAGCCCCAGAAGTCCAGTCCAGGAGGTGGTCAGGCAGCGGGCCCTGCCCTGGAGGAAGAGTGAGGCCCCTGGGGGTCTGGCCCATTGAACGGTTCCTCCTAGAGACTGTTCCAAAGCTGGGTCTGTAGAACCGATCCTGAGGATCCGTGACACTGCCCAGCTCCGTCATTTTCTTTCTGTTATTTTTTTTTAAACACCGCATACTATTTGGTGTTTTCCTTAAAGCCCCAGCTCTTGGAGTCTTGCTGTTCTCCCAGCTCCCAGGCGGAGGTGCTAGCTCTGAGCTGAGCCCGAGGTGGGCTAGGGCTAATAAGAGCCGTAGATGGTTTTTAGGTGATAAATTACCTACTGATGTTTTTTCTTCTCTGCATTTGGTTGGGTTTTTTTGGGGGTGGGGTGGGGGCTGAGTTAGTCCAGTCAGACTTGTCTTCCGGTGCTTGTGCACTGCTTGTCCTTTGTTCCTATTATTACTGGTAATTAGTGCATTCGTGTGTCAGGCCTGTTGCTGGAACACTCTCTGCAGACAGCTGGGTGATGCCTCAGCTGCTATTGGGCCAGCTGGAACCAAGGATGGGTAGTTAAGCCAAGCCATGCCGCTGCTGCTGTTAGGCCCAGTAGACATGTGCACTGCCTGACACTGGCTGGTGAGCAAGTGAGGACCGGAGAGGAGCTGGAGCATGAAAAGCATCATCTGAAAAGGTGAATGTCACAGTGAGTTAAAGCTGGTTAATAACCAAACTGCCTAGCAGCCTTAGCTACCATGCTTGCTCTCGTTCTATAGAGTGTGCCCATCACCCAGGCCTTTGGGCACATTGACACGACAGCAATACAACTAATGTAAGAGATCAGACTCTGTGATAGCAGCAACACTGGGGATTTGCCCTGATTAGCCCCTGGTGTTCACCGTTGGTGCAGCATGAACTGCTGAGCTGGGATTCACACCTGCAGTTTATCCCACGACTGAGAAGGGCTAATCTGGGTTTAGAAGATCTGCACAAGGGGGTTGTACCTGTGGAGGTTTACGAGGGCTTGGCCACCCATGGCTGGCATCCCTGGGCATCAGGTCTATGACAATGTCAGCACTGGTGCCACTGGAAACCCCTGACTCGCCATTGGTGCACTGCCCTGGTGGGAGTGTTAATGTAGCCGGGGCTCAGGGCTAGATGACAGCATTAACGCGGTTATTCTTTGTTACTGTAGCACCAAGGAGCCTCAGTCATGGGCCACACTGCGATTACGCTAGGGGCTGTACAAACACAGAACAAAAAAAACGTTCCTACCCCCAGAGCTGCCAAGCTAAGGACAGCTTTCCTTGTGGCTAGCACTGGGTAGCTGCAGGAGTTGAGGGATAGCTCAGTGGTTTGAGCATTGGCCTGCTAGACCCAGGGTTGTGAGTTCAATCCTTGAGGGGGCCATTTAGGGATCGGGGGCATAAATTGGGGATTGGTCCTGCTTTGAGCAGGGGGTTGGACTAGATGACCTCCTAAGGTCCCTTCCAACTCTGTGATTCTGGGTTCCAGTTTTCCCAGGGCAGGCCTGGCCTGCAACACCAACATTATTTCTCTGCTGCAGTGGCTGGCAGCTGGGGCGTAGGCTAGCATAGGCAGAGCTCAGGCATTTTTCCACACAGGGTAGCTGTTTGTGAGACTGCAGTAGCAATGCCTGCACTGGGCCTACCCTGGTGCTTACTGTGTTGCTAGCACTGGAGCAGTGCATAGTTACTGAAATACGAGCAGCGGCTTTTCTAGGGCAGATGCTGCTTTGCAAACTCACCTTGTATCTCACGCAAGCTAAGGCCCGAGTCCACAGAGGAGCATCAGGTCAACAAATTCAGCCTGGGGTGGATCGACAAGTGTCCTCTGCCAGGAACCTCCTGCCTCAGGGCTGTTTAAAAGCCAAGGACAAAGCATTTACTGTGTGTTCTGTTGCAATGTTCGTGATTGGTGCGTTTATGTCCCCTCATAAAGCATGAATCAATCTGTGCTGGGCTCGGCTGGATTGGCCACTCGTTCTGGTATTTATCTGGGAGCTGGGGATACAGCTTTATTACCCCCAGCAGGCTAGCTAGTCCACAGAGCAATCTACTACGTACTGCGGCCTGGCAACTCGCGCTCCACTGAAGCCAAGGCAAGACACTAGGCCGATTCTCTGTTGTTGGGCCACCCGTGTTGTGCCATTTGCAGCTGCACAAAGTGGATGTAGAGCACTGCCATTCTGCCAGGTTGGCAGTGGGGTGCCAAGGTGCAGGGGCACAGAATTGGGCCCATTGACTGCCGTGGGAGCAGGAATGGGGACAGCTGAAGAGGCCGGTAGGACTCCATGGGATAGTTGACACCACGCTCAAAAAACCTCAGCACTTGGGGCTTCTGGCTTTATTTGAATGTTGGAAAAATTTGGTCCAGTTTAAAAAAAAAAAAAAAAAAGCCCTGCTGTTTTGCTGCTTGGGGTCATGTTTGAGAATAGCCACGAGACACTTTCCACTCAGATGTGATGCAAGTCTTCAGTAAAAACCATGACGTTATAAGAGCTGGTGGGGAAATGTTTTTCTTTTGTTTTTCCCCTGGGGGGAAATTGTGACAAATGAAGGTGCGGTGGGGAAAATCCTATTGAAAACCCCCCATACTGATTTGTGTGTGTGTGTGTGGGGGGGGGGTGTTTTGTTTTTTGTGTGTGTGAAACTTTTGAGCCACAAATGGAATAATTGTCAAGTTTTGGATAACAATTTTCAGCTTTAGGGTATTTGTTTTGTATATATTTTTTTTAAATGAAAATATCGAAGGAAAGGCGACATTGTCTGCGGGAAACCTTTTATTTAGTTGAAATGTCAAGTTTCCATTTTTTTAAAAATTTACAATTTTTGATCAGCTTTACAAGCCCCCTGTACAATGGGGTTTTGCCCCAGTTCCAGGCATGATTGTAACCACACAGGTACAAGCCCCGAGTGCAGACAAAGGGCTGCTCCACCCTGAACACTTCTTGCTGGCATAGCTGTGTTAGTCAGGGTGTGAATTATTTTACCAACAGCGCTGCACTGGCAAAATCCCTAGTGTAGACACAGTTATACAAGCACAAACTCCTTCTGCCAGGATAGCTCATTTCATTTGGGGAACCCTTTTCCCAGTATAAGCTGCGTCTACTTAGCTATCCCAGCAAACCCTGTCTGGTATAGACAAGGCTAAAGGAAACCACTAATAGTCACCCTTTGCATCAATGCCCTGCTTCTCCACACCCTGCACCCAGTGTTGTCAGTGAGTAACAGTGGCACCACTTTCTACTCCGTTTACACTCAGCACAGGTGTAAAGGTGGATACAGTTGGGTGACTCTGCAAGGCAGGACAGCCCAAGACTGGGGCAGTTTTTGCCATTCGCACATTTCAATGTGAAAAGGGCTTTTAACAAAAATCCCTCCGAGTGAAAGTGGGGTGTACTGCAAAATTACAAATCTGTGGACATTAGTGGCACAAACATTGCAATGTTCTGGGAACCTAGAACTTACTGTAACCAGGAACCTGTCTGAAGCCCCAAAGGGAATCATAGAATATCAGGGTTGGAAGGGACCTTAGGAAGTCATCTAGTCCAACCCCCTGCTCAATGCAGGACCAATCCCCAATTTTTTCCCCAAATCCCCCCTCAAGGATTGAACTCACAACCCTGGGTTTAGCAGGCCAATGCTCAAACCACTGAGCTATCCCTCCCCCCAATCTAGGGCAGTTTTGCAGTCCCTTCTGAAAGGGGCCCATTCATGCAGAACCAGAACCCCTACTGCATGCTGTGCTCACAGCCACAAGTAGCTCCTTCAGGGCCGGCTCCAGGCACCAGCCGACCAAGCACGTGCTTGGGGCGGCACCTTCTAAGGGGCGGCAGGGCGGCGCGTGGAGGTTTTTGTTTTGTTTTTACTTCGGCGGGGCGGTGCTCGGGGTTTTCCTGAGCTCCTTTGCCACTGCGCTCCTGAGCGTTTACAGGACTGGGCGCCCCTTTCACGCCAGGAGACGCTGAAGGGAGGCCGCAGAGCCTCCATATTTTGCTCTGGAGGCCTTGGGCAAGATGCCATCACAGCTGCACAAGTTCAGTGGTACGCCCATGGCAGCTGAGGGGCTTGCACAGCACCTCAGCACAGCTCCTTCCCGGAGTTGGTGGATTTGCTGATTGTTCTGTCATCAGTTAATCGCTGTAGCTACCCTATATACAGCCTCACTTTACACACCTGTCTCAGGTGCTTCCCTGGCCTCCATTACTGCAGCATCCAAACACCTCCCCATTTCTCATCTGTTTAGCCCTTTACAGGCAGGAAACCGAGGCACAAAGTGACTGACTTTTTCAAGCTCCCATAGGGAGCCTGGGGCAGAGAAGGGAATTGAACCTGGGTCTGCCAAGTCCCCAGCTAATGCCCTAACCACTGGGCCATCCTTGCATAGGCTGTTCACATTGCTCCTTTAATCACCTGGAGGCTCCAATGCTGAGTGCTGGAGGCCAGGAGCAGAGTGGGCTGCCTCTCAGTGCAGCCAGCCCCTGCCAGCCTGGGCTCTGCAGAAGATCAGGAACTAAAGCGCATTCTCCCATGTTAATTTTTCATCCTGGGATATTGGGGAACCTCGGGCAGTGTGCTCATGTTGTGACAATGTTCAGAAGGGGCCAGTGGGCTGACCTGGGTAACGCTAGGCCAGTTAGCCTGACATCCATCCTGGCCGCAATAACGGAAAAGCCGGTAAAAGATTCAGTTCAGATCTGGGTCGCTTGGTAAATTGGGCACAAGCAAACGATATGGGTTTTTAAAAGGCTAAGTGTAAATGTATCCATCTAGGAACAATGAATGCTGGCCACACTTACAGTCCGGGGGACTCTATCCTGGGGAACAGGGACTCTGAAAAAGAGCTAGGGCCATGTTGGGTAATCAGCTGAATGGGAGCTCCCAGGGCGAGGCTGTCACCAAAAGGCTAATGCGAGCCTCGGATTCATAAACAGGGGAATCTCCGTGTGACGCTCTGTACCTCGGGGGGACACCCTACACCCCCATGCTCATCCTTATGACTGTGTGGTGTCCAATGCAAAGTTTGTCATGGCATGGATGGGGCAAACTCAGTCCAGGGCATGGAGGGACAAACCCAGCCCAGCCTCACAGGAACAAAGGACACTGGCTTAGGCAGCAACAAAAGAATCTGTTAGACTCTGAGGGAGTCACCCCCCTTCCTTTGGTCAGTTTGGGACTGTGATGAGGTAATGCTCACCTGACTCTGACGAGGGTGGGGGCAAAGCCACGTGGAAAGAAAGGACATGATAAAAGGGAGAGAGTCATTTTGCCACGCTCTCTCTCTTCCACCCACATCTACAGACACCACCACCACCACCAAGCGATTGAAATGCTGATTAAAGGGGAGAGCCTGACTGAAAAGTAACCAGCCAGTCTGTGGTGAGAAGGATCTCAGGTTTTAAGGACACTGAAAGTGTTAAGATCAGCATAGAATGCATTTTGCTTTTATTTCATTTGACCAAATCGGACTTCTTGTGCTTTGACTTAGTCACTTAAAATCTATCTTTATAGCTAATAAATCTGTTTGTTTATTCTACCTGAAGCCGTGTGTTTGGTTTGAAGCATGTCAGAGACTCCCCTTGGGATAACAAGCCTGGTACATATCAATTTCTTTGTTAAATTGACGAACTCATATAAACTTGCAGCGTCCAGCGGGCATAACCGGACACTGCAAAATGGAGGCTCCTAGGTTGTTTCTGGGGAGATATTGGCTAGTGTCATTCACTAGCAGGTAGCTGGGAGCAGCTTACATGCCAGAGGCTGTGTGTGAACAGCCCAGGAGTGGGGGTCTCACAGCAGCGCAGGGTAAGGCTGGCTCCCAGAGTCAAGGATTGGAGAGACCTAGCAGATCACCAGTCCAGATAACACCAGAGGCACAGGCGCCAACTTCCGGCAGCGCCGGTGGGGGCTGACGCCGGGCCCCGCCCCCGATGCTGGACCCCGCCCCCGAGTGACATTGCGGGGCCCTGCCCCTGACGCCGGGCGACGTCGCCTGGTGTCGGGGGCGGGGCCCCGCAAAGTCTCCCGGTAGTGAGGTGAGCTGGGCGCGGGCCCCGGGGCTGGCGGGGAGCTGGGCGCCCACCAATTTTTTGGAGCACCCACGGAGTCGGCGCCTATGACCAGAGGGAAACATCACAGTGGCGAAAAATCCCATGCACTGCTACAGGCTGGGGACCAACTGGCTAAGCAGCAGTTCTGCAGAAAAGACCTGGGGATTACAGTGGACGAGAAGCTGGATATGAGTCAGCAGTGTGCCCTTGTTGCCAAGAAGGAAAGGGTAAGGTCTGAGAAACTGCTGAGAAAATGGGAGAGAGTCTCTTTGATTCTTCTGCAGCTGGGGAAGCCACATGCTTCCAGGTGGGAGGATCGCTGAGACCAACATCTGGAGGCAACACCACATCAGGAACGGATAGGGGTGTGATGCCTGCCAGGGAGAGAACTGTCCAGGTGTTAGCTGCTAGCAGGTCGCAGCTGAACCAGAGGCAAAACCGGCTCTAGGGAGCAGAGAGAAATGTGTCCCAGAGGAGAGCCCAGAATAAGGGGCGGGGAATCTCAGAAACCACTGAGGTGGGTGACGATTCCTGTGACTCTGTAAAACAGGGAAGCAGGGTGCTTCCAAGTATGGGAGGGGCTGAGACTAGCTCCTTTCCAGCAGAAGGCAACATGCCCTCAGGCGCAGGGGCGGGAGAGGTGTTGTCAGTAATTAAGGAAACTGTCCCAGTTGTTAGCTGGCAGAGTTCTGCAGCTGAACAAAAGACAGGACCCTTCCTAGGGAGCACAGAGAAATGTGTCTTAGGAGGGGGCCCAGAGGAGGAAAGTGGGGAAGGAATGGTGGGAGTACAGGAATGTCTCCTCACTAGTCACTTGGGGGGGATGCCCAGGACACTAGGAGGATGGCTGGGTCAGCATCAGTGCACCCAGGCACACAGCCTGTGACCCAGGTTTTGAGACTGAACTGTGTAACTGACCTCCTGGAGGGGAGCAGTCACAGAGCTGAGAGCTCAGGGACAGAGAAAGGGGTGGCGGAGGTTACCTGTAGGGGTTTCACCCCCCCCCCCGGGGGGGGGCTGGGAACCAGACTGCCTCGCTATTTCAGTCAGAGGTGTCAGGGAATTAGCTTGGCTGTGCGGTGATCAGTCAGCAGCTCAGGCTCTCCTAGAGAGGGGCCAAGCAAACAGTTCGCTGTTAGCAAGCCCGGACCCTGGGCCAGGGCGGGGTAACAACAATCAATGGCTCAGGCCCTCAGGCAGGGGCTGAGCAAACAGAAGTGGTTGTAGCAAGCCCAGGCCCTGGCTCCGGAGGACCTGGGAGAGGGGAGACGGCCACCCACACGTTGGGTGGCAGGGGGGACGCAGGCCCACCCGCCCCACTGCATCCCAGCCCGGGGCCCTAGCAGCGGCAGACGACTCCCCGCTGTTGTGTCAGTGGGGATCCCGGCCGCAACACACTGACATCGGCTTTGGCAGTGCTGCAGCCAGACTTGGGTCAGCTGCCACCGGGCTACTTCCAACCTCCCCCTCTACGGGTACCTGGGGCTGGGCGGCGTCCTCCAAGGGGTCACACACCATGGGCTCCTCGGGGTGACTGGTGAGCAGCCGGCTTGACGGCGTCTCTGGGCTTGGGCTAGCCTCAAGCGTTGGCTGGTCAGGCCAGTCCTCGGGTCGGCTGCTGGTTGCCATGGCCTCCCAGCTGGGAGCTACACCACAGGTATCTGGCCTCTCCGATGGCTGGGATTCAACTGAGCTCTGAGGCCCGGCTTTTATACTTCCTGTCCTGCGCCTTGACCTCTGATGGGCAGGCGCAGGATTCGCCAGCTCCGCCCACTTTGGTGTCCAGAGAGGCTCGTCCCTCTCCGGGGAGGCTGGGAACCAGACCGCCTCACTACAGTACCCCAAGCCAGGTCCCGGTTTTTCAGGATGCTATTTCTAAGAAGTTTTTGGAAAGTAACTGTCTCTTTAAATCAGGATGCAGCTCCCATGACTGTGATAACCAGGAGTTCGGACCAGGAAATTGCCAGGTGGTAGTTTGCCAGAATACAAATGTCTGAACTGACAGAGAAGGTTCCTACCCCCCCCCCCCCCCGCTCCCACCCCCTGCCCAGGCTGGTGAGACACAGGGAGCAGTTATGGGAAAGCTGCTGGGAAGAAGTGCAGCTGATCGAAGGGTAAACACACCTAGCCCAGAGAGCATGGATCACAGCCGTCTACGGGGCAGGGAAGGACTCAGTGTTGGGAGGGGGAAACACAGGGTAACCCCAAAAGGGAAGCTGGATTTTCTACATATGTGCAGTCCTCGGGTTGGGAGACCCCTCCCCAAACGGCCAGCCAATGTGCAGGATCCCCCTGAACATCTATCTTGCCAGACCCCCAGGCACCAAAATTCCAGAAACATGATTAAATTAAGAGCCCCCACAGAGGGCAACACTGGAGGGAAGGAAAAGCCAGTGACGGATTACATGGGAGAGAGTCAAAGGACACCATGGGAAATGAACAAACTAACCTCAATCTATTTAGCTTAACAAAGAGAAGGTTAAGGGATGACTTAATCAGAGTCTACAAGTACCTACACAGGGAACAAATCTTTAATAACGGGCTCTTCAATCCTGCAGAGAAAGTTATAACATGATCCAATGGCTGGAAGTTGAAACTAGACATAGGGTAGAAATAAGGTGTACATTTTTGACAATGAGGGTAATTAATTGTTGGGACAATGTACCAGGGTCATGGTGGATTCTCTATTATACAATCTTGTATTGATTGGATTCTCTATACAAAATAGATTGGATGTTTTTCTAGACGATCTGCTCTAGGGATTATTTTGGGGCAAGTCTCTGGCCTGTGCTATACAGGGGGTCAGACTTGATGACCACAGTGGTCCCTTCTGGCCTTAGAACCTGTAAATTAATAAAGACTAGGAATATAATTAGTGCCAGTCAATGTGGTTTTATGAAAAATAGGCCTTGCCAAACACACCTTCTTTGAGGTTACATTTGGTTGATACAAGTAACTGCACAGATGTAATATATTGACTTTTGAAGGCACTTGACTTAGTACTACATGCCCTGCTGTTTAAAAAAGATGAACACTGTGCAATATCAGAAAAGCATGTGTTAAATGCATTATGAACTGGTTAACTAACAGATCTCAGAGCAGTTGTCAAAGGAGAATCCTCACCAAATGGGGATGTTTCTAGTGGCGTTCCATGGGGATAAGTACTAAGCCCAATACCATTCAGCATTTTCATCAGTGATCTGGAGGTAAATAAAAAATCCCTGCTGATAAAATTTGCAGATGACACAAAGATTAGCGGAGTGGTAACTAATGAAGAGGACGGGGCAGTCATGCAGAGTGATCTGGATCGCTTGGTAAACTGAGCCTATTCAAACAAAGTGTTTTAATACAGCCAAATGCAAAGTGATACATCTAGGAACAAAGAATGCAGGCCAGACCTACAGCATAGGGGCCTGTATCCTGGAAAGCATTTGGGGGCCATAATGGATTATCAACTCAACAGGAGTTCCCAGTGCGATGCTGTGGCAAAAACGGTGAATGCAACGCTCCTTGGATGTATAAATAGGGGAGTAGGGAGGTGATTTTTACCTCTGTATACAGCACTTGTGAGACCGGTTCTGGAACCCTATGGACAGTTTTGGGGTCTGCATTTTTAAAGGGGTGTGGAAAAGTTGAGCTGGGTGCAGAAAAGAGGCAGAAAAATGAGGGCTGGAGAAAATATCTGACAGTGAGATCGAGCTCTTTAAGTCTCCGCTTAGCTTATCAAAAAGACTGAGAGGAGACTTGATTATCAGGGTATAAGGACCTTCACTAGAAAATACTGAGGACTAAAGAGGTCTTTAACCAAGGGGAGGGAGGCAGAAAAAGAACCAAGGGCTGGAAGCTAAAGCCAGACAAATTCAAATTAGAAATTAGGCACAAGTGTCTACCACTGAAGGTGATTAAGAGGGGTCTACAAAATTTGCAGTCATGAAAATCACGCCCAGTTTCAGGCAGCGCTGCCGCCAGCAGCAGCACGGAGATAAGGGTGGCAATACTGTGACCCTCCCACAATAGGCTTGCGACCCCCTTTTGGGTCAGGGCCCCCAGTCTGAGAAACACTGCGGAGAAATCACACATTTTTCATGGCATAAATAGCAAATTTCATGGATATGATCTGCGAAATGTGCTATTTATGCCATGCCCAACCCCTAGAAAAATGTGTATTTCTCTGTGATTTAAGCAGACCCCTAGTGATTAACCCCTGGAACAAATTCCCCAGGGAAGCAATGGATTCTCCATCTCCTGATGGCTTCCACTCCAGACTGGCTTTCTGGAATGTGCTTTAGCTGAACACAAGCTATTGGGCTCAACACGCGGGTAGCTGGGTGAAATGTCATGGCCTGTGCTATCCACACGCTTAGATGATCTAATGTTCCCTTCGGGCCTTAAGCTCTATGGATCTGTGTGGCCCTAGGGAATGCTAATCACTAGGGTGCTATCCACGATGCGATGTACGAGTCTAAACTCCGGAGTTAGGTGCCCAGTCCCCGTGCACGGCACCACTGTGATCTGTGAAACTCCTGCTTGGCTGTTGCCTAACCCTGGAGGTGCCGAAATTCACTTGGCGCCTAACTGTAAAAATGCCCTAGGCACCTCAGTTTTAGCCCCTGGGGCATGTGCGCTGCTGCCTCCCTCTAGTCTAGGGTGACCAGATGTCCTGATAAAATCGGGACCATCCCGATTTTTGATCATTTGTCCCATGTCCCGATCGATGGTCGGTCGGGACGCCTTTTGTCCCGATTTCCAGTCTTCTTCCGTTTTTCCGGGTTTTTTTTGCTCAACAAGTTCCGGTGGAAGAGGCTCTTCCGTTTTTTTTTTTTTGCTCGACAGCTTCGGGTGGGAAGTCCCAATTTTCGGGTCTTCTCATCTGGTCACCCTATTCTAGTCCTGGCTGGACTTAATCTCCCATCTGAGCCTCAGAGCGATTTGCAGATGAGGGGAAGATAGGTGTCCGGCCACCTAGGGTCCTCTGACCAGCTTGGCTCCCACTCAGAATCCGGCTGGAGGAGCCTGGTGGTTAGCGTGCCTTCCTGAGCGGTGGGAAACCCCTGTTCAGATCCCTTCTCCCCGTCAGGCAGAGGGAGAGGAATGCAGTCTGGGTCTCCCACACCCCGGGAGCGTGCTCTAAGCACTGTGATACAAGTTATCTGGTGCTGTGGCTCCTCCTCCAGCCATTTTGGGTGGGGCGAGGTAGGCACAAGAAATGCCTTTGGTGCCTAAGTGTCCAGACTGCAGGCAGCGGGTTTCCAAGCAGAGCTAGGCTTAGCACCCGCAGCCCCCCCTAACCCTCCCCCCCAATGTCAGCATCTCTCTTTGGCTGGCGTAGGCAGCCCCCACCTAGCTTGCTGGCTTTGTGGATCACGTTCTAAGGTGCCTATCTCCCCCACTTCATGGTATAGGGAGCCCAGGTGCCAAACTCAGCTTTGTGGCTCACGGGGCACTGTGATGGGGCAAGGCCAGAGGGCTATAGGAAAGTGGTAAGGAACCAGTATGTTAGCCCCAGGCTAAACAAATCCCTGATACCTTATGGCAGTTGCTCCAGGTTAATCAAGACACCTGGGGCCAATTAAGAACTTTCCAGAAGGCAGGGAGGTTGATTGAGACACCTGCAGCCAATCAGGGGCTGGCTGAAACTAGTCAAAAGCCTCCCAGTGAGTCAGTGAGGGGCGCATGTCAGGAGCTGTGGAAGGAGGTTGCATGTGAGGAGCTGGGAGCAAGAGGCACTAGGAGCTGAGAGTAAGAGGACGTACTGCTGGAAGATCCTGTGGTGAGGATAAAGAAGGTGTTGGGAGGAGTCCATGGGGAAGTAGCCCAGGGAGTTGTAGCTGTCGTGCAGTTGTTCCAGGAGGCACTCTAAACAGCTGCAGTCCACAGGGCCCTGGGCTGGAACCCGGAGTAGAGGGCGGGCCCGGGTTCCCCCCAAAACTCCCAACTCCTGATCAGACACAGGAGGAGTTAACCTGGACTGTGGATTCTACTAGAGGGGAAGATCTCTGAGGCAAGCAAAAATCCGCCAATAAGCGCAGGACCCACCGAGGTAGAGGAGGAACTTTGTCACAGCACCCAAAGATTAGGCACTGTGATGCTCAGGGAATTATAGATCAGTCACTTACCTTCGGTACCTGAAAAGATAATGAGCAAATAATCAAACAAAATTTGTAAGCACCTAGAAGATATTATTATTGTTGGTAGTCCATTGCTGACGATGATGACAATAGATTATGTTAATGGGATGAGAGTTACGAGAAAGCCGTTGCTCAGGGGCAGTCCCACTCTCACAGCTGTGGAAGCCAGATTCCAGTGGCACGAAGAATCGTTACGACTGGGGACTTCCTGAGCTGCAGGGGCGACCAGCACATCTTCCGGGCCTTGTCACGCTCTCCGTGCCCCACAGCACATTGCTGAACCACCTTCATGGCCGTTGAATCACAAATTGATTTCCTCTGCCCAGTCCACTGGAACTGTCTTCACATGCTAGAGAAAGACTGCTTCCCTATCTCACCGAGGGCAAAAGACCCTTCGGCTACCCTCCCCTGGTTTAGCCCGCTCCTTGAAGTGGTTTCCCAGGGTGTGGTTGCTGTCACATGCAAACAGCTACTTGGAGCCACAGGTGAGAGCTGGGTGTAGGTGGGACCAAAGCGGATGAACTAAGGAGCACTACATGTTCCTCCAACAGAGGTATTATCCCTCCTTTGTATCTCCCATACAGTCCACCTAGAAGATAAGGTAATAAGTAACAGTCCACATTGATTTGTTAAGAACAAATCATGTCAAGCCAACCTAATATCTTTCTTTGACAGGGTAACAAGCCGTGTTGATGGGGAGAAGCAGTAGATGTGATGATCTATCAACTTTAGTAAGGCTTTTGGTACTGTCTTGCATGACCTTCTCATAAGCAAACAAAGGAAATATAGCCTCGATGAACCTACTATAAGCAGTAGCGTAGCCGGGCCCCTGTGAGCAGAAGCAGCACCTTAAAAAGGAAGCGGCGCATTTTTTTAGCAGCGCTTCTTGCACTCACCCGGCAGCGCTCCGGGTCTTCGGTGGCATTTCGGCGGCGGATACCACCGAAGACCCGGAGTGAGTGAGGACCCGCCGCCAAAGTGCTGCCAAAGACCCGGAGCGCTGCCGGGTGAGTACAGGGGGAGGCGCCTTTTTATAGCGCTGCTCCCCCTGCGCTCCGGACCTGGCTGCGCTACTGACTATAAGGTGGGTGCACAACTGGTTGGAAAACTGTACTCGAAGATTAGTTAACAATGGTTCACAGTCAAGCTGGAAGGGCGTATCGAGTGGAGTCCTTCAGAGATCTGTCCTGGAGCTGCTTCCAACCAATATCTTTATACGTGATTTGGATAATGGCACAGAAAGTACACTTGTAAAGTTTGTGGATGATACCAAGCTGGGAAGGAGGACAGGATTAGAATTCAAAATGATCTGGACAAACTGGAGAAATGGTCTGAAATAAATAGGATGAAATTCAATAAGGACAGATGCAAAGTATGTGATGTTATTGACATGAACTGTGACCGTATAGATCACTGTTGCAACCAGGGTCCAATGGTGGCACCTGGTCTTGTACAGAGGAGGTCAAGTGGGGTGTCTATGGAAAGGTTGTCGTTTGCTGGTTATGATTATGCTGTCTGTATCATTTTTGTATTTGAAGTTATGAATATTGACTATGTACTTGTATCGCAATGTGTTTGATTCTAAGTAGCCTCAGTGAAGCATTTTGTCAGCTTCTTGAGAAAGGATTATTCTCAGTAAGTGCCCAATTAACTGTCTAGAAAACATGACCTATAAGGGAAGATTGAAAAAATGGGGTTTGTTTAGTCTGGATTAGAGTAAGGGGGGAACATAACAGTCTTTAAGTATGTAAAAGGTTGTTATAAAGGGGAGGGTAAGAAATTGTTCTCCTTATCCATTGAGGGCAGGACAAGAAGTAATGAGCTTGAACTGCAGCAAGGGAGATTTAGGTTGGACATTAGGAAAAACTTCCTAACTGTCGGGGTAATTAAGCACTGGAACAAAATTAACTAAGGAGGTTGTGGAATCTCTCCGTCATTGGAGGCGTTGGGATCCTTATGAGGGCAGTCAGGACCATGCGGCTGCTGATTGTCAGACCCCTGGAGGCAGGACTTCCTCTGGTCTGCATCCACAGTGGGCAGTGGGACTGCAAGCTGGTTACAGCTGCTGCTTGGGTTTGAGACCTGCTGGGCCTCACGGGAGATTTTTAAGAGAGAGCATGTTGGACAAACCCGTATCAGGTATGGTCTAGATAATAATTAGTCCTGTCTCAGTGTTAGGGACTGCACTGGATGTCCTCCCGAGGTCCCTAAAGTGACCTTATGATTGCAGGGGCAATTCCTGGGTGTGATCAAGGTATCAGTGGTGAGTGATAGATAGCTGCTGCCACCCAATATCTGTTATATGCCTTTACTGTCAAGACCTGTGCTTAGTTATACCAATAGCAGCTACTCTCCAGGTCTGAGCTCCATTCTGTCCTGCTCTGATTTCAACTGCAGTGATGACTAAAGTGTAACGCACTGGGGCAGAGGCCATCTCTTGCTATGTGTCTGTACAGCACCCAGCCTGCTGAGGATTCCAGGTGCAACTGTAATATAAATACATAACCACAGAGCGGTAAAGTGAGAGAATGGAAAACCGGTGGGTCAGCATTCAGAACATCATTCAAAACTTGAATTCTCTTCTAAGAGCCACCTTTCTCCTGCTCAGTCGTCACTGCATGTGTGTCTTCACTGCAAAAGCAAGGTGTGGTGGTGCTGGGAGGAATAGCTCAGTGGTTTGAGCATTGGCCTGCTAAACCCAGGGTTGTGAGTTCAATCCTTGAGGAGCCATTTAGGGATCTGGGGCAAAAATTCAGGATTGGTCCTGCTTTGAGCAGGGAGTTGGACTAGATGACCTCCTAAGGTCCCTTCCAACCCTGATATTCTATGTGTTTGTAGCTCAGGTCAACTAATCTGGGTTCAAAAAGCCATGCAGACACAGTGACCAGGCTTTTCACTTGGGCCAGCAGCTTGAGTTGAAGTCTGCAGGGGAGCCTGAGGGTGAACGTGAGCTGCTAACCCAAGTTTAAAGCCAAGTTGCCGTGTCTTCACTGTGTCTCTGAACCCACGCTGGCTAACCCAAATTCAGAAGCCACCTTTTCTATAGGGAGGGCATACCTGGTGCTGATTAATCTTAGTGTGGGGAACAAGGCTGAGGTGTGATTTTTTTCTCTCTTATCTGAGAGATTTGCAATATATACCCCACGATCAGGAGTTTGAAACGGAATCAACAAAATAGCAGAGGTGGAAGGGCACATTGAATACATTTTCCTGGTGGTTATTTATGGTGGGTTCTGATCAAATTAGCCATCTAGACTCACCAAAAGCCTTCAGAGTAAGGGGCAGAAATTGTTGTGGTGTGTACCGTGAAATGAATTGGTTCCTGATCAGATAAAATAGAAAATCAAATGAACGAGGGAGCAAGTTATATGATAAACCTTCGCCACTGCTCCCTACAACAGATGCATTTCAGATGTGATTAGCCTATCCTGAAAAAAGGGCTTTTTTTGCTTCAGTTTAGAAAGGGAACAAAATTAAAACCAACACGCCCAAAGTCTGCACTAGTATGACACTGTGTGGTGGCTTTCAGCGGGGGAGCTCAAAGCATTTACAGCCACCAATTTATTAAGCCACACAGTCCCCCGTGAAACAGACAGATTACACAGATGGATCACTTGATGATTACCTGTTCTGTTCATTCCCTCTCAAGCACCTGGCATTGGCCACTGGGTAAATGGACCATTGGTCTGACCCAATATGGCTATTCTTATGGAGAAACTGAGGCACAGAGGTGAATGTTAGTTCAAGGTCACACAGGAAGTCGGAGGCACAGCCAGGAAAAGAACCCAGGCATCCTGACTGCCATTGTGTGTCCCTACCACTTGTCAATACACCCGGTCACAAGCCCACAGACTCTGGTGTAGTGCTGGGGCAGATCCTGATCTTATTACATGGGGTTATGTCAGATTTACAGAAATTGAAATCATTGAGTTACTCAGGTTGACACCAAAGTAATGAGATCAGACTCTGGTCCAGCACTTCTGGTCTCATTTGCAAAGGCAGAGAGAAAACAGTCAATTTTGCAATTTCGGGTGGCTGCATTTCATCCTGATGATGTTTAATGTAATCATTTTACAGTTCCCCTCTCTCTCTCATTGGCAAGAGCGGCTCTAACAATTTTGCCGCCCCAAGCAGTCACCGCCGAATTGCTGCGGCGGCGGGCGAGAATGGGGCGGCAGTCTGAGTCCCGCGGCAGCAATCCAGCGGCGGGAAGAGTGGCAGGCCTGCGGCTGAATTGCCGCGGCGGGGGGTGAGAATGGGGCGGCAGTCTGAGTCCCGCGGCAGCAATCCAGCGGCAGGAAGAGTGGCGGGCCTGCGGCCGAATTGCCGCGGCGGCGGGCGAGAATGGGGCGGCAGTCTGAGTCCCGCGGCAGCAATCCAGCGGCGGGAAGAGTGGCGGGCCTGCGGCCGAATTGCCGCGGCGGCGGGCGAGAATGGGGCGGCAGTCTGAGTCCCGCGGCAGCAATCCAGCGGCGGGAAGAGTGGCGGGCCTGCGGCCGAATTGCCGCGGCGGGGGGCGAGAATGGGGCGGCAGTCTGAGTCCCGCGGCAGCAATCCAGCGGTGGGAAGAGTGGTGGGCCTGCGGCCGAATTGCCGCCGCGGCGGGCGAGAATGGGGCGGCAGTCTGAGTCCCGCGGCAGCAATCCAGCGGCGGGAAGAGTGGCGGGCCTGCGGCCGAATTGCCGCGGCGGCGGCGGGCGAGAATGGGGCGGCAGTCTGAGTTCCGCGGCAGCAATCCAGCGGCGGGAAGAGTGGCGGGCCTGCGGCCGAATTGCCGCGGCGGCGGGCGAGAATGGGGCGGCAGTCTGAGTCCCGCAGCAGCAATTCAGCGGTGGGAAGAGTGGCGGGCCTGCGGCTGAATTGCTGCCGCGGGACTCGGGGGGGGGAGGGATAGCTCAGTGGTATGAGCATTGGCCTGCTAAACCCAGGGTTGTGAGTTCAATCCTTGAGGGGGCCATTTAGGGATCTGGGGCAAAAATTGGGGATTGGTCCTGCTTTGAGCAGGGGGTTGGACTAGATGACCTCCAAAGGTCCCTTCCAACCCTGATAGTCTATGATTCTATGAGACTCGGACTGCCGCCCCATTCTTGATGCCACCCCAAGCACCAGCTTGGAAAGCTGGTGCCTGGAGCCAGCCCTGCTCATTGGCCTGCGGCCCCAAACATTGTTTTATGCATCATTGTGCTGCTTATTATAGAACTAAACAAGAGCGCTAAGCCCCGGTTACATTCCAAGTGCGTACATGGGTTAAAAACAAGACTCTGCTTCCATTACTCACCTGCTTTTTATAGGTGCTGTTAGTGCCAAGGGATTCTGGAGCGATGACATTTCAATGGTCACCACCTTCTTTCCAGCCAAGAACAGACGTGTCACTGCGGCTATTAAAGGCCTGGCAGTGACAGTGCTTGCCAGGCAGTGCCCTGAGCTCTGTGCAATATCTTGGCACGCTGTGACTCAGGTGAGATTTTACTCAGCTAATCATGCCATTTAATGCAACCCAGACTCTGCTGAGGCTGGAGAGAGGCATGGCAAGACACTTTCCCTTGCGAAATCAGCTGGGCCTAAGGATATATGTGCACTTGGAGCTGGCACTGCGAGCCCCAGCTTGAGGAAACACATCCATACCAGCTCTGAGCGAGCTAGTGCACTAACCCCAGGGTGTATCCACAGTAGGGCGAGCAGCAGGAGAGGTGTCTGTGGTCTCTGATGGGCACTGGCTCGGGGTAGGGTGACCAGACAGCAAGTGTGAAAAATCGGGAGGGGGGGGGGTAATAGGAGCCTATATAAGAAAAAGACCCAAAAATCGGGACTGTCCCTATAAAATCGGGACATCTGGTCACCCTAGCTCGGGGCAGCTAGCACATCCTACCATTCATGCTGGCATGGCTACCTTCTACTTGTAGAGCGAGCGAGGTGGGAGTCGCACCCCCCAGCTCCAGGGCTAACGGACTCTCGGGCTGGGATGTCTCTTCGAACGTTGGGTCTTGCTCGGGTTTCAGCCCAGCTTCACTTACCTTCAGCTGCATCTCTTGGGGGGTGGGGGGTTAGGTGTATCCACCAGCCCTGCTCTAATCCCATATCGATCAGAATCCACCATACATAATTGCCCGTGCAGGTCCCCCAGTGCTACCAATGGAGCACTAGGCTAGAACAGGCCGTGACATGTTTACCGCTGTGCCAGCTAGCCCTAGGCACCAAAGGCCAGCCTACACTGGGGTTCCACCCTGCTAACACCTGACCTCAACCCCTTACCTTACCTCCGAAGGTTTGCCAGCCTTTCAGTGGATGACACGGCTCTTTACGCATGGGCTGTGGGCTCCCCAGGATAATAAGCAGCAGGGCTGCTATTTAGTAAAATGGTTTGTTCCCCTCCCCCCCCCCCCATTGCTGCAGGAGTGGAAGGGAAATATCATCTATATGGATGGCCCCAGAAGGCTGCATTGCCATGCAGTGTGTGTGCTAACATAGAGCACAACCTTTGCCTGCAATTCTTTTATCTCCTCTGTAGATCAGCTTGCAATGCACTGCAAAGCAAACACATCTTTGCAGGAACTGGCTTGCAGTAAAAAGTTAACAGCACTGAGGAACTGATTAAAAATGCCGTGTGCAACCCGTGCCTAATTTTGGTAATTTACCTCATAACATTTAATTGTAGCTAGAATCTCAGTACATTGCTCCAGCTATGGTCCAAGGTGCCCTTTTCGGTCTCTGTCTCTGCTGCCACAGTATTCCTGCTTGCCATGCAACGTGTCTGATTTTGTAACCCCTGTGGTGCCCACAGCTTGTGTCTGTGTGAGGGGGGGGCACAGTCCACGGGGAGGGACAGCAGGCTGTTTGTGAAGGGGGGGGGGTGACACAGGTGGCCCATGGTTGTTGGTTTTGAGGAAAATCAAATCCTTATGGTTTTCCATTGCCAGCGGAGCAGGCCGGGGCGGGGGGGGGGGGGGGGGCAGTGGCATAGTCAGGTTTAGAGCACAGGGGGAGCGGAGCTAAAAAAAGGCGCCGGGAGCAAAAGGCATCGGAGCACAAAAAAAGGCTCCCCTTCTGCTCAGTGGGGAAGCGGCCGCTCCCCCTGCTCCCCCCTGGCTACGCTACTGGGGGGGAGGGGCTAGAAGCCGAGCAGGCGACGAGGGGCTCCTAGCTCCACTGGCATGGCAGCGGGCAGCCAGCACCTGGAAAAAAGTTGTTAAACTTCCCCAATGCAGCTGTAATGCCATACAGCCCATCATGCTGACGGGCAGAGCTCTCCTGCAGCAGCACTCCAGGCTGGCTGCTGCGTACATTGGGTTCTTGTGTAATCGCCGAGTGCCATGTCGCACAGGCTGGGCTGCCAGAAGAATCTCCTCCCGCTCAGGGGCCGTGATATGTGTGAGCCTGGGGCCGTGATATGTGTGAGCCTGGGGCCGTGATATGTGTGAGCGTGGGGCCGTGATACGTGTGAGCCTGGGGCCGTGATACGTGTGAGCCTGGGGCCGTGATACGTGTGAGCCTGGGGCCGTGATATGTGTGAGTCTGGGGCCGTGATATGTGTGAGCGTGGGGCCGTGATACGTGTGAGCCTGGGGCCGTGATACGTGTGAGCCTGGGGCCGTGATACGTGTGAGCCTGGGGCCGTGATATGTGTGAGCCTGGGGCCGTGATACGTGTGAGCATAGGGCCGTGATACGTGTGAGCCTGGGGCCGTGATACGTGTGAGCCTGGGGCCGTGATATGTGTGAGTCTGGGGCCGTGATATGTGTGAGTCTGGGGCCGTGATACGTGTGAGTCTGGGGCCGTGATATGTGTGAGTCTGGGGCCGTGATATGTGTGAGTCTGGGGCCGTGATATGTGTGAGCCTGGGGCTTTGTGGAAAACCGTCCAGCACATCATTTTTGGGTGTAGTGATGGCACCGCTTTCAAAGTGTGGTCCAGGTGTTCAGGGTAAGGGCAGGAGGCAGTGGAAGCATTACCAGAGGCCTTGCCTGGTCCCTTCTCCTCGGGTACCTCTGCCAGAGCTCTTTTGCTTGTACTGGGCCCTGGGACCGCGGCCCTCCCCTCCATCTCCTCTCATGGTGTCTTGTAGACGTCAGCATTTCATTGACTCTTTGGTAGGTGGGACTGGACAGGCATTCGAGTCCAGGAGCTCCGCCAGGCTCCATGTAGATGTGGGGTGGGGATGGCTGCTATCATAGGCGCTGACTTTCATCGGCACCGGTGGGTGCTCGCGCCCCCGGCCCCGCCCCAACTCCACCCCCGGCCCTGCCCCTTCCCCAATTCCCCGCCCCCACCTCCTCTCCCGGGCGCCCTGCATTTCCCCTCCACCTCCCCCGCCCCAGGCTTGCAAGCCTGGGAGGGAGGGGGGAAGGGAAATGCAGCGTGCCCACTGGCAGCTCCCCGCCAGTCCCACCCCAGCCCAGCTCACCTCGGCTTCTGGGTTCCCGCCGGAGGCGCCTCCCGCCAAAGCTGCTTTTTTTAGCTTTCACGCGCAGCCGCCCGCCTGTCAGCGGTTCGGCAGGGAGCGGCAAGCGGCGGGGGGTGCAAGGGAAAGCACAGCGGGGTGGCGCCTCGGGAGAGGGGTATGGGGAGGAATCTGGAAGTCAAGGTGAGCTGGGCGCGGGGGCTGGCAGGGAGCTGCCGGTGGGCGCACCAATTTTTCCCCGTGGGTGCTCCAGCTCCGGAGCACCCACGGAGTCAGCTGCTATAATGGGTATATAACTCCAGCTATGTAAACTCAACATTCCCTGGTGTTGAAAAAGGGCACACATGGCCAGTAGCCGCGCCAGCTTCTTTGCTGCCCGGCCTAGGCGACGCCTCTGGAAGAAGCTGCTGCTGAAATGCCGCCAAGGACCCCGGCGGCTGAAGAAGGTGAGAAATACTGCCCCCCGAATCCTGGTGCCCAGCGCTGGCCCTGCACATGGCTCCATGTCAACATTTAAATGGTGAGCTGACAACCGGTCAAGATGACCCCAAAGCAGTGGAGGGCACCCAGCTGGACAGACAGGCCAACCCAGGTGGGATAGTAGTGGTAGGATTAAGAACATAAGAACAGCCATACAGGGTCAGACCAAAAGTCTGTCTAACCCTGTGGCCAATGCCAGGTGCCCCAGAGGGAATGAACAGAACCATCCCCTGTCACCCATTCCCAGCTTGTGGCAAACAGAGGCTAGGGACACCATCCCTGCCCATCCTAGCTAATAGTCATAGAATCTCAGGATTGGAAGGGACCTCAGAAGGTCACCTAGTCCAACCCCCTGCACAAAGCAGGACCAACCCCAACTAAATCATCCCAGCCAGGGCTTTGTCAAGCCGGACCTTAAAAACCTCTAAGGATGGAGATTCCACCACCTCCCTAGGGAACCCATTCCAGTGCTTCACCACCTTCCTAGTGAAATAGTGTTTCCTGATATCCAACCTAGACCTCCCCCTCTGCAACTTGAGACCATTACTCCTTGTTCTGTCATCTGCTACCACTGAGAACACCCAAGCTCCATCCTCTTTGGAACCCCCTTTCAGGTAGTTGAAGGCTGCTATCAAATCCCCCCTCACTCTTCTCTTCTGCAGACTAAATAACCCCAGTTCCCTCAGCCTCTCCTCATAAGTCATGTGCCCCACCCCCCTAATCATTTTCAATTGCCCTCCACTGGACTCTCTGCAATTTGTCCACATCCCTTCTGTAGTGGGGGGACCAAAACTGAATGCAATATTCCAGGTGTGGCCTCACCAGTGCCTAATAAAGGGGAATAATCACGTCCCTCGATCTGATGGCAATGCTGCCATTGATGGACCTATCTTCCATGAACTTATCTAGCTCTTTTTTAAACCCTGTTTGTGTCTTGGCACAAGTGGAGTAGATAGGAATGCCAACACATGAAGCCAACAAACCCACTGTGCAGGAGAGTTACTCCTGTCCGGAAGGAGATTCATTACCATGACCTAAAAAAGCCAAATAATTCAATTTAAAAACATTTGTGTGTGGACACAAGGCACGTTAATCCATTTTGGAACATCCCATAGACATTTAGCCAGCCACACCTAGCTAATTAGTACTTGTACCATTTCCTCAGAACTCAGCCATTCAGCTCAGCAGCCGGTGAGGCCAGGAACCCAACAGGGAGTCAGTCAGCCAGCCAGCCCTCCCAGAGTGACCTGGCTTTTGGATGGAGACAGTAGCTCTGGGCTCAGATCTCGGTCTCTTTCCCCCATCCCTACTCATACCTGGCTTTCCACGTGGCTCCCAGACATTTTTGCCTGAGCTCGGCCTCCTGCCCACCATAAGGGTCCATGTCCCAAGCTGCTGGGTGGTTGGCAGGAGGCACCTGCTTCATCCTGGCTCTGCAGGGAGCCCCCGAGCTCCCCCCTTCATGATGTACGAGCGCTGGGAGACTCAGGGGCCTGCAGCAATGTGTGAAGAGGGAGGGGGACTGTCAGGCTGCTTGGAAGAAGAGCCTGAGCCCTGCTAAGAGGCTGGTGGGTGGGTAGAAATGGCTGCGGGGGCAGGGTGGGGGAGTGATTTTGTGGGCAGGGCGGACTGATGGGAAGTGATTGGGGGGGGGCTAAGCGAATTGAATGTTGGGGGGAGGAATGGAGGCTTCATGAAGTGGGGGGAAGGGTTGAGGGCCGAGACAGCTGTACAGACTCAGACCAGGGGTGGCCAAACTCACTGACCCTCCGAGCCGCATACAACCATCGTCAGAATGTTGAGAGCCAGGGCCCAGGGTGGGGCTGAAGCCCGGAGACCCCCCTTTCCGCTGGGCAGAAGCCAGAGATGATGCGGGGGGTGGGGGGCATATGGGTCACGTGCCCTCCCAGATTTTTGCCAGGGTTTGCTGGCCCTGCTTGGGGGCCCCCTCCCTGTGGAGCCAGCAAGCTGGGAGCTGCGGCTGGCCAAGGAGAGGCAGCGGCAAACAGCTGGGAGCTGCAGGGAGAGCTGCTGCTTTTCCTGCTGCCTCTCCCCAAGGAGCAACACCTGGGCCCTCCCTGCTGCTCCCAGCTGTTTGCTGCTGCCTCTCCACACGGAGCTAACACCTGGAGCTGCAGGGAGGGGCTGCTGAGGAGAAGAAGGGGTGTGTGCCTGGGGTGTGTGTGTGACTCAAGCTATTGGGGGGCCCAAACCTTTAAATTGTGCCCCCCCCAGCAGGCACCAGTTGTCTCTGGCAGAAGCCCCTTGCCCCACCACCCCGATGCAGGGCAGAACCCCCGCCCCCCCCCCCCCCCCCCCCAGTCTGCTATGCAGAGAATGGGAGCTGCGTGGGGAACTCTGGGAGTTGCAGTTTCACTGCAGTTTGGTCACCCCGTCATAGACTCTAAGGCCAGAAGGGACCATTGTGTGACCCCCTGCACCTCGCAGGCCACAGAACCTCACTCACCCACTCCTGGAACAGACCCCTAGCCTCCGGCTGAGTTACTGGCGTCCTCAATTCATGCTTTAAAAACTTCAAGCTACAGAGAATCCACCATTTACACTCGTTTAAACCTGCAAGTGACCCATGCCCCATGCTGCAGAGGAAGCGGAAAAAAACACTGGGTCTCTGCCAACCTGACCCAGGGGGAAATTCCTTCCCGACCCCAAATATGGTGATCAGCTAAACCCTGAGCATGTGGCAAGACTCACCAGCCAGACACCTGGGAAAGAATTCTCTGTAGTAACTCAGAGCCCTCCCCACCCATCACTGGTCATTGGTATTTTTGCTACTGGCCACATGCCATCGTAGCTATAATGGGGATGGTTTCCTTTCGGAGCCTAGTCACAAATAATGGCACTCTGGGGAGGGAGAGGCAAAGGGTGGCTCAGGATGGAGGGAGGGGCTCTCAGGGAGGGTTCTCAGGAACTCTAGGTGGAGGGAAGGAGACAGAGAGGAAAAGGGGCAAGAGGCACAGATGTGGGGCATTAGCTGCAAGTATGCAAATCGTATGCAAATATCAAACATTTAATGTATGCCGATTAGTTCTCCCGTATTTTCATGGGGCGATGCAGGTAGGTCTGGTGCCAGCATTCCCACCACCAGCGAAGGAGCCAGGAAAGGAAGCTGCCCGTCCATGCTGGAACCCAGCAATCCCACCACTGGCCCTGGAGCCATGAAGCTTAAGGCTGAGCCCTCCATTTAGGAATTGCAGCCCCGGAGCCAGTGAGCCCCTCAGCCAGCCCCAATCAACGTTTCAAGAGGCAGGTGGAGCCTTTGTACATGGTTCTGAGCTGGGAGGTCAGAGCTGTCCTGGGGGAAAGAAGAGGAGCTCAGACTGCAAAGCCCACCACAGTCAAGGCCTGCCTGTGGGTGAAGACAGCTGTGAGCTCTGAACAGGAGCATGGTGACGGGGAGCAGCCCAGTGATAACGCCCGGGTCCGCCTGTGTGGAGCCGGATGTGAAGGTTAGACACAGCGGAGGATCCGTGACGTGAGCGAGCAGCTGAACTGACAAAGCCCAAGCTTTAGAGTCCAGGGCAGCTGCTTGTGCTCAGCACCTCTGAAACTCAGGCCCTAAGCCCCCACATCCATGGCCGCTTTTGAAATGTAGCTACAAGTGACCCGGCAAAAGCTGCAGGGAGAGTCCATGCGCGAGCTGGTGGCAGGACACCCAGCCCGAGTCTGAAGGCTGCCAAGTCCAAGCTGGACAGGCTCCAAGCGGCCAGTTTGTCATCAGCTGTAGGTGTGATCAGTGTGCCTCTGTGCTGGGGCAGCTCAGCGAGAGCTCAGAACGGATCGGAGCGTGAAACCCGAGTCCCACCGCAAACGCTGAGCTCATGCAGTCACTATGCAAACAACTGCCTCCCTCCATTTCACTCGGTGAACCCAGCCCGGGGGAGTGACTCTGCGTGTTGATGGGGGAGCCCCCCAGCCATGTAAATACCCAAGAGGAGCCATTTTTAGACATGATTTGAGTGTCCACATAACCTGAATGCCCAGGCCAGTGTGTGCTTTAGGAAGTGTACCGTCAGTGATACTTATCAAACAGAACATGAGCCTTTATATGTTGGCCTTTATGAGGTCCCTGTCTGCCTTGTTACTGCCTGACCTCCATCCAGAGGGGTGTGGAAAAGCAGTGGGGGTCTGCCCTGCTGGTTTTATTGCTAGTCTGCAACTAGTCTGTCAGATTCTCCCCCCTCTGTGGGCACACCGGGTTCACAGATCAAAAAGCCAAGAAGGTGAAAGGGGCCCGCGTGATGATGCACAGCTAGGACTCCCTCGGGAAGTCCAAGTCCCCTGTATCAATCACTGTCCCTTTTTAATACATCCTTAGTATGTGGTGGATAAACCTCCATCCTCAGAGTGTTCCAAGGAGGGTCTCATTTAATGGAAGCAGCTCCTGACTCCCTGAGCCAGGATTCTGCCTGCCTTGTCGAAGTGATTCCCAGCATCTAACGATCTCCAGCATGGTCCTTAGGTAGCTTCACAGTCACCCACACGCAGCTTTCTGTATGTGCTGCACACTCGTAGCCATGAGCCTGACGCGCTTACTGGAGGCTCTCAAAGCTGTGAGCCACTCTGAGGTGTCGCCTGGCTCGTGGCAGGTGCTCACTTACAGGCACACAGCCGAGCTCCATCTTCTTTGGAACCCCCTTTTCAGGTAGTTGAAGGCTGCTATCAAATCCCCCCTCACTCTTCTCTTCCGCAGACTAAATAATCCCAGTTCCTTCAGCCTCTCCTCATAAGTCATGTGCTCCAGACCCCTGATCATTTTCGTTGCACTCTGCTGGACTCTCTCCAATTTGTCTACATCCTTTCTGTAGTGGGGGGACCAAAACTGGACACAAAACTCCAGATGTGGCCTCACCAGTGCCGAATAGAGGGGAATAATCACGTCCCTCGATCTGCTGGCAATGCTCCTACAAATGCATCCCAATATGCCATTAGCCTTCTTGGCAACAAGGGCACACTGTTGACTCAGATCCAGCTTCTCGTCCACTGTAATCCCCAGGTCCTTTTCTGCAAAACTGCTGCTTAGCCAGTCGGTCCCCAGCCTGTAGCAGTGCATGGGATTCTTCCACCCTAGGTGCAGGACTCTGCACTTGTCCTTGTTGAACCTCATCAGATTTCTTTTGGCCCAATCCTCCAATTTGTCTAGGTCACTCTGGACCCTGTCCCTACCCTTCAGCGTATCCCCCCAGCTTAGTGTCATCCACAAACTTGCTGAGGGTGCAATCTATCCAATTATCCAGATCATTAATGAAGATGTTGAACAAAACCGGCCCCAGGACCAACCCCTGGGGCACTCCGCTTGATACCAGCTGCCAACTAGACATTGAGCCATTGCTCACTCCCCGTTGAGCCTGACAATCTAGCTAGTTTTCCATCCACCTTACAGTCTATTCATCCAGCCCATACTTCTTTAAGCCCCTGGCAAGAACTGACTGTGAGGTTTCCATTCTCTCTTTCAGCAGAGACGTAGGGAAGTCTCTTTCTTTGAAGTTATAATAGAATTTAAGCAGCAAAATAAGTGGCTTGGGCAAAAGATCTGTTCTAGGAGTTATTTTAATGCAGGTCTCTGACCTGTGCTCTACAGAAGGTCAGACTGGATGATCACAATGGTTCCTTCTGGCCTTGGCAGCTATGAACAATTTATGAGCCCAATTGTGAGCTCCTCAAGCAAACTCCTAATCTTACAATGAGCCCAGGGCTACACTAGGGGCGGGGGGTCAATCTACGATACGCAGCTTCAGCTATGTGAATAACGTAGCTGAAGTCGGCGTATCGTAATCGGCTTACCTGGCCATGAGGACGGCGGCGAGTCGATCGCTGCCGCTCCCCCGTCGACTCCGCTTCCGCCTTTCGATGACGTGGATTTCTGGAGCCGACGGGGAGCGCGATCGGGGATCGATTAATCGCGTCTTAACGAGACGTGAAAAATCGATCCCCGATAGATCGATTGCTACCCGCCGATCCGGTGGGTAGTGAAGACAAGCCCAGCCGGTGCAAGGAAGTTTCGCGCCCTAGGCGAAACTTCCTTGCACCAGCCCTGCGCCGCCGCCCCCCACCACCCATGGGCCCTCAGCCCCCCCACCACCCACGGGCCTTCAGCCCCCACCCCCACCCGCGGGGAGCTGGGGGGCGGCTCGCCGCAGGTGCCCCCCAGCTCCCTGCCCCCTGCCAGCAGTGCTCCCCGTTACAGCCCTGCTGCGACGAGCCGCGGGACCAGCAGACCTCCCGCAGGCAAGCAGCTTCGGCAGCAGGGTGAAAGTGCTGCTAATAATACCCTCCGCCGAAGCCGCGGCCCTCCCGCAGGCAAGCGGAAGCGGCTTCGGCACCTTCACCCTGCCACCGAAGCCGCTTGCCTGCGGGAGGTCCGCTGGTCCCATGGCTTCGGCGGCAACAGACCTGCGGACCTCCCGCAGGTAAGCTGGGGCGGCTTCAGCGGCGGGGGCGCCCCTGGCAGCAGGCTTTTGCGCCCCCTGCCAGCAGTGCACCCCATTACAGCCCTGCCACGGCGAGCTGCCCCCCCCCCCCCGGCTCCCGGCTCAGCCGCGGAGCTGGGAGGTAGCTGCGGCCAGCCGCCCCCCAAATCGTGGTTCCCTAGGAAACTGCCTGGGGTCGCCTAGTGGGCGCGCCGGCCCTAGAGAGGAGACACGTGGAGGGGGGCCCCCGAAGGGTCACATGCCCCTCCCCAATCACCTGGGGGGGGGGGCGGCAAAGGCCCAGCAGCACCCAGGAGTCAGAGCTGGGGAGTTTGTTTATAAACAGAGGCAGGGTGATTAAGATAACAAAAGGCTTGTCATTAAATTAAATTAAGGATAGTTAGATGATCCTGAAAGCATTCCCAGGCACTCCAGTTAAAAGACAGGAAACAAAGGGTAGAAATAAATGGCCGAATTTTCAGTAAATAGAGGTGTCCCCAGGGGTCTGTACTAATCTGGGATCAATGCTGTTCAACATATTCATAAATGATCTGCAAAAAGGGGTGAACAGTGAGGTGATAAAGTTTGCAGATGATACAAAATTAATCAAGACAGTTAAGTCAAAAAGAGATTGCAAAGAGTTACAAAGGGATCTCATAAAATTGGGTGACTTGGCAACAAAATGGCAGATGAAATTCAATGTTAAATGCAAAGTAATGCACATGGCAAAATATAATCCCAACTATACATACAAAATGATGGCGCCTAAATGAGCTGTTACCCCTCAGGAAAGAGATCTTGGACCCATTTTCTGCACTCTGGAAGCACTATGTATAAGAATATAACAAATGTATAAGAATCCTTCTCACTGTGCCTGTATCATCTCTGAACTCATTCTCCAGCTTCAGAAAACTTAAAAATTATCTCCAGTCATCAATGGGACAGATGCAACTGAATAATGTAGCTGTCCTTAACATGCAGGTCATGTGTGTGTGGGGGGGGGGGGCACGTACTCCCTTTAGCTGGTGTTCTCCTTTGTGTCCCTATGTGTCACCACAGATGGGCACGAGAAAGGATTGAATGAAAATGAGTAAGGGGCTCAGGAGTTGGTGCGATATGAATGGGCATATACCAAGGGTCAGATAGTGAAGCCCAAATGGATATACATCTCCATAGTAACCTCAGAACAGAGGTTACTGTTGAGCAGTCCATGAGAACACCAAGCCTGTAGCAGATCTGCCTGCAGCAGAAGCTCATGAGGTGTTGGTGAGAGAAAGTGGTGAAGAAACAAGGACCTTAATGTGATGCTCCCATGATGCTGAAGTAGTCATCACAGATTTCTCCCAATACTGAACCCAGAGAGCTAGACTGTGAGGCTCTAACTCAGCCTGAGTAGTACCACACTTCTCAAATAGTCCACTTGATATTCATGGGATTATTTGAGAAGTAAACTGCTTAAAGTAAGGGGCTCTCAGTCTGTTCCACAGGAAGAATTTATGGTGGAGACTTCACTGTGCTGTGAAACTACTAGAAACCAAAGATTTGTTACCTTCATTTCAGCTCATCATCACCCACTTTTCAAGCCCCATGGAGACAAAAGGATCTCACTGTCATTTTACAGTTTGTCTAAAATGCCCATTCCCAGGCTACATTTAAGATACATAAGGTCTGATTCTCCCCTTGGGTGCATCTGAAGAAGTGGGTATTCACCCACGAAAGCTTATGCTCCAATACGTCTGTTAGTCTATAAGGTGCCACAGGACCCTTTGTCGCTTCTACAGATCCAGATTAACACAGCTACCCCTCTGACCCTTGGGTACGTTGTTCTGTATTAGGAGTAATTCCATTTAAATCAATGAGCCCAATTCCTCTGCCTTGCAACGCAGGTAGCTACTTATACATGTGCCAAATGAGTGTAAAATGCTACCACCAATGTGGGTGGAGAATTCTGAGGTGGTAGCATTTTACACAACACCTTTGTACAGGTGTAAATGATGACACAAGGTACCAAGCAATGGGGAACCAAGCTAGCTGAGTTATGCTGCTGCAAACCTGTGTAAAATATACAGGGAATCAGGCCCAGAGCTCTATCACAGCATATGTGAGCAAACGGCACAAGAAAAACACAAGGGACGTGTACAGATTTGGAGTCTCCCTGTTTGTACAAGGTGTTTTGAAAACCAGTCAGCATAAAGATGAGCAGGAGTTTAATGCTTTGCCCCACACTAAGGCACATTTTCTGGCCCATAACAAGGTTGCAGAGCATGGAATGCAGCCAAAGCAAGTTACAGAGGAAAAAGTTTATGAGAATGTTGGAGCAGAGATAGTTAAAACAGTCTGTGTTGAAAAGACTTGAGGTATCCCACTGGGTCCTCTAGCACCAGTGAAGAAGACACTATTACAACAGTGAAAATTTTTACAATAGTGAAAAAAGTTGTTGGCAAATAATTGTTTGATGAAAAAAAGACACAACTTGCGATGAATATACACAATACATTATTCAAAGAGCTCTAATCACGATCATAGTTAGAGGAATAGTGAAAGGAGGCAATGCTTAGAAGTCTAAGGTTTTATGAATGAGATGATCTGGAGATTAATGACAGAAAGGTTGATGGGGGGGGTGTTAATATGAGTTTTGACTGGCTGGCTGGCATACATGGAACACTGATGTTTGAAATGTCTAGCTATGGTACTGACCTGGCCAAGTCACCAGGAGATCTAAGCACCTCACAATCTTTAACATATTTTTCCCGTGAGGCAGGGCTGTGCTATTATCCCTAGTGCACAGATGGGGAACTGGGAGACAAAGGCCTAGATCCACAAAGCTACTAGGTGCCTAAACCCCAGACTTAGGTGCCTACATCTTGGGTTTAGGTGCTCAAGTTCCAGTTTTGGTTCTATTGCCATCCACAAAACTCCTGCTGAACCTGTAGGTGCCTAAACTCATTCAACACCTAACTTCTCAAGGTAAAAGTTCCCTAGATGCCTATGTTTCTGCCTTCCTCTAGGTGTCCGGATGCCTATCTCCCAGCCTGAACTCCAGGATGATTCACAAGCCAGGGGAAGATAGGTGTTCACCCGCCTAACTCATGTGCTGGGCCCGATCCCATAGGCATGCACAGAGGCTGCCTACTGGATCTAGTCCCATTCAAAAGTTGAGTCCTGGTTGATCACAGGATGACTATGAGTCGCCAATGTGATGTGGCTGTGAAAAACGCTAATGCGGTCTTGGGATGCATTAGGCGAGGTATTTCTAGTAGAGATAAGGAGGTGTTAGTACCGTTATACAAGGCACTGGTAAGACCTCATTTGGAATACTGTGTGCAGTTCTGGTCTCCCATGTTTAAGAAGGATGAATTCAAACTGGAACAGGTACAAAGAAGGGCCACTAGGATGATCCGAGGAATGGAAAACCTGTCGTATGAAAGGAGACTCAAGGAGCTTGGTTTGTTTACCTTAACCAAAAGAAGGCTGAGGGGAGATATGATTGCTCTCTTTAAATATATCAGAGGGATAAATACCAGGGAGGGAGAGGAATTATTTCAGCTCAGTACCAATGTGGACACAAGAACAAATGGATATAAACTGGCCATCAGGAAGTTTAGACTGGAAATTAGACGAAGGTTTCTAACCATCAGAGGAGTGAAGTTCTGGAACAGCCTTCCAAGGGAAGCAGTGGGGGCAAAAGACCTAACTGGCTTCAAGATTAAGCTAGATACGTTTATGGAGGGGATGGTTTGATGGGATAACATGATCTTAGTCAAAGGTCAATTAATTGCCATCAGCGGTAAATAGGACCAATGGTCAATGATGGGATGTTAGAAGTTACTACAGAGAACTTTTTCCTGGGTGTCTGGCTGGTGAGTCTTGCCCACATGCTCGGGGTTCAGCTGATCGCCATATTTGGGGTCGGGAAGGAATTTTCCTCCAGGGTAGATTGGCAGAGGCCCTGGAGGTTTTTTTTGCCTTCCTCTGCAGCATGGGGCACGGGTCACTTACCGGAGGATTCTCTGCATCTTGAAGTCTTTAAACCATGATTTGAGGACTTCAATAGCTGAGACATAGGTGAGAGGATTATTCCAGGAGTGGGTGGGTGAGATTCTGTGGCCTGCATTGTGCAGGAGGTCAGACTAGATGATCATAATGGTCCCTTCTGACCTAAAAGTCTATGAGTCTATAAAAGATGGCTGCACGGGAAGATGGTAGCTGTCTAATGACTTTTAGCTCAGTGGTTAAAGCACTCACCTGGGATGTGGGAGACCTAGGTTCAATTCTCCTTTCTTACACAGGGGAGAAGGATTTGGAGTGGGGTCTGGCACCTCTTCAGAGGGTGCTGTAACCACTGAGCTTTGTGATACTTTAATGAGGGGTGCCCTCAGTCACTCCTGCTGGAACTGCTCCACTCTGGATAAAGAAATGTAAGAGTGACTGAAGCAGGGGGTTAGACCCTGGGTCTCCCACCTCCTAGCTGGGTACCTAACTACTGGGCTTCAGAGTCATTCTCACTCTCTGACCCAGTGACTATTTACGTATTTCTCCACAGTGGAACAGCTTCAACAGGAGAAAATGAGGGAGCCCCATTGCAGAGTATCCCAGAGCCCAGTGGTTAGAGCACTCCTGAGAGGTGGGACCCCTGTTCAAATCCTTTCTCCCCCTCTGGCAGAGAGGGGACTTGAACCTGGTCCAGAGGCAGATTAAGGTCTCCTGGGGCCCTGGGCCAGAGCAAGTGGGGGGGCCCTGGCACCAGAACCATAGCCCTACTCCACCTCTCCACCTGTGGCCCTACCCCTGCTCTGCCCCTTCCTCCTGGGGCCCTGCCCATGGCCCCACAGCCCCACTCCTATTCCACCCACAGCCCCACCCCATTCTGCCCCACTGTGGCCCCACCCGTTTGTTCCTTTCTGCCACCCCACAATGAGGCCCCAAGACCGGAGAAGTCCTTTCCCCCCGCCAGGGCTGGATTACCCAATAGGCAGACTAAGCACGTGCTTAGCGCACCAGCAAAGCAGGGGGCACCCAAAAAATGAGATTTTTTTTTAAAATTTGATATTTGATATTTCAAAAAAAGCATCAAAGTCGTCATCCTGGGAAAACCCAGAACTTTGTTAGACTTCCTTACACTCCACTCCACACTCTCCCCCCGTTTTTCTGTTCTCTTTTTATTACTTATCCCCATGTAGCGGGGTGGCTACCCCGCTTCTGCCCTGAGGGGCCTGAAAGAGCCCTGGGAGAGGGCTGAGGCTGGTAGCAGGCTGACTGGCAACATAGCCACAGCTGTGGTCAGTTTAATCAGGGCCCAGCTGGTCCTTATAAGAGGGCAGTGGGCCTGGAGCAGACAGAGTCTCCCGCTGCCTGTAGAGGGAGAAGGGCCTGGCTGCAGGGACTGACGTAGAGTACCTAGAGTGGAGCAGGGCTGGGGAAGGGCCTGAGGAGCTGGGGCGCTCCGGCCAGGAAAGCCCCAGGCTACGGCCTAGTGTTAGGCCCAATAGGTATTGGGGTTGCAGGGGGCAGTCCACGGTTAGACAGAGGGAGCAGGTCCAAACCCCCTTTGCCAGTGGTGAGTGGCTGATACTGCAGTCCGCCCCAGTGAGCGGGGGCTTGATGGTGACTGGCAGTGGCCTAATACTGAGGTGACATGGGGATAGTGGGTGGGGGTTCCCCTGGGAGGGGAAGACCCTGAGATTAAGGCTGTGGGGGTATTGCCAGGGGGCAGCACCCCAGAGAAAGGGGCACCGGGTCCTGGGAGGGACATGGGAGGCCAGAGCGGTAAGGCGGATCACCGGCCTGCAGAGGGCTCACCGCAGCTGGACGAGCTAATTCCCAGAGAAACCAGCAGGAGGCGCTGCAGGGGTGAGTCCAACCGGCTTACCCCCCCACATAAACCAGGGGGGCGTCCTGCTAACGTAGATCGAAATAATGCTGCAGATGGATTTAGTGACTGGCGGAATACTGTTTTAATTGAACAACATGAAATAGCACTACTCACCAAGATTCAATGTTGACATATTGAAATCGAAGACAGGGCTTTGGATTGACACAAAAAATGGAAGAACAAATTAAAGGGGAGCGTGAATACTGGCAACATGCCTTGTAGCGTGTTATTACTGTTATTCAAACATTAGCTGAACATGGTCTGCCTTTCTGGGGATCAAATAACACATTTGGATCATTGCAGAATGGAAATTTCTTGGGATTGTTGGAGTTTGTGGCTCAGTCTGACCCATTTTTAGCAGGCCATATCTCAAAATATGGGAATGCTGGCAAAGGTAACCCATCATACTTATCCAAGACAACATGTGATGAACTCATTGGTCTAATGAGTGACAACGTTCGTTCAGCTATTGTGGATGAAATAAGTATTGCTGGGTACTTCAGTTTATCTGTGGACTCTACACCTGATCTTTCACATATTGATCAATTTACTAAGATATCATAGACTCATAGAATATCAGGGTTAGAAGGGACCTTAGGAGGTCATCTAGTCCAACCCCCTGCTCAAAGCAGGACCAATCCCCAATTTTTGCCCCAGATCCCTAAGTGGCCCCCTCAAGGATTGAACTCACAACCCTGGGTTTAGCAGCCCAATGCTCAAACCACTGAGCTATCCCTCCCCCCGTATGTGTCACCCACAGATGGAAAACCAGTTGAACGATTTATAACATTCCTCAATTTGAAAAGCCACACTGGTGAAGAAATGGCAAATCAAGTACTGCATTATCTGTGCCAAGTTTGCAAAACAGATTTCTCAAAGTGCAGAGGTCAATCTTATGACAACGCTGCCAACATGTCAGGGCGTTATCAAGGAATGCAGAAGAAGCTTTTAGAACAGAACAAATATGCCATATTCATACCATGTGCTGCACACTCTCTCAATCTTGTTGGCCGCAAGTGCTGTTGATTGTTGTCCGGTGGCAGTAAGTTTTTTCTCAACAGTCCAGTTACTTTATACATATTTCTCTGCCTCAACACACCAATTGGCAGTTCTTAAAACATATTTGGGCAATGATCGTGTGTTGAAATCTCTTTCTAATACTCGCTGGGAGGCAAATGCAGTGGCAACAAGTGCAATTCTGGAGTCCTATTCAAATACTGTGGATGCATTAGAAAGTATAGCTGAAGACCAATCACAAAAGGAAGAAACTATATGAGAGGCAGAAAACATTGCAAACAAGATTCAAGAACTAGAGTTTGTATTCATGTTGACCATGAGGAATGAAATTTTACAACACTTTTACCACACAAGTCAAGCTCTTCAAGAAAAAGAATTGGATTTGAAAACATGTGCAGACCTCTGTCAATCATTAGCAGACCACTTACACACTTTGAGGAATGATTTCGAAAGATTTGAAGACATATCAAAAGATCTCTTGCCTGATACTAACTACAAAGAAGCCCAGTCCCGCAAGCGAAGCAGGAAAAAACAAGCAAATTATAGCAGTGCAACAGAAACAGCATTGAATCCCAGAGACAAATTTTGCGTATCTACTTACTACACTATAATTGATATAATTGGGGAGGGGGGGAGGGATAGCTGAGTGGTTTGAGCATTGGCCTACTAAACCCAGGGTTGTGAGTTCAATCCTTGAGGGGGCCATTTAGGGATCTGGGGCAAAAATTGGGGATTGGTCCTGCTTTGAGCAGGGGGTTGGACTAGATGACCTCCTAAGGTCCCTTCCAACCCTGAGATTCTATGATTCTATGATACACTCAAAGCTCATATTAAGAGGAGAGGTGAAATGTACAAAGAAGTATGAAGTAGATTTTCTTTTCTAAACGATATGGACTTATCTGACGAACAATATTCACAAGGTTCCCAAAAGCTAGTTGACTCATACCCTGTTGCCTTGAATATGAATAAAGTACGGCACTTCCACTGTTATATGCACGCAAAGTTTAATGAAACAGGAAAAATGAAATTCAGTCACATTGATCTTCATGACATAATATTGGAAGACGGAATACAATGTGTATTTCCAAATGTAGAGATCGCACTACATATTTTTCTAACATTGATGATTACTAACTGCTCCGCAGAACGCTCTTTTTCTCAGCTGAAAAGAATAAAAAACCCTCAGAGAACAACAATGTGTCAGGACAGACTTGATTCACTTTCCCTATTGTGTATGGAAGCGGACATGCTTCGTTGAGTCAGCTTCGATGAACTTATCCAGAATTTTGCAATCAGAAAATCTAGAAAGAAGCTATTTTAATTTCAGCATACATGTACATTTTGTGTCATTTCGAAAAATAAAATTGTATTTTACGGTATAGTATTGTTTTTATTTTGAATTACATGAGGGGGGGGCATCATAATCTTTTCAGTGTGTAGGGCCACTAAAGGTCTTAATCTGGCCCTGCCCCCTGCCATGGCCCCAAGGCCACAGCAGGGAGTGATAGCTCCTCCAGTCCCAGGACCGCAGTCAAGGTCTGGGTGCTGGGGCTTCCCCTGCCGCCGATTCTGCCGGGAACTGGGGTCAGGGAGCTGGGGCTTCACCTGCCTGCCCCATGGCTTCTGCCAAGGCTCTGGGCTTCTGCCATCCAGCAGCAGATTTCTGCTGGGGTGCCCATTTTTCCGGGGCCCCCCCAAGTGGCCGGGGCCCCTGGGCATGGGCCCCATGGATAATCCGCCACTGCCTGGGTCTCCCACATCCCAGTGAGTGCGCCAGCCACTGGGCCAAAGTGACAAGGTGGGAACCACCCACTCTTCCTTCAGCTGTTTTGTGTGGAGCCAGGCGGGTTCCTCCCTCATTCCTGTAGGTACCTAAAGCCTGGGACTCCCAGGCAGCTGGTTCCTGTATCACTAGCAGAGACAAGTGCCTAGCTCCATGAGAAGGGTGGGGCTTAACACCCTCCTTGTCAGCATTTCACATTGGCTAGCTTAGGCGGCTCCCCACTTAGCATGCTGGCTTTTGCACATCCTGGTCTAATGCCCCTTTCTCTCTCTGCTCATTGTGTATAGGGCACCTAGGTCCTTAGGTGGCTTTGTGAGTCAGTGTTGTTCCTGGGATTACCAGGCCAATGTACCAGGGTTGAAGTCTTCCAAGCTACTGCCCTAACCACTGAACCATGCTACTTCTCTCCTAACCGTTCATTTCCTGCCAAGGGCACGGTGGCCTATGAGAAAGCTCAGTTTGATTCCTCTGATGACTCCTATAAATCCACTGCCAAGAATTAGGTCTCTCTTTTCAAAAGGGATCTATACCCTAAGTGACCAGCTAAGAAGATCCTAGGCTAGCTGGTGGGATGTTCGGGAAGAAGAAAACTGATTCTTAATAAGCACTTTTCTCAGGAGAAGCTGTCAACCGTGAAGAGAAGCCATGAATCAAAGCACAGAGGAGAAGAGCTGGACAAACCTGGCAAACTGCTGTACAAAGAAAAAGAAACAAAGGGATAAAAGAGGAAGCTGTATATAATGTCACCAAAAACTTTGATTATACGAATGAGATTTTAACCTGTGAAGAAATGTCACTCTCTCAATAGCCAGCAAACAGAAAAATATCTATGGGACTTAACTACACACTGAACTACAACCGGGATGAACTGCATCAGGAACTAATGAATAACCAAACAGACTGCTTGCATCTGAAATTCCTCATAAAGCATGCAGCAGGTAAGAGGATGAGGTGGCTTGTTTTGATTACCAGTTTGTTTCACAACAGGCAATTGAGATGCCAAAGAATTGTACTGAATGTGGCAAATCTGGGAAGAATCAATGTGGCACCAACAGAGATTCTGTGCAGCTTTGATCAATCCTAGCAAAATATGACTCCTAAAAGACTTAATGATACTGAAGTCCTTACTGGCAACATTCTCACGGACTTTGACTTCAGCAGAGACCTTTGATTAAGGACTTCAGAAATGGGCTCTTCATCTCTGACGAACTTAAGCAATTAAAACCTGAAGCCATATACATATTTTCACTGCTTCATCTTCACCGTGTATTATCAGCCAACAGAATTAAGAGAAATCACCCAGACTTGAAGTGGAGGAGAACAACATTCAGAAACAGTGACTGTTGTATTGTGATCTCAATCGCTCTGGTCAATAGGCAAACTTGGTTCAGAACATCAGCAGGGGAGATCCACCTGGTTCTGATGAAAAATAGAAGATTTCCAATATATGAGTGGATGTTTCTCTGGCTACCTGCTCATAGATCAATCAAACAGACACTTGGGTTCAGATTTTCAAAGGGAGTTAGATGTCCAATTCTCATTCCTTTGGGCAGCTAACTCTCTGGCTTCCTTGAAAATCCCAGACTTGCATTTTAACCAGATGTGACGAACTAGGACTGTCGTTAAGGTTTCCCTGAGTACTGTGTGAGTGCCTCAGTTTCCCCTATGCGGTGCTTGAGTATCTAGGTGGTGGGACAACGGTGCATGATTGTTACAAAGCCCTAGAAGGCAGAGGCCTGGACACAGAGAATGGCTCTGTCTCCTGGCAACAGATGGCCCGGCCCCTTCCCCGGCAAAGGTGAGAGCTGAAGGTGTGGGAACAAAGGGATCAGGTGACCTCCTGGCCCGGGAAGCAGACAAAGGCGGAGGAGGGGCTGGAGAGTGGGGAGTTGGAAGCTGGCTGGGCAAGAGTGGGGAGAGGCAGACAGGGTCTGGCCTCCCGGCCCTTTTGGAGCTGTGGGGCGAAATGCAGGGAGCCCCAAGCTGGGGTCTAAGCTCCCTGCCCCCCGGAAGGACCCGACTGAGGGGTCTTGGATGTACTGACAAGCTCTGGTTGGACTGTGTTCCTGGCATCTCTAATAAACCTTCTGTTCTACTGGCTGGCTGAGACTCCCAGTGAATCCGGGGAAGAGGGGTGCAGGGCCGGACTCCCCTATACTCCGTGACAACTGGTGGCAGCGGCGGGACGTTCTGCACCCCGTGAACGGCGCTTCCTGCAGTAAGTAACTGGGGAGCAGTAGAACGAAGGGGGGCTAACGAGGACCAGGCGTGCTGAAGGCTCACTGAGGAGCGGTTTCGGGGAGCGGAGGAGCTACGCTTAACCCCTGGGAGTGTGTGACCAGCAAGAAGGACTGTGCAATGATGGGGTCCCCCTGGGGACTGCAGTGAGCAGTCCCAGGGGCGGAGGAGCCTACGGCTTGGCCCTGGGAGAGAGAAGGAATTTTGCAGTGACAGGGTTCCCCTGGGGGTGCCGTGAGTGGACCCAGGGGCGGACGAGCTGCAGCTCGACCCTGGCAAAGAGGCGGTGACCTGGAGAAGGGCTGGCACACTTGGGGTTCTTCCTGGAAACCGTGGGGAGCTAAGAGCACACAGGCCTGCGGATCCACAGCAACTTGGGAGCAGTGACGTGATGGCGTATCGCCTTCTCCTTAAGAAGAGCATTGTAACCCTGTGCAAAAAGAGAGGGATACCCATTGGAAAGCTCACTAAAGCCCAGTTAATCACGCGGCTGGAGGAGGATGACCATTCCAGGGAGCAGATTCCTGACCCCAATGGGGCTACAGCAGGATCTGGGAGCAGCTGGAGTGATAGCCTGGCATCCCCAAGAGTCTGGTCCCCAACCAGACGGGGGTCTTCACGATCGGGTTCCCCAGCAGGGGATCGGAGACGGATGGGACTGGAGCTGAGTCCGAGAGAGCAAGAGGACGGTGAGAGACAGCAAGAGCCCAAGAAAGACCTACAGAAGAAGCAGCAGCGTGAACTTGCGGTGGTGGAACTGAGAGGCATAGGGGACTGGCCAGGGGTAAGTGGGGACAGATCCCGGGGTGCCAGCTCCGCAGGGAACCTCGATCCTAAATTGCTGCCCCTGGTTAAGGAGGGTGGGGATGTGGAGGCCCACCTCACTGCCTTGGAGCAGGCTGGTGATTGGAACCAGGGAGACCCTGCGGAAAAGCCCCGGGATCTAACCCCCTTGCTGGGTCCCAAGGCCATAAACTCCACCAGCCAGAAGGGTGGGATGGTGGACGGATTTCCACTCCTGGCCCTGGACTCAAGCCCTATGGACCCCCAGTGGAAGCGGAAGCTGATGGTCAATGGAGAGACATTCGGGGGGTGGCAGGACCCCGGGACAGAGAGAATTGTGGTCAGGCCCCGGGTGGTGCACCCCCACCAGCTGCTGGGGGGCTGTGTGACCTGGGTGAGGGTCCCAGGGACGGACCCATTCGCCCCGCCTATGGCCCAGATCCCTGTGCAGACCCAGGAGGGGTCGGGCTGGCTGGTGGTTGGGGGTCTCCAGGATATCAGCGGTGAGGTGCTGTTGGGGGGTGACTGTGTATCTTTGGGACAGGATCCAGGCCCTGTAACGGCCGAGGATTTGAATTTGAACTCAGGAAACCAATTGGCTAAGAGGGAAATGGTCAGTGAAAATGCAAATGACCTGGCTGGCAGGGGGGAGGAGCTGCCAGGCCCCGGTTACCTGCCTGCCTGTAACCAGACCCCTAGGGCGGGGTGGGTCAGAGAGATGCTCCCCACCCCCCTGCACACTGGAGAGGTGGCTCACGCTGGCTCTGATGCTGTTACCAAAGCAGCGAGCTCGCTGCCTGGCCCCACAGGGACAGCCAGGGCAGCGCTGAGCACCGGGGGAGCAGAGACCCCAGCTGAGTGGGGGGACACACAGGCAGGGCAGGACGGCTGCCAACCAGGCTTGCCTGGTCCAGAGGTGCTGCCGGGAAGTGATTCCACGGCAGGGAGGGAGCCACCAGGGACAGGGCTCAGTGGGGCGGTGACCCCAGGCCTGGCCAGTGAGCTGCAGAGGGATCCCGCTTTGGAGAAGCTAAGGGAACTTGCTGACCACAGCGCTGCAAACCCCCTTGGGGAAGACTGCAGAGACAGATCCCTGTGGGAGAAGGGATTCCTGTGCCGGGAATGGGCTTCCCAAGGGGAAGTAGAACTGCGGGGAATCAGGAGGCAGCCGGTGGGGCACCCGAAGTATCATCACCGGCTATTGTACCTGGTCCAGGGTAAGGGATAAGATCCCTGGAGGTCCCTGCCCATCAGGGAGGAATCTTTCCAGAAGGTGGCTATGAATAGGGTGGGCCCCCTCAGCAGGGCAACCCAGTCGGGGAAGAAGTACATTCGGGTGGTGGTAGATTTCGCCACCCGCTACCCCGATGCGGTGCCCTTATCCTCCATTGAAGCAGACACCGTGGCGGATGCGCTGCTGACCATTTTCAGCCGAGTGGGGTTCCCCAAGGAAGTCCTGACAGACCAAGGGTCCAACTTCATGTCGGCCCTGCTCCGGTGCTTGTGGGAGAAATGTGGGGTCCGGCACAGTTGGGCCTCAGCATATCATCCCCAGTGCAATGGGCTGGTGGAGAGAGTTCAGGGGACCATGAGGCTGATGCTGAAGACTTGCATCAATCAGCATCCACAGGACTGGGACAAGTACCTGCCCCACCGATGGCACAAGGAAGTGCCCCAGGAATCACCAGGGGGCTTCCCTTTCAAGCTGTGGTATGGGAGGAGAGTAAGGGGACCCCTAGAACCGGTAAGGGACAATTGGGAGGAGAATGGGGAAGACCCCCTGATGGATCTCTCCCCTGAGATGGGAGCCCATCCTTCCATCAGGTGTCCCCCAGTCAGAGTAACTGGGGAAAGAGCCCAGAACCTGGAGAGAGAGGCCAAGGACAGGCTGGCTTTAGAGGTGAACCAGTCATTCAACAGCCCAGGGCTGGCCAAGGTGGAGGCGATCAGAGTTTGGCCTGTTCCCCAGACCAAGAAACAGGTCCAGGCCTTTAGCAGGATGGTGGGATACTACCAGAGGTTTGTACCCCCCTTTAGCTCCCTAGCTGCCCCCATCACAGAGCTAGGTAAGAAGGGGAAGCCAGACGAGGCAGTCTGGACCGAGCAGGGCCAGAGGACTCTCTGTGCGCTGAAGGAGGCTCTAATCCAGGGCCCAATAGATCGAGTAAACCCAGACCGGGCCAAGCCCTGTACAGTGTTCACCGAAGCCTCAGACACAGGGCTGGGCGCGGTGCTGATGCAGGCCTATGCGAAGGGGGAGAGACACCCCATCGGGTATCTGAGCAAGGAGCGGCTGCCCTGGAGGCAGAACGGTCAGGCCATAGAGAAGGAATGCCTGGCCATGGGGCAGGCCCTTAAGAAGCAGCAGCCGGATCTATTTGGGTGGCGCTTTACGGGGTATGGTCACCATTCCGCCCCAACGTGGCTGCATCCAGGAAAAGGGGCCGATGCCGAGCGGCTGGTGACAGAGACACGTGGGCAGAGAGGGGACCAGATCAAGAGGGAGGCTCTTAACCAAGAGAGCCCGAATTACAGCCCTCCAGACTGGAGCGCTGGGAAAAGACCTGATCTCAGCTTGAACCCCAGGGGTTTGGGGATGGGAAAAGGGCACGGGCCGCATAAACCTTCCCACATGCGGCCTGCGGGTGCCATCAAGCCCACCCAACCTAAGGGAGCACGTGGAACTGGAACGGCCTGATGTGACCAGGTTCGAACTTCCCCGGGTCACTGGCTAAAGTGACCCCGCTCAGTTCGTTCTCGAAGGGGGGAGAGATGTGACGAACTAGGACTGTCGTTAAGGTTTCCCTGAGTACTGTGTGAGTGCCTCAGTTTCCCCTATGCGGTGCTTGAGTATCTAGGTGGTGGGACAACGGTGCATGATTGTTACAAAGCCCTAGAAGGCAGAGGCCTGGACACAGAGAATGGCTCTGTCTCCTGGCAACAGATGGCCCGGCCCCTTCCCCGGCAAAGGTGAGAGCTGAAGGTGTGGGAACAAAGGGATCAGGTGACCTCCTGGCCCGGGAAGCAGACAAAGGCGGAGGAGGGGCTGGAGAGTGGGGAGTTGGAAGCTGGCTGGGCAAGAGTGGGGAGAGGCAGACAGGGTCTGGCCTCCCGGCCCTTTTGGAGCTGTGGGGCGAAATGCAGGGAGCCCCAAGCTGGGGTCTAAGCTCCCTGCCCCCCGGAAGGACCCGACTGAGGGGTCTTGGATGTACTGACAAGCTCTGGTTGGACTGTGTTCCTGGCATCTCTAATAAACCTTCTGTTCTACTGGCTGGCTGAGACTCCCAGTGAATCCGGGGAAGAGGGGTGCAGGGCCGGACTCCCCTATACTCCGTGACAACTGGTGGCAGCGGCGGGACGTTCTGCACCCCGTGAACGGCGCTTCCTGCAGTAAGTAACTGGGGAGCAGTAGAACGAAGGGGGGCTAACGAGGACCAGGCGTGCTGAAGGCTCACTGAGGAGCGGTTTCGGGGAGCGGAGGAGCTACGCTTAACCCCTGGGAGTGTGTGACCAGCAAGAAGGACTGTGCAATGATGGGGTCCCCCTGGGGACTGCAGTGAGCAGTCCCAGGGGCGGAGGAGCCTACGGCTTGGCCCTGGGAGAGAGAAGGAATTTTGCAGTGACAGGGTTCCCCTGGGGGTGCCGTGAGTGGACCCAGGGGCGGACGAGCTGCAGCTCGACCCTGGCAAAGAGGCGGTGACCTGGAGAAGGGCTGGCACACTTGGGGTTCTTCCTGGAAACCGTGGGGAGCTAAGAGCACACAGGCCTGCGGATCCACAGCAACTTGGGAGCAGTGACGTGATGGCGTATCGCCTTCTCCTTAAGAAGAGCATTGTAACCCTGTGCAAAAAGAGAGGGATACCCATTGGAAAGCTCACTAAAGCCCAGTTAATCACGCGGCTGGAGGAGGATGACCATTCCAGGGAGCAGATTCCTGACCCCAATGGGGCTACAGCAGGATCTGGGAGCAGCTGGAGTGATAGCCTGGCATCCCCAAGAGTCTGGTCCCCAACCAGACGGGGGTCTTCACGATCGGGTTCCCCAGCAGGGGATCGGAGACGGATGGGACTGGAGCTGAGTCCGAGAGAGCAAGAGGACGGTGAGAGACAGCAAGAGCCCAAGAAAGACCTACAGAAGAAGCAGCAGCGTGAACTTGCGGTGGTGGAACTGAGAGGCATAGGGGACTGGCCAGGGGTAAGTGGGGACAGATCCCGGGGTGCCAGCTCCGCAGGGAACCTCGATCCTAAATTGCTGCCCCTGGTTAAGGAGGGTGGGGATGTGGAGGCCCACCTCACTGCCTTGGAGCAGGCTGGTGATTGGAACCAGGGAGACCCTGCGGAAAAGCCCCGGGATCTAACCCCCTTGCTGGGTCCCAAGGCCATAAACTCCACCAGCCAGAAGGGTGGGATGGTGGACGGATTTCCACTCCTGGCCCTGGACTCAAGCCCTATGGACCCCCAGTGGAAGCGGAAGCTGATGGTCAATGGAGAGACATTCGGGGGGTGGCAGGACCCCGGGACAGAGAGAATTGTGGTCAGGCCCCGGGTGGTGCACCCCCACCAGCTGCTGGGGGGCTGTGTGACCTGGGTGAGGGTCCCAGGGACGGACCCATTCGCCCCGCCTATGGCCCAGATCCCTGTGCAGACCCAGGAGGGGTCGGGCTGGCTGGTGGTTGGGGGTCTCCAGGATATCAGCGGTGAGGTGCTGTTGGGGGGTGACTGTGTATCTTTGGGACAGGATCCAGGCCCTGTAACGGCCGAGGATTTGAATTTGAACTCAGGAAACCAATTGGCTAAGAGGGAAATGGTCAGTGAAAATGCAAATGACCTGGCTGGCAGGGGGGAGGAGCTGCCAGGCCCCGGTTACCTGCCTGCCTGTAACCAGACCCCTAGGGCGGGGTGGGTCAGAGAGATGCTCCCCACCCCCCTGCACACTGGAGAGGTGGCTCACGCTGGCTCTGATGCTGTTACCAAAGCAGCGAGCTCGCTGCCTGGCCCCACAGGGACAGCCAGGGCAGCGCTGAGCACCGGGGGAGCAGAGACCCCAGCTGAGTGGGGGGACACACAGGCAGGGCAGGACGGCTGCCAACCAGGCTTGCCTGGTCCAGAGGTGCTGCCGGGAAGTGATTCCACGGCAGGGAGGGAGCCACCAGGGACAGGGCTCAGTGGGGCGGTGACCCCAGGCCTGGCCAGTGAGCTGCAGAGGGATCCCGCTTTGGAGAAGCTAAGGGAACTTGCTGACCACAGCGCTGCAAACCCCCTTGGGGAAGACTGCAGAGACAGATCCCTGTGGGAGAAGGGATTCCTGTGCCGGGAATGGGCTTCCCAAGGGGAAGTAGAACTGCGGGGAATCAGGAGGCAGCCGGTGGGGCACCCGAAGTATCATCACCGGCTATTGTACCTGGTCCAGGGTAAGGGATAAGATCCCTGGAGGTCCCTGCCCATCAGGGAGGAATCTTTCCAGAAGGTGGCTATGAATAGGGTGGGCCCCCTCAGCAGGGCAACCCAGTCGGGGAAGAAGTACATTCGGGTGGTGGTAGATTTCGCCACCCGCTACCCCGATGCGGTGCCCTTATCCTCCATTGAAGCAGACACCGTGGCGGATGCGCTGCTGACCATTTTCAGCCGAGTGGGGTTCCCCAAGGAAGTCCTGACAGACCAAGGGTCCAACTTCATGTCGGCCCTGCTCCGGTGCTTGTGGGAAAAATGTGGGGTCCGGCACAGTTGGGCCTCAGCATATCATCCCCAGTGCAATGGGCTGGTGGAGAGAGTTCAGGGGACCATGAGGCTGATGCTGAAGACTTGCATCAATCAGCATCCACAGGACTGGGACAAGTACCTGCCCCACCGATGGCACAAGGAAGTGCCCCAGGAATCACCAGGGGGCTTCCCTTTCAAGCTGTGGTATGGGAGGAGAGTAAGGGGACCCCTAGAACCGGTAAGGGACAATTGGGAGGAGAATGGGGAAGACCCCCTGATGGATCTCTCCCCTGAGATGGGAGCCCATCCTTCCATCAGGTGTCCCCCAGTCAGAGTAACTGGGGAAAGAGCCCAGAACCTGGAGAGAGAGGCCAAGGACAGGCTGGCTTTAGAGGTGAACCAGTCATTCAACAGCCCAGGGCTGGCCAAGGTGGAGGCGATCAGAGTTTGGCCTGTTCCCCAGACCAAGAAACAGGTCCAGGCCTTTAGCGGGATGGTGGGATACTACCAGAGGTTTGTACCCCCCTTTAGCTCCCTAGCTGCCCCCATCACAGAGCTAGGTAAGAAGAGGAAGCCAGACGAGGCAGTCTGGACCGAGCAGGGCCAGAGGACTCTCTGTGCGCTGAAGGAGGCTCTAATCCAGGGCCCAATAGATCGAGTAAACCCAGACCGGGCCAAGCCCTGTACAGTGTTCACCGAAGCCTCAGACACAGGGCTGGGCGCGGTGCTGATGCAGGCCTATGCGAAGGGGGAGAGACACCCCATCGGGTATCTGAGCAAGGAGCGGCTGCCCTGGAGGCAGAACGGTCAGGCCATAGAGAAGGAATGCCTGGCCATGGGGCAGGCCCTTAAGAAGCAGCAGCCGGATCTATTTGGGTGGCGCTTTACGGGGTATGGTCACCATTCCGCCCCAACGTGGCTGCATCCAGGAAAAGGGGCCGATGCCGAGCGGCTGGTGACAGAGACACGTGGGCAGAGAGGGGACCAGATCAAGAGGGAGGCTCTTAACCAAGAGAGCCCGAATTACAGCCCTCCAGACTGGAGCGCTGGGAAAAGACCTGATCTCAGCTTGAACCCCAGGGGTTTGGGGATGGGAAAAGGGCACGGGCCGCATAAACCTTCCCACATGCGGCCTGCGGGTGCCATCAAGCCCACCCAACCTAAGGGAGCACGTGGAACTGGAACGGCCTGGTGTGACCCGGTTCGAACTTCCCCGGGTCACTGGCTAAAGTGACCCCGCTCAGTTCGTTCTCGAAGGGGGGAGAGATGTGACGAACTAGGACTGTCGTTAAGGTTTCCCTGAGTACTGTGTGAGTGCCTCAGTTTCCCCTATGCGGTGCTTGAGTATCTAGGTGGTGGGACAACGGTGCATGATTGTTACAAAGCCCTAGAAGGCAGAGGCCTGGACACAGAGAATGGCTCTGTCTCCTGGCAACAGATGGCCCGGCCCCTTCCCCGGCAAAGGTGAGAGCTGAAGGTGTGGGAACAAAGGGATCAGGTGACCTCCTGGCCCGGGAAGCAGACAAAGGCGGAGGAGGGGCTGGAGAGTGGGGAGTTGGAAGCTGGCTGGGCAAGAGGGGGGAGAGGCAGACAGGGTCTGGCCTCCCGGCCCTTTTGGAGCTGTGGGGCAAAATGCAGGGAGCCCCAAGCTGGGGTCTAAGCTCCCTGCCCCCCGGAAGGACCCGACTGAGGGGTCTTGGATGTACTGACAAGCTCTGGTTGGACTGTGTTCCTGGCATCTCTAATAAACCTTCTGTTCTACTGGCTGGCTGAGACTCCCAGTGAATCCGGGGAAGAGGGGTGCAGGGCCGGACTCCCCTATACTCCGTGACACCAGGGTTCCTGAAGCAACCCTGAAAACACTTCAGGCTAACACATTTTAGTTGCACAAATGGATGGGGCCAAATGAGGTTAAAACCCTTTTGACCTGAAGTATTTTTTAAATTATGTTTAATAGCCATTGCAGAAAACATTAATTAAGCATAGATGGGTCCTTAAATAGTACGTAGTAATTTGAGCTTTACACCTCTCATGCCTCAATAGTCAATGTATTTGGGCTAGAGCCACAAAAGGACATCAGCACCACTGAGATCCTCAAACACCCCACTCAGCTGGTACCTAAGGTTCCAAGGTGCTGACATTCACCCATTAAAGTGCCATAGGTACCTACATTTCTGCCAATGAACAGGTGGACAGCTGCCTTGGTCTAGGCACTCTCCTCACTCCTAAACCCCAGCATGATCCTCAAACTAGGCCTATCTCATCTGCAGGGCCAAATGGTGGTGTTGGGGTGGGGGGGGGCACCTAAACCCACACAAAGCCACCAGAGGAGGAAGCACCCTGTTAGAAGAATGTGAAGTAAATAGGGTAAAGTCTAAACAATAATAATCTTGCTTCTGGCCTTGCTTTTAATTTAAACAGCTGAATAAGCAAGAGAATGTAAGTGAAAGCACAAGGCTGCCCCCCTCCCCCAGCTGATAGCCTGGCCTTTCAGTAATAAGATAAGGGGACCCAATTGAGCAAGGGGCTGCTATGGTAACCAAGCAGTTGAAAGGTGTAAGGAAGAGACACTGAGTGAGAGAGTGACCATGGCCAAAAGTAACCCTGCTCCTTACCCCTCTGTCAAGTACGAAAGAGATGCTCTTATTGCCCCTAGACTCAAGACCCCCGAGACTGGAACATGACCATATACTGGAAGGAGTGGTACCAGGGGAGGGGCACTACAAGTATCATTAAGTTTGCCAGGAATAGGGGGGAGAAGAGGGCGGTCCATCGGCGTTAGGAGAAGAAGGGGTTCTATAGGCGTATAGAGCTGTAGTTGGGGGAGGGGAGGAGGAAAACTCTATCGGCATATAGAGATAAGCCCGACTGATGTGCAGGGCTTTGGAATACGCTTGCTTGTTTAGCCCCAGTAAACCCATTGCATTGCCTGCAGACTGGACTCTGGACTGTTATTTTCTGGCGAACTGTGTCTGGGAACTGAGAGGGAGGAGAGAGCTGGACCCCTGCCAACACTCCCCTCCACCACTTATAACTTAGCTCAGTGGTTAGTGCTCTCATCCAGGGCCTGGGTTCATTTCCTTCCTCTGCCTGCTGTGGAGAAGGGATTTGAAGGTGGGTCTCCCACCTCCCCAGACAGTGCCCTGACCACTGGCCTATGGGGTATTCTTGGGCCAGGGCTCCTCAACTGCTTCTCTTGACACAGTTCCGTGGTGCATACATAATGAAATATGCCTTGGAGCAGGGGGATTGGAACCCAGGTCCCATATCCTGGGTGAGTGCTCTGACCTCTGGGCTAAAAGTTCTAAGGGGAGACAGTAACACCCCCCCCCCCCCCCACACACACACACGTGTTTTTTTGCAGGAAAGGGCTTAGGAGCCCAACTCCAGGAAAGGACTCACGGCCGAGAACCCAAAGCAGAGATGGGCGCTCCCTCTGATCCACACACCCCCTTTGAGGGGTGGGGCTTAGGCCAGACCCCTCTCTGGCTAGCACGCTGGCTTCGTGGATCCCATTCCTATGCACTTAACTCTCCCCAAGCATTGTCTAGGTGCGCTGTGGATTTCACAAGGTAGCAAGATGCCTAAAAGTTAGGCACTGCGACGCTGAACATGGCAACCCCCACGCCCCCTTTGTGAATAAAAAGCCAAGAGGTTGTTTGGGAGCAGAATTCTGCGCGGATGTAGCTGATCTCTGAGGTTTTCTCCTCGCCCTCGGAAATGAAATAAGGCCTGCGAACAGATGACTTTCAAGTAGCTGCTTTTCACACCTGATATATTTCTACCTTCTCTATCTACACCCACCTGTCCTTAAACAGTGACTTAATACAATTTCTGTGCTAAATTTAAAAAAAATCATGGGCCATTCCAATTTTTTTTTAAGCAGGGGATCTGCCTCAGGAGGGCTGTTATGGAGGCATGAAGGGGGCTGCCTCAGCCGGACTGCTCCAGGGTGAGTATGGGAAGGTTACCTATAGAGTGATGTACATCGGGCTGCTTGTCGGGCAGTATAGAGATTGTATTGGAGGGTATCTAAGGAGATGTTGGGGCAGGATGGGGGTTAAATAGGGGATGTATAATGCGTTGTATGGGGGAAATATAGCAGGCTATGGGGGGTGGCATGGGAGGATGTATAGGGGACTATGTATATGGCTATGGGGGGCAGTATAAGGGGCTGCTTGGGGCAGTATGGGAGTGCTTGAGGGCAAGATAAAGGGATGTATAGGGGCAGGGCTGGTGTAACCACTAGACGAACTAGGCAGCCGGCTAGGATGCCAAGATTTGGGGGTGCCAAAAAGCAGTGCCCCAAATTTTTTTTTTACACTATTGCTGGAAAATGAATGAATAAAGAAAAGAGAAACGTCGTTGAACTTGCATTTTAACTTGTCGTTCTCTTGTACATGACAGCTATCGCCTACACCAGCTCTGCGGTGTGGGCACAAGCGGCCTGCTCCACTACGCTACAAAGTGGCAATGATGGGGGGGCAAGGTGGCAGTTTCGCCTCGGGTGCAAAATATCCTTGCACCGGCCATGTATAGAGGACTATTGGGGGGTGATATAGTGACGGTGTTGATAAAGGGGGCTCCTAGTGGTGGTAAATAGGTGGCTTGGGGGCAGCATAGGGGGTGTACAGAGCTTCCTGGGGAACAGTAAAGGGGAGGATATATGGGGAGGCTGCTGCGGGTAGTACAGTAGGGGTGTATAGGGGCTGCTGCTGGCAGGCGGTGCAGGGGCTGCATGGGGCCGGTGCAGGGGGCTGCCTCCCCTCCCTCTCCCGGAGGCCCGGCCGTCACTTCCTGTGGAATTTTCCCGGGGATGGAGGGGGGAGCGGGTATAAAAGCGACCGCGGGGCCGCTGGGAGCAGCAGCTGGAACCCGAGCCACGTCCGAGTGCGGAGCCCAGCGCCCCTGGTGAGTGCGGCTGTTGGCCGGGCCGGGCGATGGGCGGGTCCGGGTCTCCCCGGGCGCTGTCCAGCTTCCCCTCCGTCTGCGAGCACCCGTGCAGGGGGAGGGGAACCAGCCCTGCACCCTCCCGACCCCCCTCAGCCAGACCTGCTGCCCTGTCCTGCCCCCATACCCCCAGCCCTGCACCCTCGGCTCCTTCCCTGCACCCCCGGCTTGCCCCCATCCCTGCAGCCCCAGCTTGCCCGCATCACCCCCAAACCCCCAGCCCTGCACCCTCGATTCCCTCCCAGCCAGCCCTGTTCCCCTGCCCTGCCCCCATCCGCCCCAACCCTGCACTCCAATCCTGCCCCCGGCCTCCTCTGCCCTGCACCCCCATCACTCTAACCCCCCAGCTGCGCACCCGATACCCCCGGCCTGCCCCACATCATACCACCACCGCCCCCCCGCCCTGCCTCCCCGTGGCTGCAGTCTGTCTCTCCCTCACCCTCCTGGACCCCCCTCCACCCAGCCTCAGCCTGTCTCGCTGTCACCCTGCTTGGCCCCATCTCCAGCCCTTCATCTCCCTAGGCCCCTCCAGCCTCAGCCTGTTGCCCCCCGACCCCCCTTGGTCCCCCTTAGCAGCAGCCTGTTTTTCCTTCAGCCACAGCCTATTCCCCCCCTGTCCCCTCTCCATCCCTTCCTCACACTCTCAGGCAGGGCATGTCCCCCCCCCCCCCAAGTGATCGTAGCCGCAGTAACTCAATCACTGCTGGGGCCTTTGCCCCCACAACCCTCAGTGCCGTTGTGCCAAGTTATTCCTCACCCCAGTCTCTGAAGCGTTTTATCTCGCCCCCCAACTGTGTTCCCTTGGGAACACCTCCTTCCAGCTCTCCACCGACACTGTTCCCGGCATCTTCAGAACTGAAGGCGGCATGACAGGTCTTGCCCGTTTCGCAGACAAAAGATTTCCTTCTTGGACCACTTTCCCTGCTCTGCCCCAGGCACAAACACCAAACTGCGCCTAAAACGCCACAAACTGAAATGACACCGAACCCCCCGGCTGTCCTAGCGACATCGCTCAGGGCTATGACAAACTTTGCGTCCTCCCAGTGCAGCTAGTCGATCTCCCCGTCACTGCTGATGCAGCGGAGTGGGTGGAAGAATTCTGGAGTGCGTGGATTTAGGGCGGCGATGGCAAAACCTGGAGTGTCTACACTACACCAGTGCAGCGGCGGTGCTGGGGCTGTGCCGCTAGAGCATTTGTAGCGTAAACATACCTACGGTCTCAGAGCACCAGTCTCTTGCCACTTCTGCAGCTCCAGCCCCTTGGACCGGCCTTGTCGCGGCAGGCAGTAAAGCCTGGTCCTCCAGCGCTCCTCCCACCCCACGAATCCACTGTGTTTTGCAAAAAACCGCTGCCCTGTGAATTAGCCCCGCCCTCTTCCATGACTCAGGGCATTTATGAGACGGGGATTGGTTATAAAATAACGAAGTGCGTCAGGCTAGTGTTTTCAGCTCAGGGCTGGGAGCAAAGAAACGCTTAATTCTAATCCTGGCTCTGCCATTGATTTGGGTAAGTCACTTTTCCGTGCCTCGGCTTCCCATCTCCCAAAGCGGTAACGTGCCTGGGTGCTGGGCTGTTGTGAGGATGTGTCTGTGTGTGTGGCCAGTGCTTTGAATGCAGCAGGGGCAAGGATGGGCGGCGGGTGGAGCCCTCCTTAGGGGAGGCGAGTCCGGAGCCCCCTCCCCCCGCAGCCCCCTGCCCCTCCCCCGAGTCCGCTCCGAGCCCCCCTGCCCCCCCCGCCGCGGCCGGAGCCCCGAGGCCCCCTCCCCCGAGGCCACGAGTCCGCTCCGAGCCCCCCTGCCCCTCCGCCGCGGCCGGAGGAGTCCCAGGGCAGCCGGAGTCCCGAGCTCCCTGCCCGGGGCCGGCCAGCCGCGCCTCCCCTCCGCAGAGCCCCAGCGGCTGCGGGGAAAAGCCTGGCACGGCATCCGCAGCAGCTGGGCTATGCCCCATGCAGGTTCCGGGGCGGGCGGCATGTCGTACTCAGCTTCCGGGCTCCCGCAGGAGCTCCCCGGAGTCCAGGGAGCCAACCCGGAGCCCGGGAAGCTGAATAGCACGTACCGCCCCGGAACCTGCATGGGGCATAGCACAGCGCCAATTAACCCGCCGCCGGGGGGCGGGGGCCGCGCCCCGGGAGCCAGAGCCCCCCCGGGCCGGGAGTGACTCCGCGCGGCGCTAGCAGCGGGACCGGCAGAGCCCGGGGACGTGCCGGGTTCTCTGCCTGGGGCGGGGAGGCAAATCCAGGGCCAGATTCTCCGGCCCCGCTCCCGCGATGTACACGCGGTGACTGGGGAGAGCCCGGCCCCGGGCCCCGAGGGGTCGCTGGGCGGGTCGCTGCTCGCCCCTCGCCGCCGGGTCTCCTCTCGCCTCGGCCGCAGCGGATGTCCATAGCCCCGGATCGCGAGCTTTTCCCCCCGGTCTCCCCGGCAGCTCGAGCCGACCCGAGTAAGGCAGCAGCAGAATGTCCGGTCCGGTCCGGGGGGGGGCGTTAACATGGGCCCGGCTTGGCCGGCCCGGCGCCTCCTTCCCCCTCCAGCGGCGGGGCCCGGCGGCAGCGTTCTCCTGCTGCCCGGCCAACGTGCAGACAAGGCACAAGCTGCCAGTGGCTTGCAAAGCTGCGCACTCCGCTCCCAGGTGCCCGAGCCGGGGCCGCTCCCCGGCCATGGGCTCTCGCTGCAGCCGCTCCCCGCTCAAGTGACTTGGGTTTGCTCGGTGTCTCTCACAACGGAAGTGGTGCTCGTGTGGCTGCTCAAAGGGATGTAGAGTGGCCACAAATCCCCCCCCCCCCCCATACAAAACGGCCTGTTCATGCTCTGAGGGTTAGAAGCACTTGGGAGGTGTGTGTCCGTCCAGAGGGTGGCTCCAAAGGTTTTTTGAACTACAACCTTCTGAGCCCCCTTCCCTCCCCAAACTCCTGCTCAGACCTTCTCTTTCCCTCTAAACTTTTGCCAAGCTCTCACATGTCCAATCTGTCCTTCCCGAGCATTCACCCCTTCTCCAGATCCATGTGTATGGAGGCTTAGCTGCCTACAGCAAGTTCCCCCTTTCCCACTGCCCCCTGTCCCTGCTGTTTTCCCTGCCCACCGCTGCACTTACCAGGCTTCCCACCCATCCCCCCCCCATTGCCCCAGGCTCCCGCTGCCTTCACTTCCTCCTCTCCCACCCACGTCGCTCCTGGCTCCCACTGCCTCCCCCATCCGCGATCATACCAGCCTCTGCTGCCTCCCCATCCATCCTCCTGATCCCCGCTGTTCCCCCAGGCTCCCCACCCATCCCCCTTGGTCCCTGCTGCCTCCCTAGGCTCCCCATCGCCCTTGGGCCCTGCTGCCTCCCCCCACTGTCCCAATCTCCTTTCCCTGGCCTCACAGCCCCGCCCTACTCCTTGCCTCTTGACTACGCCACAGTGCCCTGGGCAGTCAAGGCCAACTCTGGTAGGATCTATCTGCTATTGTCCCTCAGTTCACTCATCCTTGCACTTTAAAACTTCCCCATTTTCATGCTCTAGAATGATAACATTACACTTCTGAAACCTTTAGTCCATCCATCTCTGCCACTTTAGTCCATGGACCTTTAGTCCATCTCTGGCACTTACTCTTACTGTATTTATATGTTAATGTAACAGTTTCCTTAAAGGTTTTCTCCGTAAGAGGGAAGAGGTGTGGTTTTTTTTTTTCTTTAACAGTGTTTCTAAGCTTAGTACATTTGTTCAAATCTCAGGGATTCTCTTGTATAAGCAAGTTTGGTCTTGAAATCACGCAAGCACTAATCTTCCTTTCAGAATAATTACCGTAATACCCTGTGGAATTGTCTCCAGATCAGTCCTAGGAAGTTTCATTCTGAGCCTAGTGCAGGCTGGGTTAGGAATTCTGCTCCCACTGAATATCAGTGGGATTTAAACCCCCAATTCGTCTAGGCTCCTTGGAAGACCCAGACTGCTAGTTTAGTCACTGCCATGTGGATGCTCACGTCATGCAGCAATGACCAGTAAAGCTCAAACTCATGCACAGAATCTCTGCGCTTTTGATTCCAGGTGGTTCCAGAACCAAATGCTCCTACGCCGAAGCACAGCGGTGGGGGCTTTCACAGGAGACAGGAAAGCAATCTGTTTGCTAGTTGAGCCTGCTTCAGTCAGCTGATCTGGAGTCTAGTATTGTTTACTTAACAGCGTGAAGCAAGCTTTGTCCTAGTGGTAATGAGTATTGTGCAAGTAAGCAGAAGTGCTTATGTGTATAGTTCCAAAGGATATGCCTATCTCTGGCATGTAGCTTTTGTACTTCCGGCCACCAGGGAAGTTTGGGTATTTGGTACAACAGCACTTCTTGAAGGTGTGTTTTGTTTTGCTTTGGTAACAAGTCACACACACAGTGGGTGTATTTAGATGCTGGCAGAGCCTTCCCCAGTTAACTGGCCTTTTTATAATACCCCTTTGGCAACTGAGTTGAGCAATTTGGGCAATGATAACTAGATGCTGTGAGCATGATCTAACCTCTCTGTAAATGTTTTTATTAGTCTTCAGTAGTAGAAGAGTGCAGTATCCCATAATAATTCAGCAAAGATGTGGATGGTGTCGCCCCCTTCTGGTGAGTACTTCTTTAAACTTTGAGCATGTCTTACTCCTTTCTGCATTCTGATCTACTGATCCAACTCTTTTGTCACTGAAAACACAAACAAACAAACCAGCATCCATACAACTTGGGAACCAGAGAGGAAGCGTGGAGCAAATGTTCCATTTATCATGCAAAGATGTTTAGTTGCCAGAGGTTTGTTAGTGTATAGATTAGGGTGGGGGGAGAAAAGAAGATTTAATTTTAGACCAGAACCACAAAGACGACGACAACCAAGCTTGTCCAGTAGTTTTTGCAGCTGGTTGGAAAATGGGGGGGAATTTGTGAATGTTTTTGTACATCCCCTGCTCATTACTTGTGTTGGCATCAGAATTTCAAAACTTTTCACCCACTTCTGGTCATTCTTGGCAAGTTGTGTTGCTCATCCTAATGGGACCCTTTTCCTGGCTTTGGTTACAGTTTGAGCTGAGGGAAGGAGTTGTAGCCTGAAATCCTGCAGAGCTACCAGCCTGCAACTGCACAGATCCTGGGATTGTGGCATAGGCAGACAGTGGTCCCTGGGCTCCCCATTCCCCCTCTGCCAGCCGCCCGATCCTTCAGAAGCCATTCTGCCCCTGGCTCTGCACCTCCCACATGTTCACCCCATACTGCCCTGGAGGAGGAATGGAAGGGGAAGCTGGAGTTCTTCTCAGAATCCTCCAGCTTAAAGTGGAGCATCTGGTCCCAGCACACCCCATCGCACTGAAATGTGGCCTACCAGGCTTAGCCACACAAAGAACTACACAACATGTAGATGTAAGATTTAATAATTACTTATTATTAACCATCCACTGGCTTCTGGGGCATTTTACTCCGGTGCAACTGAGACAGGGTGTAAAAGGATGAATTCAGCCAAAAGTCATTCCCCTTCTTTTCAGTACTTCATGGGAAACATAAAACTTGACCTCTTAATGGCGGTAGCACCCAAAGGCTCCTGTCATCCCAAGAGCAGGAAACTTCATGGCACTTAATGTACAGACTTCTAGGAAGACATGGTCTCTGCCTCAAAGAGCTTAAAATATTAAACATAATCATTTAACACTCGGGCGAGACTGGCCTGCTGGGGTTGCAGTGTCATTTTAATGTTTGTCGTGGTGTTAAAATAACACCCCCACAAGTGCAATGTAAGTGTTGGTTTGACAAGGAACAAAGCCTGGAGATGGACAGTTAAGCCTGACACTGTTCTTGTACTTGGAGTCCAATCAGTTTCCAGTTGAAATCCACGAGCATCTTTCCATGGAATTTAATGGCTCTTGGATCAGGGCCTTTTCTGTCTCAGTTTGTGATAGGCTGACCAAGGAGCCAGATAATTACATCCTGCGATGGGTGCATGCGAATCTCATTGAAGTCATTAGGAGCTGTGCACACGCATCCAAAGGCAGAATTTGGTCTGTAACTTTTAACATTAATGTGTGTGATTCTGTGAAGTCCATAAAATTCCTTCCTTGATATTGCTGGAGGTTTGTTTGTTTGTTGTTCTTTTAACATAGGTTTGCGTGTTCTCTTTCCTCGCTGGTCTCCCATGTCTGTGTTCTAGAAGGTTTTTCACACAACCATTCCTGGGCATGATCCATCTTTACTTCTGAACTTTAACAATCTGATTTTAATGAACTGATTTTTTTAATGATCGTGTATCTACTAATTACCAAACAACCCCCCACTACAGTTACCTTCCAAGATAGCAGTTCCCTATGCCATAATAAGCTGCCCCCCACATAATGAGGAAACAGTAGGAAAACACAGGTTCTGAATTAGCATTTCTCCAGCTCCCCTAAAACACAGTCTGTGCCAAGGGAGCATTTACTTAGAAATCCTCTCCTGAATGGGCCCCACAGTATCAGGATTGTGTGATAATGCTAGTTTTTAAATCTCTATTTTCTTTTTTTCACATTCACTCCACTGGAAGTATACAAAGGCTGCCATTTGCTCCTTATGAGAGAATCTAGCTGGCTCATGTGATAACTGCTTCTCTCTTAGTATCCTTTTTCCCCCTGCTAGCCTACTGCAGACAGCTTGAACTAGCAATTGTGTACTCCTGTGCAGTTGGTAAGGGTTGAGTCCGTCTGCTTTGAACAAGAGGTGATTGCACTGGGGGACAGGAATGGGATCTTATTTTAAATACTTCCCTCTCACAGCCAAGGAATACATTTGATGTAGCCGAGTCATGGAAAAACACTGTCTTTAAGGTTTGAATAGAGAGGGATTTAAATTTCTTTTTAAAAAAATATATAAATTCCTGTTTTGCTTTGATTGCAGAATGACTGAAATTGAATTTGGAGCACAAGATTAGCATTCACAGCCTCTCAGTGCAGCAGTTTGTCTGTTGGGTTAAGATACCAGTGTCAGGTTATACCTGCCTTCTGAAATTAATCATAGGGGAAATTCCCCTCCACTCTAGAAGGACTACACGAGCAATGCAGCCGTGCTGTATTTTGAAACTTGTCCTGAACCATTCTTGTGACCTTGAGCCCAGACTGTGTTCTTTCTGGTAGTGATGTAAATCAGGGCAAACGCCACTTGAAATCGATGGCATTATGGTGGTGTAAAACCAGGACAAGTGAGATCAGAATCAGGCCTTGCATTTCATTTGTTAAAAAGTGATACCTTATCTGGCAAACACAGGGATTATGTCTACACTTACATTTTATATTGCTCTAACTTGCTGGCTTGGGGGGTGAAAAATCACCCCCCCTGAGCACTTTAAAGTGCTAGTGTAGACCCAGCTCTGAGCGCTGAGAGCGTGGTGGAAGCATTCCCACGGCAGCGCTTTGAAGTTTCCAGTGTAGACATACCCTTGGTGTGAACTGAGCCTACATGCAGAATTGTCTTGCTGATTATGCAGCCAGCCGGGAACAACATCTGAGAGATGGTGACTAGCCCCATTCATGTCAGCCGAGTGTTGGTTATTGATGGCTGATGATGAACATTCAAATGCTCTTGTTGTTAACTCTTGCACTCTGGCAAGTTAATTCAGCTAATATGTTCAGCCCATGCTTGCCTAGTTGCCAAAACCTCAGCTTCTCCCTGACATCTCTGCACTGCAGTTGAGTTGCCAATACACAGTGCATTGCAAATGTTGTGAGAGTGTGTAAAAAATAAATGAATAAATCTATAAATAACACAGGAGCTATCGTAGTGATTGTGTGAAGCGTTTTCATATGTAATTGGGGAAAAAAAGCCTTTAACGAAACCCCAACATTTCCCTGAAGCTGCTGCAGAATTTCTACTTTTCAGCACTGGTGTCCCAGAGAAATCAGGGGACCTTGCTATAGAATGTAGAAGAATATACAGTCTCTTAATTCTGTCCCATTCACATCAGCATGAACAACAGAGTTAGAAGAGAGTGTTTAAATCCTGTGGGACTGATTCTGATTCCACGTAAAGTGGTGAAAAGCTAGTGTAATGCCATTAACTTCATTGGGGTTACTGCTGATTAACACTAGTTTATGTGAGCGAGAAGTTTAGTGTTTTACACCCATTTGCATAGGTGTAAATGACTGCACAAGATGGAAGACAGTGGAGAGGCAGGTCCTTGGGAATGATAATGCAGGCATGGAATGAAAATTAAGCTCTGGTTCCCTTGCCACTGTATTGGAGAACAGAGGTGTGACATGTCTCGTTTAATTGTGGCTGGAAATTGATAACGTGCATTGTAAGCAGCACCTTTCATGCTTTCGTGAACAGGTGAGAGAGGGGGAAGCACGTTCATATTTGAAAGGTAACTTTGTGAAAGGCCTTTGCTTGGTAGACTGAGCTAATTGAAGTCATACAAAACTAGTTATAGTGAGACTAAGGGGAATTTTACTGCAAATCTGTCCTTTAAAAGGACACTGAGGTTTTTTAAGTCCCATTTTTGTTCTTGCTGCTTAATCACCCTTTGGGAGCTTGATACTGAAATTCCCTTATCAGAATTATGTTCTTTGAAACTTGCATGCATGACTGCTGGGTGACTTGCATGGGTTTTTTCTTATCTGGGAAAATAGCATTGAAGTGTGGAGCTGCTAATAAATTATGTAAGTTTTTGCAAATACAGGTTAGTTCTTTGTCAAGGCTGTAGATCCAGTGTCCCTTTTAATGGGATTAACTGAAGGGAGATGTATTGATCATAGCATATAAGCATGTTGGCTTGTCTGAGTTTGACTCTGGGAGGAGTTGCTGTAATTTAGTCTGACCGCAGTTTCTAGGGGTTCTTAGACTCCGCCTTCGCATCAGCCCATGCCAGCTGTCATAAAGCTGTGATGCTACCATAAAAAAGCTCATGTATTGAAACCCAGATGATGCTTTTCACGTACAAGGTGATGATCAAGAATATGGTAGGTCCCTAACGTGAAGGAAAGCCCTTCTGGGTTGGTAGCACAAACAGTTGCTTCATTGAAGACAAAAATAATCGTCATAGGAGTCTACAGCAGCAACAATTATTCTAAGAAGCAAAATCTCCTATCCTGCCACTTACCTATGAGACCTATTTCCCCTATTCCTTTGCAAGTCACTTGGATTCCCTCTTACTTAGTGGAGAATTGTCACTGTCAGTTTAAAATGGAGTGAAGGGGACCAAGAAGGGATGTGTGTGTCACCTTAATAGGCATGCTTTGGGTCTGAACCTGTAAGAGAGGTAGGTCACCAATCATTCCTAGAACTATACAACTACCACCTGCGGGGCCAGGATCTCAGCTGGTGCAAATTGGCACAAAGTCATTGGAGTTGCACCTGTTTACATCACCTGAGAATCTGGCCCACAATGGCTTCCTGGCAGGTGAAAGTGCATGCTCTTAGAATTGACTTTGAATTTGTCTCCCCTGCTCAATGGCACCACTTTGAGCATGCCCAGCAGGGACACTGGAAAACCTTCTAGAGCCTTCACTGCTCTCCTCTTGCTTTGCAGGGTTTCCCCTAAGCTCCAAGGAGGGGTTGGTGACGTCACTTTCTGCACCAACTCCTCCCATTCATCCCTGTTCCTTAAAGCCTTTGCTGCCCCCTGAACCAGCTCTAAATGAGCTCCACAGGGAGCCACTTATGCCCTGTTGGACATTTGGGGTTGCATTTTCAGACATCTGGGAACTTGTCCACACCTTTACCTAACGTCTTGGGAGGAAACCCTGCATTCTCTTGTCATTTCCTTTTCAATATGCCAATGTGTAAATTGTGAGAAATAACTCTCTTCATTTCAGCCAGAAGAGTGCTTCCTGCTAGATTTACATTGAATTTGAATATAATCTAAACCTATCCTAGAACTATTTTATTGTTTTAAACATCTTTCTGACTCTTCCATGTGGATCATCTTAACTTGGCCATCTTGTTTTCGGTTTCTACGAAGAGGCCTGTTTGCTCTCTGTCTAGCTGTCCCTGCGGGAAGTCACAAAAAGCCAACAGTTTTTAAAGCCATGTTAAAACATGTCACAATTAAAATGAGCCAGCCGTGCAAGAAGCCCACTTGCGTAGTACTGTGTGTACTGTGCACAAAGAACCCCCACTCCCTTTTTCAGACACTTTATTGGCACCAGCGAGTGTTAGCTGGATGGAGAGACAGAATTTTTCTTCAGATTCACCAGGGTTTCCCTGAGCATTTTCAATATCACTTTGCTGATCTAGCATTTTGGGGTTGTGTTTTTTTGTTTTTGTTTTTTTTTTTAATTCAAGACTGAAAACTCGGAGAAAGGAATATTTGAAGTGGGAATTTCCACTAGAAGATTTTCTCTGTAGAAGGGTAGAGGTTAGGCAATGTGTCATTTGCAACCCGGGTGACTTAGTGAGGATTTGCCTTCCTAGGACAATTCATGTATAATGAGCTCATTGGCTTGGACAGCTCACGCTGGAAATGCTCCAAGAACCAGAGGCATTATCCTATCTCTCTAGCAGTGGGGCTCTGTATTCAGAAATACAGGAGCCCAAGTTCCCTCTAAGCTGCACAGCAAGCTATAAGGGCCACACAGGGGCCTGGGGAGGAGAGAGGTAGGGGGGAGGAAGTTGGGGCATGCAGGGCTGCTGTGGGCCTCTCCCCTGGCCGTGGAGTTGCTGTCAGTGGGGAGAGGCACCGTGACCTCTCCCCTGGAGCTGCTCCTGGTGAGGAGAGGGCTGGAGGAAGTCCTCTGGCCCCAGCCCCGGGACAGCCTGCACCCGAAATTCCTCATCCCTGGCCCCACCCCAGAGCCCACACCCCCAGCTGGAGCCCTTGCTCCCCCCAACCCTCTGCCCCAGCCCTGAGCCCCCTCCTGAACCCCTCGGCCCCGCCTCACCTCACCTCCATATTGGTGCACACAACAAAATTCATTCCACACATGGATATAAAAAATTAGAGGGAAGTTGCAGGAGCCCAGCCCTGCTGAGACCTCCTATTGAGCTCCACAGGAGAGGCCCATGTGTAGCCAAAGGCAGAATGTGGCCCATATGGCATGAGGACCTGATCTGGCCCCCATTGGAAAGACTCATTAACTTCAATGGGAGCTGGATTGGGCCTTAAATGCGTGGAGGCTAGACTGCCTCACACCACGCCGGACACAGAGCCTGATCCTCCCGTCACACTGGGAAACGTTGCTGAAGCCAATGGCATCTCATTGATGCGATAGGAGAATCAGGCCCTGTGGAGGTGGGAGTAGGATGTTGCTAGTTAACACTCATTGGTTGAATGTTTTAACCTCCTTCCCCCAAGTAATCACAGTTGATGCAAGTGTACACAGGTTATTGTGAAAGACACTGCTCAAAAGTGGAACAAACTTGCCTTACTGGAGGCCAGTGGATAATCCCTTTTTTACAACAGAAAGGTAAAGAAATGCCAATTTCATACTTGGTTTTTTTGTTTTGTTTTTTTTTTTTAAACCCAAACCCTTTGAGCACCCTCTCTCCATGTTCTGTTACTGCTGATGCTAGCAGCCGGCCATTGTGATGCCAAAAGCATCGTTGGGTATCAAGATTCTAATCTTTTTGTTGCTGCTTTTCTGTTTTCACTGATTGTTAAAATCCAAGATTTCTGCTGGGGAGGATTCCTGTCTGCAGCAACTCTGAGGTGGTTAGTAACCCCGCAGTTCGTATTGGGCCGGGAGTTTTCATTAACTGGACAGGGCTCTTCAGAAGAACTAAATTTTAACTCTCAGGGGATGGGCTGATATTTAACTTGAAAGAAAATCATGGGAGAAGGAATAAAACATTTTCAAAAATACACTTCTGTGGGCCATATCCGTCAACTTCAATTGTCGGAATAGGGGCTAATGGACTGGATTTGGATCTCATTTAGCCTGATATAAATCCAAAATGACAAGTAAGCCTGTCAGAGTTACTCTGGATCTACACCAGCAACACTGAGAGAGAATCCAATCAAAGGGAGTTTGGATTAAGGATTTAGTTTATTTAAACTAAACATCTGTCCCTATTTTGTGACATGGCTGAAAGGAGTTAACATAAGTCGATGGGCCTGATTCTCCTCTCACGTTCAGCGCTTGACAGCACGGTAACTTGACTTCAGTGGAGTTACTCATGGGTTTTGCTCTTACTTGCCCCAGAATGACTAACGAGTGACACTACTGCGGTCCGTGGACGTTAGACTTGTATGCAGCTGGTGTGAGATGAGAATCAGGTCCTATAACTTGAGGGCCCAGTCTGGTTCCATTAAAGTCAATGGCAAAACTTGTATTGACCTCCATGGGAGCAGGGAAATGGAAGGGGCGGAAGAGGACAAATAATAAAAAAAAGTTACACTGTGGAGTCCGTTCTCTGTCATGCTGTCGAACTCCATTGGCATAAATGGGCATAATGTACATGCATAAAGTCAACTACCAAGAATATCTATCTAAGCATCTTGAAGTTCACCAGGGAGCCCTCCAGGCTACTCACTTGTGATCTGACTGAAGACCATCAGGCTGGCTGCTACTACAGAGCTGAGGAATCTCATGCTGTCTTTTCCTGACACTTCTTTCCAGATGTTATGGGCTAAAGGAGGGTCAGTGGTGACAGTTCTTTGATTTTCATTGATGTCACTGTACGGGCTTATAATAGGTTTAGAGTTCTTTATTTAATGGCCTGACTTCATTCGTCCCCCTTCAACTATGGAGTGATGCAAAGAATTAACCTTTGTAACAACCCTGCTCGGCCTTCCTTTTTAAGACCCATCTCCTGAATGCCCTAATTTTGGTTTAGGATATTCTGTTTTCTCAAACTTTTATCTTGTAAGAATGAGGTTATAAAGAGTGAGTCATCCCAGTGCAGAGGGCCCTTGTTATGGGTCTAGTGGTGTACTGGAGCATATACAGGCCCCCTTGGGACTGGGGTGACATTCATCCCAAGAGTTAGTCAAGTTTAGTGTGCAAAGGCTGGATCCTTCAGGGCTTTCTTCTGCAAAGCTTCATTAAAGTCAATTGGAGCCTTGCCCGAGTAAGGAATGCAATATCAGGCCCTAAGTGAATGGAGACATTGGACACAGTGAATTTCATTTATACCCACTTTGCCCAGGTGTGAAGGACTGCACAGGGCATGATTCTCATCTCATCTATGCTGGTGTAATTCCACTGACATTAGTGGAGATACTCTGGATTTACACCAGTGTGAATGAGGGGAAAATCAGGCCCGTATGTCTTTGATAGGTTTCCATTAACACTCAGTCAAGACCCTGTTGTATGCTCCTTATAAAAATAACTGTTTCATAATAAAATTTGAGCCAGTATCAGTGGTAGAATAAAAAAAACCAGCAAGGAGCTGCCGGGCAGATTCAGTTCAGAGGTTCTGTTTCTTCTGAAGAAGCTCATAATGTGGGAGAACAGCTGTTGTACGTCAAACCATAATAATGGAAAAAAAAAAAATCCCAGCAGAGATCTTGGATGTTTTTAAATTTTAGACTTGTGAAGGTATTGGCATCTAAGCAAAAGACACTTGCAAGGCTCATTCTGGGAATTTTCTGGCATGAGCTAGATCCACTTGTGTGTAAGAAGACAAAACACTTTCATGACATTTGCAATATTTTTTGACCTACCTCTCAACTGTGACAGCAGATCATAGCGATGGGGAAAGGTCCATTTGGTGTGGGGGGGGAGAACAGTTGTCCCATCAGGGGTTGTTCCTTAAATATATTTCTAAAGTGTTTTGTTTGATTCATCTGAAAAAGCTAAAGGAGTAAAACTGGGTATCAGTGGTTAGATTTTTAAATTTAAGACTCTGTGAGGGTCTCTTGTTAAATGTTGCATTTGTCTGCTGAATTCCAACAAAAGCAACAAGTAAAATCAGGGGGGGGGTGATTATTGAGTAGGGGAAGGGATGTGTGTGAATGTTCAGTGTTCAATACACTAGGAATTCAAAAGCAGAGGGAATAATACCCGATGATGGAATAATTTATAGGCAAAGAAGTCTTTTTTTGTCTTTAAACATCACAGATGTGTTCCATTTGAGAGGTATAGTATGAATTGTGATGTCCACTTACTGCACCAAACTAAGGAGCTGTTAACTGGTGTTTTGGGATATGAATGAAGAGAGCTGTTCACTTAAAATACTATTTTAGCACATAAAACATGCACTATATTATGCCCATCTTGCAGTTGTGCCTCCAGAGTATGTTGCTAAATAGGATCTGGCTGGGTCAGTACCTGGATAGGAATCCTCCAAGGATCCCCTGAGGTGCTGCAAAATTACATACGGAAGACAAAAATCTCACCTTGGGTAGACACCAAATCCAGCTAGGGCAAGCTTGGGATATTTTGCAACTCTCCCTACAACATGGCTGCACTGTCCTCACAGTAGAGAGGGAGAACAAGTTCCCTTCTAACTGACAGAGGAAACCAAGTCCCAGTGCTAAAGGTTCCTGCTGGGAAATATAGAATGCAGGTGAATTAACATAAAACAAAGCAAAGCGGTACAAAGCGGAATGTGTGTAACCAAGGGAAACACTCTGCAGGCTGGAGTGAATGGGTCTCAGAAGAGAAGGCTCAGTCTGGCACTCTAGGTGATGCTCACCCCGTACGGAGGGCTGCTTGCAAGGCACTGTGGTGTTCTTAAGTCCTACATAAACCCTATTTTCAAGGGTTAAATGGGATTTAAATGGTACATAGGCCCTTGCAAGTGGGCCTTCTGCCCCGGGCTGTGTTTCAGTTGCTGAAAACCCAGAACCCCAGTTTTCAATGGAATGCCCAATAAATACAGGATATGATGCCAGGTCACTTGTAACATACAAAACTACATTAATGCCTAGCACAAACCCCTTAAAGTCAATGGTGTTACATAGGGATGAATTTTGCCCCAGAGAATAAAATGAGCAATTTGAACAAAATGATTGAAATGGCTTCTTACCATTGGCTGTTGTTTTCAGTTCCCATAGTTGCACAAAGGTGGACAAGTGAGGACGGGGGTGTTTTTTCTTTTGTTCCTGCCCCTTCCCTCCGGTTTTTGTACGTATAGGTGGCCTTCTAATGTAAAGACTCCAATATTACTAAGATAAAATTAAAGTGCAATTATAATATATTTTAAAATGTTACTTCTGTATTGCTGTTCCCAGTCTCCAACCAGCAGCACAATTTAAAAAGCACTCAAGATAGAGACAAGACTCTTCCCTTGGTTGCATCTACTGAATTCTGTGGGAGTGCATGGGTGTAATCCTGTAAACAGCCTTATCCCTGCAAATATAGTGAGCCGGTATCACCAGTACACTTTGCATCACCACAGTAGCATAAAGGAGCTAAGTGGCTGCAAACTTGGTTTAAATGGTGGTTGAAGATGGGTTTTTTTTCTGCTTTTAATCATCGTTGCAGTACAGAGCAGCCAAAGTGAGGTGGCAAATTTGGTCCCAAATCTACAAATAAACATGCATTTAATTCATATGGAAATCACCTTGATTTCTTGTATGTTACTTCCCTCTCTTTCCATGGTGTCTGTAACCTTTGACATTTCTCTTAGCTTGTGGTAAAAGAACACAACCTACAAAAATGGAACAGATGCTAAAAGAGCCAGTAGTCTAGCTGTTCAGCTTTTGATGGTTACAAAAGAATCTGTCCTTTAGATTTCATTTCTTACAGAATATTTTTCAGCCAGTTCATTTGAAAAGTTGGATGTAATTGACTGCTCCCCACAAGCCCTGAGCACAGGAAACATTCCTGCATTTTTACCTTGGGAGATTTGTTAGGAGTGGTCCGGCTGTTTATTAAGCAGGTATCTTATTTCAGTGATCATGAGCACTAATTTGACAATCAGTTTGGTTTTAGTCAATAAAACATTTCAAATGCGCAAACTGATGTAAACGGTCCCTCTTCTAACAACCTTTTTGCTGTGTTTTATGTTAATCTAAATGGGTTTGTTTGTAATGTGGGGTAAACAGACTTCTTCGTAGTCCTCCAGGTGCATGTTTTATCTGCTCAAGTATTAGGTTTAAGTGGACTGGTTCCCTTTGTTCCTCTGACTTTGCCTAGAATGGACACAGCTTTACAGTTTTGATGGGATGTTTAACAGTTATTTTTAAAAACTAACTTGTGCTTTTGTACAAAGAGCGAGCAAGTGAGCAGGTCACTGAAGTTTAAAAAGAATTAGCCTGACTGCAGATGGTACCTCCAAATGGGGGCCCAATGCCTGCCTCGTGGGAAATCCGTTTTCACGAGAGCAAGTGCTAGTGAAACTTTGAAAAAGATGTGTCTTACAAGATACTGGCTTTTACTGTATTGTCCCAGTATGAGCCTTGGGTGGGCTTGAAGGGAGGGCGGTAAAGCCGTATACACCAATCTGACTCGTTTCACATTGATGGCTTTTGCTCTGACATGCTGTTTTCTTTCAGATGAAGAATCTCATGAACTTGCCTGGCTTTGGAAACACGTCAAGGGCAGGGTGCAAAACACACTAGTAGGACATGACCCTTAACCTTTTCTCTAAAGAGTAGCCCTATAGGTATATAAGATAAATAGAGCTTAAAACGTGGGGTTGGTTTTATTGTAAGTTTGGTTTTTGGTTTTTTTTCCTAAGTAAAAATAATGTTTGTTTTAGTGGTTGGGTGTGGGGGAGTAAAGCAGAAACAACTTTAAGAATTTTCTGATAAGCTTTTTTAAAAATGCATATTCAATTGTATAATTGTGGCACGTGGTTATAGACTGGGGTGAATGAAAGCTAATGGGGCAACTGGGCTGCACATCTGAAGAGTGAATTGCTTTCATTTGTGATGTTGTACTCTGGAGGCTGCGGTGACCTAGAATTCCATTGATGGGTTGCCCCCCAATCTCTTGCAAAACTAACGTGCATAAACGCCCATCACTTTCGGCCAGCACAAGCCCTATGCTCCATTTAAACCCAATTTTGATGACTTCAGTGATGCGTAGGCTTTGTGCTAGCCCCCTGCACAGGAATGTCACCTCCTATGAATAAAAGAAACATATAGAGGTAGCAATTCTTCTGGGCTACTACCTGAGATAATATTGTATTGTTGCAGTCTTTCCTCCCCTCTGTAACGTACTATTCAGGGGAGGGGGGCTAAAGGGACCGAGGAAGGCAAAAGGCACGCATCCCTATGAACATGTACGTGTGTGTGTGTATATAAGAATGCAAAGGCTGCAAATGGCCAGATCATAGCAAGAGCTGAGCGAGTGAGAACATGCAGTGCCTAGTAATTAGGCAGGTGTGAAACTATAAGGCTTGAAAGTGCATGAATATACTCTGGGCAGCATGTATGGTTTTTAAAAAACAACCCTCTGGGAGCTAATCTCATGTTAATCGTCTCATGATGTGGGGCAGAAGGGCTACAGCCAGGCTGGCACGTTGGCATTGACAGCTGCCAAAGGAAGCACCAAGACGAGTGCTGGCCCCTTTAATGGCAGAGGAACTGCTGGCTGTCTCAGGTCTCCCCACGAAGAAGAACCATCAGGTACTAATTTACACACCAATAGCAGGAAAGCTCCCCAATTTGTAAGGCTGTCCCAAAAGCGAACTTTTGAAGGAAGGATCTAAATATAGAGTATTGGAGTTGGGGGGGGCACTAGTCCTTGTCCCCGTTCCACCACTTTTGCATCAACTCTTTAAAATCCAAATTGGGCTGCGATTGGTATTTAGCGTTTTATTGGCTTTACTTTTATTTAAGGAAAAAAAACCTATAAGGCCAAGAAGCTCCTGTCCCCTTTTAACAGCAGTTCTGTGTCCCAGGACACATTGCAATAGGATCCCCATTAAAAACCTAGCTCCATGTTCACACAATAAAATCGGCCCTCTCCAAGACTCCCTCAGCTTGACCCTAGAACGGATTCACAGATACTGGGGGAATTTAACTATAGACTCAACGCTGATCCATTGGGCCTTCTCCTGTTCTTCAAGGATCTATGCTTAAATAATTTCCTCTTGGAAAGGCAGCGGCATAGGTCTTCTCGTCCTGACTCTCTCCCCCTGCTGGGTTCCAGGTATATTTCAACACTTTAAGAAGCTGTTCCTGAGTGAGCAAGCAGGCCGAGCCCAGGCTCTGGAGTTTGTCCGCAAGAATGTCGCCAATGCCCTCTCTATGGCTAACCTGATCATGGGTCTGTCTTCCATCCTCTGCAGCCTAAATGGGTATGTCTGGTCTGGGGCTTCACGGTGGCGTGAGTTCATGGGAAGCGCTGCTTAATCAGCAGGGGTGGAGGGAGGGACAGGGAATCCTCATCATAATCAGTGACACAACTTCCTTTTGCTTCACTGGGGGAAGGGTCAGGGCCACTCAGACCATGTTGACATTTGAAAAGACTACAGGGGTGTGAATGGCAGGCAGAGCGCACCAAAGAGCTGCCCTGTGGACGCTCCTGCTGCAAACCGAAAAGGACCTAGTGCATGTGAATGCAGTCGTCTTTCCAACAGCGCTGTGTTAATGTGAACTAGGAACCTCTGAGTTCACGCCCACAGCGTGCAAAGGGGACGGCTAAAAAAGCACAGCTCTGGTGCGCTCTGCAGTTTGCACCCCCCGTAGCTGCACTGCGGTGCTGTGTAGACAAACCATTTGCTAACACGTGTGCATTTCAAAACGTGACATTTTGCCCTTGTGTGGGCATGGCCTAAGGTGACCAGGTTGCGTTTGTCCCCTGACGTCTCCAAGGTGATGGCTATCAGAGCTGGTGAGGGATGGCTGTTGCCACAAGGAATTTCTGTGCTATCTCCTGCCATGATTTACACCCTCTGCCCCCTTGTGGTCTTCAGTGGAATGCCTGGACTGTAAATCAGGATAAGAATTGGCCCATGTAGCATAAAATTTCTCTGCACTGCATTACCAGTGAGCTGCCAAGGTACCTCCTCCAGGCTAAGTAAGCAACACTGTAGGTAGGAAAGAAAAGAGACCTGACGGGGTAACACAGCAGCGTAGGGATTGAAGTGTTAAACAGGCACGGGATATATTCAAAGTTGTCTTCCTCCCATATGATTGGGCGTTTCCATCAATTTCTGCCGGATGCTAAAGAAGCCTTTCCTTATACATTGTCCTGCAAGGATACCCAGCTAGAAATATTCCCTGGACTTTATCACTTGTTAGTTTATATGGTGCATCTGGAATTGAATGCCCAGTCCTGCAGCCCTACTCAGAGACCGCTCCTGTTGACATCACTGTAGAGATCTGTCGCAGTTCAGACTGCTAAATCGGGGTCTGAAATCTCAGCTGGGCTTGTCAAACAGGGAGACATAAAATAGAATAAAAGGAAAAGAGCTGGTCGTCCCAGACTTTTGCCCTCCAGGCAAATGTTTAAAATAGTCTTTAATAGAACAACAAATAGCACTGCATGGCCCTGGAGTTATTTCCATGTGGTATCACTTGTGTGCTGTGTTTGATTCAGGAGGAGGAATCACAGGGAGACACTTTGCTGGAGCAAAGCCAACCAGTCAGTCTAGTGTGTAGTTGTTGCTCTCCGTAGCTTCACTTTAAGCCTGTCTGCTGCTACAGAAACCGAGTTGGCTTGGTTACAGCTCAGTAAAAGGGCTGGTTTCTCACTAGTGTAAATTGGCGTAGCTCCACTGACTAGAGTAAGGTTCTTTAATTGAGCCTTGGTCACGTGCCAGGCTTTAGCTTCGTTCTGTGACCTGGTTACAATCTGGCTAGCTCCTGTCCACACTGCAGACCTGAGCGTGGTGCACCTGACTCTGGTGTGGCTCCCTAATGCACTATTTATGTTGTCTAAAAATGCTAAAGTGAGGGGGGAAGGGAGATGTCAAGCAAGAGAGCCCCCAAATTGAGAAACATTCGTTATTCAGCATTTAGCTCAAGTGGGAGGAGACTCTGCTTCTGTACCTGGAGGAGCTGAGTTCTATCCTGGCTGGCCCTGCAAAGGGCCAGGAGTTCATGGTGTGCAGTGTAGTGAAAACGATGGAATTACAATACAACCATTTTGATCCATGGTGCAAACAAAAATTGTGCAAGAGAACAGAATAGGACACCCCAGGACCTATTTTGGATATTTCTACAGCACCTATTGCTGTCGGTTCTGAGTGGTATTAAACCACACAATTTGGGGACTGCACCCACATATCCAGTGTATGAATAGGGGTCTGCTTACATCGTGGAGAAATCGCACACTTTTCACGGGTTGGTCATGGCATAAACAGCAATTTTTGCAGATGTGTTCAGACCTCAGCGTTTCTCAAACCGAGGTCCTGACCCAAAAGGGGGTCGCAAGACTATTGTAGGGGGGGCACGAGAGCGGCGGCTGCTGGCCGGGCACCCCGCTCTGAAGGGAACGCTGCTGCCAACAGACGTAAGGACAGCACTCTTCTGCGGTGCTACTAGCAGCAGGGGTGCCTTCAGAGCGGGGTGCCCGGCCAGCAGCCACCCCCACTCTCCATCTGCCCACCTCTGAAAGCAGAGCAAAAGGACGGGTGGCAATACCGTGACACCCCCCCACACACACACAATAGCCAGATTTCATGGTGCATGACACATTTTTCACGGCCGTGAATTTGGTAATCATATCTAGGAACCTCTGCGATCATCGAATACCTGCAGGGAAATGTATATCTCTGTTTGGACAAGAGATGCTCACCCTTTCTCCCTCAAGGTGAAGTGAACACAACAAATTGGGTAGATGGGGATGATGGATGAACAGATACTCCTTGAAGGACAGGGATTCTGTTGCCGTTTGGATACCACCTTGTACCCGTTCACAGCAACCAAATGGAGATCGTACTACAGCAGCCTGAGGGATGTGCCTGTCGCACAGGAATTAATAGATGCGGTGCTTATGAAAGCAGTGATGCCCTGGGTGGCGGGTGGAGCCCCACTTCGGGGAGGCTAGCACCAACTCCATCCCTTCCCCCCCAGCCCCTCCGTGGCCAGAGCCCTGAGACCACCCTGCCCTGCCCCCACTGCCATAGGAGCCCTGTGCCAGCCGGAGCCCTGAGGTCCTCCTCCCCCCTGCCAACCTGCTTAGAGTAGCCCTGGGCGGGCCAGAGCCGCCGCGCCTCCCCTCTGCAGACCCCAAACCACCCCACGGGAAAATTCAAATCCTCTTCTGTCTTGCAGAAGAAGAACCTGAGCTTTTGCTATGCCCCGTGTAGCTTCAGGGGCGGCCGAGAGGCAGGATGTGTCACTCAGCTTCTCGGGTCCAGCGAGTTCCTGATGAACCCAGGAAGCTGAGTAGCCCATCCCGTCTCCACCGCCGCCCCGGAACCTGCATGTAGCATAATAAAAAGCAAAATTTCCCCTGCCAAACCCACAACCAGGGGCCAGCGGCTGCACGAGGGGAGGCTGCACCTATTCTACCCACCGCCTATGAGTGATGCCTTGGCCAGATCGTACAGTAATTCCCAGAGCACAGGAAGTCGCAGCACTGGACTGCTAGTCAGCATCCTGGTCCTCAGTGCGACCAAATTCTGTCCTCCATTTACACCCAGGAGGGACAGGCACAACTTAAATAAAAACGGAGGGGCCCGTGGAAGGACAATGCAGGAGATCCCTAGGTACATTGAGGGGGACATCAACAGGAGAGTGAAGAGCTGGGGAGGGACTTATTTTGCACTGCAAAAATGATTGCACCTATGCTGAGGCATAACACTCGCCTACCAAATTTGTTTTCGCTGCTTGATCTCCCTGTGAAGCTCTTATGCCCTTTAATCTGGTGTGGTCAAGGCCATGGCATCCCAGGCACGCTACTGACTCCCCTCCTCCTCTCCTGTGTGATTATCCTCTAATGAGGGAGGACGGTACCCGATTCCCTATTGAAGCCTGTCAGCGCCTGCCTGTGGGCAAGGTCGAGCAAGTGGCGTGTGTACGGGAAAGGACTTTTGTCTCCCCCATATCACGCAGTGGAGGAGCAAATTCCACTGCAAGTCCTTCCCCTTCCGGAGCGCCTGTGTGAATGAGGCCCCAGGAGGTGGGAAAGGCAGAACGGCTGGGAGTGAGCTCTGAGTTCAGGCCCCTGCACTGGTGCAGAGCCATGCACGTTCCAGCTTCACAGGCTGTCTCCCAGCAACCCTGAAGATTAATGCTCTTGTTGCCTGTTAAAAACCTCCGAGCCTGACGTAGCCATGGAGACACTAATGTCCTTCCTTTGCTCTTTTCCTCTAGGCAATACCACTGTGCTTGCTGGCTGCTCCTGATTGGATTCCTGCTTGACCTAGCTGATGGAGCGGTTGCTAGGCAATTGAATGCTTGCTCAGCCCTGGGTGAGTTCCAGCTTGTCTTCTAGAAGCTCAGAATTCTGGGCCTGTGGCTCAGGCTGAGACCGGCAGTGTCCATCTAACGAACAAACGAGACCAAACGGGTCCACGCATCCCTGATGGGCAGGATAAATTGCACCCTAGGGATAAAATGAGCCCACAGGCTGTATTGCTACCCCACCACTGCACTCCCAGACAGGCGGGTTTTCAAGCACAGAGACTGCTGTGCCAGGTAATTATTCCACACGGCCCTCCCCTTGCACGAGATACTGTCTTCTGCAGTCTGCGCTGGCGGTAGGTGCTGGAGGCTTCTTGCTAAATGTAGGGTCGCTTGCCTGTGGGATTTCTGAGATTTGGGTCAGGAGTCTGTGCTTTAAAAACATTCTTCGGAATTGCAGTTTAGTCCCCAATTTGGAGTTGCCTGGAACGTGTTAGAATCCAGAGAATTTCAGATTTGTCCTTTTTTTCATGCTAGCCTTGAAACACCCAAACTCAATAGCCATTAACGTGGTGCCTCTCCTGGTAGCCAATTAGCAGCAGTTTTCTCCAGTAGTTCTCGTGAATGATGGCATTGCAGACAGGCCGTTATGAAGCACTAAAACAACCATATCAGTTTGACCTGTCAATGTGAAAAACACAGGTGGGGAGCAAATTCCGTGTGGGAGGGGAAAATAACATAGGCCTCGACCCTTGCCTCTGGACAGAGAGGAAACGTACTGCATCCCTGTCTAGAGGCTGTGGAATGGAGGCCTCTGCCGCACCGTTCCCCTTGGCTCCACTTCCAGTGGGGATCCACATATGTGGATGGGTGCTCTCCATTCATCTTCCACCATCAGACTGACTTGCTTCTGGCTTGGCCCAAGGTCCATGTGACACTCTGGGAATCGTGAGTCTTGCCGATGGGTGGGTTTAAAACCCTTCTAACTCTGCAGGGAGGCAACTTCCCTGTATAGCCTATAAATGATCTGGTGGGGAAATGGAGAGAAACCTCTTAGTTTTCTATTGCCACCTGTTGTTTTCCCCACCCAACTATTTGGGCCATAATATTGATTGCTCTACGTCCGCTCATGCAGCATACTAGTGGGAGAGTCTGGAGGCAGAGGAGAGACATTGTATAGTAGATCCAAATTTCCAGTGTAGTCCGGCGTCATCTGTTATCCTTCAGAGCAGAGCAAAGAGTATATATGGTGTGGTTCTAGGTTTTCTAGACCTGCTGTACCACAGGAGTATGTGAATACAGCATCAGCCTTGCAAGGGCAGAGGGGTAAATCTAGTATTCAGAAGAGAAGTTCATGAGATGGGCTGGGATCTGGGGTCCAGTGCTACATTTTTTAGCCCACCCAAAGCCTCCACTTCAGTTACTGGGGTCAGATTCACCATTGCCCTGCACTTGGGGGAGTCATTTACACAAGTGCAAAGTGAGTATAAACTCCCGCCCCAAATCCAAATGGTGGCATTTCACACCCGTGTTGGACTGGTGTGAACAATTGCCCCAGGCTCAGGGCAACACCGAATTGGGCCTTGGGAGTGCAAGGCCGATACATCCAGGCCCCTGGACATTCCCAGGTTGTTTCTCTGTGCCCCATGTAGGATTGTACCGGTTCATATAGCCAGGGTAAGTCCATGCTTGGGACTGGAGCAGTTTGCTTAGAGTTGAGCTGGGACACTGCCTCCATTTGAGCAGCTCAGCCTCTGGCCCCGCTGGCTCGCTCTCTTCACAGGGAACAGGCGTTGTGGTGCTCTCCAGGGTTGCTGTCTCTGACTCTCGATCAGGTGTGCTTGCTTTATAAGCAGCATTTTTCTACCTGGCAGCCCTGCAAGGTGCCCTTGGGAACAAGGAGTCAAGCTAGCTTGTACCATAAGGCTCGGAGTTAACAGTTCTGATGGCACAAAGGCCAGAACCGACTCTAGCTCCCTCTGTTGTAGCTTGGCTCTCCAGGGCCAATGGGAATAAAAACGACATTTGGTTTCGTCAGTGACGTTGGCAGATGAGCCTTTCATACACCCAGGGAGCATAGAAGAAGGTGCCAATTTTAAAAGAACGGGTCTTCAGGGAAAATGAAGACAGGGTCCTAACAGCAGAGCTTGAACTCCGCTTGAACTTTTCTCTTGTAGACAGTAACTCTTTGGGGCTGCGTTGAATTGTCTAGTGCAGCAAAAGCATTTTGTGTCTTACAAAACAAATAATTGCTACTAATAATAGTTTGGGCCCCCAAGACGAGTGAAGTAAAAGTACCTGCTCAGTGGGAGTAGAGGGTCCAGAGGTTTAAACTTACAGTTAAAAAACCCCGACCTCTGTCTTAATACTCTTTTCGGGGAGGAAAGCAGGAACATAGGAAGACACCATACCCGCTCAGACCCCTGGTCCAGCTAGTCCTGTATTCTGCCTCTAACATGCCCAGCCCCAGAACCAGATGCCACAGGAAGGTGCACGAACCCCCTTGGCTGGCAGATGTGGGCTAATTGAACCCCCATGTGAATGTCTTGTTGTAACCCCATATAATTAGAGATCAGGTTAAGCCCTGCAGCGTCAGGTTTTATATCCCCCTCTTCTAAAGTTTCTGTAATGCTGAATATTCTTGTTTTTGATCCCTTGTTGAATCTTACCAACTTCTTGGCCTCAACAAGATCCTGGCAATGGGTTCCACAGGCTCACTGTGTAAAGGATTTTCTTTTACCAGTTTTGAATTTGTCACATTTCAGTGTCCTTGGATGGTCCCTTGTTCTGGTGTTATGAAAGAGCAAGAACAGAAGCTCTCTTCAGACCAATTCTCCAGACCAATTCCCCTTCCTCCTTTCCTGCAGCACCTTCTGTCTCCCGTAACTCTAGACCCTGCTGGTGCTATTTAATCCCTGTCCTTCCCCGTTGACTCAAACCCATCTTGTGGTAGCACCAATTCTGGTGTCTCACGCTCTGGGGTGTGGTATTCTCCTAACTACTGTGCACCGTGACACTTGCACAAGTCAGTGGGGAGCCTCTGGCAAGTACAGGAAGTGGGGGAAGCAGAGGACTGCCTTTCTCTTAGCCAGGACTTGGTTAGTGCTGGCTCTGTCCAGCTGTCTGAATTGGCAGGATTAATGATGACTATCTCCAGTACCTGGTAATCTCTGGAGTGTGGTGCTCTGTCTTGTCTTCAGGTGGGGGTGGGTTTGTGCCAGGGGAGGGAAATGGGTTATGCCCTTGACAGTCCTCAGCTGGAGTATGCAGGAAAGTTCTTAAACCAAAGGGCACCTACTCTTCGCAGATTAATAGACTCCAAGGCCAGACAGGACCATTGTGATCATCTGGTCTGACCTCCGGTATTACACAGGTCAGAGAAGCTACCTAAAATAATTCCTAGAGCAGATATTTTAGAAAAACGCCCAATCTTGATTTTAAAATTGTCAGCGATGGAGAATCCGCCACAACCCTTGGTAAATTGTTGCAGTGGTTAATTACCCTCCCTGTTAAAATTTTACACTTAATATCCAGTCTGAATTTGTCTAGCTTCAACTTCCAGCCACTGACTCGTGTTAGCCCTCTCTCTACTAGATTGAAGAACCCATTATTAAGCATTTGTTGCCTGTGTAGGTACTTAGACTGTGATCAAGTCATCCCTTAACCTTCTCTTTGTTAGACTCAAGAAGCTCAATCTATTTAGTTTTTCTAATCCTTTAATCATTCTCGTGGCTCTTCTTTGAACCCTCTCCAATTTATCAACATCCTCCTTGAATTGTGGGAACTAGAGCTGGACCCAGGATGCCAGCAACAGTCACACCAGTGGCAAATGCAGAGGTAAAATAACCTCTCTTCCTACTCCAGAATCCCCTGTTTATTACTCCTGGGGGAATTCTGCAACACTGCGCATGCGCAGAATTGATGTCTCCTGCAGATTTCTTTGCTTCCCCACAGAAAAATGACTTTCTGATGAGGAAGTAAAGGGAAGCCATGAGAGGGGTGTACCGCCCTCCCCAGCAGTATGTTTCAGGTGCCCAGGGCAGCTGGTAGAGAGGTAAAGCAATGTGGGACTGGGGAAGACCTGGCTGGTGGCTCCCACCCTGTGCTGGGCTCAGCTGCTAGTCCCGGCTGGGCTGGAGAGGACCGGGACTTTCTCTTTCCCTGGACGACATCCTGGGCCGTGTCAGACCCACCCCCAGATTTCTCCCCCAGCTGTAGGAAGCTCTGCAAACTGGTTTCACCCCTTCTCTGCTCTCCACCCCCCTCCCCTGCGCTTCCTGCACCCATTGCTCCTCAGCTGCAGGGGAAGGGATCACTGTACAGGGAGCTACTCCCCTGTGCATCCAGACCCCCTCATACTCAGACCCTCCTGCTGAGCCTCACCCCCCCCCCACACACACACCCAGAACCCCCCAACCCCTCCCACCCCCCCTCCCCTTGCACCTAAACCACCCCAACGAGCCATCTGGATCCCCACCCTACGGAGCCCCAACCAGCTGCACCTGGATCCCCACCCCACTGAGCCCCCCCTCCCCCCCCCAGCATCTGGACCCTCCCACTGAGCTCCCCACACCCAGACTCCACTGCCGAGCCTCAACCACCTTCACCTGGATCCCCCTGCGGAGTCCTATTACTCTTGCACCCAACTCCCCCGCCTCCCCCCACGCCCAGATTGCCCCACACAGAACCTTCTCCACACTAGGCCCCTCCACACTTGGATCCTGCCTTGCTGAGCATGTCTGCCCACACCTGGTGCACCTGGCACAGAGGGGCAGGGCCCCAGGGTGTTTCTGGGGCAGGCCTGGTCCTTGCGCTATGTCAGGGTTGGGTGCAGCCTCACCGCTGAGTCCGTGTCCTGGGGGGAGCTGCACAGGGATCTCGCACCTCTGTGCAGCCAGTGGTCTGTGCTCCCCAATGCCCTGCTGGAGCCTCCACATTTATTTGACACACACAATTTGCAGAATTTTAAAATACCGTGCGCAGAATTTTTAATTTTTGTGGTGCAGAATGTCCTCAGGAGTAATAAAGCTCATGCATTCAAGGATCACATTAGCTCTTTTGGCCACAGTGTCACACTGGGAGCTCATGGTCAGCTGATTATCTCCCATGACCCCCACTGCTTCCTAGGATAGAGTCCCCCCCATCCTGTAAGTATGGCCCACCTTCATTATTCCTAGATGGATACATTTAGCCATATTAAAATGCATATTGTTTGCTTGCACCTAGTTTACCAAGCGATCCAGATCACTCTGTATCAGTGACCTGTCTTCATTATTTACCACTCCCCGAATTTTGTGTCCTCTGCAAACATTATTAGTGATTATTTTGTGTTTTCCTCCAGGTTACTGATAAAAATGTGAAACAGCGTAGGGCCAAGCATTGGAGCCCATTACAAACACATCGGCTCAATGATCCCCTGTTTACAATTACAGTTTGAGATCAATCAGTTAGGCAGCTTTTAATGTATGTAACATCCAGTACCATGTTAAATGCCTTGCAGAAATCTCTGTATATTAAGTCACTGTTACCTTTGGCAACCAAACTTGTAATCTTATAAAAAAAAGAGATTTAGTTTGACAGGATCTACTTTCCATTTACCCGTGTTGATTGGCATTGATTATATTGCCCTCCTGTAGGAATATAGGCCCACATTAGACCCCAGTAAACTATGGTTTTAAATGGAGTGGGGATTTTAATATGAGTGATAGGCCCAAAGCAGGAGACCAACAACAAACAACAAAAAGATCATGAGAAGGAAGGATTGTTTGTGTTCGACTTGTGTTGAGCCTGGAAGTACCAGCGTTTTCTCATTTAAGATTTGGAATCAGCAACAGAAATAAAGAGAATGTGTTAATTGGATCCCAGGCGTAGTAAATAATTGGTTAGAAATGCTTAGACTAGTAGCTAGGGAAAAATACGGCAAAGTGATATAAACTGCTTCAGCTGACTTTAGCTAAGGTCCAGTAATTGGCAATGACATCACTTGTGTATTAGTGTATAAAAAGCAAGGTTTTCTAAGGGTTCCTTGTCCGAGCTTTTCCTTACCTCTCTGGAGTCACGCCTTCATTGGCAGGTGTTCCCCGGGCCTGATCTGGTTGTGTTTTGGCCAGTGCTTATCACTGTATCGTTGCTGGATATTGAATGGGGGTGTATCTGTTTACATTTGTATTTTGGATGTAACCAACACCAAGTGGCCTTTAGGACTAATAAAAGAATGCTTGTGTGGCAGCTGAGTCATGGCAAACCGCAATCAACTTAGTAAGAAAATAATTTCCAGCACCACTTTTAATTCGGTATTAATTGAGTCCTGTATCGGCCGCCCCGTGATCAGACTGACAGGCCTGTAATTACCTGGGTCAGCTCATTTCCCCTTTCTAAATATCAGCACAACACCCGCTTTCTTCTGGAACTTCTCCAGCATTCCAGGACTGATTGAACATTAACAGTCCCGGCCCAGTGAGCGCCTTGGCCAGCTCTTCGACGGCTGTTGTGTATGGGGAGGGGAGGGGAGGGAGCGGTGGTGATCCTCGGTGCTGTTTCAGTTGCCCTGAGGGAGAGAGAATCTTGTCTCGCTGTGCACTGAATGTGAAACAAGCCAAGTCCAGTGCTCAGCTAAGGCCCTGGGGGAAGGGGTGGGGAAAGGTGGGGAGGAGCAATATGGCTCATTTGAGGGGACAGGAGAGCTCTTGAAGTCGAGAAACTGAACTTCTCATGCCCTGGGAGGCACCAGGCCCTGAATGCCTAACTCAGTCCCTTCTTCCTCAGGTAGAACTTGATCATGGATGGGTCAGAAATACAGTGTGGCAAAAAATGAACCCTTTGAGGAGAGGATCCATCTCCTCTCCCTATCCTCCAGGCTCAGTACTCTCATCTTTGGCAGAAGGGCAGAGAGAGGCCCTAAGGAGGCAGTAGGGCAGGTCCCTGGAGGTGAAAGGAGTTACACTAGAAAGTGAGGGCAGTTTAAAATGTGCCTAGCTGACTGTCCCAAGTGGTTTGTAAAATCAAAGATCAAAACTAGACTCTTCCCATCCACCAAAGCTGGAACATCTTCCCCACCGTTGCCTGCCTCACTGGAGCCCAAGCCGGAGAGTAACCCTCCCTCCCCCCCCCATCCTTTACTTAGTTCTTCCAGTGGTTCGTTATCTTCACGGTTACACAGTTGGGTCCTATTTCCACTTGAGTGTGACTAGCTTCTACTTCCAGCTCTTGGCTCTTACTCTGCCTTGGCTGGACTGAAGAGCCCCCTGCTGTCAGAAATCTCCCTGTCTAGACACTTATGGGTCATGAGCAAGGCAGAGATGTGGCTCTTTTAGTCTCTGTAAGGGACGTGCTGTGCTGGGGGTGACGGTGCCAGTCGTGTCCAGCCCATGGAGCACTGCTGGGCTTGGGAAATCCCTCTGCCCTTCCTGCCATGTGTGGTGCTGGGATCAGGTTGCGTGGTGGCTGAGCTTCTTTCTCACTCCCTGCAGGTGCCAAGTTGGATGACTTTGCTGACTTCACGTCATTCGGTCTGGCCACAGCTCTGCTGCTGCAGGCTCACGGGATCCTGGATGGCTTGCTGGCTATCGTCTATGTGCTCGCGGTCTTTTCCCGCTTGTGCTTCTTCTCGAGTGGTAAGTGCGTGGTCTCCCCTTCTCTGCGTGGGGCTGGAGCATGGCTAGAGCCAGTAATAAGGGAGTGTAAGGAGGGCGTAATGTGGCTGAAAGTCCATCACCTTCGAGTTGTAGGAGTTTATTCAAGGTTCTGTTCTAGTCTCTGCTAACATGGGCCGGGTAGCACCTCCTGCTGGGAGGAAATGGAATGAGACAATCAGGCTGGTCCTGCTTTTTGAACTCCTGTAGCTGAGAAGCAGCTGTGTCCTGTGAGTTTCTGAGGCTGCTCTACACAGCACGGACTCATTGGTTCTGTTTCATATTCACTGCTGCAAGTGATGTGTGTGACAGTGCTCGGTGGTGTGGGAGGCCCCAGTGATGGATATCCGCTGCTGGGGAGGAGGGAGAGCAGGTCAGCACCTGGTCCACGAAGCCACCATGTTCTCCTTGTGGAGTTTCCTGGTCACTCTGTCCCACTCCAGCAGATTTTTCTTTCAGAAGATACAGTTTTGCCCTCTGTGGGAGAGAGTGGGTGAGATGCTGTGTATATGTTGGAGACTTTCAACTTTAGTGTCTCTCTCTGCTAACAACACAATTTTGAGAGTTTAATGTATCAGTCACCTGTCCTCTTCGTTATTTACCACTCGCCCAATTTGTGTGTCATCTGCAAACCTTATCAGTGGTGGTTTTATGTTTTCTCCCAGGTTATTGATAGAAATGTGGGGGCAGGGCCAAGAACCAATCCTTGTGGGACCCCACTGGAAACACACCCACTTGATAACTGTTCCCCATTTACAGTTACATTTTGAGACTATATATGTTAACCAGTTTTTAGTCCATTGAATGTGTGTCATGTTCATTTTATATTGTTCTAGATGTTGAATTAAAATGTTGTGTAGTACCAAGTCACATGCTTTAAGTAAATTACATTAGCACTTTATAAATTTGGTTATAAAAGTAGTCTCATCAAAATGATATCAACTTAGTGAGACTGGATCTATTTTCCATAAGCCCATGTTGATTTGCATTCATTAAATTACCTTAATTTAATTATTAATAGGGTCCTATATCAGCCACCCCAATATCTTACCTGGGTCGATGTCGGGCAGACAGGCCTATAACTACCTGGGTCAGCCTGTTTACCCTTTTTAAAACGGGGCCAACATTGGCTTTCCTCCAGTCATCTGGGATTTCCCCAGTGCGCCAAGACTCATTGAACATCTGCATTTTCCCTTCCAATAGCTGGAGTGAGAGAGCAACAAAAGAGAAGGTGGAAGAGAGGAAAGCAAGAGGGAGAAAAACCTGTTGGGGAGGAGAAGAGAGGAAAGAAGAAAACAAACGTAGTCCTGATTGCTCAAGGGGAAGGAGGGAGGAAAATTAGCCCATGACACTATTTTGGTTGCAGTCCTTTTCTGGTTATGATCCCTTTTCTCAGCATTGAGATCCCGTGGTGATGGGCACAGTATGAACTCCTAGATAGTCTGTTCTACTTTCTAATCGCTGAGAGAAATGAAAAATACGTACAGTAAATGGTGAAATGTGATTTTCTAAGTGTTCATTTTTCTTATCTCAGGTGTTACAAATAAAACAGGGGAAGAACTGTTCAAATTTTTGGTTAACCTTTCCATGTCCCTTTTTAGGACTGAACCAAGGATTCTCTTTTATTTCCCAGAATCCTCTGGCTTATAGCTTTGTGGCAATTTTTAAAAGGAAAACTCACCTATTCCTTCCTCTTCCTTGTAGGAATCCCTTTCATGTACCGAGGCCTGCCCTGTCCTTATGCGTCTTCCCTCCTGACTGGCACATACCTCTTGACAGGGGGCAACCTTGTGGTTCTACGGATTGTGGCCATGATAATGATCCTGTTCATGGTTGATCAGGGCTTCTATCCCCATGACAAAGTACTGGAGTCCCAGCTCTGGAAAAAGATGGTCTATGCAGGCGGTAAGTTTTTAAAACAAACCAGCACAAAACCTTGGCTCTCATTTGTTTCTGATAATACACACAAGGGGTGAAGGCGTAGTGCTTGCCCTTCATTATCTAGTCTCTTCTCTGACTTCATCCTTCAGCCCAACTGACGGAAAGGGTAAACTAATGTGAACCAGAGTTCTTGGGAGCCGTACGAAAATATACATTTTTTTAATACTGTAAACCTAAATATATATATCTAGTGTATAAGTTCTTCAACATGTGTTTGAAACATGAGGGGGTTCTTACTCACCTGAATACAGTGTGTGCCGCTTTAAGAGAAGCCGAAATAAGAATACGTGGAACATCCATAGTGCCTGTCATCAGATGTGAATGCACACTACAAAACGGGGAAGAGCATTTTCTGTTTTTAGGGATCGACAAACAGGCAGAGGCACAGAGCCACTTGATTAAGATCACATAGTGGCCACGTTTGGACTAGGAGTAGAACCAGTTTCTCAACTCTCAATTGCTATGATCTAACTCTTGGGTTGTGCTCCCTCCTACCTGAAATACTTTCTATGCTTCTGAATCATCTAGATTTATCACTCCAAATCCTATCAATGGCCCATCTAGCTCAGTTTCCTTTCTCTGGGAAAGGCCAGTACCAGATGTTTCAGAGGAAGGTGTAAAATACCCAACAGCTTGTACTGGACAATTCCACTTTTCATTCACAGACACTTCATGCAGTGTATTTTTGTTAGCTCTATTTGTGAAGTACTTTTCCTCAAGAAAGTCTAGTAAGAAGGGAATAAAAGATAATTCAGTCTTCAGAACTGTGCTGTATTCCTGCTAGTTGATTGCTCAAATCAAATGTACTCCAACATATCCAGTCAATACCTCTATAAATCTCCACCTGAAACGTTAATTCTAGGGTTTTACCAGCCACAGATAACAGACCGTGGCTTGTTTTGTTTTATAGAACCCTGGAATGGAGCCATGAAAGCAGCCAGAAAATTATTTTGTCAGACTTAGACTTATTTTGTCATACATGGCATGGAAACTGTAGAAGCACTGAGTGAGTGAGTGTGTGTGTGTACACAAAGGTGGAGTCATACAACTAGTTCACCAGGCTGGCAGGTGCACGGTGCTGCAGGAAGGCAGTGTGACAAGAGACAGTTTGTGTTAAATCTTTGACTAGGAGTTGTACACTGTACAGCAGAGAACGTGAGCTGGGAATGACATTACACCTGCTTCTAGCAGTGTCATTCTCCATGCTTGCTGTCACAATCTTTAACACAACCTCCTTGAAGGCAATAGGCTTTTGCTTGTGTATAGAAGAGTATCTCTGGCAGCTTGTGCTTTCATGGATTATGTATTTCTCTTTTAAGATCATGAAGTACATTATTCATGGTGGCAATGGCTCCTTTTGCCACAGAGTTACATGCTGTGAGAGGTGCAAGAGAAAACCAGATCATACTAAGCAACCTGTGTCTGGTGTTTTTTAAAAGGATTTATTTCCAGCAGTGAACAGAAGAATCCTCCAGGCTCAGACCTGCTAGAAAATCTTTCAGTGACAGAAAGGCAGGGATTTGGGGAAGTGTGTGAAATGCATATTTACATTTGTTAACCTTGTCAATTGCATCTGACCTACTTTTCTGTGCTACTTTCCTGTTGCAGGTATCCTGATGGTTTTGTTCTCTTCCTATTCAATAGTCTCTCTCTACTATCTCGTTTGGTCGTCTACTTACATCTTCTTCCCAGTCGCCTTGTGGAGCTGCAAAGTTTAACTGCACGCTCGGTACTGTGTAGATGATGACAGCTTCATGTGTCACCATGATAACCTGCCAAAGGCAACACCTGTGACCTAAATGAAGACTTATCCTGTGTTAACATCCATGAGTTGCCTAATCCTTACTAAAGGTTTCATCATTGCAATCATCTATACTTGAAAGTAACAGCGACGGGATGTCTTGTCACTTCAAATAACACTTTCAAACTGGAGTGGTAGGAAGTATCTGTGTTAATGCAGCTCCTGCAGTTCCCCTGCTTGTTTCAAAGTGTTCATGTAGTGCCTGCCCTCTGACACCACATGTAATAACTAACGTGAAGTTTAACGCTTGTTAATGGGGAAACTTCATTTAAACGCTCTCAGATATTTGAGAGTTTGCTGTAGATGTGAGTGTACATATTCCTTACAAAAAGATACTGTATGGATTTAAATTGAGAAATTCATTTTCAGATTTTTACTATGCTTAAAATCAAGAATTTACAAACGTATTTGCTTCTTCTAGAGTTGTAGGGCAGTAGACACCCACAATGGGGGTTCCTCTAATGACCCCATGGGCCCAACCTCGGTTGTGACCCTGGAAGGAGGCCCAGGAAGGCTGAGATCAGTATCAGAAGCACTGAGATTGGTATCTTAAGCACTGAGATGTTGATTTGAAAACTGCTGCTTAACATCTTGACCCAGTGGTGCCCAACCTTATTACACGGGAGGGTCACAGGAATTTAAGCACTACCTTGGGTGGGACAAACAGATTCAACAGATTTTAATCAGATTTCAAGTCACCTGTATTGATTTATATTTGAAGTTCAGCTTGTTTCATATGTATTTAGCAAGGTTGTTTCTATGTACAGTATTGTCTATTTACACACTCATGTAAACTAAAATGATGTAAACATGACGACAAAACATTAATGAATTGGCCATTAGTATATTGTGTTGAAGCAGGCTGTGGGCCTTATGAAATGCTCTGGTGGCCCATAGGTTGGGCTCCCCTGTCCTAACCCAATGAAATGGCATAAAAATAAAGTTAGAGTAGGTTTATTTGTATATTTGTAATACACAGGAGAGCAGAACAGATGGCTTTTTTCGTAATGGATCATTGAGGGCAATTTGAAATTGCTCTGACCCTTCTCAGCAACAGTATTTGAACGAAAGATGAAAACATACCAGCCCTTTCTAGAGGTGGCTCAATGCAGCCCAGACTGCTGGAGGGCACAGCTAGGAAATGTATGTTTAGAAGAGCCAGTGACTAACTGAACATAAGCACATGGGTTACATTGAACCGTCTAGTCCTATATTTTCCGAAGATACTGTGGCTGTTAGGACTTTTATCCTGCTCCAGGGGCCTTGGCTTCTCAGCAGAGTTAGGTTGAGACAGCAGCGATATACCTAAAATGTAGAGTAGTGTAGATCGGTTATTTGACTATTTTAGATACTTATGAACAACTCCCCATTGAAATTTGAGATCTGTCTATTATAAATTGTAACCACCGACTAATGCTCACGTAGAAGTAACCAGACTAGCGAGATCATCTTGTACTTGAAATGTATAACTATACCAGACCAAAATCCCACTGCAGTGGGACCTTACCATTTCAGAGAATCCTGTGCTGAAGGAAGGAAAGTTATGACTATACCACTACAAAGCACCTGCCTCTGAGAAGGGAAAAATATCTTGCAGACCAAGGGATAAAGAATAACCTCTTAAATGTTTGGGATTCTGCTGTAACTACATTGAAGTCTGTGGAGTTGCACCAGGTCTGAAGTTAGCCCAGGTGCAACTTTATTGCCTTTGCTGGAGTTGTACCTACTGAGGTAGGAATTTGGCCCACTCTCTAAACTTCGCTGGTGAAGGGACTTCACCCAACGGAGAGTCGTCTTGGCAATGTGAAAACCTCTGCCTGAACATAACTTGGACTTGGCTTACAAGTCTGAGGCTCAAAACTTCACTCCAGATGAAAGACCAGGGAAATTGACCTAATACATATGCACCTACGTGAATCCGGGCATAGCTAGATCAAAAACTATTGCAAAACAGTAAAACACATTTTTGGAAACACTTGATACCTGGTTCTGATCTCTTTGCTGTGGTGTCAATCTGGAATAACACCACTGAAGTCACACTAACATCTAGGTGAAGCTGGTGTGAGAACAAAATCAGGTCCTTACAGTTCAAGTTATGGCCTCAATTGACAAGTTATGATCTGAGTACCATTCTGATAAATAAATTAATTAAAATAACCATTAGATTAACTAGTTTTTAACATTAGTGTCCTCCTAATTAACGATTCAGTCTGAGAGTGCATTTGAGAAGAAAATAGCCAAACTACGGGGGTAAGATCCTTCTGCCTTAATTTTTTGATAAATGCGTGTTCTCATCAAGGTTGAGGTTTTCTCACTGGAGCTGTCTGGGAACAGGGAAAGCAGGTCATGTAAGCACCTAGATTTTTGCCTCCTGCCTTCTCTAGGGTTGTGAAAATAAGCCTGACCTTCAAAGTGTGCCCCCGGAGGAGCAGACTCATGAGAACTGCTGAAGCAAGTCCTGCACCTTGAAGCTCCATATCTAGAGGCCTCTGGAGGCACTGAATGCTTCCTGGGAGATGCAACTGACTTCCCTGGGAACTGAAGGTGCTCAGCATTTCACAGTGCCAGACCTTGATATTTCTGCTACGTTGTGTTCGAGGCTCGAAATGACAAAGGAGTCACTTGCGTGCCCCAGGCTGGCCAGCAGAGCAGTCCTTGCATTCAGCAGTGGTATTCGGGCGCAATAGCATGTGGCAGCTATTGCAGCAGGTCAAAGCAGAGGTGCACTTGACTGTTTTCAAGCCACTGAGTCCCTAATTCTGATTGCATCAGCATCCTTAGTGTCTAAACATGGTCATGTCGACTAGAGGGGCTAAAACTAGCCAGGCAAACAGTGGCTTCCTAGCTGTGCTCAGAAGTGCCTTGTTGGAGCCCTAGTCTCTCTTGCATTGTGGCTGCTCACAGCTTAAGCTCAGGCATAGCCCCTGTGTCTGATTTGAGTGGCAGTGGTATTGATGCAGCCTCTACAGCCAGAAGAAGGGCTCCATGATGAGGCCTTCAGTACCCCTCCCTCTGGAGTGGAGCAAAGAGAGGGAGTAGCTAGGAATCCACCCGTATGGTACCTTATCACAACACATGTAAAACGGGGGGAAGAAACCAGAAGCATTCCCATTAGGCATAGCCTTCACTCCAAGAGTGCTCTGGCTCTTCCCAAGTGTTTTTTAGACATGGCACCTTACCTGGCACTTCTTCCATGGCACCATCTTTTGTTTGCACATTTGTTGGCACAACTAATGGGTTAGTGAGAGCAAAAGCACCAAGAAAGAAGCCGCACGGCAAAATGGAGTGTCGCTCATCTGTAGCTGTGGTGTGCGAGACCGGAGACTGCCGCGAAGCTGTTCTGTTCTGGCAATTGAAATGTGAACAAGAGAACACTCAATTGGCAGCTGTATCACAAATGTACATAGTAATTTATTATAAGGAAGTAATTGTGGTGTGGGTTTTTATTGTTGTTGAAGTCCTGAATATATTTTAAAGAGAATTCGCTCCATCCCCACCTGAATACTGTGGGGAAAGAACTCTCTCATTTCTCCTCTATTGATCAAATCTTTGGTGGGGAAGAAAATCATCTGTACCAGCTCTTAAAATATGATATGAAGTCTTGATGTCCAGGAGTTTTATAATATTTATTTTTTACTGATCAGTGTAGTGAAATGTATTTTATTTCTCCCCCTGCATTTGCTTTATCTGGGGAAAGGGCACAGGAATGGAAAATTGTACTTGAAATTGAAGTTCAATCTCTGGAAATAAAACTTTGGGGGAAAACATCCAATGCTGTGGTTTGTTTGTAAATCTGTTTGCTCCTGAAAAGCAAAGAAGCTGGAGACCGAAAGCATGTGAGGAAAATCTTCCATAATTCTTGCCTTCAAACAACGGCAGCTGTGGAATACAACTCTGCTCACTGTAGCTCGACAAAAGTGCAATCCCTGCTTGGCTGGGTGTTGGCAGAACAGCTTGTTTATTAGCATGCGAAGAGGTATATCAAACATTCCCAGGGGAGATTGGAATTTCCAATGCTGTCACATGACACCATGGCTAAAAGCAGACCAGCGAGGACAAGAGAACACTTTCCTGAAGGTACCAGTCAGGAGATGGAGCAAAGGATGGCAGAGTAGAACTGCTTCCTAGCTCTGCCGCTGACTTGCATTGTGATCTTGGTGAAGTCTCTTAGGCCAAAAAGAATGCCCCTAAATCCATATTTCTTTATGGATCCAAGTTTGGAAACAGTATTAACACACCTGCCCCTACTTTTCCTGTGTGTTTAAAAAAAAAAAACCAAATCCCTCCTTTTTGTAAGGGTGCTATGAAAGGCCGTATTTATTATGCGTCATGCAGTTTTGACCCAGTCAGTATTTTAAGAGCACACAACTTCCGCCTTATGGCAGGAGCCTGGTATTGTTTGTTGCTGCACTTACAGCAGAAAGAAGGCTGTCTTGAAAAGCAGACCCCAGCCATAATAAAACAATTGCTGCTACCAAGGAGCAGCAACATGACTCACACACTGGTCATAAGTTATAAAGGCAGAAGGGTCCACTGTGATCACCCAGCCTGCCCTGTATAACACACATCCTAGGACGTCCCTGAATTAACCTGTGTTAGAACTAGAGCACAGCTCAGAAAAACATCTCTATCTCTACCAGCATAGCAAACATGAATGACAACACTTCAAGAATGAGAATGCAGTCTGTCCTCTAAAGCTTTGTGCTGGTCTGTTCACTGCTGTGACCATAAACAACATAGCCCACAATCCCAGCTCCACCACTGCAACAGACTCCTTCCATGGAATTCGGGTACACTTTTTCAGCATCCCAGTACTCCAGTGGAGGGAGTTGTCCGTGAAATTCCCACCCTGGATGGTGAGACAGGCACATCAGTGAAGACGATTATATCATTTCCTGATGATATAGTCGTCACAATTGTTCTTCCATTGAACTTGCAGAAAACCAGTGTTCCCATCCCTGCTGCATATGTTGACAGCCAGCTTATTACACAAGTATTGAGAATGCAAATGGCTTGAACAAGTAAAGCCAGCAGCAAGTCTGGATACCTTCAATGGAGATCAAGACATTTCCAGGACAGCTTAGCACACCAGCAAACAGCTAGTGCAAGACTTCACCCCAGCCTGCACTTCTTCCCTTCCTTCCAGATGATTCCAAGCCTGTGGCAATGATTCGTCCAGCCATGGATGTGATTAGGAACATTGTACATCATAGAATATCAGAGTTGGAAGGGACCTTAGGAGGTCATCTAGTCCACCCCCTGTTCAAAGCAGGACCAATCCCCAATTTTTGCCCCAGATCCCTAAATGGCCCCCTCAAGGATTGAACTCACAACCCTGGGTTTAGCAGGTCAATGCTCAAACCACTGAGCTATTCCTCCTCCCCCAGTGCCAGCACTGTGGATCAGCCCCTTTTCACCATAACCAAACCGCTACAGTGGACCTGGCCTCCTGGGGATGGAGAGGACGAATCTGTCACTATGATGCATGGTCTGCATCTGGAAAGGGCAAGTCATAAAGCAGATTGGAGATTGGCTAGAAGAGAGTGGAAGGACTGAACCCCTTGTTCAGAACAAAGTGACCTCTCCAGAAAAGGCTGACTCCTTCTTGAAAGTGTCTCATGTCACAGGTACTAGGCATGGCCACCAAGTCTGCCAGCAGTCTGTACAGCTTGCTCCAACATGCACACATCCAGTACTGTATACCCAAGGTTTCAGGGAAGATGAGGCCCCCAGGGGGTATGTTAAATTAGAGAAAACAGCATTCCATTTCTGGCATACCACACTTCACCTAGAAGATAATAAAGTGATAAGTAACAGTCAGCATGGATTTGTCAAGAATAAATCATGTCAAACCAACCGAATAGCTTTCTTTGACAGGGTAACAAGCCTTGCGGATGGGGGGGAAGCAGTAGATGTGGTATATCTTGACTTTAGTAAGGCTTCTGATACTGTCTCGCATGACCTTCTCATAAACAAACTAGGGAAATACAACCTAAGTGGAGCTACTATAAAATGGGTGCAAAACTGGTTGGAAAACTGTTCCCAGAGAGTAGTTCTCAGTGGTTCACAGTCATGCTGGAAGGACATAACGAGTGGGGTCCCGCAGGGATCAGTTCTGGGTCCGGTTCTGTTCAATATCTTCATCACTGATTTAGATAATGGCACAGAGAGTACACTTATAAAGTTTCTGGACGATAACAAACTGGGAGGGGTTGCAAGTGCTTTGGAGAAGAGAATTAAAATTCAAAATGATCTGGACAAACTGGAGAAATGGTCTGAGGTAAATAGGATGAAATTCAATAAGGACAAATGCAAAGTACTCCACTTAGGAAGGAACAATCAGTTGCACACGTACAAAATGGGAAATGACTGCCTAGGAAGGAGTACTGAGGAAAGGACTCTGGGGATAATAGTGGATCACAAATTAAATATGAGTCAACAGTGTAATGCCGTTTCAAAAAAAAGGAATCCTCATTCTGGAATGTATTTGAGGGAATGTTGTAAGCAAGACATGAGAAGTAATTCTTCCGCTCCACTCCACACTGGTCTCAACTGGAGTATTGTGTCCAGTTCTGGGTGTCACATTTCAGGAAGGATGTGGACAAATTGGAGAAAGTCCAGAGAAGAGCAACAAAAAAGATTAAAGATCTAGAAAACATGACCTATGAGGGAAGATTGAAAAAAATTGGGTTTGTTTAGTCTGGAAAAGAGAAGATGGGATGTTTCAGTATGCTGAAGACTGTGAAAGATCTTCTTGTGTCTTAATTTGCATTAGGTAATGCATAATGTTTAGGTAAACTGCCTTTTCAGTCTTTCTGAGACACAGCAATGTCCGGTTACACACAGCTCAATCTGAACTATCCTTATTAGCAGAGAGAAGTGTAACTTGCTGTTCATGAACAGAAAATTGTAAACTTTGTGTTATTTTTCCATATAATTAATATGTTAGTAGATAGTCCCTGATAACCCATAATGCAGCATGTTAATACTTATTATAGCTGTACAATCTCAGGCCATCATAATTAATTGCTTTAGTTTTTAATACACCTAAGAAAATAGGAATATAAATGTATAAAACCCCCCTGGGGCATAGTTTAATACCATAACCGATCAGTATCAGAAAAACATCAGTAGAGAAAAAGCGTTTGGAATTTAAAATGGCTGCCACAGCCAACATGGCAAGAATTGTGGATGACCAAGGATCCTAGAAAGCCATTTGCCACAGAAAAATACGGAATTTGCATTTTTACTGACAACCTTTCGTTTTTACATTGGGGGGGGGGGGAAACATATTAATTTTGAACTAATTTTTACTGAAAGTACCAGTGTCACTTATTCCAGTGGTTCTCAACCTTTCCAGACTGCTGTACCCCTGTCAGGAGTCTGATTTGTCTTGAGTACCCCAAGTTTCACCTCACTTAAAAACGACTTGGTTACAAAATCACATGTAGAAATACAAGTATCACAGCACACTAGTACTGAACCAGTGCGTATTTGCTCATTTTTACCATATAATTATCGAATAAATCAATTGGAATATAAATATTGTGCTTACATTTCAGTGTATAGTATATAGAGCAGTATAGACAAGTCATTTTATGAAATGTTAGTTTGTAGACGACATTAGTGCTTTTTATGTAGCCTGTTGTAAAACTAGGCAAATATCTAGATGAGTTGATGTACTCCCCTAAAAAACATGTGTACCCCCAGGGATACGTGTACCCCTGGTTGAGAACCACTGACTTACTCAATGTACACAGCCTCCCCCCTTGTGGTTGATTTTTGAATGCACTTTAAATTTACAGTGGAACCCTGTTTATCTGATCTAATGGGGACTGGGGCCAGATCAGATCATCAAAAATTGGGATAATCGGGAGGACTGGCCAAGAGCTTTCTGTTCCTTATTTTAAGGGGCGGGGCGGGGGGTACTCGGGTGGTCAGCCCTGGGGAGGCTGATGGTTTGGTTAATATGGAGAGCTGGATAGTGGAGGCTCGGCTAAATGGGGTTCTACTGTATATCAATAAAACTTTGTGTTCAAGTGATACTTGTGTATATTGTGGCTAAGGAAACAAAAGTTCAGCTTTTCATTTTAATCGCAGAAAAATGCAGATTTTTAAGCTTTTTTATTAGAGAATGTTATGTTTTTATCATGGATAACTAGGATCCCTGGTGATGACCTCTTTTCTGAAAATCTTTATTAGCAAATCTCATGCTTTTATCATAAAACCTGCAATTCTTTCGCAAATCTGATCAGCTAATAATCATCTGATCACAACAAGAGGGACTTCCCAGCAGGAAAGCTGCCTGAAGGGCTGTGAGCCCCCTCACCTCCCAGTTATTAGCCTCTTCAGACACAGGCTTCCAAAGCTGCAAAGCCACCCACAGATGAACATATCACTTCCCTTCACTGCTCACATCAGCGGCATATCCCTGTGTTTCAGCATGACCTTCAGCCGTGGGATTTCCTAATTTGTATGTTCTCACTGGTCCCTTTATTCTCAAACTGTGGATTTGTGTCTCCAGAGATAACATGCTTGTTAACAGCAAAAATATTTTTAAATAAATACCTAGAGGTGAGAAATAACAGACCTAAACCCTATTGTCCCTCTGGAAATTTGTGTACACAGAGTCAATCCCTTACCTCTCTTTAAAAGTGCATAGTCAATTTCATTTTGGTTTTTTTTTATTTTGGTTTAACTATTTTAATTAAAAACAATTTTAACAAAAACAAACCTGATTTTAAAAAACTTGAATGTTTAGCTAAATTCAAAAATTCATATACTTCTTTTGTTAAAATACATGTTCGCTGCTGAAGAAAAAAATCCAGAATATATAACGTTGTTGTTTTAGTTAAATAAAACAATTTTAAATGTCTGTCTGGTGATGTTCTCCTCCTAATACAGCATGGCAAGAAAATCCTCCGAATATTAACAATTAACCTGTTGAATTGGAGATATTTATGAAGTCATTGGAAGGTGAACTAACTGCTTCAATTACCTTTGGTAAATGAAATAACCAAACAATCGTTCATTTTCTGATATAGCTGTAAAACTAATCTGAAAAGTTTTCAAAATAAATCACTTTTAAAATGTATAGTGTGTACCTTTTGAAAATGAAGCCTACATCTATCTCTGAGTTGGGAAGAATATGTATTAAAGTTATAACAACCAACAAGAATGCACTTTTATGTAGAAATCCATGATTAAATTGAGTCTTCCAGACTAGTGATTTAAATGAAATCCACCCTGTATGGAATGCAGGAGTTTATGCACCTATCAGAGGGAGATTTATTCTGCAAGTGCCTATGCTCCTAGCAATAAGGTTCTTCAAACTCATTGATGCTGTAAATGTAAAGGCGGACATTTATAGCAACAGAGCAAAGGCCAAATAAGTGTTTGTGTTAACTGCAGTCACCAAGCTGTTTCCTCAACTATAGCCCCTGACTTGCCTAGATAAATCAAACCTACCTACTTGAGTCAAGCTTATCAAAGCTCAGAACCCCAATCGGTCCCAAAAGCTGTCAGTTAATAACCAACTCCCTCTACACCCGTCCACCCCTTTTTATCTTGTAATGACTGGGAAGGGATGGCTTCTCCACCGCTTCATGTTTTCTATCAAAACCGGATGCCCTTTTAGAAGATCTGCTTTAGTGAAACAAAAATTGTTGGGCTCAGTACAGAAGTAACTGGATGAAATTCTCTCACCTGTTTTAAGCAGGAGGTCAAACTACATGACCCAATGTCCCTTCTGCCCTTGAAATCTAAGATTCTTCTTCGAGTGCTTGCTCATATGTATTCCAATTAGGTGTGCGCGCGCGGCGTGCACGATCGTCGGAAGATTTTTACCCTAGCAACACTCGGTGGGCCGGCTGGCGCCCCCTAGAGTGGCGCCGTTACGGTGCCTGATATATACCCCAGCCGGCCCAGCGCCCTCTCAGTTCCTTCTTACCGCCCATGACGGTCATTGGAACTGTGGAGAGCAGCTCGCTGACCTCCACCTCCCTAGCATACTTAGCACTCGTTTATCTTGTAGATAGTTTTAAGTACTTCTTAAGTAGTTGTTAATAGTTTACTGATAGTTCGTTGTTGTAGTTAGTGTAAATAGTAGCAGGAGATAAGGGGCTTCTCCCCTGTCTCCCTCCCGGTACTGGGCCAATGCCTGGCTCTCTGGGATTCAAGCCTTGCTCGGCCTGTCAGAAGCCCATGCCCACGGGGGATCCCCATGACTCCTGTTTAAAGTGCCTCAGGGAGTCCCATCTTCCGGACAGGTGTCGTATTTGCAAGGCTTTTAAGCCGCGGACCAAGAAGGAGCGGGACTTTCGTTTAAAGCAGCTCCTCTTGGAGGCCTCGCTCAGTCCGATGTTGGCCCCGCACTGGAACCCGGTGCCGACCCCGGCGGCCTCGTCATCAATGGCACCGCAACGCCTGAGCTCCGGGAATGAGCCCAGGCACCGTACGCCTCAGGCCGGGACTTCTTAGAGGCGTCGCTCTCTGTCACCAAGAGCGAGGAAGTCAGGCCCCGGACCAGCACCGACTCCGGCGCCGCTGCTCCCGCAGCCTGTTCCGGACCACGCCAGGACCGTTGACTCCGGTACCGCAAGGACCGTCGAGCTTGGTGCCTGTGGCTCAGATATCCGTGCCACCTACTCCGGCTCCGCAAAGGCCGTCGAGTCCGGCGCCGCCACCAACACCGGCACCGACCCTGCCGACTCCGGCACCCCAGAGGCCGTTGAGCGCAGGACAGCCTTCTAAGGCTCCGATACCAACAACTCCGGCCCCACAAGGCCCGTTGAGCTCGGTAAAAGATGGTTACTCACCGTAGTAACTGGTGTTCTTCGAGATGTGTTGCTCATATGTATTCCAGTTAGGTGTGCGCGCGCGGCGTGCACGATCGTCGGAAGATTTTTACCCTAGCAACACTCGGTGGGCCGGCTGGCGCCCCCTGGAGTGGCGCCGTTAGGTGTCCCGATATATACCCCAGCCGGCCCATCGCCCTCTCAGTTCCTTCTTGCCGGCTATTCTGACAGTGGGGAAGGAGGGCGGGTTTGGAATACATATGAGCAACACATCTCGAAGAACACCAGTTACTACGGTGAGTAACCGTCTTTTCTTCTTCGAGTGCTTGCTCATATGTATTCCAGTTAGGTGACTCCCAAGCCATTCCTAGGAGGCGGGGTCGGATTGTGATACAGCAGAGTTTAGGACCGCCGAACCAAAAGCGGCGTCGTCTCTAGAATGTTGCACTATGGCATAGTGCGAGGCAAAAGTGTGTACTGACGACCATGTCGCGGCCCTACAAATCTCTTGGATAGGTATGTGTGCCAGGAAGGCAGACGACGAGGCCTGAGCTCGGGTAGAGTGGGCCGTAGTGTGCATGGTGGGGACACCTGCCAAGTCGTAGCATGTGCGGATGCACGAGGTGATCCATGATGAGATGCGCTGGGAAGAGACGGGAAGGCCTTTCATCCGGTCCGCCACGGCGATGAACAGCTGGGTCGATTTCCGGAACGGCTTCGTCCTCTCGATGTAGAAGGCGAGGGCTCTCCGGACATCCAAGGAATGGAGTTGCTGCTCCTTCCTGGAGGCATGGGGCTTAGGATAAAAGACAGGTAGAAAAATGTCTTGGTTAATATGGAAGGCCGACACTACCTTGGGCAGGAAGGCCGGGTGTGGCCTGAGCTGAACTTTATCCTTATGGAACACCGTATACGGTGGTTCCGAAGTAAGTGCTCTGAGCTCAGAGACGCGTCTAGCCAAGGTAATGGCTACTAGAAAGGCCGTTTTCCATGAGAGATACAGCATGGAGCAAGTGGCCATGGGCTCGAATGGGGCACCCATGAGCCTGGTAATGACTAGGTTGAGGTCCCATGTAGGGACCGGGCGGCGCACCAGCGGGTGTAGCCGTTCTAACCCCTTAAGGAACCTGGTAACCATGGGGTTGGAGAAAACAGAACCCGCCCCGTCCCAGGGGTGAAAGGCTGAGATTGCCGCTAGGTGGACTTTTAGCGACGAGAGAGCCAGACCCTGCTCCTTTAGTGAGAGGAGGTAGTCCAGGATGGTGTGAACTGGCACCTGCAGGGGGTTGAGACCCCGAGTGCCACACCACAGGGAAAAACGTTTCCACTTAGCTGAGTAGGTGGACCTGGTGGAGGGTTTCCTACTGCTCAGCAGAACGTGCTGGACTGGGCTGGAACAACGTAGCTCCGACGGGTTCAGCCATGCAGCAGCCACACCGTGAGGTGAAGGGACTGCAGGTCGGGATGATGGAGCCTGCCGTGCTGCTGCGTGATCAGGTCCGGCCCCAGCGGTAGAGTAATCGGGTCGGCCACGGATAGTTCCAGGAGCGTGGTATACCAGTGTTGCCTGGGCCACGCTGGAGCAATCAGGATTACTCGGGCCTTGTCCCTGCGTAGTTTGAGCAGGACTCTGTGGACCAGTGGAACTGGCGGGAAGGCATAGGCCAGGTGGTCCGTCCAAGGATGGAGAAAAGCGTCTGTCAGGGAGCCCGGGGAGCGACCCTGGAATGAGCAGAACACGTGGCATTTCCGGTTCTCGCGAGTCGCGAAGAGATCTATCTGGGGAAACCCCCACTTCTGGAAGACAGAGTGGATGACGTCCGGTCGAATGGACCACTCGTGAGTTTGAAAGGACCTGCTCAGGCGGTCCGCCAAGGTGTTCTGGACTCCTGGGAGAAACGAGGCTACCAGGTGAATGGAGCGGGCTATGCAAAAGTCCCAGAGCTGAGTTGCCTCTCGGCAGAGGGGGAGGGAGTGTGCCCCTCCCTGTCTGTTGATGTAATGCATGGCCATCGTGTTGTCTGTAAGGATGGAGACACAACGGCCCTGTAAGTGTTGAGCGAAGGCTTGGCAGGCAAGACGTACCGCTCGGAGTTCTCTGACATTGATGTGTAATGTCAGCTCCTGTTCTGACCACAGGCCCTGCGTTTGGAAGTTCTGCAGGTGAGCCCCCCAGCCGAGGGATGATGCATCCGTAGTCAAGGCACGGGAAGGCTGAGGTGGATGAAAGGGAACACCTGACATCACATGTGCGGGGTCCAGCCACCAGTTGAGGGAGGCTAGGACTTGCGGTGGGACCGTCAGAATCATATCGAGGTTGTCCCTGTGTGGCCGGTATGCGGAGGCCAGCCATGCTTGGAGGGGCCGTAGGCGTAACCTGGCGTGAGCTGTCATGAAGGTGCATGATGCCATATGACCCATGAGGCTGAGGCAGCAGCGGGCTGTTGAAGTTGGGAAGGCTTGGAGGCTGCGTATGGCGGCTGCAAGCGTTTGAAAGCGAGCCTCTGGGAGGAACGCCCTGGCGAGAGTAGAGTCCAGTATTGCCCCTATGAAGTCTATTCTCTGTGTTGGCACCAAAGTGGACTTTTCTACGTTCAGTAGGAGGCCCAGACGCTTGAACATGTCCATGGCCTTGCGAATGTGAGACTGGACCTGGTTGGCGGAGTTGCCACGGATAAGCCAGTCGTCGAGGTAGGGGAATACCTGAACTCTTTGACGCCAAAGGGCGGCTGCTACCACTGCCATACACTTCGTAAAGACCCTCGGTGCTGTTGAGAGGCCGAATGGCAGGACCGCGAACTGGAAGTGTCTCTGGCCCACTACGAAGCGCAGGAAGCGTCTGTGAGGTGGGTAGATGGCAATATGGAAATACGCGTCCTTCATGTCGAGGGCGGCGTACCAGTCTCCCTGATCCATAGAGGGGATAATAGTGCCCAGGGAGAGCATACGGAATTTCAACTTTACCATAAATTTGTTGAGACCCCGTAAATCCAGGATAGGACGTAGCCCCACCTTTGCCTTTGGGATTAGGAAATAACGGGAGTAGAATCCCTTGCCTCTGAGATCTCTTGGGACCTCCTCCACCGCTCCTACAGTGAGGAGTTCGTGCACCTCCTGGATAAGGAGTTGCTCGTGAGAAGGATCCCTGAAGAGGGACTGGGTGGGAGGGTGGGATGAAGGTGGGGAGACGAACTGCAATCGGTATCCCCCTTGGACGGTATGTAAGACCCAGCGGTCCGTGGTGATATTTGACCACGCCAGGGAGAAGGGGGAGAGGCGGTTCAGGAACAGGAGGGCAGGATCGGTTGGAACTGGTACTCCGGCCTCGAGCGCCCCTTCAAAAATTTTGTTTGGGCCCCGACGATGGCTTGTGGGGGCCCTGCCTCTGGCCGGTCTGTCGGCCGGGCTGCTGTCTCCTACCCCCTCGACCACGCGGCCTCCTGTAGAAGTCCTGTCGTGGTGCGGGTGGGAAGTAGGTGCGTCGTACGAAAGGCCGGAAGGGCCTGCGCTGCGTCGCAGGGGTATGCATCCCCAGCGTACGGATGATGGTCCGACCGTCTTTCAGGGTCTGCAGCTTCGGGTCAGTTTTTTCGGAAAACAGACCCTGTCCATCAAAGGGTAGGTCCTGGATCGTATGCTGGACCTCTGCTGGGAGGGTGGAGGATTGCAGCCAGGAGATGCGCCGCATGGCGACTCCCGAGGCGATAGTCCTGGCAGCGGAGTCGGCGATGTCCAGAGAGGCCCGCAACGACGTCCTGGCCAGCTTTTTGCCCTCCTCTACGAAAGCCTTGTACTCCTGCCTGGACTCTGGAGGTATACGTTCTTTGAATTTCTCCATAGAGACCCAGGTGTTATAGCCGTAGCGGCTCAGGAGTGCCTGCTGGTTCGCCGCACGAAGCTGTAGGCCCCCCCCTGAATAGATCTTCCTGCCAAACAAGTCTAGGCGCTTGGCGTCCTTTGACTTTGGGGCTGGGGCCTGTTGGCCATTCCTCTCCCTCTCGTTGACCGATTGGACCACCAGTGAACACGGAGGGGGGTGCGTGTAGAGATATTGGAAGTCTCTCGGGGGTGCCATGTACTTTCTCTCTACCCCCCTGGCAGTGGGGGGTATTGAGGCTGGCGTCTGCCAGATGGATGTGGCGTTGGCCAGTATGGTGCGCACGAATGGTAAGGCAACCCTGATGGGGGCATCGGTCGTCAGGATGTCCACCACCGGGTCCTCCAGTTCAGGGACCTCCTCTATCTGGAGGTCCATGTTGAGGGCCAATCTGCGGAGCAGGTCTTGATGGTCCCTGAGATCAATGGGAGGCGGGCCGGACGATGATGCTCCTGCCACTGCCTCGTCAGGAGAGGAGGAGGAGGACAGGCCTTGGGCGAGCGGGTCCTCAACGGGTACCGCTTCGGAGCCCAGGACTGGGGGCTCCGGTTCTGTATGCTCTACCTCTGGCGGAGGCCGGGAGACTGTAGCCTCTGGAGGTCGGGAGACTGTAGCCTCTGGCACTCTACGCTCCAAAGTGGTCGAGGTGGGAGCTCTGGGTGGTACCCTCTGGGCTTTGTAGTAGGCCATAGGGGTCCAAAATGGCCATCGCTCCTGAACCTGCCCGGTCTCTGGCAGGTGGCCCTGCTCAATGATGGTGCGGTCCTCAGCATAGAGGTCGCTGCCAGCTCTGGAAGAGCGGGATCCAGAGCGCGAAGGCCAGGGTGGGGCAGAATAGCCATGCAGTGACGTCTGCGTGGCCAGGGTCTGCCTCCTTGGTGGGGACCGGTGCCGGGATGGTATCCGGTGCCGGGAGTCTGATCGGTACCGGGATGGTGTCCGGTGCCGGGAGTCGGATCGGTACCGGGATGGTGTCCGGTGCCGAGAGCCGGATCGGCGCCGAGAGCCGGATCGGCACCGGGATGGAGACCGGTGTCGAGAGCCGGATCGGAGACGAGACCTGGAGCGGTACCGGCGATGATCTCGGTACCGTGACACAGATCTGGACCTGGAACGTCTCGGTGATCTGCGCGTCGACCAGCCGCGGGACCGGGAGCGGCGTCGAGAGTCAGGGTACCTCCGCGTGGAGGGGGACCTGGAGCGGTACCGCGAGTACGAATGGCGCCGGGATTGAGATCGGTGCCGGGACTGCGAGCGGTATCTTGGAGACGCCGGTGGCTGCTGGCTGGTCTCCGCCTGCGGCACCGGGTGGAAGATGGCCGGTTTGCCGCGTGAAGTAATGATCCGCACCGGCAGTACCGTAGACAGAGTCGGTGCCGGAGCGGTCATCTGAATCAGGTCTCGTGCCGCTGCGAAGGTGTCCGGCGTGGACGGCAGCGTAAGCTCAACCACGGAGCGTGCCGGGGAGCTGGCGGCTACCGAGCTCAACGGTCCTCGCGGGACCGGAGTCGTCGGTACCGGAGCCTGCAGAGGCTGACCTGCACTCAACGGCCTCTCGGGTGCCGGAGTTGGCAGGGCCGGCGCCGGTGTTGACGGCGGCGCCGGACTCAACGGCCTATGGTGGGCTGGAGTAAGTGGCACGGAGGCCACTGGCACCGAACTCAACGGTCCTTGCGGTACCGGAGTTGGCGGTGCGGGCGCCTCAACAGACCTAGGGAGATCTGGAGCTGGCTGCGCATGCAGCGGCGCCTTAGTCGGTCCTCCCGACTTCTTCGCCCTCGGGGACAGAGGGCGGCTCTGCGAGGTCCCAGGCAGAGAAGGCCGGTGCCGGGGTTCTTTTCCGGAGCTCGGGCGTTCCGGTGCCGTAGACGTTGAGGCTGCCGGGGTCGGTGCCGGGGTTCGCTGCGGCGCCGACATCGGGCTAAGCGATGCCTCTAAAAGGAGCTGCTTTAAGCGAAAGTCCCGCTCCTTTTTGGTCCGCGGCTTGAATGACTTACAAATGCGGCACTTGTCCGGAAGGTGAGATTCCCCGAGGCACTTGAGACAGGAGGCGTGTGGATCTCCTGTGGGCATCGGCTTCTGGCATGCCGAGCAAGGTTTGAATCCCGGAGAGCCAGGCATTGGCCCGGTACCGGGGTGGGGATAAGGGAGGAGCCCCTTATCTCCAGCTACTATTGACACTAACAAAGATAACGAACTATCAACAACTATTAACAACTAATTAACAGTACTTAAACTATCTAAAAAATAAACGAGTGCTAATGAAGCTAGGGCTGTGGAGGTCAGCGAGCTGCTCTCCACTGTTCCAACGACCGACACGGGCGGTAAGAAGGAACTGAGAGGGCGATGGGCCGGCTGGGGTATATATCGGGACACCTAACGGCGCCACTCCAGGGGGCGCCAGCCGGCCCACCGAGTGTTGCTAGGGTAAAAATCTTCCGACGATCGTGCACGCCGCGCGCGCACACCTAACTGGAATACATATGAGCAAGCACTCGAAGAAGAACCATCAGGTCCCCGGCCCGTACCGTGGAGGAGCTGCCACTGCCGTCCACTCTGGACACCTTCTCGGCGGCACGGGACCTGATTGCCATGACCGATCCAGCACCGACCTTATCCTCGGTACCGCCATTGCGGATCATCACATCCCGCGGCAAACCAGCCATGTTACGCCCGGTGCCGCATGCGGAGACCAGCCAGCAGCAGTCGGCGTCTCCTCGGCACCGCTCGCAGTCCCGGCGTCGGTCGCCATCCCAGCACCGGTCGTACTCGCGGTACCGTTCCAGGTCCCCCTCCAGGCGGCGGTATGTCGACTCCCGGTACCGCTCCCGGTCCCGTGGCCGGTCACCACGTAGATCTCCGGACGATCGACATCATTATCGTTCGCCGAGACGTTCCCGATCCAGGTCGGGTTCCCGGTACCGCAGTCACCGCTGGTACCGTTCCAGATCCCGGTACCGATCGAGTTCCCGGTACCGATCTCCGGCGCCACGCAGACCACTCTTCACGGCTACTCTGCACCGCCTTGGCCTTCTCGCTCCGTCTCCCACTCTTCTAGAGCCGGTAGCGACCTGTACGCTGAGAATCGCACGGTTGGTGATCAGGGCCACTGGCCGGATGTCGAACAGGAGCCATCTCAAGACCAGGGGCAATGGCCCTTCTGGACCCCTATGGCATACCATCAGGCCCAAGGGGTCCCATCTAGAGCCTCCCACTCGGCCCAATCTGAGCCCAGAGCACCAGAGGCTACGATATCCTGCCCTCCCCCAGACGTCTCTGACCCGCCACAGTCATCGGTCGTGGTCCCAGACCTGGAGGCCCCGACCTTGGACTCCTCAGCGGTTCCCCACCAGGACCTCTCCCAGGACCCGCTGGCTCAAGGTCTGTCATCCTCCTCCTCTCCTGACGAGGCAGTGGCAGAAGCGTCATCTTCCGGCCCACCTCCTATCGATCTCCGGGACCATCAAGACCTGCTACGCAGATTGGCCCTTAACATGAATCTGCAGATCGAGGAGGTTCCAGAACTTGATGACCCGGTGGTGGACATTCTGACAACTGACGCCTCCACCAGGGTAGCCCTTCCGTTCGTCCGCACGATATTGGCCAACGCCACGTCTATCTGGCAGTCCCCAGCCTCGATACCCCCCACTGCTAGGGGTGTAGAGAGGAAGTATATGGCACTTCCAAGAGATTTCCAGTATCTCTATACCCACCCCCCTCCGTGCTCCCTAGTGGTTCAGTCGGTCAACGAGAGGGAGAGGAATGGCCAACAGGCCCCCGCCCCAAAGTCTAAGGACGCCAAGCGCCTAGACTTATTTGGGAGAAAGATCTACTCGGGGGGGGGGCCTACAGCTCCGAGCTGCGAACCAGCAGGCACTCCTGAGCCGTTACGGCTATAACACCTGGGTCTCCATGGAGAAATTCAAAGAACTTATACCTCCGGAATCCAGGCAGGAGTATAAAGCATTTGTCGAGGAGGGCAAGAAACTGGCCAGGACGTCGTTGCAGGCCTCTCTTGATATCGCCGACTCGGCCGCCAGAACTATAGCCTCAGGAGTCGCCATGCGGCGTATCTCCTGGCTCCAATCCTCCACCCTCCCCACGGAGGTCCAGCACACTATTCAGGACCTACCGTTTGAAGGTCAGGGTCTGTTCTCAGAAAAAACTGACCCGAGGCTGCAGACCCTTAAAGATGGTCGAACCATCATCCGCACACTGGGGATGCATACCCCAGCGACGCAGCGCAGACCCTTCCGGCCCTTCGCACAACGTCCCTACTTCCCACCCGCACCACGGCAGGACTTCTCCAGGAGGCCGCGTGGTCGAGGTGGCAGGAGGCAACAGTCCGGTCGACAGACCGGTCAGATGCAGGGCCCCCACAAACCATCGTCGGGGCCCAAACAAAATTTTTGAAGGGATGCTCGAGGCCGGAGTACCAGTTTTAGTCGATCCTGTCCCCCTGTTCCGAGACCGCCTTTCCCTTTTCTCCCGTGCGTGGTCGAAGATCACCACGGACCGCTGGGTCCTACGCACGGTGCAAAGTGGATACCACTTGCAGTTTGTCTCCCCACCTCCCTCCCACCCTCCCTCCCTGTCCCTCTTCAGGGACCCTTCTCACGAGCAACTCCTGATTCAGGAGATACAAGAGCTCCTCTCCGCAGGAGCGGTAGAAGAGGTTCCGAGGGAGCTCAGGGGCAAGGGTTTCTACTCCCGTTATTTCCTAATCCCCAAGTCGAAAGGGGAGCTACGTCCTATTTTGGACTTGCGGGGACTCAACAAATTTATGGTAAAGTTGAAGTTCCGTATGCTCTCCCTGGGCACTATTATCCCCTCTATGGATCATGGAGACTGGTACGCCGCCCTCGACATGAAGGACGCGTATTTCCATATTGCAATCTACCCACCTCACAGGCGCTTCCTCTGCTTCGTGGTGGGCCAGAGACACTTTCAATTTACGGTTCTGCCCTTCGGCCTCTCGACGGCACCGAGGGTTTTTACGAAATGTATGGCAGTGGTAGCAGCCGCCCTTCGTCGTCAAAGAGTTCAGGTGTTCCCCTACCTCGACGACTGGCTTATCCGCGGCGACTCCAGCAGACAAGTCCAGTCACACATTCGGACGGCCATGGGCATGTTCAAGCGGCTCGGCCTCCTCCTGAACGTAGAAAAGTCCACTTTGGAACCAACACAGAGGTTAGACTTTATAGGGGCAGTACTGGACTCCACTCTCGCCCAGGCGTTTCTTCCAGAGGCTCGCTTTCAGGCCCTTATAACCATCATACGCAGCCTTCAGACCTTCCCAACGTCAACGGCCCGCTGTTGCCTCAGCCTCCTCAGTCATATGGCGTCCTGCACTTTCGTGACAGCTCGCGCCAGGTTGCGCCTCCGACCCCTCCAGGCATGGCTCTCCTCAGCATACTGGCCGCGCAGAGACAGCCTGGACCTGATTCTGATGGTACCAGCACAGGTCCTGGCCTCCCTCAACTGGTGGCTAGACCCCAGGAAGGTGCTGGCAGGTGTTCCATTCCATCCACCTCAGCCATCCCTAGCCTTAACCACGGATGCATCATCGCTCGGCTGGGGAGCCCATTTACAGAACCTCCAAACACAGGGCCTGTGGTCGGAGCAGGAATTGACACTGCACATCAATGTCAGAGAACTGCGAGCGGTACGCCTTGCCTGCCAAGCCTTCACTCAGCATTTACAGGGCCATTGTGTCACCATCCTTACAGACAACACGACGGCCATGCATTACATCAACAGACAGGGAGGGGCACGTTCCTCCCCCCTCTGCCGAGAAGCGATTCATCTCTGGGACTTTTGCATAGCCCACTCCATTCACCTGGTAGCCTCTTTTCTCCCAGGGGTCCAGAACACCTTGGCGGACTGACTGAGCAGGTCCTTCCAGATTCACGAGTGGTCCATTCGTCCGGACGTTATCCACTCTGTCTTCCGGAAGTGGGGATTTCCCCACATAGACCTATTCGCGACTCGCGAGAACCGGAAATGCCACGCATTCTGCTCACTCCAGGGTCGCTCCCCAGGCTCCCTGACAGACGCTTTTCTCCTGCCTTGGACGGACCACCTGTCCTATGCCTTCCCGCCAGTTCCACTGGTCCACAGAGTCCTGCTCAAATTGCGCAGGGACAAGGCCCGTTTAATCCTGATCGCTCCGGCGTGGCCCAGGCAGCACTGGTACACCACTCTCCTGGAGCTCTCAGTGTCCACCCCAATCACTCTACCATTGTGGCCGGACCCGATTACGCAACAGCATGGCAGGCTCCATCATCCCGACCTGCACTCTCTCCATCTCACAGCGTGGCTCCTGCATGGCTGAACCCATCCGAGCTATGTTGTTCCAGCCCGGTCCAACAGGTTCTGCTGAGCCGTAGGAAGCCGTCCACCAGGTCCACCTACTCAGCTAAGTGGAAACGGTTTTCCCTTTGGTGCGGACCCTCGGGGTCTTAACCCCTTGCAGGTGCCGATACACACCATTCTAGACTACCTCCTGTCCCTAAAGGAGCAGGGTCTGGCCCTTTCGTCGCTAAAAGTACACCTCGCGGCAATTTCGGCCTTTCACCCTGGCGACAGTGGGGTTTCGATCTTTTCCAACCCCATGGTTAGCAGATTCCTCAAGGGGTTGGAGTGGCTACACCCATTGGTTCGCTGCCCGGTCCCCACCTGGGACCTCAACCTCGTCATCACTAGGCTCATGGGGGCCCCATTCGAGCCTATGGCCACCTGCTCGCTTCTGTACCTCTCCTGGAAAATGGCCTTCCTCATAGCCATTACCTCGGCGAGGCGCGTCTCTGAGCTCAGAGCGCTTACTTCGGAACCCCCTTACACGGTGTTCCACAAGGACAAGGTACAGCTGCGACCACACCCGGCCTTCCTGCCCAAGGTAGTGTCGGCCTTTCATATTAACCAAGACATTTTTCTACCGATCTTCTACCCAAAGCCCCATGCCTCTCAAAAGGAGCAGCAACTCCACTCCTTGGACGTCCGTAGGGCCCTCGCCTTCTACATCGAGCGAACAAAGCCCTTTCGGAAAACGACTCAGCTATTCGTCGCCGTGGCGGACCGGATGAAAGGTCTTCCGGTCTCTTCCCAACGCATCTCGTCCTGGATCACGTCATGCATCCGGACATGCTATGACTTGGCAGGTGTTCCCACCATGCACCCTACTGCCCACTCCACCCGAGCTCAAGCCTCGTCCTCCGCCTTCCTGGCACACATACCAATTCAAGAGATATGTAGGGCAGCGACTTGGTCATCGGTACACACCTTCGCCTCTCATTATGCCATAGTACAACATTCCAGGGAGGACGACGCTTTTGGTTCGGCGGTCCTACACTCTGCAGTTTCACAATCCGACCCCACCTCCTAGGAATGGCTTGGGAGTCACCTAATTGGAATACATATGAGCAAGCACTCGAAGAAGAAGAGACGGTTACTCACCGTAGTAACTGTTGTTCTTCGAGATGTGTTGCTCATATCTATTCCAAACCCACCCTCCATCCCCACTGTCGGAATAGCCAGCAAGAAGGAACTGAGAGGGCGCTGGGCTGGCTGGGGTATATATCAGGCACCGTAACGGCGCCACTCCAGGGGGCGCCAGCCGGCCCACCGAGTGTTGCTAGGGTAAAAATCTTCTGACGATCGTGCACGCCGCGCGCGCACACCTAATTGGAATAGATATGAGCAACACATCTCGAAGAACAACAGTTACTACGGTGAGTAACCATCTCATCTATAATGAGAACCCACATAGACAAGGACTAACCATCTATAGGACAATCTGTCCAGCCATTTAACAGTCAGCAGTGCTGTTAAAACAGTTGGGGGAAGGGATAGCTCAGTGGTTTGAGCATTGGCCTACTAAACCCAGGGTCGTGAGCTCAATCCCTGAGGGGGCCATTTAGGGATCTGGGGCAAAAATTGGGGATTGGTCCTGCTTTGAGCAGGGGGTTAGACTAGATGACCTCCTAAGGTCCCTTCCAACCCTGATAGTCTATGATTCTATGAGTGCTGAAGATGTTACTTCACAATGGATTGATTTAAATCATCAATTTGAATTATGATTTAAATCAGCAAACAGGAAACAATTTCAATAATCAATGTTAATCATGTTTTGCATTTGTACATTTTAGTTACTTGCCAAAAGAAAGATTTAGTCTCATTGGTCAGTAACCATTAAAACATGTTGATTTACAACTAAATATAGCCTTTATACTAAACTTGGTGTTTCTTTTTGCTAACCAGGAAAATACATTATCTATACACATTTCAGCAATTATGTAGCTTAATTTACATTTATTCATAGTTTTAATTTTTACTTTATTATGGTAGAAAATGGCAAATGATGCATTTCTTATTTACTAGATGCTGGGTTTTTTTTTACGTGTGATTTGTTAAGCTCTACTTCAATGGAAATTCAAATACAACTGCACAAAAACAGCATTAAAAAAATTATTACTTAAATCTGCCTTAACAGTGCTGGGTACATAAGGAAAAAAAATTATCAATGTTTTGCATTTAAAACTGATGTATTAAATGAAGGAAGCGTTATCTAAAATAAGTGAATTGAACAGATTGTTCCTGGTCATCACATTCTTCAAGATTTTAGAACTAGTAGATCTCATCCTCTTGTACCTAATCTGTATACATAGATTGAAAGAGGAAAACAAGCTTTCCTGCTTCGTCAACTCCCAATCGGTTTCTTCATTTTGAATGAACTACCCCTTGAAGGGAACTAGCTAAATACACAAAAAATGAAGAAAATATTCTCTCTGCACCTGCAGCAGAGGCTACTGCTGTAAAAAGCTGATTTAGCTCTTCAACTCTGGTTCCAGGGACTTAGCCAGAGACTTCCCCTCAGTACAGTGTTTTGACTTTCTTTAAAATTTGACAAAGTGTACTGCTTGTTATTTTTTTGTATTTAATTGATTTTAAGGTACTATATGTTCAGGTCTTGATATAGATTTTCAATTTCAAATGGACGTACATTTTTTTTTAAATAAACCTGTATTTAATTTAAATCAAAATCGGGATTTTTTATTTAAATCTGTTTTACAATATCTTTAATCATTAATTTTTATCCATCCTGCATAAGTCAGACGCGGGGACACTCTTCTTTCACAAATCCTGGTGTTACAAACAGTGACACTTGTACTGTGACCATTCAAGCAACTGCCAAAGAGATGAGTAGTCTAAGGGTATGTCTATACTTACCCGTCGCGTCGGAGGCGCAGGATCGATGTTCTGGGTTCGATTTATCGCGTCTTGTTAAGACGCGATAAATCGAACCAGGAAGTGCTCCCTCGTCGACGCTGGTAATCCAGCTCGAGGAGTGGAGTAGGCGGAGTCGACGGGGGAGCCTGCGCGCCGCGTCTGGACCACAGGTAAGTTCGAACTAAGGTACTTCGACTTCAGCTACGTTATTAACGTAGCTGAAGTTGCGTATCTTAGTTCGACCGGGGGGGGGGGGGGGGGGGTTAGTGTAGACCTGGGCTAATAAAGGTGACTGAATTTGAGCTGGGAAAGTGAAAGGAATACAGTCAGAGATTCAAGGTGATGCATGTTTTAAAAAACACCTGTACTTAACAAATACCTGTAACAGAACCACTTGAATTTTTTTCAGTCAAAGTGAACATTTTCAGAAACACTCAGGCAGAACACAAGATACTGCCAGGCAGCCACAACTCCCCTTTCACAGCTTTTTTTGTTAGTGAGTTTCACTATGACCACTTTCTCAACACACAAGAGAAGAAGCGATGAGGGAGCTCCCTGGGCACAGCTTGCTGCCACTCAGCTACCGCTTCTCTACATCCCTGTTCAAGCTACTGGTGCCATGAGAACGATGGAATGTGGTACCCATGGGGCTGTGAGGAGTGAGTGCATCTGCGAGCTGCAGGGCAGCAAGGGGTAGATCCTACTAGGGTAGAGACTCTACACCTCCATCTGCAGTAGAGGAGGCTCACAAAGGTGTGACATGGCCCATTCATTACAATGGGAAGTTCTTAGCTGAATGAGCCCCCCCTTCCCCGATGGAGATGAATACAGCCTGAAACAATAGCTGAGAGGTGTCAGAGCGTATTCTCTTCCCCAACCCTCTCCCAATCTCAGAGCTGTGTGCTTATGGCATGCTCTCTGCGTGTTCATTCTCCTCTCTCAACCCGCTCTAAGCAGTGTGTGCCTGTGGCATGCCTAGATCATGAATGTTCTGAGCCCCCACCCAGTTACTGGTCTGTCTTGTATCTAGTAGCATTTAAAAGAAATGGGAGGTAGTCTCATTCTCCTGGCCAACAGCTCCTACCTCCAACCATGAAACATGCTGCTTTTAGAAGACACTTCCCTTATGCGTGAGGACCAGGTAAGTGCAACCACCATTTTTATTTTAAAAAATGTTTGTCAAACCAAAGTAATAAATACTTTTAAGGACAGTGGAAAAAAAAAAGAAAAATGTGCCATCTTAACAAGGATGAACCAGAGGATTCTGCACTGCTGGGAAAACTCCAGAAAATTGGTCAGGCAGTTACAATGAAGGGCAGGTGGAGCAAGGTTCATGCTGTACAAGGGATCCTCTCCCCTCTATATCTGCAAGTGTGCAGTTCTGTACGGTCCTTTTATTATTGCCCATGGTCAGCAGAAAGATGCCTGGGAACACTGAGCCCTGACCACCACTCATCCAGGTGGTTTCCTGGTCTAAAGTGCCATTGGCAATCCTGGGATGGCAGACAGAGGGTCTCATTCTCCAGAAGCCTGCATCTGCTTGCAGAAGGCATCGAACTGCTGCTGTTCAAGCTCCGTCATCACTCTGTTCAGGGCGTAGATCTGTGCAGAGAAAAAGGAGGTGTCAGAATAACACACTTGCCACGTGGGGCTGTAGTTTTCGTGCTGGGAGACTGAGGTCCTACTCTGCTGCTGGGAATTGTCTCTCTACAGTGTTAAAGAAACTGTATCCATGGCAACAGGCACCTCAACTTCTAACAGAGACCGTATCACTCTAAAAGTCACACGTGTCTCAAACGCTTTCACCTGCTAAAAGTAACCCCCAAAGATTCCCATAGCTGAGAGGAGGAAAAATGATTTGCTGTTTTTTCAGCCTGCTTCCTGCACACTTGTCAGTACAGCAATCTAGCCAGTTTGTCGGGGTACACCGCCAGCCCCACCTGTTCAGTCAGTCACTGTCCCGTTTGTGGGTCTCGCTGTATGGTAGAGAGGAAAGAAATACATGCGTTGAAATGTAAAGTGAGCCCCCATGGCCTGGGCGATTCGGGGCAGGGGTGCGGTGTCATGCTCCCAGTGTCGCTCCATTAGTTGGTGAAGGCAGCATGTAACCAGGCCCCCTGTTGGTCCATGGGAATGGCATCAAGCACTTCAAAAGCAAACTCAGGAGCTAGAGGAGAGCAGCAAAGGCAAGAGGCATTTACAGACAAGGAGGATTAAACGGGGAAAAAACAGCCCTTCAAGAACGTGTTCAGACACAACATAAGACTCCCTGCCTACACCACATTTATTCATGGTGTATGCCTTTATAAAGAACAATAAGGAAATTAATTTAAACACAATCAGGAAAGCAAGAGTTACAGTTCTCATAGTAACTAGCTGACCTGCACTGCAAACACTGTACTGGCTAATAACCTAACTAGTAACTGAAATTTTAGACATGAGGCAAGGTATTATGAGAACTCTAACTTTTAGATTTCCCCATTGTTTTAAGTGGGTAACATTAACGGTGCTTTACATTGTTTTTGCAGTTTCTGTTTGTCAGTAAAGAAAAGAGAAGCGAAGGTCTATGCCTGAGCATGTTAGCATTTAAATGGTCCCAATTATTCATACTTCTCTGGTCCTGTCTGCACAAGGGACATAGCTACCATTTGCCAGCTGTTGCCAATACCAATGTAAGCAATGCTGAAGCTCTTCTGTAGATGCCTCTCTAGCTGCCAGTCTTCTCAATGGGTGTGAGTCAGACTTGCTCTAAAGAGGTTTACACAACACAAGTCACACCACAGATGTGTGGTCTGCACACACAGCTGCACTGTTAAATCTAGATTACATCAATTTAGCTTGTGTCAGTGAATGTACATGGACATGCAAAGCAGATAGAACCACTTTAATTCTAGTCAAGTTCTTACACTGCCTTTATCAGCACAGTATCAAGCACCTTCTGGATGTGCATTATGTGGTGTGACGAAGGGCTTGTCTACACCTGCCATTTAAAGCGGAAAAAGTCCCTTTTTTGCGTAAAAACCATGGGAGCATCTACACTTGCCAATGACTTTTTGCAGTGGAACTCAGAAGTTTCACTGCAAAAAGAAAGCCACCTCCATGAGAAGCATACAGCTCTTACTGGTGATGCTTTTGCGGTGATGTGCAAGTGAAGACACGTTCTTCCTGTTTACACAGTTTTTAGCCTCCTGAGGATATCCCACAGTGGCTAGGTGACCATTCTGGCCAGAAGCTCTGCAGCCAGGTAAACAGACATCCACCCCTCCCCCTGTAAAGCCCTAGGAACTTTGAATCTCCCCTTCCTGTTTTTTTGGCAAGTGTTCACCTATCATCTGGCCAGGTGACAATGCCTGCTCCACGGAGCAAACGATCCCCTGCTTGGAGCAATACTGAGCTACTGGAGCTGATCAATGTTTGAGGAGAGGAGGCTGTGCAGGGACCCAGGATGCCCCGCAAACACCCCACGACTTCCCACAAGACCCATCGTCAAACTGGAGAGAGCTGCACTGTGGGACAGCTGCCCTAGAGCGCTGCTCTCATCAAGGATGGAAGTGCTGCTAATGTAAACACACTCTGACGCCTGAGGAATTAAGTGAGTACACAAACCAGCGCTTTACTTTCACCGTTCCCCATCACCGGTGAAACTTTACAGCACAAAAACTCTGCAAGTGTAGACATCTCACATTACAGCTCTTAGGGTATTTTAAGCCAACATAAGTAAGTCCAGGCAGGGGTTTGCCCCAGTTTACAAAGGAAGTTTAGTTAAAACCAGTGTAATTTCTGTATGTAGACAAATCCACAGTATTATGCTCACTGGTAACCCATCTACCATAGGGCTCTTAGCATCACTAGCAGCAGCGGAGCTGAACTAGTGTTCAGTACTTTTGTAAACAGGGTCACACATGAACGGGGAGGAGGAAGGGGACACTTCACCCTTTTGCGGCTGTAGTTATACGGCTGGCCACATTTTGCAGCAAGGGAAGGTTAACACGGCAACAGCACAGCTAGCAAGAGACAAGGGCTGCAGTCACAGGAAAAGGTAGAAACATGGTTTGCAGTCCTGCAGTGTGTGTTTCACTGGGAAATTCACACCATCTCCCTCTCACTGACTGGCCCAGTGGCAACCCCTAGGCCTACCAAGACAGGCAGAAAACTTTTGTGAGGTCACGAGAGGGCGCAGAGTTTCAGGAGACTGAGAATGCCTCCGAGAGATGGTCACGTTCTTGTATCGAGCCCATCGCTGTGGTGTCAGATTCGGGTTTCTCAGTCTGCGTTTCCGCCTCAGAGGGGATCACGCACCCGCAACAGGGAGGAGGGATAGCTCAGTAGTTCAGTTCGAGCATTGGCCTTAATCCTTGAGGGGGCCATTTAGGGATCTGGGGCAAAAATCTGTCAGGGGACAGTACTTGGTCCTGCTAGTGAAGGCAGGGGACTGGACTCAATGACCTGTCAATGTCCTTCCAGCTCTAGGAGACTGGCATCTCTCCATATATAACAGCCTGGGAGAGGGATGGGGAACGGCTCTGTCCAGGCCGATTGACCACATCCCCTTACAGCCACAGATCCCCCCGTCCCTCCGCTTTGCGGGGCCTAGCCCAGGCCCCATCCTACGGGGGCCCCCCTCGCTCTCACCTCCGCTCGCTGCCTCTGCTTCAGCTCCTGCTGCGCCGATTTCTGCTTGGCCTTCTCCAGGCGGCTGACGGGCTCCTTGGCTTTGGGTTTCTCCTTCCGCCCGCCGCCGGACTCCATGGCTCCTTCCCGCGGCCGCCCCGCTCGGCTCGGGGCAGGGACACGGCCTGCGAGGGAGACGGCAGCGTCACGCCCTGCTCCGCCCAGCAGCCCTGCTCCCTCCCCGGCAGGCTCCAGCCCCGGCACCCCGGCCTCGCCCGAGCCCCCGCCTCCCCGCGTTCCGGCCGGCCGGCCGGGCAGGCACGTAACTGCCCCGCCGCGTCGCTTACTCGCGAGTGTAAAATGGCGGGGGAGGGGCTGGTCCCATCGAGGACTCGGCACTCAATTGCTCCTACCTGACCTCGGATAGTAAGGGAACTAGGGAAGCGCGCGCACAAATATGAGCGAGTGCGCAGGCGCGAGGATACGTATGCGTAAACGTTGCCTGGAAACTGGATAATGCGCAAGCACGACACAGGGGGGATCGACCATGGCAAACGGAGTGAGCCCTGCGCATGCGCATGAGCATGACGGGAGACCGAGAGATGGGCAGGGGGTCAACGGAGCCCGGCATCGCGTGGGGAACCGCCTCGCGCAGCGCCTCCTGGCGGGGGAGGGGCCCCTCGGAGCTGGGCCCGTGGGTGGGGGATTGGCATTGGGGGTACCTGTAGGGGGGTGTCTGGGGGGAGGGGCGGTAGATTAGGTACAGGTCAGGGCACCGGAAGTCTTGCAAAGGGGGGGGGGGTAGATTTGAGCCCTACTGGGACCCCGTACACCAGGTCACAGCGCCGCTCGCCCAGATTTGACCCAGCTGCCCCCCGTCATGCCAGCTGTACACCGCCCAGATCCAGACGGGCCAAGGGGGGCCAGGCTCGGGCTCCCTCCACCCACTGCAGCCCTGCCAAGTTCGGTTTCTCAAAGTGAGGGTCAATGTCCCTTTGGCCTCTCCATCTCTGACCCTATGGAACAGCTTTGTGGGGATGAGGGTGGGCACTGGTGTCGGGCAGTATCGGGTTACCAGTCTCTGGCAGCCTGACTTGAGAGCCCTGTGCCGTGTGGTCAAGCTCAGATTTCCCCTGGCGGAGCGGGGAGGTTTATTCCTGCATCATGCATGTCTAAGAATCAGAGCGGTAGCTGTGTTAGTCTGTAACTACAAAGACAATGCACATGAAGAGAAGGGAGTTACCTTCCAAGTGGAGAACCAGTGTATGGTATGTATGTATGTATGTCATGTAACATACAAAAGCCAGTAGGAGAACACGTCAATCTCCCTGGACATTCTATAACAGATTTAAAAGTAGCCTCCTTCAACAAAAAAACTTCAAAAACAGACTTCAAAGGGAAACGGCAGAGCTACAATTCATTTGCAAATGTAACACCATTAATCACTACAAAAGCAACTTTCCCTCTCTTGGTATTGACACCTCCTCATCAATTATTAGGAGTGGACCACATCCACCTGGTTGAATTGGCCCTGTCAACAGTGGTTCTCCACTTGTGAGGTAACTCCCTTCTCTTCGTGTGTCAGTATAACAATGCCGGCATCTGTAATTTTCACTCCATGCATCTGAAGAGGTGGGTTTTTTACCCACAAAAGCTTATGCCCAAATAAATCTGTTAGTCTTTACGGTGCCACCAAACTCCTCCATGTCTAAGAAAGCATCTATCTCACACTCCCTACCTCCACCCCTGCATTCCTGCTCCCTTCCCCACGTTAGCTGTGCTGGTGATCTCCACCCAAAACCCACCAGATGTTCTGCAGCCCCTTGGAGAGGACCAGTAACCATGGGCCTAATGTAGACTGTTGCCCATTTATGGTGAGCCAGTATTCAATGCCTTTCTGCATTGTTTTCATTAGAAGGAAAAATCAATGACACAAGTCAGATATATCTTTGGTGAATCCTGTTTATTTACAAAGAATCTCTGCAAAGACCTTTTCCCCTCAACTCAGTAGGAATAAAGAACAGGAAGTAGTTTCTTGCTCACAGTTTCCAAGTCTGCCCCTTCCATCAGTCCTGCGCCCAAGGAGCTCTGTCTCTGCTCCCTCTCAGGGCCACACATGTTTATCACTCACACAACTGCTTCACTTGCTTTCTCTGCTTTAACACGCACACACCTTGCCAAACCATTACCTAGGCTCTGAGCTTACAGTGACTGAACCCCACAACCCACCTGCAGAAAAGGACCTAGGGGTTACAGTGGACGAAAAGCTGAATATGAGTCAACAGTGTGCCCTTGTTGCCAAGAAGGCTAACGGCATTTTGGGTTGTATAAGTAGGGGCATTTCCAGCAGATCGAGGGACGTGATCATTCCCCTCTATTGGGCACCGGTGAGGCCTCATTTGGAGTACTGTGTCCAGTTTTGGGCCCCACACTACAAGAAGGATGTGGAAAAATTGAAAAGAGTCCAGTGGAGGGCAACAAAAATGATTAGGGGGCTGGAGCACATGACTTATGAGGAGAGGCTGAGGGAACTGGGATTGTTTAGCCTGCAGAAGAGAAGAATGAGGGGGGATTTGATAGCTGCTTTCAACTACCTGAAACGGGGTTCCAAAAAGGATGGATCTAGACTGTTCTCAGTGGTAGAAGATGACAGAACAAGGAGTAATGGTCTCAAGTTGTAGAGGTGGAGGTTTAGGTTGGATATTAGGAAAAACTTTTTCACTAGTAGGGTGGTGAAGAACTGGAATGGGTTACCTAGGGAGGTGGTTGAATCTCCTTCCTTAGAGGTTTTTAAGGTCAGGTTTGACAAAGCCCTGGCTGGGATGATTTAGTTGGGGTTGGTCCTGCTTTGAGCAGGGGGTTGGACTAGATGCCCTCCTGAGGTCCCTTCCAACCCTGAGATTCTATGATTCTATGATTAGCCTCTGACCAGTCCTTGCCTTTCAGCCAGTGCCTTGGGCAGTCACTTCTTTTGTTTCCAGCTATCACTATGTAAAGAATTTAGAATGAAAGCAGGGTGCTTGGCGTACCCATTGGCTTTAACCAGGCCTGCGATTGGCTATAGATCAAAGACCTACTTGATGGCCACCATTAATGCCTTCCAGCATAACAAGACTATCTGGGTGGGAGACTTGGCTCAATTCAGCTCCTTAAAATTTTGGCCCATAAACCTTCACACACGTGAATCTTCTTATCACATATGTCTTTATGGGCTGAGAACAGTGTGGTGCGCTGCTGCTCTGTATGGTAAAGAGATTCCAGCACGTAAAGACCTGGATGGTATAACAGAAACAAAACTACGCTGAGCTCAATGATTCCTGGTCTTCCCTTTCCCCTGACTACTAGTGCCTTCTGCAAATGAAAACAAGTCTCTGAAGAGCTACCCGGAGGAGAAAATTGGGTGCCTAAATAAACATGACATCTTGTTACTAATTTTTAAATAAGAACAGCCATACTGGGTAAGACCAATGGTCCAAGTATCCTGTGTGGTGACAGTGGCCAATGCCAGGCGCTTCAAAGGGAGTCAACAGAGCAGGGCAATCATTGGGTGATCCATCCTCTGTCTTTCAGACCGAGCTTCTGGCAATCAGAGGCTTAAGGATACCCAGAGCATGGGATTGCATCCCTGCCCATCTTGGCTAATAGCTATTGATGGACTTATTCTCCACGAACTTCTCTAATTTTTTTTTTTTGAACCCACTTATACTTTTGGCCTTCACAACTGATCATGGCTTGCCCTCCCAAGACAGAAAGCACAAAGCTGGTCATGTGTAGAAAAGCCACTGCCCTGGATTAATTCCCTTCCCTCCCAATCTTTTCCTTCCCCTGCCTTTCAAGTTGGGAGGTCTTGTTTGTTTTTAAAACTCCAATACTTTGCCCTTCTCATTTGAAGATCTCAAAGCACTGTCAAGCAACTAGCTCTGCCTCAGTGCCTTTGAAAGGGGTAAGTGTTGCCAGGGAAACTGATACATAGCTTTAGGCCCACATTTTCAGCTGATCTGGAGGATGGCGTGGACTGCACCCTCAGCAAGTTCTCAGATGACACTAAACTGGGAGAAGTGGTTGATACGCTGGAGGGTAGGGATAGGATACAGAGGGACCTAGACAAATTAGAGGATTGGGCCAAAAGAAATCTGATGAGGTTCAACAAGGACAAGTGCAGAGTCCTGCACTTAGGACGGAAGAATCCCATGCACTGCTACAGACTAGGGACCGAGTGGCTAGGCAGCAATTCTGCAGAAAAGGACCTAGGGGCAGGGCCGGTGCACCCACTAGGCGACCCTAGGTGGTCGCCTAGGGTGCCAGCATTTGGGGGTCGGCGGGCAACTGCCTCCTGCCTCCGTGGAGCCAGGAGGGCGGCTGGCCGCAGCTGCCGCCCACCACACGGCTCCGCAGCTGAGCTGAGAGCCGGGGGGGCAGCTGGCCGCGGCTGTCTCCCACCTCCCAGCTCCGCGGCTGAGCCGGGGGGGCAGCTCACCGGCAGCTGCCTCCTGCCTCCGCGGCTGAGCCAGGAGCTGGGAGGGCACCGCGGGCAGGGGGAAGGCTGCCGAGGCCCGCGAGCGGTGGGGGGTGGGGGTCCAAGCTGCTGCGGCCCACGGGGGGTAGGGGAGCTGGCTGCGGCGGGGTGGGGGTGGGGGCCGCAGGGCTGGTGCAAGGAAGTTTCGCCAACGGCACGAAACTTCCTTGCACCGGCCCTGCCTAGGGGTTACAGTGGACGAGAAGCTGGATATGAGTCAACAGTGTGCCCTTGTTGCCAAGAAGGCTAACGGCATTCTGTATAAGTAGGATCATTGCCAGCAGATTGAGGGACGTGAGCATTCCCCTCTATTAAGCATTGGTGAGGCCTCATCTGGAGTACTGTGTCCAGTTTTGGGCCCCACACTACAAGAAGGATGTGGAAAAATTGGAAAGAGTCCAGCGGAGGGCAACAAAAATGATTAGGGGGCTGGAGCACATGACTTATGAGGAGAGGCTGAAGGAACTGGGATTGTTTAGCCTGCAGAAGAGAAGAATGAGGGGGGATTTGATAGCTGCTTTCAACTACCTGAAAGGAGGTTCCAAAGAGGATGGATCTAGAATGTTCTCAGCGGTACCAGATGACAGAACAAAGAGTAATTGTCTCAAGTTGCAGTGGGGGAGGTTTAGGTTGGATATTAGGAAAAACTTTCACTAGTAGGGTGGTGAAGCACTGGAATGGGTTACCTAGGGAGGTGGTGGAATCTCCTTCCTTAGAGGTTTTTAAGGTCAGGCTTGACAAAGCCCTGGCTGGGATGATCTAGTTGTGGTTGGTCCTGCTTTGAGCAGGGGGTTGGACTAGATGACCTCCTGAGGTCCCTTCCAAGCCTGAGATTCTATGATTCTGGCTGGAGTTGCTGGCATTCAGCACCAAATCAACCCATTTATGTCTCAAGTTAGGCACTAAATATCACTCGCCTCTTATGAAGGTGCCCAAGGTTGTGGCTAGTCAATGGCAGAGCTGGACCTAAAATCCTGTCACCCACTCTCCTGCCCTAAGCACTAGACCAAGCTGCCTCGCTGGTTTGCAGTTTGAGGGTGGGGTTTTATTTGTAATTAAGATGTGTTTTTCCTATTGGACAGTGACCCAGATGCTTTGGCATAGGGGAGGGATATAAATTTTTATTCTTAGTGTGTTCTGTCCACATTCTGGTTAATGCCAAGATCACTTTCTTTGTTGCTAGGGTTGCCAACCCTTCCTGTTTGGCTGGGAGTCTCCGGGAATCAGGCTCGATCTCCCGGAGTCTACTGAAGCCAATCCAGAAGATTTTAGTCTGCTAAAAGTCCGGCGGCCCATCAGGAGTAAGGCAAGCTCCCTACGTGCCCTGGCTCCATGCTGCTCCCAGAAGTGCTGATATGTCCGGCAGCAGCTCCTAGAAGGAGGTGCAGCCTGGGGGGTCTCTGTGTGTTGCTCCTGCTCCGAGCGCCAACCCTGCAGCTCCCATTGGCTGGGAACGGGGAACTGCGGCCAATGGGATCTGCAGTGGCAGTGCCTGCAGGCAGGGGCAGCGCGCAGAGCTGCCTGGCTGCCCCTGAGCCTAGGAGCCACTGCCTGAACATGCCGCCACTTCCGGGAGCCACCCAAGGTAAGCGCCGCATGGCCGGAGCCCGCACCCCGAACACCCTCTGACACCCCAACCCCTTGCCCCAGCCCTCTCCTACACCCAAATACCCCCCCCGAGCCTGCACTCCTTCCTGCACCCCTGCCTGAGCCCCCTCCCACACCCAAACTCCCTCCCAGAGCCCACACCCCAAACCCCTGCCCCAGGCTCAGCCCAGAGCCCCCTTCCACACCCTGAACCCCTCAGCGCCAGCCCAGAGCCCGCACCCCATCCCACACCCCAACCCCCTGCCCCAGCCTGGTGAAAGTGAGTGAGGGTGGGGGAGAACGAGCGATGGCCGGTGGGGGGCTGGAGTGAGCAGGGGGCGGGGCAATGATGTTTGGAATTGTGCGACGAAACAGTTGGCAACCCTTTGCTGTCCTTTTTTTTACTTCTGAAAACACACAAGAAATCAGAAGCTGCTCCTTGATGCTTGTCTCAAGCCTGGTTACGTCAGTGGAGTTTTCAGATCCCTTCCCTCTTCTCCCAAAGTTTTTTCCCTTGCATGTTTCACGTTGAAAAAATAATAAGCACGCAAATATAAACTTTGCCGCAGTCACCTTCTCCAGCTGTTTCTCTGCTGGGCTCTTTCACAGGGGTGTGCTGTTGCTGTTCGTGTTGTGCTTTAAACGAGGATCAGAGAGACAGAGTTCCAAGGGGACTTCCCCAGGTGAGAGCCCAGCAATGCGTTGGTAGTCACTGAGGACCAGCCTCTCAGTGGCAGTAAGTGGCTCTGCCTCATTTGCATGGGGCATGTGAGAATCCAGCTGGTTGATCAGCTGTGAAAACGTAGGCCTCTTAGAAGCTTTCCACCGCCAGCAGCTCCTCATGATACGATACCTGTCGTTAATAACAGATACAAGTTATATTTATGCACAAGCTTTGCTTGAAGTCAAGAGCACAAACCAAGAAAGAAGCACAGTCCCATGGCATATGTCTCTGCATTGAACTCAGCACATAGTGATAATAGCTTAGCTCTCGCATATTTAAATTGGCTGCCAGTCTCTGTAGCCAGTAAAGACCGTGGCGATTTAAAGGTACAAGTTAAATTCCACATGGTGGGTGACTGATCTGTGTTCAGATGGATTCAGGGCACTTGGCAGGTCATGTTGCCTTGGATTCAGTTTGGTTCAGGTTAGTAGCTGGGAGGCCTTTGGGCAATGGTGCCCTGAACTGTATTTATTATTAGTTTCAGGGATGGTGGTTTAAAGCGACTGGAGAACAGTGCATCCGATCCCAGTGATCCCTCCCCTCGCTCGCAGGTAGGGCAGCCTCTCATCACTGGCAAGTGGGGGGGTTTGTTCTGCTGAGTGCCAACAGCTCTTGAGAGCACTTCCGAGTACTCCTAGGGAGCTGCTAGTCCTGCCTCCAACCTGGTGGTTCTTTTGCCCTGCTGCTGTCCTTCAGCACGTTGCCATGCTTCTAGAACGCAGAGAAAATGTTGGCGGGGGCGGGAGGGGGGGACGGACCTGTGATGGCTCCCACTGGGTCTGAGAGAAAGCAAGAGAGAGACGGTGGTGAGAGCGAGTGAAGGAACAACCTTCTGACTTACCAGACACCCACGAGCCACAACTGGCATTGAAAGCTGCCTTCTCCTTCCCCCTCCCCAGGTTAGATCTCTGCCAGTACATAACACAGCATGGGGCTGGGCGTCACCATCAGTGGCTGTGCCTGGGGGTAACTCTTCTGCCTTGTGTGTCAGCCTCTGGCAAATAGGTCTGGTCAATTGTCCAAGCCCCAATAGCCAATATAAACTCAGCCCCTGCCAAGTAGCAGGTGTTAGGTACTTCCTGGCTATAACATGGCAGCTGTTCCCTTAGCAAGCTCAGTTCTGATTTTGTCAGTGAAAGCAGTGGGGTGGGGGGAGGAGGGAGAGGACAATTTGACTTTTAGATGAGGGCTCTGGCAGCTTGGGAGCTGGGAACCAGAGTCTCACTAGGTCACTTCCATCCTAGCTCCATTGTTGTCTCTTCCCTCTTTATTACTGGAGGAGGAAATATCCATAGCCCTGATTATACCTGTGTCCAGTGGCCCTCACAACCACAGATGAGAGAAACGAGGTGGGTGGAGGGTGCAGGAGACTGGCAGTGAGATGCCAAGTGTCTCTCATAAACTGTAGGTGGCCAGTTCAGACCCTGCTGAGGTGGGAAGTTGTACCCCTTGTGACAAAGTTCCTCCTCTACCTCGGTGGGTCCTGCGCTTATTGGCGGATTCTGCTTGCCTCAGAGATCTTCCCCTCTGGTAGAACCCACAGTCCAGGTCAACTCCTCCTGTGTCTGATCAGGAGTTGGGAGTTTTGGGGGGAACCCGGGCCCGCCCTCTACTCCAGGTTCCAGCCCAGGGCCCTGTGGACTGCAGCTGTTTAGAGTGCCTCCTGGAACAACTGCACGACAGCTACAACTCCCTGGGCTACTTCCCCATGGACTCCTCCCAACACCTTCTTTATCCTCACCACAGGATCTTCCAGCAGTACGCCCTCTCACTCTCAGCTCCTAGTGCCTCTTGCTCCCAGCTCCTCACACGCACACCACAAACTCCTTTTTAAACCCAGGTGCCCTGATTAGCATGCCTTAATTGATTCTAGCAGCTTCTTGATTGGCAGCAGGTGTTCTAATCAGCCTGTCTGCCTTAATTGTTTCCAGAAAGTTCCTGAGTGTTCTGGAACCTTCCCTGTTACCTTACCCAGGGAAAAGGGACCTACTTAACCTAGGGCTAATATATCTGCCTTCAACCACTCTCTTGTAGCCATCTGGCCTGACCCTGTCACACCCTGTATGAAATGGGTTGAGTCTCAGTTCCCAGTGGGCATGTGCCCCCATCCCAGAATCCACCACCAGGATGGGGCCCGCGTCTGCAGAAGGAGCCATAGCGAGCGAGTCCCGTTCTCACATGTGGGAGTGGTCCCTCCAGCTGAGGGCAGCCTGGGGCACGCTTGCACTGCTTCTGCCCCAGGGATTGACTCAGGGCTTCAGCACTCAGGACTGTCAGTCTAGCACCAGCTTAAAAATAACGAGCAAGGGGGAAATGGAGGCATGCAGCTCAATGCAACACCTTGCTCCAGAGCGGATAAAAGAGCTTGGAGGGAGCGGGAGGGACTGTGCTAACAGAAGGTCCACTAAGAACAAGCCATGACACTGCTTCGTGTGGGGCGTCCCAGAACACTGGTTAGGGGCCAAGGGTTTCAAGCATCACTGGAACAATCACATACGGTAGCTTAACCCCACGTAGTGAAAAGGGTTGTTGCCGTGAAACCTGGGTGTTGTGAAATATACCAAGCTCGGGTTGACCGGAGGGGAGTGTAAGGAGGTAAGGATGAGTGGTGGGAGCACACACATATGAACAGTCTCACTGAGTCAGACCAACGGTCTATCTAGCTCAGCATCCTGTCTTCTGACAGTGGCCAGTGCCAGATGCTTCAGAGGAAATGAATGGAACAAAGCAATTTTGAGCGATCCATCCCCTGTCATCGAGTCACAGCTGTGGGCATCTGGAGGTTTAGGGACCCCCTAGAGAATGGGGTTGTGTCCTTGACTATCTTGGCTAATAGCCAGTGATGGACCCATCCTCCAAGAACTTATCTAGTTCTTTTTTTAAATTCAATTATGCTTTTGGCCTTCACAGTGTCCCTGGCAGTGAGTTCCATGGGTTGACTGTGCACTGTGGAAAGAAGTACTTCCTTATGTTTTTTTAAACCTGCTGACTATTAATTTTTTGGGTGACCCCTAGTTCTTCTGTTATGTGACGGGATAAATAACACTTCCTTCTTCTTCGAGTGGTTGCTCATATCTATTCCAGTTAGGTGTGCACACGCGCGCGTGCACGGAAGTCGGAAACTTTTTCCCTAGCAGCTACCTGTCGGGCCGGCTGGGGAGCCCCCTGGAGTGGCGCCGATATGGCGCTCTATATAGTACCCTGCCGGCCCGACCCCCCTCCAGTTCCTTCTTACCGCCCATGACGGTCGTTGGAACAGTGGTCTCGTGCTCGCAAGTGCTCCACTACTCCCTAGCTATCAGTGTTAGTAGTTCTCTTTGTAATTAGTGTTAATAGTTTTCTTTGTTCAATAAGTAGTTGATTAGTGTAGTTAAACAGTTGAGGGGCTCTTCCCCAAGCCCTTTCGGGCTTTAGGGCATGCCGTCGCAAGGCTTCAAGCCCTCCAGATCTTGCAGCAAGCCCATGCCCACAGGGGACCCCCACGACTCCTGTCTCTGGTGTCTGGGTGAGTCCCATACGGCGGACAGGTGCAAACTTTGTAAGACTTTCAAACCTTGCACCAGGAAGGAGAGAGAAATCCGCCTAAGACAATTACTGATGGAAGCGGCACTCCGTCCTTCTCCAGATGCGGGCCAGACCCCTAATCATTTTTGTTACTCTTCTCTGTACCTTTTCCAGTTCTAATATATATCTTTTTTAAGATGACGCAACCAGACCTGCACGCAGTATTCAAGGTGTGGGAGTACCATGTATTTATATAGCGGCATTATACTTTCTGTTTTATTATTTATTCCTTTCCTAATGGTGGCTAACATTCTGTTCTCTTTTTTGACATTGCTTCACATTGAGCAGATGTTTTTAAAGAACTATCCAGGATGAATCCATGATCTGTTTCTTGGTGATAACTAATTTAGATCCCATCATTTTGTATGTATAGTTGAAATTGTTTTTCCCAGCATGCATTACTTTGCATTTATCAACATTAAATTTCATCTGCTATTTTGTTGCCCAGTCACCCAGTTTTGTGAGATCCCTTTGTTACTCTTTGCAGTCAGCTTTGGACTTAACTGTCTTGAGTAATTTTGTATTGTCTGCAAATTTTGCCACCTCATTGTTCACCCACTTTTCCAGATCATTTATGAATATGTTATACAGCACAGGTCCAAGTACAGATCCTTGGGGGACCCCGCTATCTACCTCTTTCCACTGTGAAAAATGACCATTTATTCCTACTCTTTGTTTCCTATCTTTTAACCAGTTACTGATCCATGAGAGGACTTTCCCTCTTTTCCCATGACTGCTTAGTTTGAGTCTTTGATGAGGGACCTTATCAAAGGCTTTCTGAAAGTCCAAGTACACTCTATCCACTTGATCACCCTTGTCTGCGTGTTTGTTAACACCCTCAAAGACTTCTAATAGATTGGTGAGACATGATTTCCCTTTACAAAAGCCATGTTGACTTTTCCCCAACATACTGTGTTCATCTATGTGTTTGATAATTTAGTTCTTTACTGTCGTTTCAACCAATTTGCCTGGTACTAAAGTTAGGCTCACCAGCCTGTAATTGCCAGGATCGCCTCTGGAGTATTTTTTAAAAAGCAGCATTACTTTAGCTACCCTCCAATCATCTGGTACAGAAGCTGATTTAAGCGATGGGTTACATACCACAGTTAGTAGTTCTGCAATTTCATATCTGAATTCCTTCAGAACTCTTGGGTGAATCCAGGGCCAGTGCAAGGAAGTTTTGCGCCCTAGGCAAAACTTCCTTGCACCCGCCCTGTGCCCCCCCACAGCGCCACTCACCCCTGCGGCAGGCGGTTCCCCGCCCCCTGCCCGCGGCAGCCACCCACCACCAAGGGCAGCGAAATGCCACCCCCAAAATCCTGGCGCCCTAGGTGACTACCTAGGGTCGTCTAGTGATAGCACCGTCCCTGGCTGAATCCCATCTGGGCCTGGTGACTTATTACTGTTTAATTTATCAGTTTGTTCCAAAACCTCCTCTACTGACACCTCAATCTGGGACAGCTCCTAAGATTTGTCACCTAAAAAGAATGGCTCAGGTGTGGGGTGATCTCCCATATCCTCTGCAGTGAAGACCGATGCAAATAATTTGTTTAGAATTCATCCATAATGGTCTTGTCTTTCATGAGTGCCCCTTTAGCACCGCCATTGTCCAGTAGCCCCTCTCATTGTTTGGCAGGCTTCCTACTTCTGCTATATTTAAAAACTCTTTGCTGTTAGTTTTTGTGTCTTTAGCTAGTTCCTCTTCACATTCTTTTTTGGCCTTCCTAATTATATTCTTACACTTGACTTGCCAGAGCTTATGTTCCTTTCTGTTTTCCTCAGTAGCATGTGACTTCCAATTTTTAAAGGATGCCTTTTTGCCTTTAATCATCACGAGTGTGATACTGAAGGAACAGAGCAGCAGGTCACGGGAGACAGCAATGGTCTCGTCCCCCATTCTCATCCATGCACCCACTAGTTTAGGAGAATGGCAGCTCACATAATCCTCCAGCCCATAGAAGGAGCAAATCCAAGAGCTCCTTAGCTCTGTCTTGACACATCTCCCTGCCAAGTGCTTTATTAATGTAATTTATGTCGTTCTGGCACCTTCCACCCACAGATCTCCAGGGGCTTTAGGGCACCAGCCCCCACTGGGGTGGGTAAGCCTCATGATGCCCATTTTACACAAGAGGCACAGAGAGGGGAAGGGGCAGAAATCACAGCTGCAAACCCAGCCCAGCACAGCCAGGTAGCCCTGGGCTCTAAGCACAAGGCTATCCTTCCACTATCCAGTCAGGTCCCTCCCCTAGTGCTGTTACAGATGGACTCTGCTCCATTGGAATCAATCAGTGTTTTACCATGGAGAGACCTGGGTCTTTACTGAGCAGGGCAGGTTCCGCTGAGTGGCTAGTATTGGAGCTGAATGGTCAGCCCAGAGCACAGTTATAGCTAAGGCCTCAGGGTTAGAAGGTCTGTGATTGGATTAGTCGGGGGGGGGTTACAAGTCACTTACAGATTGTTACCACACTGCTCTGGCTTCGGCATGCGGTGCTGTCGCTGTAGCCAGGATAACACTTCAGAGGGCAGCAGGGTCGGGTAAGGGGGAGAACCTGGGAAAGGAGAATAAGGAGCCATCAGCAGATTAGACCCCGAGTCCACCAAGGAATGAATTTAATTCCCAAGGAAGTAAAGGGACCATGTCGCTAGCTGGCCCGAGGACCAAAGGGAAGGGAATGCGCCCCCCTGTCCTGGGTTATGGTGGGCTGCCCTGGACAAGTTAGAGCTGCCCTACTTGGCCCCCTGGTGACAACAGTTCCTGGGGGGATGCAGCAGGCAACCAGGGATTAGCTGGTATAGGAACACCCTGACTATCTCCTCCTGCTTTGGCTTGTCTCCAACGTGCCTGTTGCCCTGGAGGATGCTGCAGGAAGCAGACTGCAGACACCAGGGGTATTTCACCTTTTGGATGCCTTGTGGTCCCTTTGCTCTCAGTCTTTCCTGTTTCGCTATGCCGCAGCTAAAGGTTGGGGAGAAGGGGGCTTCTAGAGGTGTGTGAAGGGAGCAAACAGAGGCTGGTGGGTGGTTCCAGGGTGTATAACTAAGAGGGAGAGGATGAAAAGGGAAGAATTGAAGCTGTCAGGAAAGCCCCTGGCCACCAGATGTGCTGGGCTGCAGCACAGACTCCTAGGGAGAGTGGGGGGAAGCCCCATGGCTGGGTCTGCTGCCTGCTGGCACCTAGAGATCTAGCAAGTACACAGGCAGCCAGACCTGCCCCTGCGTTGGGGATGGGGGATAGGCTAGGCAGAACTGGGAATGGTCTACCATGTGGCTCTACTCGAAAGCTGAGAGGATGGCCCTGGGGCTGAGGAACGCACTGTCCCGCTCCTGTTGAGCTCCAGCTGACAGGCTCCATGCTGACCTGGAGGGATAAAGGAGGCAGGCTCACACGCCTGCTCTGTGCTCTCCTCCCGCTTGGAGGAGGGCAGGGGCTAGCCATCGGTGACGGGCCTAAAGCCCGTCACACCCATTAACTAGCCCTGGCCATAACTCCTGGGTCCCCAGAGAAGCTCAGGGGTGCTCATGCTACCACCTGTGTGCGGGGAGGCACAGAGCACAAAGAGTTACAAACTCTCCCTCTGCAGTGCGGGGGCTGGAGGCTCAGGATGCCTTTCACTGTGGCCGTGAGAAAGGACAAGTGAGAAATCCCCTGCCTCACACACTGGTGTGTCGTCAATGTCCCCACTACCCATTCTGAGCCGGGACCAGTCACTTTTACATGCTTCCTGCAGTGGTGTGTTTACCTCTCTCCCCGCTAAGCTGCTGACATTTCAATAGGGAGCAGAGGCACAGACCGTTTAGTGAAGGCAGAGGCAGAGCCAGGGAGAAACCCCGCCTAGTGATGTGCTCTAACCCCTAGGCAACACTCCCCACTGCCTGTATGCTGCAGGTTTGATTGCAGCATCACATTCGCAACGGTTACAAACCAATATTTTTTTCAGGAGGGCAGTGCAGTCTACTGGTTAGGGCACAGGGCGGGGAGATGCAGGGTCTGGGTACTGTTCCAAGTCACTTCACACCTGTATCTCGGTTTTCCCATCTCTAAATTAGGAATGACACTTCCCTTTGCAAGGTGCTTTGGGATCCTCCGAAGGGGCTAGAGAAGTGCGAAACATGTTCTCAAGCAATTTCTTAAGGAAACAGTTTTGGCATTTGGGGCATGACGGTTTGATTTGTACACAAGTCACGGTCAGAATTTAGGGGACTGGACGCAGGCCACCTTCCCAGAGCTGGGCTGCTTCTCTTCCAGACGGCTGGCGCAGTGAAGAGGAAATGTGGCCATGCCATTGGTGTGATGGGATCTCTCCTTGATCAGTTCAGTTACAACAACAAAGACGAGGGAGATGAAAGCACTTACCTAGTGTGATCATTTCATACAGCAGAATCCCAAACGACCATCTGGGGAGAAAACACGAGTGAGACAAAGTCAAAATGGCTCCTCTCATGCAGTTAAAAACCTGAGTTTATTCCAACAGCCTCCTCCTTTCCACGCCTTGTATCTATGGCTTCTTAACCACCGCATCTGTGCTCTTGCGCATCCCTCCATCCCGGCAGGATTCATGTGGCTGCCTAGATGGTTGGATGGCACTGGCCCTTGAAATTGGCCTACCCCTAAGAGGGAACCCAGGTGTCCTGTATCAGGGGCTCTGTTATTTTGCCTAACTAAGATGGTTGAGTGGCCTGACCCTGTTGCATCACTGAGTGCAGTCACGAGAGATGCATGAAGATTGGGGGGGAGGGGGGGATGGAAATTGTGACTATTCTTCTCCACAGCACTTTATCCAACAACCTTCAGCCTCCCATGAGGACAGGTAGGGACAGTTATATTGGCACAGGCTTTGTCTGCATGAGTGACCCCTTTGAGGGAAATCTCCCTGCCCTGCCGCACCCTCGCTGCTAGCAAGGGAGCTGGTATAGTCAGAGGTGTGATGGGTGCCTGACTCTGCTCAGAGCAGGTCTAAGCAGTGCAGTGACACAAATGCTGGTGTATTCTCTGCATTTACTCCCTGGGAAGCTGCAATGAAGGGAGAAGGCCCCAAAGTCTGGTGCAGACACAATCACAGTGCCATGGCTAGAATGCAGGAAAGCTAGCAAGCAGGTATGTTACACTACCCCCATCTCCCCACTGTCTCCAGGATCGCTCAGCAAGTCCTCCAGAGGAGCCTAGCTGCATCTAACTTCAGTCTCCTCTGTGCTAAAGGTTTCCTGATCAAACCACTCTGCTCCCTCCACACCATTCGATTCACTTTAGGTCACTATTATTTGAAATCCTCACTCAGTCCATATCCAGTGACTCCGTGCTCTAGAATGGCTTTTGAGCAAGGCAAGCACTACGCTCAGTTGAACTTTGCCAGTAAACTACCCACCGAAGGCAACAGGGCTGATAAAACTCCATCACCACAAATCCTTTACTCAGTGCTACCTTGGGCTGGCTTCTCTCTCATAGCACTGCACTGCATTAGTGACAAAGCCCTCAAAGCGATTACTTTCCAGTGCACCTTTATTTGATCGCAAACACTTGGTATGTTTAGTCTGGAGAAAAGAAGACTGGGGGAGGGGGGAAGCAACTGAGAGCAGCCTTCAAATATGGTAAGGGCTGTTTATAAAGAGGACAGTGATCTGTTATTCTCCATGTCGACTGAAGGCAGGACAAGAAGCAATGGGCTTAATCTGCAACAGGTCAGATATTACGGAAAACGTTTACTATAAGGACAGGTAAGCTCTGGAACAAGCTTCCAAGGGAGGCTGTGGAATCCCCATCATTGGAGCTTTTAAAGAACAGGTTGGACAAACATGTTAGGGATGGTCTAGGTTTGCTTGGCCTCAATGCAGAGGGGCGAACTTGACCCCTGGAAGTCCCTTCCAGCCCCACATTTGTAAGATTCTAAGGTCCTGTCCATGATTCCTTTCACATAAGAGATCCATCTGCATTAGCAAAAGGCAACCTCCTCATGACACACTGTAAATTAATCTAATGCAAACTAGAGACTCTAAGGCAGTAACCAGAGAGTATCTGCCCTTGCCAGAAAGTTTAGCAGGTTTCAAAAGGATCACATGGCTTTTACCAGGGTAGATTTCAGGGCAGACAGTGCTAAACATTCCTTGGGGACAGCCATTTGAATTGGTTTGAAAATTCTCTTTGCCCGGGTTCATGCTCCCTTTGTATTAGCTCTCCAGGGTTATTCTAGACCAGTCATCGGCAGCCTTCAGCACGCGGCTCGCCAGGGTAAGCCCCCTGGCGGGCCAGGCCAGTTTGTTTACTTGCTGCATCCGCTGGTTCGGCCGATCGCGGCTCCCACTGGCCGCAGTTTGCCGTCCCCAGCCAATGGGGGCTGCAGGAAGCGGCAGCCAGTGCGCTGCTTCCCGCATTGGCCGGGGACGGTGAACTGCAGCTAGTGGAAGCCGCTATCAGCGAAACTGGCGGGCGCGGCAAGTAAACAAACTGGCCCGGCCTGCCAGGGGGCTTACCCTGGCGAGCCGCATGCCAAAGGTTGCTGATGCCTGGTCTAGACTCTAGAGGCTGTGTCTTTCTGGCAAGAACAGGACATTTAAAGCAAATATTGCAGAACATTTTCATAGATTCATTCCTAGATTTTGTTAAGCCAAAAGGGATCATTTGATCATCTAGTCTGACCTCATGTCCAATAGGCCAGAGATGACCGTTAGCCCTGTATTGAGCGCAATAACTCGTGTTTTATTAAAGCAGATCTTATAGAAAGGCATCCAGTCGTGATCTGAAGAAACCAAGAGATGGAAAATCCACCACTTCCCTGGGTAGTTGGTTCCAGTGGTCGATCATTGTTAAACATTTGTGCCTTTGTTCTAATTTGAATTTGTCTGGCTTTAACTTTCAGCCATTGATTCTTGTTCTGCTTGTGCTTGCTAGATCAAAGTGCCCTTTAGTACCAATACCTAGTATTTCTCGCCAAGAAGGTACTTCTATCCTGTAATCAAATCACCCCTTGACCTTTCTGAGAAGCTAAACAGATTGAGCTCCTTAAATCTCTCACTGTACGGAATTTTCTCCATCCCTGGAATCATTTGTGTGGCTCTTCTCTGCGCCCTCTCCAATTTTACCAATATCTTTTTTAAATTGTGGACTCCAGAACTGGGCACAGAATTCCACCATCAGTCTCACCAATGCCATACAAAGAGGTAAAATCACCTCCCTACTCTTACTCCCTACCAAGAATCCCATTAGCCTGTTTTGCCACCATGTTGCACTGGGAGCTTATGTTCGGTTGTTTATCCACTCTGCCCCCTAAATCCTTTCAGAGTCCCCACTTTCCAGGATACAGTCCCCCATTCTGTTGGTCTGGTCTGCATCCCTTGGTCCTAGATGTACAACTCTGCATTTGGCTGTATTAAAACATATTTTGTATGTTTATTTTATATACTCTGTGTGGCTGCCCAGTCATCGTTATTTACCCCTCCATTGATCTTTGCTGATAAAAAGATTGTCATTTGCACATTTTATATTTACTTCCAGATCATTGATGAAAATACTGAATAGCATCAGACCTAGAACTGATCCTGCAGAACCCCTCTAGAAATACCCCCCATTTGATAACTATTTCCCGTGGATAACTGCCTTTTGGGCTCAGTTAGCCTGTTCTTTATCTAACACATCCTTCACTGATATTGTCTAGTGCTAATGTGTGGAAGGTCTGAATTCCGAATCAGAATTGTGAGCACTGCCACAGAGTTGCGCTTATCCAGTCAGGGAGTGAATCCTAGTACGACGCCTACGTGTGCAATCAAGACTGCTCAATTTTGAATACTTGCAACATGTGGTTTGCAAACACTGTCCAGGTCGAGAATTAGCGTTTGGGGAGTCGCTTTGAACTGATGATCAATTGTCAATGTCGCTCTGTCTGCAGCCAGTTTAAAGACAGAAATAGAGGCTTGAGACCCTGTCTGCTTCAGCTCTGCCTGAGCTGTGGTGTCCCTCTTTCCCTTGCTTGTGTGGCCATGTGGCGAGCTACACAGGCTCCAGGAAAAGGTGATTCAGATAGAAGGCACCAGCAGAGAAGTGAGCCCAAAGATTTGAAATGGGACTGGGATGGGAGGAGCCGAGGGCCCTGTTAGTTGAGCTGTGATAACTGGGCCTACAAATTTACTCTAATTGTAAGCTCAACTGTAAAAAGTACGGGCAAGTTGCTAAGATGTCATGATAACCAATAACAACAAATGTTGATGGGAGAAGGTGCAAAAGGGAGACAGACTGAATTGGTCCAAACAAAAAGGCCGACTAGTGTAACTCAAGGACTGTGTTAAGACCATGCCTGGTAAACAAGAAAATGTGATCCGGAAATTAATGAACCAAAATTGGTGTGTCGGATATTAGGCCTAATTGGTGGACAAAATAATGAGGGGATGGGCTATTCCACCCATCACTCCCTTTTTGGGTCCTAAAAGAAAGAGATTTGCAGGGGAGAGGGAAATATGGAAGAACAGATACTCCGCTGAAGCAAGCTTCACCATCACGGCTGGCACCCCACCATCTCTCTGGACCCTGGTCCTTCTTTGTTCTAATCCAGAGGGATGTCCTGACCAGACAGGGCCAGAGAGAGGCATCCAGATGATACCTCCACCTCTACCAGCTGAATCCCAACCACCACCTGAGATGAAACGGGATCGGACTTAAACAGCAAAACAGCCCAGTCCATCTCAACTAACTTCTTCTCTTCTCCCTAAAGACAGTTATCCCCAGCTTTGTTACCATCTCAGAGACTGTCAGACAAGGCGGTTTTCCTTCTAAAACTCTCCAGATAAAGGGAAAGGGAACAAAGGATGTTGTTAAAACAAAAGCCTTATTGAATACGTTATATTTCAGATGCTTTAACTGTTTTTCCTTCGTTTCTGTATCTTTACTAAAAGGTTAAAGGCTGTTTAATTATGTTTGCCATGGTCCAAGAAGGCTGAGGTCTCTTTCTACCAAACCCCAAACCTTTTTTGACACTGTCTAATGTTGGACAGTCACTGGATTATGTTAACATCTTTGGGCCCCTGTATTCCATCTAAATGAATACGGTGGGGGGGAGAGGAGCTCGTGACTGAGCAGGGCTCTGAGACCACCGAGAAGACCTGAGGCAGTCATTATACTCAGTTAGGGATGGGATAAACCACTTCTGATGATGTAAAATAACATGAGTCTTGGCCTCAAGCCCACATGTTATTTTCATGCACCTCTGTGCATCCTGTGATGTTTGGGATCAGATGCAGGAGAACCAGATAAATACAATTTTCAGGGTATTTCTTCCCTGATTACAGCAGAGGAATCTCATGAGAAGGGACTGAACAAAATCTCACCTCCTGGTCAGAGGAATCAAACCTGTGAACCCTTTGAGACTCTGCCAGCACTAGGTGTGGGGTGTTAGGACACTGAGCACAGGGAGTGGTGGAGAGAAAAACTTCAGAACACCTGCGGTCACACTGTCTGCCTGGGGCATCCTTAGCAAAGCAGGAGGCTCACGTGGTGGGTGAGCCTCCCCTTTGGGGAGGCTAACTCCTGGCCCTGCCCCTTCCACCGGAGGCCCAGCCCAATGGAGCCCCGAGGGCCCCCCCGCCACCCAATGGCCGGAGGAACCCCTGCCTGATTCAGGGGAGAGGGGGATGGAGCTTCACGGGGAAGCATGGGTGAGGCCACGGCCTGGGTTAAGGGAGGCTTAGCCTCCCCTGGACCTACGATACCCGCCGCCCGTGTTGCGAGGTATAAAACTCACTCTCAGAAGAGGTACCCTTAGGCAGAGACTCAGCTCATGGCTAATGATTCATTTTCCAAGAGAAAACACCCCTTGAAAGCTTTGCCACGTTAAATGCTGTAGAAACAGCTCCTGCAAACAAACATTCTCTTCTCCTCACAGCTAAGTTTGTTCCTCACAAGAAGCTTCGTTCCCCTTCTAGTGTTCAGGCTTAACCCCGCTGATGAGAATGAAGCTGCGTTCACGCTGTATACGCAGTAATGGCAGAGCTGCCGCCTTCTGGCTATTGTCAAACGGCCTGCAGAAGAGCAAGGGGCAGCTGTAGGTTTCTACTCTGAAAGGGAGGGGGAATATCAAGGACAGCAAAGGGCTGAGGCAGCTTGAAGTGGAGGTCGGGAGTTCCATTATCTCAGCCCTATCTCAGCTTCCCATGCAGGAAGCTCCATCGCACCAAACTGTGCTCTTCGAGCACGCTTAGGTGGCAAGTCATTGTTAGAGGGTTTTGTGACAGGGCTTGTAAGGCAGGGGAAAGAACCCCAATTCATCATGCACCTGGGCAGGGGAGGTGGAGCTGGGCCTTGTAAGTAGATGGAGGGAGCTCAGAGGAGACAGGTCTCTGCCCGAGAGAAGCCCCAGGATAGGGTTTAACAGACAGGAAACAATGGAGAAGAACTCTACAGGTGCAGGTCTGGCCCTGCAGGGGACCCTGAGGCAGGGCCAACAAGGGATCTGCAGCGGAGCCGGAAGAGGGCAGAAGGGTTCTGAGTTTGAAGATTTGTTTGGATTTTCATTTGGACGTGTTCATGTTACCCTGGGGCGGTTTCGACTCTCATGTGCTTTGGCCGGTGGGCCAAGCCAGAGGAGGAGCCGGGAGAAGATGAAGGCTTGGAAAAGCCATTGCAGGGCTGAGGGAAAGCTCAGGAGAGTGCTCCACAGACAAGGACCCCAGGAGACCAAAGAGGAGGTGAGAACACACCACTGCGGATTCAAATCACTGCCAAGAAGAGGGAAAAGTGCTGCTAGGAGCTGGAAGGGGCTTGTGAGATCTCCCTAGGTGCTAGCCCAGGGGGTGCGCTCCCCAGCCAGAACTGTTTCTAACATGCTTCTCACAGCACGCAGAACTGGAGCTTGGCAGCCCGTCAGGAGCCCTCCTGCAAGGCCTTAATCTAGCCCAAACATCCAGGTTTCCCCTAAGAGCCAGCATGCATTTCCTAGGCTGCCCCTCTGCTGTTCTCCAGTCAGGTCTGGAGAACAACTTGTTTTTGGGTTAATAACTCACACATCGCCCTTGGCTGTGACAGGGTGCTTCAGGATCCTTTCTGGTGGCAGCCACTTGATGGGCACCTCAGCGGCTTTCCTAGATGGCAGCATGCCCCTGCGGTGGACCTCTCCTGCGAGCCCCAGGCCGCAGAGCCGAACGGTCGTGTCCTGGTGGATCAGGACATTTCGAACTGCTACGTCGCCATGGATCAGCTTCTGGCTCGCTGTCAGATATTCCTGAAATTAGAAGAGCCACATTCATGTTTGCAAAGGAGACTTTGGGACTGCGTGAGTAGCAAGTGGTCTGCCACCCCCTGGTCTCAGCAGCTAGAGTTAACTACTGCAACTGCGCTCTCCCGAATGGGGGTCCTACCTGTGATCTAGAATGGCTGAGCGGTTAAGGTGTTGGCCTGCCCATGGGCTTGTCTGTGTAAATTCCAGTCCCCTTTCCGGCAGCATTACTTAGCTGAAACCTACATTTGCCTTGTAAGGAAGTGGCTGTAATGCTCCAAGAGATCCCTTCTGTTCCCAGTATGATCTATGTGCTCTCCCAGCTGGGAACTGAACTCAGGAACATCCTGTAGGATCAACTAAATAAGGCAACAGCTGTGGCGAGGTTTTGCCCATTGATTGTCCTCTGGGTCTGAGATCACCACAGGAACGAGCCATTCTTTCTTCTCTAAAGATGAATGAATTGACCTTGAAATAAACAAACCAGTGTATTTCACCCACTCCCCTCCCCTACATACGCAACACTTACCAGTCCGCGTGCGATTTGGATCGCCATGGTGAACACGCTCTTCTCTGTCAGCTCATAAATATTCCCCTTATTGGGTAAGTCCCCCTACCAAGTCAAAGAGGAAGAGACAGTTCACTCAGGCAGCCTCCGCCTCCCCACAAACACTGCCATGTTCTGCAACAGCTTCCGCTTGCGATCGCAATAATTACATTCTAATCCAACTGAAACTGCAGACAAGATGGGGGAAGATTAAGGTCCATTTCCCCCCTTCTCCATGCAAACCAGGGGGCTAGCCCACCAGCCTGGGAAGCATCACACCAGAGTGTGTCTCAGGCTGTCACCTCAGGGCACAATTTATTGGTTAACTAGAAAACAGGCAAAATACCTAAATACCAATAATTCCTCTGGTTACAGTTCATAGTTGGGTATTAATAGTGATTTCTTTGCTCTGCTCAAAACTCTCTTCTATATGCTGAAGTACAAAATAGAGCCGTTTGTGTCGGAAGGCAGTCGGGACCTCTCGTAAGTGGTCTAGTTCCTACTCTCTGCTTTGTGGTAGGACTAGGAGAGATTTGATTATTCCTAAAGATTTCCCAATATTTATGGTATCTTAGGTCTAGCAAGGGCACCAGTCACCACATAGTATTTAGGAATAATCACATCTAGTCTTGAGTATGTTTAACATGAATTCCTATCTCCTGTAAAGCTCATTTATAGATGTAACTATGGTAAAAACCATACCTTGTGCTCTGTAGAATTTCAGTGATATCTGCTCACTTTACTGACACAATTAAGTTGTTGTTCATTTTCACACTGCAGTGATTTGAAAGAGACCTGGATTCTATTTGATCTCATGCATGAACAGAACTGTCAGCTGAACCCTGACAACAGAAGCTTTCTTACTGGTGATAGAGCAGAGGCAGAAAGCACAAGGCATTCAGAAACTATGGTGATGAGGTGGAATAAGAATCCAGACAGCAAAAATGGGATTTTAAATCCCGGTTGGAATTTGTGGTGCTGGCAGCTAGAATGAGTCCTGACTTACGCTGTAAAGTGAGCAAGTTCCACTCAGAAGCAGAGAGAATAAATGAGCCCTCGCAGATTTACAGGCTGTTCTCAGAGTACAGCTGCAGTGTCGCCAACCCCAAGTGTTCAGAAATGATGAGATAAAAAATGCTTTTCTCCTTCCCCTTCTGGTGTCAGAGCCTGTAGGTCACACTCGAGTCACATTTTCACACTTTTCTCTACACCAAGAGGGCTAAAGACTCACTTTTAAAAAAAATGAAAGCTGAGATTCTCATAGAATCATAGAATCTCAGGGTTGGAAGGGACCTCAGGAGGTCATCTAGTCCAACCCCCTGCTCAAAGCAGGACCAACCCCAACTAGATCATCCCAGCCAGGGCTTTGTCAAGCCGGGCCTTAAAAACCTCTAAGGAAGGAGATTCCACCACCTCCCTAGGGAACCCATTCCAGTGCTTCACCACCCTACTAGTGAAAAAGTTTTTCCTAATATCCAACCTAAACCTCCCCCTCTGCAACTTGAGACCATTACTCCTTGTTCTGTCATCTTCTACCACTGAGAACAGTCTAGATCCATCCTCTTTGGAACCCCCTTTAAGGTAGTTGAAAGCAGCTATCAAATCCCCCCTCACTCTTCTCTTCTGCAGGCTAAACAATCCCAGTTGTATTATAACATGGAATAACGTGACTCCAGGAACTTTCCCCACAGATCAGATTGGAAGGGGACTTGGGGGTTTTCACCTTCCTCTGCTGGAATCGTCAGGGCAAATCTCACCGATCAATCCCCTGCCATTGCAGGGGCCTCGGGCATTGGTGGCACCTCACCCTCTCCTGTTCTCTGCCTCACAGGTTTGGTCTCCAGGACTGAAATTCTTTAGTCTGACTAAAGTCTTTGGGCTCAACACAGGGGTAACTGGGTGAAATGCAATGGCTTGGGCGATCCATGAGGTCAGACTAGGTGATCCAATGATCCCTTCTCGCCTCGAACTCTATCAAATTGGGGCTTTCACACAAACTTCAAATATCACGAGACTTTCCAACTCTCCGGACTTTATCCCAACATGGCTTGGAGTGCATTTGCTAAAGTCAAACGTGTTCCCACTTCTGCTTGGAGAATTACATTAACCCTAAAAAGGCCGCAATGCAGAGAGAAGTGGAAGGGGGCTGAGGGTGGCGCATTGCCCAGCATTCCCTCACTACAGCTTGCCCACGTCAAAGCCAAACGGCTCCTCTCACCTGACGGGCTTGCCACAGGAAGTGCAGTAAATTTCCTAGGCTCATGGCCTCCAGGATGAGGCAGAGGGGCAGAGCTTGGCTCTGACACCACAGGACCTTCACCAGGCTGTCATGTTTACAGATCTTGATGTGAAACTTCATCATTTCTATAAAATCCTTCATTTCCTGAGGGCTGGTGGCCACTGATGGAAAGGAACCAGAAACAACGTTAATACCAAGCATGGGCACCAAGCAGGGCCGGTGCAAGGAAGTTTCGCACCCTAGGCGAAACTTCCATGCACCAGCCCTGCGCCCCTCCCACAGCTAACACCCCCCCCTGTGGCAGCCAGACCCCCCCCTCCCGGCTTCCCACCCCACCCCCCCGCGAGCCGTGGCAGCCTCCCACCCGCCCGCGGCGCCCCCACCCCAGCTGCTGGCTCAGCCGCGGAGGCGGGAGGCAGCCGCGGCCAGCCGTCGCCCCCCCCCGCCCCCCGACTCCTGGCTCAGACGCAGAGGTGGGAGGCAGCCCCCCGCCGCCCCCCAAATCCTGGCGCCCTAGGCGACCGCCTAGGGTCACCTAGTGGGCACGCCGGCCCTGGCACCTAGAGGAGGAAAGTTCATGGCCTACAAGAAAGGGGACTAACCCTTGAGGAGCAAAATGTGGCTTAACAGGGACTAAATATGGGTTGGATTTGCAGCACAGAGCCAGATTTGCTACATGAGCCTTGGTCTATCACATGCCCTGTTTAGATCCATGACTTTGGTTCTCCCTATTCTACTGATATCAGGACTATCTGCTCTTGATTTGGACAAGGTGTGTTGGCTGTGGCCCAGAACTAGAACACAATAGCCAGGCTACAGAAAGAATGTACCAAAGCGAATCTATTGCTTTTGACAGAGGTCTCTTAACCCAACGGCTCATCGGGCTGCCATGTTCATAGCCAGCAGTACCCAAGGATGTGAAACAGCCGACCACCTTGGGCTGCTCTGACCCAACAGAGCAGATCCCCGTTCTGTAGCTGGGTGAACTGGAAGCAGGCTTTCAGTGGGAGATCAACCAAGACTTAAACCCACACCCTTCTAGATTGTAGCTGAGCACCTTAACCATTCAGCCACTCTACCTCACCTTGCACCCTCCTTACATTTAAATACTAACAGAGCTTATCCCACAGCAAACTGGAGGGGCTGATTTTCAAAGCGTAGGCAGCCAGGCTGGTGGACAAAAATGCCCCCTTACTGTACACACAGTTATCCATTGTGCCCCCCGCCTCCGGCTTAGTCATCTTCAGCGACTCAACCAGGGACCTCTGGCTCTAAAAGCAAGTCTAAAAGCATGTCTACTCTCTGAGCTATCGGAGTTGATACAGGCATCTTGGGGCTGTAGTGGACTCAAACATTTCACCTGTTCAGCCACTAGAGGGAGACAAAGACCTGCACTGGGTTAAAAGGGGTCCCGTGTGTGAAAATTGGAATAGTTGCACATGTGCACATGCATTTTTGTAGGCCTCTGTTTATGAAAGTTTTGCCCTGAAAGTCCCCTGCTTCCATCATGCACACAATAGGAGCTGCATTGCCTGAGCCTTCCCCCTGCACCATCAGACTGGAGCTGCTGCTGTGAGGGGTCACCAAAGAATCCTGGAGCTAGAGACACTGAGGGAGGAATTTCTAAAGCTGCTTAGGTTTCCCTGGTCACATGCTCTTATTTAATACGTGGTGTCTGTCCCACTGGTGAGTGTGTGGTACAGGACCCCCACCCCCACCCCGTGATGCAACACGAGTCTGTTGTAGCCCCTCCCCCCCGTCCCCGCAAGAGGCTTAACTCAAGGTGTAGTAGCTCATGCATTTTGCTCTGGAGGTCCCTGGTTCAAACCCTGTTATGTTGGCCAAGTTGGCGACTGTGACATTTACTTAGATGGCTAAAGTACAATTCTAGCTAATGCCTGCAGCTTTCCTTTTAGACCTGTCTCCCGCTCTAGGCGTCCCATCCAGGCCATCACGCACCAGACAGCCCAGACCTGGCAGTGAGAGAAAGCTCCTCTCCCAAACTTGCTCACCTGGTAGTTTCCTCAGAATCACAGACAGTGAAGGCCCCAAAGAACCTGTTTGGATGACGGTGGCCCGGGAAATCTGTCCATATCGCCCCATGCATAAAAACTCCTCCTCCTGGATGTGCCGGTCCTTAGGCAGCTCCCACTTTGCTAGGAGGGAATCCTTAAACTCCAATGTCCTCTCTGCTGAAGTGGCTGTGGGTCGGGAGTCATATTCCTTCCCATCTTGCCCTGGAACATCATCTGCCAAGAAAGAATCATCATATGTGGGAACATGGTAAGAAGGACCATCTCACCTTCTTCAGTGTGTATAATCACACCCCTCCCTGGCAGGGCTAGTATTGCTATTGTACACATGGGAACTGAGACTCGGCCGAAGTCCGTGGAGTCTGCAGCAGTTGAACCCAGCTCTCCAAAGGGCAAGATGAGCACCCTAACCACTAGGCCACCATTCCTTTCTGTACCTTGCTCCCCTCTGTGAAAGGAGGAGGAAGCTATTGCCCTGTCTCGTGCAGGGATTGTGTTACTTACTGTTAGTAAAGCACTCCGAGGCTCTCCAATGGAAGGTGGTGGGCAGACGCAAAGCCCTGTCTTCAAAGGAACGGTGCTATTATAACCCTATAAAGGCTGGTGACAGAGATTCCTTGGCAGTGATCTCTGGGATTCACTCCCTGCTGAAATACACTAGAAGGAATGTGGCAGCTCTTAGACATGCCTCTCTCCCAGCTGGATTAAGCTGATTAAATCCTGCTTCCCAAGCCGACTAGTTCTGCTGCAGGGAGCATGGAGTCTGGTTTCTAGACCTGAGATTTTGAACGCCTCAATTTAAATCGTTTAAGCTGTCAGGATACCATGGTGATGGCCACCAAATACAGGACTGCAACTGTAGAGCTTGGTGAAATTGTTTTGGCAAATTGTAGATGTGACACTGTATGGAATATGGGTGACCGTTTATAATATGATTGATACCAATATTACAAAATTGCAATGAATCTTACAATATATGCCGTGTAAGGTATTAATGGGAAAGTTATGATTGGCTAAATATGATAATCAGGTTTACATGTATGTATCATCTTTGGACTGTGAGTTATAAATGTGTGGTATATTTGTATATCAAACTTGTGCTGTGTTTCTGGGTGACACCCCCAGACAGATTGGCATTAGCACTATCCAGCCTGCTTGATGGCCTATCAAGGGCAATCAGCTGTACAATGAACCCATTGAGAGAAGCCAGGGGCTATAACTATGAGTCAGCAGGACATCTAGGGACATGCCTTTGGACAGGGGACTCCAAGTGTTTTTCCAGGCCCATGTGCTGTGAGCTTGTGTTTGGGACAGAGGATGTACAAGCCACATGGCAAAGGATAGAAAAGGCAGCTGCATCTTCTCTATTTTGTCTTCAATCAGCTTCTTACCTCTGGAGCAACTTCTCTACAAACTGAAGCTTTGAACAAAGGACTGAATGACCCGTCCAAGCTTTGGATGTGTTCCAGAGGGACTCTACAAGCCAGCAAACTCACCAACGCTGCTAAGAGCCTGATATATGGACTCTGAAGTCTTATGTACGTATCTGATGGCTGTGACCATTTGACAACTCTCTTCTCGTTCTTTTCTTTTCTAATAAACCTTTAGTTTTAGTTACTAAAGGATTGACTGGCGGCGTGGTATTTTGGGTAAGAGCCAAACTAATATTGACCTGGTAACATGGCTGGCCCTTTAGGGATCAGAAGAACATTTTGTACATTGAGCAGAGTTTTAAATAGCTTCTCATCTTACTGGACCTAGACAGAGAACTGGAATGCAATAAAGGGCTGGGTGATGTATTTTTATTTTTTTTTGGCTCTTGATAACCAGTGTGGGGGATCAGGAGCACAGGTTGTGCCTGGTTCGTGAATCTACCTACAGTGTTCTTATTGGGATCCTTGGTTCGTGAATCTACCTACAGTGTTAACCTCCAGTTCCGGGCGACTCTGCTCTCCTTGTGCAGCCTGCCCTGCCCTGGGCATTTTCAGTGTGGGCTGCTCTAGCTACCTCAGGTTACAGTCAATTTCTTGAAAAATACATTTTTGAGGCACCCAAACGACTCACCAATCAGGTCAAATTGTTTAGGCCGATCCCCTCCCCCCAAACCCTGAAAATGTTTTTTGGGGAAATGTCACAATGTTTGATTTTGACAGTTTCTAAAACGGCTTTGACGTTTTCTTTTGAAAATGCAAAAAAATTCTTTTGTAAATATCATTTCAAATCAACATTCACAATGCTTTGTTTGACCTGAAAATACTTTTTATGGTTTTTCACTTTGGCAAGGGGAAAAAACCCTCAATTTTGGTTTCAAACATACTATTTTTTTCCAGGGTTTTCAGGTTGGCCACTGAACTGAAAAAATCAACTAACCACTCAGCTCTGTTGGCTAGTAACTGATGATGCAATGTAGTATTATCATCACCTTTACATATCATCTGCGTATGTTTGCAATATCTGTTCCTCAGATAATTTGTTCGCTTTTGTTAACATGGCAACAACCCCCTGGGACAATAACAGACATAAGTAAAATTACCACTTATATCTGGGAGATTTCCTGGTATCTCGATAGCCCTCAGCACCACAGGACAGAGAGAGGTGTAGAGGAGGTGGACTGGCTCTGGTCCTCGCTTCAGTTCTTTGTATTGCTCTTTCTTTTCCCCTTGCGTTTGTGATTTAGCGTAAAGGGCTCTGTAACGCTGTTCTCGTGTGCTGTATCTGGTGATGTATGAAAGGTGATGATATTGCAACCCTTAGTTGGAGGGAGGAAGGGACATGCTAAACCGTCAGGCTGTCTCCAGTGCTGTATTTCCATGGACCTTCTACCAGCTGGCACTCAGCAGGGCTGGGCCGTAAGGCTGATCTCTGTCTACAAGAGGGGCCTGCACATATGACCTTCAGTGGAACTGTTCAACCCTGGCAGGACTGACAAGCTTCCTCCAGGCTAGCTGCTACTTCAGGATCCAGATCCTCTCTGCTTGGACTGTATATTGCCACTGCAGAGGCTCCAGGGCCGGCGCTGCCAAGGGAGCTGTCCCCAGAAATGATTGTGACCTGGAGCTAAATCAATCTTGGTGCCACACAAGAGTCCTGCGAAGGGAGGGCTGGGATCCATGCTGCCATGGCATCTCCCTGACCAGTGCAACAGAAACCGGGCTGCGTCTCTACAGTCCAGCGGAACCTTTGCTTCCTACTTCAGTGTGCTACACAGGCTGAACCTCCTCAACTGAACAGGACTGTAGCCTGGGGGAAATTCCTCTATTGCTCAGCTTACACCCTCAATGATTGGCTGACTTTGACCAATTGCTAGCCAGCAGGAAGTGTGGCAAGACTCGGACTCAAAACTCCTGCATGCTCTGATCATCTTGACCTACCTCTCCGAGGGGTTGTGCAGCTGAGTTACACAGCAGCAGCTGCTCCAAAGGTTTGGCTGAGATTTACAGGCACTGTTGTGCACATCCCCTTTTCAGTCCTTTCCACGTCCCATCCGGGGTGCATGCCGTGTGCATTCTGTCCCTTCTGGAGGGGATCCAGCCAAGCCATTTGGGAGCTGGGAGGCTCATTAGGGCTTGAAAACTCTCCTAACCCGGACTCCCCTAGTAAGCTTTGCTGACGTGATCACTGGAGGATCTTGGCAAGATCCAGGGGCTGAGGCTGGAGATGGGCAAAGGCCTGTGTGGGGGGTGAGACCCAAAGCTGCAGCGCTCGCGTCCTTACCTTCCAGCAAGATGATGGGTTCCTGCTCAGCATCCCGCCCCCTCCGACACGTCCTCCAGACGATGACCACCACCACCAGCAGTGTGGAGGAGGCCAGGAAGGAGGGGATAATTATAATTGCGTCCCGCATCCCATTTTCATCTGCAACAAAGAACCAAGGGGAGATGCTAGAGATGAACCTCTCGGTGCTGGCAAGGAGCCAGGTGCAATGGCCGATGGTAGAAGGGCTGGGCAAGGAGTCGGACCCTATGACCCAGCACATCCCTGCTTGGCCTCTAAGGAGATGCCATTAGCTTGAGTCTGATTGGCCACAGGCACCCTGACATGATGGAGACAGAGAGTCACTATAGCTCCTGTCTGAACTAGAGCAGACTTTTCTTTGTTTAAAAATGGTCAGTGGTGGAGAATCCACCACAACCCTGGGTACATTGTGTGGTTATTTACGCTCACTGTTAAACGGGAGATGCAGTAAGGCTGTAGTGTATACACTGACATAGTTAGGTCAACATAAGCTGCCTTATGTCAATCTAACTATGTAGTGTAGACCAGGACTAATGGCGATGTCCCAGGACTAAAGATGACCTACCATCCCAGAAAAACGGGGTTGGGATTTTTTTGCTTCCTTATGAGGTATACAGAAGGCCTGGGAGTGTGCTTAAAGTTTTTTCTCACCCCTTGGTTCTTTTTTAGGCTAGAAATTCAGTTTTATTCGTTTCAGTGTAGTAGCCGTGTTAGTCTGTGTCAGCAAAACGAAAATAAGAAAGAAAAACTTGTAGCACCTTAGAGACCAACCTTAAGAGGCTAATTCATTGAGAGGAACCATGACAGCAGGGGAAGAAAAACCTTTAAAGTGATAAACAAGATGGCCACACAGGTGTGAATGAGGATCGTTAACTTAAGGGAAATAGATTCAATTAACGTAATGGCCGAGCCATTCCAAGTCCCTATTTAATCCTGAGGTGATGCAATCTAGTTTGCATATCAATTCGAGTTCAACAGCTTCTCTTTGTAGCCTGTTTTTGGAGTGAATCTGTTGCAACACTGCGACCCTCAAGTCTGTCACTGAGTGATTAGGGAGGTTGAAGTGTTCTCCTACTGGTTTTTGAATGTGATGATTCCTGATGTCAGATTTATGTCCATTTATTCTTTTGCATAGAGACTGTCCAGTTTGGCCAATGTACATGGCAGAGGGGCATTGCTGTAGGGTGACCAGATGGGAAGACCCGAAAATCGGGACTTCCCACAAAAAAAACCAAAACCGCTCAACCAAACTTGTTGAGCAAAAAAAAACCCCCAAAACCTCTGCATCCGGAACCCGGAAAATCGGGACAAAAGGCGTCCTGACCAGCCATCGGTCGGGACGCGGGACAAATGGTCGGAAATCGGGACGGTCTGGTCACCCTACATTGCTGGCACATGATGGCATATATCACATTGGTAGATGTGCAGGTGAATGAGCCCCTGATGGTGTGGCGGATGTGATTAGGCTACAATCCATCGGTGATCTTCCAGACAACACCATCCTGGCCACTATGGATGTAGAAGACCTCTACACTAACATTCCACACAACGATGGACTACAAGCTGTCAGAAACAGTATCCCCAATACTACCACGGCTAACCTGGTGGCCGAACTTTGTGATTTTGTCCTCACCCACAACTATTTCACATTTGGGGACAATATATACCTTCAAGTCTACTTGCGCTACTTCCCCTGCTGTTATGGTTCCTCTCAATTAATTAGCCTCTTAAGGTTGGTCTATGCACCTCCACCGTATCATGTTTCTCTGACTGTATAAATATCTGTCTACTGTATGTTTCATTCCATGCATCCGATGAAGTGGGTACTAACCCACGAAAGCTTATGCTGAAATAAATTTGTTAGTCTCTAAGGTGCTACAAGTTTTTCTTTCTTATTTTAGTTTTATTAGTGTGTATTATTATTTATTATTAGTGTGGAAAATATTATTATTATTTATATTGCAGTGATGCCTAGAACACACAACCAAGATCAAGGCGCCATTGTACTAGTCGCTATACGTACACATAGAGAATAGCTGAGCTCCATCCTCTTTGGAACCCCCTTTCAGGTAGTTGAAAGCAGCTATCAAATCCCCCCTCATTCTTCTCTTCTGCAGACTAAATAACCCCAGTTCCATCAGCCTCTCCTCGTAAGTCATGTGCCCCAGTCCCCAGATGGGTGCAGTGCACTGGAAAACTTGACACCCCTGCTTTGACTGTGTAGCTACACCCCAACTGTTGGCATTCCCACCCCCCTCTCCAGTCCTTGACTGGAATGCAATGGGCTCCTTTTAAGATGAACTAGCAAGGGTATTCCTTGGGAAGTGACATCTCTCAGTCTGCCCCCCAACCAGAGAGAAAGCAATAGAAAGACCATCCTCCTCCTCCCAAATGAGTATTCCAAAGGGAAGGACCTACCTATGGCTCACACAGCTTACCATGCTCTTGAGAGCAAATTAAAATGGTGCATGATCCACTGAGGTTCTTCCCCAGAAACACCACCTTCTTCTTCCTCTTCCTCTTCTAAAGCATCTACCACTCTCTATAGCACCTGCAAAATCCCTTCCCTGCATGACTTCCAGGGCTGGCCCTGTAAGTCTCATAGAACCAATCAGCGGTAGCTCTGAAGAGGCCATTTGGCTGCAGTACCTGTTCTGATTCCCCCTGTCTGAGTGCTGAGGAGCTGAAACATTCCCGGAGCAAAGCTTGGTCTAAGCAGGTGTCTCCTGAATGGGAGACTAAGAGAGACTGTTTGCTCAAGCCAGTGCCGCTCTACTCTACTGCTTGCTCTTCTGAGATGGGACATGAAGATGGGAGGGAGATTGATCATTTGAAAGATTTCTGGGGGGCAAAAGGAGAAAATAACCAGGGAGAAAATAATCAGACTCAATAGGGGAAACCCACCTCCAAGGTGACGTGTCGGACTGAGGGGGTATTTTGAACTATTTCAGCTCTATTGTGTACCAACTAAAGCCAGTGTGCGGGGCGTCGCGCTGCAGTTTATGCTAGCGTTAGAGTGCCTTGCAGATGTAGCCTTTGAGTAGGGAATGGGATTGTATAATCTAGTAACTCATTATTTTGACCTTGGCATGTTAGCTCTGCAAAGGCAAGGGGGCAAAGTTCAGGTTGAGAGTGAGGTATATAAACGGGGTGTGGTCGTGGTGAGAGCTGGACTGCCTGGAGGGGAGGTGGGGTGGGGTGGGGTGGGGTGAGGTGAGGTGAGGTGGGGTGGGGTGGGGTGGGGGCAGGGAGTGACCGGTCATTGCCACACTTAATTTTTGTTTTTAAATGTGTAACATTCTTGTAAGTGGGACGTGAGCTGAGGATAAAAGATGCTTCAGCATTAACTCCTCTCATAACCAAGTTCTCGGCTTAGGAATTTCCTTGTTGTGTAACGGGCATCGTCTGGCTGATGATAAAGCCAGCAGGCTCTGCACTGCCAGATATCACGAGCCCTGCAAAGACGGACTCTCCACCTTCAAACGTTAGTGACCCGCTCTCTGGGTGGGCCGTGGCAAATGGAAGGGAGAGAAGCTCTTTAAGCCCTCGATGGTTTAAAAGGCTTCTGGTTTTCAAACCTGGATAAAAGCCCCTGTCTTTCCATGCCCCCTCTCCTTTCTGGCCCACTGCTGGGTCTTGTACCAACACCTGAGCAACATGTTTGGAGCAAAAAAAAAATTTTCATTACAAATTGGCCTTTTCTCAAAAATGAAAATGTGACTTTTTTGTGTTTTGATTTTGAAATGTTTCTTTTAAAAACTGGAAAATGTTCAGGCCTTTTGGTTATTTTCCTTCCCTTCCTCTTTTTCAGGGGGAAAGGAAGAAAATGATAAAATCCTTGGTATTAAAACTCTCCAACTTTTGAAAACGTTCTTGTTTTCTTTCCAGCTCTTGTCCCTTAACTGACCCCCATGCCCTGCCAATTCCCCCTTTAGAGATCATTCTGAAACCCGCCCTCCATTTGCCCCCCCAGTATCTTCCCCTCCCCCACCCCATTGGTCCCTCCGGATTCTCTGTTCCTGGCTCCTACCCCTTTGCCTTTCTGCTGTGCAGCGCTGGTAGGAAAGAGCACTGGCTCGAGGCAGCAGAGATCAGTTTCTATTTAGAATCACTTAGAAAGTTTTAACACATAATTACTACTAATAGGGTGTTTGTGATCCAAGTCATTTTGAAGAGGTGATGAGCCAAAAGAAAAACAAAGATTACTGTATATAGTCGATCATAAGCTGGTTTGTTTATAAGCAGATTCCCCCCCCACACACACACACAAGATGGATAAGTAAAAATGGAAAAATTTTATGACCCGTTCATAAGACGACCCTATAATTCGGGGGTTGGCAAACTTTGGCTCCTGGGCCATCAGGATAAGCTGCTGGCAGGCCGAGATGGTTTGTTTACCTCGAGTGTCCACAGGCACGGAGGTAAACCTACGTAAACAACGTGTCTCGGCCCACCAGCTGCTTACCCTGACGGGCTGGGACAGCAACTGGTGGGGAATTTTTTTTGGGGGGGGGGGAGAATTGGGGGGTCAGGGGAGTAACCCCTGTGACCACCGCCCGCATGACCTCACCCCTAGCCCAGGACCCCCACACTCTCCCCATCCCTTCCCACCTTAGCTGGGGCGGGCCAGGGGAGAATCTCTCTGGCCTGGCTGGAGCTGCTCCCACAGGCAGGCCAGGCAGCAAGCTGCAGCGTGCTCCCACAGGCAGGCCGGGCGGTGCGGCTGCAGCGTGCTCCCACAGCCAGGGCGGGCGGCGTGGCTGCAGCGTGCTCCCACAGGCAGGCCGGGCGGCGTGGCTGCAGCGTGCTCCCACAGGCAGGCCGGGCGGCGTGGCTGCAGCGTGCTCCCACAGCCAGGGCGGGCGGCGTGGCTGCAGCGTGCTCCCACAGGCAGGGCGGGCGGTGCGGCTGCAGCGTGCTCCCACAGCCAGGGCGGGCGGCGTGGCTGCAGCGTGCTCCCACAGGCAGGGCGGGCGGCGTGGCTGCAGCGTGCTCCCACAGGCAGGGCGGGCGGCGTGGCTGCAGCGTGCTCCCACAGGCAGGGTGGGCGGCGTGGCTGCAGCGTGCTCCCACAGGCAGGCCGGGCTGTGCAGCTGCAGCGTGCTCCCACAGGCAGGCCGGGCTGTGTGGCTGCAGCGTGCTCCCACAGGCAGTGTGGCGGCGTGGCTGCAGCGTGCTCCTACAGGCAGTGTGGCGGCGTGGCTGCAGCGTGCTCCCACAGGCAGTGTGGCGGCGTGGCTGCAGCGTGCTCCCACAGGCAGTGTGGCGGCGCGGCTGCAGCGTGCTCCCACAGTCAGGGCGGGCGGCATGGCTGCAGCGTGCTCCCACAGGCAGTGTGGCGGCGCGGCTGCAGCGTGCTCCCACAGGCAGTGTGGCGGCGCGGCTGCAGCGTGCTCCCACAGGCAGTGTGGCGGCGCGGCTGCAGCGTGCTCCCACAGGCAGTGTGGCGGCGCGGCTGCAGCGTGCTCCCACAGGCAGTGTGGCGGCGTGGCTGCAGCGTGCTCCCACAGGCAGTGTGGTGGCGTGGCTGCAGCGTGCTCCCACAGGCAGTGTGGCGGCGCGGCTGCAGCGTGCTCCCACAGGCAGGGCGGGCGGCGCGGCTGCAGCGTGCTCCCACAGGCAGGGCGGGCGGCGTGGCTGCAGCGTGCTCCCACAGGCAGGGCGGGCGGCGTGGCTGCAGCGTGCTCCCACAGTCAGGGCGGGCGGCATGGCTGCAGCGTGCTCCCACAGGCAGTGTGGCGGCGTGGCTGCAGCGTGCTCCCACAGGCAGTGTGGCGGCGCGGCTGCAGCGTGCTCCCACAGGCAGGGCGGGCGGCGCGGCTGCAGCGTGCTCCCACAGGCAGGGCGGGCGGCGTGGCTGCAGCGTGCTCCCACAGGCAGGGCGGGCGGCGTGGCTGCAGCGTGCTCCCACAGGCAGGGCGGGCGGCGTGGCTGCAGCGTGCTCCCACAGTCAGGGCGGGCGGCATGGCTGCAGCGTGCTCCCACAGGCAGTGTGGCAGCGCGGCTGCAGCGTGCTCCCACAGGCAGGGCGGGCGGGTCGGCTGCAGCCTGCCAGCCCCGGAGCTGCAGCTGCTTCGGAGGCTGGGGGGTGAGCAGCGTGGCCAGAAGCGGAGAGACTCTGGCCCTGCCTCTTCCCTTCTGGCTCTGCTGGCTGTGATGCCTCTCCTTGCCCCCTCTGTTGCGGGGAGGGGCTGTGTCCCAGCTCTCCCTCTCTCTATACCCATTCATAAGCCGACCCCCTTTTCTTTTGCTTCCCTTTTTAACTAAAAGTTCGGCCAATGAACGAGTATATACAGTAGGTCACGTTTCCTGTTGTGATTTAAACAGCACAACTTGATATTTTTCCCCAAAACTTTCCAGACAAACCCTCCCCTGGGCTGAGAGGTGGCATGTGCCATCAGGGGACCCGGTTTCTTTTTGGGGGGAAGTTAGGAGTGGAGTTTAATGGGAAACTAGCTTCCATTTTTGCTCTGGAGCGGCTGCCATTGCTCGGTGATAGGCCGAGACCCAGCCTAGGACTACACACAGAAAACCCCCCAAAGAAGCCTAGCCAAGAGGAAGCGTACAGGACTTACTGCAGGGATAATCCCCACTGGAGAAGTTGCAGCGAGGGTGCTGGCTTCCCATTGGAGAGTGTCTTCTTCCAAATGTAGCACTCCAGCAAGTGTGGCTCAGCCTGCCCCAGCTCCAGGGCTCCTAGCAGGAAAGGCGAGTGTGTCCCAGCGAGGGGACCTGGGAGCCCTGTAACGCTACGGGGCCTGGCCACCTCCCTCTCTTCTCCAGCTGCGCCGGTCACCTGGGAGCCCTCTCCCACATGCAATGCCTTGGTGGATAGGTTACGGCGAGAAGCACTGGGCAAAGGTTTAAGAGCGGGCGGTTTTATGATTGCAGATGTGGCGCTTGGATATCGGGCTCAAGTTCAAGGACTCCATGTGCTATTTAACTCTTTTATTTGTTGTCTCTAGTCTATGGTGGGGCCTGATGCAGCCCCCACTGAACTCTGGGAAACTTCCATTGACTTCCAGGGGAACAGCATCAAGTTTAGTATTTTGTAGGCTCTTGTTTCTTTCCTCTTTCTCTGCAGGCAGGGAATAATTGTAAAGAGGGAGGAACCCCTGGAGAGCTCCCAACGGGCTGGCAGCCTTGGGGGCCTGCCAAGTAATCTCTGCACCTGCCTGCAGAGATCGCCTGGGGCTCGGGCAGCCTCTCCACTCTCTTGCCGTAGCTGTCAGTAGCACATGGCACACAGAGGAAAGGCAGGGCAGGTAATGCGCTAATAGTCACCTGGCACAGGCACTGACTCCGACGGGGAAAAATTAGTGGGTACACCCACCAGCAGCCAAGTGCTCCACCTCACCTCCTCCTCCTCCCCTGAGCGCGCTGCGTCCCCGATCCTCCACCTACCTCCCTGCGCCTGCCGCTGCCAAACAGCTGTAGCAAGCTCCGGGAGGGAGAGGGGAGGAGCGGGAACGTGGCGCGCTCGGGGAGGAGGCGGGGACCAGGGACTTTGGGGAAGGGGTTGGAATGTGGACAGGAGGGGGTGTGGCAGGGGTGGAGTCAGGGCGGGGCCAGGGGCAGAGGCGGGTTGAGCACCCACCAGCGCCAGTAGAAGTCGGTGCCTATGCCACCGGGCAAGCTCATTGCCATGCTGCCTGGGAACCGAACTCAAGGGGGGGGGGCGTGACCTGGAGTGACCCAACAGACTCATTGAACTTGGCTTAGACCAGGGATTGAATGCGGCTCTCCAGGGATGGGAAGCTCTTGCCCAAACCCACTTGCCTTCCTCCCTCTGCCCCCAGATTCTGTGTCTCCATAATTTACTGAGCCAACGTAGAACAGGCCTAGGTTGGGAGCTGTAGTTTCTCCAGTGATGCACGCAATACACAGACCACCCGGTTCTTGACGTGTCTGCTCTCTAAGAATCTCTGTTCTCCCTGCCTTATAATTATGGTGCCAGATTTATCCCTGGAGCAATTTGACTGATTTAACAGAATTACACCAGCTGTGAATTTGGCTCAGTAACCCTATTTTTTCGGAGTAAACCTGGAAAAAAACCCACCTTGGGTAAATAAATTCCCCCATGGCCAGTCACCAGCTTTCTGGGGCATTTTGCCTGTCTCCTTGAGTTCCCTGCCTGTGTGATGTAACAATAACTCAGCAGACAAATTCACTGTCTCACTGCATGGACTCCCCATCAAGCTACCCCTGTCTCCTGCGTGCTGCACCGGGACTTCCTGTGGGCTCCAGGAGGTGAGATCTGCTGCTAAAGTCTTCTCAGGTACGTCGCTTTAAGAACTGCTCTAATCCTCAGTTACCTGGATTTCTTGGGGGGCGGGAGGGGCGGGAATTTCATCCATAGCTCTTGGCTCCGAAAGGGGCTGTTGTTATTATTTCTTTGGTGTGTGGTTGTGCACAGGCCCCCAGCCATGGACCCATTGCACTTGTGCTGTGCAAACACAGAACAAGATGGCCCCTCGCCCAGCAAGCTGACCAACCCCCCACTGGTTCTATTTGCCCACTGGAAATGTGGCCGGAGTGTTTGATCTGGGAAGCCAGAACTCCTGTGGCTTCACACACAGCCATAGGCACGGCAGCACTCAGCCTTTCCGGTGCCTAGAAAATCCCTGGGACTTACAAAGCCGGAATTAAGTGCCCGGGCGCCCTTTGCTGTGAATGGGGAGAGACCGATGCCTCCGAGTGGGATTCACAATGGCCAGCACGGTAGGCAGTGCCTGACCTAAGCAGGAGGTGCCAAGCTAAGGGGTCGGTGCTAACTGTTCCTTTCCTGGAGCTGTGCACCTTAAAGTCCAGGCTGCGGGAAGACACTGAATCTGCCTCAGCTGAACCCTCTCTCGACATTAGACGGGGGCAGGGGAGCTCCCTCTGCCCATAGCTCGTAGCCCCGTGGTTAGGGCACACACCTGGGGCACGGGAAGCCCCTGTTCCAGCCGAGGAGGGGAGAGGATTTGAAAAGAGAGCTGCCAGCTCTCAGGAGGGTGCTCTAACCACTGGGCTGCAGGTGTTCTGCTGGGGGGCTCCCCCAGTCCCTCCTGGTAAGCAGGGCCCCTGTGGATAACTAATGGAAGAGGGACTGGAGCAGGGGACTGAATCCAGGGCCTGCCAGCGGAGTGCTACGCGCTCTCCCTCGCTCTGGCCAAATGGTTCTGTCATTACTTATCCACAGGGGAACGGCTTCAGCAGGAGGGACTGAGGGAGTCCCATGGCCGAATAGCTCATAGCTCGATACCCGACGTGGCAGATCCCTGTTCAGATTGCTTCTCCCCTGCCGTGTGCCCGAGGAATACCCTAACTACTGGGGTAAACGTTGTGCAGGAGGCCCTCCCCAGCGACTGTGTGAGCTCACCTATAGGAGCTCACACACATGGGGGGAGGGATAGCTCAGTATGGGGGGAGGGATAGCTCAGTGGTTTGAGCATTGGCCTGCTAAACCCAGGGTTGTGAGTTCAGTCCTTCAGGGGCCCATTTAGGGATCTGGGGCAAAAATTGGGGATTGGTCCTGCTTTGAGCAGGGGTTGGACTAGATAACCTCCTAAGGTCCCTTCCAACCCTGAGATTCTATGATTCTAGGAGCCCGATCCAGTAGGTGCCGTCCGAGCACGCTTACCCTGCAGGCGAGGTCGGTGGAGGAACGTCCATCTTCACCGGGGCTCAGCTGTCTGTGGGACTGGGGCAGAAACACAGATGCCTAGAGAGCTCCTATTGCGAACATTCAGGCGCTGAGTGATTTTTTAGGCACCTACATGGTTTGGGTGAAGCCGGGCAGGGGTCGTGTGAATCCCCAGGGGGCCTGATTCTGGGATTTAGGGACTGTCTACACTGCGATTAAATCCCTGCAGCGCTCAGTCTCAGAGCTGGGTCAGCTGGCTCAGGCTGCGGGGCTATAATATTGCAGTGTAGACATTCGGGCTGGGACCGGAGCCTGGGCTCTGAGACCCTCCCGGGGCCTCAAAACCTGGGTTCCAGCCAGAGCCTGAACGTCTACATAGTGAGCCTGAGTCGGCTGAGCCAGGCCAGCCGCAGCCACGCCGCGGGTCTTGTATTGCAGGGTGGACGTACTCTTAGGCGCCTTAGTCCTTTTGTGAATCTAGCCTGAAGTTCCCTTCCTAAGAATTAATCATAGAATCTCAGGGTTGGAAGGGACCTTAGGAGGTCATCTAGTCCAACCCCCTGCTCAACGCAGGACCAATCCCCAATTTTTGCCCCAGATCCCTAAATGGCCCCCTGAAGGATTGAACTCTCAATCCTGGGTTTAGCAGGCCAATGCTCAAACCACTGAGCTATCTCAAACTGATCTTTCATATCGGACACCTACCAATGAAGCAATTCCTCTTAAGTGTGTATTGAAATGATTAACCGTGAACAAATTTGCAGTAAAAGAAGCCTCAGGTTCCTCTTAAGGAACAGCAAGGGAACATAACAATTTCCTGACGAACGAAGCATGTATTTTATTGAGCTTTCTTCCAAAAAGAAAATGGTTTCAACAAGGACTGTACGTACAACTTGTAAGAAATGATTCATCTTGAACAAGGTTGGGTTGCAATCTGAAATGAACTGGGGTTGCTTTTATTGATAAAAATGTTATTGAATGTATATCTCCTGGGAGTCTGGAGAAATTACTCTGAATCCGTTTACAATGGAATGATTTATCTTCACGGAGCTTGCAATGAAATGAGCTTAGTGGGAATAAATGTCAAACTGGATATTGCCGAACGACTGTGGCAATGAGAAGAATAAGCATTAGCAATTCCTGACCAAAACCATATTTGTTTTTTTCAGAAAGACTGCAGTACTCTCTGTGCCTTTGGGTTGCCAGCATGATTTATGTCACCTGGCTGAGAGAACGGAGCTTCAGATCTAAAATTGTCCTTGCTTCTCACGGACAAAGTAAAAACACAGTTTGACCTTGAAACTTTGGGTGTCATCACTGCTTACCTAGAACATGAAATCTGCTTGTTCACTATGAGCTACGGGCTTGTATTGATGTCATGATCATAGTATTTAAAAAACCAATTCCTAGACTAAGCCTGTGTTATCTTTCACCTTATATGGCTAAGTTATTTCCTACCTTGCCCCGCCCCCAAAAGCTTTTAATAGCAAATGGGTTTTATGAACAGAAAAGGCAAAGGCCCCATGCAAGTCAGGCAAAGCAGCCACTTTGCCCTCCTGTATAGTGCAGCTTCCCCCTGCTTCCTTATTTACACCCTGTCATATTCTGTCTCCTACTAAAACCAGCCTGGGAGGATATCGCTGGGTTGCCTGCGCTAGCAGGGGCCTGGATTTGAACAGCAGGGGGGTCCCCTCCAGCCCTAGGTCTTTGCTGCCTTCCCAGGACTGATGTCCTCCGAAGGGAGCACGTGATTTTTGTGTCTGGTTTATCAGTGGACCTGGCCGTGACTGACAGGCCTCCACCCTTTATCTCCTCGCCAGTGGTGTGTCTGGCCCCTGGTTCCTCAGGGGAAACCACCCAGGCGGCCAGAGCAAGGGGCCCCATTACTGTAGCTGTGCCAAATAGGAGATACTGACCCATACCCATGCACAAGAGCATGTTGGGAAGCCAGGCATGCCCAGCCCCCTCCTCCTACAGACCCTGCTCAGCTTTGGCCGGGGAGTCAGGTGCAATAAAGGCCCATCTACGGGGGGAGGGGGGGAAGCTGCATCAGTTGAACTGTAGCTGTGACTTTACGTGGGTTTAACTGCACTGGTGTGATGTGGACATGCTGAGTTTGGCTCATGTTGGTTGAGCTGACGTCGATGTAGGAGCAGGCGTAATCTAAAGGGCGATAAACTGCTCTCTAGAGCGGGTTGGAAAACTTCCCACCCCACGTTCCCTTGTGAACACGGACAGGCTCTGGAGATGGGCTGGTTTGGACACAGGCTTTGTCAGGAAGGTTTCCCGCGGGAAGGAGAGAGAGAGGGTGAGGCCCCCAGCTGCATCCCAATGGCTCAGGCCTTCCCCAGGGTGTGGGAGACACAGATCAAGCCCCTCCTCTGCTGGATTCAGAGTAGCAACTTGACCTGGGTGTGATGGGCTCCCCATGGTTAGCCAGGGACTGTGGGACCACTATGCCCCCTGAACTCTCTCCAGCCTGGGCTGTTTCTCACAATGCCTTGCTAGGGACCAGCAGCAAACTCCTCCAGGCGCTGTGATCACTCAACACAACCGCAAGTGGAGCCCCACAGCCAGCTCCATTGCATGAATGCTCCCAGAGCCACTCATGAATCACACAGAGCAAAGCACTAGAGCCAAATCCCCCCAGCTCCCAGCACTGCACCTCAGGAATATACCGTCTTGCACTGCTCAAGACAAGCAGTGCAGATTTATTCATTGGTTCACTATTTCATCAATGAAAAGTGGACATACACCAGCCTTTGTAAAACCTGAGCAGATTTGCCCCACACTTCATACAAACTCATTGGTAAAGATAAACAGTAAAACAGATCTATTGACTACAAAAGATAGATTTTAAGTGTTATTAAGTGATAGGCAAAAAGTCAGAGTTAGTTACCAAAGGAAATAAAATATAAACATGCAGTCTAAACTCTCAACCCTATTAGACATGGCAACATCTAGATTAAGCAGTTTTTCTCACCCCACTGGATATTGCAGTCCTTAATATACAATCCCTTAAATCTGGGCCAGTCTCCTATGTTGGAGTCTTCAGTCTTCTTCTGAGTGTCTTTGTTGCTTGCAGCATAGGTGGGTGAAGGAGAAAGGCCCAGCATGTGCCCAGTGTCTGTTTTATACCCTCAGTCCATGTGCTTGGAGAACACAAGTCCAGGCATGTCTGGGGCATTGCTGAGTCTCCAGGCAAGGTTGAGCAATTCCCCTGGTGTGGTCTCATGCAGGTGAGTCATTGCATTGTAGCTCCCCTGCTGGACAATGGCTGTTGATTCCATAACCTTCCTAGGTAATTTATTCCAGTGCTTAACCACTCTGACAGTTAGGAAGTTTTTCCTAATGTCCAACCTAAACTTCCCTTGCTGCAATTTAAGCCCATTGCTTCTTGTCCTATCCTTAGAGGTTAAGAAGAACAATTTTTTCCCCTCCTCCTTGTAGCCACCTTTTATATACTTGAAAATTGTTATCATGGCCCCTGTCAGTCTTCTCTTCTCCAGACTAAACAAACCCAATTTTTTCAATCTTCCTTCATAGGTCATGTTTTCTAGACCTTTAATCATTTTTGTTGCTCTTCTCTGGACTTTCTTCAATTTGTCCACATCTTTCCTGAAATGTGGTGCCCAGAACTGGATACAGCTGAGGCCTAATCAGCGTGGAGTAGAGTGGAAATATTACTTTAATGTATTGTTTGGCTGTGTTTTATTTTAATTATTTACTTTTAATTAATTTTGAAGTTATTTATTTTGGAATCTGATTATTTTAGTTTCCTGCAAATGTGATATGAGTAAGGTTATGATTTAGTCACGGGTATTGTTAGTAGAAGTCATGGACAGGTCCCGGGCAGTAAACACAAATTCACAGCCCAGGACCTGTCCATGACTTTTACTATATACCCCTGACTAAAAGTTGGGGAGGAGCGGCTCAGGGGGGTGCCATGGTTGCTGGGAGGGGAGGGAGGGCGCAGCCGGGGGAGCATTGCAAGTGCTTAGGGAGGTACTGCTTGGGGGGCGCCGCAGGTGCTGGGTGGGGGGGGATTGGTGGGGCTGGGGCAGGTTCCCTACCCGGCTCCTGGGAAGTGGCAACTCCACATGGGGGAGGAAGGATGGGGAGGGATAGCTCAGTGGTTTGAGCATTGGCCTGCTAAACCCAGGGTTGTGAGTTCAATCCTTGAGGGGGCCATTTAGTGATCGGGGGCAAAAATCTGTCAGGGGACAGTACTTGGTCCTGCTAGTGAAGGCAGGGGACTGGACTCAATGACCTTTCAAGGTCCTGCCAGCTCTACGAGAGGCATATCTCCATATATAAAATAGCGGGCAGTCACCAGACAAACCCCGAAAAGTCACTAGATGCAGCTGTTTAAGCACTCAAAAGGAGTCAAAAATGTCACCGAACAATATTTCCAGAGAATACACACACACAGGGGAGCATAGTCACCAAATCATTCACAAGCAGATCAATAGTGTTCATAAAATCCATTCCATGCTCTTCTTACTACGTTCTGCTGCACACCAGACGCCACTACACCAGTTCAGTGTCACCACCAGGAGGGCCCCCTCTGCTCTTTGGGCAGGGTGCTCTGTACACTGCAGCCCAGTACAGCTGAGGTTGGTTAATTTCAGCCAAGTCTCCCTTTCTTGCCAGCCTGGCTCTGAGCTGGCAGGTCAGTGAAAGGCAGAGCCCAGAGCCAGGGGGATGGGGACATTCACCTGACCTGAGCTCAGCGCTGCAGGGAGCCAAGAAAGTAAATTTAAAAACAAAAATCCGCTAGCCGGATCCCTTACTCCCACTTCCAGGGTTTCATTTCTGAACACAGCTGGGGAGCTGACCCCAGGCCAAGCCAGGGGAAGGAGTAAAGGGGAACTGAAATCAAGCGAGCTCCACCTTTGATCCTGTAGTAAGGGCTTCATCCCTGGAGGCACGGTGCCCCCCGCCCCATTGAGGCACATGACCCTGTCTCATCCCACCCCACCTTCCATCCATGCGGCTCTCCTCGCTGGCTAACCTGCCTACCCCGCCCTGCCCGCTTCATTAGCCGTCTTTCCCTGCATCACAGGCTGTGCTACCTACTACAGAGCCACGAGAAAGAACGTCTGGGTAGAAACAAGCCCTGGCAAATGTGCTGCTCTCTCCAAAGTGCGCCTGGCTTTAGCAATGTATTGAATTAGCCTCCACAAACTTCGCCTGCAGATTCGAGTGATCTCAGCCCAAGCAGCCCTGGAATGCGATTCTTTCCGAGGACATGCTCAATTGCGACGTACTGACATTGACTCGGTGTGCAGCAGAACGTAGTAAGAAGAGCATGGAGTGGATTTTATGAACACTATTGATCTGCTTGTGAATGATTTGGTGACGTTTTTCTCTGAACATCGCTGTCATTGGCAGTGAAAGTCGTTAGATTTGTCACTGGTCACTTGGACACTTGCTTGCTATGGAAACCAAAAAATCACTAAATCCAGTGACAAAGTCGCAACACTACGGCAGCTCTTAGCTCCACAGGATGCCTCCTCTCTGCCCCAGGCCCCGGCTCTGCAGCTCCCTTTGGCTGGGAACCGTTGCCAATGGCAGCTGTGGGGGCGGGGCCGGTGGGAGGAGGCAGCATGTGGAGCTAGGAGATGAGGGAGGGGCATCCCCCCAGGTAAGCACCGCCCCGCATCCCAACCCCCTGCCCTGAGCTCCCCCCACCACACCCAAACTCCTGCTGCTGTGGGGCGGGGGGGCCAAGACTGCCCCAGCAGCAGCCAGTGCAACTGGCCCCCAGGCCAGGTGCACCGGCCGCTGCGGAAGTCACAGATGAGCAATAACCTGGGTCTCTAGTATCCTAGATGAGTGTCCTGACCACGAAGCTGGGGGCGGGGTTCCTGACCACCAGACTGTGAGGGGTGGGCCTGTGGGGGTGTTACCCCAAGTAGTATTTGGACTGTAAGGTGTTTTTCAAATGGATGAGCGCTATGACCAGGTGATATGCAAAATAAACATATTCTTGTATTGATAAAAGTTTTCTTTTTGAATATAAAACCAGTTTATTATATTTCGCTTGTTCTGTTCACTGCCTCTGTGTCTAAACCAGGGGTTATTAACTCTGGGCCTCAGGGATCTCCAACCATCCAAGTTTTTGTTCCAACCAGCAAATCATTGTTTTTGTTAAAATCCACTGGTTTGCACTGCATAGAGAATTTGCACATGCCCCAGCCTTTTGTATGAACTCGGACCTGGAAGTGTTTCATATGCAATAGTAAGCAGTGTACATTTTAAAACAAACTATGACGTGCTCGTTGGGTTAAAAACCTGGACGACTGGGTGTCGCCAAGGCCCAAAGATGAGAGCCCCTGTCTTAAGCAGTGACCTAACACCCCACCGGGAAAGTCTCACTCTTTGGCCTTGGATCTCACTCTTTAGGGCTGTACATCTAACTCAAAAGGACAGCCAATCCTTGGCATCTCTACCCTGCTGTGTGGGCAGGAGCTGAGTGTGGTATGTGCCGTGCTATACCTGTAGGGGGCAGTGTCTGCACAGTGGGCGCTAAACCTGCTTTCATCCCCGGGCCCGGTGCATACAGAGGGTGCCGGGGGGCCCAGTCTGGCTTCTTTCACCCATGCTGCGTTCACCCTTTGGATTGTTTGGAGCAGGGTGGTGTCTTCAGCCTGCTTCAGCTGCGGGCGGGCAGCCGAGCCAGCCTCCTGGAGCTGGGGCAGTCTGGGTTGTTCCTCACCTCATGGCTGTACATGGAGAGCCATGCGGAGCTTCGGGGGAAGGGAGGGGGGGACGGTTAACAGCGCCCGAGGTCGGCTTGCGGAGCTTGGCAAGCGCCAAATGAGCCTGGGTTTGCTGTGGCTTCCTTTGCACCCCAGCTGGCAAAGGGCAGGGAAGTGCCCAGCCCAACCCTAGCACCTTGTTCACAGAGCACAGGCCAGCAGCCCCCGGGAAAGCCAGGCTCTGCGCTCTCCGCTCCGGCATTGGCGTCAATGCCTGGGACTCAGGGCTTGGTGTCGGGCCAGGTGTGAGCGGGGAGGTGCAGGGACCCCCAGGGGCCGGTGCTGGGGTGTTAACCCCGGGAATCCTGCTCAGCAGCGCCCAGCCGGAGGGACCCTTCCCAGGAGCCCTTTGCAGTCCGGGGGCTGTGTGCGCAGGACAGGGCTGGGCTGTCTCGCTCGCAGGCAGCCTGGCTCTGAATGGGGACAGCGGATCGGATGCAGCTGACGGGCGTCTCCCGAGGCTGGGTGTTCTCCCAGATTCCTGCCCTCCATGGCCTCACCCCCGAGCACTGGTGACAATCCCTGGGGAGGGGCAGCCAGTGGCTAGTGGGAAGCTCGGGCACACTAGCTTTCTCCACATCGTCTGTCACTAGGTTCCCTCCCTCATTCAGCAAGGGGCCCACACTTTCCTTGACTTTCTTCTTGTTGCTCACATACCTGAAGAAACCCTTCTTGTTACTCCTAACATCTCCGGCTAGCTGCAACTCCAAGTGTGATTTGGCCTTCCTAATTTCACTCCTGCATGCCTGAACAATATTTTTATACTCCTCCTTGGTCATTTGTCCAATCTTCCACTTCTTGTAAGCTGCTTTTTTGTGTTTAAGACGAGCAAGGATTTCACTGTTAAGCCAAGCTGGTCGCCTGCCATATTTACTTTTCTTTCTACACATCGGGATGGTTTGTTCCTGCAACCTCAATAAGGATTCTTTAAAATACAGCCAGCTTTCCTCGACTCCTTTCCCCCTCATGTTATTCTCCCAGGGGACCTTGCCCATCAGTTCCCTGACTGAGGGAGTCAAAGTCTGCTTTTCTGAAGTCCAGGCTCTGTATTCTACTGCTCTCCTTTCTTCCTTGTGTCAGGATCCTGAACTCGACCATCTCATGGTCACTGCCTCCCAGGTTCCCATCCACTATTGCTTCCTCTACTATTTCTTCCCTGTTTGTGAGCAGCAGGTTAAGAAGAGCTTTTCCCCTAGTTGGTTCCTCCAGCACTTGCACCAGGAAATTGTCCCCTACACTTTCCAAAAACATGCCTGACTAACCTAATTGCCTTCTATGATGAGATAACTGGCTCTGTGGATGAGGGGAAAGCAGTGGATGTGCTATTTCTTGACTTTAGCAAAGCTTTTGATACAGTCTCCCACAGTGTTCTTGCCAGCAAGTTAAAGAAGTATGGGCTGGATAAATGGACGGTAAGGTGGATAGAAAACTGGCTGGATGGTCGCGCTCAACGGGTAGTGATCAATGGCTAGGCTGACCATATTTCCTTGAGACAAAAACGGGACATTGGGATGGCAAAAATGGGACGGGGAGACAAGGGGCAGCCGCAACAAGCCGCCCCTCGTCTCCCCGCTCAGCAGCTCGGCGGGGAGACGAGGGGCAGCCGCAACAAGCCGCCCCTCGTCTCCCCACTCAGCTGCTCAGCGGGGAGACGAGGGGCAGCCGCAACAAGCCACCCCTCGTCTCCCCGCTCAGCTGCTCGGCGGGGAGACGAGGGGCAGCCGCAACAAGCCGCCCCTCGTCTCCCCGCTCAGCTGCTCGGCGGGGAGACGAGGGGCAGCCGCAACAAGCCGCCCCTCGTCTCCCCGCTCAGCTGCTCGGCGGGGAGACGAGGGGCAGCCGCAACAAGCCGCCCCTCGTCTCCCCGCTCAGCAGCTCGGCGGGGAGACGAGGGGCAGCCGCAACAAGCCGCCCCTCGTCTCCCCACTCAGCTGCTCAGCGGGGAGACGAGGGGCAGCCGCAACAAGCCACCCCTCGTCTCCCCGCTCAGCTGCTCGGCGGGGAGACGAGGGGCAGCCGCAACAAGCCGCCCCTCGTCTCCCCGCTCAGCTGCTCGGCGGGGAGACGAGGGGCAGCCGCAACAAGCCGCCCCTCGTCTCCCCGCTCAGCTGCTCGGCGGGGAGACGAGGGGCAGCCGCAACAAGCCGCCCCTCGTCTCCCCGCTCAGCTGCTCGGCGGGGAGACGAGGGGCAGCCGCAACAAGCCGCCCCTCGTCTCCCCGCTCAGCTGCTCGGCGGGGAGACGAGGGGCAGCCGCAACAAGCCGCCCCTCGTCTCCCCGCTCAGCTGCTCGGCGGGGAGACGAGGGGCAGCCGCAACAAGCCGCCCCTCGTCTCCCCGCTCAGCTGCTCGGCGGGGAGACGAGGGGCAGCCGCAACAAGCCGCCCCTCGTCTCCCCGCTCAGCTGCTCGGCGGGGAGACGAGGGGCAGCCGCAACAAGCCGCCCCTCGTCTCCCCGCTCAGCAGCTCGGCGCGGAGACAAGGGGCAGCCGCAACAAGCCAGCGTTCAGTTTTTTACAAAAAAATAAAAACTATATATAGTTTATTAAAAACGGGACAAAATTGACATTTATATTAAAACGACGGGACGGTTGGGAAATATGAAAAAAACGGTACTGTTCCGTTTAAAACGGTACGTATGGTCAGCCTATCAATGGCTCCATGTCTAGTTGGCAGCCGGTATCAAGTGGAGTGCCCCAAGGGTCGGTGCTGGGGCCGGTTTTGTTCAATATCTTCATCAACGATCTGGAGGATGGTGTGGACTGCACCCTTAGCAAGTTTGCAGATGACACTAAACTGGGAGGAGTGGTTGATACGCTGGAGGGTAGGGATAGGATACAGAGGGACCTAGACAAATTAGAGGATTGGGCCAAAAGAAATATGATGAGGTTCAACAAGGACAAGTGCAGAGTCCTGCACTTAGGAAGGAAGAATCCCATGCACTGCTACAGACTAGGGAGTGAAGGGCTGGGCAGCAGTTCTGCAGAAAAGGACCTAGGGGTTACAGTGGACGAAAAGCTGAATATGAGTCAACAGTGTGCCCTTGTTGCCAAGAAGGCTAACGGCATTTTGGGCTGTATAAGTAGAGGCATTTCCAGCAGATCGAGGGACGTGATTATTCCCCTCTATTCGGCACTGGTGAGGCCTCATTTGGAGTACTGTGTCCAGTTTTGGGCCCCACACTACAAGAAGGATGTGGATAAATTGGAAAGAGTCCAGCGGAGGGCAACAAAAATCATTAGGGGTTTGGAGCACATGACTTATGAGGAGAGGCTGAGGGAACTGGGATTGTTTAGCCTGCAGAAGAGAAGAATGAGGGGGGATTTGATAGCTGCTTTCAACTACCTGAAAGGGGATTCCAAAGAGGATGGATCTAGACTGTTCTCAGTGGTAGAAGATGACAGAACAAGGAGTAATGGTCTCAAGTTGCAGAGGGGGAGGTTTAGGTTGGATATTAGGAAAAACTTTTTCACTAGTAGGGTGGTGAAGCACTGGAATGGGTTACCTAGGGAGGTGGTGGAATCTCCTTCCTTAGAGGTTTTTAAGGTCAGGCTTGACAAAGCCCTGGCTGGGATGATTTAGTTGGGGTTGGTTCTGCTTTGAGCAGGGGGTTGGACTAGATGACCTCCTGAGGTCCCTTCCAACCCCGTGATTCTATGATTCTATGACTTACCCTTGGTGAATCCATGCTGACTGTTCCTGATCACTTTCCCCTCCTTTAAGTGGTTCAGAACTGATTCCTTGAGGACCTGTTCCATGATTTTTCCAGGGACTGAGGTGAGACTGACTGGCCTGTAGTTCCCAGGATCTTCCTTCTTCCCTTTTTTAAAGATGGGCACTACATTAGCTTTTTTCCAGTCATCCGGGACCTCCCCCGATTGCCATGATTTGTCAAAGATAATGGCCAATGGCTCTGCAATCACATCGGCCAACTCCTTTAGCACCCTCAGATGCAGTGCATCCGGCCCCATGGACTTGTGTTCGTCCAGCTTTTCTAAATAGTCCCGAACTACTTCTTTCTCCACAGAGGGCTGGTCACCTCCTCCCCATACCGTGCTGCGGAGTGCAGCCACCTGGGAGCTGACCTTGTCTGTGAAGACAGAGGCAAAAAAAGCAATAGCCGGCTGTAAAAAGGAAATCTTTCACAAGAGAAGCATGCGTTAGTAGTCAGGCAGCTTGTTGAAATGCTGCCATCTATAAACCCCACTTTGCAAATATGTCTCTTGCTGCAAAGTGTGTTTCCATGGAATGGGTTGTCAGCTGTTTGAAGGTCTCCCTTTAGAATCATAGAACATAGAATCTTGACGTTTGCTTCACTCTTTGCAGACCTGTATACCCTAAAGTAAAGTGTGATCCCGCACCCCCCCCCATCCCTCTAAATTTAGCTTCATTTCCTCCTTCCCATTTTGATCAAAAACATTTTGTTACCCTGGGAAAGAGTCTATCACTTGCATTCTGTGTGGCTATGAGCATCCAGCCATCTACCCACTGCTGCCTGTGTGTTGGGGGCGGGGGAGAAGGAGGCAAAGTTCCCTGCATTCTGCTGTTGCTAGCCTCTCCCCTGCAGGAGACTAAAGATTATTTCCCCTTTCCTCTAACCCTGGAGACATCCCAGAGTACTTTATGTCAAGACGATCAAGTAAGTCATCTTCCTGTGATCACATCGTGGGTGCGTACAGGGCCTCTCGGTTCACTGGCTCACTTTAACCAATAGAATTGAGGCATGCAAATTAACTGATAAGGAATGATGATGGTTGGTTGAATTATCTCTGTCAGAAGAGTGTTATTTAAGAATGTCTGATAATAGATCTTAAAGTGAAAGCACAGCTCCCGGTGGGAGTGGCCAGGTAGCCTTTGGTGAAACAAACGAATGGACCAGGGTTCCGCTGTAGCCACTGAATTTGACATTCCTGCATGTACCCCAGAATTTGACTGTACTTCAGTCAGCCATTTTGTATGTGTGACACTCTGTACCCCAAAGCAACACCCTTGCACCCCACATTTACCATGGTGATATGATTATGTTTTGTTTTGTACAAAGTATATCTTGTGAGGTATTATTTTAAAAGTCTTGACCTGTTGGATTGTATATGCTGTCATTGTATGGGAAGTTCTGAGGTTGTGCTATGTGTGTGTTACTGAAATATGTTGTAAGGTTGGGAACACCCACAACCAGCTTTTCAGGTACAACAATGGGGCAGGCAGACACTGATGATGGCCCATTAAGGGGACTACACACTCACAAGGACTCCCCCAGCAACTGTGTACCATGGAGACCTCTCAGAGAGAGCACGTAGACAATGGAGACTGCTTGACTCACCTCATAGCAAAGGATCTTTCCAGCGAGCTGGAAGACGCTATAAAAGGGGCAAGTGACATCATCGCTTGTCCTCCCTCCCCTCACAACTCAACACCTGGAAACATGTCTGGAGAACAAAGGCTCTGAATGGGAGGGCGGGGGGTCCCAGGCTGAAAAGAGGAATCCCAGCCTGTGTAGGAAGGAGCTACACACCATCAGGGTGAGACACCGCTTGATTCAAATCCTGTCTAGTTATAGAACTCCGATTGCGATGCTACTTTGATTTCTTAGGTGACCAACTTTGATCTGTGCGATTACTTATAATCACTTACAATCTGTCTGTCTGTAGTTAATAAATCTGTTTTATATTTTACCTTAAACTGTGTGTTTTGCTTGAAGTGATTGGGGAATCTGCTCAGGAACAAAAGCTGGTGCATTGTCCTCTCCACATTGAGGGGGGGCAGACTAGGTAATACATTTACAGTGGTCAGGCTTCTGAGCAGGGCAAGACGATACAGCTCTGGCCTCCTAGGCTGGGGAGTTGGGGGAATTGGCTGGAGGGTCTCTATTGTTGTTTCATTAAAAGCATTCATGTAACTCAGCTGGGTGTGTCCTGGCCTGTGGATGGCTGTGTAAGTGCAGGTCCCGGAAAGGTCTGCAGCTTGTCACAGCATCACAGTGTGAGAGGGAGCCCAAGATGGTGAGACAAAGGGCTCAGCAGTACCCCGGTTCCAGGTTACACCCTGGGAACCCCTCACAGTATGTTCAGCCACTACCAGATGAAACCCAAACATCGCATAGCTTTAGGACCCCGAGAGGCAAGGCCATGCAGCTGCACGTTTGCAGCTCTGCCAATCAGACGGGGAGGTTGGGACAGGGAGTTACTGTGCCGTGAAACCAGAAGGAATGTTTGGACAGCTGGCCTTGGTTTTAGGCACCTCTGACATGTCAGGTTTATTGTTGTTATGATTAGAAATGTTTTGTTGATAAGTAGAATAGTGAATTGTTATTGGCTGTTGCTAGGGAAATTGTTAGCCTATTGGGGGCTATTATGAGTTATGTGCTTTGTTCAGAGAAAATGTGTAACAAGTTTAATTAGAAAGTGTGCTTTGGAGCAGTCTGAAGGAGCTTTTCGTTGGGCAAGGATCTGACACCTAAGTTTCCCAGCAGCTAGACGGAAGGCGCCCCCCTTCCCCTCCCCCGCCAGAAGCCTGGCTGCTGATTCCTCAAAACCATCTTACATTTGGTAACTATCAAGATTTAAGATGCTCTGAACCTACTGCTACAGAATGTATGTGGTTTTAGGTGAAAGCTCTCTGGTCTGTATCAATCATTTATCAGACAGAGGAGCTGTTCCCCCATTGATTTATTCCTGACACCGGCTGGAGAACCACTTTGGGTTCTGTAAACCCTGGGTAACATGCTGCCAGAGGACACCCATCTCACTACAGGAGCCTGATACAAACTAGGGCCTTTTGAAACTGGTTGTTTTCTGCAAGACATTTTTGAAAAATATTTTTTTCCCTCTAAATTTTTAATCAAAAGTTCAAGTTTTGAAAATTGACAAAAAAATTCTCTTTTCTTCCTCACCTTCTTCCAGGGCAGGATTTTCACTCGCTCAGTGCTAAGGGTGCTGAGTGACTCTATAAACCCTGAGAGAGAGATGGCACCTCTAACTGCGTCTCATCTGGCATTTGATGATCTCTTCCACGGGCACTAGTGAAGACACAATAAATCGACCACTGAGCGCTCTCCCGTTGACTCCGGTGCTCCACCGGAGCGAGAAGCGTAGGTGGAGTCGACGAGGGAGCGGCAGCAGTTGACCTACTGCAGTGAAGACACCGCAGTAAGTAGGTCTAAGTACGTCGACTTCAGGTACGCTATTTTCGTAGCTGAAGTTGCGTATCTTAAACCAACTTAGCTTGCCCCCCTCCCCTGCTCCCCTCCCCCCAGTGTAGACCAGGCCTTCGTCAATCCAAGCCAGACGAAGGGACCTCAAACCATCTCCAGTCCTCACCGCAGGCTTACCACAGGCCCAGCCTATCACTCTTCAGTTCATAGCCAGCCAGGCTCCCACCCTATCCTGGCCGTCCATCAGTTCCTTGACCCTTGATTCATTGTCCCTTTAGCAGCTGCATCAGCCCTTGTTAGAGCAGCAATCAGGGTCCCCTGGGGACTTGGGGAACATTCGTCAATTCCCTCCGTGCATGAGAACATGCAGCTCACACTTCCCTTGCTGGCCTGTGGGTGGCAGCATTTCCCCACCTACGTACCTGAGGGACACTAGAGAGCTTGGCTATTCACTGCTCCACTCCAGCCCCTTTTACTGTGGGTCTCGCCAGGTGGCTGATGAGCGCTGCTGCGTGCCTGCAGCGCCACTGGGAAAGCAGGCCCCAGGCTTAGGGGGACCATGTTTCCAAATGGGACACCATGCAGGGCTGGCCTGAGCCCTTCCCCCGCAGCCACTCGCCCTCCCCGCTCCCTCCCCTCCTGGGCTGGCCCCAGCCGCTCACCTATGGCCCCTCCCCGCCGCCCCCCCCCGCCGCCATGTGAGACTCTCACAGGTCGCTCAAGCTCCCCCCGCCACGCCCGATGCTGTCACTGGTCACTCGAACCCTGCCTGTCCCCTGCATGCTGGAATCCTTCCTCGTCTCCCCACCCCCTGACTGGACCTCTGCCTCCCCCCCTGCATGGGGCTGTCATCTCCCTCCTGACCCACACCCCACATTTTTGACAAAAGTGGGCCTCTGTCCCATTTGCTCTTGCCAACTGATCGAGTCGGCCAGAAAAATTGTGACAAATGCCCCTTTTGCCAACGAAAGTCGGGGCGGCTGGGCCAGGAGCCCTCATGTTTCTGGGGCGGTCCAGCCAGCTGAGTACAAAGGGGCTCAGCACCTGAGCCATCACAGCAGGAAGCGACCAGCCCACGCTCCCTGAGCAGCTGCTGCAACAAAACCCAGACCTCCTGCAGCTCACATCAAACCTACACCCAGTGGCCTCAGCTCCTCTGAGCACCAGGCAGCCAGTTCCTCCAGCCGTGGCTTTATTCCTCTCCATCGCCTCAGTCAGGGAGAGGCAGCTCTCTGCACCCCAGAGCTCAGCTGGGGTAAGGGAGCTGGGGAGGCGGCTGAGTATGGACTTGGACAGAGCAGAATCATGGCTAGCCACTCGAAAATGGTTCTGTGTCCTGAGGGCCAGGTGCATGTACCAGCCCTTACCTGCGCATGGTGCTTCGGGACAGGGCCTACCATCGGCATTGGGCCGATTCCTGGTGGGGCAAGGTGCTGGGCCCCACCTGACAGCTGGGCGTTAGCCCAGGAGACTGAAATCAGAGCAGGTTCAGTTCCACTGCTACCCGTGCCACTGGGCTTCAAAGCTGGGCTGGAGGAAGTGGAACCATTCCTGGAGGAGCTGGAATTCGGCCTCCATGCTGTCCCTGCCCACCAGGAACTGTGACCCACCAACCTGCGTCCCAAAGCTCAGTTCAGAGCTGTGTCAGGACCCCACAAAGTCCTCCTCACTGTGGCGATGCCTCCCATGGCAAGCGGCTGCTAAGAATCACTGGATTTCCCCTGGGTTTTGCTACCCCCGCCATTTCTCCAAGCCCCGTTGAACAGACTCGATCGGAATCATTGTTATTATGGCCCCTGCAGCTGGGATATCCATGCTGGGCTCCCCCAACTACCCACATGGGTTGGTGTCCTTGTGCAGTTTGCAAACCTGTGTGTGGGTCCACCAGTGGGGCCCTGGCTGGGTTGGTCCCTGCTGCAGGTGTGATTTGGGCTGTGTCCTAGAGGGTGGGGTTTGGGGGAAACCTGGCTCAGGTTCTGTGACTCCCCTTGATCATCCTGAGAAACCTGCTCTGCAAACTGCCTCTCTTGAACACCTGGGACACAGTCTGGCAGCTAGAGCTGAGCGAGGCCGTACTCCTGACTCTCTCCACACACTCTTGTGACACTTTAGACCTTGGGGGAGCCTCCTGGAACCCCCACATTCCTCATTTGTATATAAGCGTGATCTTGCATAAAAAGCAGGCCTTGTAAGGTATCGGGAAAGGTTACGATCTGCTGAAAGTCAGTTCTCTATCCATAGATGTGTATCCATATCTCTATCCATATATGAAGTTATGAGAATTGTGTTGTATGGTTGTCACTAAAACATGCTGTAAGTTGGGGAATCAGCCAGATATTAGCTCCCCAGAGGCAACAGCAAGAAAAGTAACCAACACCCAGGGCGGGTGTCAAACAACCATCAACAGCCATTGTCCAGCAAGGGAGCTACAATGCAATGACTCACCTGCATGAGGCCACACCAGGGGAATTGCTCAACCTGGCCTGGAGACTCAGCAATGCCCCAGACATGCCTGGACTTGTGTTCTCCAAGCACATGGACTGAGGGTATAAAACAGACACAGTGGCCACACACTGGGCCTTTCTCCTTCACTCACCTACGTTGCAAGCAATAAAGACTCATAGACTTTAAGGTCAGAAGGGACCATTATGATCATCTAGTCTGACCTCCTGTACAATGCCGGCCACAGAATCTCACCCACCCACTCCTGGAATAATCCTCTCACCTGTGTCTCAGCTATTGAAGTCCTCAAATCATGGTTTAAAGACTTCAAGATGCAGAGAATCCTCCAGTAAGTGACCTGTGCCCCATGCTGCAGAGGAAGGCGAAAAACCTCCAGGGCCTCTGCGGATCTACCCTGGAGGAAAATTCCTTCCCGACCCCAAATATGGCGATCAGCTGAATCCCGAGCATGTGGGCAAGACTCACCAGCCAAACACCCAGGAAAAAGTTCTCTGTAGTAACTTCTAACATCCCATCATTGACCATTGGTCCTATTTACCACTGATGGCAATTAATTGACCTTTGACTAAGATCATGCTATCCCATCAAACCATCCCCTCCATAAACTTATCTAGCTTAATCTTGAAGCCAGATAGGTTTTTGCCCCCACTGCTTCCCTTGGAAGGCTGTTCCAGAACTTTACTCCTCTGATGGTTAGAAACCTTTGTCTAATTTCAAGTCTAAACTTCCTGATGGCCAGTTTATATCCATTTGTTCTTGTGTCCACATTGGTACTGAGCTGAAATAATTCCTCTCCCTCCCTGGTATTTATCCCTCTGATATATTTAAAGAGAGCAAGCATATCTCCCCTCAGCCTTCTTTTGGTTAAGGTAAACAAACCAAGCTCCTTGAGTCTCCTTTCATACGACAGGTTTTCCATTCCTCGGATCATCCTAGTGGCCCTTCTTTGTACCTGTTCCAGTTTGAAGTCATCCTTCTTAAACATGGGAGACCAGAACTGCACACAGTATTCCAAATGAGGTCTCACCAATGCCTTGTATAACGGTACTAACACCTCCTTATCTCTACCAGAAATACCTCGCCTAATGCATCCCAAGACCGCATTAGCTTTTTTCACAGCCACATCACATTGGCGACTCATAGTAATCCTGTGATCAACCAGGACTCCGAGGTCCTTCTCCTCTTCCGTTACTTCCAACTGATGCGTCCCCAGCTTATAACTAAAATTCTTGTTATTAGTCCCTAAATGCATAACCTTACACTTCTCACTATTAAATTTCATCCTATTACTATTACTCCAGTTTACAAGGTCATCCAGATCTTCCTGTATGATATCCCAGAAGAAGACTGAAGACTCCAACTGAGGGGACTGGCCAAGTTTTAAGGGTGAAATCTGTGTACTAGGAACTGAAATATCCAGTGGGGTGAGAAAAACTGCTTAGTCTAGGTCAGGGGGTCTCAAACTCGCGGCTCACGGGCCGCATGCGGCCCGTGGAGCTCTTCCATGCGGCCTGCCAAGCTCCCTGCGCCCCCCCACCCCTCTACCTACCCTGTGGCACCACGAGAAGCTGTGTAGGGCACCAGGAAAATTTTCTGGTGCCCTGCGTAGCTGCGTGCTGCTCCAGCCCCTGCCTCTTCCCCGCCCCACGCCCAGCCCCTCTCCCACTCCCCTGAAGACTGCAGCCAGGCAGTCTACTTACCGGTGGTAAGTAGAGTGAGCTGGCCCCAGCCGGCTCTGTTCCCCTGGCTCCCAGCCGCGCTGCTGGTGAGTGCTGGGGGCCGGTTTCCCCCTCCCCCAAGCCTGGGAGCCGGGGGAGCGGAGCAGGCTGGTTCCCCAGGCCTCCGCGGGCGGGAGGGGAGGAGCTGGCCCCAGGCCTCCAGGGGGGCACGGAGGCTGGCCACTTCCTGTGGGAAGTGACCTGGCCCCAGCCTGCTCCATTCCCCTGGCTCCCAGGCTTGTGGGGAGGGGGGAACCGCTCCTCTGCACTCACCGGCGGCGCAGCTGGGAGCTGGGGGAACGGAGAAGGCTGGGGCCGGGTCACTTCCCGCAGGAAGTGGCCAGCCTCCATCCCCTCCAGAGGCCTGGGGCCAGCCTCCCCCCCGTGGAGGCCTGGGACCATCCTGCGGCCCCCCTCCCCCGTGGAGGCCTGGGACCATCCTGCGGCCCCCCTCCCCTGTGGAGGCCTGGGACCAGCCACCACCCCCTTTCCCCCCGTGGAGGCCTGGAGCCCTATGCAGCCCCCCCACGGGGGGGGAGGGGGGGGACGGACTGCATAGGGCACCAAAATAGCTAGGGACGGCCCTGCCCACACCCCTCCCGCACCCCAACTCCCTTCCCTGAGCCCCCTGCCACATCCTGCACCCTGACCCCCTGCCGCACCCCTCACCCCTCCTGCACCCCACACCCCAACTCCCTGCCCTGAGCCCCCTGCCACACCCCTCACTCCTCCTGCACCCCACACCCCAATTCCCTGCCCTGATCCCCCTGCCACACCCTGCACCCCTCCTGCACCCCACACCCCAATTCCCTGCCCTGATCCCCCTGCACACCTCCTGCACTCCCTGCCCTGAGCCTCCTGCCACACCTTGCACCCCAACCCCCTGCCACACCCCGCACCCTCCTGCACCCCTGGGGGCAGGGAGGTGGCAGAGTTGGAGTGAGGACTTTGGGGAAGGGGTTGGAATGGGGGCAGGGAAGAGGCGGGACAGGGGCGGGGCCTCATGGAAGGGGTGGAGTGGGGGCGAGGCCAGGGGTGGGTGTCTGTGATGCGGTCCTTGGGCCAATGCCCTAGTCCTCATGTGGTCCTCGTGGTCATTTGAGTTTGAGACCCCTGGTCTAGGTGTTGCCAAGTCTAATAGGGTTGAGAGTTTACACTGTGTGCTTTATATTTTATTTCTTTTGGTAACTAACTCTGACTTTTTGCCTATCACTTAATATCACTTAACAGCTATCTTTTATAGTCAATACATTCGTTTAAAAGACAGTTACCATTTCCATAACTGGTGTTCTTCGAGACGTGTTGCTCATGTCTATTCCACAATAGGTGTGCGTGCTCGCCACGTTCACCAGTATTGGAAGTTTTCCCCCCAGCAGTACCCATAGGGGAGCGCCCCTAGTGATCCCTGGAGTTGCGCCACCATGGCGCAGTATAAGGGGCGCGGCGCATTCCGCTCACCCTCAGTTCCTTCTTGCCAGACAACTCCGACAGAGGGGAAGGCGGGTGGGATGTGGAATAAACATGAGCAACACATCTCAAAGAACACCAGTTACGGAAAAGGTAACTGTCTTTTCTTCTTCGAGATATTGCTCATGTGCATTTCACAATAGGTGATTCCAAGCTATATCTGTTGGAGGTGGGCAGGAGTTCACAAATGTCCGGGACGAAGCACAGCCCTGCCGAACCCGGCGTCCTCCCTGGTTTGGGAGACAATCGCATAATGCGAGGTGAACGTGTGAACTGAAGACCATGTGGCAGCCCTGCAAATGTCCTGAAGGGGGACATGGCCTAAAAAGGCAGCCAACGAGGCTTGTGCCCTAGTCGAGTGTGCCCTTACAATCGACGGCGGAGGGATTAACAACCATGTAAAGGTGCAGGGTGTGGCAGGGGGCTCAGGGCAGGGAGTTGGGGTGCGGGAGGGGTGTGGGCAGGGCCGTCCCTAGCTATTTTGGTGCCCTATGGCTTAACAACCATGTAAAAGAAGCAGTGAGAGATAAAAAGGCATCTTTTAAAAAGTGGAAGTCAAATCCTAGTGAGGTAACTACAGAAGAGCATAAACACTGCCAAATTAAGTGTAAAAATGTAATAAGAAAAGCCAAAATGGAGTTTGAAGAACAGCTAGCCAAAAACTCAAAAGCTAATAACAAAACGTTTTTTACATACGTCAGAAGCAGGAAGCCTGCTAAACAACCAGTGGGGCCCCTGGATGATAGAGATACAAAAGGAGCACTTAAAGATGATAAAGTCGTTGCAGAGAAACTAAACGAATTCTTTGCTTCAGTCTTCACGGCTGAGGACGTTAGGGAGATTCCCCAACCTGAGCCGTCTTTTGTAGGTGACAAATCTGAGGAATTGTCACAGATTGAAGTGTCAGTAGAGGAGGTTTTGGAACTAATTGATAAACTTAACTGTAACAAGTCATCGGGACCAGATGGCATTCACCCAAGAGTTCTGAAAGAACCAAATGTGAAATTGCGGAATTATTAACTAGGGTTTGTAACCTGTCCTTTAAATCGGCTTCTGTACCCAATGACTGGAAGATAGCTAATGTAACGCCAATATTTAAAAAGGGCTCTAGAGGTGATCCCGGCAATTACAGACTGGTAAGTCTAACGTCCATACCGGGCAAATTAGTTGAAACAATAGTAAAGAATAAAATTGTCAGGCACACAGAAGAACATAAATTGTTGGGCAAAAGTCAACATAGTTTCTGTAAAGGGAAATGATGCCTTACTAATCTATTAGAGTTCTTTGAAGGGGTCAACAAACATGTGGACAAGGGAGATCCAGTAGACATAGTGTTCTTAGATTTCCAGAAAGCCTTTGACAAAGTCCCTCACCAAAGGCTCTTGCGTAAATTAAGTTGCCATGGGATAAGAGGGAAGATCCTTTCATGGATTGAGAACTGGTTAAAAAACAGGGAACAAAGGGTAGGAATAAATGGTAAATTTTCACAATGGAGAGGGGTAACTAGTGGTGTTCCCCAAGGGTCAGTCCTAGGACCAATCCTATTAAACTTATTCATAAATGATTTGGAAGAAGGGGTAAACAGTGAGGTGGCAAAGTTTGCAGATGATACTAAGCTGCTCAAGATAGTTAAGACCAAAGCAGACTGTGAAGAACTACAAAAAAGATCTCACAAAACTAAATGATTGGGCAATAAAATGGCAAATGAAATGTAATGTGGATAAATGTAAAGTAATGCACATTGGAAAAAATAACCCCAACTATACATACAATATGATGGGGGTTACTTTAGCTACAACTAATCAGGAAAAAGATCTTGGAGTCATCGTGGATAGTTCTCTAAAGATGTCCATGCAGTGTGCAGCGGCAGTCAAAAAAGCAAACGGAATGTTAGGAATCATTAAAAAAGGGATAGAGAATAAGACGGAGAATATCTTACTGCCCTTATACAAATCCATAGTGCACCCACATCTTGAATACTGCGTACAATTGTGGTCTCCTCATCTCAAAAAGGATATACTGGCATTAGAAAAGGTTCAGAGAAGGGCAACTAAAATGATTAGGGGTCTGGAACGGGTCCCATATGACGAGAAATTAAAGAGGCTAGGACTTTTCAGCTTGGAAAAGAGGAGACTAAGGGGGGATATGATAGAGGTATATAAAATGATGAGTGGTGTGGAGGAAGTGAATAAGGAAAAGTTATTTACTTGTTCTCATAATAAAAGAACTAGGGGCCACCCAATGAAATTAGTGGGCAGCAGGTTTAAAACAAACAAAAGGAAGTTCTTCTTCACACAGCGCACAGTCAACCTGTGGAACTCCTTGCCTGAGGAGGCTGTGAAGGCTAGGACTATAACAGGGTTTAAAAGAGAACTGGATAAATTCATGGAGGTTAAGTCCATTAATGGCTATTAGCCAGAATAGGTAAGGAATGGTGTCCTTAGCCTCTGTTTGTCAGAGGGGGGGTGATGGATGGCAGGAGAGAGATCACTTGATCATTACCTGTTGGGTCCACTCACTCCAGGTCACCTGGCATTGGCCACTGTCGGTGGACAGGATACTGGGCTGGATGGACCTTTGATCTGACCCAGTACGGCCATTCTTATGTTCTTATGATTCCCGCCAGGTCATAACAGGTGTGGATGCACGAGGTGATCCAGTTGGAGAGCTGCTGAGTGGAGATCGGCCCACAGGAGTCGACTTTCGTCGGCGCCCATGGGGGCTGTCGCCCGGCGTTGGGGGCGGGGCCCCGCAACGCTGGGCCCCGCCCCCGACGCCAGGTAATGTTGCGGGGCCCCGCCCCCGACGCCAGGCGACGTTGCGGGGCCCCGCCCCCGACGCCAGGCGACGTTGCGGGGCCCCGCCCCCAATGCCGACGCAACGTTGCCCGGCGTCGGGGGCGGGGCCCCGCAACATCGCCCGGTGGTGAGGTGAGCTGGGCGCGGGCCCTGGGGCCGGCGGGGAGCTGCCGGTGGGTGCTGAGCACCCACCAATTTTTCCCCATGGGTGCTCCAGCCCCGGAGCACCCACAGAGTCAGCGTGTAGCGGGGTGGAACCCCGCTCCTGCCCGGAGGGGCTGGAAATAGCCCGGGAAGCTGGGCTGATTGGCAAGGAAGCCACAGGTGTGGCCAGTTAATCAGGCCCCAGCTGGCCCTTATAAGAGGGCAGTGGGCCTGGAGCAAACAGACACACTCTCTCTGCCTTTAGGGAGAGAAGGGCCTGGCTGGAGGACCTAAGCAGGGTACCTGGAGTGGAGCAGGGCTGGGGAAGGGCCAAGGGAGCTGGGGAGCTCTGGCCTAGGAAACCCAGGCTGCAGGCCTGGTAAGGCCCGACCGGGTACTGGGGTTGCAGGGGGCAACCCACGGGTAGGCTGAGGCAGCAGGTCCAAACCCCCTTTGCCTGTGATGAGTGGCTTATACTGCAGTCTGCCCCAGGGCGTGGGGGCTAGCTGGTGACTGGCAGTAGCCTACGACTGAGGCGAGGTGGGGATAGTGGGTTGGGGGTTCCCCTGGGGAGGGGAGACCCAGATCTAGGGGTACTGCCAGGGGGCAGCACCCCAGTTAAAAGGGCACCGGGTCCTGGGAGGGACACGGGGCCAGCGTGGACAGGCGGATCACTGGCCTGCAGAGGGCGCTCCAGAGGCTGGTGAGCTAATTCCCTGGAGAAACCAGCAGGAGGCGCCGCAGGGGTGAGTCCGACCCTGCCACACAGCGCCTATGGATCGGCCGACCCCTCGTGCGTTCTGCCAAGGCGATGAACAGCTGCGAGGACTTCCTGAACGGCTTAGTCTGCTCCAGGTAAAAAGCCAGAGCCCGTCTCACATCCAGCGTGTGGAGGCGGCGCTCCTCACTGGACGCATGGGGCTTGGGGCAGAGGACCGGCAGGAAAATGTCCTGACCCATGTGGTAGGTGGAGACCATCTTTGGAAGGAATGAAGGATTTGGGCGGAGCTGGACCTTAGCCTTATGGAGTACTGTGTACGGGGGCTCAGAGGTCAGGGCCCTGAGTTCTGAGACCCGCCTAGCCGCCTAGTCACCAGGAAGGCCTCCTTCCACGACAGGTGCGACCAAGAGCATGTAGCCAGCGGCTCAAACGGGCGACCCATCAGCCGGGCCAGCACCAAGTTCAGCATCCAGTGGGGGTTGATGGCGACTCACGTGGACTGCGCATGGAAGTTACGGTCGCTGAGCGGCGAATGGCGAACGGCGTCGGGAACATTCCCTCGACCGAGACCGATACCGAGTTGGGGGTGACTGCGGAGATCCCAGCGGCGGCCTGCCTCTGCACCGCGGGGCCAACATTGGCACACGGCATGGACATAATGTCCCAGGCCGCCTGCAGGGCCTCTGGCGTGGAGGCATCCGGACATCCGGGGAGGCCTGCTCCGAATGGGTCGGGCTACTCCACTCGACTCGAGTCGGAGACCTAGAGGCCGATGGGGATCGAGGACTGCCCAACACGGGTGTAGCCTCTGCCCCAGATTTACACCAGTGCCACGGAGAAGGCGGCCTCTTCTTAGCTTTCTTCGCGTGCCCCGCAGACGGGGAGTGGTGCCAACTAGTAGATGGCACCGGGGGATCACTGCACACCAACACCGCAGTGCCCGGTGCCAACTCAGAGCGGCACGCTGGAGTCAGGGTCAATGTCTCTTTCTCTCTTGGTCTGAGGCTTGAATGACTTGCAAATCTTGCAGTGATCGCTGAGATGGGTTTCACCCAAACAGCATAAACAGTCCGCGTGTGGATCACTCACTGGCATTGGTCGCCTACAAGTGTCGCATGACTTAAAACCCGGGCGCGGGGCATGCCCCGGCCTGGGCGCACTAGCTAAACTAAACTAAAAACTAATCAAACTACTAACTACAGGTACCATACACGGAACAAACAAGAGTTCTGGGGACGAGCTACAGCAAAGCTGGAGCGGAGCAGTTCCGAAGCACCTTCACTGGCGGCAAGAAGGAACTGAGGGCGGGGAGAGTGCGCAGCGCCCCTTAGACCGCACCATGGAGCATCGCTCCAGGGGTCGCTAGGGGTGCTCCCCTATGGGTACTGCTAGGGGAAAAAATTCCAACACCGGTGCACATGGGGCGCACGCACACCTATTGTGGAATGCACATGAGTAATCACTCGAAGAAGAACTGTTTATCTTTACCAGTGAGTTTGTAGGAATTGTGTGGCAAATCTACTCAGGTTTTGCAAAGGCTGGTGCATGTCCATTTTCCATTGCTGAAGTGGTGAACCAATTAATAAATTTGCACTGCCCATCTTGAGCAGTGCAAGTCGGTATATTCCTGGGGTGCAGTGCTGGGATCTGGGGAGATTTGGCTGGTGCCTTTCTCTATGTGATTTGTGAGTGGCTCTGGGAGCATTCATGCAATAGAGCTGGGTATGGGGCTCAACATGCAGTTGTGCTGAATGATCACAGCGCCTGGAGGGGTTTGCTGCTGGTCCTTAGCAAGGCATTGGGAGAGACAGCCCAGGCTGGAGAGAGTTCAGGGGGCACAGCGGTCCCATGGTCCCAAGCTGCACCCTGGGGATCCCGTCACACCCTCCATACCCCTCTCCAGGATCAGTCTCTCTTTTCTCCTCCCCACAGGGAGAGAACTGTGGGTGTAGCCCTCCTCCTCCAAGCACTGCCAGGAAGGTGCCCAGCCATCCTCAACATGGGTGGAGCTGGCACTGGGGATAAACCCATCAGCCCAGCTCCTGATCCCACCCTGATACCATGAGCCTGACAGGCTCAGAAGCACTGACCACATGGATCTGCTTGAGGATGAGAGCGGGGTGGGTGGTGGAGGGGACGTTATTGGCACAAACTGGGACCATATAGATCATTGTCGCAACCAAGGTCCTGTAGTGGCATCAAATCTTGTATAAAGGGGGTCAAATAAGGTGTCTAAGACGAGGTTATGCTTTGCTGGTTATGATGATGCTATCTGGATACATGTATCATTTTTGTATGTAAAGTTATAAGTATTGGCTCTATACTGTCTGTATTTCAAACCTGTGCTATGCTTCTGGGTGACACCCCAGACAATTTGGCATTAGCTCTGCCTAGCCTGCTGGATGGCCCATTAAGGACCATCAGCTACACAACTGACCCATTGAGAGAAGGCAGATACACCTTGTGACTCAGCAAGGCACGCAGGGACACACCTATGGACAGAAGAAAAGGTTACTCACCTTAGTAACCGGTGTTCTTCGAGATGGGTTGCTCATATCTATTCCAGTTAGGTGTGTGCGCGCGCGCACGGACGTCGGAAACTTTTTCCCCTAGCAGCTACCCGTCGGGCCGGCTGGGGAGCCCCCTGGAGTGGCGCCGATATGGCGCTCTATATAGTACCCTGCCGGCCCGACCCCCCTCCAGTTCCTTCTTGCCAGCTACTCCGACAGTGGGGAAGGTGCGGGGGATGGAATAGATATGAGCAACACATCTCGAAGAACACCGGTTACTAAGGTGAGTAACCTTTTCTTCTTCTTCGAGTGGTTGCTCATATCTATTCCAGTTAGGTGAATCCCAAGACTTACCTTGGAGGCGGGTTCGGAGTTACGGTAAAGCAGCTTGAAGGATAGCCCTACCGAATGCAGCATCATCACGGGAGTGACGGGTGATGGCGTAGTGCGACGTAAAGGTGTGCACCGATGCCCAGGTTGCGGCCCTGCAGATCTCCTGAAGGGGGATGTTCGCCAGGAAAGCCGCGGAGGAAGCCTGCGCCCTGGTAGAATGGGCCGTGACAAGTGGCGGAGGTACCTTTGCCAGGTCATAGCAGGCACGGATGCAGGCTGTAATCCATGATGATATACGTTGCGAAGAGACCGGTGCTCCCTTTACACGGTCCGTGACAGCTACGAAGAGCTGAGGGGTCTTACGAAAAGGCCTTGTGCGCTCTATGTAGAAGGCAAGCGCTCTCCTGACATCTAGCGAGTGCAGCCGTTGCTCTTTAGAGTTGGCATGCGGCTTGGGGAAGAAGACAGGCAGGAAGATGTCCTGTGACATATGAAATCGCGAGACCACCTTCGGAAGGAAGGACGGGTGAGGACGAAGCTGGACCTTGTCCTTATGAAAGACGGTATACGGGGGGTCGCACAGGAGAGCCTTCAGTTCAGATACCCTTCTGGCTGATGTGATAGCCACGAGAAAGGCGACCTTCCATGAAAGATAGAGAAGGGAGCAGGAGGCCAATGGTTCAAATGGCGGGCCTGTGAGTCGAGAGAGGACGAGGTTGAGGTCCCATGCCGGGACAGGCGACTTCACTGAAGGGTGCACCTTTTCCAGGCCCTTGAGGAAACGACGCACCATGGGGTGCGTGAATATGGAGTGGCCCTCTGCTCCTGTATGGAAAGCCGAGATGGCAGCAAGATGAACCTTGAGGGAACCAAGTGCAAGACGGTTGTCTTTGAGGTGTAGCACGTAATCCAAAATAGCCGGTACGGGGGCAAGGTGTGGAGATATGTGTCGTTGGGTGCACCAGGCGGAGAATCTTTTCCACTTTGCCTCGTACGTGAGCCTCGTAGAAGGCTTACGGCTCTCAAGGAGTACACGTCTCACCGGATCCGAGCAGGCCATCTCTGACCGGTTCAGCCATGAATTCTCCATGCTGTTAGATGCAAGGAGTGAAGGTCTGGATGGAGAAGACGACCGTGATTTTGAGAGATGAGGTCGTGGCTGATTGGGAGAGGAATGGGGGGCTGTATTGACAGGTCCATCAGGGTCGGGTACCAGCACTGCCGTGCCCAGGCAGGGGCTACCAGTATGACGTCCGCCTTGTCCCTGTGAATCTTGAGAATGACTTTGTGGATCAGCGGAAAAGGTGGGAACGCGTAGAGCAGGCGATGCGACCACGAGATCGTGGAGGCGTCCGCAAGGGAGCCCGAGCCGTGGCCTCTGAAGGAGCAAAAGGTCGGGCACTTGCTGTTGGTTCTGGATGCAAACAGGTCGAGCTGGGGAAAACCCCAGGTGCGGAAAATGGAGTGTATCACGTCTGGGCGAATGGACCATTCGTGGACCAGGAAGCGTCTGCTCAGTTGGTCTGCCAAGACATTCTGGACTCCAGGGAGGTAAGACACCTGGAGAGAGACGGAGTGGGCCAGGCAAAGGTCCCAGAGGAGAAGGGCTTCGCGGCACAGTGGTGACGACCGAGCTCCGCCTTGTTTGTTTAGGTAGTACATGGCCGTTGTGTTGTCCGTCAGGACCTCCACGCAGCGGTCTTGTAGGTGAGGCAGGAATGCCTGGCACGCCAGACGAATCGCCCTGAGCTCCTTGATATTGATGTGGAGATCGAGCTCGTGCTGCTGCCAAATGCCCTGCGTTATTAACTGACCGAGATGGGCGCCCCAACCTAGAGCTGATGCATCGGTCACTAGAGTCAGGGAAGGAAGGAGCGGTTGAAAAGGGACTCCTTCGCCTAATGTCTGTGGGTCCAGCCACCACTGCAGGGAGTCCAGCGTGTGAGCCGGGACTGTGACGACCATGTCCAAGTCGTCGCGGATTGGTCGGTAGACCGAAGCCAGCCAGGCCTGCAGGGGGCGAAGTCATAGTCTGGCATGCTGGACCACGTACGTGCAGGACGCCATATGGCCCAGCAACCTGAGGCATTGCCTTGCGGTGGTGATGGGAAACCGGCGGAGCGTGGTAATCAAGTCCACTATGGAGAGACGGCGGGCCTCTGGGAGGAACGCCCGCGCTCTGGTTGCATCGAGGATCGCTCCGATGAATTGGATGGACTGAGTGGGAGTCAATATCGACTTGGAGGTGTTCACAATGATACCTAGATGAGAAAAGGTATCCATGACCGTCTGTACGTGGGCTTGCACCTGTTGGTATGACCGGCCTCGAAGTAGCCAGTCGTCGAGGTACGGAAAGACGTGCACATGTTGGCGACGAAGAAAAGCGGCCACCACTGCCATACATTTCGTGAAGACACGTGGGGCCGTGCAGAGGCCAAAAGGTAGTGCTGTAAATTGGTAGTGTGTTTGGCGCACGACGAACCGGAGGAAACGTCTGTGGGCCGGTGAGATAGAGATGTGGAAGTAGGCATCTTTCATATCGAGGGCGGCAAACCAGTCCCCGGGGTCCAGAGAGGGTATGATGGTGGCCAGGGAGACCATGCGGAACTTCAGGTTGACGATGTACTTGTTGAGGTTCCTTAGGTCCAGAATGGGTCGTAGACCTCCCTTGGCCTTGGGAACAAGGAAGTAGCAGGAGTCTTGCCCCTGAATTCGTGAGGCACCTCCTCCACAGCTCCTAGTTCGAGGAGCGCTTGTACCTCTTGATAGAGGAGTTGCTCGTGAGAAGGGTCCCTGAAGAGGGATGGAGAGGGAGGGTGGGAGGGAGGGGTAGAGTGGAAGTGGATAGCGTATCCCACCTCTACTGTCCGTAGGACCCACCGGTCTGATGTAATACGGGACCAGGCATGGTAGAATTGGGACAGGCGATCCAGGAAGGGTAGAGAGGCTGGACTGTGTGGTGGTGGTAAGCCGTCCCCGAAAGTCCCATCAAAATGGGCGCTTCGCGCCCTGTGATGCCTTTTGCTGGCCTCTGTTTTGACCCTGAGAGGGGCGGGAAGGCTTGCACCGGGTAAAGCTGATTCTCCGCCGAGAAAAGTCCTGTCTGGGTCTGGGTGGGAAAAACCGCTGCTGGAAATGCGGGGGCTTAAATGGTTTCCTGACTGTGGCCACGGTGTGCATCCCCAAGGACTTGATGGTGTTTCTAGTGTCCTTGAGGTTATGCAACCGGGAGTCAGTCTGGTCCGCAAAGAGGCCTTTACCATCGAAAGGTAAATCCTGGATTGTATTCTGGACCTCAGCTGGTAGCCCGGAAGACTGGAGCCAGGCACTCCGCCGCATGGAAATACCCGTTGCTAATGTCCGGCTGCCGCATCTGCAGAGTCTAGGGCGCCTTGCAGGGAGGTGCGGCTCACCAACTTGCCCTCTGCAACCATGGCTTTGAGCTCTGTCTGGGACTCAGGGGGAAGTTGGTCTTGAAACTTTGCAACCGCCGACCAGGAGTTATGGGCATACCTGCTGAGAATCGCCAGTTGGTTGGCGATTCGGAGTGACAGGCCCGCAGTAGAGTAAGTCTTCCTGCCAAAAAGGTCTAGGCGTTTAGAGTCCTTGGACTTAGGGGCGGGGCCTTGCTGACCATGCCTTTCCTTTGCGTTAACCGCATCCACCACCAAGGAGCAAGGCATGGGGTGGGTAAAGAGATACTCGAACCCCTTGTTCGGTACAAAGTATTTCCTCTCTACTCCTCTAGCTGTTGGAGGGATAGAGGAAGGGGTTTGCCAGAGTGTAGTGGCATTGCCGCATATGGTCTTATTCATTGGCAATGCCACCCTGGAAGGACCTTCTGGCTTCAAGACCTCATCCACCATCGGGTCATCCTGTTCCTCCACAACCTCCTCTATGGGAAGGTTCATGCTGAGAGCCACCCTCCGGAGTAGCTCCTGCAGGACCTTGAAATCCATAGGTGGGGGCGAAGCAGATGATGTGCCCGCCACTGCTTCATCGGGGGATGATGAAGAGGTTGAGAGAGGGAGGGGTGGATCTGGCAGGGTATCCCGTTGAACAGCGGGTGAAACCTGTTGGGTAGAGGCAGGTGCCTCCTCTGGCACCGGTACAGGGCCTCCAGAAGTAGCCTGGTCCACGGGTGGGCGGCTGACAGTGGCCACCGGAGGATGTGTACGCACCACTGGATAGGGAGGCAGTGGTGCACCCTGGGCCTGATGATATGCCCAGGGTGTCCAGAATGGCCACTGAGGCTGCCAACCTGCTGACCCTGGGTCTTGCATTGGAGCTATCTGGATCCCCTCAGGCGTCTTAGATGGGCCACGTGAACTGGCCGACGATTGGTCTCTGGACGGCCAGGGTGGGGCGGTGCGCGAGGTAGGGTGTTCCCTGGATGGCCTGAAGCGGGAGGAGCGCGAGTCACGTGACCGCGAGTGGGACCGAGAACGGTAGTGAACTCTGTCATCCCGATGACGTGGGGACTCACGGTGCCGTGGTGGAGATCGGTGCCGTGGTGACGCCGCTCGACGTGGTGACTCACGGCGCTGGGGTGAAGATCGGTGCCGTGGAGACGCCACTCGGCGTAGAGACTCACGGTGCCGTGGAGACTCACGGTGCCGTGGAGGAGATCGGGACCGTTGCGACGCTGCGTGCCATGGTGACTCACGGTATCGCGCTGGGGATCGGTGGCGTGGAGAAGATCCTCGGCGCGGCGAGTCCCGGTGGCGTGGGGACTCCTGTCGGCGCGGCGGGTCCCGGTGGCGTGGGGACTCCTGTCGGCGCGGCGGGTCCCGGTGCCGTGGGGACTCCTGTCGGCGCGGTGGGTCCCAGTGCCGTGGGGACTCCTGTCGGTGCGGAGAGTCCCGGTGCCTCGATTGGTCATCGCGGTGCCGTGAGTGTCGTGGAGAATCCCGGCGTGGTGGGGATTCTCGATACGGCATGTCTCGACGCCTGGGTGAGAGCTCACGTTGCAGCGAGGCTCGGCGTCGAGGGGATATTCCCCGGTGCGGTGAGTCCCGACGGTGCGGCGACTCCCGGCGTCGAGGCGAACTCCAGCGTGGTGTCTCCGCAGAGGGACGAGCCGGAGGTGGAGAGTGGTGCCGGGATGGCGTCGCGCTCATCCTGGACACCGAGCGGGACCAGGATCTAGCAAGCGAGGACGACCTCGAGCGTGATCAGCTCCGAGGGTCCGGGCTGCGAGTCCGGTGCCGCGAGTCAGACCGGCATCGTGAGTCAGACCGGTACACCGCACGGTGCCGGGACTCCGAACGACGCCGGGACTCCGAGCAGCGTGTAGGAGGCTGTAGGAGAGCCGACGGTCCAAGAAACGCTGGCTTGCCCCTGGAGATGACGGGGGGTCGTGCCGGGGTCGGCGCAGGCACGGGGGACGCCGTCATCTCAATGAGCCCCCTGGCAGCCTCGAAGGTGTCTGGTGTCGAGGGTGCCATGACGACCTCGAGACACGGTGGTGCTTGTGGGCGCGGGCTGTCATCTGTCTGTTCCGGCACGGCGGAGGGCGGTACTGCACCAGCGTCCAAAGACTTGGGAGGCTCTTTCCATCCCGATGGGGAAAAGGAGCGGTGCCGAGAGCGGCCCCGGGTCCCCGACGCCGCCCGGCCCCAAGGTGGTCGGGAGTCTTTCCGCGGTGCCGTAGCCGGAGGTGCGCTGCGCACCGAGACGCTGGAGCCCGCACCTTGAGAGGGGCAGAGTGCCGCCTCCATTAATAGCTGTCTCAGGCGGATTTCTCTCTCCTTCCTGGTTCGGGGCTTGAAGGATTTACACAGCTTGCACTTGTCAGCTGTGTGGGACTCACCCAGACACCGAAGACAAGCGTCGTGGGGGTCCCCGGTGGGCATGGGCCTATTGCAGGAAACACACGACTTGAAGCCGTGAGAGGGCATGCCCTATGCCCGGAGGGCTCGGGAGGAGCCCGCGAGAAACGTAGAACTACTAACTACTACAACTATCTAACTAATTACTGAACAATGAAAACTATTAACACTAATTACAATCGATTAACGGATAGCTAGGGAGTAGTGGAGCACTTGCGAACAAGAGACCACTGTTCCAACGACCGTCACGGGCGGTAAGAAGGAACTGGAGGGGGGTCGGGCCGGCAGGGTACTATATAGAGCGCCATATCGGCACCACTCCAGGGGGCTCCCCAGCCGGCCCAACGGGTAGCTGCTAGGGGAAAAGTTTCCGACGTCCGTGCACGCGCGCGCACGCACCTAACTGGAATAGATATGAGCAACCACTCGAAGAAGAACTCTAAGGTTTTTCCATGCCATGTGCTGGGCAGCTTGTGTTTGGAACAAAGGAAGGAGAGGCCAGGTGGCAAGAGACTATAAAAGGCTGCTGCAGCCCCTCCATCTTGTCTTCAGTCCTGCAAACCTCTGGAGGTTTGCTACACTGCAGCTCTGAACAGAGGACCGAATGACCCATCCCAGCTATGGATGTACTCCAAAGACTTGATTTGAGCCTGCAGTTTATTCCATCACTGCTACAAGCCTGAAACAAGAACTTTGCCAGTACTGTATGTAATTGATTCTATTCAACCAATTTTAGCTCTCACCTATATTTCTTTTTATGAATGAATCTTTAGATTGTAGACTAGGGGTGGGGGACCGATAGCTCAGTGGTTTGAGCATTGGCCTGCTAAACCCAGGGTTGTGAGTTCAATCCTTGAGGGGGACATTTAGGGATCTGGGGCAAAAATTGGGGATTGGTCCTGCTTTGAGCAGGGGGTTGGACTAGATGGACCTAGTGAGGAGGGCTTTAAACTAGGTTCACCGGGGGAAGGAGACCAAAGCCCCGAGGTAAGTGGGGAAGTGGGATACCGGGAGGAATCACAAGTAGGTGAGTGCAAGAGGGGAGGGCTCCTGCCCCATACTGGGACAGCAGGACGATCGGTGAGTTATCTTAAATGCCTATACACAAATGCAAGAAGCCTGGGGAACAAGCAGGGAGAACTGGAAGTCCTGGCACAGTCAAGGAATTATGACGTAATTGGAATAACAGAGACTTGGTGGGATAACTCACATGATTGGAGTACTGTCATGGATGGATATAAACTGTTCAGGAAGGATAGGCAGGGCAGAAAAGGTGGGGGAGTTGCGTTGTATGTAAGAGAGCAGTATGACTGCTCAGAGCTCCAGTACGAAACTGCAGAAAAACCTGAGAGTCTCTGGATCAAATTGAGAAGTGTGAGCAACAAGGGTAATGTCGTGGTGGGAGTCTGCTACAGACCACCAGACCAGGCAGATGAGGTGGACGAGGCTTTCTTCCAGCAACTAACAGAAGTTACTAGATCACAGGCCCTGGTTCTCATGGGTGACTTTAATCACCCCGACATCTGCTGGGAGAGCAATACAGCGGTCCACAGACAATCCAGGAAGTTTTTGGAAAGTGTAGGGGACAATTTCCTGGTGCAAGTGCTGGAGGAACCAACTAGGGGAAAAGCTCTTCTTGACCTGCTGCTCACAAACAGGGAAGAAATAGTAGAGGAAGCAATAGTGGATGGGAACCTGGGAGGCAGTGACCATGAGATGGTCGAGTTCAGGATCCTGACACAAGGAAGAAAGGAGAACAGTAGAATACAGAGCCTGGACTTCAGAAAAGCAGACTTTGACTCCCTCAGGGAACTGATGGGCAAGGTCCCCTGGGAGAATAACATGAGGGGGAAAGGAGTCGAGGAAAGCTGGCTGTATTTTAAAGAAACCTTATTGAGGTTGCAGGAACAAACCATCCCGATGTGTAGAAAGAAAAGTAAATATCGCAGGCGACCAGCTTGGCTTAACAGTGAAATCCTTGCTCGTCTTAAACACAAAAAAGCAGCTTACAAGAAGTGGAAGATTGGACAAATGACCAGGGAGGAGTATAAAAATATTGTTCTGGCATGCAGGAGTGAAATTAGGAAGGCCAAATCACACTTGGAGTTGCAGCTAGCTGGAGATGTTAGGAGTAACAAGAAGGGTTTCTTCAGGTATGTTAGCAACAAGAAGAAAGTCAAGGAACGTGTGGGCCCCTTGCTGAATGAGGGAGGGAACCTTGTGACAGAGGATGCGGAGAAAGCTAGTGTACTCAATGCTTTTTTTGCCTCTGTCTTCACAGACAAGGGCAGCTCCCAGATGGCTGCACTCCGCAGCACGGTATGGGGAGGAGGTGACCAGCCCTCTGTGGAGAAAGAAGTAGTTCGGGACTATTTAGAAAAGCTGGACGAACACAAGTCCATGGGGCCGGATGCACTGCATCCGAGGGTGCTAAAGGAGTTGGCCGATGTGATTACAGAGCCATTGGCCATTATCTTTGACAAATCATGGCAATCGGGGGAGGTCCCGGATGACTGGAAAAAAGCTAATGTAGTGCCCATCTTTAAAAAAGGGAAGAAGGAAGATCCGGGGAACTACAGGCCAGTCAGTCTCACCTCAATCCCTGGAAAAATCATGGAACAGGTCCTCAAGGAATCAATTTTGAACCACTTAAAGGAGGGGAAAGTGATCAGGAACAGTCAGCATGGATTCACCAAGGGCAAGTCATGCCTGACTAACCTAATTGCCTTCTATGATGAGATAACTGGCTCTGTGGATGAGGGGAAAGCAGTGGATGTGCTATTTCTTGACTTTAGCAAAGCTTTTGATACAGTCTCGCACAGCGTTCTTGCCAGCAAGTTAAAGAAGTATGGGCTGGATGAATGGACGGTAAGGTGGATAGAAAACTGGCTGGATGGTCGTGCTCAACGGGTAGTGATCAATGGCTCCATGTCTAGTTGGCAGCCGGTATCAAGTGGAGTGCCCCAAGGGTCGGTGCTGGGGCCGGTTTTGTTCAATATCTTCATCAACGACCTGGAGGATGGTGTGGACTGCACCCTTAGCAAGTTTGCAGATGACACTAAACTGGGAGGAGTGGTTGATACGCTGGAGGGTAGGGATAGGATACAGAGGGACCTAGACAAATTAGAGGATTGGGCCAAAAGAAATCTGATGAGGTTCAACAAGGACAAGTGCAGAGTCCTGCACTTAGGACGGAAGAATCCCATGCACTGCTACAGACTAGGGACCGAATGGCTGGGCAGCAGTTCTGCAGAAAAGGACCTAGGGGTTACAGTGGACGAAAAGCTGAATATGAGTCAACAGTGTGCCCTTGTTGCCAAGAAGGCTAACGGCATTTTGGGCTGTATAAGTAGGGGCATTTCCAGCAGATCGAGGGATGTGATTATTCCCCTCTATTCGGCACTGGTGAGGCCTCATTTGGAGTACTGTGTCCAGTTTTGGGCCCCACACTACAAGAAGGATGTGGATAAATTGGAAAGAGTCCAACGGAGGGCAACAAAAATGATTAGGGGGCTGGAGCACATGACTTATGAGGAGAGGCTGAGGGAACTGAGATTGTTTAGCCTGCAGAAGAGAAGAGTGAGGGGGGATTTGATAGCTGCTTTCAACTACCTAAAAGGGGGTTCCAAAGAGGATGGATCTAGACTGTTCTCAGTGGTAGAAGATGACAGAACAAGGAGTAATGGTCTCAAGTTGCAGAGGGGGAGGTTTAGGTTGGATATTAGGAAAAACTTTTTCACTAGTAGGGTGGTGAAGCACTGGAATGGGTTACCTAGGGAGGTGGTGGAATCTCCTTCCTTAGAGGTTTTTAAGGTCAGGCTTGACAAAGCCCTGGCTGGGATGATCTAGTTGGGGTTGGTCCTGCTTTGAGCAGGGGGTTGGACTAGATGACCTCCTGAGGTCCCTTCCAACCCTGAGATTCTATGATTCTATGATTCTATGACCTTCTAAGGTCCCTTCCAACTCTGAGATTCTATGATTCTAAAGGATTGGCAACAGTATGATTTGTGGATAAGATCTGATTTGTATATTGACCTGGGGCTTGGTCCTTTGGGATTGGGAGAACCTTTTTTCTTTTACTGGGGCATTGGTTTTCATAATCCCCAAAACAAGTGGTGTTGGTGGTGATACAAGGGAACTGGAATATTTAAGGGAATTGCTTGTATGACTTCTGGTTAGCCAGTGGGGTAAAACCGAAGTCCTCTCTCTTTGGCTGGTTTGGTGCATTAGTAGTGAAGGAACCCCAGCTTTGAGCTGTGACTGCCCTACTCTAAGCAATATGTCCTGAATTGATTCTCTCCGTTGTGCCCCGCCAGAGGCAGCCTCATTACAGGCGGGGAGAGCAACAGCCTGCTGACTGCCTGGGGGTGACTGCAGAAAGGGAGGGTGCTATTGCTTCCAGGGGAACAGAAACGTCAAGCCATGGCTCAGACACTGGAGCAAGTCTATTGCCATCACTGGAAGCAAGCCTGATTTACACCAAATGAGACCAGAATCAGGCCCACAGTTGTGCATTAATGTTGCTGCAAAGGTTTTGGGCTGGGGGCTCTCGGGACTGGCAGCAGCCACAAGGCACCGCCGGCACCGACTCCCTGTACGGCCCAGGAGGGTGGCCAAGGGGCCCACACAGCCCTTGGGCTCTCTTCGAGGTGGCTAATTAGAGGAGTAGGAATTAGTCTCTGCGGATTTATTTCAGAGGAGTCCAGCTTGTACCTAGAGACTCTGCCAGTAGAGAAGCACTGCAAATCCTCCTAGCCGAGATGCAGAGCACTGTGCTAGTAACTCTTACAGCCGTTCCCCCAGCAAACGCCCTTCTCTGCCAGCATACCTGTGTCAACGCAAGGCCTTCGCCAATATAGAAATGTTGCTAAAATTCAAATCACACCCCTAGGGAGAACTGGACGGGAATTTGTTGTACAAAAATACTAATTCATTGTGTGTGTGTAAACTTGGGCTTCCCACATCCCCACTGAGCAGCCAGCCCACCAGTTAGACTCTTCCAGGCTAGAGTCGCACGAACCACACGGAACGGCCTCTGCTTCAGACAACGCGAAATGGGACCTTGTTTTGTTTCGTTTTTTGAAACATTCAAAGTTTTTGCTTGACAGGAAACCAGTTCCCTGCCCATCGCTACCCTTAGCCAACACTGCTCTACTGGCAACAGCTGCTAGTGCAGCCCTGGGCTTAGTCGGGGGTCTCGGGGACGGATTCTGCTCTCTCAGCAGCGGGCAGAGCCAGTCAGAAACCCAATGGTCTTTTGCAGGAAATGTCTCTTGTCTGTTTCTTTTTTAAAAAATGGTGAAAACGTCATGAAACAACCCCCGCCCCCTCCTCCCCCCAAGTTTTTTTTCAGTAAAAATTTGTGGGTTTTAGTTTAAAAAAAAAGATTGGCTTTTGTAAAGCAAGAAATGTACATTTTAAAACCCCCACATGAACATTTTAGCTGAAACCGTTTACTGTGGAGTCCCTTTGGCTTTGCACCAGTTGGTAACTGAGGGCAAACTCTGTATTTGTGTCTCCACTTCCTCTGTGCAAATCCTTTGTTCCTTATTTTCCCAGGATCTATTTTCTCCCTCGCTTGTTTGCAAGAGCACAAGGAGGCTCTGCTCCCTCATGAGCTGGCTTGAGAGTCAGCACTGACAGCAGCTTTGCAATTCAATTGGCGCCTCTGAATGCAGGCCCAGGCGTGGCGGCGCTGAGCTGACAAATGACGTCGTTAACTGCAGATGGCACTGCCAAGGCGCCCTCTGGAGAAAGTCGTGGTACGTGGCACAGAGCTGGCTCGCTGCAGCTCGCCGCTTCGGAAGAGGCGTTGGTAAGAGAGCTCATTTTGTCTGCAGAAATGGGGGTGGGGGGAGCACTTAGCTAGTCCTGCATTGTCTGTAATCCTGGAGGGCTGGAGGAGCCAGGCCAATGATGCAGAATACCCAGGAGACTCCAGCCAGCTCCTTTCCCCCCACCCTTGTCTAACAGGGATGGAATCGTCTCAGCGAATCAGCAGCAGAGAGGGAAACAGGGCCCCTGTCACTGACTAGCTCAGACTCTGGGCAAGTCACTATCTTGGCACAAATATGGCCATCATTGCAGTATCAGGGCATTCCCCGTGCCTCAGTTTACCTATGCATCTTGGGTTGTCTGGCTGTGCCTTAGGGCTGGCTGGCTCTTTGATGCTGTGATGGGGTGTACAAACCCCACTCTGGGCAATAAAGGGTTAAGGGATTATTTTGGGCTCAGCCAGCCCCACCCCGCCACACCTGCAGCAAATGCTCCATCTACTGGAGGAATTAAAAGACAGGGAATTAGCTCATTTGGGTGGCAGAGCTGGAGGTGAGCAGACCTACAGCTCCAGCAGAGAAGCGGGAAGCCTAAAGGCTCTGACACAGCTGCCCAAAGGGGCCCTACAGGACCACCCCAGAGACTACCAGAGAGGGAAGTATCCAGTGGACATTGGTAACCTCCTCTTACTCATTTTGGTTTGGATTTCCTCAACGGGGAAAGCCGTGGACTAAGCTGACCCAGGGGGTGGATGAGAGGAAGTGGCCCGGGGTGGACAGCCTTAAGCAGCCTTGGTTGCCAGACTACCAGTAGCCCAAAGGGCTCAGTGGAGTGGGAGCGTCCAGGCTCCCCTCCCACAATCCCCTTGACTGTCAGGAGTTGCAGCCATGACCACTAGGCCACGCTCCCCCAGAGAGGACCAGTACAGTTGCCAACAGTAATATTTTGTCACTGAGAGGAGGATCCGGTCCCATGGCTACAATGGTGTAAAACCATCTGTGACTCCAGAGTCAGGCCTGTGGTGTTGAGATCTTGTGGTAGGGCCTGATTCCTGTAGCACATAAATAAAGGACCCGATCTGCTCTCCTATATAGTTATCCATGAGTGGTCACTTGACTCAAGCCAATAGAATTGCCAATCGGGCCCAAGAACGGTGTATAATGCCTGGTCCCTCGTGGGGGCGCTGTAGGAATGTTATGAACCAGTGAGAGATCCCTGACTGGAAGGCAGAACAATAGCATGCGAGTGGCAGCCTCCCTGCAGGTTTGGCTGCCAGCTGCACTGTTGTCCTGTCTGTTTGCGCATGTAATTCTCCGGGGTGTCTGCGTGGAGACAGGGGCCAGGAGCCCTGGGGGCAGCTGTGTTGCAGACAGACATTTCCATTCCTTTTTTTAAAAAAATTGCCTTTATTGCAGCAGTCTGAGACCACATGCCATGGAACTAGGAATAAATACAGAATCCGCCAGCTTCTGAAAAAGGAAAACCCACAGCGCTGGCGGAGCACACAGGCGGAAGTGTGCCCAGGGGGCACTGGAGTCACCTGGACAGTGGAGCCAGGAAGGGCCGAGTCCTGCCAGGCACTGAGCATGCCTTACAGGATTATAGCCTGTGGGTGCACTACCCTGCGACACTCCATCCTGCCAGGCTACAGGACAGCCCCCACAACACACCAGCTCTCCCCCTGCAGCTCCTGTCCATGCCATGGGATTTCTCAGTGATGTCAACAGAGCAGCCTCCTTGCCAAGAGGCTGAACCTGCTCGGATGAGTCACCCCTTAAACTCCCTACACGCAGAAGGAGCTTTCAGGATTCGGCCCCAAAGTGGGATGAGGCTGTTTCAGCGACTCCCTCCAAATAGAGTCCTCGGCCTGGTCTGCAAGCTGGGCCCGTTTTCCCAGCAAGAACTGGGCCAGGATGGGGCGGACACCACGTGTCACCCGTGAGGTTGGGTTTTGCTCCCCTACATCCACCAGGCTGTGTGCAATGTACTCCGAGGGGAGTAGCTCTCCGGGAGGTGGGGGAGTCTGCGGCCAAGCACTCAGCACAGGACAGCCGGCTGGTGCCTTGGAGTTGGGTTTTCTGCCCTCCTGGCAGGAGGAAGTGTTGCTCATCAGCTACCTCCAGTGGAAGCCGTGAAATGGGGGAGCACCCTTCTTCCCCCGTCCGTCACCAAGTGAGCAGCCAGGCCACAGAGCAGCAATTAGTATTCGCCACTCACTGAACAGAGTCTCCAGGAAGCCTGGTGGCTGGGACACGACATGGCCCCAGAAGGGGCAAGAAGCAAATGACCCAGCTCACCGGGGTGTGAGGGCAGCAGGGCCTGAGTCCAGTCACATCTAGTGTCCTCTGGATCTTGAGTCCTTATGGTGGGCAGCTCGGGTCCCAGCTGGATCCCAGGAAGGGGAGAATGGGTTCTTCATACAACTGGAGCAATCCCTGTCCACACCCTTCTCCCCTCAATGCATAGAGCAGATGTGCCCAAGGCAGTGAGGTACCAGGCTGCTGCCCACATTGTACAGCGAGTGAGCACGGCTGGCTGCTCCCCCTTGCTCAGACCAGAGCCCCTGACATGTCCCAAGTTCATTTGTTTACAAAGCAGCATGATCAGCCTGGAGTCCCCAGAGCCAAGAAACACCAGTGGGAAACCCCCCCGTTTGTCTCTCCAAATGCCTGCAGACACCGGCTCCTTGGTGCTCACAAAAAATGGACTTTGCAGGCCTGGTGCCGTGTGAAATTCACCACACCCCAGCTGCCTTGGACTGGAGCTACACCCATGTGTGGGGCTGCCACCCTACCCGTCATGTTGCCACATTGTCTCTGCAACCATGGGGCTTCCTGGCTGCCATTCAGATGCTACTGCCCACAAAGGCGCCACATCAAGTCCAAGGCCCCTGTGCTGCCCTGGCTTCTTAGTGCTGGTGACATCCATTGCCAGCAATGGACTTCTCCCCTTGGGGCACCTCACCAAGCCCAGCCTGGGTCTGGGGGAGGTGGCAGGGTCCAGAACCAGGAATCTGCTGTTGGTATGTCCCAGAGACGTGTGGGACTCTGGCCAAGTGCCTTCCCCTCTCTGTGCCTCAGTTTCCCCCGCTGTAACTGCAGATTGTGATGCTCTTGCTCTGTTGTCAGATGCTTTGAGATCAGTGACTGTTGAGTGGAAAGTCTCATCAGCCTCCTGCCCTTCTCAAAGCCCTGGCGTGCAGGGCCCCACCTGCCTCCTTGGGGGTCTCTTTCACTGCCTCTGGGTTCTCACCATTATGGCACCGATTCCCAAGGGCCTGTCACAAACACACTCCTGAAGCTGAAGGCACAGAGCCTTTGACCTGAGTCGGGAGTAAGGGCCTCAGGCCAGCACCAGATGGGCCCCAGGCAGCCTCAAGAGAACTACCTCGATGTTCAGCTTTGGGCCTGCTCCCCACCACTGTGTGTGACTCCCTGCTGTCCTGCGAGGATCTCCACAGACAAGGCCCAGCTTGGACTTCTCCTATCCAGATCGGTCCTTCAACCCCTTGCCACAGCCCCAAGGCAAACCTGGAGGCTCCACAGCTCCCTGCTGCTCAGGGTGCAGACCAGCAGCCCTAGCTCCTGGGCCAGCTATGGGCTTAGCGCCAGTAGGGCTAGGTGCTACCACTAACTGGCTACAATGTGAGGCCTATGTCTTCAGTGAGAGCAGCTGCTTTTGGGTGCCTGCTGTGAGCCCCTTTGGGCCAATTCTTCCAGGCTCTAGCTGGTGGTGTTGGCTCAGTGCCCTGGATATCAGGCCCAAGGGGCCCCCTCAAGCAGAAGCCCCTATTAGGAAAGTCTAGGCCTCAGCCTCTCTTTCATTAGCTGACTCGATCCAGATTCCTGGCCAATGTCCCACCTGTACGCATTGGCGCACTTCCAGTCCCACGCAGCCACCGGGCCATGCAGGAGCTGATCGCGCAGACTACTCGCTGCTTGTGTTGGCCACCTGGGTAACGTGCTCTAGCTTCTGCCCCCTGCTTGGGTGCCCAGCTCGTTAACGAGGAGCCAAGCCCAGCCCATCACGCTTCCTGTGATGGGCCTTTGGAGGACAGCATTTGGAGCCTCTGAAAGCGCCAGGGCTGACAGCGGCTCCACACGGAGAGTCGGGCTGAATGCTCCTCAGGTGACCCCAGCCCCATCCACGGCAGGGGTACTTGCCAAGGCTGCTGCCTTCTGGCTGCCTCTGTACCACTAGCAGCGCCTGGCAAAACACCATTGCCCAGGGTAGTGTGAGCAGGGCCTGACAGGCCGCCCTGGGCTGAGCACGGTCCCAGCACCTGTCTGCCCCACCACGCACGGGGAGGGGCCATGGCAAAGAACCAGGAGCTGCTGACTCCTGGGGCCCTGCTCAGGCTGCCCCAGCTGGAGAGAGAAAATTGGACTCCTTGCTTATTGCGTCACCCCTGCCTCCACACTCATCCTTGCCTATCCCCACCCACCCCTTACTCTGGTACCCGCCTCTCCTTGCCTATCCCCACCCCTTACTCCGCTATCCCTTGTTCCTCGCCTCCAGCCCACCCCCACCTCCCCAGGCTCCTCTCCTCCAGCCCCCTCTGCCCTTGCCCACTGCACAGCTCAGCGTGGGGAGACGTTTGCCGGAGTCCAGGCAGCTGCAGGCATCTCCCCCCACACACACACACACACACCTGGGCGAGGGGAAACCTGAAGCACATTTCACTCACTGACAAGAGCCAAGGAACATGTTCCAGAGCAAGGGGGAGGGAGGAACATGTGCCTCAGGAGCTGGGTACACGGTCACAGTCCCGGATCTGTCCTGGCAGCCAGCAGGTCAACACCCCACTCCGTGGGGAGACAGGCTGCACTAAGGGGTGCTGCTCACACTGCATGTGCCCCGTGCTCAGTAACTGGCACTCCTCTGAGCCACTTGCAACACGAGGGAGCTGTGCCAATGCACCAGGTGCATCTGCGCTGACCCTGCTCCCTACGTGTTGGTGGCAGTGCATTCTGGGAAAACCTGAGTTGCTATCCCACAATGCTTGAGCAGGGGCAGACTGCCCAGCGGGCATGCGCACACCAGCAATGTGTCCGGCAGTATCACACTGCCCGTGATGCCAGGAGGACCAGCCAGCCTGGTTCCACAGGTGCAGTGACCGTTCTGTCTACACAGGGCTCTGGGCAGGGCAGAACACAGGCAGCTGCCACAGGACCAAGCCATGTTCATGGCTGGCCACTATTCCCTGGTGCCCAACTGGCTTCAGCAAGGACTGTGGCGTACAGTGCTGGAGCAGACTCCTCCGGTGCTGGGCTGAGGGTCGTGCATCCCAGCTGGCCTCTACCCAGAGCCGTAACTAGGATTTTCTGTGCCCGAGGCAGGGGCACAGAAATTCCTAGGGGCTCTTACCCTCCGCCGAATGGCCGCCGAAGCCGCGGCACCGGCGGACCTCCCACAGGTAAGCGGAAGCGGCTTCGGGTATTATTAGCAGCACTTCCTCCCTGCCGCCGAAGCCGCTTCCGCGGCAAGGCGGAAGGGGGCAGCTTCGGCGGCGGGGGAGGACAGGCGCACCCCTGGCAGTAGGCTTTTACGCCCCTGCCAGCAGTGCGCCCCGAGGTGAGTGCCTCACTCGCCTCGCCCTCATTACAGCCCTGCCTCTACCCATGGCAGATCTGGGGCCAGGCCCCAGCCATGTCCACTCCTAAGGCAGCCATCAGAGGGCGGAGCCAGGCTGGCTCCCAGGGTCCTGGCTGGACAAAAGGGAGGGCTGGGAGAAGCCCAAATCCAATCCAGGCTCCTCTTGGTGGACTTTGCCCAAGCCAGAGAACCCGGTGAATGGGACAGCGGGGCTCACACAAGAGGGAACTGGCCTGGGGGAGGGTGGCCCTCAGGGTCATGCACACGCCCCATCCCTGCTCAGAGACCCTCGCCCTGTACTGGGATCAGTCGAGAGCGGTTTTGCTGCCTTCTGCAGTGTGTGGGTGCGGGTGACTTGTCAGGGTTACCTGGGTGTATCTCAGTCATTTCCCCGCCATCAGCCCCTCCTCAGGGGTGGCAGGTTTTTAGAAATGTTGGTGGTGCCCAGAACCTGCCCCCGCCCAAACTCTGCGCCCCCAAACTCCGCCTCCCACCTGCCCAAGGCTCTGGGAGGGAGTTTGGATGGGGGAGGAGGTCTGGGGTGCAGGATGCAGGCCCTGGGAGGGGTGTTTGGAGGGAAGGGGTGCAGGCTCTGGGAGGAAGTTTTTTGGGGGGACGGGGTGTAGGGGGGGCTGGGGATGGGTTTGAGGTGTGACTGGGGATCAGTTTGGGGGGTTGGATGGGGCTCAGGGCTATGGCAGAGGGTTGGGCTATGGGGTGGGGTTGGGGATGAGGGGTTCATGATGCAGGAGGGGCCTCAAGGTTGGGGCAGAGGGTTAAGGTGCGGGGGGGATGAGGGCTCTGTCTGGGACTGGGGATAAGGTGTTTGGGGTGTGGGAGGGGCTCAGGGCTAGGATACAGGGTGCGGTGGGGGGGAAGCTCTGGCTGGGGGGTGTGGGGTCTGGGGTGAGGCAGGGCTGGGGTTGAGTTTGGGGCTGCCCCAGCCCTTTCCCCGCCGGCAGCAGCGAGCTCTGGGGGAGGGGTCCCCCCCGGCAGCACACTCTGGGGGAGGGGGATGGGGCTGCCCCTTGCCCAGCGTGGGGCAGGAGCGGCAGCTGTCGGGGTGGGGGGTGCAGATCACAAGGTCAAACACTCACCGAAGCCCCAGCAGCTGCTCAGGTGAGTGAGGTCCAGATGATCATGTCTCCCAGAAGCCCCCTCGGCGTCTCCTCCTGGTGGGTGCCGGGGGAGAGGAGAACAAGCACGTGTGTGCCCCCTCCCGAGTGCCTCAGCCTGCTGCCCGCGTCTCTTGTTGCCATAGGAGCAGCCCACAGCGCAGGCAGGGGAGAGCCGAGGGCAGCTTTCAATGCGGGAGGGACGCTCGGGGGCCGCGGCGGAGGGAGGGGGGGCCCGCTCCAGGCAGGGCCAGGGGAGAGACCCAGCTCCAAATATTGGTGGAGCAGGGCCCCCGGCTCTGAATATTCCTGGAGTGTGGGTACCACCAGCCCATATAACTCGCCGCCTGTGCCCCTCCTGTGCTCTGCCGGTGGCACCGCCAGTCCAGGCTCCCGCAGGCTGAGCGCCGTTGGTCTCATTTCCGGAGCGGGTGGGGGCGGTCAGGCTTGATGAGCTGGGGCTATCTGAGCCCTATGCGCTCAGGGAGGCACAGGGCAAAGCTGCCTCGGCCTCCAGCTGCCGCTAAAAGGAACCGCGAGCCCAGCTGGCAAGCCCAGACTGCAGCCCACTCTGCAAAACATGCTCATCTAACCCTCCCCCTTGTCCTTCCCCACCCGCTCCCCACTTAGCTGCACCTTGTCAAACCTGGACTGCAGCGCTCTGGGGCAGAGGCTCCCCCCACTTCTTAGCAGCACGGGACCCTGACCCCTTGGTGCCGGGGGCCCCTGAGTGCCAATGTAACACATACTAAGAGCAGATGCTGCCAGGTCACTAAGCCTGTGGAGGATGGTTCATGCTCTGTCCCCAGGAGCAAACCCAGCTGGGGGCTCACAGGTGAGCTGAGATACCACGCAGCGGTTCAGCAGCAGCTCTGCGAGGTGCCCTGATCTCTGCTCCACGCCAGCAGGAGGCTCCAACAGCGCAGGGTCCTGCCTGCATCCATCCTGGCAGAGTGCCCATGGCGATGTCGGGAAGAGCCAGCTGGATGTCCACACTCAGCCCGGATCCTTGGGTTAGTCTGGAAACGGACGCAGACAGGGAGGCAGGAATGCTGCATCCTTTCCCACTGAAATACTGACAGTTCCACGGCCTCCCTCCATCCCCACACCCACCCTGCCCCAACCTTGTACCCTCCCGCCCGCAGATAATGCCAGGAGGTCAGAGCTAGGACCGGCCCCACCCCGGAGTCTGACAATCTCCCCATGCCCTGCAGGAAGGGGTAAGAGGGAACTGTCTTAGCAGGGACTCTGGACTCAGCCTGCCGGCCAGGAGGGACTGTACGGCTCCAGGCTCCCTTCCCTGCTTCCTCCTAGATCCGGACAGTGTTTATGCGGAGTGGCTGCACGTTCTTGCCATTGGCATGGCTCTGGCCAGGACTAAAGTATGAGCAGAGCTTGCCGGGGAACTTCTCCCGGAAGGTGTACAGCCACGACATGTCATCAGCGTTGTAGAAGATCAGGAGCCCTTTGTCATAGTCCAAAAAGACGCCGACTTTCTCTAGCTTGCTCTTCACATTGAGCCGGGTCCAGGGCTCGGTGCAGGCACTGTACTGGTTGCCGTCGTGCATGACGATGCAGTAAAAGCCGCGGCTGGGCTGGATCTGAATGCTCCCCTTGCGGGTGACAGCTTCATGCGCCAGCCCGATCATCCACTGGGTCTTCTCCGAGACGATGACCTCCCAGTAGTGCACGCCGCTGCCGAAGGCCTCCGAGCCCAGCACCGACACCTCCACATCAAAGCGCTTGGGCGAATCCTGCAGTGGCTGCGGGTGCAAGTTGCCGTAGGCCACGATGGTGCAGTCGTCCGACAGGATGAGGCGCTGGTGAGCTGTGACGGGGTCCAGCGTGAGGGCTGCCGGCACTGGGAAAGCAAAGGAGGGACAGGAAGGGGCTCAGAACCTAGCCACACCCCACACGGCTAGTCAATTACAGGCAAAGCACTTGGTTATGCAACAGGAATGTAAATGCCCCCAAAATAGGGGCCTGCAAGCACCCACCCCACTTCGCAATGATCTGCAGGGACACCAGAGGGCGCTGCACTGAGGCACGTGTGATGGGGTCAGTCAGGTAGCTGGGCAGCCAGCCCCCTATAACTCCCCGTCTGCCCTTGTGCTCCGCACAGGGACTGGCCCCACAGGCGGGGCCCTGGAGCACGGGAGAGGTAGCAGTCACAATGGGCGGGCACCACTCGGCACCTGGCTCTTTGCAACCCAGATCCTGCCAACGGAGCTAGTCCCCGGGAGTGGGACAGCTCAAGCTGCTGAGCTGAGTGCAAAGACAGCCGGGTTTGGAACAATGGCAGAGCCGGCACAGAGCAGTTTTAGCCACATCCAGCCAAGTGCAATTGCACGGACAGACCTTATGCCCAGGAGGGACAGAGGGTGGGGCCCGAATAAACAAGAGCAGAAAGGCCAGCAGCCTGGAGCAAGCCCCCCTACAGGTCATTGGGTCTCAGCAGAACACTGGATGTCCCAGGGGACAGAGCGGCTAATTAATAAACATGGGTTGCTAATGTCTGTATCAGGCCCTGACTCAGTGGCAAGAAACCCAGCTAGAAATGGAATTAACCCCCACCTCCCTGGATTAACCCCCCACTCCCCAGCCTGCCCCCAGGGCCCTGCCTCCCCCAGCCGGTCTCCAGGCCAGCTCCAGCCGGGGCCAAACCCTTGCACTGCAGTGAGGGCAGCCCTGCAGAGGGGGCCTTTCTCAGCCTCTGATGCGTTCTCCCTTCTCCCGGGGGGGAGGGGAGGGAAGGAAGGAAGAGCAAAGGAGAACAGATTCAAAGGGGCAGGAGGAGAAAGGGAGCTGAGCAGGAGAGCTCCCCGATGCTGCACAACCACAGCAGGGGACGGGAGGGGACCCCGTGTCATGGTCCCCTTGAAGAGGTCACCCCCAGCTGCCCCAGTGTTAGGAGGGCACATCTGCACTGATCGCGGTGCTGTCAGGGCTGGTCGAAGCGCCGTCCCCCTCCAAACACAGCCCTGCACTCTCGCTTTATCCCCGTCATTTGTATGCCAGGAACCAATGACCTTCTTCCCTCCAGCAAACACGGGGTTAATACTCTGTGTCCCTCGCTGTGCTGGGAGCTCACCTGGGGCTCTCCCTGGGTCCGGAGATGGGAACAGCCAGCTCTCCATTGTGAATGGCCAGGATCTCCCTCTGCACCTCCCATCCCACTTCCCTCCTGGGAGCTGCCCAGGGCCCCTGGTTGGGAGCAGCCAGTCAGCAGGAGCAGCTCTCACACCTGCAGCTGCTGCTTTCCTTTAATGAGGCCATGTGCCGGGCAGGAAGGTCCTACGTGGGGGGGGCTGTTTCCCTGTTTGACCGAGCGATGGGCCCCTTGCTGTGGTCCCAGGAGACTGGCCCATTATTGCCTTGCAGTGAGCTAAGCCCTGGCGCAGCTGACTCTGAGCTGGGCCTGGAGGAGCCGAACCCCCATGACCCCCAGGGAAGTGGGTGGGAGTGGAGAGCTCTCAGCGGTCCCCTAGGAGCTGTGGCTCCCCATGAATGCCCTTGAACTGGCTGGTAGAGGGAGTGAGAGGGGAAGTCAGTCCCAGGGCTTGGCTGCTTTGCAAGGGGCAGATTGCAGCGCCAGAGACTGGTCCCCGTCCCTGCAGGATCTCAGGGCCCCCCCGACACAGGGTGTTCTCCCCAGGCACTCTCACCCCCACTGCAGTCAATGGGCGCTTTGCTGCCTCGGCGCTCAGCCTTCTGCCCGTTCGGATTTGCATGGGTCGTGGAGCAGCCACATGCAACTACTGGGGCGGGGATTTGAACCAGTGACCTGGAGGCAAAGGGTTCTGTCCCCTCCCCAGCCTGCCCCTTGCAGGTCTCTAAAGGGGAAGCCCCCAGCACTCCCGCAGAGCCCGAGAACAGGAGAAACATCAAAGCACACAGCCTTTGACAGGCGCATCATGGACATGCCAGGCCGTTAGAGGGTGCAGGCCGTTCTCCCTGGGCTGGGGAACCTTACCCGGATGGATGTCCTGGAAGAGCGATTTCCAGATCGTGTACTGCAGGGGGCCCATGTATTTGGAGGTGGGAAAGTCTTCGTAGGTGAGGTTCGTTTCATGGATCTTTCCCTTGAGCCTGGTTGGAGAGTCAAGCTGGTTAGCATGGAGCCCCTGCAGTTCCCCAACCGCAATGTGGGGTTTGCTGGGGAGGAAGGGGAGAGGTTATAGGGGGAGGGGGTCGACTGAGTGAGGGCCTGGGCTAGAGGCAGGAGCTCTGCCCATGCCTCTCTTGCTGGGCAGTGGGTTTCAGTGCACAGGGCACTGCCCCGTGGGTCACAGCCACATGGGCCCTGGGGTGCAGACACCATGGGAGCGCTGAGTGTGCACTCCCTGCCCCACGGGTGCCAGCGTGGGTATGGGGAGATACTCTGGACTAGGACGGTCCTGTCCTCACCTGCTAAACCCATCCATGGGCGTGGGGCTAAGCAGGCCTTCAGGATGGCCAGGGACTAGGAATGGATGGGAGGGAGCAACAACAGGAAGGGCTTTGTCCTGCACTGGGCTGGGCTGGGCCGGGCTGGGCCAGGCCAGGCCGGGTGGCTGACGAGAGGGAAGAGACATTGTCCAGGGAGATGGACTGAGAAAGTGCTGGGCTGCAAAGACCATATGCACCCCCCAGAGAGCCAGGCGACCTCCCACCTCCAGATCCCTCCGAGAGCCAGGTGACCCCCCACTTCCAGACCCCTCTGAGAGCCAGGCGACGCCCCCCCATCCCTCTCCGAAAGCCAGGCGATCCCTCACCTCCAGACCCCTCTGAGAGCAAGGCGACACCCCCACGTACCCCTTCAAGAGCCAGGCGATCCCTCACCTCCAGACCCCTCTGAGAGCCAGGCGACCCCCCACTTCCAGGCCCCTCCGAGAGCTAGGCGATGACCCCCCGTACCTCTCCGAGAGCTAGGCGATGACCCCCCGTACCCCTCAGAGTCAGGCAATCCCCCACCTCCAGACCCCTCCGAGAGCCAGGCGATGCCCCCCGTACCTCTCGGAGAACGAGGCGATGCGCCCCCGTACCCCTCCGAGAGCCAGGCGATGCCCCACGCCTGTACCTCTCGGAGAGCCAGGCGACGGCCCCCCTCCCCCCCGTACCTCTCCGAGAGCGAGGTGACCCCCCTTCCCGTACCTCTCCGAGAGCCAGGCGACGGCCCCCTCCCCCCGTACCCCTCCGAGAGCGAGGCGACACCCCCCCCATACCTCTCGGAGAGCGAGGCAATGGCCCCCCTCCCCCCCCGTACCTCTCAGAGAGCCAGGCGACGGGCCCCCTCCCCCCCGTGAGCCAGGCGACGGCCCCCCTCCCCCCCGTACCCCTCTGAGAGCGAGATGACGCCCCCCCGTACCCCTCCGAGAGCGAGGCGACGGCCCCCCTTCCCCCCGTACCCCTCCGAGAGCCAGGCGACAGCCCCCCTCCCCCCGTACCCCTCCGAGAGCGAGGCGACAGCCCCCCCATACCTCTCGGAGAGCGAGGCGATGGCCCCCCTCCCCCCCCGTACCTCTCGGAGAGCGAGGCGACGCCCCCCCATACCTCTCGGAGAGCGAGGCAACGGCCCCCCTTCCCCTCCGTACCTCTCGGAGAGCCAGGCGACAGCCCCCCTTCCCCTCTGTACCTCTCGGCGAGCCAGGCGACGCCCCCCCCGTGCCTCTCGGCGAGCCAGGCGACGCCCCCCCCGTGCCTCTCGGAGAGCGAGGCGACGGCCCCCCTCCCCCCCGTACCTCTCGGAGAGCCAGGCGACGCCCCCCCCTCCCCTCTGTACCTCTCGGCGAGCCAGGCGACGCCCCCCCCGTGCCTCTCGGCGAGCCAGGCGACGCCCCCCCCGTGCCTCTCGGCGAGCCAGGCGACGCCCCCCCCGTGCCTCTCGGCGAGCCAGGCGACGCCCCCCCCGTGCCTCTCGGCGAGCGAGGCGACGCCCCCCCCGTGCCTCTCGGCGAGCGAGGCGACGCCCCCCCCGTGCCTCTCGGCGAGCGAGGCGACAGCCCCCCTCCCCCCCGTGGCTCTCGGCGAGCCAGGCGACGCCCCCCCCAGTGCCTCTCGGCGAGCCAGGCGACGCCCCCCCCAGTGCCTCTCGGCGAGCCAGGCGACGCCCCCCCCGTGCCTCTCGGCGAGCCAGGCGACGCCCCCCCCGTGCCTCTCGGCGAGCGAGGCGACGGCCCCCCTCCCCCCCGTACCTCTCGGAGAGCGAGGCGACGGCCCCCCTCCCCCCCGTACCTCTCGGAGAGCCAGGCGACGGCCCCCCTTCCCCCCCGTACCTCTCGGCGAGCCAGGCGACGGCCCCCCTCCCCCCCGTACCTCTCGGAGAGCGAGGCGACGGCCCCCCTCCCCCCCGTACCTCTCGGAGAGCCAGGCGACGGCCCCCCTCCCCCCCGTACCTCTCGGAGAGCCAGGCGACGGCCCCCCTCCCCCCCGTACCTCTCGGAGAGCCAGGCGACGGCCCCCCTCCCCCCCGTACCTCTCGGAGAGCCAGGCGACGGCCCCCCTCCCCCCCGTACCTCTCGGAGAGCCAGGCGACGCCCCCCTCCCCCCCGTACCTCTCGGAGAGCGAGGCGACGCCCCCCCCCGTGCCTCTCGGAGAGCGAGGCGACGGCCCCCCTCCCCCCCGTACCTCTCGGAGAGCGAGGCGACGCCCCCCCCCGTGCCTCTCGAAGAGCGAGGCGACGGCCCCCCTCCCCCCCGTGCCTCTCGGAGAGCGAGGCGACGCCCCCCTCCCCCCCGTACCTCTCGGAGAGCGAGGCGACGGCCCCCCTCCCCCCCGTACCTCTCGGAGAGCGAGGCGACGCCCCCCTCCCCCCCGTACCTCTCGGAGAGCGAGGCGACGGCCCCCCTCCCCCCCGTACCTCTCGGAGAGCGAGGCGACGGCCCCCCTCCCCCCCGTACCTCTCGGAGAGCGAGGCGACGGCCCCCCTCCCCCCCGTACCTCTCGGAGAGCGAGGCGACGGCCCCCCTCCCCCCCGTACCTCTCGGAGAGCGAGGCGACAGCCCCCCTCCCCCCCGTACCTCTCGGAGAGCGAGGCGACGGCCCCCCTCCCCCCCCCCGTACCTCTCGGAGAGCGAGGCGATGCCGGCCAGGAAGACGTGCCTGTCCACCTCAGCCAGCCGCTCCTGCAGGATCTGGCTGCCCTCCTGCACTTTGCGCAGCTGCTGGCTGTAGCGCTGGATCTTCTGCTCGATGTCGGTCAGAGTCCTGGCGGTGTCGGCCTCCAGCTCCTCCAGCATGGCCTTCTGGCGCTCGCGCAGCAGCCGGTGCAGCCGCTCAAAGGCCTCCCCAATGGTGGCTCGCAGGCTCTTGGCAGAGGACTGCACAGGACAGACAAGCAGGAGTGACCCCAGAGCCGCACACCACCCTCCTTACTTCCCCGACAGCACCACCGGACGCTGCTTAGCGGCAGGATTCCCAGCAAGGCCAACTTTCCCCTCAGCTCCGCCAGTGCCCCGGCTCGACCCACAGCCCACCCGGCCGGGGCTCCCCACACCCGGCTCTGCCAGTGACCCCCACTCCCCTGCCACAGCTCGCCCGGCCGGGGCTCCCCACGCCCGGCTCTGCCAGTGCCCCCCACTCCCCCCCCACAGCCCGCCCGGCTGGGCTCCCCACACCCGGCTCTGCCAGTGACCCCCACTCCCCTGCCACAGCTCGCCCGGCCGGGGCTCCCCACACCCGGCTCTGCCAGTGACCCCCACTCCCCTGCCACAGCCCGCCCGGCCGGGCTCCCCACACCCGGCTCTGCCAGTGCCCCCCACTCCTCCCCCACAGCCCGCCCGGCCGGGGCTCCCCACACCCGGCTCTGCCAGTGCCCCCCACTCCTCCCCCACAGCCCGCCCGGCCGGGCTCCCCACACCCGGCTCTGCCAGTGCCCCCCACTCCCCCCCCACAGCCCGCCCGGCCAGGCTCCCCACACCCGGCTCTGCCAGTGACCCCCACTCCCCCCCCACAGCCCGCCCGGCCGGGGCTCCCCACACCCGGCTCTGCCAGTGACCCCCACTCCCCTGCCACAGCCCGCCCGCCCGGCCGGGGCTCCCCACACCCGGCTCTGCCAGTGCCCCCCACTCCTCCCCCACAGCCCGCCCGGCCGGGCTCCCCACACCCGGCTCTGCCAGTGACCCCCACTACTCCCCCACAGCCCGCCCGGCCGGGCTCCCCACACCCGGCTCTGCCAGTGACCCCCACTCCCCTGCCACAGCCCGCCCGGCCGGGGCTCCCCACACCCGGCTCTGCCAGTGCCCCCCACTCCTCCCCCACAGCCCGCCCGGCCGGGCTCCCCACACCCGGCTCTGCCAGTGACCCCCACTACTCCCCCACAGCCCGCCCGGCCGGGCTCCCCACACCCGGCTCTGCCAGTGACCCCCACTCCCCTGCCACAGCCCGCCCGGCCGGGGCTCCCCACACCCGGCTCTGCCAGTGACCCCCACTCCTCCCCCACAGCCCGCCCGGCCGGGCTCCCCACACCCGGCTCTGCCAGTGACCCCCACTACTCCCCCACAGCCCGCCCGGCCGGGCTCCCCACACCCGGCTCTGCCAGTGACCCCCACTCCCCTGCCACAGCCCGCCCGGCCGGGGCTCCCCACACCCGGCTCTGCCAGTGACCCCCACTACTCCCCTACAGCCTGCCCGGCCAGAGCTCCCCACACCCGGCTCGGCCAGTGCCCCCCACTCCCCCCCCACAGCCCGCCCGGCCGGAGCTCCCCACGCCCGGCTCTGCCAGTGCCCCCCACTCCCCTGCCACAGCCCGCCCGGCCGGGGCTCCCCACGCCCGGCTCTGCCAGTGCCCCCCACTCCTCCCCCACAGCCCGCCCGGCCGGGGCTCCCCACACCCGGCTCTGCCAGTGACCCCCACTCCCCCGCCACAGCCCGCCCGGCCAGAGCTCCCCACACCCGGCTCGGCCAGTGCCCCCCACTCCTCCCCCACAGCCCGCCAGGCCAGAGCTCCCCACACCTGGCTCGGCCAGTGCCCCCCACTCCTCCCCCACAGCCCGCCCGGCCGGGCTCCCCACGCCCGGCTCTGCCAGTGCCCCCCACTCCCCCTCCCACAGCCCGCCCGGCCAGAGCTCCCCACACCCGGCTCTGCCAGTGCCCCCCACTCCTCACCCACAGCCGGCCTGGCCCTGACAGTAGAATACAGAGCCTGGACTTCAGAAAAGCAGACTGACTCCCTCAGGGAACTGATGGGCAGGATCCCCTGGGAGAATAACATGAGGGGGAAAGGAGTCGAGGAAAGCTGGCTGTATTTAAAAGGATCCTTATTGAGGTTGCAGGAACAAACCATCCTGATGTGTGGAAAGAATAGCAAATATGGCAGGCGACCAGCTTGGCTTAACAGTGAAATTCTTGCTGATCTTAAACACAAAAAAGCAGCTTACAAGAAGTGGAAACTTGGACAAATGACCAGGGAGGAGTACAAAAATATTGCTCAGGCATGCAGGAGTGAAATCAGGAAGGCCAAATCACACTTGGAGTTGCAGCTAGCAAGGGATGTTAAGAGTAAAAGGAAGGGTTTCTACAGGGATGTTAGCAACAAGAAGGAGGTCAAGGAAAGTGTGGGCCCCTTACTGAATGGGGGAGGCAACCTAGTGACAGCTGATGTGGAAAAAGCTAACGTACTCAATGCTTTTTTTGCCTCTGTCTTCACAAACAAGGTCAACTCCCAGACCGCTGCACTGGGCAGCACAGTATCGGGAGGAGGCGACCAGCCCTCTGTGGAGAAAGAAGTGGTTCAGGACTATTTAGAAAAGCTGGACGAGCACAAGTCCATGGGGCCGGATGCACTGCATCCGAGGGTACTAAAGAAGTTGGCGGGTGTGATTGCAGAGCCATGGGCCATTATCTTGAAAACTCATGGCCATCCAGATGACTGGGAAAAGGCTAATGTAGTGCCCATCTTTAAAAAAGGGAAGAAGGATCCGTGGAACTCCAGGCCAGTCAGTCTCACCTCAGTCCCTGGAAAGATCATGGAGCAGGTCCTCAAGGAATCAATTTGGAAGCACTTTGAGGAGAGGAAAGTAATTAGGAATAGTCAGCATGGATTCACCAAGGGCAAGTCATGCCTGACTAACCTAATTGCCTTCTATGATGAGATAACTGGCTCTGTGGATGAGGGGAAAGCAGTGGATGTGTTATTCCTTGACTTTAGCAAAGCTTTTGATACGGTCTCCCACAGTATTCTTGCCAACAAGTTAAAGAAGTATGGACTGGATGAATGGACTATAAGGTGGATAGAAAACTGGCTAGATGGTCGGGCTCAACGGGTAGTGATCAATGGCTCAATGTCTAGTTGGCAGCCAGTATCAAGTGGAGTGTCCCAACGGTCAGTCCTGGGGCTGGTTTTGTTCAGTATCTTCATTAATGATCTGGAGGATGGTGTGGACTGCACCCTCAGCAAGTTTGCAGATGACACGAAACTGGGAGGAGTGGTAGATATGATGGAGGGTAGGGATAGGATACAGAGGGACCTAGACAAATTAGAGGATTGGGCCAAAAGAAATCTGATGAGGTTCAACAAGGACAAGTGCAGAGTCCTGCACTTAGGAAGGAAGAATCCCATGCACTGCTACAGACTAGGGACCGAATGGCTTGGCAGCAGTTCTGCAGAAAAGGACTTAGGGGTTACAGTGGATGAGAAACTGGATATGAGTCAACTGTGTGCCCTTGTTGCCAAGAAAGCTAATGGCATTTTGGGCTGTATAAGTAGGAGCATTGCCAGCAGATCGAGGGATGTGATCATTCCCCTCTATTCGGCATTGGTGAGGCCTCATCTGGAGTACTGTGTCCAGTTTTTGGCCTCGCACTACAAGAAGGATGTGGAAAAACTGGAGAGAGTCCAGCAGAGGGTAACAAAAATGATTAGGGGGCTGGAACATATGATTTATGAGGAGAGGCTGAGGGAACTGGGATTATTTAGTCTGCAGAAGGGAAGAAGGAGGGTGATTTGATAGCTGCTTTCAACTACCTGAAAGGGGGTTCCAAAGAGGATGGATCTAGACTGTTCTCAGTGGTAGAAGATGACAGAACAAGGAGTAATGGTCTCAAGTTGCAGAGGGGGATGTTTAGGTTGGATATTAGGAAAAACTTTTTCACTAGTAGGGTGGTGAAGCACTGGAATGGGTTCCCTAGGGAGGTGGTGGAATCTCCTTCCTTAGGGGTTTTTAAGGTCAGGCTTGACAAAGCCCTGGCTGGGATGATCTAGTTGGGGTTGGTCCTGCTTTGAGCAGGGGGTTGGACTAGATGACCTCCTGCGGTCCCTTCCAACCCTGAGATTCGATGAATGTGTGACTTGTAAGCACAGTGGGTACAACATTTTCAGGTAGAGCATGTTTTTTAAGTTGAGGCTGTCCCTGTTAATTCAGGCCCAACGTTTTGATGTGATAGAAAAGGGCTCTTAGGAAACATAATTCTGACTAGGAATAGGTTTGTCTTCTTTTTAATTTCAATGAAAACAAATGGCTTTTTCTGCATGGCCAACTCTTGTAATTTTATTGCAAGTCCACTGATACTTGCAGGTTTTCTTAAAGCTCCTGCTCCTGGAATCATGTGACTAAGTGAGACTCTCAGCTTTCATTTAAAGGAAGTAAGGAAGGCCAGATCCACAAAGGTCTTGGGCATTGTGATGCCAAACGTCATGGTGCGTAACTTTTAGGTGCCTAGAAAATCTCAGGAACAACGCTGTGATCCACAAAACTGAATCTCCTGCTTAGGCTCCCTATACAGTGAACGGGAAGAGCCAGGTACCCTGGAATGTGATCCACAAACTGGGGCAAGACAGTCATTCCTCTGCCTAGCTCACATGCAGGGCTTCGTTTGGCAGGCATATTCAGAGGCCGCCTAGCTCACACAAAACAGATGGAGGAGGAGGAGGAGGAAAAAGAGAGGCCCATCGTATAGGCTTTAGCCCAGTGGTTCAGGTACTCACTCAGGCTGTGGGAGATGCTTGGGTCATGTCCCCCCTCAGGGAGAAGGGATCTGAACAGGGATCTGCCACCTTTCAATGAGGGCTGGGAGCTATTCTGAGAGGGGAGCAGGGTCTCCCTCAATTTCTCCTGTTGAAGTTGTTCCAGTTTAATTGAATAATTTAATATTATTTTGGCCAGAAAAAGCATGAGAATCATAGAAATGTGGGGCTGCATGGCACCTTGAGAAGTCATCTAGTTCAGCAACCTGTGCTGAGGCAGGACGAAGTAAACCTAGACCATCCCTGACAGGGGTTTGTCCAACCTGCTCTTAAAAACCTCCAATGATGGGGATTCCACAACCTCCCTTGGAAGCCTGGTCCAGAGTTTAACAACCGTTATACTTGGAAAGTTTTCCCGAATATCTAACCTGAATCTCCCTTGCTGCAGATTAAGATCATCACTTTTTGTCCTATTTTGAGTGGATATGGAGAACAATTGAACCCCATCCTCTTTATAACAGCCCTTAACATATGTGGTGACTGTGATCAGGTCCCCACTCCGTCATCTTTCCTCAAGACTAAACAACTCCAGTTCTTTTTTTTTTTTAACTTTTCCTCGTGGGTCAGGTTTTCTAAACCATTTCTCATTTTTGTTGCTCCCCTCTGGTCTCCCTTCAATTTCTCCACATCTTTCCTGAAGTGCAGCACCCAGAACTGAACATGGTACTCTAGCTGATGCCTCACCAGTGCTGAGTGGAGTGGAACAATTGCCTCCCATGTCTTACATACGACACTCCTTTTAATACACCCCACAATATCAGCCTTTCACAACAGCATCACACTGTTGACTCATAGACTTTAAGGCCAGAAGGGACCATTATGATCATCTAGTCTGACCTCCTGCACAATGCAGGCCACAGAATCTCACCCACCCACTCCTGGAATAATCCTCTCACCTATGTCTCAGCTATTGAAGTCCTCAAATCATGGTTTAAAGACTTCAAGATGCAGAGAATCCTCCAGCACGTGACTTGTGCCCCATGCTGTAGAGGAAGGCGAAAAACCTCCAGGGCCTCTGCCGATCTACCCTGGAGGAAAATTCCTTCCCGACCCCAAATATGGCGATCAGCTGAACCCTGAGCATGTGGGCAAGACTCATCAGCCAGACACCCAGGACTCACGTTCAGTTTGTGATCCACTCTAACCTCCAAATCCTTTCCAACAGTACAACCACCTTGCCAGTTATTCCCCATTTTGTAGTTGTACATTTGATTTTTCTTTCCTAAGTGCAGTACTTTGCACTTATCTTTATTAAATTTCATCTTGTTGATTTCAGACCAACTCACCATTTTGTCAAGGTCATTTTGACTTCTAATCCTGTCCTCCAAAGTGCTTGCAACCCCTCCCAGCTGGGTGTCATCTGCAAATTTTATAAACATACTCTCTGCTCCATTATCCAAGTCATTAATGAAAATATTGCAGAGTACCAGATTAAGGACTGACCCTTGTGGGAACCCACTATGTGTGTCCCTCCCTGCAGTTTAATAGCAAACCATTGAGAACTACTCTTTGAGTATACTCTTTCAACTAGCTGTGCACCCACCTTATAGTAATCCCTTTTATCCCTAGTTTACTTAAAAGAGTGTCCTGTGGGACTGTGTCAAAAATCACTTTAAGAACATAAGAACAACCATACTGGGTCAGACCAAAGGTCCATCTAGCCCTGTATCCTGTCTTCCAACAGTGGCCAATGCCAGGTGCCCCAGAGGGAATGAACAGAACAGGTAATCATCAAGAGATCCATCCCCTGTCGCCCATTCCCAGCTTCTGGCAAACAGAGGCTAGGCACACCATCCCTGCCAATCCTGGCTAATAGTCATTGATGGACCTATCCTCCATGAATTTATCTAGTTCTTTTTTGAACCCTGTTATAGCCTTAGCCTTCACAACATCCTCTGACAAGGAGTTCCACAGATTGACTGTGCGTTGTGTGAAAATACTTCCTTTTGTTTGTTTTAAACCTACTGCCTATTAATTTCATTTGGTGACCCCTAGTTCTTGTGTTATGAAAAGGAGTAAATAACACTTCCTTATTTACTTTCTCCACACCAGTCATGATTTTATAGACCTCAATCATATTCCCCTTAGTCATCTCTTTTCCAAGCTGAAATGTCCCAGTCTTATTAATCTCTCCTCATATTGCAGCCGTTCCATACCCCTAATCATTTTTGTTGCCCTTTTCTGAATCTTTTCCAATTGCAATATATCTTTTTTGAGTTGGGACAACCACATCTGCACAAAGTATTCAAGGTGTGGGCGTACCATGGATTTATATAGAGGCAATATGATATTTTCTGTCTTATTATCTATCCCTTTCTTAATGATTCCCAACATTCTGTTCGCTTTTTTGACTGCCGCTGCACATTGAGTGAATGTTTTCAGAGAACTATCCAGAATGACTCCAAGATCTCTTTCTTGAGTAGTAACAGCTAATTTAGACCCCATCATTGTATATGTATAGTTGGGATTATGTTTTCCAATGTGCATTACTTCGCATTTATCAACATTGAATTTCATCTGCCATTTTGTTGCACAGTCACCCAGTTTTGAGAGATCCTTTTGTAGCTCTTCGCAGTCTGCCTGGGACTAAACTATCTTGAGTAGTTTTGTATCAGCTGCAAATTTTGCCACCTCACTGTTTACCCCTTTTTCCAGATCATTTATGAATATGTTGAATAGGACTGGGCCCAGTACAGACCCCTGGGGGACACCACTATTTACCTCTCTCCATTCTGTAAACTGACCATTTATTCCTACCCTTTGTTTCCTATCTTTTAACCAGTTACCGATCCATGAGAGAACCTTCCCTCTTATCCTGTGGCAGCTTACTTTGTCTAGAGCCTTTGGTGAGGGACCCTGTCAAAGGCTTTGTGAAAATTTAAGTACACTATATTCACTAGATCCCTCTTGACAAAATGCTTGTTGACCTCTTCAAAGAATTCTAATAGATCGGTGAGGCATGATTTCCCTTTACAAAAACCATGATGACTCTTCCCCAACAAATTACGTTCATCTAACTGTTTGACAATTCTGTTCTTAATTATAGTTTCAACCAGTTTGCCCGGTACTGAAGTCAGGCTTACCGGCCTGTAATTGCCAGGATCACCTCTGGAGCCCTTTTAAAAAACTGGCGTCACATTAGCTATCCTCCAGTCATTTGGTACAGAAGCTGATTTAAATGATAGGTTACACACTACAGTTAGTAGTTCTGCAATTTCATATTCGAGCTCCTTTAGAACTCTTGGGTGAATCCCTTCTGGTCCTAGTGACTTATTACAATTTAGTTTATCCGTTTGTTCCAAAACCTCCTCTAATGACACCTCAATCTGGGACAGTTCCTCAGATTTGTGACCTAAAAAGAATGGCTCAGGTTTGGGAATTTCCATCACATCCTCAGCCATGAAGACCGATGCAAAGAATTCATTTAGTTTCTCCGAAATGGCCTTATCGTCTTGGAGCGCTCCTTTAGCATCTTGATCATCCAGTAGCCTCACTGGTTGTTTAGCAGGCTTCCTGCTTCTGATGTACTTTAAAAAAAAAATTGCTATTACTTTTTGAGTCTTTGGCTAGCTGTTTTTCAAATTCTTTCGTGGCCTTCCTAATTATATTTTTACACTTCATTTGCCAGAGTTTATGCTCCTTTCTATTGTCCTCACTAGGATTTAACTTCCACTTTTTAAAGGATGCCTTTTTGCCTCTCACTGCTTCTTTTACTTTGTTGTTTAGCCCACAGTGGCACTTCTTTGGTTCTCTTACTATGTTTTTTAATTTGGGGTATACATTTAAGTTGAGCCTCTATTATGGTGTCTTTAAAAATTTTCCATGCCGCTTCCAGAGATTTCACTTTTGGCGCTGTACCTTTTCATTTCTGTTTAACTACCTTCCTCATTTTTGTGTAGTTCCACTTTCTGAAATTAAATGCTACAGTGTTGGGCCGCTGTGGTGTTTTCCCCGCCACAGGGATGTTACATTTAATTATATTATGGTCACTGTTACCAAGCAGTCCAGCTATATTGACCTCTTGGACCAGATCCTGTGCTCCACTTAGGCCTAAATCAAGAATTGCCTCTCCCCTTGTGGGTTCCAGGACTAGCTGCTCCAAGGAGGAGTAATTTAAGGTGTCAAGAAACTTTATCTCTGCATCCCATCCTGAGGTGACAACATGTATCTAGTCAATATGGGGATAGTTGAAATCCCCCATTATGATTATTTTAATAGTTTCTCTAATCTCCCTGAGCATTTCATTCTGGTCAGCTGGTCGGTAATATATCCCTACTGCTATATTCTTATTATTAGAGCATGGAATTACTATCTATAGAGATCCTATGGCACAGTTTGGTTCATTTAAGATTTTTACTTCATTTGATTCTACGCTTTCTTCCACATATAGTGCCACTCCCCCACCAGCACGACCTGTTCTGTCCTTCCAATATATTTCGTACCCTGGTATTACTGTGTCATATTGATTATCCTCATTCCACCAAGTTTCTGTGATGCCAATTATATCGATATCCTCCTTTAAAATGAGGCACTCTAGTTCACCCATCTTCTTATTTAGACTTCTAGCATTGGTATATAAGCACTTCAAAAAAAATTGAAACTTTTTAGCTGTCTGCCATTACATGATGTAATTGAATGAGACTCATTTTCATTTGACTGTTTCTCGTCAGATCCAACCTGTATTTTATCGTCTTCCATCCTCTCCTCCTTACTAGAATCTCCATTAATAGATCCTCCCCTAAGGGATGTCTCTGTCCGAACCACATGCTCTTCCGCACCTATCAGCTTTCCCCCAGCCCTTAGTTTAAAAACTGCCCTATGACCTTTCTCATTTTAAGTGCCAGCAATCTGGTTCCATTTTGGTTTAGGTGGAGCCCATCCTTCCTGTACAGGTTCCCCCTTTCCCAAAAGTTTCCCCAATTCCTAGTAAATCTAAACCCCTCCTCCCTACACCGTTGTCTCATCCACGCATAGAGACCCTGCAGTTCTGCCTGTCTAACTGGCCCTGCGCGTAGAACTGGAAACATTTCAAAGAATGCTCCCATGGAGGTCCTGGACTTCAATCTCTTACCTAGCATCCTAAATTTGGCCTCCAGGACCTCTCTCCTATCCTTCCCTATGTCATTGGTACCTACATGTACCACGATCACCGGCTCCTCCCCAGCACTACACACACGTCTGTCTAGATGTCTTGAGATAGCCGCAACCTTCACACCAAGCAGGCAAGTCACCATGCAGTTCTCCATGTCATTGCAAACCCAGCTCTCTGTGTTTCTAATGATCGAATCCCCCATAACTATTACCTGTCTCTTAACTATATCTATCTCTTCCTTTATAGTCCAATAGTTTGCACAGTCACTTGAAAGGGATCAGATCTCTGTTCAAATCCCTTCTCATTAGACATAGAGGGGACTTGAACTGGGGGTCTCCCACATCCCAGGTGAGTGCCCTAACCACTGGGTTAAAAGGACATCTTCCACCACGTTATTGGGAGTTAGGCAGCCTCTGAGCATGCCTACCAGAGGAGTTAGGTGGCCGAATGACTATCTTTCCCCCAGTTCATGAAGCTCTCTGGAGCTTGGATGGAAAATCAGCCCCAGACACCCAGAGGGAGGCAGCAGTGTGCCTGGTCAGAGACAGAAACATGGGCACCGAAGGAACTTTTGCTGCAGAAACCTAGGTGAGTTTAGGCACCTACAGAGTTAGGTGGTAGCCAAGTGGGAATTCTGTGATCCCAGAGTGGCACCTAGCAACTGGACTTAGGTGGCTAAGTACCTTTGTGGATCGAGCCCTAAGTTCCCAGGCCTCCTGGTTTATTAGAAAAGCATAAAAAGGGAACCCCTAAAGGTTCAAAAACCAGAAAGCCAAAGAAAAGGTACCTCAGTGATATGTATGATTGTTTACAATCTTATACTAAGTAGTTATTAATAGTTTATTTAATGTCATGAACTGTAAGTCTATCCTGCACTTTTAGGGCCTGGCTCATGATTTTAGGAAGCAGGGGTGTGCTGGGGGCAGGGGTGTGCTGGGGGCAGGGGTGTGCTGGGGGCAGGGGTGTGGCAGGCAAGGCTGCAGCACAGTGGAGATTCTGCCCCACTTTGCAGCTCACGGGCAGCTGGGGCCAGGATCATGGATCAGCCAAGAACTGGGCTGGCACAAAGCTACCTTAGCCTCCCTGCCTTGGGCGGTGAGTCTGATCTGTGCTGCTAAGGGTGTGTCTACACTGCAGTCAGAGGTGTGACTGCAGCATGACCCCAGCTAACTCTGACCGAGCGAGCGTGAATAGCAGCAGCAGCGACGCAGCGGCAGCATGGACTGGCCAAGGCTGCCCAGGACCCTGGGTGTGTATTCGAGTGGCTAGTCCCTGCTGATGCAGCTTCACTGCTACTATTACTGGAGCTACTGGGATCAAAGCTAGCTGGGGTTTGTGTACATATCATAGAATCATAGAATCTCAGGGTTGGAAGGGACCTCAGGAGGTCATCTAGTCCAACCCCCTGCTCAAAGCAGGACCAACCCCAACTAGATCATCCCAGCCAGGGCTTTGTCAAGCCTGACCTTAAAAACCTCTAAGGAAGGAGATTCCACCACCTCCCTAGGTAACCCATTCCAGTGCTTCACCACCCTACTAGTGAAAAAGTTTTTCCTAATATCCAACCTAAACCTCCCCCTCTGCAACTTGAGACCATTACTCCTTGTTCTGTCATCTTCTACCACTGAGAACAGTCTAGATCCATCCTCTTTGGAACCCCCTTTTAGGTAGTTGAAAGCAGCTATCAAATCCCCCCTCACTCTTCTCTTCTGCAGGCTAAACAATCTCAGTTCCCTCAGCCTCTCCTCATAAGTCATGTGCTCCAGCCCCCTAATCATTTTTGTTGCCCTCCGTTGGACTCTTTCCAATTTATCCACATCCTTCTTGTAGTGTGGGGCCCAAAACTGGACACAGTACTCCAAATGAGGCCTCACCAGTGCCGAATAGAGGGGAATAATCACATCCCTCGATCTGCTGGAAATGCCCCTACTTATACAGCCCAAAATGCCGTTAGCCTTCTTGGCAACAAGGGCACACTGTTGACTCATATTCAGCTTTTCGTCCACTGTAACCCCTAGGTCCTTTTCTGCAGAACTGCTGCCCAGCCATTCGGTCCCTAGTCTGTAGCAGTGCATGGGATTCTTCCGTCCTAAGTGCAGGACTCTGCACTTGTCCTTGTTGAACCTCATCAGATTTCTTTTGGCCCAATCCTCTAATTTGTCTAGGTCCCTCTGTATCCTATCCCTACCCTCCAGCGTATCAACCACTCCTCCCAGTTTAGTGTCATCTGCAAACTTGCTAAGGGTGCAGTCCACACCATCCTCCAGGTCGTTGATGAAGATATTGAACAAAACCGGCCCCAGCACCGACCCTTGGGGCACTCCACTTGATACCGGCTGCCAACTAGACATGGAGCCATTGATCACTACCCGTTGAGCACGACCATCCAGCCAGTTTTCTATCCACCTTACCGTCCATTCATCCAGCCCATACTTCTTTAACTTGCTGGCAAGAACGCTGTGCGAGACTGTATCAAAAGCTTTGCTAAAGTCAAGAAATAGCACATCCACTGCTTTCCCCTCATCCACAGAGCCAGTTATCTCATCATAGAAGGCAATTAGGTTAGTCAGGCATGACTTGCCCTTGGTGAATCCATGCTGACTGTTCCTGATCACTTTCCCCTCCTTTAAGTGGTTCAAAATTGATTCCTTGAGGACCTGTTCCATGATTTTTCCAGGGATTGAGGTGAGACTGACTGGCCTGTAGTTCCCCGGATCTTCCTTCTTCCCTTTTTTAAAGATGGGCACTACATTAGCTTTTTTCCAGTCATCCGGGACCTCCCCCGATTGCCATGATTTGTCAAAGATAATGGCCAATGGCTCTGCAATCACATCGGCCAACTCCTTTAGCACCCTCGGATGCAGTGCATCCGGCCCCATGGACTTGTGTTCGTCCAGCTTTTCTAAATAGTCCCGAACTACTTCTTTCTCCACAGAGGGCTGGTCACCTCCTCCCCATACCGTGCTGCGGAGTGCAGCCATCTGGGAGCTGCCCTTGTCTGTGAAGACAGAGGCAAAAAAAGCATTGAGTACACTAGCTTTCTCCGCATCCTCTGTCACAAGGTTCCCTCCCTCATTCAGCAAGGGGCCCACACGTTCCTTGACTTTCTTCTTGTTGCTAACATACCTGAAGAAACCCTTCTTGTTACTCCTAACATCTCCAGCTAGCTGCAACTCCAAGTGTGATTTGGCCTTCCTAATTTCACTCCTGCATGCCTGAACAATATTTTTATACTCCTCCCTGGTCATTTGTCCAATCTTCCACTTCTTGTAAGCTGCTTTTTTGTGTTTAAGACGAGCAAGGATTTCACTGTTAAGCCAAGCTGGTCGCCTGCCATATTTACTTTTCTTTCTACACATCGGGATGGTTTGTTCCTGCAACCTCAATAAGGTTTCTTTAAAATACAGCCAGCTTTCCTCGACTCCTTTCCCCCTCATGTTATTCTCCCAGGGGACCTTGCCCATCAGTTCCCTGAGGGAGTCAAAGTCTGCTTTTCTGAAGTCCAGGCTCTGTATTCTACTGTTCTCCTTTCTTCCTTGTGTCAGGATCCTGAACTCGACCATCTCATGGTCACTGCCTCCCAGGTTCCCATCCACTATTGCTTCCTCTACTATTTCTTCCCTGTTTGTGAGCAGCAGGTCAAGAAGAGCTTTTCCCCTAGTTGGTTCCTCCAGCACTTGCACCAGGAAATTGTCCCCTACACTTTCCAAAAACTTCCTGGATTGTCTGTGGACCGCTGTATTGCTCTCCCAGCAGATGTCGGGGTGATTAAAGTCACCCATGAGAACCAGGGCCTGTGATCTAGTAACTTCTGTTAGTTGCTGGAAGAAAGCCTCGTCCACCTCATCTGCCTGGTCTGGTGGTCTGTAGCAGACTCCCACCACGACATTACCCTTGTTGCTCACACTTCTCAATTTGATCCAGAGACTCTCAGGTTTTTCTGCAGTTTCATACTGGAGCTCTGAGCAGTCATACTGCTCTCTTACATACAACGCAACTCCCCCACCTTTTCTGCCCTGCCTATCCTTCCTGAACAGTTTATATCCATCCATGACAGTACTCCAATCGTGTGAGTTATCCCACCAAGTCTCTGTTATTCCAATTACGTCATAATTCCTTGACTGTGCCAGGACTTCCAGTTCTCCCTGCTTGTTCCCCAGGCTTCTTGCATTTGTGTATAGGCATTTAAGATAACTCACCGATCGTCCTGCTGTCCCAGTATGGGGCAGGAGCCCTCCCCTCTTGCACTCACCTACTTGTGATTCCTCCCGGTATCCCACTTCCCCACTTACCTCGGGGCTTTGGTCTCCTTCCCCCGGTGAACCTAGTTTAAAGCCCTCCTCACTAGGTTGGCCAGCCTGCTTCCAAAGATGCTCTTCCCTCTCTTCGTCAGGTGGAGCCCGTCTCTGCCTAGCACTCCTTCTTGGAACACCATCCCATGGTCAAAGAATCCAAACCCTTCTCTCCGACACCATCTGCGTAGCCATTCGTTGACTTCCACGATTCGACGGTCTCTACCCCGGCCTTTTCCTGCCACAGGGAGAATGGACGAGAACACCACTTGCGCCTCAAACTCCTTTATCCTTCTTCCCAGAGCCACGTAGTCTGCAGTAATACGCTCAAGGTCATTCTTGGCAGTATCATTGGTGCCCACGTGGAGAAGCAGGAAGGGGTAGCGATCTGAGGGCTTGATGAGTCTCGGCAGTCTCTCCGTCACATCACGAATCCTAGCCCCTGGCAAGCAGCACACCTCTCGGTTTTCCCGGTCAGGGCGGCAGATAGATGACTCAGTCCCCCTGAGGAGAGAGTCCCCGACCACCACCACCCTCCTCCTCCTCTTGGGAGTGGTGGTCGTGGAACCCCCATCCCTAGGACTGTGCATCTCATGCCTTCCAATCAGTGGAGTCTCCTTCTGCTCTGTTCCCTCAGATGCATCATTCACTCCACTCTCTGCACTAGTGGCTGTGGAGAGAACATGAAAACGGTTGCTCATCTGAATATGCGTTTCTTGTACATGGACTTGTCTCATACTCTTTCCTCTTCTGGAAGTCACATGCCGCCAATTATCCTCGCTGGCCTTCTGTCCCTGCTGCGCAGCCTGCTCTGAATCCTCACAACACTGCGCCCGCTGAAGCCTATCCTGACGTCTATCCAGGAACTCCTCATTTTCTTTTATGGAACGCAGGGTTGATACTCGTTTCTCCAGACCTTGAATCTTCTCCTCCAATATAGAGATCAGCTTGCACTTTGTACAGACAAAGTCGCTTCTATCCTGTGGAAGAAAGACAAACATGGCACATCCTGTGCAGGTCACGACAGCGGATCGCTCAGCATCCATAGTTCCTTCCTTCGAAGAGTTTCCTCACTTGTGGCAGAAGCTACTCAGGGAAACCTGCAAGGGGGATGCCTCAGTAGGTTCTCTCCAGGCGAACTCCCAGGCGAACTCCACCTGTTTGCTTCTCTGCTATGCGCTGCTCCGCTGGTGCGCAGCTGACTGACAGTCTTTTTAGAAGAGTCTGCAATGAAGCACTCCCAAATCACACTTTTCAAACAGGAAATCAAACACTCTAGCACACTGTCAAAGTGCCAAACTGTCCCCTCAACAGATACTCACTCCCCCGTCCGCAGCCACCTGGCTGCTCTGCCTCTGCCTTTAGTTTGGGTAAAAAGAATTAGGAATGGCAAGGATAGCTTGCCCCCTTCGCACTCTCCTTCCAAACTCCCTCTCAAACTCCCCTGTTTGCAGCCCCTGTTCGCAAAGCTCCCTGGTCGCTTGTGGACGGCTTTATAAAGCCCCGGCCTCCCTGATTGATTAGCCCCGCCCCCTGGTGTAGAAGCTCACAGCTTCCAACTGCCAGCCACAGCACACGGTCCTGCAAACAAACAAATGAACAAACAAACAGACAGACACAAGCTCAGCACACAGCAAGTACCCCCAAACACACACTACAGACAGCCACTTACCCCAAGGGTCCTGTATTTGCTCCTGCTTTGCCTGGAGCAATTCCTCTCAAACTCCCCTGTTTGCAGCCCCTGTTCGCAAAGCTCCCTGGTCGCTGCAGTCACACCTCTGACTGCAGTGTAAACATACCCTTAGCTTCTCAGCAACTGCTCAGCCTCATATTCCACTAGCCCCAGGCCTGGGATCAGCCACACCCAGGGTGACAGCAAGTTCCAAATTCGGAAAAGGGAACCCACATCTGTTCCAAGAACACAACGTTCCTGGTACAAGCCAGGGTCACACTTCCCCTGGCTGGGACTGTTCCCTGGTGGTGCCAACTTGTATGATTTCACTGCAAATCTCTCAATATTTATATGCTGTCTTGTAGCCTTGTCCGTCCCAAGATATTAGAGACATGGTGGGTGAGGTCATATCTTTTATTGGACGAAAGCTTGTCTCTCACCAATAGAAGCTGGTCCAATAAAAGATATGACCTCACCCACCTTGTGCCTCTCACAATATTTGGTATTTTGCTTAAAGCCCCAGCTTCTGGAGTCATGTTATTATACAAGAATCTTGGCTTTCATTAAAAATAAAAGCGATAAAGGGTCCTGTGGCACCGTATAGACTAATAGAGGTATTGAAGCATAAGCTTTCGTGGATGAATACCCACTTCTTCAGATGCAAGCAGTGGAAATGTCCAGAGGCAGATATAAATGTGCAGGGAAGATTCAGGCTAGAGATAACGAGGTAAGCTTAATCAGGGAGGGTGAGGCCACAGGACCCTTTATCGCTTCTACAGATCCAGACTAACACGGCTACCCCTCTGATATTAAAGTAAGTTTCCGGTCCCAGTGGTTGTGGAAAAAAGCATTAAAACATGACCTAGATGCATCCTAAAACCTCAGAAACCACCACATTATTTTTGTTTAATCTCATGATTTTTAAGCCAATCTCATGATTCTTTGTGGCAATACCAGTCCCTCTTCCTCTCCTAGTTAGCTGGGGCAGCAGCGGTGGGGTGGGGCTCAGTGGAAAATAGGTGCAATGCCTGTGGCTAATGGCACTGTGCCCTCCAGCAGGGTTCCAGCCAAACTGGTCAGGCAGGCACAGTGCTGGAGAGACCTAACCCTGCAGTGGGTCTGGGAAGGGCTGACTCACACCGAGATCAGACTCAAACTTGCAGGCAGGGCTAGAGAGCCCTATAGAGAGAAGGGCAAACCACTTCAAAGCAGCCACACCCCGGAAGGGAAACATTTGCTTTCATAGGTGCCGACTCCATGGGTGCTCCAGGGCTGGAGCACCCACGGGGAAAAATTAGTGGGTGCTCTGCACCCACCAGCAGCCAAGCGCCACTCCCCGCCCCACCGCACTTGCACCTCCTCCCCTGAGCGCGCCGCATCCCCAGTCCTCCGCCTACCTCCCAGCACTTGCCGCCATCAAACAGCTGTTTGGCAGCGTAACAAGCTCCAGGAGGGAGGGGGGAGGAGCGGGAACGTGATGTGCTCAGGGGAGGAGGGGGAGAAGAGGCGGAGCCAGGGCGGGGATTTGGAGAAGGCGTCGGTATAGGGCAGGGATCTCAAACTCAAATCACCACGAGGGCCACATGAGAACTAGTAAATTGGCCCGAGGGCCGCATCACTGAAACCTTTTCATACAATGATACAAAAGTATAGTCAAAAATGAAAAAAATGAAGAGTAATAGAGTATTCTATTAAAAGTCAATGTATTCACTTTGTAAAAACTGTAATGCAAAGAGGGGTTTGAATAAAATATAAACACTCAGTAATGTTTGGAGCTTGGCTGCCAGTGGAGTTGGTGCCTATGTCGGGCTGCAGGAAATAACTCCACGGGCCGCATGTGGCCCGCGGGCCACATGTTTGAGACCCCTGGTATAGGGGCAGGGAGGGGGCGGGGACTTTGGGGAAGGGGTTGGAATGGGGGTGGGGCAGGGGCAGGGGCAGGAGCAGGAGCTCCATTTCCACAAAAATGCTCCCGGGTGCATCTACCGTAAATAAAAAGCTCTCAGCTGAAATAAAAGGGCCCTTCACCCTGCCCCTTAAAAACCATCCACTTTGCCTCTATCACCACTGACTGAGAGAGAAAATTAAGCTGCCACTGAAAGAAATGGCAGCCTCTCCAGGAATAAGTCACCTTTCCAATAACCATTAAAGCAAGCAGGAAGAATAAGGCGGCAAATAAAAACAGATCATTTAAAGAAAAGCAGAGTGACGGATAAGCCATTGCAGCAGAGGGAACGGACCTGGCTGTCATCTGAAATACGCCTTCATAAAAGCACTGGGGAGAAATGGGGGCATTTCTCACGTCAGCAGCCTCGCAAGGAAGCAAGGGAAGGCCAGGGCAGTGCGGCTGCGGGGGAGGAGTTCTAAGGCTGGCCTCTCCCACCCCAGTGGAAGGGTGATCCTGAGGCTCGGTGCTGGACTGGGACTCAGGAGGTGTGGGCTGAATTCCTGGCTGTGCCACAGGCTCCTGGCGTGACCTTGGGCAAGTCACAAGTGCAAAGCCTCCAGCAGCTGGTGTTGAGACAAATGCACCCTCCCCGCAGCTGCAGAGAACAAGAGGAGCTGCTAGGTGGGGGCACATGATCCTCTGCCATTCATCTTTCTGGGCCTTGACTCCCCATCTGTACCTGGGGTCATAGCACCTCCCTTCTCCTGCCCGCTGTCTGCCTCACCTGCTTACCCTGCAAGGTCAGAGCCACAGCGGCATTTAGGCGCCACACTTCCACTGAAAAAGGAACGAGGAGTCCTTGTGGCACCGTAGAGACCAACTAATTTATTTGGGCATAAGCTTTCGTGGGCTAAAACCCACTTCATCAGATGCATGGAGTGGAACATACAGTAGGAAGATAGATATATATACAGAGAACATGAAAAGATAGGGGTTGCGCATACCAACTCTAACGAGACAAATCAATTAAGGTGACAAGTATCAGGGAGTAGCCGTGTTAGTCTGGATCTGCAGAAGCGACAAAGGGTCCTGTGGCACCTTATAGACTAACAGAGGTATTGAAGCATAAGCTTTCGTGGGTCAATACCCACTGCTTGCATCCGAAGAAGTGGGTATTGACCCACGAAAGCTTATGCTTCAATACCTCTGTTAGTCTATAAGGTGCCACAGGACCCTTTGTCGCAATTAAGGTGAGCTATTATCAGCAGGAGATAAAAACCTTTCGTAGTGATAATCAGATTGCAGACAGGGGTAGGACCCGAACTAGCTTTGTGGAGCTGGCCTAAGCTTTTTGGGGCAGCCCCTGGCACCATGGGGCACTGACTCAGCCAGGGCCTCTAGGCTCTCGTGAAATACACAGCAAAAGGTATCCACGACAGGCGCTCAAGGGGGGCAGCAGGGGCGCTTTCCTCTGGACTGCGAGGCACAGACGTCACCAGGAGTCCAAAGGCCGCAGGCCAGGGAAGAGCAAACATCTGCTGCCTCCACACATGATGCAAGGCCTCTGGCTGCACTCCTGAGCCGCCCCCCGGCCCTGGCACAAGTCAGGACACGGCTGCCTGGGGCAGACACCCGACCACAGCAGGTGGCTTTCTAGATTTGTCATGGCCAGTTGGGCTGTGGCGTCACCGGCCCAAGGGAAGGTCCTACCGCTGGGACACAGGGAACAAGGCGGGTGCAGCACAAGAGAATGGTCCGATAGGAACAGGCCTGCATTGGCCAGCAGATGGGACTTAACAGATCTGCTCGGTCTCTAGGGACCAGGTAAAGGTATTTAGGCACCAACCTCCCATTGACATCAGTAGGAGTTTGGCATCTGAATACCTTTGATGATCTGGCCCTAGATCCTCTAGTCTGCAGTTCCTGGGAGTACACGCCACAGCTGCCGGTCCACAAGCCTCCAGGTTTGGAGGGAGATGGGCTTTGGTCTGGAGGCCGACGGGGAGTGGAGATGGCGGGGGCTGGGGGAGAATGAGGCTGTGAAAGGTCTGTCGCCCCATCCACGGACAGCAGCTCCTCCCAGTCTGACACCCAAGTTCACTGGGACCGTCATCTCCACAGGCCACAGCAGGGCGGTCATGACCCCCCCATCCGGCGGGGGCGCTGCACCTGAGTCACAGTTACCTTGGTCTCGGCTAGCTGGCGTTTGAGCAGGTGCAGGGCCTCAGTGTGGCCGCGCTCGCTGTCCTGCAGCGCCTGGAGCTGCTCCTTCAGTTCTCTCTGAAACACAAGGCGAGGAGAGGGGGAGGTTTAGGTTGGATATTAGGAAAAACTTTTTCACTAGTAGGGTGGTGAAGCACTGGAATGGGTTACCTATGGAGGTGGTGGAATCGCCTTCCTTAGAGGTTTTTAAGGTCAGGCTTGACAAAGCCCTGGCTGGGATGATCTAGTTGGGGTTGGTCCTGCTTTGAGCAGGGGGTTGGACTAGATGACCTCCTGAGGTCCCTTCCAACCCTGAGATTCTATGATTCTATGAGACAGACAAAGAGCAGTCAGGCAAGGCCAGAGCCGCCCGGCCTCATTGCTCCGGGCGGGGCAGGATCTCAGAGCTACGACGCGGCACCTAAGCAGAGGACCCAGAGCCACTCAGGAGAGAGGCGACCTCGTGCGCCATTGCCCACAGCACCTCTCAAGGCAGTAAGGAATACAGAGACTGTGCAGGTGCTGATCTGGATCCAGAGCATTTTAACAAATCAGAGGGACTTTTACCCAGCCAGATCTCAGCACAGGCTTGCCAGCCTTCTCCCCTACCACCCCTGGGACTGAGTAGGGCTCACGAGCCCCATCCTACAGAGAGGAAGCAGTTTGTCCAAGGCCACGTCAGCGCCAAGGCCAGAACCCACAAGCCCTGGGCAGCCAGCCCAGTGCTCACACCACTAGATCACACTGCCTTGCTGTGCTCACAGCTGTCCTCTCTCCTAGCCCATCCCCTCACTCCCCACAAGCTCAGACTTCCAGGCTCACAGGTGACCAACCTGACGTGACGGACGCTCACCCCATCCGAGTGACCCCCTGTCTGGGCAGAGGTTTATGGATGGGGGATCTATCAATGGGGGAGCCAGAGAGAACTCATGGGGGAGCAAGGAGGAGCCTCCATTGCTAGGGTGTACGATGCTGGCATCCACAATCCAGTCTGTGACCCACCCACCCTGTGCACGCTCGGCTCACCAGTGCTGGACAGGCTGTGATTTTCAAAGCAGCCTGCAGGCCCTGGGACTGTTCTGTCCAGTCCAGCAGCGATGGAAAACTCAGCCAGAGCGTGACGGAGGAGTAGCCACCCATCCTGCACAGCAGCCATGACAAGCACCCGTCTCTGGCTGCAACATAGCTGACCCCCTCGCCATGCCAAGCCCAGGTGGCAGAGCACCTCCCGCTGCTCCCCGGCAGGCAGTGCCATGGGGGCAGGGAGGATGCAGTGGGGATGCAGGGGCACCCCCCAGGCTGGATCTGACCCATTTCAGCCATTACAGCTTTTGATTTCGGAGGAGACAACGGACGTGCTCAGTGCCAAATGGCTAGCGCTGATATTGAGGCATTAGCCGCTCTCCCCACAGCACAATCAGAGCCAGGAGAGGGCTGCTCCGCCCTGGGAGGGCCCCGCCTGCTGCAATGTGATGCTCAGACGCGTGTCGCAGAAGGGACCGTATTGCCCGTGACAGGGCTCCAGCCGGGCAGTCAGTGCTGAGATGCGTGTGGTCCCCGTTCAATGCAGGAGGGAATTCGGCTCTGTGCTCTCTGCCACAATCACTCACGCCCGCTCTGTAGCATCTAACAGCGGGGGCTTGGCCAGGGCCTGGGGAAACGGAGCGTAATGGGGCCATGTTCAGAACAGAGACAAGTGCAGGGGCCAAGAGCTGCCACCCCAATACCTCGTATATCCTCCCAAACACACACACTGCCTCACCCCCACAAATACACAACCCCTCAACATCCCCACACACGCTCCCAGCAGACGTTTACCGTTAGCCTGCTAAATACTTTCTGGGTTACTCCAGCCCTGATGCTCAGACGACCCCAGAACTGAAGTGCGCTTATGTCTGGCCATGGCAGACCATGGCGAGGTGCCACCAGCCAGCCAGCACAGGACACCGCGCCCAGGGAGCCCAAAGCCTCCTAATGCTGGCAAGTCTGCAGAGTTAGCGATCCTTAGGATCAGGCCCGCTCTACCAAACGGACAGGCCTCTGATTTCCCAGCTTTCGCGCGTCTCCCTGGAGCTGCAGGGGGAAATGAAGGTTCAAAGATCTCATAACACGTCCTTCCCCAATACCCTTCCTCTGGGGAGCTCACAGTGCTGCACATTTACCCACCCTGCTCCCCTGAGACCTGGGTTAAAGCAGGCCGGGCCTTAAGCGCTCAGCTGTCCTGAAGGGACCCCCTGTCCTGCACCGTCAGTTCCAGCCAATGGCCAGGCCAGGGGACACTTTGGGGCTCCAGGACAGCAGCCAATCCCATCCCCCATACGTCAGCTGGGCCATTAGCAGAGCTCCCACAGGACACAGGATCCTCACGGGCCCAGCAGGCAGCCAGGGTGGTTGGGAAGCTCCTGTGTCAGGCTGTGAACGGACCCGTTGCTGAGCGGTTTGCATGCTGGAATATGTGCCGGGGCAGCTGAGGATGGGACTCGGGCAGAAGCAAACACAGTGAGGGTTTGGGGCTGCAGGAATCCCTGCGCCTTCCTTGCAAGCACCAGCCTGCCTTAATCCCTGCAGCGAACGCTCCCTGGCACAGCACTGGTGTGATACCGAGAGGTGTGGCCGTGCGGGCAGGGGGACAAACTCCAGAGCCAGGAACGGGGTGTGCAGAAGCTCAACCTTGTGGATTTGGGGGTCTCAGGAGCAACGCTGAAAGGAAACCATAACGTATCATAGCACGGCCCTCCACGCAGGCACCTTGGTCACCCGCCGCATCATCATCTGCTTGGGCAATAATGTACCACCCTGGCTTAGCTGTTGGAGCAGGTCTCCCGCTAGGGCTGCTCTCTGACTGACAGCCTGCTGCTTGCAGCTGGCCGAGGTGCTTGTTAGCTCCAGGGGCTTGAGGTCACCGGTTCGATCCCTGCCAAGGACTGTAGCAGCTGTATGTGCACAGCCACAGTTTGTGGAGAAGAGGGAAGCATTATCATCACGTAAAGAGAGACCAGGGAGGGAGGGTGCGGCGAAGGGACGGGAGGAAGCCTTCAAACCAAGATGTGCAGCAGAAGGAGGGAACTAAATTAGCAGAGAAAGGGGGAGACGGTGAAAGTTAATTATTTAAACAATACAGCTACAATGCAACAGAACTATTTAGAAGCAGTGAGGCCTAATGGCTAGGGCACTGTTCTGGCACCCATGAGAGCTGGGTTCTACTCTCAGCTCTGCCACTGGCCTGCTGGGGGACCTTGGGCAAGTCACTTTTCTGCTGTGTGCCTCAGTTTCTCCATCTGTACAATGAGGATAATGATCCTCACCTCTTCTGTCCAGTGCTCTGAGAGCTAGAGTGAAAAGTGCGATTACTATAACTCTTGAAGCAGGATTACACTTGTACAGCTACTACTTAGCAACAGGCTCAGTGCAATTCTGCATGACTCATGCTACAGGAAGAGACAAAAGCTCTCTGCCTCCCCATAGGACCACCCCATCTCTGCCCGCGACTAGCCAGAGATATGGCGACAGGCTCAGAGCCGTTCCTGGGCACCTCTGCCCTGGTACACAGCAAAGAAGATCCTCCTTTATCCAGCCCTGGAACAGCAAGGGAGCCAAGAGGGAACTGCAAACAGAGGCAGGAGGCCACGTTCACGTAGTGACCAGAGAAGGCGACTTCAGCCAGAAGGAAAAGCAACGTAGATGGCTTGTAGCCATGCTGCCTCAGCCTGTACACTTGCTTCATGTCCTCCAGAACAAACCCGCCTATGCAAACAAATCGCTCTCTCCTCTGGGCTGACACTGAGCCAATGCAATGGCAGGTAGGGAGATGCAGGCTTTAGGATAGGACATAAAACTGAGGCACTGAGTATCTGTCCTCAGAACAGATCCTATGGCACTTCCGGCCCGGCAACAGCTGGCCCAATAACCCAGGATTATTATTACTTGCCTCCCTGACACCCCCTCGTGCCCCCAGCTAGACACAGTATTTGCCAGTCGGGAACTGTTGGGCAGCGCTGCTGTGCCTGGCTGCAGCGCCCCACCCCAGAAGTAGTTGCCGTTAAACAGTACATGAGGCAGTTCCTCTATGGAGGATTTATACAGGAATTCCGGGTGAAAGAGACAAGGTACCATGAAGTGTTATGCTTGGCCTGGTCTCTGAAGAAGGCAGGGGGCTGAGGGGTGCAATGGAAAAGCCAGGAGCTGGGACGCTGGCCAGCGAGGGAGGCCTCTCCTCTCTCTCATTGCCTGACCCCCATAGCTCTGCCCCCCTGATCCGGGGAACCAGTGCTGCAGCAGGCTCCGCGCTGCCAGCTCTCCATCACCTGTACATGGCAAGGTGGCCATGACCAAAGCTGGTGCTGGCAGCCGTGCGGTCACTTGCCACGGGGCTGAATCTCGCTGAGCAAGCAACAGGCTCCTGGCGCCACCTCCCCCGTGCGTGTTGGCGCCGCTCGCTGTCGTGTTCCCAGCAAGGCGTGCAGGAGCAACAAGCTCTGTCGTTCCAGCGCCGTGCTCCATCTCCCTGCCTCGAGCGCCGCTGACACCTGCCAGCGTCCCCGTTAGCACCGACTGCGGAGCGAGGCCAATCAGGCTGATCGCCTGGCAGCTCAGCCAGGGCTGTGCAGAGAGCAGCTGCTCTGCCTCCACAGCAGTGTGGGAATCAATCAGTGAGAGCAGCTGATTAGCGAGCCCCACTGCCCCTCCCCTGGGGCAGAGGGGAGGAGCCTGAAGCCGGCCCAGCAGAAGGGGGTTTGCTGGGGTGGGCAATCAGGACCCCGCAGCCACCTGCTAATGACCCATCATCCTGTCTCCTTGGAGGTACCATGTCAGCTGAGAGCCAGCAAGCAGAGAGGTCGCACAAAGCCACCGTACCTGGAGGATGCTCATTCTCCCCAGCAGCACCCAGGGGATCGGTGGAGGTGGGACAGGGCGCTGCAGGGGATGGGGACGGGATCACTCCTGCTGCTGCGAGACAAGGGTCCCTATGGAGGAGGAAGCAGGCCCCGGCTGCGGGAGGGACGCTTCTCACTGGCTGGTTAATTCGGTCGGGCCGGAGCCTCGCCCAGCCGATGCTGTCCCCTTCCCATCTCCCTCGCCCTGCACCACAGCGCGGCTAGGCCCACCATGAGTCACTGCATTTGACTGATGACTGTGAGCCCTAGATTTCCTGAGGGCTGGTCTCTACGACTTCATCAGTGACTGCCCACTGCTGGGCATTCACACAGGTAATGAGTTTGCTAGGCCTCTGGCTCAGCTACCCTTCAGAGATTAAACTCCCCAGGCAAAGTGCTTTCCCGCCTCATGCTCCCAGCCAGCCTGCGGCCCAGAGCCAGGCTAACCACAGGCCTGGCCAGCACTGAACGCGGTTTCTCTGTGCTGGTCTCCAAGGCTAGCCAGCACTGCAGGGACAAGCCAGGTCTAAAGAGTGCTAGGCAGGGATCTTCTTCCCAGGCAGGCAATGGCAGCACGTGCCTGGATTTCGGTGGGACCAGGGTGGGGCTCATCGCCAGTCTAGGTTCAGTCTGTGCCTCCTAGGGGACTGGGGAGAGGGGGCTGCAGGTCAGAGCAGCCCCAAGCCCGGCTCTAATTCAGAGAAGCTTCCACAGCCACCAATGGGCTGCTCTGAGTTCAGCTCCATGACGGGGGTTGCCAAAGAGCCAGGTATGCCAGCTCAGCACCTCCCCTGGCCTGGGTTATTCCCTGGAGGTGGGTTAAGCTGGCTCTGTGCCCCCTGACAGCGGCTACAAAGGAGCCACAGCAGAGCCAGGAATGGGGGGCTCAGTTTTTAAGCCAGGGCAGATGAGGCCCCACCAGGCTCGTTCTCCATAACACGGGAGCCCTTGCTGTGCGCCAGCCCTGGGGTGTCTGTCACGCAGGGCTCCAGGACAGCCCCCAGGAGGGCACTATTAGGCCAATTCTGCACTGTGCCAGGCTAATGCACAGACCCCCCACAAGGGACCGGGAGCTATTCCCGGTGCACTGCCCCCCTCCCCCCAACAAAGGAAGCACACCTCCGTTGACGTGCCCCATTGGCAGCAGAGCACAGGCTGGGCTGGTAGCCACCTCCCTTTAGCGCTGGCCTCTGCGGGATTCTGCTAATCATCAGGCAGATTATTACCCAACAGCAAGGCTGGGGAGCTGGCTGCTGGCGCTCGGCAGAGGCACTAAGCCATCCCTAATCCCCATGTCGAGGGAGAGAGAGAGAAATTCCCCGCCTGTGTTCCAACAGCCAGTGCCCACCCCACTTCCAGGCCGGCTGGGCAACCTGCTCGCAGGGTCACGCTCTGCAGCTGGCGTTCCCCAACCCGGGCTCCTGATCAAGCTGTGCATGCAAACGCATTTCCCTTTGGGTTATCCTCTAGCACCCTGCTGCAATGGCTGAGATGCAAGTGCTGCAGAGGGTGGGTAAACCTGGGATTGAGGGGTGGAGCTGCAGCTCCCTAAGGTGAGCTCTGCTCAGCAGCCTAAGAGGGGGCTCAGGAGGACAGCCGGGCAGAGCTAGAGGCCACCTGCCCTTCTAAGCACCCACCTAATCCCATTAGCTGGCTAAATCTCCCAGACGCCTGCAGATGGGCAACGGCCAGCGTGGCTGGCAGGCCCGAAGTTCAGTGGGTGCCACCTTGACCCAAGCAGCCAAGCCACACTGCAGACTGGGAGGCCTTTGGGACTACACCACCATCCCAAGGGAGAGCGGCTGCAGTCCGCGGCACCATGCATGTCTCCGGGAAGTTACCAGTGCAGCCCTATAGCCAACCTTCTTATTCCAGCAGCCCAACCCCAGCCCTCCACGTTCTGAACCCTACAGGTATGAGTCACGGGTTGAGAGGCACCGGTCTATACAGTCCTATATAGACCCAGGAAGGGCCCTTATCGAGGAGGAACAAGTGCCTTTCAGCTCAAGCCCACAGCAATCAGAGGAGCAGCAGGCTGCCCAGCAGGGCGGCCGAGGAGCTGCTTCTGGGGCCAGGCAGAGAACATCCTCCACCGCGGGTGATGGTGCCGCCAAGGAGAATGAAACTTTCCCCCGATTGTACCTGGACCACCTGGGTGAAACAAGGGGAAAATTTCTGATGGAAATGACCATTTCCTCCTGCAAATACCATACAGCTCCCTTAGCAGCCTCCCTCTCCCCAATTAAATCTCTCATTAGATCCCTGATCTCACGGTCTCCACCCTTCACTGTCTATATTGCATCAGCAAGCTCTTTGGGGCAGGGCCCTGGCATGACTGCACAATTACCATGCGATGCCGGTAACAAAGACTCACTCCGCTACCTGGCCTTGCAGCACGTATGCTAGATGTGAGCTAGCGCAGGGTCGCTAGCCAATGGCAGTGCTGCATTTCGCACAGGGCGGACAGCACGGGTGGAGCAGAAGCAGCACACACCGGGGGGCACTGGAGCAGGGCTGGAGGCAGATTCAGTGAAGAGACACGTGAAGCAGAGAGGTGCACAGCTCTGCCACCAGCTTTTTCCCCAAAGGCTCTTCTGCGACAGCTGCTGCTACAGACACATGCAGAGTCCTCTCGGGGCAGCGACCCCTGCGGGAACAGAACACGTGAGCACATCAGGCCGTGGGCCAGTCTCTCCACTGGCTCCCAGGTGCTTCCAATGCCAATTTAACGCCTTGGTCCTAATTGTAAAAGCAATTTATGGGCCAGACCCCAGCTACATCAACGACGGAATTCTGATCCATGAACTACTGTAACAGCCGCGCTTTTTCGGGGACAACATGGAGCGCTGAGCCTAGGACAAAGCACGCAGGTGCAGGGGCCAAAGCAATCGTCCAAGCAGAATGGGGGAATCCTGAATCGAACCAGCTTTGAGAAACGCTGCAAAACTTTCGTTTCTGAGAAGCCCTTTCCACCAGAAGAATGACACGCACAGCCTGGCATCCCCTCTACCACAAGCCTCAACCAGCGAAAAAAGGAAAACCTACCCCAGCCAGAGTCTGGGTCCTGAAAATGGAGAAATCCCAGAGACCTCTACTAGGATTTTACACCAAAGGTGTCCAGATCCGATCATGATGAGTGGCAGGATAAAACCCTAAGATACGATACGAGCTCCGGGCAGCCGAGTCCCACGGCCATTTCACAGCTAATGTGACTAGTGCCAACGCACCACTATGGCAAGAGAAGAAACGTCCGGAGTCCCATCCGGATCCTCCAAGCAGGAGAGGTTCCTGGCCACGCAAAGCAACCGCTCAATCTAGCGTAGGCAGTGGAGGAAGCTGCTCAACCAGGCACAGTTGCCATCATGTGCTGGGATGGCCCAGGAGTCCTGACCTAGCAGAGAGCAAGGCAACCAGATTCAGAGAGGATCAGCAAGCCCGGCAAACCCCTCCAGCTCCAATCAGCCCCCAATCGACCTCGGATTCCCAGTCTTTCAGTGCACCCCCCTTCCCAACCAAAAGCCCTAACCCCAGACCTGCTACTAAATACCAACAGCTTACAAATGCAGCAAGATAAAGCCTGAGATAAGGTCACAGTCACCAGTCATGGAGTTGTTGTCATGATGACCAGCCCGTTAGAGATTCACTGAGTGACAGAAGCTACTTATGTTTGCAAAACACATATCTTCTGAAATCAGGCCGATTTGTCGGTCACAGGCTGAGCAGAATGTGCTGTGCAAAGCAGCGTACACCAACGCCAGAGTGAACACCTTGTGATCCTCTCACATTCAATTTCCTGGAAAGAGGAGCTCGTCACCCTCTCTAAGAACAGGGCGGCAGCTCATAAAACTGGAAGGCAGAAAAACCTAAAAAGGATCCTAACAAATATTTCTCTACACAGTGCAGTATTAACCTGTGGAACTCACTGCCACAAGATATCACATAGTTCAAGAACTTATTATGAGACCTAAACAAACAGGATGAGAGGTTTATCTGGATGAGGGCTATAAATCCTCCTGCTCCATGCATCAGCCAACCACTGACTAACAGGGGTTAGGTAAAAACGTCCCTTGTGAGCAGGTTATTCCATAACTGAAGGCTCTTTGCACCTTCCTCTGAAGCAACTGGTGCTGGCCATCAATTCCTGTATCCTGGCACCTGAGGCTCCAAGAGGAAGGGGAAAAAAACATCCCATGATGTCCCAGGCCAATTGTGCATTGCTGCACAGGAGGGACACAGTTCCTTCCTGACCCCTGCAAAATGATCACTGAATGCCCTGAAGCATGGCATTCAATCATCCCTATCTTAAATCTCAACCTCTGCTGCTCACCCTCAAGGCATGGTACACTGCAGACTGGAGAGAAAGCTGTTTACCTTGCTACCCCTTTCAGCAGCACTCAGGATAGAAGGAACGCCATATCACTCCCCAGTAGAGGGAAGTGGATTCATTCCACAGAGCTATCGGTCTTTCTGCAGCATTTGGTCTTTGGCATCTTCCTAGTTGGTATTTGTAGCTCTGTGGACCGCAGGATCCTGGGAGCTAGTATACGGCCAGTCCATTTCACTTGCAATGTTACTCAAGTCAAGTACCATTTGAATCACTGGATGGTACCCAGGGGAGCTGAGATGCATGCTCAGACGGATGCACAGTGCAGCAAAGCAGGCAGGATGGGGGTGAGAAGAGAACTGCAGGCGGGGGATGGGGTCAAGAGGAGGCCCAGTTTGCTAAGGGTTGTTTGAGGGCATGATCCCTGCTACATGGCTCAGAAAGGGGCTGGCTGCTTTTGTTAAAAGAGGGGTTCACCACCCCTCCGTGTGAAGTAGCTGGAGCACAGCACGCCCTGCCTGGGGAACAGGCCCTTCCGGGGGGCGGGCTTCAGTTAGAAACCCCGATAACAAAACAGTGGTTAATGAAACAAGGGAAAGGTAGAGGATGAGATGAGGCAGTCCCCTCCGGGGAAGGCACAGAAGGGGGGCGTGTGGCACCATCTGTGCCCTCAGCAGAAGCTCTCTCCAGGAGCCCAGCATAGGGCTGATGTGCTAATGCTGGACCTGCCGCACAGCGCTCGCTCCCTCCCCTGGCACAGGGCAGGGGCTCCGGGCTCTCGGCCACAGCCCCAGTACAGAGCTACTGCCTGAGCCAAGCAGGTTCAGGGCTCCGGAGCGGCACCGCCCTGCAGGGGGAATGAGCCTAGTCCCGAGCGGCAGCCGGGCAGCCAGGCTGAGCGCTGGGTTTTAGCTCCTTGGCAGAGCTCGGCGTGTACTGGAAGCGGTGCTGGGGCACAAGCGATTGTTTTACATTCACAGCCGAGTATCCGGGGGTAGCCGGGTTCGTCTGTATCCACAAACACACCGAGGAGTCCGGTGGCACTTTACAGACTAACCGAGTTAACTGGGCATCAGCTGTCGTGGGTAAAAACCCCACTTCTTCCCTGCGTGCAGCTGGTGAGGTGGGTCTGTACCCACGCCAGCTGATGCCCAAATAACTCTAAGGTGCCACCAGACTCCTCGGGGGTTTTATTCACAACTGAGGGCTCAGCCCTGCCGGAGGGGTCGGGGCTCGGCCCTGCCAGGCAGTGATTTCCCTACACCCCGCCCTGAATTTCCCCAACACCCCCCCAGTTTTGTGAACTAGTTACATGCCAATTTAGTGACACCCCCCGCACCCCATTTCAATTCCTGGGGAGGCCACTGCTGCCAGGCAAGCCCCGCTCCTCCAGCCCCGGGCCCCTCCCGTCTGCAGCCCGGGGGGGGGGGGGCGCCCACCTGCAGCTCCTCGAAGGCGTCGTCCACGTTGGTGACCTGGTGCTGCTCGTGCACGGCGGGCTCGTCGCAGAAGAAGCAGACCACGGCGCGGTCCGTGAGGCAGAAGAGCTTCACCTTCTCGTGCTCCTTGCAGGGCGCGGAGCGGCGCCGCGCGCTCAGGATGGCGTCCAGCGGGAAGGCCGCGTAGCGCTCCACGATGTTGGCGAGCTTGAGGCTGGGCGCCAGCGCGGGCTCGGCGAAGGTGCGGCGGCACTCGGGGCAGTCGCGGGCGCCCTGGTGCTCCTGCCGGACCCAGTGCTCCGTGATGCATTTCCGGCAGAAGTAGTGCTCGCAGCCGAAGCTCACCGGGTCCTGGTAGATGCTCAGGCAGATGGAGCAGAGCAGCTCGTCCTTCAGGCTGCAGGCCATGGCGGGCGGGGGCCGCTCTCCGCCCGGGGCCGGCCCCGCGGGCTCAGCCTGGCCCCGGCTCCGGGAGACGCGCCTCCCCGCGAAGCGCGCCCACGCCCGGCCTTTGTGTCCCTGCTTCCGCGGAGCCCGCCGGCCAGCGGCGCTTTGTGGCCACCCCCCCGCGGCGAGGGGCCCCGGGGGCCGGGCCGGGGCCGGGGCCGCTGCCGGCGGGGGCTCGGCCCCGCTGTGTCCCTGGGCGCCGCGGCCTCCGGACTCTCCCGCGGCTCCAGCCCGGGAAGCGGCAGAGCGGCGCCGACGGAGCTGGCGCGGAACAAGCCGAGCCCGGCTCGGGGGGTCGGTCTCGGAGCCCGGCTGCCGGGACAAAGGGAGACCGCGAGGCCCCGCACCGGCTCCCCCCGCACCTGCTCTCCCCGCCGCGTCGGGGGGCGGCCGGGGATTTCCTCCGCGTTCTGCGCACTGGCGGGGCGGGAGCCGGGCAGCCGGGGGAGCGCCGGGGGCGGGCTGGGGACGCGCCTCCCGCGGACACGGTGCCGAGGGCTGGGAGCGGGCTGCGGCCGGCGCCTGTCCGCGGGTCGCCCGCTGCTGACAGCGAGGCGTGGAGCTGGCAAGAGGCGCCGCTGCACAGGCAGAAAATGAAACCCCCCCGCTTTGCTGCTGGTTGCACCGGCAGCGGCACAATACGTGAAGCGCCCCCCTTATCCCCCCCCACGGCACGTGTGCGGCGCCTGCTGCCGCCTCGGCAGCCTGCAGTGCCCGGCCTCGGGGGGAGGGGGGTGCGGTGCATGGGACCCGGTCGGAGGAGCAGGCGGTGTCCAGCGAGGGTCAGTGCCCCCCACACCTGCCCCCCCCCCCGATCTCGGCACCGCCCCCACGCGTCCCGACTCGCTGCGAGAGCTGGCGGGGAAACTCCGAGAGGAAAATGTCTGGTTGGAATTTGCTGATTTGGCGAAGGTGTGGCTGTGGGGCAGGCTCCATGTCGCCCAAACGCCGCAGAAATGAGGCGGGTTCCTCGGCCGGGCCAGCTGCTGGGTCGCTGGCCCCTGCCCTGTCCCCTGGAGAATGCAGAAATTCGGGACTTGGTCCAAAGCGGGACCCAAACCACCTTCTGACCCATGAGAACCCCCTGAAGGGGGAGGATCGGGATCGGGTCCAGCTCTAGTTCCCCTGGGGCTTCCCCTGGCCTGAGACCCTGCCACTGCCTCTGGCTTAGCGGGTGCATCTGCCCTGCTGCCAACCCTGAAAGATCAGAAATCCTACCTCAGATGATTCTGGTTTTTTCCTACACTCCCCCGCCCCCCATTGCATAGGGTGGGGGCAGTTACAGCTCTGCCACCCCTCCCCCCACCCCCCTCCCCATAACACAGTGCTGGGGCAGTTACCGCTCTCCCAGCCCCCCCAGTGTTGGGACAGTTACGGCTCCTCCTTTCCCCAGTCAGAAGTGAGGGCAGTCGGACTCCCAGTCCCATTCCTAGCTCTGCCCCACCTGCAGCTGTGGGGCCCTTGAGCCCTCCTCCAGGTCTAGGGCAGTAGCTACAGTGGGTTCCTTGTCTTCCCCATCCCACGCCTGGGTGGGGGCAGCTGCAGGGCTCTTCATCCACCTCTCCAGGGAAGGCAGGGCTGCTCCTCTCCCTCCTCCCCTACCCAAAACTCCTCTGGCTCCTGAGGGGAGGGTGGAGAGTGCTGCATGCCTCCTGCCACAGCTCTGATGGGTTGCTTTTGGGGGGAGGCTGGGGCTGGAAATCCCTTAGGGATGAAGTTTCTGCTGTGATTGCTTTGCTCCAGCAAAGGTCAAAATCCCTGCAACTCGAGAGTAGGCATTTGTACCTTCTGTCCCTGCCATATCGCTGGGCCTGAGATCCCAATAAACCGGGAAAGCAGAGAACTGCCTTTGCTCAAATGCAGGTGGGATCCTGAAAGCACTAGGGCCTACATCTGTAAAGGTATTTAGGCTCTGAACTCCCATTGCAATCAACAGCACATGTCTGACTGACAACTGGATTTGTGCTCCTAAATCAATCAGTTGCTTTGGAAAAAACCACTCTCCTCTCTGGCAGTTCTAGTCACCTTATGTTACTTGTAACAGCAAATACATTTTCAGACCAAGGAGTGATTTTTAAATTGTCCTTCTAAGCTTTAAAGCCTCCCAAGATAACTATCATGGGCCAAGTTTCATCGGGGGAGGGATAGCTCAGTGGTTTGAGCATTGGCCTGCTAACTCCAGGGTTGTGAGTTCAATCCTTGAGGGGACCATTTAGGGATCTGGGGCAAAAATCTGTCAGGGGACAGTACTTGGTCCTGCTAGTGAAGGCAGGGGACTGGACTCAATGACCTTTCAAGGTCCTTCCAGCTCTATGAGATAGGCATATCTCCATGTATTACTGAGATGACTTGCCCAATAGCAGTGGTGGAACCAGGGCATGAACCTAGATCACAGTCCTTCCCACAACTGGGAGCAGAACCCAGGAGTCCTGACTTCTAGTTCCCTGTTTAACAACTAGAGACCACCCTGTACACCACACAACATGTGTGTCTGGTGATACTACAGAGCATGAGACCACAGCCTGAAGCTGGATTTAGAGTCTTAACGGAGGGACATTTCATTGGGTATGGGGACAGTACTTAATGTGATAATTGATTTTAAAATACAGTGTTCTCCTTTGTTTCATCCCTATCCCTTCAACCCATTTCCCACACTGTATCTTTGGTTCTCTGTACCATATGCTTTATTTCAAGCCCTTCACATCTATCTATCTGTCCCTATACAGCCCACTAGCTATCTAATCTGACTCGGGTATTTCAACCTCACACCTTTGTCCTGACCTATCTGTTATTTTTTACAGTATGTGTATAGTGCCATTGTTGTGAATCTAATTATCTGTCTATTTATCTTCCTCCCCCACATCTGTCTGGCCCCTCTTCCAGCCCCCCTCACCTATCCCCTCGCTTGGCAGTTTGAAATCTCACAACAATTTGCATCCTCAAAGGTCCCTATAGAGACTGTTGTTCCTTACTTTACAGATCCCACGTTCTTATGACAACAAACGCTGAGAAATTATAAGGCTGGAAATTCAAAAAGCATATTGCCGATATCCATGCCTAATGACAAAGTAATCAGACCAGAATCAACTAACAGGCACCGGATGCGTCTCGGACTCCAGATGAAGATGCTCCGCCCGTAGCCTGCGTGCAAATGATGGGAAATGAAGTATGCAGCACATCGTAAGCCATTGTTTCCCCACTGACGGCACCAGGGACACACAGTTTGAAAGGGAGCTGTGACTTCTGAGCCAGAGACGCAAGACGAGCTGCTCGGAGTGCAGCTGTGTGAATTAGAGAGGCTGCTCCTCTGTGAGGAAAGCCACAGTTCACAGCTGGGAAGGCTGTGCCCTTTCTGAATGCTGGCAGGATCTGCAGCAGCCCAGGTCTCCTTCAGCAGCTCCCTAGAGAGATGTAGCCCAGCTGGCCTCCCCTTTCGGGGGGAAACATCAATCACAGGCCTTTCACGCTCCAGCGAGGATAACGACATTGATGGAAACCATGACAGTGAGTGCAGCTGAATGATGATAGCTTGTGAGAGGAAATCAAGAGCTGCCCGGCTCAGACTCCCTGATTGTTGTGTCCACAGCACCCGCAGGAGCTTGGGGAAGCGAGGAGGCAAGTGAGAATCCATAGGCTGGCTCTCGCTTTCTGCTAGCCCAGAGCAGGTGTAGGACTCCGAGCTGGATGGAGAATAAGGATGGCTTCTTTACAGCACTGCACATTTTACGTCCACCTTTAAATCAGATCAGGTCATGACAGGCCTGCTTCATCTCAGCCTTCCGCGACACTGCTGTCATGAGAGGACAGTCACACTGGGGCTACCAACTGGTTTCTGGGCCCGAGGACTTGTAGACAACCCCCCACCTCTCAGGCTGTGAGGCTAAATTCCTTCACAGCTGCAAAATGAGGTGTTCAGATGGAAGGGGCTGTTGGTCCATCTCCCTCACTCTCTGCCCACCCATCCCTTTCCACAGCCTTCCCTCCTCCGCTCTCTTTCCCAGTTCTTCCCTGCCCTCTCCCACTCTGGCTTGCCCTAGCAAGATCCACTAGATAGGCACCGTCTACTGGCAGCAATGCCCCTGTGCTGATTGGCCACGCTCTGTGCTGCCACCACACCTAGTGCGCTTCCTATGAGCTGCTCTGCCGCGATCCACATGTGCCTGATGTAGCCGGTGTTCACACACTGCGGCTCTTTGATGAGTCTGCTGCTGCCTGCCGGGGACCTTGTCCGTCCGCTCAGGCACTCGAGACTCTGGGTCTGAGATCCCCAGGCCATGGGTTCAGTCCCTGTAGCTGATGACTTAACCAGCAATGTTATTACCCAGGCTAGATGAGCAGCCCTGAGCTGGGGGGAATGCTGCAGGGGCAAAGCCATTTCAGAGAGCTGATCCCAGGGGAGGGGAAGGAAACAAGCTCATTGCTCCAGGGCCACGACATGCTTCTCTCTCACATACACCCATTTCTTGCTTGCTCCTCCAAGACCAACTGGTCCCTACAATTACCCTGCTGCTGCTCAGAGTCCAGTGATGGAATCTGAGGCCAACAGCATGAAAATACTGTCCTGGTGTCCACAGTTCTTGAGCCTGCACGCCAGGAGGCAAATGCCCCAAGGCTGTTCTAGCCCCAGGCCGATGACCACTGCTCACAGGCAGGCAGAGCTGATTGTGATGATCAATATTTGTTGAGCACTAGCATCATGCTCAGCCGGGCATCAAACATACGGGAGGGCACAGTCCCTGCCCCAAGCTACATAAGCAACTGGATAGGTTGGCGGCCTCCTTTCTTCATCCCTCAGGTGCATATCCACCTTCCTCGTCTTTGCCTTTTCTATCCCTTCCCACCATCCCCTGCGTAGGATCAATGGGATCTGGGTCCCATGACCAGAGGGAGCCTGGCTGCAGCTTGGGGCAGACCAGCAACTGGCAATGCAGGGCACAGGAGCTCGCTTCTGGGCTGGGCTGGACCACTTGGGAGGGAGATGAAGAGATCTGTGTGAGTAATGGATGGTTCGGTTCACTGGCCATTCCAAAACAACATCGTTTTGTGACAAACTGGAAACAGTTGTTTTTGAAATTTTTGGTGAATTGAAAAATTGGGGAAAAAATTAATTTTGGATCAAACAAAATGTTTGTTTCCTTTCAGTGTTGAGCTTTTTTCCATTTTTTACATTAAAAAAGTTAAATTCCAAGGTAATTTCTAAACAAAAAGCCATTTTGCATTGAAAAGTCAAAGCATTTCATTGAAAACATGTCAGAACCAAGTGTTTTGACTTTTTCAGAATGTTTTTTTTAGTTTTTTTCCCCCCAACCGAAACAATTTGTCAAAACTGACCCAAAATATTTCTGTTTACCTGAATCTGCATTTTTGTCTGAAAACAATGTTAGTCAAAAATTCCCCCCCCCCGCTCCCGGCTCAAGAGGAAGGACTCAGATCTGGGAGGAAGACGAGTCCCCCAGCTGGAGGGAGAGCCCACAGAGTGAAAGTCTGGGAAGACATAAGCCTCTTTGGGGAGCCTGACTTTTCTGGAGCCTCAAAACTAGGGTGTTGAGCCTCATGGAGCATGAACCCACCTCTGCTCTGCCCTTTCTTTACCTAGTCACAGGGGAGGGGGCTCTTTGGAAGACTCCCCTCTACTTGTATTGCCCCCTGGCTTCTTACTTCTGCACAGCCTGCTGTGCTTGGAATGTAGATAGTGATCCTTGGCTGACTCATTCCTCTTCATCCACTCGTGTGATGCTGTTGCTCCATACAGGGCATGCTATCCACTGGTGTAACATCCTGGAATATAACTATCACCAAGTGGTGCTGTTACATAGAGACCTTTTTCTAGTGTGCGAGCAAATGTTCAGTCTTGGGAAGACATAATGTTTGATAGTTTTATTATGCAAGGTTCTGGCTAGAGGGAGCTGTGTGAGCAGCAGGAGCATTTGCTCTCTGCTGTGAGCTCTGATTAGAGTCACTGTTTGAGGCAGAATTGCTCTCTAAGAACTGGACTTTAGTATTGGGCTGAGATTCCTAGGGATTTCTCTGCCTGCTGTTTGTGAGCACCACTGCTCCAGGACTGGAGTATATGTGTAAATAACACAAGTTACATTTAGAACTTGTCTGCACAAAGACACTCAGGAAAAATAACCTGAATTAACTAAAGGTGTGAATTTAAAATGGATTAGTTAAACTGCATTATACGCCTGCATTATAAGGCCACTTTAATTATGAATGAGAATGTTCACACAGGGGTTTAATGCAATTCAACTAATCCACTTTTAATTCACACCTTTAGTTAATTTGGATTAATTTTCCTGAGCATCCCTGTGCAGACAAACCCTTGGAATATACCTAGACTCCATATCAGTAATTTCTCCTCCATTGGGTAGCCAACCTGCAAGGTCCCTCCCATCAGCTGCTGGATAGAGGAGCAATGATAATAATAATAGAGACCTTTGGAGCCTGGGTATTCACAGGCCTTATCTTCACTAGGAAAAGGGGTTGAGTTTAGTTTGGGACAGCTAACATGACCTAGCTAACTTTGATCTAAACTCGAGCACTTTTCCTTCCTAGGGTAGATGCAGGGTAGTTAAATTTTAGCAGGCTGAGTTGTCACCTAGCTGAGCTAGCTTGTGTTAGCTAAGCCAAATCTAAACTCAACCCCTTTTCCTAGTTCAGACAAAGCCACATTGCTTATGCCCCAGCCCCCCAGAAGCAGTCACTCTGTGGATTAAGAACATCAGCTCTTTCCCATTTTGAAATCCAGACTATTGGATATAGCTTTCAGTTGTGTCAGATTGACAAGCCCATTTGAGCAGGGCTCTCCCCAATACAATCACTACTGGTGCAAGAGCCTTCTTCTTGGAACAGCCTTTATGCAGCTCTTCCTCTTAACCATTCCTCATCCCCTTTCAAATCTGGTTTCTGCTTTGTCTCTCAATCTCTCTCCTTCAGCAACTCTGTAATTTGTATATTGTATATAACCCTGTTATAGAATGGTTCATAAGCCCAGTGTGATGGGGCAAGGCCAGATGGCTATAGGAAAGTGGTGAGGAACCAGTATGTTTTTTTTTTTTTTTTTTTTTTTTTAATGGGATCCGGGAAGTGGGCGGGCGAAGCCCGCCCACTGCTAAAGGATCCCCCCCTTCAGCCTAAGAGGAGGGATCCACAGGACCTGGATACCAAGTAATTCCGGGGGACAAAAAATGAAAAAACAGGAATGGGAGTGTGGTCAAAGGGTCAAACGAAGTGTACCAGAAGGGGACACCGAGCAGAGAACCCCGGACAGCGCCCACTGCTCCTCAAAGGTGTCAAGGGAGCCAGTGGATGCTGCCCAGAGGAACTCTGCCCGGATGCGTGAACGAACAGAGGATCGAAAATAGGCCCCACAGTCACAGAAGCCTCCATCGGCCAACCTCCTCACCCTGGTTTTGTAGATGGCCAGTTTAGCTATGGCCAGGAGGAGGTTGACCAGGAGGTCCCGCGACTTCGTGGGGCCGCGGATTGGAAGTGCATAAATAAAAAGGTGAGGGGAAAAGTGCAACCAAAACCTCAACAAAATGTCCAAGAGGAGCCGGAACAGGGGCTGAAGCCTGACGCACTCCAGATAAATGTGCGCCAGGGTCTCCCTCACACCGCAGAAGGGACATGTGTTGGGGATAGGGGTGAACCGCGCCAAGTACACGCCCGTGCTCACGGCTCCGTGAAGGAGCCGCCAACTGACGTCCCCGGCGGGCCTTGGGACTAAGGAGGAGTAAAGGCTGGCCCACCGGGGCTTCTCACCCTCTAGAGGTGGCAGGAGGTCCCGCCATTTCGTATCGGGGCGGGACGTGAGGGCGAGGAGATGAAGGGTGTGGAGCACGAGCGTGTATAGATGTTTCCTTGGCGCGGTCTGGAAGCGGATGGGCTGTAGTTCGTGCAGCCGGCTCACCGTGAAGGGACAGGGGACCCGGTTGGGTCCACGGGGCAGGGGCCCAATAAAAAGGTCCGGAGGGCTTGGGGTGAAGGGAGGGCGGGGCGTACCCTCTTGCAGGACCCGGTCGAGGTAAACCTGAGCAGCGGGCGGCAAAGCAGCCTTCACCTCCTGAAGTATGCGCCGGGGAGTACGAGGTCTGGAGAGCCCCATGCGCTGAGCAAGCGTCAGGGGATCCAGCCAGTCTCCCCGGTCGTAGTCCAGGAGGTCTCCGACCCTAGTGACCTCTGCCAGGACCAACCTCTGGCGCACCGAGGGGGACTCCGCCACCTGCACACGGAGCTGGGGGTTGTGTAGCAGGGGCTCCGCGAGGAGATCTGCCCCCTCGGTGGCCGCCACGGACCTGGTCGCTGAGAATAGCTTCCAGGTCCGGAGGAGGTCCTGGTAGAAGACCGGCAGCCCGTAGAGGTCTCGCGGAAGACCTCTCGGATGGAGATAAAGGAGCTGCCGGTCATATCGGAGCCCTCGGAAGCGGCGTAGGAAGGCGTGCGCCAATACGCTCCACGCCGGACTACCTGCACCATAAAGGAGCCTCTGCAGGGCCTGGAGACGGAAGACATGGACCTGAGTGTGTGGACACTTCAGGCCCTGCCCACCCTCCTCCAGAGGAAGATGGAGAACCCCTGCAGAGACCCAGTGCAGTCCTGACCAAAAGAACTCCAGAATCGACGTCCGGAGGTTGGCCAGGAAACCCGGGGCCGGGACCAGGGTGTTGAGCCGGTACCAGAGCATGGACAGGACTAATTGATTGATTACCAGTGCTCTCCCTCGAAAGGAGAGACACCGGAGTAGTCCTGTCCATTTCCGGATCCGCTCTATCACCCTGCCTTCTAAACCTTGCCAGTTCTCCGGCGGGGATGGATGCGTGGCAGAAAGGTAAACGCCGAGATAGAGTAGCGGACCCGCGCTCCACCTGATGGCCTGAAGCGCGGGTGGGAGGGAGCTCGCCTGCCACCCGTCCCCTACCACCAGGCCAGAGCTCTTGACCCAGTTGACCCGGGCAGAGGAGGCCGCCGAGTAGATTGCCTGGCAAGCCTCCACCCGCACCAAGTCGCCCGGGTCCTGGACCACGAGGAGCACATCGTCGGCGTACGCCGACAGGACCAGCCGCAGCTCCGGCTCTCGGAGCACCAACCCCGTCAACCTCCTGCGGAGGAGACAGAGGAAGGGCTCGATCGCCAGAGCGTACAGCTGGCCCGAGAGGGGGCACCCCTGCCGTACTCCTCGCCCGAAGCTGACCGGCTCGGTCAGGGTCCAGTTGAGCCTGACCAGACACTCTGCGGAGGCGTACAGCACCTGAAGAAAACCCACAAACTGGGGCCCAAAGCCAAACGCTCGCAGAGTGCTCAGGAGGTACCCGTGATCCACCCTGTCGAACGCCTTCTCCTGATCCAGAGACAGGAGGGCGAACGACAGACCATCCCTACACCCAAGCTCCAAGAGATCCCGGACCAGATACAGGTTGTCGAGAATGGTGCGGCCCGGGACGGTGTAGGTCTGGTCTGGGTGGACCACGTCCGCCAGCACGGACCCAAGCCGCAGCGAGATGGCCTTTGCTACGACTTTATAGTCCGTGCTGAGGAGCGAGACGGGACGCCAATTCCGTAAATCGCGGAGGTCCCCCTTCTTCGGCAATAAGGCGAGCACAGCTCGCCTGCACGAGAGAGGGAGGACCCCGCCCTGCAAGGACTCGGCCCAGACGGTGACAAGGTCTGGGCCGAGGACGTCCCAGAACACGCGGTAGAACTCCACGGTCAGCCCGTCCAGTCCCGGAGATTTATTAGTCGGCATGCGACGGAGGGCTTCCGAGAACTCGGCCAGAGTGAGAGGCAGCTCTAGCCGGTCTCGGTCGCCCGTGCTGACCGTAGGGAGTTCGTCCCAGAGCACTTTGCAAGCGTTAGGATCGGTCAGATCCGGGGAGAAAAGGCTCGCGTAGAAGGCCTTGGCCCTCCCGCACATCTCCACCGGATCCGTGAGGGGGGTGCCATCTTCTGCGAGGAGGCAGGTGACGTGTTTCTTAGCCCCCCTCTTTTTCTCCAGGGCGTAGAAGAAGCGGGAGCCGCGATCCATCTCCCGAAGGAGACGGATGCGGGATCGAACGAAGGCGCCCCGGGCCCGATGATCTTCCAGTTCCCGGAGCTCCTCCCGCTTCTCCCGGCACGCCCCACAGAGGGATGGATCCTCAGGGCTGGCGGCCAGACGCCTCTCCAGCTCTAAGACCTCCCGTTCCAACTGCTCTATCGTCGCATCCCTCCGTCGGCTGGCGCCCCGGGTGTAGTCACGGCAGAAGAGCCGGGCGCGTACCTTCCCTAGATCCCACCATCGCCGCGCCGAGGGAAAGGTGTGCCGCTGCCCACGCCAGGCCAGCCAGAACTCCCGGAAGGACGCCACGAAACCCACATCCTCCAGCAAACTGTTATTAAAATGCCAATAGGCCGGCCCCGGCCTCTCCGCGCAGAGAGAGGCCGTCACGGTAGCGAGATGATGATCAGAGAACGGGGCCAGCCGGACGCTGGAGGAGTGGGCCCGCGAAAGGTGAAAACGTGATAAATAGATGCGGTCCAACCGGGAGTGGTGCGACCGATGGGCCTCCACCCGGACAAAGGTGAAGGTTGAGCTGTCGCCCGGGTGGTGGTCGCGCCAGACGTCCACCAGGGAGTGATGTTCGACAATCCCCCTGAGGACGTCCGCGGCGGCCGGGCACTGCTCGATCCCCGAGCGGTCCCGTTTTTCAAGGGTGTTGTTAAAGTCCCCGCCCAGGACCAGGCACTCGCGAGGATCCAAGGTGCCGAGGAAGGTGGACGCCTGTTGATAAAAACGAAGTTGTTCCGGGCCCGGTGTCGGGGCATAGATGTTGACGAGATTGACCACGAGCCCCTCCATACGGACCCGTAGGTGCAGCAGGCGGCCCGGCACAGCCTCGGCAACCCCCAGCACCTCAGGCCGTAGGTCGGGGGAGAACAAGGTCGCCACTCCAGCCTGGCGAACAGAGAGATGGCTGAAGTAGACTCTGTCCCCCCATTCCAGCCGCCAGCTGTCTTCAGCGGCTGGATCCGTATGGGTCTCCTGCAGGAACACTACAGAGTACCCCCCCTCCCGAAGGAAGGAGAGCACCTGGCTCCTGCGGAGACCCATCCTACAGCCCCGGGTGTTTAATGTTGCGAAGAGGAGAGATGCCATGAGGAGGGCTGGGGGGGATCCTTGCTGGCAGACTCACTCACGGCCCCCATCGGGCCGCGTAACAATCCGTGACCCACCCCGTAGCTGAGTAGTGAGTCACGGAAAAGGCGGACCCGTTGGTAGGCCGTGGCGGCCTGCTTCCCAGTCCCTTTACCCTCCCCCATGAGGGCCCTCGCGGCCTGGAGGATCTGGTGGAAATCCCCCCATCGCTGGAGAGCGAGCTGTACTTTGTTGCGGGAGCCCCGGACGTCCTCCAGGAACTCCCGCAACTCCTCTCGCAGCGTATGGGGGGCCGGGGTTACTGGCTCCCGGCTATCGGAAGAAGTGGCCCCTGACACAGCCCTATGGCCCACCGAAACAGACAGGCAAGGGGCGGACCCTCGACGCAGCTCCTGCTGGGCCGGCACCTTAGGGCCCAACCCAAAATTCGGCTTAGTTGGGGGAGGTGGTGGAGGGAGAAGAGCAGCCTCTGGTGGGTCGGGACGAGGAAAGACTGGAGCCGCTCCCTGAGGGTCATCCTCAGTTAAGGGGAGGGAGACAGCCCCAGGGGCGGCAGTGTCACCATGGGAGGTGTAGGAGAGTGGGACGGCATCAAGGGCAGGGCAGGGATCAGAAGTAGGGGCAGGGAAAGGGACATGAGCAGGGCCGGGCTGAGGAACGGGTAGAGGATCCTGAGCCGCAGGAGCTGGGCCACTGGGAGGTGGCCTCTCTTGGTGTGGCTGAGGGATCTGGGAATTGGGAAGGGGACCCCCCACGATGCCGGGCTCCGGTATTATGGCTCGTGTTACAGCCACGGCATCGGGAGGTGGACAGATATTTGCGGGGTCCCCGCCTGGGAAGGAGAACCGTTGTCCCACCCCAATGAGGGGTACCCCCTGGGATTCGGGTCCCGGCCGCAGGGCACCAGCCGTCGCTTCAGGAGGTTTGGCGGCCGTCAGCGAGGTGTCACTTGCGACCGGGCAGGTGGAAGAGCCCAGGGGATCCTCGGAGGTGGGAGCGGAACCGGCGGTCAAGGGGAGGGAGCATGGGGAGAGGGGGGAAAGGGGCACCGGGGTGAGGTCATTGACATCGAGGCCTGCTGGTAAAGGGTCGTCCTCCCCCTGGGTGATTGGGGTCAGACCCAGGGCCTCGATCTCCTCGTAGATAGAGGGCAGGTCACCTTCTGCCACCCCGGGGTTCTCTCCGCCGGCACCTGAAGTGATGCTCGGGTCAGGGCGCGCAGGGTCGACAAAGGGGGCAGAAGGGGCTCCTTCGGGGGCTTCCGAGGGAGGGGCGGTAATACCTTCCGGTGCTGCCACGTCTTTCCCAGCCGGTTCCGGCGGACAAAAGCCGCTTGGGGGCAAAGCGGAAGGTTCGGCATCAGTGCCCCCCTTCCTGGTCTTCCGGGGGGCTTCCGCATCGGTGGAAAGGAGCGGGGCTCGAGCCTTCCGCTTGCCCCGCTTCCCCTGTACTAAGGCCCAGTCCTCCATGGCTTCAGCTGGGGGCTGGCTAGTAAGGGTCGGGTCAAGGGGGAGGGGCGATTTCTTAGGGACTCGGGGAGGTAGTGGTGGGGCAGCATAAGGGAGAGAAAAATCTCTCTGGGGCGGGCCCTCTCCCACGCCCGGCGGTATCCCTGCCTCACCCTCCTCCACAGGCCTCAGCAGACTGTTCGCAGCGGGCCTCTCCCACTCGTCTGGGCACACTGGGGGAGGTACTCCCAGGGCCCGAGTGGGAGCAGCGGTGGACTGGGAAGGAGGAGGGGCGGCTCTGGGCACCGGGCATTCAGGGGCGCCGGCGATGACAGGGCCGACGCCCTGCCGGGGCTCGGGGGTCTCGGATGCTCCTCCTTGCCGGGCCAAGGGACAGTCCCTCCGGACGTGTCCCATCGCCCGGCAGAGGTAGCACCGAGCCTCCCCCGTGGAATAATATACCCGGTAACGGGCCCCGTGATAGGGGACCATAAAGGACCCCTCGAGCGCCTCCCCGTCACGTGCAGCCGGCGGCATTTGGAGCTGCACCTGCCGGCGGAACGAGAGGATGTGACGGAGGGCGGGGTCTTTGCAGCCCAGTGGGAGAGGGCTGACTACAGAGATGGGTCTCCCCAGGGCGGAGAGGGCAGGTAACAGGGCGGCATTGGGGAGAAAGGGAGGGACGGAAGTGAGGACTAGGCGGACGCCTAAATCCTCCAGCGGCTCCAATGGGACGAACACGCCCCCCACCGCCAGGCCCTTCTCCACCGCCTCTTGGGCCGCGGCCTCTGATGCGAGGAAGAAGACTACCTTCCCGTACATTTTGGAGGCCGCTACGATGGCTGTGGGCCCCACCACCCTCGCCAACGCCCGCACATAGGTTTCTACGTGGGGCGAGGCGGGTACCAGGAGGCAACGGACGCCGTGCCTCCTGGTCAAGGTGGGAAAGGGGCCCCGGCCGCTATAGACGGTAGCTGAGGCGGTGGGCGGGTTAGGTGACGTAGCGGCAGGTGGGGGGGTTGCCGCCACCTGGGCGTATGCCCTGGGGGCCGGGGGTGGGACACCCGCAGAGCTGGTAGAGGGAACAGCAGGGAAGGATGCCGTGGCGGTAGTGGCTGCCTCTGCCATGGAGGGCTTGGCTTTTGTCGCGGGGCCCTTACCCTTCTTTTTACCCTGGCCCTTCCTGCCGGCTAGGGGGGCTCCCCCAGGATCATGGGGGGCGAGGGACGTGGCAGCAGCGGAGGTCTCTTCAGAGTCCGCCGCTGCCGGTGCCCCAGCGGGGGCGAGAGCAGGTGGTTCGGCAGCGGCGGGTAAGGTAGAGGCTTGGGAGGGTGATGGGGGAACAGGCGGAGGAGGGGAGGCCGTGCCGTCTGGAGGGGCTTCTCCCTCCATATCGCCCGCCATGATGAGCAGGGGAGGAAGGGAAAACTCTTGAGAGGGGGGGTGGGGAGAGGAATTGGGGTGACCACTCCTCCCTGCTAGGCTGCAGGCAGGTGAGGAGGGCACAAAAAGTGGGGACAGGGTTCAGGGTTGTCTCGGACTAGTGCGGGGATAGGGTTCAGTCACCAACTCAAGCTGGGAAATCCGGCTCCTCTTGTTGCACTAGGGGAGGGGATGATATAACAGCATGGGGGTGCAGTGAGATAGGGTCAAAATTAAACGGGAGGGGCACAAGCGCATGGGAGGGGGCGTGGGTTCACAAAAGCGGGGGGCTAATCAGGGCAAACGGAGTTTCAGGGGGAGGGAGACAACCAACTGGGAATGGGGCAGAAAACCAAGGGACTAGTTTCAGGGCTAGGGCAGGGCAAACAAACAAGGCTGCAGAGGGAGAGAGGCGGGGCGGGCAAAACTGAAACTAGCAAGGGCCTGGGACCAAAAAAGGAGAGGGGCCCAGATAGCTGCAAGGGGAAATGGGGCAGGTGGCAAGGGACAAAGCAAGGGGTGTGCTGATGGAGGGGGAGGGTCAGTCCAAGGGGAATGGGGAGGGGCACGTGCACCCACGTGCGCTTGTGCAAAGTCAATTGTTGGGCTGGCTGCTGCTTCAGGCCCAAAAGGTGGAAACGGGCTCGGCTAGCCAGGCAAGCGGCTGAGTCCAGAGGCAGGAACCGGGGCAAACGGTGAGCAGGCAGCAGAGGTGGTGGTGGTGGAGGAGGGGGCAGCGGTGGTGGTGGGGGTTGGAGGGGGCACAGATGAACCAGGGGGCAGGCTCTACGCCACACCCCCTGTGCCCCTACAAACACAGTCAATACCCCCACCACTAGAGCACAGTTCAAAAAATTACTCAGTTCTTGGAGGCCCCCTCCACGGTGGTCTGCAGAGTCTCCGCCGATGGTCTTCCGGGTCTTCCTCCTCTGGGTACCAGCAGCTTCCTGGCAGCGAACAGGGCAGCAGCAGCAGCTCCAGCAACTCCAGGCGTTGGTCCGGTGGTCAGGCAGGACCCCTCACAGATGGTGGTGGTGGTGGTGGTCACAGCAGCGGCTGGAGCAGGGGTCCCTCACACCCCTCCTCTGGGGAGAGGGCCAGCAGCCCTCCCCCCCCCAAGGGGTTGCTTCAGCAGCAGGAGTAGCAGCAACCAAGGTGTTGTGGGGGGAGGGGTTCAGCTGCCAGGCAGCCAGCAACCAGAGAGTAGAGTAATGGGAGGGGTGCCTGGCCCAGCCAGGGGAGAAGCTGGAGTAGCAGCAAACAGCAGCTGGGAGGGCCCAGGGCCTAGCAGCAGCCCCAGAAAGATGAGCAGGAGCAGCAGTCCCCTACCTCCTTCCTGGCCAGAGGGCTATAGGGAAGTGGTAAGGAACCAGTATGTTCGCCCCAGGCTAAACTAATCCCTGATACCTTGTTAACCAAATGGCAGTTGCTCCAGGTTAATCAAGACACCTGGGGCCAATTAAGATCCTTCTAGAAAAAGCAGTGGAGATGGCTAGATTGATTGGGACACCTGAAGCCAATCAAGGGCTGGCTGGAACTAGTTAAAAGCCTCCCAGTTAGTCAGTGAGGGGGGGATGTTAGGAGCTGTGGAAGGAGGTTGCGTGTGAGGAGCTGAGAGTGCGAGGACGTACTGCTGGAAGATCCTGTGGTGAGGATAAAGAAGGTGTTGGGAGGAGTCCATGGGGAAGTAGCCCAGGGAGTTGTAGCTGTCGTGCAGTTGTTCCAGGAGGCACTCTAAACAGCTGCAATCCACAGGGCCCTGGGCTGGAACCCGGAGTAGAGGGCAGGCCTGGGTTCCCCCCAAAACTCCCAACTCCTGATCAGACACAGGAGGCGTTAACCTGGACTGTGGGTTCTACCAGAGGGGAAGATCTCTGAGGCAAGCAAAATCCGCCAATAAGCGCAGGACCCACCAAGATAGAGGAGGAACTTTTATCACACCAGCCATTTAGATGCTGTGGCAAATTCTGCCAAATTGTTAGTATACACATCCAGGGCAAATTCCAGTGCAGTTCATTACATTCAGCATCCTTAAATTCCTCTAGATTTTATGAAGATATGATATTCTCCTTCACTTGTCCTAAACTGTTTTGTAACATTGCTCTATGCTGTCAAATAGCTGCAGCATCCCAGAAGTGGCTGCATTCCAGTGGTGGGTGAACAGATATAGGCCAACATTTTCAAAAGTGGCTGTTGAGGTTTGGATGCCTCACTTATTGGGGTGTCTCAGTGTGATCCCCCAAAACTGAAGCACCCATAATTTCAGGGCTGCATCTGAAAATGTTGGGCTAATAGTTTGTAAAATGTTTTCAGATCCTTTGCACAGCGGCAATCAGAAATGGAAACATGATATTGGGACGCCAAAAGAGTGGGATAGAGAATAAGACAGCAAACGTTGAAATGCCATTCTATACATCTGCTAGGAATAGTGGGTGCAGACCCCTTCTCAGCAAGATATAGCAGGTCCAGAGGGGTTCAGAGATGGGCACTGAGAATGGTTTGAGGCCTAGCGAGACTTCTACATAAAGGGAGACTGCAAAGAGCGGGACTGTTTTGTTTAGACAGAAGATGAATAAGCAGGATATGACATTGAATGGTCCAGATTCTCCCGTGTACCGTTTCTCATCATACAAAACCAACACATTGACAATGAAAGGCAGCTAATTGAACACAGAAAAAGGAAACATTGTTTTACAAACTACATACTTAACCTGTGGAACTCACTGCCAGAAGATATCTCTGAGAGCGGGAGGATGATCGGGGCAGTAGCCTAGCCACTTGGGACACCTGGCTTCAATTCCCTGCTCCCAATAGACTTCCTGTGTGACCTTAGACAAGTCATTTTAGCTTCCGTGTGCCTCATTTTCCCATGGGGAGAATAGCCCCTCCATAGCGGTTGTGAGAATAAATACACTAAAGATTGGGAGGTTATCAGAGGCCAGGCAAATACCTCTGATAGATAGGTGAGGAACTCAGCAGGGTTAAAATAGGGAGTGGACATTTAAATGGCTAGTGAGAACCCCTGTAGAAGGGGTTAAAATCTTAGAAGGGCTAAAATCGCTCTCAGCTGGCCCTGATTCACCCTAACTGGATTAGGCTGTAACCTGTGGGCAGGTTTTCCTTAGTGCTCCACCAGGGGGTTTCTTGCCCCTTGGTCTGAAAGGTGCTGGTTGCTCTCCAGCAGGATGCTGCATGAGATGGACTCTGTTTTGCATTCTCCTTGGTATTCAGTCAGTCAGAGGGTTTCGTAGCTGGGCGTTTGCTTCTGCTGCCCCAGGGCATTCGGGGCAGGGAGAATGGGGTGCGCTCCTCTGGGCTTAGGCCACCCTGCAGAACCTGCAGTGCCCTACAGCCCGGACGGCAAGCGTGGCGCTGGAGCTGCCCCAGCGAGCTGTGAGGCCGGGGAGCAGCACATTCCTGGCAGAGCAATAACAGCACTGCCCAGAAACTCCCCCTGGGGCTCTTTGCGGGGCCCTCACAGCCCTGGCCAGCAGCCAACCTCCCCGCGTGTTTAGTTTGGCAATGAGCGAGCCATCGGATCAGAAAGATGGAATTTGCTCATATTTAAGGTGGGGCGTCATATATCTGTGCTGCGCCGGCTGCCGGCTGGGTGAGCAGCAGCCCTGGGAGCAGGTGTCGCTTCTCACTAGTCTTGTGGATGCTGGAAGAGTCCCATGGGTGGGGATTAGTTCAACCCCCTACCCCCACCCGGCTGTCTGATCCAAAATTCACACGTTTCAGGCCGTCCTTCATAGTGTGATTTTTTTTTATTAAAGCAAATATTTCTGTGCTGTTTTCTGCTTTTAAAAAAGTCAGTCAGCAGCCCTTTGTCGCTGTGAGCAACCCTACAATAACAAACCCGTGTGTGCAGCCTAGCGCTCATCAGCAACCCTACAATAACAAACCCGCGTGTGCAGCCCAGCGCTCATCAGCGACCCTACAATAACAAACCCGCATGTGCAGCCCAGCGCTCATCAGCGACCCTACAATAACAAACCCGCATGTGCAGCCCAGCGCTCATCACCACCCTAAAATAACAAACCCGCGTGTGCAGCCCAGCGCTCATCAGTGACCCTACAATAACAAACCCGCATGTGCAGCCTAGCGCTCATCAGCGACCCTACAATAACAAACCCGCGTGTGCAGCCCAGCGCTCATCACCACCCTACAATAACAAACCCGCGTGTGCAGCCCAGCGCTCATCAGTGACCCTACAATAACAAACCCGCATGTGCAGCCTAGCGCTCATCAGCGACCCTACAATAACAAACCCGCGTGTGCAGCCCAGCGCTCATCAGCGACCCTACAATAACAAACCCGCATGTGCAGCCCAGCGCTCATCACCACCCTAAAATAACAAACCCGCATGTGCAGCCCAGCGCTCATCACCACCCTAAAATAACAAACCCGCATGTGCAGCCTAGCGCTCATCAGCGACCCTACAATAACAAACCCGCGTGTGCAGCCCAGCGCTCATCACCACCCTACAATAACAAACCCGCGTGTGCAGCCCAGCGCTCATCAGTGACCCTACAATAACAAACCCGCATGTGCAGCCTAGCGCTCATCAGCGACCCTACAATAACAAACCCGCATGTGCAGCCCAGCGCTCATCAGCGACCCTACAATAACAAACCCACATGTGCAGCCTAGCGCTCATCAGCAACCCTACAATAACAAACCCGCGTGTGCAGCCCAGCGCCTCATCACCACCCTACAATAACAAACCCGTGTGTGCAGCCCAGCGCTCATCAGCGACCCTACAATAGCAAACCCGTGTGTTCGGCCCAGCGCTCATCAGCGACCCTACAATAACAAACCCGTGTGTGCAGCCTAGCGCTCATCAGCGACCCTACAATAACAAACCTGTGTGTGCAGCCTAGCGCTCATCAGCAACCCTACAATAACAAAAAGCCTGTGCAGCCCTATGTTAATTAGGGAGACCAGGACAGGGAGTGGGGGATAAAGGAGTCTATATAAGAAAAAGACCCCAAAATCGGGACTGTCCCTATAAAATCGGGACATCTGGTCACCTTAGGAGGGTGGCAGCCGTGGCCAGGCGCCCCCCTGGCTCAGCCACGGAGCTGGGAGGGCGGGAGGCAGCCGCGGCTAGCTGCCCCCCGGTGCCCTAGGCAACCGCGTAGGGTCGCCTAGTGGCTGCGCCGGCTCTGGACCCAGGTAAAAAAAAAAAAAAACGTCCGGAGCGCCGCCAAAGCAAAAAAAAAAAAGCAGGAGCGGAATTTGCTGCCCTAAGATTGGCCTGAATGCCGCCCCTTACAATGTGCCGCCCCAAGCATGTGCTTCCTAGGCTGGTGCCTAGAGCCGGCCCTGCGTAAGGCGCCTCTACCATTTCAGGCATTCCACGTCTTGGAGGATACAAGGGTTTATTTCAAGCTGCCAGTGGCAAGTAGGGTGACCAGATGTCCTGATTTTTATAGGGACAGTTCCAATTTTGGGGTCTTTTTCTTATATAGGATCCTATTACTCCCCACCCCCTGTCCTGATTTTTCACACTTGCTGTCTGGTCACCCTAGTGGCAAGCCAGCTGTGTTTGCCACTGAAGTATTCAAATGGCTGGTGATGACCAGCATGTCTGTGAGGGGAGAGGGCTGGTCAGCTACCGAGGTGGCCCTTAAAAATATGCCGTTCCCCAAAACGTGACTGCCTGTCTGGAGTTCCTGCTCTGGGAAAAGTTTGCAGCTATCAGCACCTGGGATTAGGTTAATATCCGTGAGGGAAACTACAGGATGCTGCATTTGCATCCATATGGGTTGGTGCCTCCCCCTGGTGTCCAGTACAGCCCATTTACTGTATGGAAACGCACAGAACTCTGCTGGTGCTCCCCCCCTGGGCACATTTCTGGGCTGCACTCAACCCCCTAGCACAGGCCTGCACAACTCATAAAGCGGCAAAGGCCATATTACTCCAAAGAAAACAGCTGAGGGCCGAAACCCCCCGGCCCTGCGTAAACACACACCCCCCTGCGCCGCCCACCCCACGGAAACAACCCCTCCTTCCCCAGCGCTGGGGTGTGGAAGCCTGTAGAGGGAGAAAGAAACAGCACGCATAGGGTGACCAGATCACAGCCCCTCCCAACTCGGCCCCACCATCACACCCCTCTTCACCCCCCCCCAGGGGTCACTGTATTACTGCACACAACAGTCAATCAATGCAGTGGTAGATAAATCTCTGCATTATGCATTTTTGTATAACTTTTATATTACTTTGTATTGAACCTTGGTAATATGTTATAGCGGGCCCCTAAGGTAGTATAATTAAGGTAAAAGAAAAATGTCTTTTTGCTAGAAGTAGAATAAGATCTTCCCCCCACTTTGTATTCAATTGCCCTGTTGAATGAATGAGGTGTGAATGAGGAAGGCATGGCAGGCAGGCACCTCCAGACAGCTGCAACCCTTGGAGAGGGGATGGGACCCAGACCAAGGACAATCACACTTGTCAAGTGGGCTGACTAGAGAAGAGAAAACATACTGACGGCCTCGGGGGTTAGAAGCAAGCACCTTCCTTTGGGAACACCCTCTCTGCAGCATTGGGACAACCCCCAGCCCAGAGACAAGCAGCAAAAAGGACCAACGGACACAGTCCCAGATTTTGGGCCGCACAGTGAGCCCATCTACTAACCCCCCCGCGGGCCACACAGTGAGCCTACGCGGGCCACATGCAGCCCCTGGGCCGCATGTTGTGCAGGCCTGCACTAGCGTATTCCGGACAAAAGATTTTGCCACTTGTGGACCAGATGGACTACACTGAACTGAATTGTAAATGGACCCCATTTCAATCCCCCCTTTCCCAGTTCACTGTTAGCAGGCGGCTTGTTACATCGTTATCGTTGAGTTAATTACGCCTGCTGAGAGTGTAATTAAATCTTTTGGCAGCGCTTCTGAGATCAGTTCCATAAGCCAAGGCAAAAAGGGGTGCGCAGGGTTCCTAGGAGGATCAGTGGGGACACTAACTCCATTTAAGACAACGTCACTTGGTGGGAATAGTGCACAGCCTGTCCTTGGACGTAGATTCCTGATCAGCAGAAAACCCCGGCACCGTGATCTTTCCCAGTGCAGCCAGGTTGCCATTCATAGAGCTGCCTCTGTGGTCCCCAAGGGCCTGCGTACCAGTGGAGTAGACCCCGCTGCGGTTTATATACTCGTGTGCTCCTTGAGGAGGGCAAGCTATGGGCACGAGTCTCATCAATGGCCCGGGCCCAGTTTGGAAGCCCCTTTCTCTCAAAGCCAGCAGCTACCTCCGGAATATCTAACACTCGCCACCGTGGGGTAACTGACATGCTGGATCCCCTCCACCAGCGCTGCACCCACAGTTGACTTTCCAGTCCCAGAGTGGTTGGCAATGGACCTGGGACAGTCTGAGGCAGCTTCCAGGGGGCTATAGCAACCGGCGTCAGGACCAGCGTGGCCGCCCTCATGCATGCGTGTGTCGTGAAGCTGGGGGCGCGGGGCAAGCTGCTCACTAAGCTCCACATATGTAGCTTTCTTCAGGCAAAAGTTCTGGACCCACTGCTGGTCATCTCAGGTCTGCAGGACTCCGTGCTTGTGGGGCAGCTCCAGACACACCCGTCTATGAAGGGGACCTCAGCAGCTGTGCGGAGTCGTGAGCACACCTGCCATTTCGAGTCTGCCATGTCTGTGTCCTCTGCCTGCTCCATCCGCAGCTCTGTCAGGTGCCTTCGGTCAGCTGAGGCCGCTTCGGAGAAAGGTGTCCTGAGTGGGCGGGAGGCTCAGCGCTGGGGAGGATGGAGGGATAGTGGATCAAGTCAGGGAGGGGGCTTCTACTATAGGGGCCTCATGGAAGGAGTCCCAGAGACGAGAGGAGGCTTCTGCTAACAGTGCCTCTTCGGGCAGCCTCATCCCTGGCTAAGTTAAATAAATAAATAAGGATATGCCAATCTCCTAGAACTGGAAGGACCTTGAAAGGTCATTGAGTCCAGTCCCCTGCCCTCACTAGCAGGATCAAGTCCAGTCCCCTGCCTTCACTAGCAGGACCAAGTACTGTCCCCTGACAGATTTTTGCCCCTGATCACTAAGTGGCCCCCCTCAAGGATTGAACTCACAACCCTGGGTTTAGCAGGCCAATGCTCAAGCCACTGAGCTATCCCTCCCCCCCTTAAGCGGGGATGATCCTTTGCTAACAGTGCCATGAAGCTGTGCCTGGGGATACAGATAGGGCCAGTGGCTTTGCTGGGGGCAGGGCTGGGGCTGGGCTCCATAGCACAGGTCTCCTGGCTAGGAGGCGAGTGATGTAATTGTTTCACAGCCACATGACGGCAGCGATGTGGGAGCAGAACCATCTCCTGGCCAGCTCAGTGCCCTAATGCAGAGGGGCGGGTGCGCTGACAGATCCCAGCGCATTGCTCAGGACAGGCGGTCATGTCCGTCCAGCCTCTGCTGCTTGTAATTCCCAGTGCTGCCGAGCAACACTGACATTAGCAGTGCTCCCGGGCGCCTGCTGGGAACGCGCTCGCTCCCCCGTGGTTAGACGGCACAGTTACCCCGATCCCACAGGCAGGCCGGTCTGGGATAAACAGCGCAGGGTCAGACGGCGCCTGCTAAGCTGCTCTGGCTGGCACCTCTGAAGAGTCCAGGCAAGGCTCTGTAGGCTTGTGCTGAGCTGGTCAAGTGAACCCCTAGCCTGCCCCGTGCTTTCCCTCCGCCAGCTTAGCTCTTGTTTGGACCCGAGAGCTCAGTTCTTCCCATGGGGAATGTGCTGGCTCCTGCCCGGCTGTGGAGGAGGGTACTCGACCTGTGCTCTCCTCCCAGCCATTAACGCTCTCCCTCTAACTGATCTGCCAGATTACCCCTCCCCAGGTGTGCACAATGGGGCCCAGGTTCCCCTCCCCTGGGCAAATGCCTGGGAATGGCGGAGTTGGTGCATATTCCCCACCACGGTGATCCAGGATGAAGACCACGATCGACAGCTCTGCTCCTCTGGCCCAGTGGAATCTCAACAAGAGCAAAGCTTGTCTGTGCGGAGACAGACCCTCCTCCGGGGGCTGCAGTGAACTCCCCCACCACACACCTCCCCACCTTCCAGTCCAAGCAGGAGCAGCAGAAGTGCCCTAAAAGTGTGTGCGTGGGGGCCCTCGCAGGCACCCACGTCATGTGCCCCCAAGGCCCTGCCCTTCTCCCTGAGCCCCTGCCCTTGCACTGCCCCTTCCCCCTCACCCTCTCGTCCCCCAAGGCCCCAGCCCCACGCTGTATCTTTCCCTCAAGACCCTGCCCCCCACTCATTCCTCTCTGCCCCCTCCCCCTTGTCGCTCGCTCCGTCCCTTCCCCCTGTTCTGGTGCCCCTGACTCCAAGTGTGAGGCACATTTCTTTGGCCTGCCTTTGCTAACAGAACCACACTGAAGGGTTACATTGAAAAGAAATACACACACTGCCAAGCCAAGCCAAACTACTGCACATAAGAACGGCCTGGGTCAGACCAAAGATCCATCTCGCCTAGTATCCTGTCTACCAACAGTGGTCAATGGCAGGTGCCCCAGAGGGAGTGAACAGAACAGGGAATGATCAAGTGACCCATCTCCTGTCGTCCACTCCCAGCTTCTGGCAAACAGAGGCTAGGGGCACCATCCCTGCACATGCTTCTTCCTTTGAGGCGAGCACGAGAGCCCAAACATGTGAGAGCTGGGTAGTCACAGGGCTCAAGGGACCACTGGAGGGTGTCTAGGCCCCTATACTGTGCTCAACACCTTTGTGCTCAGATACTCTGGTGATGAACGCAGCATAAGGACTGAGCTAAAACAGAACAGAATAGAGGAGCTGCAGCCTCAGCTCCACCCAGGACAAGACCCTGGAACCGCGCAGACCTGGCTCACTGATACACACATCTCCTGCCCCACGGATCTCCTACCCCAAGTGCCAGGCCGGGGGACGGCTTGTGGGGGACACACAGCTGCTGTATTTCAGAGTTGTGTATTGGCATAAACCTGGAGCTGCTGCTGTCCCCAGTGCAGCCACACTCTCAGCAGCTCTCTATTGATGAGTAACGCAGACACCGTCACACTGATCCGGCTAGTGCTGAGTCCCATCTCCTGGCCCTCCGGAGCAAACCACTGGGCCAACGAGCGTCCAGCATCTTCCCTCTGACAGTGCCCAATCCCTGACGCTCTGCCTGGGGATCTCGGATTTCTCAGCCCCCACTGGTAAAAAAAATAAATGGAGATATGCCAATCTCCTAGAACAACCTTGAAAGGTCATCGACTCCAGTCCCCTGCCTACACTAGCAGGACCAAGTACTGTCCCCTGACAGATTTTTGCCCCAGCTCCCTAAATGGCCCCCTCAAGAATTGAACTCACAGCCCTGGGTTTAGCAGGCCAATGCTCAGACCACTGAGCTATCCCTTCCCCAAGGGATGTGCTGCTGGAGTGCTGGGAATGGGGTGAGCCTGCAATAGGGATGGGTTACCCATAGGCCTCTGCAGCAGGGCTCAGGCCACAAACTTGCGCCATGCCAGAAACTGCCACCACCCATGGCACTAAGAAATCAAGGACTAAATGGCACTGAGCAGGGCAGGGCCATCCTGGGATCCCGTCCGTGCCAGGGAGGCGCAGGAGAATCCACTCCAGAGGCAGGGGCGGGAGGCTGAGATGGAAACCCCACAGTGACTGCACAATAGTCAGCATTGTAGATCCCTGGGCAGGGACCTGAGCACTGCCCTCTAGCCAAATCAGTACCCACATTCCAGCAATAGGACAGCTGCACCAGTCCTGGCATCATCTGGGCCAGGGCTGGGCTGAGTGTCACGAACACCTGCTCCATACTGAGAATAACACCTGATCACCGGCTCCCATGCTGCAGCGGATACAAGGACCAGGCCTGCCGGCGAGTACTCCAGCTCCCACTGCTCGCTGAGCTCAGGCAGGGCTGACCCTTCCCGCAGGCACTTGGGTTGGTGTCTACCCTGTTGTGGTACAAAATAATCTTTACCTGCTGCATAGCAGAGCTGTGTGCCAATAGCACCCACTGTCCTCCACAGAGCCCCTGGCTAACGGAGCTGCTGCTTTAGCTCTCCTGACTCGAGAGCCTGAACGCTCGGAGCCCACGGGGCTGAGTTCAAATCCTGGCTCTCTAGTGGGACTCTCTGGCTGACGCGTGGAGTATTTCTGGGGGGTAGGTAGTGTGTGATGCCCGCGCACCATGCTGGGACCCTGCTCCTGAAGGTTAATCAGTCTCCTGGATGGTCTCTAATGTGTATGTCCCACTGCCCTCTACTGGAATATGCCAGGATTGCTCCTCTCTCATCACTTCGCTGGGCTGGCCACTGCGGGCTGAGAGTTATTGGTGTTGGAAGTTGCGAGTTCGAATGCCACGACCTGTGCCCGCTGCCTGTGCTGTGCAGACGGCTAATGGCTGTGGTGCCCGGCAACGCCCTGCCATGGAGCATTACAGCCGCTCCAGGACTCGGCTGGGTTGCTGTGATCAGGGGACAGCTATCCAGAGAGCGAAGGGCTTGACAGATGATTTGTGGCAGACCGGAGGTGATGGGATGACAGGGAACATATGTTTTCGGTGTTTAATTTGTTGAAGGCAAATTGCTATTCACAGCTCCGGCTTCCCAGCGGGGCCAGCGCCTGCGGTGGCGAGTGCTGATTGGAGCAGCGCCTGCCTGCAGAATTGGCCAGGTGGAGATTGCAAGGAGTCAGTGCAGCGGCTAGCGTAGGACTCCCATGGGGGAAACCCCTTCATCTGTCCCCTCCGAGGCCCGATCTGGGCCTGAAGCATCCCTTGACCAGCGGTGAGGGCGAGCGTCCCCCAGCTCCCCACACACTGGGGTGAGACAAGTGATTAATTGGGGGGAGGGATAGCTCAGTGGTTTGAGCATTGGCCTGCTAAACCCCAGGGGGCCATTTGGGGATAGGGGGCAAAAATTGGGGATTGGCCCTGCTCTGAGCAGGGGGTTGGACTAGATGACCTCCTAAGGTCCCGTCCAACCCTGAGATTCTATATTAACACTGCTGGGTCAGGCTGGCTCCCCCAGGGCAGCGTGTGGCCATGGTACCCTGCCTGGCCAGGGAGCGAGGGGGAATGAGACATACAAAGGCCAGGGAGAATGGCGGTGGGGAAGGGAGAAGCTGAGGCTGCGCAGGGAGGGGGAAGCCGCAAGCAAAGAGGGGGAGGATGGGGTCTGGGAGAGCAGACGGCGCTGGGCTCGGGCTGCTGCCTGGGTTCATCTCCCTCCCCCGCATACCCCAGCGAGTGATGCTGGGTGGTGCCGAGGGCCCTCCCACCCTGCTGGAGTCACCAGTGGTGCTCAGCCCCATGCAGGATCAAACCCATGCGGGCATGTTATTATCTTAGTGGTTCGTACAGGTAGCCCCACTGGTCCCAGCAGGGCTGCTCCTGGCAGTAAAAGCTCCTGGTGCCAGCAGGCTCATTCAGAAGCCCTTTAGTCTCTTTACAGGGGTGTTGATTTATGTCGTCCTGCCCCCTGCTGGCCATAGGAAAATGAGCGCCCCCGACCAGACGGGCCAGGCATGTCTGCCTGGGCTGTGCATTGCGGGAAGAGACCTGAACCCCCTGCTCGAATGAGGGCAGTAACCCAGGGTGGCCTAACAGCAGGGGCCTCCTCGGGGTGGTGGGGCTGGTGGGGAGCCCTCTGCTCCCTCAGCCTCTGGCCGTGCAGCTCCGTGCTCCATCCCTGGAAAGGGCGGGGAAGGTCTCTGACGAGGCGCTGTCCATATTTCAGCTCAGCTCCCAGCCCTCCCCACGCCTACATGTGGCAGTGCAGAAAATCAAAGCCTACGAGCCTCGGAGTCCCACGTGCCATGATTCATGACACTCATTAGCAGCCGGCCGCGGAGGAGGAGGCATCTGGAGGCCTGAGAGCGAAGAGAGGCTTGTTTCTGGGATCCACCCTCGGCAGATGCTCTGGGGACCCTCCACGGGCTCCTGGGCCATGTAACAAAGTCTCTGGTCACCGGACTGGAACTTGCAACACACCAGACTGACACTGACTGGGGCACGTAGGCTCCTTTATAGAGCCTGGAACTGGAGCCCAGTGCCCCACCCCGATGGTCTGTGCACAATGGAGGGGTGACCCCCTGAAGGCTCTTTATGGGGGCACGTCTCTTCTTGCCACCCTTTCACCTCCATCTCACCCCCTTGCTTCTCACTCACCCTCTGCTCTCTCTCCGGCTGCCACTGAGGAGTTAACTCTGATGAGCCACATTCCTCAGCCCATCTCCAGAGCTGGCCAAGGCTGCCTGCTGGCAGGATAATTGCACCTGCCTGTTTTAATTGGCCCGAGGCAGAGCTGTCAGGGTAATGGAGCCGGGAGACCCAGGCGGCGGTGATCAAATCCCTGCATTTAGCAGCAAGGCCCTGCCAAGGCTGCCTGGGCTCGTTATTTCCTGCAATCCAGCTCAGCTCCTTGTAACCAGGGCCTGTCTGGGCAGGAGACAGCTCCAGTGTTGCAGGCGAAGGGACAATGGGCATGGAATGGCTCGCAGCCCGCGCTCCCGTCCCGGGCACAGGAGACCCCCACAATCGGAGAGAGCTTAGCCCAGCCGGGTCCCTGTGCTGGGGACAGACTGAACCGGACTCGTGCTCTGTCTCTGGCTGTAGCAGAGAGGGAGAGACAAGGCCTCCCCTGACCCTGGACTGGGAGCAGCCCCAGAAAATGCCTGCCCTGCTTCGAAGCACGTGGACAGGACAAGATGTCACCTAACAGGCCTTGCTCCTGAGCCCATCCAGAGACAGCTTGAATCCCCTTATCCCCAGACATTAATGGTCATCTGGGCCCAGGCAAGAGTCCCAGAAGCCGATGCCCACAGGGGGGGAAGGAGAAGTCAGAACAGACATTCCCAGGGCCTGGGGAGTGGAGGATGCTCCAGTCAGACACAGTGAGTGCTGCCGGTGAAGGTCACATCCTCAGCCAGTGTTCACTGGCCTCACTCCATTGAGGCCACCTGCTGGGGATCTGTCTCAAACCTTCACAGTTCTTCAGGGGAGTAGCTCCGTTACTCCCATTTCACAGATGGGGAAACTGAGGCACAGCAAGGACACTTGCCTAATATCACACAGCAAGTCAGGGGCAGGGCTGGGGATGGGCTCCATGTCTCCTGAGCCCAGGCCTGGATGACAGCCACAACCCCACCTGTCCCCGCAGCATCACCCAATGGAACACCCCGCACACCCCACTCTGTTGCCAAGGTGCTGGCCTGGCCTCTCCATTCCCAAACACCCCATAATGCTCCCGTGGGCTGTGGGGAGCGGGTTTCTCCCAGGCACAAAGCATCAGAGCAGCCCGTCACTGGGGGAGAGAGTGGCCCTGAGTCTTTGCTGCAGAGCTGACCAGGGTGTGAGGAGCGAGGTGCTGTCAGCCAGGACACTGTGCCCCAGCGCCGTGCCCCCACCATGCTTCTTGTGGCGACGCAGGGCAGTGGGGTTCGCTGAGCCGATGGCCTGTGCAGTGTGGCGGGGAAGCGAGTGCCCTGGGGCTCAGGGATCAGAGCTGGGCCCAAGCACAAGCTTTGCTGCTGGGGGCTGGAGAGGCTGGTCCCAGATCTGAGCCTCAGGGGTTGGTCCAGGCCCCTCCTCTGCTGGTGGGGTGCGGGGAGCTGCCGCGGGGGAGGGGGAGCTGGCTGCCGCAGCGCAGGGCAGCGTTAACTGGGGGCGCACAGGGCTGGTGCAAGGACGTTTCGCCTAGGGCGCGAAACGTCCTTGCACCGGCCCTGCTCCCACCCACCACGATCAGATGTTTCACAGCATGCAGGAGGCGCTGGGGGGGGAGGGGGAGGAGCAGGGATGGGGCGTGCTCGGGGAGGGGGCGGAATAGGGCGGGAAGAGGCAGGTCAGGGGTGCGGCGGGGCGGGGGTGGGAAGAGGCAGGGTGGGGATGGGGCCTTGGGGAAAGGGGTGGAGTGGGGGCAGGGCAGGGCAGAGCTGGGGGTTGAGTACCCCCCGGCACATTGGAAAGTTGGCACCGGTGGGACAGAGATCCGGACGACTCCGCCCCAGCACTGTCGATGCCTTTTGCTAAGGTTGCCTGGGGCTTTTCATTCAGAAGGGTCTCGTTATTCTCACCGGAGCAGCTACAGCCCCTCCCCCCTTGTTACACACACAGCGAGAGACAGAGCCGGCCCCAGCGAGGTTACACGCTCCACAGAGGGGACGTGCACATTTTGCACAAGAGAACTGAGTCCCCCGGGGAGATTCATACTAGTTACAGCATTGCCAGCTCTCGTGATCTGATCGTGACTCTTGTGATTCCGGGCTGGCTTTTAACCTGCCTCATGAAAACATGGTGGAAGGCACCAACTCACGAATTTTCCCCTGTTCACAGTGGCCGCCATCTCCCATCACTATCAATGGGGCTGAAGCCAGCAAGAGGCTGCCATTTCCCTACAATCTATCTCCCCTAATAGTGCTGGCTGCCACCTCCCGCTGCTTGCAATGCAATTGGAGCCTGCCCACCGGCAACATGGCTGCCATGCTATGGGTCGCAGGGGAGGTGAACACGGGGGGTCTGGAGCAGGGGAGGGGTGGAGGAAGTGAACACGGGGTCTCTGGAGCAGGGGAGGTGAACACGGGGTCTCTGGAGCAGGGGAGGTGAACATGGGGGGTCTGGAGCAGGGGAGGGGTGGGGGAAGTGAACAGGGGGTCTCTGGAGCAGGGGAGGTGAACACGGGGGGTCTGGAGCAGGGGAGGTGAACACTGGGGGGGCTGGAGAAGGAGAGGTGAACACTGGGGGGGCTGGAGCAGGGGAGGGGTGGGGGAAGTGAACACGGGGTCTCTGGAGCAGGGGAGGTGAACACTGGGGGGGCTGGAGCAGGGGAGGTGAACACTGGTGGGGCTGGAGCAGGGGAAGTGAACACGGGGGGGTCTGGAGCAGGGGAGAGGTGGGGGAGGTGAACACGGGGTCTCTGGAGCAGGGGAGAGGTGGGGGAAGTGAACACGGGGTCTCTGGAGCAAGGGAGGTGAACACGGGGTCTCTGGAGCAGGGGAGGTGAACACGGGGGGGTCTGAAGCAGGGGAGGGGTGGGGGAAGTGAACACGGGGTCTCTGGAGCAGGGGAGGTGAACACGGGGTCTCTGGAGCAGGGGAGGTGAACACGGGGGGTCTGGAGCAGGGGAGGGGTGGAGGAAGTGAACACGGGGTCTCTGGAGCAGGGGAGGTGAACACGGGATCTCTGGAGCAGGGGAGGTGAACACAGGGGGTCTGGAGCAGGGGAGGGGTGGGGGAAGTGAACACGGGGTCTCTGGAGCAGGGGAGGTGAACACGGGGTCTCTGGAGCAGGGGAGGTGAACACGGGGGGTCTGGAGCAGGGGAGGGGTGGGGGAAGTGAACACGGGGTCTCTGGAGCAGGGGAGGTGAACACTGGGGGTCTGGAGCAGGGGAGGGGTGGGGGAAGTGAACACGGGGTCTCTGGAGCAGGGGAGGTGAACACTGGGGGGGCTGGAGCAGGGGAGGGGTGGAGGAAGTGAACACGGGGTCTCTGGAGCAGAGGAAGTGAACACGGGGTCTCTGGAGCAGGGGAGGTGAACACTGGGGGTCTGGAGCAGGGGAGGGGTGGGGGAAGTGAACACGGGGTCTCTGGAGCAGGGGAGGTGAACGCGGGGGGGCTGGAGCAGGGGAGGTGAACACTGGGGGGGCTGGAGCAGGGGAGGGATGGGGGAAGTGAACACGGGGTCTCTGGAGCAGGGGAGGTGAACACTGGGGGGGCTGGAGCAGGGGAGGTGAACACTGGGGGGGCTGGAGCAGGGGAGGGGTGGAGGAAGTGAACACGGGGTCTCTGGAGCAGGGGAGGTGAACACGGGGGGGGGGCTGGAGCAGGGGAGGGGTGGGGGAAGTGAACACGGGGTCTCTGGAGCAGGGGAGGTGAACACTAGGGGTCTGGAGCAGGGGAGGTGAACACTGTGGGGGCTGGAGCAGGGGAGGAGTGGGGGGAGGTGAACACGGGCGGGGGGGGGAGGGAGGGGAAGGCACTGTCGGAAGCAGTCCAGGGAAGGAGCAGTGAAGGGAGTATAAACCTGAACTGTGGGTTCGAGGGTCCCTGGACTGGCACCTGGAGAAGAGGACGGGCCCGGGTTCCCCTACAAGCCACTGTGGGAGTAGCACAGTCAGCACAGGGGATATGGAGACTGCCTGAGACTTGGTGGAAAGAGACTTTGATGAGACCCCGGCAGGGGAGGCCAGAGGACGAAGCCATGGAGAGGTGCTACAGCTCCTGACTAGTGAGAGAAGCACTGCAGAGCAAGTGCTTGAGGCAAGGGACGGAGCACCAGCAGGCTGGGACGGCCAGTGGTGAGCTAATTCCCCAGATAAGCCCCGGGGAGGGGAGTGAAGCCTTTCACAGGGAGTTATACATACTTTGCTACAACACTTTGCGCGTGTGCTTCGACTGGTTTTTTTCTTTTGAGCAAATGATGAGGGATTCTGCAGTGTTAAAAAATTGGGTAGTATCTCTTTAAATAGTTTGGAGCTCTCTGATGGGCCTCTCTCTCTTCTATTGCAGGATGCACCATAGCCTACACGAGCAGCAGAGTGTGTGTATATGTATCTATACAGGCCTTTTCTGTAGTATATAGTTAGTAAGCACTGTGATTCACAGCCCAGTGGTGTCAGTGTGCTTTCTGCAGACTCCTAATGTTATTTAAAGAGCAAAGACGTGACAGGTTCCTTAGTAACAACCTCCCCCACTGGGATTAGCACTGTGCTGACGCGTACAAATCATTGGAATGGGATTTCGGCCCTCAGAATCTCCCCTATACCATGTGTGAAGTTGCCTATGGGATTGGAATGCACCCTGGCTGGAGGACCAGCACAAACCTTTGTATCTCTGAAGTCCCTCTTAAGCCCAAGCATAGCACTGGCTTTCTTTGCATAGGTGAATTTCACTGTTGCACAGGAATCAGCCCTCTCCTGCCCTCTAGCCAATAGTTTCATACGAGGGGATTTCTTTGCTTTATCATTTTCCTCTAGAAAAAATGATCTAGGAAATCCTCTACAGCAACTCTGTTGCAAAAGCATTCCTGTTGCAATACGGACGTCAGGTTTAGTGCATACTTGGCTCTGTTCCCTTGGGTATCTGCAAAACAATTTAGGCTCAGATTGTCAAATGTGGATGTCCAGGTCCTATTAATCTCCAGCGGGAACTGGGCATCCAGAGTCCTTTGAAAAACCCACCCACAGTCGTTAATTACATGATCGCCTACTATTTCCCCCCCAGATCCCTGGCTCATTGCTCAGGTTGGGCAGTTAGCAGTAGATGAGGCTGGGAATCTGAGGATCTGTCCCTGATAAAGAACCGAGTTCTGTTTGTGATTACTAAGGTGTAAATGCAAATGAACCTGATCTAAGTGAGAACACAGGAGGCCCTCAGTGGGTAGGCTGGATGGTGTGACGTGAAAGCAACAAGAATCCACTCCATGAATAATGAGGATAAAAATAAATATTGCACAGCTGCCTCCTTCACTGTGCTCCGCAAACCCAGGGTGGGAATGTATTGTGTGATTATATCATTAAAGCTGCAGTGCACCCTGGGAGCACCAGGGGGCAGAGTGAAGGATACACAGACAAGCTCAATATAGGCATTTCAGGGCAGATGTTTAAAAGTAGGTGGGCACTTAATGGGATTTTCATTGAATGTAGAAATGTGGGGCTGGAAGGGACATTGAGAGGCGCCAAGTCCATCCCCCTGCCCTGAGGCCAGACCGAGTAAACCTGGACCATCCCTGGCAGGTGTTGTTCTTAAAGACCTCCAAATGACGGGGATTCCACAGCCTTGCTTGGAAGCCAGTTCCAGAGCTTAGAACGTTTTTCCTAATATCTAACCTAAATCTCCCTTCCAGCCGATTAGCAAACAGAGTAACAGATTAGCCAGCATCTAGGCCCCAAACCAGCGAGTATGGCATTTAAATAGCTATTCGTGGTGGCGAGCAGTGTTGCCGACTCTCAGGAGTTTATTACAAGTATCACAATATTTGGTATTTTTTGTAAAGCCCCAGCTGCCGGGATTGTGTAAGAATCCCAGTTCTCATTTAATTAAAAAAAACCTTTCACTCTAACGGTTGTGGAACAAAGGGAAAATGTGACCTGAGTTTGTCCACGAGGCTCCAAAGGCAGAAGGCAAAGAAAAAGAGCTGCACGGTTATGACTTTTCCAAATCTCATGATTTTTTCTTTTGAATGCTCTGGGCTGGTGATGCTGGGATAAGAGTCAGCTCTTGGTGAGGGCTCCGTAACCCAGAAACAGCCAGTGTGTGTTGGAGGCACCTTTGCCAGCCGTACTAAAGCGCTTTTTGAAGGCTACTGCTACAGGGGTAAGTGGCAGCCCTTGGTTAGGGTGCCAGCCAGTCACCAATGGGGACGTGGGATTACATGCTGCTTGGGGCCACAAGTGTAATGAGTTTAAAGGTCTCATTCAAGTGGCTGGTGGCTCATGTCAAAAAGCCCACCGTGCACTGGGGCACAAGTGAGTCCCAGAAGTGATGTTAAAGCTCAGGAGTTCTGCCCCCATTTACCCAGGGAGCAGCTTTCATGGGTCACCGAGCTTTCCAGCTCCCATAGCAACTGGCTCTGTCCATGGGGCAGGAGTTGGACAGTCCTGTTCACAGTGGATTCCTGACCAGCCGCAGTCTTGCTGTAGCTGGGAGTGCAGTGAGGGATGCGCTGGCTGATTTATTGGCGATTTGCCCCAGACACTCCCCGTCCCTCTGACGTGGTTCCAGCGGCATCGATCTCGGTGATGGAGGAGTCTGACCATGGAGCAACGCCGGGTGAATGGCTAAAGAGGAGCGGTGGCTCAGGGGAGAGATGATTATTGTCTGCAGAGGAGCAGAGGGATGGTAGAAAGAGGAGCGGGATCAATTATTTGCATTACTCAGTGCGGACAGAACAAGAAGTAATGACCTGATGCTGCAGCAGGGAAAACTTAGCTTCACCACTACGAGAAAGAGCTATAAATCCAGGAGCAGCTCAGCAGTGGAACAAGTTGCCAGCGGGAAGCTGATGGAGAGAAGAGATAGAGACCCATCCACTAGGGTTGTTCCCACGTGTTGAGATCAGTCGTGCAGGGGGAGTGATGGGAGGCTGCCCTAGGGGGCCCATCCGGTCCCCATTCTTCTCTAGGAGCAATGGCTGAAACGGTGTCCGTGAAAATGCAGCTGACTATCAGAATAACTTTGAGAGCTATTAGGCTGTGGAATAATCTCTCCCGGGGAAGGGATGGGAGCCCCATTGCTTAAGTCATTTAACATGTGTTTGGGCAAAATGCTGAAGAATATATAACCCCATATGGGACACCCCGGGTGAAATTTACCCCTGTGCATCGCTTATGGCCAGTCTTGCGTTTCACCTTGATGAGAATGAATTAGAAACACTTTTGAGTCTTTTTGATCTTTTATTTCCCTCTCCTGAAGGGAGGACATGTTGTCTACTGGCTAGAGTAGGGAACTAGGGATCAGGACTCCTGGGTTCTATTATTATGATTCATTATTATTTTATGTAATGTGTATATGTACTTGTACTGTGGTACTCCACAGGCTGTAGTGAGGGCCTCAGTGTGCTGGGAGCTGAACACGCATAGAGATAGTCCTTCCTACAACATGTGTATTATCTGCCATCTCAGCCTCGCCACTGACTCACTGTGTAACCTTGGGCAAGTCATTTAACCTCTCTGGCTATGTCTTCACTAGACTTGTCTGCCAAACACTTGCCATCAGTGCTACCAGTGCTTTGGAACAGGCAGTGATAACATGATAGCAGTGGAAAAGAAGGTCTTTGGGCTTCAGGTTTGCCATCTGTAATACACCTGGTGATGACAGTAAATCCTTATTGGGTGTGAGAGACCCTGCTCTGTGCCTTGGGAGAAGATGGAGAACAGACTCCTGCGGGAACAAAGGACCATGAAAAGTGATACTGAGTCTGTCTACATTATTGAAAAGGGTCTGTCTATCTATCTCCCCATCCACCCTCATCCGTGCTCATAGGTCTGTCTGTCTGTCTAAGCTCCAATCCACAAAACGAGACTGATTCAGCAAGGAGCCTGCATTTCCTGTTCCTCTCAGGTCTATTCTCGGTTCTGGCAAGTCCCCTTGGCGTCTCTGGAGTCAGCTCCACACCTGGCAGCCGTTCCACTGCGTCATCCTCGCTCATCCTGCTTCATCTTGTTCCTTTTGTCCTGACGCAACCAGTTGCTTTTTGCCCATGGGTGGCTGCCGTCGCCAGGGTGGGGGAAGCCCCAACACGCCATCAGCTCAGCCCTCCCGTCACAGGAGATTCATCCCTGTATCTGTTAGCTAACAACAAACGTCCCCGTGCTCCCTCATTGATGGAACGTGTCCAGAGTGCCTGGAAGTGAACTGGAAAGTTTAGTTAATAAAGGCATGTTCCCCTCCCTGGGATTAATTAATCATGAGTTAGTCATAAGGTAATTCATCAGCGCAAATGAGAATGTGATGAAATGTAATTACGGCCAGAGCGTTTGGCAAAGTAAAAGCTTTTATTGAACTGATCCTTCTTGCCAGAGTGATTGGCTGGGATGCCGCAGATGGATGGGCCGGCTGGGATGGGATGGGATGGAAGCCACCAGCTCATTTCCCTAGGCCATCAAAGAGCCACGGCTTTTTATTGTGACCAACCCATGGCTGCTTCGAACCAGCATCCTGTCTCCTGTCACCAAAGTCAGCTCGCCCCTTCCCCTGTGGTCCCTAGGATTGTCTCGGGGGCTAACCCCGCTCAGATGCCAGGTGGCATGCTAAGGCTCGCCGTTCAGATGCTGGAAATGGTCCCACAGGCCTTTAGCAGCCCCGGATTCCCCAGGAGCACTCCTACATAGGGCTCTGCAATGTGGTGTCTGCCCACACAGGTGGTGAAAGGGGTTAAAGTGGCCCTGAGAGGCCAGTGAACACACCTGGTTGCACCTGGATGGGGGCCAGGCCTGATTAAAGGTGAGGCCCAACTAGGGAGAGCTGGGGAACTTCTGTAAAGGGAGGAGGCCCAGATTAGACGGGGCTGCAGGGGAGAGGGAAGAATGCTGCAGACCCGCTCTGAGCACAGGGAGTGGGACCCAGAGCTACAGAGAAGCAGCCGGGTTGCAGCATGCTCTGGTGGAGAGCCCAGACAGAACAGCACGACCTGGAGTACCAGGGAGGTGTTTGACTGAAGAGGGCGTTTGGAGATGGGCCGTGATGGGGGAGGGCAGTAGGAGACTCCTGGTTTGGAGACTCCTACTGTGATGGGGGCTGTGATGAGGGAGGGTGAAGGAGACTCCTGATTTGGGCCGGAGAGAGGCCAACCCACAAACAGCAGCCTTGGGGGTGGACACGAGTGGGGGAGCAGAGATAAGTCTCCAGGGAGGCAGCGTTCTGCAGAGGACGGGAGAGCTGGGCGGGACCGAGATTGATTACGTTTAAGCCCAAGGGAGGAGGCAGAAGTAGCTTCCATTGTGGTTTCTAAAAAGAATCAGCGCGGCTGGGTGCTCCCCCCGGCCCACCCCAACTCCACCCTCGGCCCCACCCCAACTCCACCCCCACCCCTGCCCCTTCCCCAAATTCCCGCCCCCTCCCCCCAGGGAAAAGTGGTGGGTGCTGAGCACCCACCGGCAACTCCCCGCCAGCCCCTCCCCCCCGCGCTCGCCCGCCTGCCACCCAACTCACTCACCTTCCCTGCGTGGCCGGAGGCGCCTCCTCTGGCCGCACAGGGAACCCGGAAGATGAGTGAGTTGGGCGGGCGAGCGCACGCGGGGGTGGGGCAGGCGGGGAGCTGCCGGTGGGTGCTCGCGCCCCCGGCCCCGGCTCCTCCCCCAGCCCCGGGTGTGCTGCATCCCCCCTTCCCCCCGCCCCGGCTTGCAAGCATGGGGGCAGGGGGGGTAAGAGCAGCAGAGCACCCACCGGGCCCTGCAGCTCCCCGCCCCCGCGCCCGGCTGCTCACCTCCTCCTGGGCTTGCTTCCCCAGGCAGGCGCCCCGGCAGCGGCTTTTTCGCCGCTCACGCAGGCTCCTCCCTTCGGCGGCACGCGTGGGGTGGGGGAAAGCGCAGGGAAACCTGGAAGGTGAGTGAGGCGGGCGGGCGGGCGAGCGCGCACGGGGCTGGCGGGGAGCTGCCGGTGGGCGCCCCGTGAGTGCTCCAGTGCACCGACGGAGTCAGCGCCTATGGAGTGAGGAGCACTTGTGGCACCTTAGAGACTAACAAATTTATTTGGGCCTAAGCTTTCGTGGGCTAAAGCCCACTTCATCAGATGCATAGAGTAGGAAGATATATATATATATATATATACAAAGAGAACAGGAAAAGATGGGGGTTGCCATACCAACTCTAAGAGACTAGTCAATTAAGGTGAGCTATTAGCAGCAGGGGAAGAAAAACTTTTGTAGTGATAATCAGGATGGCCCACTTCAAACAGTTGAGAAGAAGGTGTGAGTAACTAGCATGGGCAAATAGTTTTCAGTTTGAGTAATGACCCAGCCACTCCCAGTCTTTATTCAAGCCTAATTGAAGGGTATCCAGTTTGCAAATTCATTCCAGTTCAGCAGTTTCTCATTGGAGTCTATTTTTGAAGTTTTTGTTGTTGAAGAATTGCCACTTTTAGGTCTGTTACTGAGTGACCAGAGAGGTTGAAGTGTTCTCCTACTGGTTTTTGAATGTGATGATTCCTGATGTCAGATTTGTGTCCATTTATTCTTTTGCGTAGAGACTGTCCAGTTTGGCCAATGTACATGGCAGAGGGACATTGCTGGCACATAATGGCATATATATATGGCACATAATGGGGGAGGGATAGCTCAGTGGTTTGAGCATTGGCCTGCTAAACCCAGGGTTGTGAGTTCAATCCTTGAGGGGGCCATTTAGGGATCTGGGGCAAAAATTGGGGATTGGTCCTGCTTTGAGCAGGGGGTTGGACTAGATGACCTTCTAAGGTCCCTTCCAACCCTGATATTCTATGATTCTATGATCACATTGGTAGATGTGCAGGTGAACGAGCCCCTGATGGTGTGGCTGATGTGATTAGGTCCTATGATGGTGTCACTTGAATAGATATGTGAACAGAGTTGGCACCGGGCTTTGTTACAGGGATTGGTTCCTGGGTTAGTGTTTCTGTGGTGTGGTGTGTAGTTGCTGGTGAGTATTTGCTTCAGGTTGAGGGGCTGTCTGTAAGCGAGGACTGGTCTGTCTCCCAAGATCTGTGAGAGTGAGGGATCGTCCTTCAGGATAGGTTGTAGATCTTTGATGATGCGCTGGAGAGGTTTTAGCTGGGGGCTGAAGGTGACGGCTAGTAACGTTCTATTACTTTCTTTGTTGGGCTTGTCCTGTAGTAGGTGACTTCTGGGTACTCTTCTGGCTCTGTCAATCTGTTTCTTCATTTCAGCAGGTGGGTATTGTAGTTTTAAAAACACTTGATAGAGATCTTTTAGGTGTTTGTCTCTGAGGGATTGGAGCAAATGCGGTTGTATCTTAGAGCTTGGCTGTAAACAATGGATCGTGTGATGTGTCCTGGATGGAAGCTGGAGGCATGTAGGTAAGTATAGTGGTCAGTAGGTTTCCGGTATAGGGTGGTGTTTATGTGACCATCACTTATTAGCACTGTAGTGTCTAGGAAGTGGACCGCTTGTGTGGACTGGTCTAGGCTGAGGTTGATGGTGGGATGGAAATTGTTTTGCTTTTGAGTTTGGTTGAGAGGCCCAGGGAGGAGCTGTAGGGTCCTGCTCTGATGGCAGAGGAGCCCCGGAGGGCGGGAAATGTTGTCTTAGTGACCTGCAGCGTGAGGGACGCTGTCCGCGTGGGCTGTTGATACCTGGAAGGGGAGAGGCTTAGTGACCTGGTCAGAGGCTGAGTCATGGCGGTGGACAACCATGGGGCCAGAGCAGCTGTTGGTGGGGGGCGGGAGAGCCTGAAGGAGAGCCTGCTATGCCCTGCCCAGCCATGGGTCAGCTCTCCTTCAGGCTCCCAGGCAGGGGTGGATGTAGGGCCGGCTTTAGGGGAAATGGCGCCCTGGGTGAATTTTTGGTGCCCTGGCCCCTGCTGCTGCCTCCCCCTCCATCCCCCCTGATCCCCACTGCCTTCCAGGCATGCCCCCCCCAATTGCCCCGGTCCCCGCCACCTCCCCCCATCGCCCCTGGCCCCTGCTGCCTCCCCACTCATCCTCCATCACCCCTGGCCCCTGCTGCTTTCCCAGGCTCCCCTCCCTTCCCCTCTGGCCCCCACTGCCTCCCAGGGCCCTGCTGCCTCCCTCCCCCTAACAACATTTCCCTGAGCTCTCTTCCACCCCAGCCTCGCACCCCAAGCCCGCCCCGCTCCTTGCCTCTTGATCCCGGTGCCCCCCCAGATGGACGTGTGCTCAGTGCGAAGCCTTGCTCGTTAGAGTCACACGCTTTGGACGCTGGCTGAAGCCCCCAGGAGGCAGGTGCAAGGAAGAGGCCTTCTCCCTCTGGGCTCCTCCAGTCTAGTAGCTAGCGGTCCCCTTTCAGTCCATCCCTGCGGGGCCTGGATGAGTGTTCACGCCGCACTCCTTGTCAGTACCCGGCCTGGGCCGGGGAATCGAATGATCCACCCAGGGGACCAAAGATGGTGATGAATCCTGGTCAGGCGCTTTGGGAGAATCCTTCAGTCGCTGCCTCACTGGCTCACCGATCATTCCAAAGTCGGGGTCTGCGAAGCCCCCCCACGAGCAGACACGGCCTCAGGGCCACGCAGACACAAGTTGAAAATGACCGTGACAGTGCGTGTGTGCAGGGAAGCGTGTGTATGTGGGTGAAGGGGCTGGTGTGTATGTGTGAGCATGTGTATGCATGTAAAAGGGGTGTGTGTCAGGGCGTGTGTGTGTAAGCATACATACATCTGTCATGGGGTGTGTGTGAGAGAGTGCACATGTGTACGTGTGTAAAAGGGGTGGGGTGTATTGGGGTGTGTATGTGTGGGAACATACATATGTCTGAAGAGGCGTGTGTGAGAGTGTGCTTGTGTATATGTGTAAAAGGGGTGGTGTGTGTCTGTGTGTGTAAGCATACATACAACTGGGAAGGGGTGTCTGTGTGAGAGAGTGCATGTGTACATGTGTAAAAGGGGGGGTGTTGGTGTGTGTGGGGAGCATGCGTACGTGTGTAAAGGGGAGTGCTGGGAGCTTGCATAGGTGTGTAAAAGGTGCATGTGTGTGTTGGAGTGTGTGTGGAGCATGTGTAGGTGTGTAAAAGGTGTGTGTGTGGAGCATGCATGGGGTGTGTGTGTTGGGGGTGTGTGGGGAGCATGTGTTCGTGTGTAAAAGGGGCGTGTATGTTGGGGGGGTGGGGAGCATGCGTAGGTGTGTAAAAGGGGTATGTGTGTTGGGGGGGTGTGGGGAGCATGTGTCTGTGTGTAAAAGGGGTGTGTGTGTTGGGGGGGTGGGGAGCATGCGTAGGTGTGTAAAAGGGGTGTGTGTGAGGAGCATGCGTAGGTGTGTAAAGGGGAGTGCTGGGAGCTTGCATAGGTGTGTAAAAGGTGTATGTGTGTGTTGGAGTGTGTGTGGAGCATGTGTAGGTGTGTAAAAGGGGTGTGTGTGGAGCATGCATGGGGTGTGTGTGTTGGGGAGTGTGTGGGGGGCATGTGTTTGTGTGTAAAAGGGGTGTGTGTGTTGGGGAGTGTGTGGGGGGCATGTGTTTGTGTGTAAAAGGGGTGTGTGTGTTGGGGGGTTGGGGAGCATGCGTAGGTGTGTAAAAGGGGTATGTGTGTTGGGGTGTGTGGGGAGAATGTGTCCGTGTGTAAAAGGGGTGTGTGTGTTGGGGGGTGGGGAGCATGCGTAGGTGTGTAAAAGGGGTGTGTGTGTTGGGGGTGTGTGGGGAGCATGTGTCCATGTGTAAAAGGGGTGTGTGTTGGGGTGTGTGTGGGGAGCATGTGTCCGTGTGTAAAAGGGGTGTGTGTGTTGGGGGGGGTGTGGGGAGCATGTGTCCATGTGTAAAAGGGGTGTGTGTTGGGGGTGTGTGGGGAGCATGCGTAGGTGTGTAAAAGGGGTGTGTGTGTTGGGGTGTGTGTGGGGAGCATGTGTCCATGTGTAAAAGGGGTGTGTGTGTTGGGGGGGTGGGGAGCATGCGTAGGTGTGTAAAAGGGGTGTGTGTGTATTGGGGCGGGGGAGCATGCATACATGTGTGAGCGTGTGGAGAGCATGAGCCCGGAGATGCCAGCGTGGGGAAGGGGTGGGCACGTGCATTCCAGGCCATGCCCCAGAGCCGGGGAACCCAGGCTTCCCCTTCCCCAGGTCATTCCCAGCTCTCCCTTGCAGAAGGACACTCCCCGGAAGCCTCCCAATCAATCTTACCCACTGAGACAAACTGCATCCCTGGGGGCAGGGAGGGGAGGACAGGCTGGGACGCGCCTGCCGGTTCTGAAGGGCACAGAGCCTGTTTCTTCATTTCAATCAGGGCTGGTTTATTGCTCGTTAGGGTTGCAGCCTCACCCAACTTTAAAGACACCTCTGGGCTGTGTCCCATTAGAAGCGTCAGCCTGTGTCCTGGTCACATGGCTGGGAATTCATCACAGTGAATGCTTGAACTATAGTGTGGTGTTAAGAACCTAGACAGATAAATGGAGATGGGTGTATGGGGATAGATGGCTCGACCGATCTGAGGCCGGAATAGGGAAAGAACAAGTTAAAGAATATTTAGGTAAGGGCATGGCTACCCTTGCAGCTGTAGAGTGCTGGGAGTTAAACCAGCCCTCGGAGAGCGCAGTAGGGAAAGCGCTGCAGCGTGTCCACACTGTCGGCTGCAAGTGCACTGGCGTGGCCACATTTGCGGCACTTGCAGCAGCATTGGGAGCGGTGCATTATGGGCAGCTATCCCACAGAGCACCTCTTTCCATCCTGGCGCTGTGGCTTGTGGGAAGGGGTAGGGGGGTGCGAGGCATTCTGGGTCCCATCCCAACGCCCCGTGATGCATCGCTTCGCATCCCAGCAATCCCTGTGCTTCCGTCCACATTTGGCGCCATCTTTCAATGTTTTTTATGCTGCGCGCTCTGTCTTCCCCTTCCCAATCTGTTAGTCTTTAAGGTGCCACCAGACTCCTTGTTGTTTTTGTGGATGCAGACTAACATGGCTACCCCTCTGATACTCACTATAAGACGGGGGCACAACTGGTGGAGAGATTGGACTCAAAGAGTAGTTAGCAATGGTCGGCTGTCAAACTGGAAGAACATGCCTGGTGGGTCCCACAGGGTCATTCCTGGGTATGGTACTAGTCAATATTTCCATTAATGACTTGGAGTGTTGTATGTAAGATACGGGAGGTAATTGTCCTGATCTACTTGGCAGTGGTGAGGCCTCAGCTGCAGTACTGTGTCCAGTTCTGGGCAGGGCCGGTGCAAGGAAGTTTTGCGCCCTAGGCGAAACTTCCTTGCACCAGTCCTGCGCACCCCCCAGCTAACGCTGCCCCCCCAGCCAGGCCCCCCCCCCACTGCGGGAGCTGAGTGGGGAGCTGGGAGGCAGCGGGGCAGCTCGCCGCGGCTGCCTCCTGCTTCCTGGCTCAGCGGCTGAGCAGGGAGGCACGGGGGCGGCTCGCTGCAGCTGCCTCTCGGCTCCACGCTCAGCAGGGGGGCGGGAGGCAGCCGCCCGCCGCCCCCAAATCCTGGCACCCTAGGCGACCGGCCCTGGTTCTGGGTGCCACACTTCAAGAAAGAGGTGAATAAATTGAAGAGAGTCCAGAGGAGAGCAACACAAATGATAAGAAGGTATATCATGTTTTCCAGTGAGGAAAGGTTGAACGAATTGGGCATGTTCCACTGAGAGAAGAGAAAGGTGAGGGTGCCATTATAACAGTCTTCAAATATGCTACGGGCTGTTACAAGGAGGATAGTGATCAATTGTTCTCCATGTCCACCGAAGGTAGGAGAAGAATTAATTGGCTTAATCTGCAGCAAAGGAGATTTAGGTTAGATATCCAAAAACTTTCCAACTATAGGGATAGGTAAGCTCTGGAACAGGTTACCTAGGGAGGCTGTGGAATCTCCATCACTGGAGGTTTTTAAGAGCAGGTCAGAGAAACTCCTGTCAGGGGTGGTCTGGGTTTACCTGGTCCTGCCTCCGTGCAAGGGGCTGGACTTGCTGACCTCTTGAGGTCCCTTCCAGCCCCACATTTCTGTGATTCAATAGATTGATATAGATGGAGGTTCAGCTTGGGCAGCCCAGTCAGCAACATTGAATTGTGGCCAAGTGTGAATTCAAGCTTTTCTCACAAATTATAAAAAAGGCAGCCTCCATTTGTACATCAGCAGCCATTCTCTTGACCTCCCCTCTGCCAGGATAGGAGCGTGGGCTGGTGCCATCCATATCACATCTGTTCCTTCTCACACTTCTCCTGGCTGTTGGCTGTGAAGTAGCCTCTGCAGAGGCAGCTGGCTATGCTATTCAGCGGATCAGCCAGCAGGGGGTGCTTCGGAGGGGCAGCTCTTCAGGCCAATCTCTGATGTTGGCTGTGTGGGCTCTGAGGTCAAGGACAGTTGCCAAGGCTCAGTCTGAGAGAATCAGGATCAGTAGCAGCAGGATAGGGAAAGTGTGGTCTGGAGGGTGGGGTGCCAGGCAGTGACTTTGGAAAGGGGGGTTCGATTCCTGCTCTGCCTCTGATGGGTGAATTGGTGCTTCTGAAAATCCACTAGCTGCCTGTCTGCATTTTAAGATACCTAAATACCTTGCAGAACCTGGCCCTCTGCCTCAATTTCTCCCCATGTCAAATGGAGATAATAACGCTGCCTTACCACCTGGAGTGGTGGTGAGGGTAAATACATTCCAGATTGGGTGGTGCTCAGATACTTCCATACTGGGGCCCAGATAAGCACCATAGCTAGCCCGGGCTAGGCAAACCTTTCACAACAAATAATTCATTTGCTGAATTTTGCCTTTTTCCTGATCGCAAGCTGCGACTAGATCTCAAGAGTCACATATGTATTCATTATGCACAATGAATGGTAAATCTCTTCAGGGCAAACACCCGCTTGGTGCAGAGAGCAAGCCCCAGGGATATGCACCCGTTGCTTCTGCACACGGTGACTGTCGCCCTTTATGAGGACTCCTTGGTCTCATGAACAATTTGTTGTGAATATTCACAACTTGCGGTTCAGGTTGTGTTGGCTAGCATTGGTTTCCTCATTGGGATTAATGACTTGGCATTGCGTGGAACTCCACAGATTCTAAAAGACTTCAGGGACCTTGGAAGGAGGCTGAAGCAGAAGACAGGGGGAGGGATAGCTCAGTGGTTTGAGCATTGGCCTGCTAAATCCTGGGTTGCGAGTTCAATCCTTGAGAGGGCCATTTAGGGATCTGGGGCAAAAATCTGTCAGGGGACAGTATTTGGTCCTGCTAGTGAAGGCAGGGGACTGGACTCCATGACTTTCAAGGTCATTCTAGGAGATTGGCATATCTCCATTTATTTATTTATTTTAAAGAAAGTCCAAGTGATCGTCTCAGAAATTCTTCCATTCAGTCCCATGAGCGAGAGGCAGAAAATATGGGAGGGTCACGACTTGTGAAGCTGGAAGTTCTAGTTTTGTGGAGCACCCCATCACATTCCAGAGTGGGAGACAGCTGTACAAATGAGATGGCCTGCAGACCGGAGGGGTTAATGTTGATTGGAGAACGTGGCCTTGGTGAGACAGATACTGGAATACTGTGCCCAGTTCAGTTCATGTTCTAAAAGGGATGTTGAAAAATTGGAGGGGGTGCAGAAAACAGCCATAAAAATTGAGCGCTGGAGAAAATACTTTACAATGAGAGACTTAAAGAACTTAATCTACATAGTTGATCAAAAAGAAGACTGAGAGATCACTTTGTAAAGTACCTTCATAGGATATCAGTAGAAGAGGTTTTGGAACAAATTGATAAATTAAACAGTAATAAGTCACCAGATGGGATTCATAAAAAAGCAGAACTACTAACTGTGGTATGTAACCTATCACTTAAATCGGCCTCTGTACCAGATGTCTGGAGGGTAGCTATGTAATGCCAGTTTTTCAAAAAGACTTCAGAGCGGATCCTGGTGATTACAGGTGGGTGAGTCAGTGCCAGGCAAATTAGTTGAAACTATAGTAAAGCACAGAATTACCAGACACATACATGAACACGATATGTTGGGAAAGAGTACATAACTCGCAGCATCAATTTCTCCTCCTAACAGACACTGTCTGGCAAGGCTCCATTATTGGCTAACTGCTCAGGTCAAAGGGCAACATTATTATTGTGTAACAATCTCCTGCTCATTTGGAGCTGACTCATGATGGCGGAAAGCTTGGGGCTGGCCACACTGCGTGTGATTAGCTCAAGGTCACACAGCAAGCCAGTGTCCAAGCTAGGAGTATGAGGCAGGATCTGGCTCCTTGGGTAAGTTTTGAAAAGTGATTTAGGAAACTACGTTCCACGTTTATAAATGACACAGACACTCAACAGCCGCATTATAATTGAAAGTCGGTGAGGCCACATCTACACTACAAACTTTGGTCGACACAAGTTACAGCAGCGTACAGCCACCAAAGTTGTCTATGTCACATGTAGCTGCAGGGACATCCCTAGCTATTCTGGGGCCCTACATAGCCCCCCTCACCCCCCGTGGGGGGTGCCCCAGGCCTCTGCGGGGGGAGGAACAGGGGGCCCCAGGCCTCCGCAGGGAGGGGGCAGTGGGTGGGCTGGCCCCTGTCTCCACGGGAGGGAGGAGCTGGCTTGAGGGGCAGTGGGGAGCCACCCCCAGCACTGGGTTGCTACACTTCCCGCCGCCGGTGAGTGCAGGCCCGGCCGTGCTGCAGAGCTCAGGGGAGTGGGGGCGGAGCTGGAGCGGAGCTGGGGGCGGGGAAGAGGCCGGGGCGGAGCCGGGGGCGGGGAAGAGGCCGGGGTGGGGCCGGGGGTGGGGCCGGAGCGGAGCTCGGGGCGGGGAAGAGGCCGGGGCAGAGCTGGGGCAGGGGCCCTGGGGAAGAGCTGGAGCAGCGTGCAGCTGCGCAGGGCACCAGGAAGTTTGGTGCCCCAAATCTCCTGGTGCCCTAGGCAGCTGCCTGCTTTGCCTATGGGTAAGGACGGCCGTGTGTAGCTGCTTGCGCTGGTGCTGCCTGGGCTCACCAGGAGGGCTTGTGTTGATGTGAAGTGCCAAGCACCATGGGTAGGTATCTCTGTGTGCCACATGCCGCTATCCGGACCAATGCCTTTTGGGACATTTTTTCAGTGGTACATGGGGTAGTAATGATTCACCCAGGGATCTCTGGGAACTAGGGGTCAAGTTCCCAGCATACAACGTTCTCCATCCACTAATGCCATCCATATCCCATAGTTTTTGTGCCTCTTTTAAAGAATCCCACAAACCCACGTGATGCTTTTCAGTGTCCACCATCTCTGAAGAGGCATGGAGACTGCAGAGCTCTGAGCTAGTCTCATGAACATTGCAAAGACAGGATGCGCAATTCCCCCTTGATTTTCAGACCCTCGAGAAGCACCACACCAACTAGGGACGTGAGGATTTCTTTAAGGACAGATTTCTGTGGGACACAGTGAAAAAACAATGTAAGGTTGTAGGTGGCATTCCCAGAGCAGCTGCAGATGATGGAACAGCACTTCTGGGCTTGCGAAATGAACACTGATTTATGGGATTACATAGTAATATAGGTTCAGGGTAGGGTGACCAGATGTCCCAATTTTATAGGGACAGTCCCGATATTTGGGGCTTTTTCTTAAATAGGTGCCTATTACCTCCCACCCCCGTCCCGATTTTTCACACTTGCTGTCTGGTCACCCTAGTTTGGGGTGATGTGACTTTGCACTCCATATATTTATGGAAATATGCTTAGGAGTGTGGGTATTATGTACTGGAATATGCTTTATGCAAAAGGTCTCTTGTTAAGGTATCATCACAAAGCTTATAATCTACTGAGTGTGTTCAGCCTATTTGTACGAATGTATCATTCTTGTATCTGAAGCTAGAAATATGAAGTATTACTCTGAAGTCCTATTGTAACTATGCAAAGTGTGGGCCATTAATGGTGGCTTGGAATCTTGATGGCTTCAATTAATTAGGACAACTGGTTGTAATTGGCTCTGTTTACCTGTAAGCCTTCCTGTATACCTGTGTGCCGGCGAGTGAGTAATGAAGTCTCACAGGACATGTGAACATGTCACATGATACTGGAATCCATCTTAAACCTGGTGCTTTTCCATTTAGAAAGAAGGGTGGGAACCCAGAGAGAGACAAAGGCTTCCTGCCTTGTGCCAAAGCTGTAAAAGAGGGTGGAACAGAACAAAGGAGGCTGCCAGTCATGAGAAAAAACCCTAGTTACTATCTGAGCTGGAACTAACAAGAACTGTACCAGGGGAAAGGACTGGCTAAGGAGGAGTTTAGTCTATGAAAGAAGCTTATTGGAACATCTGAGGGTGAGATTTACCTGTATTCAGTTTCTTAAATGTATTAGGCTTAGACTTGCGTGTTTTGTTTTATTTTGCTTGGTAACTTACTTTGTTCTGTTATTACTTGAAACCACTTAAATCCTACTTTTTATATTTAATAAAATCACTTTTGTTTATTAATTAACCCAGAGTAAGCGATTAATACCTGGGGGAGCATAGAGGGCAGACAATTTATGAGCTTACCTTGTATAAGCTTTATACAGAGTAAAATGGACTTATTTGGGGTTTGGATCCCATTGGGAACTGGGTGTCTGGAACTAAGTGACTTGCTGAGCAGTTTTTGGTTAAAATCTGCCGTTTTGGGGGTGTGGACCAGACGTGGGTCTGTGTTGCAGCAGACAAGCATGTCTGGCTCAACAAGGCAAGGTTCTGGAGTCCCAAGCTGGCAATGGGAAACGGGCTCAGAGGTAATTCCAGCACATCAGGTGACAGTCCCAAGGGAGTCTCTGTGACCGAACCCGTCACAGGAGCAATGAGCAACAGCTGCAGAACTTTCAGATGCAAAAGGCCACACTCCTGGATCTGTGCGCCCTGCTCATCCCAGCCCTCCAACTCAGGGATACCAGAATGAGAGCTGCATTGACAGCAGAGAACAATGTGAAGATTGCACTGTGGAGGCTTGCAATACTTGACTACTACTGATCAGTGGGAAATAATTTTGGAGTTGGAAAATCCACAGTGGGGCCATTGTCATGCAAGTGTGCAGGGCCATTAATTGTCTCCTGCTAGTGGAGGGATATGCAGCAATGGGGATATGCAGCAATAGCTGCAGTGGGGCAACAGATAGCATCCATATCCCTATTTTGGCACCAGCCCATATTGCCACAGAGTACATCAACAGAAAGGGACCATGGTTATGCAAGCGTTGGCTGATCACTGGGGACATTGCACCAATATCAGTATGGGCTGGTCAGGACTGTTCAGAAAGCTGCAAGCTGGGATATTCTTTCCTGACCAGTGGACTGGCATTAGCGATGTTGAAATGCCAATAGTGATTTTGGTGGACCCAGCCTACCTTATAGAATCATAGAATCTCAGGGTTGGAAGGGACCTCAGGAGGTCATCTAGTCCAACCCCCTGCTCAAAGCAGGACCAACCCCAACTAAATCATCCCAGCCTGGGCTTTGTCAAGCCAGGCCTTAAAAACCTCTAAGGAAGGAGATTCCACCACCTCCCTAGGTTACCTATTCCAGTGCTTCACCACTCTACTAGTGAAAAAGTTTTTCCTAATATCCAACCTAAACCTCCCCCTCTGCAACTTGAGACCATTACTCCTTGTTCTGTCATCTTCTACCACTGAGAACAGTCTAGATCCATCCTCTTTGGAACCCCCTTTCAGGTAGTTGAAAGCAGCTATCAAATCCCCCCTCACTCTTCTCTTCTGCAGGCTAAACAATCCCAGTTCCCTCAGCCTCTCCTCATAAGTCATGTGCTCCAGCCCCCTAATCATTTTTGTTGTCCTCCGCTGGACTCTTTCCAATTTATCCACATCCTTCTTGTAGTGTGGGGCCCAAAACTGGACACAGTACTCCAAATGAGGCCTCACCAGTGCCGAACAGAGGGGAATGATCACGTCCCTCGATCTGCTGGAAATGCCCCTACTTATACAGCCCAAAATGCCATTAGCCTTCTTGGCAACAAGGGCACACTGTTGTCTCATATCCAGCTTTTCGTCCACTGTAACCCCTAGGTCCTTTTCTGCAGAACTGCTGCCCAGCCATTCGGTCCCTAGTCTGTAGCAGTGCATGGGATTCTTCCGTCCTAAGTGCAGGACTCTGCACTTGTCCTTGTTGAACCTCATCAGATTTCTTTTGGCCCAATCCTCTAATTTGTCTAGGTCCCTCTGTATCCTGTCCCTACCCTCCAGCGTATCAACCACTCCTCCCAGTTTAGTGTCATCTGCAAACTTGCTAAGGGTGCAGTCAACACCATCCTCCAGATCGTTGATGAAGAGATTGAACAAAACCAGCCCTAGCACTGACTCTTGGGGCACTCCACTTGATACCGGGTGCCAACTAGACATGGAGCCATTGATCACTACCCATTGAGCCCAACCATCTAGCCAGTTTTCTATCCACCTTACCGTCCATTCGTCCAGCCCATACTTCTTTAACTTGCTGTCAAGAATACTGTGGGAGACTGTATCAAAAGCGTTGCTAAAGTCAAGAAATAGCACACCCACCGCTTTCCCCTCCTCCACAAAGCCAGTTATCTCATCATAGAAGGCAATTCGGTTAGTCAGGCATGACTTGCCCTTGGTGAATCCATGCTGACTGTTCCTGATCATTTTCCCCTCCTTTAAGTGGTTCAGAATTGATTCCTTGAGGACCTGTTCCATGATTTTTCCACGGACTGAGGTGAGACTGACTGGCCTGTAGTTCCCCGGATCTTCCTTCTTCCCTTTTTTAAAGATGGGCACTACATTAGCTTTTTTCCAGTCAGCCGGGACCTCCCCCGATTGCCATGATTTGTCAAAGATAATGGCCAATGGCTCTGCAATCACATCGGCCCAACTCCTTTAGCACCCTCGGATGCAGTGCATCCGGCCCCATGGACTTGTGCTCGTCCAGCTTTTCTAAATAGTCCCGAACTACTTCTTTCTCCACAGAGGGCTGGTCACCTCCTCCCCATACCGTGCTGCGGAGTGCAGCCGTCTGGGAGTTGACCTTGTCTGTGAAGACAGAGGCAAAAAAAGCATTGAGTACGCTAGCTTTCTCCACATCCTCTGTCACTAGGTTCCCTCCCTCATTCAGCAAGGGGCCCACACTTTCCTTGACTTTCTTCTTGTTGCTAACATACCTGAAGAAACCCTTCTTGTTACTCCTAACATCTCCGGCTAGCTGCAACTCCAAGTGTGATTTGGCCTTCCTAATTTCACTCCTGCATGCCTGAGCAATATTTTTATACTCCTCCCTGGTCATTTGTCCAGTCTTCCATTTCTTGTAAGCTGCTTTTTTGTGTTTAAGACGAGCAAGGATTTCACTGTTAAGCCAAGCTGGTCGCCTGCCATATTTACTTTTCTTTCTACACATCGGGATGGTTTGTTCCTGCAACCTCAATAAGGATTCTTTAAAATACAGCCAGCTTTCCTCGACTCCTTTCCCCCTCATGTTATTCTCCCAGGGGACCTTTCCCATCAGTTCCCCGAGGGAGTCGAAGTCTGCTTTTCTGAAGTCCAGGGTCTCTGTTCTACTGCTCTCCTTTCTTCTTTGTGTCAGGATCCTGAACTCGACCATCTCATGGTCACTGCCTCCCAGGTTCCCATCCACTATTGCTTCCTCTACTATTTCTGAGTGGCCTCAAAGGGTGTCCTCTCCACACCCACAAACCACCCGATCCTGATGACGAGAAAGAGGAGGACAAGGCAGGACGTGTTCTGTAAGATCTGGCAAGCCACTGCTGCAGCTTTCCCCCTTTTCCCCACGGATATTATGCAACAGACAGTAGAAGCATTGAGGTATTTTTCTCACTGGGATCCGATTTAGTGAGTAAACACCACCAAGGCCCCTTCAGTCTACCAAACGCACATTCAGTTATTCTGCACCTGTTGAGCTGGTGCTTACTTGGTGCTGTCTCGGTGGCCAGCATACATAAGAACTTAATAACGTCCATACTAACACCAATGGTCCATCTAGCCCAGTAGCCTGTCTTCTGAAGTGGCCAATGCCAGGTGCTTCCGAGGGAATAAACAGAACAGGGCAATTATTTTTTTCAATTCTAATACATCTTTTTGAGATGGGACAACCAGAACAGCATGCAGGTGTGGGTGTACAATGGATTTTTATAGTGGCATTAAGACGTTTTCTGTTTTATTATTTATCCCTTTCCTAATGGTTCTGTTAACTTTTTTGACTGCCACCGGACGCTGAGCAGATGTTTTCAGAGAACCATCCATGAGGATTCCAAGAGTGGTAACAGTTAATATAGACCCCATCATTTTGTATGTATAGTTGGGATTACATTTTCCAATGTGCATTACTTTGCATTTATCAGCATTGAATTTCATTTGCCATTTTGTTGCCCAGTCACCCAGTTTAGTGAGATCCCTTTGTAGCTCTTCACAGTCAGCTTTGGACTTAACTATCTTGAGTAATTTTATATCATCTGCAAACTTTACCACCTCACTGTTTACCTCCTTTTCCAGATCATTTATGAATACATTGAACAGCCCAGGTCCCAATACAGATCCTTAGGGACCCGGCTATTTACCTCTCTCCATTGTGAAAACTGACCATTTATTCCTACCCTTTGTTTCCTGTCTTTTAACAAGTTACTGATCCGTTAGTGGACCTTCCCTCTTATCCCATGAAAACTACTGTGCTTAAGGCTTTCTGAAAGTCCAAGTACACTATATCCACTGGATCACCCTTGTCCACATGCTTGTTGACCCCCACAAAGAATTCCCTTTACAAAAGTCGTGTTGACCCCAAACCGGTGGTGTGTTCTATAATTAGATTTCACCAAGCCAGTAACAAATCTGAACTCTGGGATCACTCTAACAATCTTACCAAACAGTCAGGAGATCCAGGGTCTTTCTTTGAATCCATACTTATAGCTTCTTCTCATGGAAAACAAGCTGACAGGGTCACTACTCATGTGGGCTTTTCCTTTGATGATAGAGAGGGAGGAATGAATTTTTAGTCTTTGACCTCCAATCATCACACCCAATGACCACTGGCTTTGAAATTAGCACTTTTCCATTAAAGTTCTTTATTTACATTCCACAAGGCTTCTCTCTCATTTGATGGGTTACTTAGTAATGGGGTACACACAAGGTAAATGTTTGCTCCTACTTTATAACGGGATACAGATACTTCAAAACAATGCAAGTAACATCCCACTAGTTTTCATGAAGTTTAAACACCAAATACATTCTTATACATTTAACAATCACTTTGATCTTTACTAATACACAAGTGAATTGGCCTGGGGATCTGGCTTGAGCTGGCATCTGGTCTGCCAGCATCACAGTTACCACAGACAATAAAGGAGAGGGGATGCAGATTGGGATAAGTAAAGAACATATCAGAGATCTTCTGACCAATCTGAATGAATTCAAGTCAGTGGGCCTGATGTTATTCATAGAATCATAGAATATTGGGGTTGGAAGAGACCTCAGGAGGTCATCTAGTCCAACCCGCTGATCCAAGCAGCACCAACCCCAACTAAATCATCCCAGCCAGGGCTTTATCAAGCCAGGCCTTAAAAACCTCTAAGGATGGAGATTCCACCACCTCCCTAGGTAACCCATTCCAGTGCTTCACCACCCTACTAGTGAAATAGTTTTTCCTGATATCCAACCTAGACCTCCCCCACTGCAACTTGAGACCATTGCTTCTTGTTCTGTCATCTGCCACCACTGAGAACAGCCTAGTTTCATCCCCTTTGGAACCCCCTCTTCAGGTAATTGAAGGCTGTTATCAAATCCCGCCTCACTCTTCTCTTCTGCAGACTAAATAACCCCAGTTCCCTCAGCCTCTCCTTGTAAGTCATGTGCCCCAGCCCCCTAATCATTTTCGTTGCCCTCCGCTGGACTCTCTCCAATTTGTCCACATCTCTTCTGTAGTGGGGGGCCCAAAACTGGGCACAATACTCCAGGTGTGGTCTCACCAGTGCCGAATAGAGGGGAATAATCACTTCCCTCGATCTGCTGGCAATGCTCCTACTAATGCAGCCCAATATGCCGTTAGCCTTCTTGGCAACAAGGGCACACTGTTGACTCATATCCAGCTTCTCATCCACTGTAATCCCCAGATCCTTTTCTGCTGAACTTCTGCTTAGCCAGTCTCCAGCCTGTAGCAGTGCATGGGATTCTTCCTTCCTAAGTGCAGGACTCTGCACTTGTCCTTGTTGAACCTCATCAGATTTCTTTTGGCGCAATCATCCAATTTGTCTCGGTCACTCTGCACCCTATCCTTACCCTCCAGCGCATCTATCGCTCCCCCTATCTTAGTGTCTTCTGTGAACTTGCTGAGGGTACAATTAATCCCATCATCCAGATCATTAATAAAGATGTTGAACAAAACCGGCCCCAGGACCGACCCCTGGGGCAATCTGCTTGATCCCGGCTGCCAGTTAGACATCGAGCCATTGATCACTACCCGTTGAGTATTCATCCCAGGGTACTGAAGGAATTGGCTGAAGAAATCTCAGCGCCACTGGCAATAATATTTGCAAACTCATGGATGACAGGATAGGTCCTGGAGAAGGGTGATCACTAGCAGCCAGCATGGATTTACTAAGAACAAATCCTACCAAATCAGCTTGATTCCTTCTTTGACAGGGTAAATAATTTGGTGGATGGGGGAATGCAGTTGACATAATATACCTGGACTTCAGCAAAGGTTTCTGACATAGGCCCACATGACATTCTGATAAGTAAGCTGGAAAAATGTGGGGTTGGCAGAATTACCATTAAGTGGATGCACAATTGGTTAAACAACTGCAAACAAACTATTAATGGAATGATGTCAGATTGGAGGGAGGTCTCAAGTGGGGTTCCACAGGGATTTGTTCTGGGTCCAATGTTATTTAACATCTTTAGTAATGACCTGGATGTAGAAATAGAGAGCACACTGATCAAATCTGCAGATGACACAAAACTAGTGGTGGTTGCCAATACTTTGGAGGATAGAGCTAAAATTCAGTGGGATCTTGATAAATGGGAGACCTAGGCTATAGACAACAGCATTCAACAAAGCCAAATATAAGGTGCTACACTAAAAAACCAAATGGACACCTACAGAATTGGGGAAAACTAGCTCAGCAGCAGCACTGCTGAGAAGGATCTGGGAGTTGTGGTGCATCACAACCTCAACATCAGTCAGCAATGCGATGCTGTTGCAAAAAAAGCAAATGCAATTCTAGGTTGCATTAACAGAGGCATTGCATGCAAGTCATAAGAGGTGATAGTACCACTCTACTGAGCTGGAGCACTGTGGCCAGTTTTGGTCACCAACGTGTAGGAAGAATGTAGAGAAACTGGAAAGGATGATGAGACAAGTGGCAAAGATGGTCAAAGGGATGGAATGCAGCCATACGAGCAAAGGCTGAAGGACTGGGTCTGTTTAGTTTGGCAAAGAGGAGATTAAGGGGGGACATGATAGCAGTCTTCAGATACTTGAAAGGCTGCCATAAAAAAGATGGGGAAAAGTTGTTCTCATTTGTCACAAAGGGCAGGACAAGAGGCAATGGGTTCAAACTACAGCATGACAGATATAGATTAAATCATAGGGAAAACGAGCAGTAGGACAATGGAAAAGACTGCCTAGCGAGGTTGTGGAAGCTCCTTCATTGGAGGTTTTCCAAAGGAGGTTGTGTTGGATGGTTTTAGAGGAGATACAACAAATCCTTCATGTGGGGAGGAGGTTAGACTAGATGACCCTTCTTACCCTGTGATTCTATGATCACTCACTTTTTTTTCTCATCACTTATCCAAGAACCTCTGGATGGCATTGGAGTACATAGGTACATGGATTCCCCGGTTCACCAAAATAATGTTATGTAAGGTCTCTAACGAAAGCCAGTGTCACGCTGGTCATCATAATCACTGCGAGATGTATGTATGGGGGATATGGGAGGAGTTATGTATATATTATGTTCTCTAGGTCTGTAGTTAAAATCAGGTCACTCAAAGGCAATGTGTCTTGAGACAAACTTCTTCAGACAGGGGGTGGGAGACATTTATCGCCATAGTGAACCACTGTGGAGTGGGTGTCGTCCAATAGGAGTCTATTGGCATTCTAAGTCAAATACTAATTGAAGAGCTGGTGGAGATTTCAGAAGGAAACTAAGAGGAAATTGGCAATCAGCTGTGAGGGGACGGAATCCTATCTTGAGATGAACATGAAACAGGGCCAGCTCTAACTTTTTTGCCGCCCCAAGCAGCAAGCCGCCGAAACAAAAAAAAAATAATGGCCCTTGAAATGTGCCACCCCAGGAATGGCCAGAATGCCGCCCCTTCAGATGTGCCGCCCCAAGCACCTGCTTCTTTTGCTGGTGCCTAGAGCCGGCCCTGACATCAAAGATCTGTTCTGGTATATTTGGGGGTGCAGAAAGACACCCTGGCATCCTTTAATCTGCGAGGACAAGCTGGCAGCAGGCTTGGCATTATGAGAAGGGGTTTCAACCAAACTGTTTGAAAACGCTGGAAAAGAATGTGCAGTAAGCTATATTGTAGGTGATAGGAGAATGCCTTGTTAGTTACGTTTAGTCTCTAGAAAGCACGTTATGATGCCGTTTGATATGTAACCATTTGCTCCCATCTCTCACACTGGTTTTTATTTGAATCTCTATTCTTTCCTAAATACATTTCCTTTTGTTCTATAATTGAATTCTAGTGCTGTGCATATTACAGGAGCAGTGGGTAAACTGGCACACTGGTCTTCTGGGAACAGAGGTTCTGGGATTTCGGTGGGTATCCAATGATCAGGGGCTGGATATCACAGGGGGACACTTTGAAAGGACTCAGGAGCTGGAGTGCATCTATTGCCAACCTACAAGGCAAAGACAGGGCTGGTGTAGCCCAGAGAAAAGTGCCTGTGAGGCTGACAGGCTGGTTGTGTTAGGGTGTCCAGCTAGTACAGGCAAGACTCCCTCACGCTGGAGGCAGTTGATAAGAAGGTGCCATCACACCTATTCTTCCAGTCAAGGCTAGGGGCCCAGGCAGAGACAGATGCATCCTGGAGGTGTCACCAGGAGGGCTTTGGCTTTCTTGACCTGGGATGTTGTTCTGGGAAGAAGCACTGCTAAACAGAGATGGGGTCACCTGTCAAGGAAGGAGAACAGCATACAGACTGGCTAACCTAGTGAGGAGGGCTTTAAAGTAGGCTCAATGGGGGCAGGAGACAACAGCCCACAGGTAAGTCAAAAACATGGAGACCTGGGAGAAGGGTTGGAATCTCGGGAGAGCATGGGCCGTTATAGCAGGGATAAGCAGGGAAATCAAATCAGTATCTTAGACGTCTGTAGACTAATGCAAGTATATGGAATAAGTAGGAAGAACTAGAAATGCTAGTTAATAAACACAACTATGACATAGTATAAACTGTTAGCATAAAATAGAAGCGACAAAGGGTCCTGTGGCACCTTATAGACTAACAGAGGTATTGAAGCATAAGCTTTCGTGAGTGAATACCCACTTCTTCGGATGCAAGCAGTGGAAATGTCCAGGGGCAGAATAAAATAGCATAAAATAGTTAGCATAAACTGGAATATTGGTATAGAAGGGTACAGCTTGCTCAGGCAGGGGGAAAAGGAGAAATGCAAAGTACTCCACTTAGGAAGGAACAATCAGTTGCACACATACACAATGGGAAATGACTGCCTAGGAAGGAGTACTGCGGAAAGGGATCTGGGGGTTATAGTGGATCACAAGCTAAATATGAGTCAACAGTGTAACACTGTTACAAAAAAAGCAAACATCATTCTGGGATGTAATAGCAGGAGTATTGTAAGCAAGACATGAGAAGTAATTCTTCTGCTCTACTTCGCACTGATTAGGCCTCAACTCAGGGGTGAAAGTAGCACAGACGACTTACCGGTATGGGGGCCTGGCTCTGGGCCCCTAGAAGGGGTGGGGCCTCAGGCAGAAGGGGTGGGGTTGGGGGTCAGCCTCCCGCAGCCAGCCCATCCGTGCAGCCTGGCCTGCAGCACTCGGGGCTCTGGCAGTGATTTAAAAGGGCCCGGAGCTCCGGCCACTGCTGTGGTAGCGGCGGCAGTGGCCGGAACCACAGGCCTTTTTAAATTGCCGGGCCCCAGGGCAGCTGCCGCTTTCCCCCACCCACCCTGTCCCTACCAGCAGGGCCGCCAACGGGGAGGGGGATGGGGGACAGTGACGTTATATGCTTTAACGTCAGCTGCGTATGGGCCAGTACTGGTGGCCACTTCTTACCGGTACGCTGTACCGGCCAGTACCGGCCCACGTTCACCACTGCCTCAACTGGAGTATTGTGTCCAGTTCTGGGTGCCACATTTCAGGAAAGATGTGGGCAAATTGGAGAAAGTCCAGAGAAGAGCAACAAAAATGAGTAATGGTCTAGAAAACATGACCTATGAGGGAAGATTGAAAAAAAAATTGGGTTTGTTTAGTCTGGAAGAAAAGACTGAGAGGGGACATGCTACCAGTTTTCAAGTACTGTGATAAATGAAGTGCGGGGTAGCCCCCTTTTATGAACACTCAGCCAGCCAGTTAGCTGTAAAATCCCTCTTGGTGTCTGTTCTCTGCTTGCTTTACCTGTAAAGGGCTAACAAGCCCGCAGGTAAAAGAAAAGGAGTGGGCACCTGACCAAAAGAGCCAATGGGAAGGCTAGAACTTTTAAAATTGGGAAAGAAACTTTCCCTTTGTCTGTTGCTCTCTGGGCTGGAGGGGACGGAGCAGGAATGGTGTGTAAGGTTTGAACCAGGTATGAAAAAGTATCTTCCATACCTAGAAAAAATAATTTGGATAGAGCATGTTTCGTTAGACACAATCAGGTTTATTTCTTATTTTGGCTTGTGGATCTCCTCTGTGCTAACCCCTCGTACTTTTGTTTGCTTGTAACCTTTAAACTAAACCCCCAAGAAAGCTAGTTTGGGTGCTTAATTTTTGGAATTGCTCTTTTAAAATCTAGCAAAAGCTGAAGTTCCAACTGTATTTTTTTCCTTTTTTGATTTTAATAACATTTACCTTTAAGAACAGGATTGTATTTTTGGTATCCTAAGAGGTTTATGCATGTTGTTTGATTAGCTGGTAGCAGAGCTAATTTCCTTTATTTTCTCTCTCAGCTCTTCCCCGGAGGCAAAGTGAAAGGGTTTGAGGATACCCCATAGGGAGGAATTCCCAAGTGTTCCTTCCTGGGTCCAAGGGTTGGGTTTTTTTGCATCTGGGTGGTGTCAGCGTCACAGAGAAAAGCTGTGACCTTGGGAGTTTAATACAAGCCTGGAGTGGTCATTATTAATTTTTAAAATCCTTGCGGGCCCCCACCTTCTGTATTCAAAGTGACAGAGTGGGGACTTAGCCTTGACAAGTACATAAAAGGTTGTTACAAGGAGGAGGGAGAAAAATTGTTCTCTTTAACGTTTGAGGATAGGACAAGAAGTAATGGGCTGAAAATGCAGTAAAGGCAGTTTAGGTTGGATGTTAGCAAAAACTTCCTAACTGTCAGGGTGGTTAAGCACTGGAATAAATTGTCTAGGGAGGCTGTGGAATCTCCATTATTAGAAGTTTTTAAGACCAGGTTAGACAAACACCCATCAGGGATGGTCTAGAATCATAGAATATCAGGGTTGGAAGGGACCTTAGGAGGTCATCTAGTCCAACCCCCTGGCTCAAAGCAGGACCTCTCTTTGGGAAGCTTAGTTGCTCTGCAGTCCGTTTCTGCGACCCCACCTCCACTCTTCCAGTGGCTGAGTCAGGACCATTTGCACTTCTATAAAAGGGGGGGGGGGAAGCCAGCCAGCGCTTCCTGAGCATACTCATTCCCTCGAGTGGCCAATTCCTTGTTCTTCTACTTAGGGCAGTGCTAGCAATTAGGCTCCCCACAGAGCCATCTGGACAAGGCATCAGCACTCCCATGGGAAATTGGTCCCAGCCTGTGGGTTACTGTGAAATCATAACAGGGCTGTTTTTCCAACCACCTTGCAAGTTGCCCCTCAGGATTACTGACTCTAAGAGCCATTTCAGGGATGTGTGGTCTGTCCTGAGCACAGACTTTCTCCCATACAGCTAGTGGTGAAAGTGGTCTATAGATTTAATCACTGCTAGGAGTTACTTTGGGGTTGTGCAATAATCTCTCTAGAGAGAAATTAGACTTTTGCTGTAATGAGCCCTTGTGTTCTTGTGTCAGTACTGCCCCCAATGTGTAGGCACCAGCCCCGTGTCCAATACGAAAGGGGGTTTGAAACCCACGTCGGCTAAGACAGGAGCAGTCGCAAGGGTCTTTTTCAACTCTGAAAATGCTGCAACACACTCCACTGACCACTGAAATAGTTTCCCTTTGTCACCCCACCTATGCAGAGGTTTTGCAATACTGACAAACCCACAAATGAACTTTCTGTAACAGGAGCAGAGCCCATCTGGGAGTGTCTGGGGAGTTTGCCAGCTCCGTGCAGCCTTGATTTCTGTTTTGTCATGGACATTTCGCCCCTCGCTAATTGTGAGCCCAAGCAGATTATCTCTTTTTTTTAAACAAGGCACCTCTTTTTGGGTTAAGTTTCAGATTGGCAGCCTTAACCGGACACAGACCACTTGGAAATGTATCGATTCCGGTTCAAATTTTTTTAGCATGCACCAGAATACGATCTAGGTATAACAAAGAGGCTGAGAGGGTCATGCCTTGTAATACCCTTTCCATTAGCCTCTCAAAGGTGGCCAGTGCATTACACCAGTGGTCCTCAACCTTTCCAGACGACTGTACCCCTTTCAGGAGTCTGATTTGTCTTGTGTACCCCCAAGTTACACCTCACTTAAGAGCTACTTGCTTACAAAATCAGACATAAAAATACAAAAGTGTCACAGCACACTATTACTGACAAATTGCTGACTCTCTCATTTTTATCATAGAATTATAAAATAAATAAATTGGAATATAAATATTGTACTTACATTTCAGAGTATAGTATATAGAGCTGTATAAACAAGTCATTGTCTCTATGAAATTTTAGTTTGCATTGACTTTGCTAGTGCTTTTTATGTAGCCTGTTGTAAAACTAGGTAAACATCTAGATGAGTTGCTGTACCCTCGGAAGACCTCTGTGTACCCCCAGGGGTACATGAACCCCTGCTTGAGAACCACTGCCTTACATGAGCCGAAAGCCATCACTTTAAATTGCCACAGGCCTCGTCCTGCTATGAAAGCATTTTTATCCCTGTCATTTGGATCCACTTCCAGTTGCCAATACCCACTTTTAAGTGCAAGTGTGGAATAGGGTGACCAGACATCCCGATAAAATCGGGACTGTCCCGATTTTCCGTCCTTTGTCCAGCGTCCCGACTGATGCATGGTCGGGACGCCATTTGTCCCGATATCGGGGCTTCTGCTGGTTTGGTTTTTTTGCTCAGACAACTCCGGCCGGTTTTTTTGTTGCTTCCCCCACGTGTCCTGATTTTTTGGTCCTTTAATCTGGTCACCCTAGTACAGCACCCAGGGTATCACCCATTTGTGGTAATGAAAACAAATCTTTTAAAGTGACTTCATTTCGTTTTCTATAGTCGACACAGAATGTGGTGCTGCCATCTTTTTTCTTACCCAGAATGATGAGTGAGGCTGAGGGCTCAGTTATGCCTTCCTGATACATTTCTTCAATGGCCTGTCAAGGCTCTTCCCTCTGCTGTTGGTGAATGGTGACCTGGCGGCTGTTTAATGGGTGTTTCCTCCAGAGTCAATCTTATGCTGGACCAGTGCAGTACAACCTACACCTTAGTTGGATCAGGAGAACAACTCCTGAATCCTAAGCAGAATGTGTCTTGGACCATTCTTCTCACTGAAATGTACAGCACTGCGCTGGAACAAGTCCTAGAGAAATTCTGGGAGCTCACCTTCACCCCTTTTTTCTGTATAGTTTTCTTGTATACCAGGATTTGGATCCACTGGTTCACATTTTGCAACTGTGGGTCCCTTTTTCACTATTTGCTGTTTGTCAGACACATTCAGCGCATGAGCAGGACCCCGTTCCTGCTGCAGATCTACAAGAAACCTAGCAACTATATTTCCTCCAAGGCCCTGGGTCTCAAAGCGTATGTTAAACACCTCCCTCTTTCCCTTGCCACAGAGCTACTACAGCAGGGAGCTGTTGTTATGGGTTCTGCCCTTAGAGGTAGGATCACTAGCTTACTGCAAACCAATTGCCTACAAATCATTTGTTTCTCCTGGGCCACGTCTTTAAAGGGAATTTCCACAGACTGAATTTGTAAAACACCTTTCCTGGCACTGATTACACGCTTATTAGTGATAATTAAATCCAAACTCCCAATTAGCTTGTCCATGATCTTGGCCATCCAGACTCTGGCTCAGATTCCAGAGGGTCAATTTTCAAAGCCAGTGTAACCATGCCTTTGCAGGTCACAACTGACAATACCTATTTCTCAGCCGTTTGCCATGAATTTGGGCAGACACACCCCAAACTAGTGGTTATTCTCCCATGAGATATACCAAACCAGCAACAAAAGTAAACTTCTGTTTCACCACAGTGGCTAACAAGAGGTCAGGTAAGCAGTTTCCTTAGATATTCCAGTCCTTGTATCACCACCAAAAACACGGAATTTAAGATGAGTGGTTCCTTAGAACCAGTCTCATCAACTAAAAGATTCTTCTGATCTCAAAGGACCAGCCACACACCCAAGTCAAATATATAACTCAGATCTTAACCAATAACACACTGTTGCCAATCCTTTAGTATCTAAAATCTAAAAGTTAAGAAAGACAGAAAGAAAGAAAGAAGAGTTAAAATTGGTTAAAAATTAAATACATACAATAATTGCAAAGTTCTTGGTTCATGCTTGTAGCAGTGATGGAATAAACTGCTGGCTTAAGTCAAGTCTCTTGTTGCTTCCAATCATTGGAAGGACCTCAGTCCCTTGATTAGAATGCTCCAATTAGTATAATTCTATAGTCCAGAGGCAGGAGCAGAATAGAGATGGAGGTGTTTTCAGTGCCTTTTACAGCTTCTGCCATGTGGAGGGAAAGATTAGGGTTGGAAGGGACTTCAGGAGGTCATCTAGTCCAACCCCCTGCTCAAAGCAGGACCAACCCCAACTAAATCATCCCAGCCAGGGCAATGAATATTGACTATGTATCTGTATTTCAAATGCGGTTACACCTGGGTAACACCCTCTAGGCAAAAAGCTTCCAGTCTAGACAGCTGATTGTGAAGAGGGTAATGGGCCATTAGGAAAAACAATAGGCCTTAGGAGAAGCTTATTTCCCACCTGGTGAGCCTTCCTGAGAACACTCCAGACAGCCTGTAAGTAATGGCTGCTATGACTCAGCAAGGGCAGGTGACCAGATCACATGACACCGAACCCCATTTTGATACCTGCATTTTTCCAAAAACTGGCTGGGAACTGTTTTTTAAACAAAGGGTTCCTGTCATATGTTAACACAATGTACGGTGAGGTGTGACTTTATCTAAAGGCCTCACTCCCCACACGAGAGAGAACTACTGGAAACACTTGAGGAACAAAGACTGAACCGGGGGAAGTGTTGGTCCCAGGCTAAAGGGATTTCTAGCCTGTGTATAGAAACCTGGTGGACTGTTTGTATCATCAGCCAGGGTGAGAGCTTGCTAATTTATACCCAAACTTTCTAGTATTTTAGGCTTAGTTTGCGGTTTTGTTTATTTGCTAGGTAATCTGCTTTGATCTGTTTGCTATCACCTATAATCAATTAAAATCTCTCTTTTGTATTTAACAAACTTGTTTTTTGCTTTATCTAAACCAGTGTGCCTTTAAGTGAAGTGTCTGGGGGAAATCTCAGCTAGGTTTACACAAGTTTGTTGCATATTCCTCTCCACATTGAGGGAGCGGCGAACTGGGTAATAAATTCATACTGGTTGGAGGTTTCAATCAGGGCAGGACAGTACAGCTCTGGGGTCCTAGGCTGGGGAGCTGGGGGTTATTTTGGCTGTGGCCTCTCTATTGTTGGTACATGCAGTAGCTGATCAGCCTGCATGCAACTGCAGCTGGGTGTGTCCTTTCCTGTGCGAATGCTGGTGGGAGTGTAGGACTGGGAGCGGGCTACATCTGGTCACAGCAACACAATGTACAAGGAAACCCAGGGTGGTGAGTCAGAGGGCTCAGTGGTATGCCAGTTCCAGGTGGCATCCCAGGGGGAACACCTAACACACCCCTTTACAGTCTCTTAAATCGATTGAGTTCCTTCAGTCAATCATCATAAGGCATTTTTTCCGGTGCTTAGTTTGTAATGAAAGAGGTGTCGGGGCTCCAGCAATGAGGTGGGGCTCAAGCAATCTTTTTACTTTCATAACTGACGCGGCAAGCCCAGAGGTGCTGGGGCTATGAATTGCCAAGTTAGAAGTGCCGGGGCACAGCCCTAGTAAACCCTGGCACATATTAAGCCCTGATTTTTTCCAATCCTTTAATCATTCTCTTGGCTATTCTCTGACTCCTCTCCATTTTTTCTATATCCTTCTTGAATGGTGGATGCCAGAACTGGACACAAACTTCAGTAGCAGTCACATCAGCAGTGCCAAATACAGAGGTAATATAACTGCCCAATGCCTACTCGATCCCTTGTTTATACATCCAAAGATCGCATTAGCCTTTGTAGGGTCATGGTTTCCAGTTTGTTTTTGTTTTTTTTAAAGAAAGCTGAGATTCTTACCTAATCCCATGACTCCAGAAGCTGGGGCTTTTAAAGGAAACACCAAAGACTGCAAGAGTCATGATAACATTGCGATAGCTGGCAACACTGCACATAGATCTACATTCTCAAAAGTGTCTGCTAATTTTCGATGCTTCCATTTTTAGGTTCCCATTTTGCGATACCTGCAACCTGATTTTCAAAGGCACTGAGCATCTTCTGCTCCCATTGAAAGGTGCCATTAGATATACAAAGCCGTATTACATTGGTGCTTTTCATCTTCTAAGCACTTTGCAAATATTAACTAATACTAATTAATCCTAATTAACTCATTAACAGCAAATGGTCCTCTATTCAGGGGAGGGGTGGGTGAAGAGATAATTAACATACTGTCACTTTTTATCAGAGGAAATTTTTTAATCACTTGCCCCCCCCCCGCTTCAAACCAGCAGCTCCTTCCATCACAGTGGTTCCAGCACACATTTAACAATGACACACTGCCACCCATGCACTTTCAAAGGGGCTTTGCACATTCCAGGGCTTAATTTCATTTTTGTGCAGCTGCAAGAATCTGCATAACCACACACGGGTATGGACATGCGCATGCGCACACAAACACACACACACACAAACATTCATGCATACACAAGGACACAAGCATTCACATAAGGCAGGCATGCACATGCACACACATCAGCTCTCATGTACACACATCAACGCTCTTGCACACACAGACATTTTCAAATGTAGGAGACGGACTGGAAGAAAACTTTGTAGGGTGCTTTATTTGCAAGTTTCTTGCAGCCACAAATCCATTGATAGCCAAAGCGCTCAGACATGCTCTCCCTGCTATAATATACATCATTCTGGGATGTATTAGCAGGAGTGTCGTAAGCAAGACACCAGAAGTAATTCTTCTGTTCTACTCCGTGCTGATTAGGCCTCAGCTGGAGTATTGTGTCCAGTTCTGGGCGCCACATTTCAGGAAAGATGTGGACATATTGGAGAAAGTCCAGAGAAAAGCAACAAAAATGATTAAAGGTCTAGAAAACATGACCTATGAGGGAAGACTGAAAAAAATGGGTTTGTTTAGTCTGGAGAAGAGAAGACTGAGAGGGGACATGATCACAGTTTTCAAGTACATAAAAGGTTGTTACAAGGAGGAGGGAGGAAAATTGTTCTCTTTAACCTCTGAGGATAGGACAAGAAGCAATGGGCTTAAACTGCAGCAAGGGCGGTTTAGGTTGGACATTAGGAAAAACTTCCTAACTGTCAGGGTGGCTAAGCACTGGAATAAATTGCCCAGGGAGGTTGTGGAATCTCCATCACTGGAGATTTTTAAGAGCAGGTTGGACAAACACCTGTCAGGGATGGTCTAGATAATACTTAGTCCTGCCGTGAGTGCAGGGGACTGGACTAGATGACTGCTCAAGGTCCCTTCCAGTCCTATGAGTCTATGATACTAGAATGAAGCCTTGCACATTTCTCTCTCCCCCTTTATTTTTCCTTTCCTCTTGTGTGACATTAGGGCAGATTCTGTTCCGAGTTATGCTGATGTAAATCCAGAGTAACTTCTTTAACGTAATGGAGTTACTCTGGATTTACACTTGTATAAATCAGACCCACTAATTCGTCTGGAGGGGGAGGAACAGTGACCAGCCCATCAGATGGTAACAACTTTCAGTCTCTTCCATGCCCATTGTTTTTACTTCTGCCACCCACTTACTTTGGCTGGCTCTTTCCGCAGAGCAGCAAGGTTCACAGACGCTGTCAATGAAAGGGTTACATGGAATTTAAGGCCAGAAGGGACCACCCGAGCATCTGGTTTGACATGTATATCACAGGCCAGTAATTAACACCCACAACACGCTCAGCAACCTGAACTAAACCGAAGTATCACAGCCCTCAGGAGACTCGCCTAGTGCGTGCCACAGGCACAGAACAGGAGGGACCGAAGTGCAACAAGGCGAAGGCCCTGCAATGGCCGGAAATTGGTTCACAAATCAAGAGAAAAAGAGACAATGTGACAGAACTAGACAGTTCTAACCACAAACCTCAGTGATTTTACCTACACTCACAACCATTTCCCCATTGGTACCACTGGGTCAGCTGTGTCCGCGTTAGCAGTTCTGGGAGCTATATGCTACTGCTGACACTAGTGGAGCTGAATCAGGGCAGCAATAGTAGATTGTGTTTTATGCATTTCCTTGCTGTAGGGAGAGGGCCCTAGAGAGGGACACAAGAAGAACCAGTGTGATGCAGGAATTACTGGGTGAAATGCTATGGACGGCCTAGACAATCCCAGTCTATCGAAGAGAGGTATATGCCCCCCATTAGCACAGCATCGGAGCAGCTCAGAGTCTTGAATGTGTCACACAGCTCCCTTGTGTGGCGGGAAGAGCTAGTGTCCCTGTGATATACAGATGGAGAACTGAGAGTAAAAGACTTGCCCAAGGGCACACGAGAAACCTGTGACAGGGGAGGGAATTGAACCAGTATTGTACCAGTGCCCTAAGTGCTTGACCATCCTTTTCGTCCCTTTTACCCTTCAAATAGGCACTTCTGGTCTCAAAATCCATGCGTGGGACTTCCTTCCCGACCTCAGACCTGTCAAATTAAAGTGCGCTGATGTCTTTGGTCTGTTTGCTTGTCTCTGCCCTGGAAATGGGAGCTGGGGGGAAGCTGTTTTCTCCAAACGCCTCTCTCCGTTAAACAGGTGCAGCTGCAGGGACTCTAACAAAAGGCTGCTCCCAACAGTCGAAGGGGCACTGTTCAAAACAAGTTTGGCCCCAGAAGCTCCCAGGTGCTTCTGTGAGTAAGGGGAGCACAATGTCTCGGCGACTCGTCTGGTCTACTTTCTGCATTCCACTGGACCGGAGACAAGTTGGCCGGGAAGTGCCTGTGCAAACAGCGGCACACATTGTAGAGGAGTGGTTCTCAACCCGGGGAACACGTACCCCTGGGGGAACACAGCGGTCTTCCAGGGGGTACATCAACTCATCTAGATATTGGGCTACTTTTACAACAGGCCACATAAAAAGCACTAGCAAAGTCAGTACAACCTAAAACTCCATACAGACAATGACTTGTCTATACTGCTCTATATATTATACACTGAAATGTAAGTACAGTATTTATATCCCAATAGATTTATTTTATAATTACAGTAAAAGCTGTTTTATTCGGCATGTTGGGGAGATGCGGGGGGTGCCGGTAAGTGAAAAATGCCAGTTAATTAAGAGGGAGGGAGTTTGGGTGTGCGGAGCTGGGGGTTAGGCTGCGGGAGGGGGTGCACGGTGCGGGCTCTAGGAGGGAGTTTGCGTGCAGGGGGGGTGAGGAGCTGGGGGGTTAGGGCACAGCAGGGGGTGCAGGGCTCAGGCTCTAGGAGGGAGTTTGGGTGTGGGAAGTGGCTCGGGGCAGCGGATTGGGGCACGGGAGAAGGTTTAGGGTGCCAGATCTGGCGGGTGCTCACTTTGGGTGGCTCCCTGCAAGCAGCAACCTGTCCCGGCTGCTCCTAGGCGGAGGCATGGCAGGCAGCTCCACGCGCTGCCCCCGCCCCAAGTGCTACTTCTGCAGCTCCCATTGGCTGGGAACCACGACATTCAAAAATAAAACAATGTAAACTTTTATAGTCGGCAAGTCCACTCAGGGTACGTCTACACTACAGAATTAGGTCGAAATTATAGAAGTCGATATTTTAAAACCCGAATTTATGGAATCGATTGTGTGTGTCCCCACTAAAGAGCATTAAGACCATGAGGTCGACGGACTGTGTCCACAGTAGTGGGGATAGTGCCAACTTTCGGAGCGTTGCATTGCGGGTAGCTATCCCACAGTTCCCGCAGTCTCCGCTGCCCATTGGAATTCTGGGTTGCGATCCCAAAGCCTGATGGGGCAGAAAACATTGTCGCTGGTGGTTCTGGGTACATGTCGTCAAGCCATCAAACGTCCCTCCCTCCCTCCGTGAAAGCAATCTTTTTCGTGCCTTTTTTCCGGGGTTTCCGGGTTTGCTACGGAAGCCTGCTCAGCTCACAATTACCGTACATCTCCAGCGTACGCCTGGACATTAGGTCTAGTGGGGATTCAGTCATGCTGTAATATGGGCGGAGTGATAGCTCAGCGTTCTGAGCATTGGCCCGCTAAACCCGGTGTTGCGAGTTCAATCCTTGAGGGGGCCGTTATGCCTGAGGCTGGTAGTCACGGGACTACACAGCATAAGCTTCTTGCCTTCTAACAGCAGATGGGCTCCAAGAAAGCAGAGGGGTGAGCCCAAAATCCTTTCGCGCCTTTTTTCATGCGAGCGCCATATTGCTGACACCATTGTTATCCACCCGCCGCTTCTGCTCCCACTCTGCTGTCCTGCAGACACCATACCAGGGAAAGCATGGAGCACGATCAGATCACCGCGGCTGTTATCGCCGTTATGAACACCACGCGCATTGTCCAGCAGTATATGGAGAACGAGAACCAGGAGCTGCTACAGCTACAGCAGGCGAGGAGGCGACGGCAGTGCCCTGAGGACAGTGATGAGAACATGGACACAGACCTCTCTCAAAAAAGGCCCCCCCGCAAGGTGGACATCATGGTGGTAATGGGGCTTGTTGATACAGTGGAACGCCGATTCTGGGCCCGGGAAACAAGCACAGACTGGTGGGACCACATAGTGCTGCAGGTCTGGGATGAATCCCAGTGGCTGCGAAACTTTCACATGCGTAAGGGCACTTTCATGGAACTTTGTGAGTTGCTTTCCCCTGCCCTGAAGCGCCAGAACACCAAAATGAGAGCAGCCCTCACAGTAGAGAAGCGACTGGCGATAGCCCTGTGGAAGCTTGCAACGCCAGACAGCTACCGGTCAGTCGTGAATCAATTCGGAGTGGGAAAATCTACAGTGGGGGCTGTTGTGATGCAAGTAGCCAGGGCGATCACAGAGCTGCTGCTACCAAGGGTAGTGACTCTGGGAAATGTGCAGCTCATACTGGATGGCTTTGCAGCAATGAGGTTCCCGAACTGTGGTGGGGCGATAGACGGAACCCATATCCCTATCTTGGCACCGGACCACCAAGCCAGCGAGTACATAAACCGAAAGGATTACTTTTCAATAGTGCTGCAAGCACTGGTGGATCATAAGGGACGTTTCACCAACATCAACGTGGGATGGCTGGGAAATGTACATGACGCTCGCATCTTCAGGAACTCTGGTCTGTTTCGGCTGCTGCAGCAAGGGACTTTCTTCCCAGACCAGAAAATAACCATTGGGGATGTTGAGATGCCTATAGTTATCCTTGGGGACCCAGCCTACCCCTTAATGCCATGGCTCATGAAGCCATACACAGGTAGCCTGGACAGTAGCCAGGACCTTTTCAACTATAGGCTGAGCAAGTGCAGAATGATGGTGGAATGTGCATTTGGGCGTTTAAAAGCTCACTGGTGAAGTTTATTGACTAGGTTAGATGTCAGCGAAACCAATATTCCCATTATTATTACTGCTTGCTGTGCGCTCCACAATATCTGTGAGAGTAAGGGGGAGACGTTTATGGCAGGGTGGGAAGTTGAGGCAAATCACCTGGCCGCTGGTTATGCGCAGCCAGACACCAGGGCTATTACAAGAGTACAGCAGGGTGCGTTGCGCATCAGGGAAGCTTTGAAAACCAGTTTCATGAATGGCCAGGATGCTGTGTGAAAGTTCTGTTTTTTCCCATTAATGAAAAGCCCCGCCCCTTGAATCACTCTACTTCCCTTTAACCAAACCGCCCTGCCCTCCCCCGATCGGTCACCGCTTGCAGAGGCAATAAAGTTATTGTTGCTTAAAAATCATGCATTCTTTATTAATTCGTCAAACAAATAGGGGGAAATATGGGGGTAACTGCCACGGTCGCCGAGGATGGGTGGTGGAGGAAGGGAAGCACCAGGATGGGTGGTGGAGGAAGGGAAGCACCAGGATGGGTGGTGGAGGAGGGGATGAGGGAAGGACAAGGACACACAGCACTTTAAAACTTATTGAATGCCAGCCTTTTGTTGCTTGGACAGTTCTCTTGGCTTGAGTGGTTGGGTGCACAGAGGCCACCCAAACGCGTTCTTGGGCGTCTCGGTGATGAGGTTATGGGACTCGGGGAGTAGGGCTGTTGGTTACACAGGGGCTGTAGCGGCGGTCTGGGCTCAGGCGGCCTTTCCTGAACCATACGCCTTTCCTCAGCCATAAGCCGGAGGATTTCCGTTTGATCCTCCAGTAGCCTCAGAATTGCATCCTGCCTTCTCTCAGCATGCTGACGCCACCTACTCTCTTCAGCACGCCACCTCTCCTTGCGATCAAATTGTGCCTTTCTGGACTCCGACAGTGTCTGCCTCCACGCATTCTGCTGGGCAGTTTCAGTGTGGGAGGATTGCATGAGCTCTGAGAACATATTGTCTCGAGTTTGTTTGTTTTTACTTCTAATCTTCGCTAGCCTCTGGGACGGTGATGAAAGGGGTGGCGTTGAAACATTTGCAGCTGTGGGAGGAAACAACCCGGAGAGGAGTAGTTTAAAAGACACATATTTAGAGAACAATGCTCCAAACATTACATATCACATCTGCATTTGGTCCAAGGTTGCACTTTGCCTCTTATATTGAGGGTCTGCCGGTTTGGTGTGAGAGATCACACAAGCAGGTCCGGCAGGCAACAGAATTCAGCTTGCAGGCAGCCATGGTAAGCCACAGTCTATAGGCTTCTTTAACCTTCATAACATGTGGGATTGTTTTCAAACAGCAACCCCCTCATTTCCCATAACAAACAGCCATTGGGTTGGCCATTTAAAACGGGTTGGCAATTGAAAAGGGAGGGGCGGCGGTTTTCGGGTTAATGTGCAGAGCGAACCTAATGGACACCCCCCAACACACACAGACACACATCCAAGATGTTCGTTGTTCCCCCTCCCCCCACCGCGTGGGTCACAGCGGGGAAGATTTCCGTTCAGCCACAGGCAAACAGCCCAGCAGGGACGGACCCCTCTGAATGCCCCCTTAATAAAATTCCCCTATTTTAACCAGGTGACCATGAATGATATCACTCTTCGGAGGATAACACAGAGAGATAAAGAACGGATGTTGCTTGAATGCCAGCAAACACTGGGACCATACACCGCCATGCTTTGCAATGCCATGATTCCAGACTACGTGCTACTGGCCTGGCGTGGTAGAGTGTGTTACCACGGAGCACAGGATAAGGCTGCCCTCCCCAGAAACCTTTTGCACAGGCTTTGGGAATACATCCAGGAGATCTTTCTGGAGATGTCCCCGGAGGATTTCCGCTCCATCCCCGAACATGTTAACAGACTTTTCCTGTAGCTGTACTGGCCGCAAATTAATCATTAAACGTGCTTGCTTATAAAACATGTATTAATTTCACAGAGGTACACTCACCAGAGGTCCCTTCTCCAGCATCAAGCACGCCTTGGGTGGGTTCATAGGGTACTGGCTCCAGGGTGACAAAGAGTTCCTGGCTGTCGGGGAAAAGGGCTTCTCTGCTTCCTTGCTGTGTCTGTGTGCTATTTTCAGCATCATTATCATCATCTTCCTCTTCCCGAACATGCTCCTCGGTGGTTTCTGATGATCCACATACAGAGTCATACCACATGGGTGGGTCAGTGCTGGCTGCACCCCCTAGAATTGCATGCAGCTCATCATAGAAGCGGCATGTCTGGGGCTCTGACCCAGAGCGGCTGTTTGCATCTCTGGTTTTTTGGTAGGCTTGCCTGAGCTCCTTAATTTTCACGCGGCACTGTTGCGCGTCCCTGTTGTAGCCTCTGTCCTGCATGCCCTTGGAGACTTTGGCATATGTATTGGCGTTTCTTCTTTTGGACCGTAGCTCTGCTAGCACGGTTTCGTCTCCCCATACAGCGATCAGATCGCGTACCTCACGCTCGGTCCATGCTGGAGCTCGTCTTCGGTTCTGGGACTCCATCATGGTCACCTCTGCTGATGAGATCTGCACTCACCTGCAGCTCACCACGCTGGCCAAACAGGAAATGAAATTCAAAAGTTCACGGGGCTTTTCCTGTGTACCTGGGCAGAGCATTCGAGCTCAGACTGCTGTCCAGAGCGGTCAAATGTTGCACTGTGGGATAGATCCAGGAGGCCAATACCGTCGAATTGCGTCCACACTAAGCCTAGTTTGATTCTGCAATATCGCTTTAAGCACTAATCCCCTCATTGGGGGTGGAGTGGCGAGATCGATTTTAAGAGCCCTAGAAGTCGATGTTAATGGCTTCGTCGTGTGGACGGGTGCACGGATCAATCGATATAATGCTAATAAATTCGACCTAAACTCGTAGTGTAGACCAGGGCTCAGTCTTACTTCTTGTTCAGCCGATCACTCAGACAACAAGTTTGTTTACATTTGCAGGAGATAATGCTGCTCGCTTCTTGTTTACAATGTCACCTGAAAGTGAGAACAGACGTTCACATGGTACTGTTGTAGCCAGCATCGCAAGGTATTTGCCTGTCAGATAAACTAAAGATTCATATTTTTCTTCAACCATCATTCCAGGAGACGTGCATCCAAGCCGATGACGGGTTCTGCTTGATAACAATCCAAAGCAATGCAGACCAATGCATGTTCATTTTCATCATCTGAGTCAGATGCCACCAGCAGAAACTTGATTTTCTTTCTTTCGTGGTTCTGGTTTTGTAATTTCCGCATCGGAGTGTTGCCCTTTTAAGACTTCTGAAAGCATGCTCCACACCTCGTCCCTCTCAGATTTTGGAAGGCACTTCAGATTCTTAAACCTTGAGTCAAGTGCTGTAGGTATCTTGAGAAATGTCACATTGGTACCTTCTTTGCGTTTTGTCAAATTTGCAGTGACAGTGTTTTTAAAACGAACAACGTACTGGGTCATCATCCAAGACTGCTATAACATGAAATATATGGCAGAATGCGGGTAAAACAGAGCAGGGGACATACAATTCTCCCTCAAGGAGTTCAGTCACAAATTTAATTAACACATTATTTTTTAACGAGCGTCATCAGCATGGAAGAATGTCCTCCGGAACGGTGGCCGAAGCATGAAGGAGCATACAAATGTTTAGCATATCTGGCACATAAATACCTTGCAATGCTGGCTACAAAAGTGCCATGCAAATGCCTGTTCTCACCTTCTGGTGACATTGTAAATAAGAAGCGGGCAGCATTATCTCCCGTAAATGTAAACAAACTTGTTGGTCTTAGCGATTGGCTGAACAAGAAGTAGGACTGAGCGGATTTGAAGGCTCTGAAGTTTTACATTGTTTTGTTTTTGAGTGCAGTTATATAACAAAAAAAAATCTACATTTGTAAGTTGCACTTTCACAACAAAGAGATTGCACTACAGTACTTGTATGAGGTGAATTGAAAAATACTATTTCTTTTGTTTATCACTTTTACAGTGCAAATATTTGTAATATAAATATACAATTTTATTTCAATTATAACACAGACTACAATATATATGAAAATGAAGAAAAACATCCAAATATTTAATAAATTTCAACTAGTAGTCTATTGTTTAACAGTATGATTAAAACTGCAATTAATTTTTCAAATTTTGATTAATGTTTTTGAGTTAATCGCGTGAGTTAACTGCGATTAATTGACAGCCCTAGTTGGTGAATGTTTAAAGCCAGCATTTTTGTCACTGTTCTATTTGCTTTGTTCCAGCCCCCCTGGAGGGATCCCATTGAATCCTGCACCTGTGCTAAGTAGTGTTGGCCAAGGTGAGCTCAAAGTGAGTTACCAGGGCTCGGGTGGCACTTAGCATCAGCAAAGCAGAGGGATCTTGCAAGTGGTTAGCCCCACTTCCCCCACCCCTCAAAACAAAAACAAGAAAATGGAGAAATTAAATGCAAAAGTGACATTAATGCATTAAGGTTGACAGGCACTTAGAGGTATAGGAAACCCTAAACAGATAGATAGAGATCTTAAGGTTTAATACTGCTGCCCATCACCAGGTACCTTCCATGTAAAATCAACAGCAATAGCAAAGTCCCTAGAAGACATATGGAGTCTCTGGCATCTCTCACTTCTCCCATTCCAAACCAAGCACTCAAAAGGCAGGAAATGCCTAAAACTAAGGTTTCTACCATAACATTAACTCAGCCATGTCACACATTAGCAGCATTTTCGATTACTGTTTTCCTTGTTAAATATAAACCTTAATGCCTTACTGCTTCTTATTTAATCTGTGCCATCAAATATTCAGGATGTGCAACAGGACTGAGATAAAACCACAAGTCATGATTTGCAAAGCTCCCGCTGCTCAGACTGCAATCAATGGAGATTGGGCACAACTGAAAATCAGGCCGTTTAATTTTTCAGTATCCTACCTATTGAGCACTTGATTTCTAACCCTTACTATTACATCAACACTAATTTTTGCATTGCATTGTTTGTTGAGTGCCCAGAGCCCAGCGCTGTGGATTTATGTAACAAATGACCCGATTATGATACACTCAGAAGGGAAGAAATGTAATATTTCTGTGGAAATCATCCTTCTGAATATTCGGATTTGTGCAATTAAAGTCTAATCCTTAAGGTTGCATTAATACATTTTTAAATGATTTTTTTGGACATGTAAAATTAAAATCATAGGATTTTACAAACGGATTGTTGCTCTGGAGATCCACTGCTGAAGGCAGACCGGGTACGCGTAGCATTAAGAATAGAACTTGCAACTTTCCTCAAAAAGCAACAAAACCAATACAGATTTCTGCTACTTGAGCCAAAGGAGAAGCTCTGTCAACAAGTATTTTATTTTCCTCACAGGCCTCTGGCCACTAAAATAATGACAAGCCCTTGATCAGTTGTAATCCCACACATACTGTCACATGCGTATATAACTTGCCTCTTGAGTTGTCAGCAGCACTTGAACCTGGGAACTTGGTTGCTAAATGTATGCACCTCTGCCTCTTGAGCTAAATGAGTAGCTGGCGGCAGTAGGAGGTTGTTATCCTCAACTGCGAATCAGCCACTTGAGAGGCACAAAGCCTGCCATATTGTGCCAGGGTGGGTTACACTTGTGCTTGGCTAGTATAATAAATAGAGCTCAGCAAATAACAGATTTTTCAAATTGGTGGTCAAACAAACAAAAAATTAGTTTTGGGTTCAACTAAACATTTTTGGGGGCATTTTAAGCATTTTTAATGTTTTTTTAAATTAAATGTAAGTAAATTCCAAAATGAAACATCTTTCCAAAATGAAAAATCAAAATGTTTCATTTCAGAAATACTGAAATTAAATATGGAGATGATTCAGAAACATTTTTAAAATTTATTTTTGACTGAAACTATTAGCCAAACTGAACATGAATTCACAAATAGTTTCGATCAACCTGAACCTGCATATGTTGGTGAAAAAACTATTTGCACAAAGAATTTCACCCAGCTCTAACAATGAAGTTCTGCTTTTGCTCGGCTCTGGCTGTTATCTCCCGTATTCCTCCTTTTAGTCACAGCTAGTGTGACCCTGGCAGCCCCTCAACGCTAACTGGCAGAGGGCCCACCCCATATTGTCACTCACATCAGGCTTGATGCACTCATTGCCACAACTGTTGTCATATATACGCCTCAGAGGTGTCATGTAAGGTATCATATGTAAATTGGTGATTCACTGGTCCCCAAAATCATTGTTTGATGTGTACAGACTATGTACAAAAGGTTATATGTATGTGCTCGAAACATGTTTGGGAGGCAGAGCATAAAACCAGATTGCCCTAGACAAAGGAAAAGGAATGTGTACCTGTCTGACTGGCTTGGTTATAGGGCCATACTGGGTCAGACCAATGGTCCATCTAGCCCAGTATCCTGTCTTTTGGCAGTGGCCAGTGCCAGGAGCTTCAGAGGGAATAAACAGGGAAATTATTTTGTGATCCATCCCCTTTCGTCCAGTCCCAGTTTCTGGGTGTAGGTCAGCAGTTTAGGGACACCCAGAGCATGGGGTTGCATCCCTGACCATCTCGACTAATAGCCATTCATGGATCTACCCTCCATGAACTTAGCTAATTCTTTTGGAACCCAGTTATACTTTTGGCCTTCACAACATCCCCTGGCAACGAGTTCCACAGGTTGACTGTGGCCTGTGTGAAAGTACATTTACATATAAGGTAAACAAAGCCATCAAACTAAATGAGCAGGGGAGAAGACCGTTTAACAATCATACTGGGAGGACAGAATCCGCACCCAGGAAGCGTTCCTGGTTCTCAAGGCAGAGACAATGAACTTCAGTAATAGAAAGTAAGCAAAAAGGACATTTTAGTTATCCATCACTGAGCCCATGAAAGCTGGCTTCTTTTGGCCTGTAAGGCAAGAGATGTTGGTAACTTAATGTAAGTAAGAAAACTGCTTATGCAAAGATGGGACCATGGTAAAATTAAGTTTTAGTCACTAGAAAGCATGTTGTATTGTGTTTGTAACCAGACCTGTCTCTTTTATTCTTGCTTAGTATCACTGAGATCTCTGTGCTTTGGTAAAAACATTATTCTTGATTTATTACAAGTGCTGTGTATTAACAGTGGAGGGTGAGTCCACAGCCAGTCTAACAGGCTGGTGTGTAACTTGTCTCTTTGGAGGCAGCGCCCTTACTAGCTTCTGTGAGTGATCAGTGAGAGGGACCGGATATCATTCGGGAATTGGAGCTCATTGACTGTGACCTGTGAAGCAAGGTACGGACTGACAGAGTTCTGAGGAGTTTGCTTACAAGGCAGACAAGCTGGTGGGTCAGGGAGCTGACTCCCGGCTTAGCAGCAGCAAAGCTCAGTCGTGCTGAGGCAGAGGTGATACAGTGGCTCACAGTTCTGGGGGACCTGCGCAAGAAGTCACAGGTGGATTTGTCCTAATGCACTGAAGGTCCCTTGAAATAGTAAACAAAAAATTCGGCTTGGGGTTCACAGCTGGCTTTATTTGCTCTTTATATTTACAGCTTGAAATCCGCTAAGCCAAGGACATGGATGGAGGTGGGGACACCTGCGTGGGGGAAGGAGCATATTCTTCCCCAGCACCTGCTGAGGATCAGCATTCCAGCCAACCGATGCTAGGTGGGCTGGAACATCAGCATGCCAGCCTGCAGGTTCAGGGTGTATCACACCATTAGCTCACATAGGGACCATGACTAAGGCTAACATTGTGTCCTGGTTACTTTTAGTAAAAGTCATGGACAGATCACGGGCAATAAACAAAAATTCACGGAAGCCGTGACCTGTCTGTGACTTTTGCTGCTACAGCTCCATGGTTTCCCCCATCACCGTGGTGGCTGGAAGCTGTGGCGTTCCCCTTCCACCCGCGGTAGCTGGGAGCTGCAGGGGGGGCCCTCTCCACCCACGGTGGCTGCAGGGTGACCATATTTCCCAAAGAGAAAACAGGACACCCCCAGCTGCTCACCCAAGGCATCCCCCTCTCCCCCGCACGAGGCTGTCGCCCGTCGCTGGAACCCTGAGGAGGGCCCCCTCAGGAGTCTGTCACCTGTCGCTGGAACCTTGCAGGGGCCCCCTGTTGCCTGTCGCTGGAACCCTGCTAGGGCTCCGCTGGCTGCCAGCTCCAGAGTCCTGCAGCCCCTGGGGCTGAAGCAGAGAATGTCAGGGAGGTCTCTGGAAGTCACGTGACATAAACGGAGCCTTAACCATGACACTAGAAGCCTTTCAGCAATTCCTGCCAACCTGGGATAGAGCCCTGACCAACAGCAGCTTTTAAAGGGACCAATTTCTCACAGCCAAAAACAATTAGGAGCAAAAATTGACTGGAAGGAACAATTTGAACAAAACAATGTCACTGATGATTAGGAGCTATTTAGGAAAGTTGTCTCAGGGCCTCACAAATTCACATCATGGGACGAGGCTTCATCAGTTAAAAAAAATCCTCCAGGTTCAGAAGGGAAGTGAAAACAGCTCTAAAAAGTGACCGAGCAGATGGGAAAAGGAGAAGTTGATGCAATGACTATAAATGAGCAGTCAAAGATTAGAGCCCTGCAACCCGACCCCAACCTGACAGGACCTGATTACAAGTGTTGGGTCCGAGTTGGGTTAGGTGGGAAAACAACCTCTTGGGATTGTGTCGGCTCTTCTCCTCCTGCCTGTTGGGTTGGCCTGCCAGGGGCTGCCCGCCCTGCTCCTGCCGTCTGCCGCCACCTCACTGAGCTGTGTGTGCCAAGAAGTCGCATTGCCTCTCACTTTGCAGCACACACCACACAGCGGGGGGGTGGCAGACAGCAGGAGCAGGGCATGCAGCTGTTGGTGCAGGCAGCTACATCTGCACCAACCTCACAGACAAGAGGCGGCAGCGGTGCCAATGACTCAGTGTTGGAAGAAGGCTTGGATTGGGTCAGAAAATGACTCAACCCTCTCAGGTCAGGTGGGCTTGGGTCCAGTTTGGGTCTGGTTCAGGCCTAAAAATTAGACCTGAGCAGTCCTCTACAATTGATAAGGGAAGCTAAAGGTATCAATGAAAAATCTGTGGCCCGTAGGGCTGGGGACAATATGATTTTTTTAAAAATAGATCAGGTACAAAGGAAATCCTAGCAATCATACAGGACTGTTACTAGGTAGAAAAGGTAAAACAGTCAATAACAATGCATAAGAGGCAGAAGTGTTCAATAAATATTTCTGTTCTGTACTTGGAAAGAAACTAGATGATGTATTCATAGCTTACAGTGATAATGACGTAAGTTCTATTCTAACAGTAGGATGTTAGGTAGGATGTTAAACAGCAACTGCTAAAGTTAAACTTTTTAAAATCAGCAGTATCAGAGAACTTGCACTCAGGATTTTTAAAAGAACTGTCTGAGGAATATTCCTTGAGCCACTGATGTTGATATTTAACAAACCTGGGGAAGTTCCAGAGGACTAGAAAAAAGCTAATGTTGTGTCGATATTTAAGAAGGGTAAATAGGATGACCCAATCACTACAGGCCAGTTAGCATGACACTGATCCACAGCAAAATCATGGAAAGGCTGATATGGGACATAATCAGTAAAGAATTTAAGGATGGAAGCATAACTAATACCAATTAACATGGTTTTATGGAAATAGGTCTTGTCAAACTTGTTACTCTTTTGTTCTGTTTTTTTCAGATTACAAGTTTGGTCGACAAAGAAACCCGCTGACATAATATATTTAGACTTCTGTAAGACTTAGCATTGTCCCACATTCTGCTTAAAAAATTAGCAAAACCAATGCAGCACAGATTAAATTGATTAGAAATGGGCTAACTGAAAGATCTCAAAAATACCTGTAAATGGAAAATCATCATCTAAGGGAGGTGTTTCTAGTGAGGTCTCACAAGGATCTGCTCTTGGCCCAATGTTACTCAATAGCTTTATCAATGAGCTGGAAAAAATATAAAATCATTGCTGGTAAAGTTTTCAGATGATATAAAAGTTGGTGGAGTAGTAAACAATGATAAGGACAGGTCTGTGTTGCACGGCTCACTTGGACAACATGCATTTCAATGCGTTTAATACAAGATCATAGATCTAGGCACAAATTGTGTAGGGCACACGTATAGCACGGGGGCCTGCCTGTATTTTGGAAAAAAGAGACTTTAAAAGGGACTTTAGTATCATGGAAACCAACTGAACATGAGCTCCAAGTACAAATTGGTGCCTAGGCAAGCAAATGTGATCCTTGGATGTATAAGCAGGGGAACACCAAGTAGAAGTAGTGAGGTGTTGATACCACTGCATATGGCATTAGTGAGACATTACTGGAATACTGGGTCCAGTTTTGGTTTCCACTATTTAACAAGAATGTTGACAAGAGTTCAGAAAAGATCTGCAAGAACAATTTGAGGTCTGGAAACCTGCTTTACAATGAAAGACCTAAAGAAACACAATCTATTTAGCTTAACAAAGAGAAGGTTATGAGGTGACTTGATCACAGTCTACAAGAAACTATATGGGGAGGACATTTTTGATAGCAAAGAATCTATTAGACAAAGGCAGGAAAAGATCCAATAGTTGCAAGTTGAAGCCAGACAAATCCAGATATAAATAAAGCACACATTTTTAAAAGTGAGGGTAATCAACCATTGGAACAACTTATCTAGGGATGTGCATTTTCCATCACTTGTAGTCTTTAAATAGAGAATGCATGTCCTTTGAAAAGATGTGCCGTAGCTCAGCCAGCAGTTATGGGCTTGATGCAGGAATCACTCAGGGTATGGCTGTGCTGCAAAAAAGACCCCATGGCAGCGAGTTTCAGAGCTCAGGTCAACTGACAGGCTCACGGGGCTAAAAATAGAAGTGTTGACGTCCCTGCTCAGGCAGGGTCAATATTTTGACACAAACTATTTTTTGAGAGAGAGAAAAATGCTGATTCGGATCGACTGAAACATTTCCTGAATTGGTTTTAATTTCAGAAAATTCTTTTGGTCGGGAAATTTAAAAAAAAAATCCAAAAAGTTGAAATATTTTGACTTTTCAGGTCAAAACAACATTTTGTTTAGAGAGTTCCTTTTATTTTACTTTTTATTTTAAAAGTTAAAAATGCCCCCAATCAAAACAAATGTTTTGTTTGACCCAAAATTAATTTTTCCCCTATTTTTTTGATTTGCCAAAAATTCTGACACATTTTGTTTTGGGGTTGGCCCAGAATGAATATTTGTCCTGATTCTTTGGAACTGCCAGCTCCGGTTATTTGCAGCTCTGGGTTAAGAGTGGGATTTTCAAAACTGCATAAGTGACTTAGGAGTGTTGTAGCCATGTTAGTCCCAAGATATGAGCGAAAACAAGGTGAGTGATGGAATATCTTTTGTTGGACCAACTCCTGTTTCAGAGACAAGCCCCCCAGAGGTCTTCTTCAGTCACAGATGTGAAGAAGAGATCTAATCTATCTAACCTATCCAGACAGCAGGTTCACACTCGCCCCCTAGGGAAAGAAACCACATTCTTCTACAGAAACAGGCCTTTCCCAGTGAGTGACAGACTGGAAAGCACCATGACAGGCCTTTTAGCATGAAGCTGGGGAGCAGGACTCCTGGGTTCAATTCCCAGCTCTGCCAATCAGGGCTGACCTACGGCGGAGGAGGCAGCAGTGATAGCCAGGGGGCTCCTCCCTTTCCTACATCCTTTGAAGGCTGGGCCCTGTAGGGGTGGCCTATGGTGGCAGTGGGCCTGAGACTGGGAGCAGTGGTGGGCCAGCTTCTTCCCACGCAGCCTGACAGCAGGCCCGGAGCTGTGGGACAGTGTCGTCCCGTCCCTCAGCCAGCTGGAGAGCTGCAGCAGCTGGCTGGGCCCTGCCAGACCAGGGAGCAGTGGAGGGGGTGGCCACTGCGGGTGGGGCCAGTGGCAGTGCATGAGGGGGCGGGTAGGGAGAGCAGGGCTCCCAAGTGCCCACTGGGATCTCACACAGCCGCGTTCGGCCCAGGCAGCTGCATTTTCTCCTCCTGGCCACTGGCGTGCCAGGGGGTTCAGGCAGCTTCTCTGCTTCCCCTTCCTCTGCTCCCATGATGGTACCAGGTGGGTGTGAGCCCCGCCTCCCCAGTAAGGAGGCAGCAGCTGGTAGGGATGAGCTGGAGGTTACAGGGGAGAGATGGGGGGGCAGGCAGAATCTGGAAAGGGAGGTAATGGGGGCAGGGGCTGAGAGGGTAAAAAATGAGGGGCAAAACAAGCTCAGGCAAAACTCTCCAGGATCAGAGGGGCAGTTCACACCTCATCAAGGCATGTATGGGACAAACCCAGCCGAGCCTCACAGGAAAAATGGACACTGGCCTAGACAGCAACAAAGAATCTGTTGGACGCTAGAGTGAGTCACCCTCCTTCCCTTGGTCAGTTTGGGACTACGATGAAGTAATGCTCACCTGACTCTGAAGGTGGGGGGGAAAAGCCAAGAGGGAAGAAAGAACATGATAAAAGAGAGAGATGTTTGCCATGTTCTCTCTCTTCCACCTCCATCTACAGACACCACCACCACCAAGCGACTGAAGCGCTGATCAAAGGGGAGAGCCTGGCTGAAGGGCAACCAGCCAGCCTGTGGTGAGAAGCATCTACGTTTGTAAGGGCTCTGAAAGTGTTAAGATCAGCTTAGAATGCGTTTTGCTTGTATTATATTTGACCAAATCTGACTTCTTGTGCTTTGACTTATAATCACTTAAAATCTATCTTTGTAGTTAAAAAATTTGTTTATTTTACCTGAAGCCGTGTGTTTGGTTTGAAGCGTGTCAGAGGCTCCCCTTGGGATAATATCAATATCAATATGTACCCCTTGGTACATATCAATTTCTTTGTAAAATTGATGAACTCATATAAGCTTGCAGCGTCCAGCGGGTGCTGGACACTGGACACTGCAAGATGGAGGTTCCTAGGGTTGTGTCTGGGACTAGATATTGGCTAGCATCATTCAGTTGCAAAATCCAAGGAACAGTTTACATGCCAGAGGCTGTGCGTGAACAGCCCAGGAGTGGGGGTTCTCACAGAAGAGCAGGGTAAGGCTGGCTCCCAGAGTCAAGGATTGGAGTGACCTAGCAGATCACTGGTACAAATTACACCAGGGGAACGTCACAGTGGGGTCGGAGTTAAGGAAACGCTGATTGTAGCACTTTGCCAAAAGCCGCATCATCTCTGGCGTGCCGGACAACGGCGTAGTGAGAGGTGAAGTTGGACCAAGAGGCACCGAGGACTAAGTTGCTGTCCTGCAGATTTCTTGGATCGGGACTTGGCCCAAGAATGCTGCTGACGAGGCCTGGGCCCTCGTGGAGTGTGCCATAAGAGCCAGGGCCGGTACTTTGGGCAGTTCATAGCACGTGTGGATGCAGGACGTGATCCAGGAGGCTATTATTTGAGATGAGACCGGGAGCCCTGCCACCGTTATGAACAGCCGGTTCGACTTCCTGAATGGCTTAGTGCGCTCGATGTAGAAAGCTAGTGCTCGCCGAACATCGAGGGAGTGTGGCCGCTGCTCCTGGGTACTGGCATGAGGCTTAGGGTAAAAGACAGGTAGGAAAATGTCCTGGCTGGTGTGGAAATGTGACACCACCTTGGGGAGAAAGGCCGGGTGCGGCCTGAGTTGCACCTAATCCTTGTGGAAAACCGTGTAAGGCAATTCCAAGGTGAGGGCCTGTAGCTCAGACCCCCTTCTCACAGACGTAATGGCGACCAGGAAAGCGGTCTTCCAAGACAGAAACAGGAGGGAGCAAGTCGCCAGTGATTCAAACGGGGGCCCCATGCGCCTGGAGAGGACCAGGTTAAGGTCCCTCGCGCTCTGGGCAGTAAGCCAACACGAGCCCCTGAGTGCCCCACAGCGTCCAGCCCCTTATCCACTGGACACCACCGTTCCCTCTAAGCTCTGTGCGCGTGCGTGCGCACACAGATTCTAAATCCCGCGCACACGGCGAAACACTGCGCGCACAAAAATGTGCACAGAAGCACAACAATTTGTATAGAAGACATTTTTTGCGCACACGGCCTGTCAAAAATTAGAGGGAACATTGCTGGACACTCCCAGAATCACCAGGCCTGCTGTTCCCACGGGAGCAGAACACCCAGCTTGTGAGATTCAGCTCAGACCCAGCACTTTGCTTAACACTGTTACCCAGTGCTTTCAGAACCCAGAAACTTAAGTGTTTCACCCCAGGCGGTGTCAGGAATAAATCAATGGGAACACAGCACTTCCGGCTGATGAAAGATTAATACAAGTAAGCATGCTCTTATCTAAAAATGACAACTTATTAGATTTAAGCACACTTAGACATAAGCAATTGGTTTAGAACATCCCAAATCATTACCTAGATTCTGAGATGGTGTTGAGTAGTTCATAGCAGATCCGTGATGGCCAGTCGCTTCCCCGCCGGGAAGTATGGTGTCAGAAAAGTCTCTCGGGATCGCTTCAGAGAACTGTTCCAAAGTACACTCTATTGTCTAGTATTTTTATAACTAACTTTTACAAAACATGCAGCTCATAGTGACCCCTACTGGGTCATCACCACTTCAATAAACTACTGTTCAACAAACATTCCTAACAGTCTTAGTCATACGAAGCTTCTATATCAAAGGCACCCAAACTCAACCTCTCTGTCCACTTATTTTCTTTTAGTCTCAATTTGTTGACTCTTTTCTTCCCTCCTCCCATTCTGATTAGCAGAAACTGCAAACCTGCAGCTAGCATTTGATCTTGCCTCCAGAAGCCCTGTTTGTTCAAGTTAACCCTGTGACGGGTTGGGGCCACAGAGACCTGCTTGGTGCTGCCACCTGGTGTGCCAAGGCTACTTCTGCCCCTGCTTCCAGGCCTTTTCCAGCTTGGGACTCCCGAATCCTGTCTGTTTTGAGTCAGATTCCACTGATCTGCTGAAAACACAGACCCAGGTCCGAACCAAGTCCACTCACCACTGTAAGGCCCCTGGAAGCGCTCTTGCCTTTGACACCCAGCTGCTCAACTCCAAGGAGGTTCAAACCCTTAATAAATCCGTTTTACCCTGTATAAAGCTTATACAGGGTAAACTCATAAATAGTTCGCCTTCTATTTCAAAGATAGAAAGATATGCTCAACTGTTTGCTTTCCCCTCGGCACCAACTCGTACTCAAGGAAACTTAATAAGTAAAAAGTGATTTTAATAAGTACAGAAAATAGGATTTAAGTGAGTTCAATTAGTGACAGACAGAACAAAGCAAGTTACTTAGTAAAATAAAATAAAACACGCACGTCTATGTCTATTCAAAGTTAACACAGATAAAAGCCTCACCAGATTCGGATATTTTCCTTTTTACAGGCTGTAAAATTAGCCTGGGTCCAGCTGAGTCCAGCAGCCTCTCACACCCCCTAGTGTCTTTGTCCTTTGTTCAGTTCCCCTCAGGAATGTCCTTGGGGGGGTGGAGAGCCTCTCCCTTTAGCCAGCTGAAGACAAAAAGGAAGGGTCTTGCAAGGGCTTTTATAGCCTTTCTTCCTCTCCCTGCGTAGGATCCAGTTGCCCTGGAGTTTTGGGATCACATGGGCAAGTCACCTGCCCATGCGCCCTAACCAGTCTAACCAGTTGCATTCCAGACCCGGCCCCAATGTGGATTGGGGTCTGCAACGTCTTTTGTCTGTCAAGTGCTCGCATTTAACAGGCATTCTTTGCTCCAAAGATGATCCCATGCACTTACAAAGGCTATGTACAAAACCAGCAAATATAAAACCAATCTTCATAACTCCAACTACAACAATGATACATGCATACAAACAGGAGGAGTAAATTCAGTAGGTCATAACTTTCACAGAGATATGTTACATGGCACATGTAGCATAAAACATATTTTAGTTACATATATACATCTATAAGCATCTCCCCATAAAGTTTTATGGGGAACACCGTCACAAACCCTTAACTCGGTGGTGTTCTATTTTATTAATTTATGGTGGCTGAATGCACACAATATGGTTGCAATTAGCTCGATCAAAATCTGGGGTAACAACACCCCTCCATCCATTCTGGGGCAACAAACACCACAGCACCGAGACATATTTATAGTGAAAACAAGGATATGTTAATCACCACAGAACAGACATTCAGGTGAGTAAGAATATTGGAAACAAATGGTTCCATATGAAAGAAAATCATAACACGCTTTCTAGAGACTAAACCTAACTAACGAGTTATCCTCTCGTCTAAAGAAACTCATCTCACCCAAAGCTCTCTCCAGTGTTCTCAGCCACGCCTGGTTGAGATCCCACTTTCAGGAAGCAAATTTGCTGTCCATTTACTGCCTAGGTGAGGGAGGCCAGGGTGCCGTCTTTATCCACCAAAATAGTAGAGCAAACCTGTGACGTGCACCTCACGATAGGGTTCTCCCCCACTGCCATTTGCTTCTTCCTGTTACTTTTCTCTCTTTGAAGTTTTTCCACAATCACCAGGATTAGGTTCAGACTGGTGAGAGGAGACCCCTTGTGAAACACACAATACTTAATTTAAATGTAAACAGCCAGATAGATAAGTGACAAAACTTGTTTTTCACTTTGCAGATGACCAGGCCCTAGGTACAGACTCTAAGAACACAATGTTCAGTGTATATACATAACTCTTCACACAACATCTGTATGTGTGTTTTGCAATGATACTGATGACCAATGGGACACAGGCTTTCACCTGAGACCTCACAGGACACCCTTTGGCAAACTAGAATGTACATGCCAGACTCAGGAGTTCCCTGTAACCCCCAGCACCCCATCTGTGCCCATTGCCAGTTGGCACTAAGAGGCTCCTGGGTCACAGGTCCACTGGTGGGAGTAAAAGAGCATCCTCCACACAGGCCATGGCACTGGCAACGATGGAATAGTTCATTTAATGGAATAGTTCATTCCAATAGGCGTGAACATGGAGTGAGGCAGCATCCCTGTGGACCCCTTGGACAGGTAACCTATTGCACTCCAGCTCATCAATGGTGATACTGCTCATCACATGCTCCCCCAAAAGAGTCTCTCTGGCTGATTTTCCTTTTTACTGAATGTTGGCATCTCACTAGATCCTAATTTATCTATCCACCTATCACCTCTCCTTCCAGTCTGTTAGCTAATGCAATCTTTCTATACTCAGTATTGTGTCTAATCTCTGTTCCTCTCTCTCTATCTCAACAAGGTCTTCCTATCTAATCCATCACATCCCCTCTAGAGTACGTCGTCTTTCACTCTGTCTCTGTAGTATCTGACCCAACATGTTTTAATGTGCCTATCACCCAGGTGTGTGGGCACCAGCAAAGTTAAATGCTGAGACACTCAGCCTAAGGGACTGCAGGCTACGCCGCTCAGCGTGATTCACCATCAGTATGTGAAGACCTGGGAGCCAAGGCTCTGATCTAAGGCCTAAATGGTCTGGAGATGACTAATAGCAGAGCTTCAGATCCACCCTGCTCCTGTTAATCCCTGAATATGGAGGCCATGTTCTTCTGTGCAGAAAGGCTGTAGATGGGGGACCAGACAGCTCAGGGGATATGGGATCTTTGAACCTCTAGGACTCGATTCACCTGGGCTACTATGCCTGACACTCACTGCCAGATAGGTTGTTCAGTGGCCTGACAGAAACTGCCCGGCCGCTGCCTGTGTGGTTTGATCTTTGTGCATAACCAGAGGGCTCCAGGGTAGTCAGTCTGCTCCCACAATCTCCCCAAGCCACGCTGCTTTCAGCCCAGTTCCCACAGGCAGCTGGGCTCCTCACAGCTGCTCCTGCCTTTGCTCCCCAGCCCTGGACGTACATTGTGCTCCTGGGCTGCTGGCAGGCAGGGAGGAGGATCCCCGAACAAGGGGAGACCAGGAAATAAAGCCCATTGGCCAACACAGTCCAACCTCCTCAGATTGACACCTCTGGCTGACAGCAGCCCAGCCACTTCCAGCCCATTCTTCTCTGCCACTGCCCGCCTTTCAATGGCAAGACGTCTGAGGGCACCACAATTCAGACAGCAGGCCTGCTTGCCAGCCCCTCCGCCTGGCTCTGCCCTGCGAGGGGGAAAACTCAGCTCCTAGTTCCAGCAGTGTCTCAGGCAACCGTCTTCCTCCCTGACGGGGCACTCGGCCTTGCTGGGAGAAGGGCAGTGGGACGGACCGTGGGCAGGTTTCAGACACACCTCAGGGACCACGGGGCTGTGCACTCTCAGTCCCACACTTTGTGATTAAGCGAAGAGGAGCCGATACGATCTGAGGTGCATCCCCAGGACACCGCCACAGCCACTGGCAGGCAGTGTTAGGAACACCGGAGACACCACCCGGGATTGGAGCAGTGGGTCTCTGACACTGGCCAACACTGGCTGCTTCACAGGAAGGTGCAAGAAGCGCAGTGGTGTATGGCCTGGAGGAGAGGGTTCTGCCTGACTCTCAGATAGATGCTGGGTTATGTAACAGGAGAAGCAGTATGGCCCAGTGGTGAGGGCACTAGTTTAGGACCTGGGAGAGGTGGCTTCTTGTGTGACTGTAGGCAAGTCACTTATTCTGCGCCTGTCTGTAGAATGGAGATATAAACTAGGTTCAACGGGGGCAGGTGACCAAAGCCCACAGGTAAGTCAAAAACATGGAGACCTGGGAGAAGGGTCAGAATCTGGGCGGACCATAGGCTGTTATAGCAGAAATAAGGGAGAGACAAGACAGGACTGCGGGCGGGGGGGAATCAAATCAGTATCTAGATGTCTGTATACTAATGTGAGAAGTATGTCGAATGAACAGGAAGAACTCGAAATGCTAGTAAATAAACACAACTATGACATAGTTGGCATCACAGAGACTTGGTGGGATAATACGCGAGACTGGAATATTGGTATAGAATCATAGAATCATAGAATCTCAGGGTTGGAAGGGACCTCAGGAGGTCATCTAGTCCAACCCCCTGCTCAAAGCAGGACCAACCCCAACTAGATCATCCCAGCCAGGGCTTTGTCAAGCCTGACCTTAAAAACCTCTAAGGAAGGAGATTCCACCACCTCCCTAGGTAACCCATTCCAGTGCTTCACCACCCTACTAGTGAAAAAGTTTTTCCTAATATCCAACCTAAACCTCCCCCTCTGCAACTTCAGACCATTACTCCTTGTTCTGTCATCTTCTACCACTGAGAACAGTCTAGATCCATCCTCTTTGGAACCCCCTTTTAGGTAGTTGAAAGCAGCTATCAAATCCCCCCTCACTCTTCTCTTCTGCAGGCTAAACAATCCCAGTTCCCTCAGCCTCTCCTCATAAGTCATGTGCTCCAGCCCCCTAATCATTTTTGTTGCCCTCCGTTGGACTCTTTCCAATTTATCCACATCCTTTTTGTAGTGTGGGGCCCAAAACTGGACACAGTACTCCAAATGAGGCCTCACCAGTGCCGAATAGAGGGGAATAATCACGTCCCTCGATCTGCTGGAAATGCCCCTACTTATACAGCCCAAAATGCTGTTAGCCTTCTTGGCAACAAGGGCACACTGTTGACTCATATTCAGCTTTTCGTCCACTGTAACCCCTAGGTCCTTTTCTGCGGAACTGCTGCCCAGCCATTCGGTCCCTAGTCTGTAGCAGTGCATGAGAAGGGTACAGCTTGCTCAGGAAGGGCAGGCAGGGAAAAACGGGAGGACGTGTTGCCTTATATATTAAAATTGTAGACACTTGGACTGAGGTTGAGATAGAAATAAGAGACAGACTTGTTGACAGTCTCTGGGTAAGGATAAAAGGGGTAAAAAACAAGGGTGCTATCACAGTAGGGGTCTACTACACACCACCAAACCAGGAAGAATGTATTGGAGACAATTTTTTATTTCAGAATGTGGAGAAAGCTACTGGGGGAAGGCTGGTTCATGATGCTCAGGAATGGTAGGAGGGAGAACAGCACAATAAAGACAAAGGATTTCAAGAAGGCAGACTTTAGCAAACTCAGGGAGTTGGTAGGTAAAATCCCATGGGAAGCAAGTCTAAGGGAAAAAACAATTGAAGACAGTTGGCAGTTTTTCGAAGAGACATTATTAAGAGTACAAGAGCAAACTATCCCACTGCATAGGAAAGATATGAAGTATGGCAAGAGACCATCCTGGCTTAACCAGGAGATCTTCAATGATCTAAAACTCAAAAAAGAGTCCCACAAAAAGTGGAAACTCGGTCAAATTACAAAGGATGAATATAAAAAATAACACAAGTATGTAGGGACAAAATTAGAAAGGCCAAGGCACAAAACGAGATCAAACTAGCTAGGGACATAAAGGGTAACAAGAAAACATTCTACAAATACATTAGAAGCAAGAGGAAGACCAAGGACAGAGTAGGCCTGTTACTCAATGAGGGGGGAAAGACAATAACAGAAAATGTGGAAATGGCAGAGATGCTTAATGACTTATTTGGTTCGGTTTTCACCAAGAAGGTTGGTGGTGACTGGATATCTAACATAGTGAATGCCAGTGAAAATGAGGTAGGATCAGAGTCTAAAATAGGAAAAAAACAGGCCAAAAATTACTTAGACTAGTTAGATGTCTTCAAATCACCAGGCCCTGATGAAATGCATCCTAGAATACTCAAGAAGCTGACTGAGGAGATATCTGAGCCATTAGCAATTATCTTTGAAAAGTAATGGAAGACGGGAGTGTGACGGGTTCGGCCACAGAGACCCCTTGGGACTGTCACCTGATGTGCTGAATTTGCTTCTGAGCCCGTTTTCCCTGCCAGCTTGGGACTCTAGAACCCTGCCTTGTTGAGCCAGACATGCTAGCCTGCTGCAAACACAGACCCAGGTCTGGTCCACGCCCCCAAAGCTGCAGCCTTTAACCAAAAACTGCTCAGCAGGTCACCTATCTCCAGCACCCAGTTCCCAATGGGATCCAAACCCCAAATAAATCCATTTTACTCTGTATAAAGCTTATACAGGGTAAACTCATAAACTGTCTGCCCTCTATAGCACTGATAGAGAGATATGCACAGCGGTTTGCTCCCCCATGTATTAATCACTTACTCTGGGTTAATTAATAAACAAAAGTGATTTTATTAAGTATAAAAAGTAGGATTTCAGTGGTTCCAAGCAATAACAAACAGAACAATGTAAGTTACCAAGCAAAATAAAACAAAACATGCAAGTCTAAGCCTAATACATTAAGAAACCAAGTACAAGTAAATCTCACCCTCAAAGATGTTCCAATAAGCTTCTTTCACAGACTAGACTCCTTCCTAGTCTGGGCCCAATCCTTTCCCCTGGTACAGATCTTGTTAGTTCCAGCAGGCATCTTAGGTGAAAAGCAGGGGGTTCCACATGACTGGGACCCTTTGTTCTGTTCCACCCCCTTTTATAGCTTTGGCTCAAGGCGGGAATCCTTTGTCTCTCTCTGGGTTCCCATCCCTCCTTCTAAATGGAAAAGCACAGGTTAAAGATGGATTCCAGTTCAGGTGACATGATCACATGTCCTGTGAGCCCCCCTTCATTCCTCTAGGACTGGCCCACATGTATGCAGTGGAGACTTGCAGGTAAACAGAGCCATCTACAGTCAATTGTCCCAGACAATGGGAGCCATCAAGATTCTAAACCATCATTAATGGCCCACACTTTGCATAATTACAATAGGACCTCAGAGTTATACTTCATATTTCTAGTTTTAGATACATGAATGATACATACAAATAGGATTATCATACTCAGTAGATTATAAGCTTTGTAATGATACCTTACAAGAGACCTTTCTCATAAAGCATATTCCAGTTACATCATATCCACACTTATAAACATATTTTTATTAAACATATGGCGTGAAATGTCACAGGGAGACATTCCAGAAGACTGGAAAAGGGCAAATATAGTGCCCATCTATAAAAAGGGAAATAAGGACAACCCGGGGAATTACAGACCAGTCAGCTTAACTTCTGTACCCGGAAAGATAATGGAGCAAATAATTAAGAAATCAATTTGCAAACACCTAGAAGATAATGAGGTGATAAGTAACAGTCAGCATGGATTTGTCAAGAACAAATCATGTCAAACCAACCTGATAGCTTTCTTTGACAGGGTAACAAGTTGCGTGGATTGGTGTGGGGGGAGGGAAAGCGGTAGATGTGGTATATCTTGACTTTAGAAAGGCTTTTGATACTGTCTCCTGTGACCTTCTCATAAACAGACTAGGGAAATACAACCTAGATTGATCTACTATAAGATGAGTTTATAATTGGTTGGAAAATCGTTCCCAGAGAGTAGTTATCAGTGGTTCAGTCATGCTGGAAGGGCATAACGAGTGGGGTCCCACAGGGATCAGTTCTGGGACCGGTTCTGTTCAATATCTTCATCAATGATTTAGATAATGGCATAGAGAGTACACCTATATAGTTTGCGGACGATACCAAGCTGGGAGGGGTTGCAAGTGCTTTGGAGGATACGATTAAAATTCAAAATGATCTGGACAAACTGGAGAAATGGTCTGAAGTAAATAGGATGAAATTCAATAAGGACAAATGCAAAGTACTCCATTTGGGAAGGAACAATCAGTGACGCACATACAAAATGGGAAATGACTGCCTAGGAAGGAGTACTGTGGAAAGGGATCTGGGGGTCATAGTGGACGACAAGATAAATATGAGTCAACAGTGTAACACTGATGCAAAAAAGACAAACATCATTCTTGGCCGTATTAGCAGGAGTATTGTAAGCAAGACATGAGAAGTAATCCTTCTGCTCTACTCCACGCTGATTAGGCCTCAGCTGGAGTATTGTGTCCAGTTCTGGGCACCACATTTCAGGAAAGATGTGGACAAATTGGAGAAACTCCAGAGAAGATCAACAAAAATGATTAAAGGTCTAGAAAATATGACCTATGAGGGAAGATTGAAAAAATTGGGTTTGTTTAGTCTGGAGAAGAGAAGACCGAGAGGGGACATGATAATAGTTTTCAAGTACATAAAAGGTTGTTACAAGAAGGAGGGAGAAAAATTGTTCTTCTTAACCTCTGAGGATAGGACAAGAGGAAATGGGCTTAAATCGCAGGAAGGACGGTTTAGATTGGACATTAGGAAAAACTTCCTAACTGTCAGAGTGGTTAAGCACTGGAATAAATTGCCGAGGGAGGTTGTAGAATCTCCATCATTGGGGATTTTTAAGAGCAGGTTGGACAAACACCTGTCAGGGATGGTCTAGATAATACTTAGTCCTGCTTGAGTGCAGGGGACTGGACTAGAGACCTCTCGAGGTCCCTTCCAGTTCTATTATTCCAACACAATGCCCTAGTGCCTTGTGGGGGTTGTGTGCATTAAAGATTGTGAAGGGCTTTGTATCTGCTGAAGTTAGGTATTATTGTCCCCTAAAGCCGCGTTTCTCAAACTGCGGGGCTTGGCCCAAAAGGGGATCACAAGCCTATTGTGGGGGAGGGGGAGGTGTGTGTCACAGTATGGCCACATCTGCGCTGGTGGTGGTGGCGGCACTGCTTTCAGAGCTGGATTGCATGGTATGGGGGGGGGTCGTCACTTTGGGGGGGGCGGTGTCACAGCCTGAAATATTTTCAAAGGGGGTCCCAGCAAAAAAAATGTGAGAACCCCTGCCCTAAAGCATGAGTGTTTATATCCACATAAAGGTCCAGTCCTTTCATGAATCCTACTAAGCCATGATATATTGTGGCAGTGAGTTCCACGGGCTGTAGGCAAAAGTTACTTCCTTTGATCAGTTTTAAAGCTGGGATTCCCTAATGCCAATGCATACGCACGGAGCAGCATGCTTCAGGGCGTTAATATACACTGACTTCTGGAGTGCTGAGGTTCAAAGTGTGCATAGTGACCAGCAAAATGTGCTCCCAGGCTTCTCAAATGGGGAGTTTAATTTTAATAAATATTCCCCAGACAGCGTGAGCATATGTGGATATTTCAGGTGTGTGTATCCCACCTCTTTGGAGCCCCCTTTCATAGAATCATAGAATATCAGGGGTTGGAAGGGACCTTAGGAGGTCATCTAGTCCAACCCCCTGCTCAAAGCAGGACCAATTCCCAATTTTTGCCCCAGATCCCTAAATGGCCCCCTCAAGGATTGAACTCACAACCCTGGGTTTAGCAGGCCAATGCTCAAACCACTGAGCTATCCCTCCCCCTTCTCCCCCTCCCCTTTAAAACTATCCTTTTTTAAAAACATGTGATTTAACTCAAAAGGAATTGTTTGAAGGCCCCAACACCTTTCACCCACCCATCTGCTGCACTCCCTCTCTTCCAGGTGAGCAGGTGGATAAGGGCTTTTGGTTTATCCCATTAACTCTTGCACTTAATGGACTGGATCTGCCAAAGACTGTATGGTGACAGCGGGTTGGGGGCCTAGAAATGAGAAGAAAACCAAGAACAGAATATTTGAATGGCAAATGATGTATTAATGTTACTGTAGCTCCTGCAATAGGAGGATAGAGGTTTCAGATGTTCGCCCCCATTGGTCCAGATTGTCTTCCCAACCCCCAGAATCTGTGCATGAAGGGGAACCTCCAGCTGCCTGCACAGCACCATGCAGAGGATGGGGCACTGGGGAGAGGGTGGAGACAAGGTAGGCTGGGGGGCGGAGCCAGAGGATGTACACCATAGCCCTCAGCCCTATGACAATTCCCAGTGCTGTATTTCTGGGGCAAGCTTCTCGCTGACAGGGACAGAGGAGCTGAAGCTGCCTGGGAAAATCTCTGCTGCACAGCTGGCCCCAGCCTCCCATAGATCTATGGTTATGCTGATCCCTGGGGATCAGTATGGTTTGGAAGAGGTCCCGGTGGCCTTTCAGTGGGAGAGGGTAGGGCGATCCCCTGCCCTTACCCCCGTGGGAGGGCATGATCTGTCTTTGGGCTAGTGACGCCAGGTCTAGGAAAAGCACTTGCATGATCCCCACCGAGCCTGCAGGTTCTGCTAGACCGGGAGAGCTGAACAGGTCGGGGTGAGGGGGAGAGATGGGGAAATGCTCGCTCTGAGCCTGAAGAAATGAAGAATGGTTATGAAAAGCCAGCTTTCTCCTCTCTCACTGTATTCAACAGCTACAACCAAGCGGCTGCTTTTAAAAGGGGAAAAGGGGGCTTGTGTCTTTTTTTGCTTTATGATGGATACAGAAGGCCTCAAAAGTGTTTATTTTGTCAAGATTTTTTCCTTATGCTTATTTTTTCCCTAAGAAATAGCAACTCCTCAGCTCTCGTCATCCCTGTTACCTGGAGGTCTCGTTGGAGGGCCAGAGAACTAAAGTGGGAGCTTTCGAGGCTCTCCATTGAAGGTGTGGGGATGCACAATCTTTAACAAAAGATCTTTCCTCTCACCTGTGTGCCAGGCATGTGAGTTGAATGTTGGTTAACAGAAACCCAGGGGGGAATAGAAATCCCTTCCACTCCCAAAGGCCCAGGTTACACTGCCTTGCTACTTCCGATGTCATAATCCTAGTGATTCTACAGTTGGCCTTAGAGTTTTCTAGGAGAAAACAGGCAGATAAGATCTGAATTGTAAAACTCAAACAATCACATTTTGAAATGTTTTTCCTTCCCCTGTTGCTGTGTGAAAGACGCACGGACAACAGGGGAAACGGACTAAGTCCCTGGGTAGTGCAGCAAGACTCACCGGCGCAGCGCCTCCTACTGGTCATTTGGGAATTAGCTCGCTTCCAGCTCAGAGCACCCTCTGCAGGCCAGTGTCTCGCCTGCCGCTGGCCCTGTGTCCCTCCCGGACCCCGGTGCCCTTTGCCCTGGGGTTCTGCCCACCTCAGTAGCCACACTCTGGGTCTCCCCTCCCTGGGGAACCCCTAACCCTCTAAACCTACCTTGCCTCAGTGGCTACTGCCAGTCACCATCTAGCCCCCGCTCACTGGGCAGACTGCAGTGTAATGGCCACTCATCACTGGCAAGGGGTAGGACCCGCTGCCTTTGCCTATCCCCGGGCTGCCCCTCTGCAGCCCCAGTACCTTTTGGCCTTAAACAAGACCTGCAGCTTGGGGGGTTTCCAGGCTGGAGCTCCCCAATTCCTTTTACCCTATTCCCCAGCACTGCACCACTTCAGGTACCTGGATCCTTGGTTGGATATTAGGAAAACCTTTTTCACTAGTAGGGTGGTGAAGCACTGGAATGGGTTACCTAGGGAGGTGGTGGAATCTCCTTCCTTAGAGGTTTTTAAGGTCAGGCTTGACAAAGCCCTGGCTGGGATGATCTAATTGGGGTTGGTCCTGCTTTGAGCAGGGGGTTGGACTAGATGACCTCCTGAGGTCCCTTCCAACCTGAGATTCTATGATTCTATCCCAGGCAACTAGGTCCTTCTCTCTCTTCTGCTAGAGCAGGCCTGCACAACTCATAAAGCGGCGAGGGCCATATTACTCCAAAGAAAACAGCTGAGGGCTGAAACCCCCTGGCCCCACGGAAACACTCCCCCTCCAGGGGTGTCAAGTGGGCTGACTAGAGAAGAGCAGACATACTGACGGCCTCGGGGGTTAGAAGCAAGCACCTTCCTTTGGGAACACCCTCTTCGCAGCATTGGGACAACCCCCAGCCCAGAGATAAGCAGCAAAAAGGACCAACGGACACAGTCCCAGATTTTGGGCCGCACAGTGAGCCCACCTACTAACACCCCCGCGGGCCGCACAGTCAGCGCACGTGGGCCGCATGTTGTGCAGGCCTGTGCTAGAGAGCAACTCCCAGCTTCTAGCCCCCAGCCCTTGTATAAGGGTCAGCTGTGCCCTGATTGAGCTGGCCACAGCTGTGGCTGCTTCCCCCAGCCTCAGCCCACTGTGGGGCTGTTTTAACCCCTTCAGGGCCAGAGCGGGCTGATCACCCCGCTACACCCTGCAATTACTTGTTATACATATGCCTAAGCAGGTATGTAAGCGATTGCAGGATGGGGCCGTACACATGGGATATCACTCACATGACTAATGGTAAACAGGAATGTAAATGCAGGGTCAGATCTAACGGACTCTGTGGGGCAGACAGTGTCATTTGTAATAAGAGTAGGGAAAAGTGTGATTTGAAAACACTTGCATGATCCCCGCTGAGCCAGTGGCTACTGCTAGACTGGGAGAGAGCTAAATGGGTGAAGGTAAAAGTGTGATTTGGAAATTGTGTGTTCCTTTCCAAACAAATTCTTGCTGTATTCCGGTCAAGGTTGGGATAACTCACGGCTGGAATATTGGGATAGAAGGGTACAGCTTGTTCAGGAAGGACAGGCAGTGGGCAAAGGGAGGAGGCTTTGCCTTGTATATCAGAGATATAGATATTGGCATTGAGGTTGAGATAGAAGTGGGAGACAGATCTGTTGAAAGTTTGTGGGTAAGGATAAAAGAATAGAAACAAGGTAAGGACATGGAAGGGGTCTACTATAGACCACCTAAGCAGGAAGAAAAGGTGGATGAGGCTCTCTTTTAGGCAATCATACAATGCAAAAGACTTGGTGGTGATGGGGGAATTCAACTCTCCAGACATCTGTTGGGAAAATAACACAGCAGGGCACAGATTATCCAACAAGCTCTTGGAATGCATTGGAGACAATTTTTTATTACAGATGGTGGAGAAAGCAACTAGGTGAGAAGCTGTTCTAGATTTGATTCTGACAATTAGGGGGAAACTGCTTGAGAATTTGAAGGTGGGTGAAAGTGATCATGACATAATAAGAATTCATTATTCTAAAGAATGGCAGGAGGCAAAACAGTAGAACAGAGACAATGGACTACGAGAAGGCAAACTCCAGCAAACTCAGAGAATTGGTAGCTAAGGTCCCATTGGAAGCAAGTCTAAGGAAAAAAGATTTCAGGAGAGTTGGCAGTTTTTTAAACAGACATTGTTAAGGACACAAGAGCAAACTACCCCAATCATAGAATCATAGAACTGGAAGGGACCTCGAGCAGTCATCTAGTCCAGTCCCCTGCACTCACGGCAGGACTAAGTATTATCTAGACCATCCCTGACAGGTGTTTGTCCAACCTGCTCTTAAAAATCCCCAATGATGGAGATTCCACAACCTCCCTGGGCAATTTATTCCAGTGTTTAACCACCCCGACAGTTAGGAAGTTTTTCCTAATGTCCAACCTAAACCGCCCTTCCTGCGATTTAAGCCCATTGCTTCTTGTCCTATACTCAGAGGTTAAGAAAAACAATTTTTCTTCCTCCTCCTTGTAACAACCACTTACATACTTGAAAACTGTTAATCATGTCCCTTCTCAGTCTTCGCTTTTCCAGATTAAACAAACCTAATTTTTTTTCTATCTTCCCTCATAGGTCATGTTTTCTAGACCTTTAATCATTTTTGTTGCTCTTCTCTAGACCCTCTCCAGTTTGTCCACATCCTTCCCGAATTATGGCACCCAGAACTGGACACAATACTCCAGTTGAGGCCTAATCAGCACAGAGTAGAGCGGAAAGATGACTTCTCGTGTCTTGCTTTCAGCACTAGTAGAATGCATCCAAGAATAATGTTCATTTTTTTTGCAACAGTGTTACACTGTTGACTCATATTTAGCTTGTGGTCCACTATGACCCCCAGATCTCTTTCCGCAGTACTCCTTCCTAGGCAGTCATTGCCCATTTTTGTATGTGTGCAACTGATTGTTCCTTCCTAAGTGGAGTACTTTGCATTTGTCCTTATTGAATTTCATCTTATTTACTTCAGACCATTTCTCCAGTTTGTCCAGATCATTTTGAAATTTAATCGTATCCTCCAAAGCACTTGCAATCCCTCCCAGCTTGGTATCGTCCGCAAACTATATAAGTGTACTCTCTATGCCATTATCTAAATCATTGATGAAGATATTGAACAGAACCGGTCCCAGAACTGATCCCTGCGGGACCCCACTCGTTAGGCCCTTCCAGCATGACTGAACCACTGATAACTACTCTCTGAGAACGATTTTCCAATCAGTTTTGCACCCACCTTATAGTAGCGCCATCTAGGTTGTATTTCCCTACTTCGCTTATGAGAGGATTATGCGAGACAGTATCAAAAGCTTTACTAAAGTCAAGATAAAGCAGCGAGCAAGCGACCAGGGAGCTTTGCGAACAGGGGCTGCAAACAGGGGAGTTTGAGAGGGAGTTTGGAAGGGGAGCGCGAAGGGGGCAAGCTATCCTTGCCATTCCTAATTCTTTTTACCCAAACTAAAGGGAGAGGCAGAGCAACCAGTTGGCTGCAGACGGGGGAGTGAGTATCTGTTGAGGGGACAGTTTGGCACTTTGACCGTGTGCTTGAGTGTTTGATTTCCTGTTTGAATAGTGTGATTTGGGAGTGCTTCATTGCAGGCTCTTCTAAAAAGACTGTCAGTCAGCTGCGCACCAGCGGAGCAGCGCATAGCAGAGAAGCAAACAGGTGGAGTTAGCCTTGGAGTTCGCCTGGAGAGAGCCTACTGAGGCATCCCCCTTGCAGGTTTCCCTGAGTAGCTTCTGCCAGAAGTGAGGAAACTCTTCGAAGGAAGGAACTATGGATGCTGAGCGATCCGCTGTCGTGACCTGCACAGGATGTGCCATGTTTGTCTTTCTTCCACAGGATAGAAGCGACTTTGTCTGTACAAAGTGCAAGCTGATCTCCATATTGGAGGAGAAGATTCAAGGTCTGGAGAAACAAGTATCAACCCTGCGCTCCATAAAAGAAAATGAGGAGTTCCTGGATAGACGTCAGGATAGGCTTCAGCGGGCGCAGTGTTGTGAGGATTCAGAGCAGGCTGCGCAGCGGGGACAGAAGACCAGCGAGGATAATTGGCGGCATGTGACCTCCAGAAGAGGAAAGAGTATGAGACAAGTCCATGTACAAGAAACGCATATTCAGATGAGCAACCGTTTTCATGTTCTCTCCACAGGTACTAGTGCAGAGAGTGGAGTGAATGATGCATCTGAGGGAACAGAGCAGAAGGAGACTCCACTGATTGGAAGGCATGAGATGCACAGTCCTAGGGATGGGGGTTCCACGACCACCACTCCCAAGCGGAGGAGGAGGGTGGTGGTGGTCGGGGACTCTCTCCTCAGGGGGACTGAGTCATCTATCTGCCGCCCTGACCGGGAAAACCGAGAGGTGTGCTGCTTGCCAGGGGCTAGGATTCGTGATGTGACGGAGAGACTGCCGAGACTCATCAAGCCCTCAGATCTCTACCCCTTCCTGCTTCTCCACGTGGGCACCAATGATACTGCCAAGAATGACCTTGAGCGTATTACTGCAGACTACGTGGCTCTGGGAAGAAGGATAAAGGCGTTCGAGGCACAAGTGGTGTTCTCGTCCATTCTCCCTGTGGCAGGAAAAGGCCGGGGTAGAGACCGTCGAATCGTGGAAGTCAACGAATGGCTACGCAGATGGTGTCGGAGAGAAGGGTTTGGATTCTTTGACCATGGGATGGTGTTCCAAGAAGAAGGAGTGCTAGGCAGAGACGGGTTCCACCTGACGAAGAGAGGGAAGAGCATCTTTGGAAGCAGGCTGGCCAACCTAGTGAGGAGGGCTTTAAACTAGGTTCACCGGGGGAAGGAGACCAAAGCCCCGAGGTAAGTGGGGAAGTGGGATACCGGGAGGAAGCACAAGTAGGTGAGTGCAAGAGGGGAGGGCTCCTGCCCCATACTGGGACAGCAGGACGATCGGTGAGTTATCTTAAATGCCTATACACAAATGCAAGAAGCCTGGGGAACAAGCAGGGAGAACTGGAAGTCCTGGCACAGTCAAGGAATTATGACGTAATTGGAATAACAGAGACTTGGTGGGATAACTCACACGATTGGAGTACTGTCATGGATGGATATAAACTGTTCAGGAAGGATAGGCAGGGCAGAAAAGGTGGGGGAGTTGCGTTGTATGTAAGAGAGCAGTATGAATGCTCAGAGCTCCAGTATGAAACTGGATGTGGATAAATTGGAAAGAGTCCAACGGAGGGCAACAAAAATGATTAGGGGGCTGGAGTACATGACTTATGAGGAGAGGCTGAGGGAACTGGGATTGTTTAGCCTGCAGAAGAGAAGAGTGAGGGGGGATTTGATAGCTGCTTTCAACTACCTAAAAGGGAGTTCCAAAGAGGATGGATCTAGACTGTTCTCAGTGGTAGAAGATGACAGAACAAGGAGTAATGGTCTCAAGTTGCAGAGGGGGAGGTTTAGGTTGGATATTAGGAAAAACTTTTTCACTAGTAGGGTGGTGAAGCACTGGAATGGGTTACCTAGGGAGGTGGTGGAATCTCCTTCCTTAGAGGTTTTTAAGGTCAGGCTTGACAAAGCCCTGGCTGGGATGGTTTAGTTGGGGTTGGTCCTGCTTTGAGCAGGGGGTTGGACTAGATGACCTCCTGAGGTCCCTTCCAACCCTGAGATTCTATGATTCTATAAAACGCAGCGATGGACAAAGTGTTAAATAACTTTGGTTTCAGTTCTCACTCAAAAGGGCAGCACTGACCGGACGGCTCACATAGCGAATGGGGTAGGATCAGAGGGAAAGAACAAGTGAAGAATTACTTAGGTTATGTCTTCACTGGAGACTCTGCAACTGTGCCACGGCAGCGCTTCAGTGTAGACACTCACTGCAGTTACGGGAGGGGTTCTCCCATCGCTGTAGTTAAGCCACCTCCCCACGAGACAGTAGAGAGGTCAATGGAAGAATTCTTCTATCAACCTAGCACTGTCTACACCAGGGGTTGGGTCAGCTTAATTACACCCCTGAGCGATATAGTTGGGTCAAACTAACTGTTTAGCGTAGATCTGGCCTTAGACAAGTTAGATGTCTTCAACAGTGGCATAGCCAGGTGCAGAGAACTGGGGGAGTGGCGCTAAAAAAAGGCGCCACCCACCTGTACTCACCCGGCAGCGCTCCAGCTGTTGGTCGGCCCTTCGGCGGTGGGTCCTTCACTTGCTCCGGGTCTTTGGTGGCACCCGCCGCCGAAGACCCGGAGCGAGTGAAGGACCCGCTGCTGAACAGCTGGAGTGCCGTCGGGTGAGTAAAAATGTAAAAGGCGCCACTTGTGCTCAGTGGGGGAGTGGCCGCTGCCCCTGCTACCTCCCCCCCACCCCCGGCTACGCTACTGGTCTTCAAGTTGGAAGAGCGTGACAAAATATATCCTAGAATACTTAAGAAACTGGCTGAAGAGATCTCTGAGCCACTAGCAATTATCTCTGAGAACTCATGGAGGACAGGAGAGATCCCAGAGGACTGGAAAAGGACACACATAGTACCTACCTATAAAAAGGGGAATAAGGACAACCCAGGGAATTATAGACTTTAGCTTAATTTTGGTACCCAGAAAGGTAATGGAGCAAATAATCAAACAATCACTTTGTAAGCACCTAGAAGGTGATAAGTAAGAGTCCACATGGATTTGTCAAGAACAAATCATGTCAAACCAACCTAATGTCCTTCTTTGACGTGGTAACAAGCCTTGTGATGGGGGGAAGCAGTAGATGTGATTTATCTTGACTTTAGTACGGCTTTTGATACTGTCTCACATAACCTTCAGAGAAGCAAACTTGGGAAATATAGCCCAGATGAACCTTCTATAAGGTGGGTGCACAACTGGTTGGAAAATTGTACTCAAGAGAGTAGTTATCAATGGCTCACAGTCAAGCTGAAAGGGCGTAACGACTGGGGCCCCACAGGGATCTGCCCTGGGTCTGGTTCTCTGCAATATCTTTATACATGATTTGAATAATGGCACAGAGGATATACTTGTAAAGTTTGTGGATGATACCAAGCTGGGTCAGTCCTGCACTTAGGACGGAAGAATCCCATGCACTGCTACAGACTAGGGACCGAATGGCTGGGCAGCAGTTCTGCAGAAAAGGACCTAGGGGTTACAGTGGACGAAAAGCTGAATATGAGTCAACAGTGTGCCCTTGTTGCCAAGAAGGCTAACAGCATTTTGGGCTGTATAAGTAGGGGCATTTCCAGCAGATCGAGGGACGTGATTATTCCCCTCTATTCGGCACTGGTGAGGCCTCATTTGGAGTACTGTGTCCAGTTTTGGGCCCCACACTACAAGAAGGATGTGGATAAATTGGAAAGAGTCCAACGGAGGGCAACAAAAATGATTAGGGGGCTGAAGCACATGACTTATGAGGAGAGGCTGAGGGAACTGGGATTGTTTAGCCTGCAGAAGAGAAGAGTGAGGGGGGATTTGATAGCTGCTTTCAACTACCTAAAAGGGGGTTCCAAAGAGGATGGATCTAGACTGTTCTCAGTGGTAGAAGATGACAGAACAAGGAGTAATGGTCTCAAGTTGCAGAGGGGGAGGTTTAGGTTGGATATTAGGAAAAACTTTTTCACTAGTAGGGTGGTGAAGCACTGGAATGGGTTACCAAGGGAGGTGGTGGAATCTCCTTCCTTAGAGGTTTTTAAGGTCAGGCTTGACAAAGCCCTGGCTGGGATGATCTAGTTGGGGTTGGTCCTGCTTTGAGCAGGGGGTTGGACTAGATGACCTCCTGAGGTCCCTTCCAACCCTGAGATTCTATGATTCTATGGGTGTGGTTGTAAGCACTTTAGAGGCCAGGATTAGACTTCAAAGTGATCCTGACAAACTGGAGAAATAGTCTGAAATAAACAGGATGACATTCAATAAGGACAGATGCAAAGTACCCCACTTAGGAAGGAATAATCAATTGCACAAATACAAAATGGACAATGGCTGTCTAGCAAGGCGTACTGCAGAAAAGGACCTGGAAGTTACAGTGGGTTACAAACTAAATATGAGTCAACAAAAGTAAAGGACGATGTACTACTGTTGCAAAAAAAAGCAAACATCATTCTGGGATGCATTAGCAGGAGTGTTGTGAGCAAGACATGAGAAATAATTCTTTCACTCCGGACTGATAAGGCCTCAACTGGAATACTGTGTTCAGTTCAAGGCACCACACTTCGGGAAAGTCCAGAGCAGAGCAACAAAAATGCTTAAAGGTGCAGAGAATACATGACCTATGAGGAAAGATTGAAAACACTGGGTTTGTTTAGTTTGGAGACGAGAAGACTAACCGGGGGACATGATACCAGTCTTCAAATACCTAGAAGGCTGTTATAAAGAGGAGGGTGATAAATTGTTCTCCGTATCCACTGAAGACAGGAGACGAAGTAATGGGCTTAAATTGCAGCAAGGGAGATATAGGTTAGACATTAGAGAAAACGTCCTAGCAGTAAGGATAGTTAATCGCTGGAACAAATTACCTAGGGAGGTTGTGGAAGCTCCATCACTGGGGGTTTTAGGAACAGGTTAACCGTTAGACAAACACCTGTCAGGGATGATCTAGATAATGCCTAGTCCTGCCTCAGAGCCGGGGACTGGACTAGATAACCTAGCACGGTCCCTTCCAGTCCTACACTGGTATGAGTCTAAAATGTACAGTCTAACAGGGTCTACTTTAGCCTTACACTGAGATTCTGGCAGGTTTGTTCTTACAAAGGTAGTGCCTGATCCCTGAAAGCCTCACTTGCCTGAGGAAGGGATTGCTGGACTGGAGCGCTGGGTGGGGAAGTGGAGTAGTAGAAATGTGATGGAAAATATTCACTGCATAGTGATCATATTTTAAAGGTGATTTAAAAATCTTTTGACAACATAAAATGCCCCACGGATTAGAACATTCCGCATCAAGTCGCCGCTGAGCTGATACTCAGAATGGGGTTCTAATCATATTTTGTGCTTATCCAGCACTTTCTTATTCATTCGGGATGCCCAACGCCATGCTCAGTCCACTGTCCCACAGCTGGAGCTGCGAGCACGCTGAGAACCTGAGAAAGACATTGAAAATGCTCCAACAAGCAAACGGAAACCTACCTTTCTCTCTGCCACAGTGAAGTACATGCAATTATTTTGGTCGGAGTCTTTTCCAAAGGAACTCTTTAAGCCTTATAAAATAAACTAACGCCACCCTGCCTGCTCCATGCCCACTCACCCCCAAAGAATGCCCCTCTGATAACTACCCCATGTGGACAGTAAGCAAGGCACCCGTGAACAGGAACAAAGTAGCATGTGTGGCCCTGTACAGAGGAAAGAATCCATTTGGAAGCATGTGGCTGTGGATGGGCACAGAATTTTGCTCCTTTGAACATAACTTGCTGTGATTCTCAACTTTCTGGCTTAGCACCTGCTTATGAAGTAGCTAGCACATTCTGTGCACTAGACAAATACTAAATAAAGCCTATACAATGCTAATGAATAACAGTGCACAGATATTGCAGTGATGGAAATGTAGCTAGAGAGAGAAACTGATTCAGTCTGTGGCCCCAATCCTGCAAGGAACTGCACTTGGGGGGGCCCCTGTGAAGCATAAATTAAAGTAGATGGGGGTTTGCATGGGCTTGCCAGGAGTGACTTTGCAGAACCAGGGCCCAACTCTCTATCCAACTTCCAAACAGGTTCTAATGAAGAACTCTGCAGGGAAAATTACTTTAAAATTGATGCAAATTACTCTGACTATATCTTTCCAAACAGTAAGAGAAGCTGGGACAGTGCCAAAAAGGGTGTCTTTCATCAGGACTCAAATAGGCAATATTTTCTCATTTTTCAAATAGCGCTGGGGAATATGGGGCAGGATACCTGGGTTCTATTCCCAACATTGGCACTGACTCCCTGTGGAGAAAGCGCTTCGGTGCCTCAGTGTCCTCATCTGCAAAATGGGGATAAGAATTATTATTTTATATGCTAGTGATGGCCCAGGACCCCATTATGCTAGGTGCCGTACAACACATCACAAAGAGCGTATTCGCTTCCCCACTTTGGTGAAGCACTTTCAGCTTTGCAGAAAAGCGGGGCTATTGTAACACAAAGTGTACAGTTATCATGGTGTATCAAGAGAAGACTGTGTACAATCCTGGCTTCCCAAGGCTCTGTGGGTGGGGTGACAGATCAGAGCTCCTGTGTGGTCGGCTTTGGCCCTAGGGCCAGGAAGGGAAACACTGGGCAACTTTTTTTTTTGGGGGGGGGGGGGGGGGAGATAATCAAGGAGCGTCCAGAGACTGTGAGGGGAACCCAAGCCCAGACTCCGCAGCCCTGCAAACTCTGCCCGGGCACTGCTCGGCTGCAGTCCCCCTTCTCCTCTGGGCACACAGCAGCAGCTCTCCCCCTCTGGTTTCTTCTCCAAGGGCTCCCTCCCCCCATCTCTTATTAGAATACTGTGTCTGCCCATTTTTGGGAGCTCTCTCCCAGACTCCGGAAGGAGGGATGGGGGGGGGGGAGAAAAGAAAAGGAGGTTCCCAGACACCAGCAAAGAGGGAGGAGGAAAAGAACCCCCCGAAACCTCCCTTCCCAAGGAGGTTCATGCACTTCCTACCGCCTCGGCTCTAGCTGTGTTGCTTTGGTGCTTGCAGAACCCAGAAGTGAACAGCAGGCGACCCGGAAGGTTTGAACTAAGCCTTTAACACACAGCCAAGCCAGAAAGACCATCCCAAGCTCGGCTTTGGGGCGGGGGGTGGGCTGGGGACAGGGGGTTTCTTTTTTTTTTTATGTCTCTTTGCCAAAAAACCAAAACCAAATCCAAAAAAACCTGCAGTTAAGGCAAACCCAGGTCTGTATGCAACAACCCTCCCCCCAGGAGAGCCGTGGTGGTGGTGGTTGGGGGGGGGGCCCTGCTCCCAGCAGAGAAAGGAGCATGGAAGGGGGAGCCGCAAAGAGAGGGGGGATTTTTTTTTAAGATGGGGTCGCAAGAAAAAGTTGCATGTAGTTTCCGTCGCTCTTGGTCTCCTTTGCAAATTGCAATCGCATGTCAGTTTCCAGCGAGCGCTGCTGGCTTCGGGCTCCGGCTGCTGGAGTCTGGCGAGAGGAGGGTTTTAGGAGCTTTTTTCCCCCCCCTTCTCTTTTTTTTAATCTGATGCATGCATTTGATCCCGATGAGTGTCGGCTGCGTGGGGGGCTCTGTCTTTTCAGTGCCCCCCAATGCACTAAAGCCTGGGCGGGTTGAGGAGGAGGAGGAAGAGAGGAAGCTAAAGGGGGGAGCCCATTTTCTTCCTTGCAGACGGATCGCTGGCTGGATTGCAATTTGCAAAGGGAGCATGATTGTTGGTATAGGAAGTGTCTGCTTTTTTTTTTTTTTTTTTTTTTTTAAAGCCGGGTTATTCAAAAAACCCCTTTGGTGCAATTCTCCGGTAAACAGTGATTCATGGGGCTTAATGCAAATAAACTGATTGCAAATGGAGCTTTCCCTTTGCACTTTGCAGCTGCCTGATTTTTTTTTTGAGTGGCCAAGCCTCAGATTTCTGTCTTTTTTTGCAGATCTGCAGAATATGGCGTCCCTGTCCTGTTTTAAAAATAAGCCAGGCTGCCATTTTTGTTTTTCTTTTGTCTGAAAATTTTAATAAAACTGTCTGAGAATGTGGGAGAGGCAGCTGAAAGGCAAAAGGGGCACCTAAAGGGGTGTTTTTTTTCTTTGCTTTGCGTTTTTGTATTGTTGCAACGATCTTGCTTGCACGGGAGGGAGATACAATGTAATTGGACTTTTAGAAAAGGAAACAGGCAAACATTTCTGTGGGAGGGGGTTTAAGATTTAAAGTTAACTTATGCAAAAGTTTTTTTAAACAGCCTTTTTAAAACAAAAACGCAATGAAAAACCCTGCTTTGTATTTTCTCTTTCTCCCTTTGCATTATTTAATGGAAAAGTTAATTGAATCTGAATGTACCTATTTTTTTAAAAACAGATGGTTGTGAATGTTGCATGTTGGTTAAAAGGGATTCAGTTTTTGGGGGGCGATGATGGAAAAGTGTATTTTTTATTTTGATAGAAAGCAATGTTCTAAACGGAGTGTTTAACCAGGAATATTTTGCAATTGCACTGTAGCAGGAATGTAGTGTTTTCAGAGTGTGGAATCTGCCGTTTTAGAAACTGACACAATTTTTCGTGCCGTTGTATAGAGAGGTCTGTGCATATGTGAACATGTATTTAGCGTGTGCTCTGTGCATCGTGTGTACATGCATTTACATGCCTAATTTGAAGTACACGTTGGATTGTACATGCAGTCTGTTCTAGAATATTTAAAAGAGAGGCTAAGAGAAGTATTCTAGGATATAAATGATTTATTTTTAGAGAAGCTGCTCATTCAGAAGTATTGTACAGAGTGTAGTCAAGAGCACACATCCTTCTCATGTGGTATTGTATGGTTAGTCTTGCACTTTTATTTGCTGCCTGTCTTGGAAAAGTGAAGGGCAATTTCTCAAATGCCTGTTTGAGCTTCTCTGTTACTGGTGCTCTGTGACTGATGGCAGATGGGTCAGCGAGAGGCCTCTTCAACAAAAGTCACATTTTGGGGAAGAGGCAAAAGTTTTTTTTAAATCCTGCTTTAGAAGATTAGAGGGGGGTGGATGAAATCTGGCCCCAGCCTTACAGCTGGTTCTGCTCCAAATATTCCTAAATAGTTTAGTCCAGCCCTGTTCCTGGGATAACTCCTCTGACTTCCATGGAGCTACTACAGGGAGAAATGTGGCCCTTCGTTTATTTTCTCTAAAGAGAATGTGGCATTCCCACGGATGTGTTAGTTTGAAGGCAGTTTCTGTTGCCCCCAGGTGTGTCTTTCTGGGCTCATTTTGGGGGTGTTTTCTATGTATTTCGGATGTGTGTATTGGGGGGTGTGTGAAGTTGTCCTCCTTGTCCCCTATAGAACAACACCTTGCGGGCAACATCTGTACTCTGCTAGCTCTGGAGATGGACAGATGTCAGGGGAAGCACCGACAGTACATACAGAGGTGGGCGCACTGAGTTATGCTCAATGACAGATTTCTATGTGTCTTAGTAACCCACCAAAGTGCATGAAGCTGTTCAAAAGTAGGGCAGTGACCAATCAGACCCCATGACCATGCTGGAGATCTTCCCAAGCCGCCCACATGTGGACCTTGGTGAATGTCCATTGAGGGTTTCCTGCTGATTGTTGGATCCAGCCCCTCTAGGAATCCTTTTCATTGTAAGTCTGTGGATTGTTCAGATCTTGATCCCAAAACAGTCTGAAAAAACTATTTGGAATGAAACAAAACACCTTCCTCAACAGCAGAAGTACGTCAAACTGCAAGTTAGTCATCTAAACATTACCCACAAGTGCATGTGTGTATAATGTCTGTCTGTCTGTCTGTCTGTCACAGAGCTGGGGATCATTGGACGTGGGTTCTAGTCCCAGTTCTGCTACTAACTTCCTGTGGGACCTGGGCAAGTCATTTAACTTCTCTGTGCCTCAGTTTCCCCATGTGTAAGACTGGTGCCGTGATACATACTTGTCTCTTTGTAAAGCACCTCGAGCTCTCTGGATGAAAAGGGCTTCTCCAAGTGCTAAGTGTTGGTGTTATTATCTATGCACTGTGCAGCTGTGGAAAACTACCATGATACATCTACACACCCTGTTGCTAGATAACATGGCATTGTAACTTCACCCGCGGTCCTGATTTCTGCTGTCTCAGCAGTGAGCATTGGGAATCTGATGTGTCCAAAAGATGCTTTCCTAATTAGCACAAAAACTCTGCGTCGAGGGAAGTTTTTGTGGTGATCCAAATTGCTAACGAGGCCTGGTGCCCAGAACTAGACACTAACGTGCTGTGGACTTCTTAGATGGCTTTGTTGTTGTAATGTTCAGGGCTTAGGCAGGAGTTCTGCCTTCCCGAGAGAGAGAGAGAGAGAGAGAGAGTGTGTGTGTGTGTGTGTGTGTGTGTGTAACAGTGTGTAATGAAGGTTTCCCTTTGACCTGATTACACTCTGATTACACTAAGCTTTTACGCTTCCTTGTTGATGTGGAGTGGCGGCGTTATTTATTTCTATTACAGTAGCCCAGAAATAATAACACCTTGAGCGTGATACACCCTTGCTCTGCCATTCTGCTCAGTAGTGTTTTACACCCTTGTTGTATTGTAAATAAATATCGAAATCCTAACTCACCAGGGGGGCAGCTTTGCTAATAGTAGCAGTGGTGGAAGCACTAGTGTAGACAGGGCTCAGGTGCTTTTAGCGGCTTATTGTCTGACCCTGACAGTGTGGTGACAGCCAGCCTTACCCTGTTCGTACCAGTGCTTCTGCTGCAGCCAGAGGGAGGTGGTGGTGGGGCTGGGATTAGGACCCAGTAGTTCTTGGATCCTTGCTTTGTGATCTGCCGTCCTGGAGCGGAAATGCACAGCATTCCAGTAACATCTCTCCTGGGGTAAGTCACGTTCATTTTATAAATCTTCCCTCCACCAGCGCTTGTTGGTGCCACGCACTGAACGTGTTAGGGGACATGCAAGTCTGACTTTGGGGCCTAGAGCAGAGGCGCCAGACCTCAGGAGCTGGGCAAATGCTCTGAGCTTTGTGGCTTTGCTTTTATTTTAGTCTGATCCTCTTGATGGGGCCTGTTGGTGTCTCAGGTTCCCCTCAGTGTCTGCTGAGTCTTGTGGCTATTGCAGGTCATCCCTGCCAGCCTTGCTCTGTCTGCTGGTAGAAAGGGTCTAGTTAGGCCTCTGCTTTCTCCTGACTATTCACCACCTGTTGGATGCCTCTTGCTGCCAACCCCAATGCTCTGATACTGGCGAATTCAACCCAGAGCGTGATGCGGCCCGTAAATGGATTTTAAACACAAGACCTCGCCATTCAGTTGTCTCTTGCACTCCCAGCCTCTGCATTAGAAACCCCGCAGCTCTTAGGATGGTAGCCCTGAACTGCGCTCTTGGCCTGTGTGCCCCCATGGCTCTGCTAACTAACCAGCTTCAACCTCTGGCTGCAGATTTTCCCCGTCTTTCAAACGCGTCTGAAGCAAATGCAGGAATCACGCTGCATGCATTTCACTGGGCCTTGACTTTCCTAATGCACAGTGTGGGCAGAGACCTGGCCATTTCACCCTGTGATTATTGTAATGTGCCGGAGAGTCACATTTTCCCACAGCAAGCGCTGACGCAGTTTCCAGAGACACGTTGTAAGGGAGGCCTTATTGTCTCATGTCCCCTTTGCTCCTCGGTGTGTGTGTGTGTTTTCGCTCCTTGCAAACGGTGAGGACAGAAGAACTGGGGCTGACGGGGCGGGAGGGGGTCTGGTCACTCCCACATTGTAAGATTCACAGGTCATCCTGGAGCTCACTGGGAGCCAGTCGTCTGCACAGCGCGCGTTCCATGTGGTTTGTGGCGGAGGTGTTCCTGTATTACAGGACGCCAGCGTCAGGATCGGGGCCCTGTTCCGCTAGGCGCCGCTCGGCCGAAGCAGGAAGGATTGGTTCCTGCCCTAGAGAGCTCTCTTAGTCTCTGTGATTTGTGAGGTGTGCCCATGGAGAGGGCAACTCTTCTAAGGCTCAAGAATTAGAGGTGTCCGTGCTGGTGCCACCCAGGGTTAACACAACCATCCGCGGTGGGTGTAGTGTGGGCAGTGCTGTGCCAGCGTCCTTCAGTCCTGATCTGCAGCCTCCACAGCTGTCCCAGCCCGGGCGTCTCACCCTGCCCTGGGAATGTGGGCCCCGCCTGCCAAAGGGGCTTTGGTGGCTGGAGCTGGAGCGTGGCCTGGCAGTGAGGGGGCCAGCCTGGCACTCGAGAGGCAGGAGCTGGATTCCTGGCACTGCCACAGACTCCCTGGGTGGTCCTGAGCCCCTGTGCCCTATCCAGGGAGGGGATAGTAGCCTGGCCCTGCCTCACGGGGGCTGTGAGAACAAATCCACTGACGCTTCTGAGGCACTCAGGGACTGCAGTGATGGGGGGCCATGGGAGTGCCCAAGACAGACCAGATCACTGCCTTGGCCTAGTCCTGATGGGCCATCTGCAGCAGGTGAGTTTTCTTGCTAGCCTGTGGCTATTAGGGTTGTCAGGCCTCCAGTCCGGTCTGTGACACCCCCACCCCCCCCAAGAGCTGCCCGGTGTGTGTATTTTTTAAAAACTCTCCCCAGAGGGGCTGGAGAGCTCTGGCAAGGGCTGGAGGAGCCAGGATGCTGGCAGCAGGCTCACATACGTGCTCAAGGCTGCATAAGGAGGTGGCTCCGGCTTTGGGGCTTTCCTGATCTCATGGTCCGCTTGTGGTGGTGGTGGCCTCCAGAAGTAGGGGCGGAAGGGTGGGTGACAGGGTCCCCTCGCCCCTTGTAGGGGAGCTGCTGAAGAGGGAGAGGAATAGCTCAGTGGTTTGAGCATTGGCCTGCTAAACCCAGGGTTGTGAGTTCAATCCTTGAGGGGCCCATTTAGGGATCTGGGGCAAAAATTGGGGATTGGTCCTGCTTTGAGCAGGGGGTTGGACTAGATGACCTCCTAAGGTCTCTTCCAACCCTGATATTCTATGTTTCTATGACCTCTGCATTGCCAGGGGGCTGGGAAGGCCCCCAGCTGTCAGGGAGGAGGTGGGCGCATGAGAGGGGGAGGGAATTTGTGTTGGGCTTTTGTCGGTTTTGGTCAGGAAAGGAAATGGGAATGAAAACACCTTCAGGGGGCAGAAACACAGGGCTTCATTTGGTTCCATCTTCGGTGAATTCTGGTGCAGGATCCCCACGACTGCTCCTTCCAAAAAGTAAGATCTCGAGGCTGGGTTTCTAGACTTGCCCTTCCAGGTTTTCTGGCTGGGATTCTATTTTTGGGTTTGGGTGGTTGTTTTTGCTTTTGTGGCTGTTATTCTTTCCCGTGTCTCTGCTTTGGTATAAATTCCTTCTGCATGGGAGAAGTAGGGTTGGTGTGTGTGTAGGAGGAGGACCTCATGTGTGATTTCACAGCCATTGCCATGGAGAGCCGCACGGTGTCTCCTCATCAGCTGCTTTCAGGAGGCCACGAGTTCCCATTGCAGAAAGGGCTTCCCAGTGCCAATAGCCGACGGCTCACTTAGGAAGGTCAGTTTACTCCCAAGATGAACCGTTCCTGCCCGTGCCTGTCCGCAGGGATCGTACAGCCGTGTTGAATGCCGGCTGCCGAAATCATGGCGCTGTGCGAAAAATTAAAACTGAGGAGAGTAGGCCAATTCCCCCTCCACTCCACATCCCACTCACTTCTGCAATGGGGCCAGGGGGGAGGAGACTGATATTCGGCCCATTCTTCCTGGGGTTCCCCCAGTGCTTTGTGGGGTGAGGAGCTGAAGCCCCACAATGAGGTACGGCCACAATCGTTATCCCCATTTTACCAATGGGGAAACTGAGGCACGCAGCAAGACAGTGACTTGCCCATGGTTGCGCAGTGAGTCAGTGGGGGAGCTGGGAATGGGACCTAGGAGTCCTGATGTCTAGTCCTCGGTCGTAACCACTGGATCAGTCTTTTCTTGGGTAGGGTGAGAACTTGCGGAGGGCGTGAGTGGGTGTGGGGAGAGAGAAGGGACTGAGCTGATAGATGGAGTGCAGAGAAAAGGCTGTAAGAAATTTGTTGGCAGTGCCAGGGGGGCACCTGCTTTGGGGTATTGGGAGGCCTGGCTCTGGCTAGGAGCTGGTCACGGGAGCCCAGTGCTGCTGTGGAGGGGGCTGGGGCGGTAGCCCGCTTGGCTGCCCACTTGTTTGTGGTATTGCCACTGGCTTCCGGGGCTCTTCCTTACCCAGCTGTGCCCACAGTGGGGGCAAACAGGAGCATCTTTGGGAGCTGACGGGTGGTGCTTTGGGCACGTGGCATTTTAATGGAGCATGATCTGCTGTCAGTGAATTAGCCCAGTTCCGAGTCCCAGAGGGAAGCCGGATCAGTGCTTGTTCAGACCGGGCATCTCAGCGTCCCCCCGTCCCTACGGTTTTACATCCTCCCTTCTTTCCCTGGACTGGCTGTGGCCTGGGCTTGCTGCTCACTAGCAATTCAGTAGGTGGCTCAGTGCTCTGGTGTGGACTCCGGAGCGCTGTGCCGCAGGAAATCGCGTTGGCGTCTCTGAGTCCGTGCTGAAGAGCTCCTGCTTGGTGCTGGGGGATGCTCCATTGGCACAGGGCTGTCTTTTGCATGGCAGGCGAAGTTCTGACTCCTTCTGGTTGTTAAAGATCCCATGGCACTTTCCCCACCAGCGGTGTGTTTAGTCCAGGTGGCCAGGCTGCCTGGGATAGTTTCTCCCTAGATCCCCCTGCAGTTTAAAACAGATACAGGCTCTTCCTTCCTTGCCCCAAACTGTTGTGTAGGGCTACTGGGTGCTGTTAATCAGCTGGCACGTTCCACCCCAGAGGTGGCTGCATGGATCAGTGGTACTGGTGTCTCGGCCTCTACCGCTGTGATGACTCTGCTGGCCAGGAGCGTACGCAGCCACGCGCTGCCTTGCAGTTTCCATGAAAAGAATCTCTTGTTTCTTTTTATTTCAGCAAAGACGAGACAGAGGGGGCTGCCCAAGTAGAGGAGTCCCCGATAGAAGTGTAGCTTGTGTTAACGGCAGTGGTAGGAAGTGGTGAAGGCTAGTGTGCTTCTGGGGCTTTTGCCCGCCTGCACCAGGAGGGATCGTCCACCTCCGCCAGCCTGGAGCATCATCTACACGTCTCCCCAGGCAGCTGCGGCCACCTGGCTTCTGAGGCCAGCCTGTGAGTACTGAAACGCGAGTGCACATAACGTCTTCCCTTTGCGGGGCCGTGACAGGTCCCTCTGCTGCAGCTGCCTTATCTGAACTCCCCTCCCACCCTGGATCCATGATTTCCACCCAGGTCCCATAGCCTGGGGCCACCACGGGGCCTCTCCTACGCCCTGCCTGCAAACCACGCTCCTAACTCGGGGCCCTGTCAGTGCCGTTTTCCATGCCCCTTTCCCCCCTGCCACCCAGAGAGCTTCCAAACTCCCTGCGGCTACCCTGGGTTCCCTCTCGCCAGCTGCTGCCCTTTCCTGAGGGGCTGGTTTTCAGCAGTGCCCAGATCCCTGTAATGCAGGGAACAACTTTGGGTCTGGGGTCTTCAGCTCCCGGGGTGTTTCCCCCATCAGGGTCCAGGCCCTTTTTCAGCAGATTCCCCTCCGATGAGATGGAGCCTGAAACACCCCCCCCCCCCCCATCCTCCCAGTCACTGAGTGAAGACCTGGGAGCAGGTCTGTGTCCGTGCCCCCCGGGTGTCTGAGCGAGGCGTAGGGAGGCAAGATCTCCTGTGCCAGGCCTGGGGCAAGTATCCATTTGTATCCAGCGATTCCTACTGGCCCCCTGCTTCAGGAGCCCCCCCGTTTGCCCTCTGTGCTCAGCAGGAAGATCAGCCTCTTTCTCGCAGGAGCCGTGCTGTCCCCTTGTGATGGGGCCGCTCCCCCCACGGGCTCTGCTGGCTGCAGGGGCAGCCACATCTCCCCCACACTGCAGCTTGCTCCCCTCCCCCAGGCCTGGCTCTCCGGAGCCCCTTCCCCTGCGTCCTGGTGGCTGCCACCGGAGAGTGCCGGCCTTGCTCGTGGCCCCTGTCTGGGAGCATCTCACGGGCAGCGAGGACTCCAGGGTCCCTCCTGTGTGTAGGGAGGGGCAGGAGCTGAGCTCATAGGGAGCCGTGGGTGAGGGACAGCTCAGGTGTCCCTGGTACCCAGGAATCCCCCAGGTGGCTCTCTTCTGCCCTGGCTGTGCCTTCCACGAGGCTAGTGCCCTGCACGGCTCCCGTTCTGGGGGACCCTGGGGCAGCCGACAGCCACAACCCAGGGGAAAGCTGGGAGAGCAATACAGCGGTCCACAGACAATCCAGGAAGTTTTTGGAAAGTGTAGGGGACAATTTCCTGGTGCAAGTGCTGGAGGAACCAACTAGGGGAAAAGCTCTTCTTGACATGCTGCTCACAAACAGGGAAGAAATAGTAGAGGAAACAATAGTGGATGGGAACCTGGGAGGCAGTGACCATGAGATGGTCGAGTTCAGGGTCCTGACACAAGGAAGAAAGGAGAGCAGTAGAATACAGAGCCTGGACTTCAGAAAAGCAGACTTTGACTCCCTCAGGGAACTGATGGGCAAGGTCCCCTGGGAGAATAACATGAGGGGGAAAGGAGTCGAGGAAAGCTGGCTGTATTTTAAAGAAACCTTATTGAGGTTGCAGGAACAAACCATCCCGATGTGTAGAAAGAAAAGTAAATATGGCAGGCGACCAGCTTGGCTTAACAGTGAAATCCTTGCTCGTCTTAAACACAAAAAAGCAGCTTACAAGAAGTGGAAGATTGGACAAATGACCAGGGAGGAGTATAAAAATATTGTTCAGGCATGCAGGAGTGAAATTAGGAAGGCCAAATCACACTTGGAGTTGCAGCTAGCCGGAGATGTTAGGAGTAACAAGAAGGTCTTTCTTCAGGTATGTGAGCAACAAGAAGAAGGTCAAGGAAAGTGTGGGCCCCTTACTGAATGAGGGAGGGAACCTAGTGACAGAGGATGTGGAGAAAGCTAGTGTACTCAATGCTTTTTTTGCCTCTGTCTTCACAGACAAGGTCAGCTCCCAGGCGGCTGCACTCCGCAGCACGGTATGGGGAGGAGGTGACCAGCCCTCTGTGGAGAAAGAAGTAGTTCGGGACTATTTAGAAAAGCTGGACGAACACAAGTCCATGGGGCCGGATGCACTGCATCCAAGGGTGCTAAAGGAGTTGGCCGATGTGATTGCAGAGCCATTGGCCATTATCTTTGACAAATCATGGCAATCGGGGGAGGTCCCGGATGACTGGAAAAAAGCTAATGTAGTGCCCATCTTTAAAAAAGGGAAGAAGGAAGATCCGGGGAACTACAGGCCAGTCAGTCTCACCTCAGTCCCTGGAAAAATCATGGAACAGGTCCTCAAGGAATCAATTCTGAACCACTTAAAGGAGGGGAAAGTGATGAGGAACAGTCAGCATGGATTCACCAAGGGCAAGTCATGCCTGACTAACCTAATTGCCTTCTATGATGAGATAACTGGCTCTGTGGATGAGGGGAAAGCAGTGGATGTGCTATTTCTTGACTTTAGCAAAGCTTTTGATACAGTCTCCCACAGTGTTCTTGCCAGCAAGTTAAAGAAGTATGGGCTGGATGAATGGACGGTAAGGTGGATAGAAAACTGGCTGGATGGTCGTGCTCAACGGGTAGTGATCAATGGCTCCATGTCTAGTTGGCAGCCGGTATCAAGTGGAGTGCCCCAAGGGTCGGTGCTGGGGCCGGTTTTGTTCAATATCTTCATCAATGACCTGGAGGATGGTGTGGACTGCACCCTTAGCAAGTTTGCAGATGACACTAAACTGGGAGGAGTGGTTGATACGCTGGAGGGTAGGGACAGGATACAGAGGGACCTAGACAAATTAGAGGATTGGGCCAAAAGAAATCTGATGAGGTTCAACAAGGACAAGTGCAGAGTCCTGCACTTAGGACGGAAGAATCCCATGCACTGCTACAGACTAGGGACCGAATGGCTGGGCAGCAGTTCTGCAGAAAAGGACCTAGGGGTTACAGTGGACGAAAAGCTGAATATGAGTCAACAGTGTGCCCTTGTTGCCAAGAAGGCTAACGGCATTTTGGGCTGTATAAGTAGGGACATTTCCAGCAGATCGAGGGACGTGATTATTCCCCTCTATTCGGCACTGGTGAGGCCTCATTTGGAGTACTGTGTCCAGTTTTGGGCCCCACACTACAAACAGGATGTGGATAAATTGGAAAGAGTCCAACGGAGGGCAACAAAAATGATTAGGGGGCTGGAGCACATGACTTATGAGGAGAGGCTGAGGGAACTAGGATTGTTTAGCCTGCAGAAGAGAAGAGTGAGGGGGGATTTGATAGCTGCTTTCAACTACCTGAAAGGGGGTTCCAAAGAGGATGGATCTAGACTGTTCTCAGTGGTAGAAGATGACAGAACAAGGAGTAATGGTCTCAAGTTGCAGAGGGGGAGGTTTAGGTTGGATATTAGGAAAAACTTTTTCACTAGTAGGGTGGTGAAGCACTGGAATGGGTTACCTAGGGAGGTGGTGGAATCTCCTTCCTTAGAGGTTTTTAAGGTCAGGCTTGACAAAGCCCTGGCTGGGATGATCTAGTTGGGGTTGGTCCTGCTTTGAGCAGGGGGTTGGACTAGATGACCTCCTGAGGTCCCTTCCAACCCTGAGATTCTATGATTCTATGATTCTATGATGAAAGACCCGCTTGGCACCAGCGTCAGCCTTTCCAGCAGCAGGGCTGTTTCTTTCTGTGCCCGGTGCGTCCAGCCCGCTCAGCGGATGCCGGCCGTGGGCAGGAGGATGGCTCGGGGTTGGGACTCCCGTTGGGAGTGAGGAGGCGAGAGCCGGGATCCTACAGGGGGCGCTGAGGCGTCAGCAGTGCCGTGTCTGCCTTGAGAACAGGCTGGGTGAGGAGCTGATCGCTCGGTGGGTGTGAGCTTGCACGCCTGTCCGTGCCTTGCTGTGCACACCTCAGTGTGTGCACGCCTGTGTCTGCTTTGTGTGTGCGTGACCCTGCCTGATTGAGCGCGCCCCTGTGTGTGCGCGTCTCTGCCGGTCTCTGCGTGCCTGATTGCCTGGGCTTGGCCCTGCCTGCCCGCTCCCCTGCGCGTGCTGTAGCCAGAGGGTGCGTGGCACCGGGCGCGGACCATGCCAGGCCTCTGGGGCTCTCCTGTGGAAAGACGTCGCCTTAGCCCACCTCTCCTGACTGCCAGTGGCAGGAGTCGCTTTTCAGAGCAGTCGGGTTTTAATCTGAGCCTGCTGCCCGGCTGGTGGCTGGGGTGCCCTGCCTGCGTGGTGCTGCGAGGGGCGGCGCTGGGCGTGGGCGAGAGAGGCCGAGGGGGCGCTGTGAGCCGCGGCATCTCCCGCAGGCCCTGGGGACGTATCTGCTGCAGCACTTCCCACCCTTCGTCATTTCCATTTTAATGGCTTTTTTTGCTGTGTGTCAGCTTCCATTTTTCATATTTAGCTGGAAATAGAGGGAGGGAATTCATATAGTTTCCATCTGTTTTATTTCCCTCTAGCCCCCCCAAACACCCTCCTTCCCCCCCCCCCCCCCCAATCTAAGCTGAGCCTGAATCTTTTCAGCCTGTGGGGGGAGGGAGGGCAATCCCATCTGTTCCAAATGAAATACTGTAAATAGAGCAGGGGCAGAAATGGATTGCTTGACATTGTTGTTCTTTTTTTATTCTTCTTCTAGGCAGGTTGTAGATCTCCAAACGTTACAGGTTTGGCCATCGTAGCAGCTGCGTTATTAATGAGACGCCCCTTCTGGGGTCAGGCCTGTCCAGCAACCCTTCTGGAGGGTCTTTCTCGGTTTGCAAAGCCTGCCTCTTCCTGTCTGTGGATCTTTTTTTAAGTTGCATTTTAATCTTAAAAAAAAAAAAAAAAAGCTGCCACCAACCCCAATGTTTACAACCAACCCTACAATAATAAATGCCAGTCTATGCAGCCTGGAGCTCATTGGTCATCCCACTATGACATACCGGTATGCTCACTACCAGCTGTCTTGAGAGATCCTGCAAAGCCAAGTGGCTTGACTCCTGTGAGCCACCCTACAGTAACAGATCGGGGGAGGTGGGGGAGCGGGTCTTGGTCATGGAGACAAGTTTCCATGTCAGGCTTGTGTGGCAGGGGTTGTGTGGCGGTGGGAGTGTGAGAGTGCGCAAATCCGAGCGTAAGCCTTTCCATTCTCATGGGCTGATGCTGTTTCAGACATTCACTCACTTCCCAAAGGTGATTTTTATTGTGGTTGAAAGTTTGGGCAAAAATGGTTCAATGGTTTCTGAGTCATGGAAAAATTATACAATTTCATCCTTGTGCTTAAGAGGCTGTAGCGATGTTTATTTCTGAACAGTGTTGGCACATCAGCAGGTTGGGGGATTGAAAAATGAAATTCGACCGGGGGAGAGTCCCTAGGTCTGACTTGTGCCTTTGAGAGGTGTGATGAAAATCCATTTTGATTTGGCTCAGTTATAACTACACATGACACATGCATGGCAATTTTTAATAACAAGGGTGGTTTGACAGTTGTCTTCTCTTGGCCCTGTGCATTGCAAAGCGGAGTGAACGCTCTTAGGTCTTGGAAGGTGCGGATGGAATAAGGCAGCGTGATATGAACGTGTGCTGAATGAGACGCAGCTCTTATTTGTATTACGGGGCCACCTAGAGGCAGCCATTGAGATCAGAGCCCCATTGTGCTAGGTGCTGCATAAAGTACATTGACTTGAATGGATCAGGGTCTAAGTGACTTTCCCAAGGTCATTCAGTCTGTGGCAGAGCCAGAAATTGTGCCCAGGTTTTTGGAGTCCTTGGCTAGTGCTTTAACCAAGATCGGCCGCTTTTTCTAATTGTGCCACGATTCCCGGAATGTAAATGTCCTTAGATGGTGAATGCACATCTTGTGCTAAGCAGAATCACCTGCTGCTCACTCGCAAATCCTTCCACACTGTAAACTTCTTTGTGTGGGTGGGATCGGGCGGGGGGGGGAGGTGCCCTTTGGGGGTGGAGATCTAGGAAATTGACTAAATGAAAATCTAGTCAGAGGATGTTGAGATTGTAAAGTGAGGCTTCAGCAGTCAGGAAATGTTGTTGTAAAGGTTGTCCCTGTTCCCTTAACTCTGCCCATTATGATACAGGCTTTAATTGCATAACCACACGCCATTAATTGCTCAGGACCTCTGCGCAGGGAATGAGGCAGGACACGTAGGGAATGAAGCACGGTGGGGCCAGTGGCTCTGTGCCTTATTTTGGGCCAAATTCTGTGTGACAATATGGCGCCAAGTTAGTGAACCTAAATGCTGGTGTAACTGAGAGTGCACTGGGGCCCTCCGCAGACAGGGTGAGCAATGTTTTGGGGTCTGGCTAGGTATCCATCAGCTGCTCTATCAGTCCTCTCCTTCCCGGCTGAGCACTGACCAGTGACGCCGGCTCCCTGCCCGAGATACGGCACGGACCGTTTCAGCTCCCGATCCGGCTCCCTGCCCGAGATACGGCACAGACCGTTTCAGCTCCCAATCCGGCTCCCTGCCCGAGATACGGCACGGACCGTTTCAGCTCCCGATCGGGCTCCCTGCCCGAGATACGGCACGGACCGTTTCAGCTCCCGATCGGGCTCCCTGCCCGAGATACGGCACGGACCGTTTCAGCTCCTGATCCGGCTCCCTGGAAAGTCATGCCCAGGGTTTGAACGACCCCAAAGGCCGACGGTACGTCTGCCCTGCAACCGGGGATGTGAATGCAGCATGTATAGACGTACCCGAGTCAGCTTTCATCTAGCTCGCGGGAGTCCCAATAGCAGTGAAGCTGTGACAACACAGAGTTCAGCATGGGACCCTGGGTACCTTCCCACGCAGCCAGCCTCTGCTATCCTGGCTTCCCTGCTGTCAGTGCCCAAGCTAGTTAGATCAGGTCTGTCTGCACGTGCTGCAGTGACACCGCTGGAGGCTACTAGCCAGGGTGAAACGTACCTGTGAGGCCACTCTTGGAATTTAAACAAGACAAGGGTCTATCCCGCAACTTCCCTGGCACGAACTGTCCCATCAAAGTAAATGGGCCCCGCTCACGGAATTAGTTGCTCTGGTGCACAGGTGTTGGCAGAATCCGACCTCGGGATAGCTGTGCACTGAGCTGTAAGAGGGGCCATCAGCTCCCTGTTTAATCATTCCCGTTACGAAGCGTAGCTCCTGGGCGGGCGGGTTGAACAGTCGGCCGATGTCACCGACGTGCTGATGAGCTGCAGAGCTGATGGAATCCCTGTTTTGCCAAGTAGATTATTTGCTAGTAACAGTGCAATGGGCTGCTAGGCCATCCCCCTGTCCTGTGTCCCTTGTACCTTTGTTCCTCTTCTGGCTTCACTGCATTCTCTCCTGTGGAGTATCTTCCAGCGGTGCCCTCCGTGTCGCTCTGCTTTTCCGTCTCTGCTGCTGCTCCCTTGTGGGCCAGTTTCTTAGAGCCCCGACCAGGTGTGCCCGGAGCAGCGAGGCACTGGCTCCTATTGTGTGACCGCTGGGTACTCTCTGCTGGCCCATTGTATGTTACGCTGGCTGCCCGTGCCCCCAGCGGGACATTGTGGGAACTGGAGATTGCCTGGGGTGTTGGGAAATTGTAACTGGGCTACCTCTTCTTCGGCTACGTCTCCTGCCTGGAGCCCAGGAGCGGTGTTGGCATAGGAAACGCTGTGCAGCCTTCGTGAAACTTAGGATCTGCTCCCCTATTCCCCTCTCTGCCTTTTCCCTTCTCTACATTGTGCATATTCCCGCCTCCCTTAGTGGTAGTTTTACTTGCTTGTGTTATGGTTGCGCCTGGCAGGCCCAGGGGGATCAGGTCGCATTGTGCTGGATGCTGAACAGAGACAGGGTACATTGGAGTTACCAGACTGGATCAAACCAGGGGTCCACCTAGCCCAGGAGCCTGGCTCTGAGAGTGGCCAGCACCAGCTGCTTCAGAGGGAAGAAACTCTGCAGTAGCAGCTATGGAATAACCTGCCCCCAGAGGAAGCTTCCTCCTGACCCCCAGTAGCTCATACCCCAAGGAAGGAGCGTTTGTATCCCTTCCAAAGCATCTTTCAATATTTATGGTTCTAACTCTGATTGTCCTTTTATCCCTATAAATGTCTAATCCCTTTCTGAATCCTTCTAGCAACCGACCTTGACAGTATCTCGTGGCAGAGAGTTCCATGGGCTCGTTTTGTGTTTGCAAATATAGGACATGGTCCCAGCCCCACAGTGCTCGAGTTCCGACAAGTCAAACAAGTGGGCTAAACAGAAGCAGAGCAGAGTGATTCTGGTCACTCAGCCCCTGCTAGGGGCAAGATGAGACCCACTTCATTTTTTTAAGTCTTTTTTTTTCTTTCCCTCCCTCGCCCTGTTTCTCTGCTGCTCTCCTGTCTGATTTACCCTGCCGGTCTCTCCCTCCCACTCTCATTTCCTAGCCCTCTGCATTAGTGGGCATTTTACCAGACACCCAGTAGCCACAGCATTAACCCTGCCACCCTCCCGTTCCAGCCCGTTTAGCTGTTGTGAGGATAGGGGGGTGGCATTCTGGTGGCTGCTTAGGGCAGGTGGTATAGTGTCTACCTGTCTCTAGTGCTCCTTGCCCTTCCCAAGCAGAGTGAAATTGACCTGATTTTTGCCAGTTTCACAGCTGCCCAAGCTGCCTGCCCAGTTCTGTATAGCGGCATCGAACTGCAGCTTTGGTTAGTTTGCTCTGAGCTGTAACTTGGCAGAGTTCTGAGCACTGCAGAGGCACTGGAGCTGTCTGTCCAGGGCTGTCCTTAGGGGCCCTAGCCATCCTCGGGGCCCCACGCAGTATTATTAAACTGGTGCCCTATGCTCCGCTGAAGGCAGCCCCCAGCCGGCACTGCTGACCCCAGTGTGTTGAGTGGGCACAGCCACCGCCCCGTCTGCAGACCCCCAGAATCCCCCCCCCCATTGCTGACATAGAATCATAGAATCTCAGGGTTGGAAGGGACCTCAGGAGGTTCTAGTCCAACCCCCTGCTCAAAGCAGGACCAACCCCAACTAGATCATCCCAGCCAGGGCTTTGTCAAGCCGGCCTTAAAAACCTCTAAGGAAGGAGATTCCACCACCTCCCTAGGTAACCCATTCCAGTGCTTCACCACCCTACTAGTGAAAAAGTTTTTCCTAATATCCAACCTAAACCTCCCCCTCTGCAACTTGAGACCATTACTCCTTGTTCTGTCATCTTCTACCACTGAGAACAGTCTAGATCCATCCTCTTTGGAACCCCCTTTTAGGTAGTTGAAAGCAGCTATCAAATCCCCCCTCGTTCTTCTCTTCTGCAGGCTAAACAATCCCAGTTCCCTCAGCCTCTCCTCATAAGTCATGTGCTCCAGCCCCCTAATCATTTTTGTTGCCCTCCGTTGGACTCTTTCCAATTTATCCACATCCTTTTTGTAGTGTGGGGCCCAAAACTGGACACAGTACTCCAAATGAGGCCTCACCAGTGCCGAATAGAGGGGAATGATCACGTCCCTCGATCTGCTGGAAATGCCCCTACTTATACAGCCCAAAATGCCATTAGCCTTCTTGGCAACAAGGGCACATATGTTGACTCATATTCAGCTGATATGTCAACTGATATGTTGACTCATATTCAGCTTTTCGTCCACCGTAACCTCTAGGTCCTTTTCTGCAGAACTGCTGCCCAGCCATTCGGTCCCTAGTCTATAGCAGTGCATGGGATTCTTCCGTCCCAAGTGCAGGACTCTGCACTTGTCCTTGTTGAACCTCATCAGATTTCTTTTGGCCCAATCCTCTAATTTGTCTAGGTCCCTCTGTATCCTGTCCCTACCCTCCAGCGTATCAACCACTCCTCCCAGTTTAGTGTCATCTGCAAACTTGTTAAGGGTGCAGTCCACACCATCCTCCAGATCGTTGATGAAGATATTGAACAAAACCGGCCCCAGTACCGACCCTTGGGGCACTCTACTTGATACCGGCTGCCAACTAGACATGGAACCATTGATCACTACCCGTTGAGCACGACCATCCAGCCAGTTTTCTATCCACCTTACCGTCCATTCATCCAGCCCATACTTCTTTAACTTGCTGGCAAGAACACTGTGGGAGACTGTATCAAAAGCTTTGCTAAAGTCAAGAAATAGCACCTCCACTGCTTTCCCCTCATCCACAGAGCCAGTTATCTCATCATAGAAGGCAATTAGGTTAGTCAGGCATGACTTGCCCTTGGTGAATCCATGCTGACTGTTCCTGATCACTTTCCCCTCCTTTAAGTGGTTCAGAATTGATTCCTTGAGGACCTGTTCCATGATTTTTCCAGGGACTGACTGGCCTGTAGTTCCCCAGATCTTCCATCTTCCCTTTTTTAAAGATGGGCACTACATTAGCTTTTTTCCAGTCATCCGGGACCTCCCCCGATTGCCATGATTTGTCAAAGATAATGGCCAATGGCTCTGCAGTCACATCGGCCAACTCCTTGAGCCACATCGGCGGTGGCTCAAGGCCGGCTTCGCGCTGTCACTTGGGGGCTGCCTCTCGCCAGAGCCGCCGGCCTCCTGCAGCCCCTCGCCACTCCTGGCTCCCCACGAGCATTGTGACAGGAAGTACCAAGCAGTGATAACAACAATAATAGAAGTGTGTGTGCGTGACAGAGTGTGTGTACGTGTGTGAGAGAGAGCCAGTGTGTGTGATAGAGACAGAGAGAGAGACTGTGTGTGTGTGTGTGTGTGTGTTGGGGATTGTGAGACTGTGTGTGTGACAATCTGTGTTGGGGGACTGTGGGAGGCAGAGTGTATGTGGGTGTGAGCGAGCGTGTGTTTTAGGGAAGTGAGACAGACAGTGCACTGTCACTTTAAGCCCCTCCCGACGGCTCTTTCCACCCCCACTCATATGGAAGTTTTTTTCTTGTCCTGGCCCCGGGCCGCCCCTGCCGGAGACCGAGTGGGATACGCAGGGTCCAGGGAGGGACTCCGCTTTGGGCAGCAGTGGGCCGAGCCATGGCGCTGCCCTGGGCTCCCCGGGGCTGGGGCGGCAGAGCCAGAGGCTGGAGCCCTGAGGAGCGAATGGGGGGGGAGGAAGAAGCCCGCCAACCCGGTGTGGGGGAGGGGCTGGAGAAGAGAGGAGTCCAGGTCTGGCCAGCGAGGGGAATGGTTCCCCAAATTTTCCGGTGCCCTACGCAGCTGTGTGTGCTGTGTATGCCTAAGGACGGCCCTGTGTCTGTCTGCAGACTCAGGCAGACATGGCTGGATTGGTCGTATTTGGTTCAAATTTGGCAGATTTTCTTCACAACCACAAAGAGTAATTTTCGTAATGGAAAAGTTTCTGACTTGTAAGCATCTGAAAAGTGTGTGTGTGTGTGTTTGTTTTTGTCTTAGTCTTAGTAATTTTTAGCTGTTGCCTGGCCACCACATTCAGTTCTAATGAGTGGGCCTGGGTCTGTGATCCTGGTCTGAAGGCAACTCCTGTTGCACTGTTGAGAATCACTTGATAAGCTCAGGCCCAGTGGGGCAAATACACTGGTGTCCGCTCAGAGTAGCGCCGTTGTCAATCAAAGCCAGGATCTGGCCCAGAAAGTTGGTTCCCCCTTGTGGGGCCCGATCCCTGCAGCCCCCAGTGGCCTAGGTGGGAGCGGCATGTAGAGGGTGAAGCTGGGCACTGTGGGAAGTGGTGCGTAGGGCCTGGTATGGGCTCTGCACTCAGGATTGCAGGGCTGTGCCCACACACACTGCTAGGTTTGCAGATGTTCTTGGTGTTCGGGAAAGTGCCTCTGAAGCCCTGCGGTAGAAGCTCAGGACTGTTGATATTTCAGCAGTAGCGGGGCTGGGCCTTTGGGCTCCAGTGTGCCATGGGTGCTCGGCAGTTCCAGGACCGAGTGCATAAAGCAAAGGGAAGGGCATTATCTGGGGCAGAGCGTTTACCGCTGCAGAGTGCCCCCGGGGTGTGTAGGGATGGTGAGGTCACGTGGGCCCAGGTAGCTGGACTGTGGGCGAGCCCTGTGTGGCTGGGACGTGGGAGTGCCTGGAACGGCTCTGTCCTGGAGTCAGATTTGGCTCTTTGGTGGATCTTTGCTGGCTGGTTCGGGCGGGGCTGGCACAAGCACCAGTGATGGAGGAGGCTGATTTAAGGCAGCCCAAAGGGGACGTAACCGGGGGTGGAGATGGGAACCAAGCAAAGGGACAGCGGGGGATGGGAGGGCTACTGGGAAAAGCTTCCCAACCATCTGCCCAAGAGAGGGGCTACAAATCCCATCCCTTGGGTAATTTCAGTCTGGTCTGGAGAGAGCCCTGAGAATAGGCTGTAGGGGCAACTCTGCTCTCCCCCCTCCCCCTGAAGGAGAAGGGATCCCAGCAGTGGGCTTCATCTTCAGCCGCTCTGCGGGGTGTGTCTGTAGCAGGTTTGGCTGGTATGGCAGCACTGGGCATTTGTTTTCCCCTCTGGACTCCAGGGTGGAGAGATGAGGGGTGGGGAGAGATTAGCCTGCTGCCGTGCAAGGGGTCCACGGGCATAGTGGGGCCCCCAGGAGTGGCCACTGGGTGGAGCGGGACCTAGAGAGAAGTGGTGGGCAGCAAGAGAGAGATCTCCCAACCCAGGAGATGTGAGCCAGGGGAAAGTGACCGACGGGCTCAGTCCCTGCCCCAAAGAGCTGGAGAGGAAACTGAAGGGGGCTCTGGCCAGCTGACATACGTCATGAAGGCCAAAGGGCTAATCCAGCAGGTCCTAGAAAACTCCCAGGCCTCGTTCAGTGGGGCTGGGATAGCCCTTGGCACGCCCCCTACAAATGGATATTGTGTGAGGTCAGGTGGTGAGACTGCAGCGCTCTGTCCACACGCTTCCCTGCCATCCAGCCCACGTACCTCAACCTCAATGGATCCATGAGGCTGAGGTGCTGCAGCTCCCTGGCTTGTTTGTTCTTCTGCTGAGACACCGGCGGGTGCCTGTGGATGCTCACGCACCAGGCTGAGACCCACCTCACATGAGCCACTGAAGAGACGGTGGCCAGGGCTGGCTTTGAACCAGGGACCTAGAGAGACACGTCCTGAGAACATCATGTTGTGATGTTCAGTGCAGAGCCAGCCTGGCCTGGCAGCACCGAACTGTTTCCTTTGTGTGGATCCTTGTCTCGGAGAGTGCGAGGCAAGAGGAGCGGAGTGTGAAACCCTGACGCCCGAGCTCTCCTCTGTGCCTTGGCAGAGCGCTAGGAAGGATGGGCTTGTGCTGAGGGTGCCAGGCTGTGGCTCAGGAGATCTGGGTTCACTCCCCTGCTCTGTCATGGGCGACCTGGGGGAAGGCACCGAGTCCCTCCGTTCTCCAGCTGTGAAATGGTAGCGGTGCTTTACCGTCCGTATGGCAGGGAGCTCACCGTGGGGCCGGATAGGTTTCTAGGTAGTTCGTGGGGTCTGGGGTGGATCTGCAGGGGGGAGGGTTCTGGGGAAGGGATAGGGATGAAGTTAGAAGCCAGCTGCTGAAGAGGGGAAGCCCAGGGGCTGTGTGGCAGTGGGGGGGTCGCCTGCCATACACTGCTCTGCAGTTTGGTTCCCGTATGTTTCACTCACGGGGGATTTTGCACGGCACAGCAGCAGCCTGAGGAGTAGCCCCGGTAAATCTCCCATCTTTATGATGGATTCGGGGGACACCCAAAGCTTTCATAAAAATCAGGTTTGTGAAACTGGTGAGCGGTGCAGTGGCTTGGTGCTGAGCTGACGGCTAGAAGGCTGGTTCCTGAAACGGGGCTTTCCCTCGGTTCTGAGTTGTAGGATCCAGGGAGTAACCCTGTCCCTGCCAGGGACAGGACAAGCAGGCCCTGGGATAGCTCCCTCACAGAAAGCTCAGCCATCCTGATCCGCAGCACCCCTGCTATTCCAGTCCCACCCCCCAAGGCTCCCCTGGGGCGACTCAGTTCTGACCGGCTCTGAGCCCCACACGGTGAGTCACTGACCCTCAAGCCTGCCCGGCAGGCCCCCAGCTACATTGGCCCTGGGCCTTTGCAGCACGGCAGCTCATTTCACGGCATTGTGCGACGCTGTAGGCTTGGAGGCTGCAGACAGATGCTACGTATTGACCTTCTGAGACCCACCACATTCATTTCCTGGGTGATCTCCAGGGACAGCGTTTAATAGTCACCCTGTCCTCCTCCACCAGGCTTCCCCATGCCTGGTTTGTGAGTGCTGGGGGGAGGGGGCCTTGTTTGCTGGGGTGCCCGTGGCCCAGGCGGTGAAGTGAGGTGCGCAGCAGGCTACTGGCTCGGTGTGCTGGGTCCTGGGGAAGAATGCAGGATGCGAAGCAGACAGGGCGGGTGGGAGCCAGGTGGTGTGGTTTGAAAGGAGGCCAGAGAGTGCAGGGAACTCGCAGCCCAAGAGACACCCCAAGCTGAAGGTTTTGCTTGTTGGATAAAGAGGGAGAGGCCTGGGCTGAGCTAGGTCCCAGCAGGACAGGGCCTGGGAGCTCCAGGCTCCAAGCTAGGCCCAGCCTCGTGGCAGACTCACCAGGGCTGGGCCTGGATGCCCATCAGGGGACTCACTCGCTGTCTCTCGCCTGGGGCGATGCTTCCTGCCAGCGCTGGGGAGCTGGTGCCAGGCCCAAGCCCAGACGTCCTGGGCCAGAGGGGGAGGGAGGGAGCTACCCAGCGGCCACTCTTCATTTTCAGGAGGAACTTTCCTTGCACTGGGATTTCTGTGTCGTGAGACTCCACAGGGGACTTTTAGGCTGTGGCTCAAACTCTGGCTTTGTCCCTCATGGACCTGCCAGGGCTGGAGAGCTCTCAGGAGGGATTTGCCCTTAAACTCCATTGTAACTTGCTGGCCTAGGAGCAGGACTCATGCCAGGTATAAAAACTGTGGGGGAAGGTTACAGCACTGGCCTGGCACTCGGGACCCCTGAGCCTAGTTCCTGGATCAGCCGCAAGTTTCTTGTGTGACCTTGGACAAGTCACTGAATCCACTTTGTGCCTTTTCTCCGGCTGCAAAACCATGATAACCCTTCCCTGCCTCCCAGCGGGGCGGTGAGAACATTTGTTAGTGCTTGGGAGTCGCCCGACGCTACGGGGCTGAGAACATTGGAACTATGGAGGGAGAGGAGCTCTCCAATGGGACCGAGGAGATGGTTACGGTGTAGCTGGACACCCATAACTGGGTTCAAACCAGAGCCAGCCCAGATACAGTGACGTGGTTAGGGTCCGTCTACACTAATTGTATGTGTTGTAACCCGATCCCCCTGCTTTGGCTATAGTTGTCATGCAGACAGGATCTTAGGGGATGCCCCCTCCCTGCCCTGAGCTGATGGCATTTCAGATTCTCAAACCTGCAAGAATGATGTAAACTTCCAGGGTAATAAAATCCTGGCTCCGTTGAAGTGAGTGGCAAAACTCCCGTTAAATTCAATGGGCCAGGATTTCACTCCTGGGGCAGTTTTCAGTGTGCGCGTTCCGGTGCTTCCTCTCGGGAACGGGCAGGGCGGTGGGAGGGGGGGTGTTAGTGAAAATGGACGGGTCTCTGTCACTTTTGTTTCAGTGTCAGTGTTTAGTTGATTTTGCTTTGTGGCTTCCCTGTGCTAGCAGCCTGGAGCAATGCTTGGGTTGCAAGTGTTGTAGGGGGAGCTTCTTTTGCGGCCGTTGGAATTTCTGTTCCACTTTGCAAAGCTATTCCTCTCGGTCTTGGATTCCTTAGCAGCTTGTTCTTGCCAAGCTGAAATGGTGGGGCTAAACTTGACCGGACAGTTGCCCTTTAAATAGGGCTGGTGTGTGCGCCCCAAGGGGCGGTTGGCGGTTTTGCCATGTGAGATAGTTTGGCCAATACAAATGTGTGTGTTTTGTGCAGTGAACATGCTAACGATGCCTTTGCGTGTTCCCCGGTGATCCTTGCATCAGCCTTGCAGGAGCCTTGCAATTTTGCCAGCCCAAGTCTGTAGCACAGCTCAGGAGAACCTCGCACCACCAGTCTGTGTTTTCAGGGCTTTGTGCCACAGGGAGAGGCGTGTGGCTCCGTCACCTGCTCCTTGCGGGAGAGGAGCTGCTGTCCAGCCCTGTTAGCCTGGGCTGGGTCCAAGAACCTTTTCTAATCATAGCCCTGACTTCCTGTTTTCCAGAACCTGCGACCTGGGCTGAGGAGGGACCCAGGGGCATTTCAGCTTCCCGTGCTATAGGCCTTCCACTTGCTGGGCTGCAGTGGGGAGCTCCAGCAGCTGAAGGGGGGGTTCAGGGATGTCCCCCTCTCCCTGGCCCAGCCTGGGGGACACTTCCGCTCTTTGCCTGTGTGAGAAACCACCATTAAATCAGAGAGTATGTGCCCCAGATTTCCCATCTGTGACCCCTCAAAACAGTGCCCCGCGTCTCACTGATGCAGTCTTGCCGTGTTGATTCAGTGCATCCATCCGGTCTCCCCCTCCCCTTTACGTGCCGCATTTACTCTCTCTCTCTCTCCACGCCATGTTTGGGCAGCAGGCGGCACCCATGGATGTTGACGCACCCATGTGGTCACTTTCTGCTGCTGGAGGAAGCAGGCGAAGCCGCGATCTGCGGGAGGTGGGGCACGGAGGTTTCGCTCCAGCTTTGGCTCCCTGCAGTGGGTGAACAAGCCTGTGAGGCCGCCAGCCTGGGAGGGGACGGGATCCCGGCCCCTCGGGTAAAAGCAGCTTGTGCCCTGCAGGCCCTGTTCGCTGACGGCGACTAGATCCTGGTCCTGGGGGAAATGGCTGTTGGTTTGGGGGAGGGGGAGACGCTTGTAGCAGCAGCAGCATGTAGGCCTGGGCTGCGGGAGGCACACCCCGGTTCAATTGTCTGCCCTCCGCCCTCGCCCAGGCATGGCCAGCCAGGGAGACTGCCTCCGCTTGAGAGTCTCCTTTTTATGGTTCTTTGCTTTGGGGGCCAGGGGTGCTGGAACAAGGGGGCCATGGCTCGTCCGCTTTTCACCATGGGCCTGGCCCCCTGCCCCTCCTCTTCCCCCCGAGGCCCTGCCCTCCGGCCAGGCTGGAAGCTGGAGCCTGGCCCAGGGAGCCCAGACAGCTGTGGAGAGCTGCAGACCCTGTACCTGCACTAGGTGGGAGCCTGAGGGGTGGGGACATGGGCCAGGGGCTGCTCTTGGGGGGCCCCCCAGCCCAGCCTGGCTCTGGCTTCCGGCTTGGCCAGGGTGCAGGACCTCCGGGTGAACTCCCTCGTGCTCCTGAATGGGGTCTGCTCTAGCTAAATGCCCAGCCAGGGGTCTGCTTCTGATTACAAAATATTAGGGGTCCCCCTTTGAGGAGGATGGAGGGATGCAGGAGGGAGTGAGGAGGATGGGGGACAAGGGAGCCTCATCATTTAGGAGACTGGGGAGGCAGAAGGGGGCTCCCCCATTTAGGAAGGGATGGAGTCAGGCTGGATTTGCCGCATTCTCGGGCACCTGAGCAGCGGCTGAATTTCGGGGGTTGGTTTGTGTTGGGCTTTTCAGCTTCCCCGGCTTGTGTCTGGCTTGGGGAGTCCTTGGCAGAGGAGAAGCAGGAGGGGAAGTCAGAGAGCTGGCGTCTCTCCCTAGCGCTGGCACGGAGACGCGGCGGCGGGGAGCGCAGGGTAAGAATAGAGCAGCCAATAGATATGCATAGGAACAAATCTGTTCCCACCGATAAACAGGGACTCTGGGAACATAGGAGGTGACTCAGCAGATCCGCAGGCCCCGCTGCTGCCCTGGGCCTGGACTCAGGTGGATGTGAGGAGCTGAGGCTAGGTGCGGTCCAGGCTAGGACACAGATGTTGCACACCTGTGGGGGCTCAGCACCTCCCAGGATCTGGCTCTTCCTGGATGTTTATTTTCACACTTACTTTGGGGGGCAATTGTTTTTTTCATACTAGTTTTTTTGTAACTTTTGTTTTGAAATTCTGTCGTATTGTCCATAGTCGTTATTCTGTATTTACAATATTTCATCCTGACTGGGAATCAGGGCTCCTGGGTTCTGTTCCTAACTTTGCTACTGACTCACTGCGTGACTTGGGGCAAGTCACTGCCCTGCTCTGTGCCTCAGTTTCCCCATCTCAAATGAGGAGAGAAATATTAAATAAAGGCCAGGAACTTAACAAGATTCAAACAAGGGATTGGGCATTTATATGGATGCCAAGAACATCTTGAGTTGTCATAATTAACAACAACAGTTGTGGAAGAGATATTAACCCTCATGCTTTAGGGATTAAGCCAACCTCTAATATTCGAGATCAGGATGAGAGTTACATGGGGGCAGCTTATCCCACATCTGCTCCTCTGGGGTTCTTACACCGTCCTGTGAAGCATCTGGAAGTGGGCACTGTCACAGACAGGACACTGGGCTAGATGGACCCCAGGTTGGATCCATTCGGGCAGTTCCTGTGGTCCTGTCCTCGCCTTCTAAGCGTTTATTGGGAGACTTAATTCAATCCTTGGATGAAAGGTGCAAAGGGAGGAGCAAAGTGCAAGGCAGCCTGCAGAGACCTTTCGCTAGCCCAGGAGCAAAATCTACGTGGACATCCTTGGCGATGGTGGGGAAAACCCCAGAGAGGGAGTGGAATTCTGCTTGGCTGCCCTGAGACTGTGTTCCCGGTGCTGTGGGATGTAGATGAGTTCCTGGTGCTGCGGTGTCTGGGCAGCACCAGTGCGTTGCCGTGAAGACTCCGGTCCCCCGGGCTGCAGGAAACGCAAGCCAGCCACTCGAGTCAGTAGCTATAGAGATTCATTGTTGTAACAGCAGATGAGTCTAAGTACCTTTCCTGGCAGCCGGGTGCTGTAGGAATGGAATCCGAATAGCCCCACCAGCCAGTTCCTCTCCCGCTCCCAGTGCCTGCTCTGTCACCAGGAGAGGCGTGAGGTTCAGCAGTGCCCTCAGCTGACCTGCTAATCCGTAACAGCATCTCCGCAGCCTTCCCCATCGCCCGCCGGGATCTCTCGCAGACAGGATGCCTGAGTCGCGCAGCAGACGGGTGGGAGCTGGGGAGTTGTTAATGGCACTGGAGGGGGCTGTGTTGAGAGCCACGGTTGCTCTGATGGCTGGGATTTGGAGTGAGGATGCAGGGGGCATCGGGGAAAACGAATGCTTATTACTGAGCCATTACTGGAAAATCATTGTGTTCCTCAGCTCCCTCCCCGAGTTCAGTGCAGAGCCGAGCTGCTGTGCCAGGGCATCCCAGGGCACCCAATGTCTAACAGAGCAGGGATCGCGAATGTGCAGCTCCGAGACTGAGATCCTTGGAGCTGTACAGTGCAGCCTGCAGCCACCTTGCTCTGTGATCCGGAAGGGCGGTCTGTGGGCAGTCATGTCATGACGCATGCTGGGATCCAGTCTCTCTGCCGTGCGCGTTTGTGCTACAGATGAGGGCAGCTGGAAATCTGTTCTGTGCCAGCTGGGTGCAGCAAACTGAGTCTGGGAAAGATGCAGAGTTGGTCCCCAGCTGGGCAGAGATCGGGCACCTTGCTTCCTTGGGATTGATCTATTGCAAAGGATCTTAAATCCAGGCCTCCTTAGCATTTGAACATCCTTTGTTGTCAGGAGAGGTGTCTCCTTTGCAGCTCTCCAGGCTGGGAGCCAGGAGCACCTGTACTCTAATTCTGCCTCTGCCACTGACTCAGTGTGTGGCCTTGGGCCAGTCACTTCTGTTTGCATTGCCCAGTGCCCAAAAGCCCATTATGCAGTGTGGGTACAAAAGCAGATGAAGACACAGTCCCTGCCCTGAAGGGCACGTAATCTAATTTAAACCAGGACTCCACAAGTGAGTGTAATCGACAAGTAGGAGGGGAGCACAGAGGACAGTGATACAGCCCCATGGGTAAGCTCTGTGCTTTGCCTAATGGGGCGGAATCCTTTGAAAGCACTTTCTCTCTGTCTGTTGCTAAGTTGCTAACTTCAGCTGCCCTGCAAGCTGGCCGGTGTTACTGGGAGATTGTAGGCATCTGGGCACAAGTGGGTTTTGGGGAGGGTAACAGGAGTATGGACCAGGGGTGGCACTTCTGGCATAAGGGTAGTGTGGGAGGAAACAGATGGTGGGAGAAGCTGAGAGGGGGCGCTCAAAGCTGGCATTGCTGGGGGAGAGACCAGAGCAGAGTTAGGCAGGGCCTTGATGCTGATGGCAGGAAACCTGAATCTTCTGCACAGTAGAAGGGAAAATGGGTGGCGTGATGGGCAAAGAGGGTTATTTTAGGAGCAGCATTTTTATGGCCTGGAGACAAGGACAGGTGTCTGCGAGGCCTCAGACTAGAGTTTGGCTGTCTGGGTGGGAAAGCGTGGATCTCGGAGATGCTGAGGAGCAGGAAACAGCAGGTCTTGGACACGGCTTAGATGTGTCAGGAGAGGGAAGATGATTCCCAGGCTACAGGCCTGAGTGACAGGGAGGATGGTGGGGTTTGAACAGTGATGGAGAGAGTGGGGCGAGGCTGGGCTGAAAGATTCGTTTGGGGCATGTTAAGTTGAACCTGACAGCAAGACATCCCGGAGATGTCAGACAGCCAGGGACTGGGTGGAGGGAGACAAGTCAGGAACAGGAAGGCAGCTGTTGAGTCATCAGTGTAAAGATGGTAAATGAAACCATGTGAGTGCATGAGAGCACTCAGAGAGAGGGGGCAGATGTCCTGATTGGCCCTGGGAGTGAATGAGATCACTCAGGGAGAGGGGGCAGACGTCCTGATTGGCCCTGGGAGTGAATGAGATCACTCAGGGAGAGGGGGCAGACGTCCTGATTGGCCCTGGGAGTGAATGAGATCACTCAGGGAGAGGGGGCAGACGTCCTGATTGGCTGGAGTGACCCACTGTCATTTCCACTGGGGATGGTCTCTTAGCAACATTTTTAACATCCATAAATGGGGCTTGGGAGTCCCATTGGCAATAAATAGCCATAGTGGGACTGGAGTGCCCAAGTCGCAGGCTAATAGCCCTAGTGTCTGGGGTAAGGGGATAAGATTTCCACCCAAGGGGCAAATGTTAGGGGGAAATCCAGCCTGTTGGTTGGATAGTTGCCCAAAGTCAACTATGATTTTTTTTTTCCCCTACTGGAGAGGCAGTATGGCCTAGTGGCTAATGCCCAGAATTGTGACTTGAGAGACCTGGTTCTGTTCCTGGCTCTGCTACTGGGTGACCTGGGGCAAGTCAGTTCCCCTCTCTGTGTGCCAGCATCCCCCCCTGCATGGTGGTGGTGGGCACACTGACCCCCTGTGGAAAGCGCTCTGAGATATGCAGGTGAAAAGCTGGTTACTAGATAGTATTTTCTTTTCAAACTCAGTTTCTAAGAGTGCCCCCTTTAATAGTAAAACGAAAATAAGAAAGAAAAACTTGTAGCACCTTAGAGACTAACAAATTTATTTCAGCATAAGCTTTCGTGGGTTAGAACCCACTTCATCGGATGCATGGAATGAAAACCATGGAATGAAATCCGATGAAGTGGGTTCTAACCCACGAAAGCTTATGCTGAAATAAATTTGTTAGTCTCTAAGGTGCTACAAGTTTTTCTTTCTTATTTTTGTTTTGCTGACACAGACTAACACGGCTACTACACTGAACCCTTTAATAGTGAGGCTTCAGTGAAGCACTACCCGAGAGTCTGGATAATTTGCACATGATAACCCTGGTGATACACCCGGTACCTGACATGCTCCTGTGGTTGCTGATACAGAGCCTCTTGTATCCTCTGTTCCTTGAGGAATCCAGTTATCACCTTTTTCTCCTGTGTCAGCAGGTATGTGGCACATCTCGGGTATTTCAGGCAAATCTCTTTCTCCGGCCCAGACAAACAGTCTGTTTCCACAGCTTGCAATTGTGTCTCTGCTGTGGGGTAACCGTTTTTGCTGCCTTCCTGCTGTTCCCAGGTAGACGGCATGTCCAGACGGCAGCGTGGACAGTGGCTTTGTGTGTGTGTCCTAGGCAAGTTTCTGTCTCTCTTGCTTCCCTTCCAGTGTGTATTTGGCTAGTCTGTTCTTTTTGTAGCTTTGAGCAACTGCAGTCTTATGGGAGGCAAAACCTTGTCTGGCTGGTAGCAGGTGTGCTGGGAAAACAGATCCTTCTCTCTGGATATTTCTGAGTTCCAGCAGGGCTGGACGCAGACCTCTGTCTTTGTTAGTTTCTTTGAGGGAGATTTTCACTGTCCGGATAACTCTCTTGGCTGTCCCGTTACCCTGGGATACACTGGCAAGGAAGTGATGGCAGGTCAGGGCAAATTCCTGAGATTCTGCGTGTGAGAGCTAGGTCAGTAATTAGAGGCTTTGGTAATTTCATGTCTTGCTGATTGTGGTGGGATCTGGGTAAGCACCGAGTGCTGCTTGTGTCTGATAGTTTGACGTCTCCGTGAATTTGCTAGTAATGAATAAATTGGTTTCTTTGCCAGCCTGGAATAAATCTCTCCCCAGCTTTTGCTCCAGTCTCTTTGGCACGTTTTGATCCTGTGTTGCCTCATTTTGGTGTTGCTCTTGGGAAACAATTACATGCATTACAGCAAGCAGACATGTCTCTTGTTTGAGCAATTGTTTCAGGCAAGAACAAAATCTCTCTTGGCCTTCGCTTGCGTTTCTCGATACCTCGATGACGGCAATGTGGTTTTTTTGCTGAGCATCTTTTCTCAGAGCTTCTGGAACAGTCAAGTCCTTTCCCCCTTGCCATCCCTAACTGGCCAGTGTGGTTTCAGGTTCCGGTCTAATGCTGCTGGCCTTTCCGTGTCAAACTGATGATTCACGTTCACTCTGTTTTAATGTGAAATTTTGCTAATTTTTGAAATACTAATAGGCAGATGCCTCCCTACTTGACTTTCACGTTCATCAGTCTTGGCATTAGGTGATGTTGATCTGTTTACTTCCCTAGTAAGGGAATCCAGTTCTTGACTGATTTATATTCCACATGGAGGTCATGTCTTTGAAGCTTCACCATGCTGTGGATTGTAGGTAGTGCAAAAGAAACTTTGTGGTGGCTTGTGATCGATTCTACCGTTTTTGTTTCCTCTCGCATGCAGCTAATCTAATCCTTCCTGTCTGGATATGAATTTCAAACAGCCAGTTGCAATACTCAACCTCTCCTTTCCAATCTGGACAGTTTCCTTCTCCTTCGTTTAGGGTTCTCAGTGTAAATGCAAGTGGCTACTGTTCTGGTATAAGGGGGCCGGCAGAAGTGGCAGCTGCAACTGGCTTAATTAAACCCTCTTTTAAAACTAGCAGATTAGTAATCGGTGATGCAGGCCTTGATCCTGGCAGGGGTTGTGCATACATTTATCTTTTACCCATGTGAGTTGTCCTATTAACTTCAGTGAGACTGCTCATGTGCTTAATAAGGTTAAGCCCATGTTTAAGAGTTTCACAGAAGTGGGGCTTTAAACGGCTGTTTATGTCAGGTCGTTATGTTGTTGCCACTTTCTGAGCTTCCTCTAAAATGTTTTTTATTAGCCAATAATAGATTTGGAGTGAAATTTTCCACATAACTTATCATCCCCATAAATCTTTGCCTCCACTTGGCATTGTGAGACGAGGCAGTTCAGTTTATCTGGATCAGCCCTTACGGTAAATTTCAGTTGGACTTTGGTTTTTGGCTTTTGAAAGGGTTTTTGAGTTTTGGTGTCTCCCTCGCTGTCTGCCAAACTTGCCCAAGTCTTTTGTTGCCCAGCCCAGATTAAAACATGATTCACTTTATAACTTGAGCACCTTGTAATCCTTAAAGTCTGTGCAGTAACTCTTTGAAATACCACAGGAGCAGAACTAATACCTACGGGGGGAATTCACTTCACCTTCTAACACCCAAATGACATATTAAAAGTCACTAGCTTAGTGCTTAATTCATCTGACTCCTCCTGCCAAAATGCATATCCTGCATCTAATACTGAGAATTTATTTTTTTTCTTCAGAGAGTTTAGCTGCTGCTTCTGGAACAATTTTCAGTGGATTACATTTCCATTTATGTCTTTATTTAAATCATACGGCTCAGTGCAGATCTGCACTTCTGTTTGGCTCTTCAGTTACAGCCTAGAATTAAGCCGAGATGTCAGTTATTTGGGTTTTTTGCAGCCCCAAGCTTTTGCATTTTACAAAGCTTAATTTTTATCTTTTCATTCGGAACAAATGGATTGGGTTTTTTTGTCTGGTTTTTTTTTGCGGTGGATGGATCACCAGTGTTGCTGATTCCTTTGTCCTATCATGTCACAGTCAACCCATATCTGATACTGGAGCGTTTGCAGCAAACAGCCTTGAAACTGAGGCCCAGTCTACACTAGAAATTAGGTACGTTTAACTACGTCAGGCGGGGATGTGAAAAATCCACACCCCGAGCGGCTTAGTTAAACCAACCTAAGTCCCCATGTAGACAGCAATAGGTCGATGGAAGAATTCTTCCTCTCGGGGAGGTGGATTCCCTCTGCCAATGGGAGGAGGACAGGAGGGATTCTATCCGTGTAGGTATGTCTACACTGAAGCGCTACAGAGGCACCCTTCTAGTGTTTTAAGTGTAGACAAGCCCTGAGTTTATGGTTTTTAATCCTACCCCATCTGGAACATCAGTATTAACTGCTTGGAAAGTTATGAAGTGATCCCAGTTCTTAGAACAAGCTGTCGTTGGTCCGTGTCCCGGGATTTGAGGTCCGGGATAGGACATCAGCTTTCCTTTAGGTTACTAGGCAGGATTCTCAGCTACTCTCCTATGTAGATCACTGGCAGTAACACTGCATTTTACTCCAGCGGCCGTTTAAAGGTTGCTTCTCTTTCCTCCCGCTTGCTGAGGCCATCCCTTGAGGGGTGGGGCTTAGAGAGAGTATTATTTGTGGGTGGAGCTAAAATGTGACTCTCTGGGAGTGGCATGCTCTCCCAGGCATCAAGGAACTGCCTCTCACATTTTGGTTTTTAAGGAGAGGCAGCTGCTTCGTTTCCCCAACAGGGAGCCTAATGCAATGGAGACTGGGTTTGTGAGAGCCGTAAATGAAAGGGGGCTAGAGACAGCAGCCACAGCGTGGTCCCTTCAGCGGGAAGATCCGGAGTGCAGCGGGCAGACCCGGTGGCGGGAGCGGGTCCTCGCAGCTCAGGAAATGGGGCAGCTGGAAGAGGTGTGGGTAGAAGACAAAGGGGGTGGTTTGACTCTGAGCAGGACACACAGCACAAAACAGTCACGCGGGGAAGGCAAGTGCCCTGGAGACCACAGGGAGGGGTTTTCAGAGGAGTTGGGGGCAGATTAGCTAGGCCGGGAGACCTGGGTTCACATCCTGCTCCTTGGGCAGAAGGGAGTTAGAAGCCCCACAAGAAATTTAACTCCCCCCATATATGTGCTATGTAGCAGCCCCATATCGCCGCCCCCTGCAGTTACATGTCATGAGCTGGGCCCAAACATGAGATTAAATCCTGTGGTTTGGTTTGTGTCTGAGCTCTGAACTCCCACCGGGGTGTGTGCCAGGTGGCCAGGGCTGCCCACTCTTACAACCATAGTAAACGAGGCGCTCCCATGCGGCCCCTGCTGAGACCGGGCCCGTCGTGCTAGGTACTGCACAGACACGCAGGAAGATCCCAGGCAGGCCTCTGGAGCAGTCCTGCTTTCGCAGGGGCTGGTACTCGCACAGAATCGGACCGAGGTTGTGCGGTATCAGACAGGGGGCGCTATTTGAAAGAATGCGCCACTCCGCCCCAGCTGGCGTGACCTCGCACACAGGGTCACGCTGGCGGGGGCGGAGCAGTGAAAAATGCCCCTCCCCTCCATGTGGCCTGCATGCGAGGTCCCACTGCACGGGAGGAGGGCGCCGTTTTTAAGAGCATGCCGCCCTACCCCCACCTAGCATGACCTCGTACACAGCGTGCGTCCAAGGTCACCCGGTGTGGGTGGGGTCTTGGCAGGGGCAGGCTCACACCGTTCCCAGAGGTACTGGAGTCTCTGGGAATGCGCGAGTGGCCACCTTATAGGAGACGGACCCTGCCCCGAAGAGCCTGCAGCCTCATGCAAAGCATGAGGGTGAGTTTGGGATGTGTATCAGAGGGGTAGCCGTGTTAGTCTGGATCTGTAGAAGCGATAAAGGGTCCTGTGGCACCTTATAGACTAACAGAGACTGTTAGTCTATAAGGTGCCACAGGACCCTTTGTCGCTTTGGGATGTGGGAGCTGGAACAGATCCGCCCCAAACAGCCGTTAGCTGGGCCCGGCCTGGCAAACTGGGCTGGGTTCGCACTGGTGACCTACAGGCCCAGGGTTCTCAGTGCCCGTAAGCACCTTGGGGAATGAGGCTGCTTGGTGGGAAGATGAATGTATTCAATCCGGTTCTGCCCTTTGTGGCGCTGTCACAGGCAGGGTCTGCTCCTCTCTGGGCACCGGAAACATCTCCCGCACTCTCTGCTCGGTCTCCAGCTGGTTCTGAAAGGGACAGCTCCCACTGATAGCAAACATGCAACAGTGAAACACCATTTAATAGACCCTCCGAATTCACGGCTAAAAGCAGAGCTTTGCCATATAAAATTCCTCCCACTGCTAAGCCAGCTTCCCAGGTAAATAGATTTTTTCTCCTCCCATAGTGGATCATCAACAGGGTTTAAACCCACACTCGTCAGAGCCAGAGCACAGACCTGTTTCCCGTTCGCTCTAGGAGTAACTGCTTGGGAAGGTGTGTTATTCCCCTTGCGTGGACCGGCCCGTGCATGGGGAGACAGCACACACGCTGCCGGTGGGTTACATGTGTGTGAGTTGGCAATGCTCAGCTGGGCAGCAGGATTCCTGGCTCTGGGAACAGACGGCGGTTTAGTGATTCCAGACAACGGAGCCAAATGTCCCAACGCTCCCCAGCTGGGTTACCTGCGGGACTGAGCTTAGGCGCTCTGGGTGCAAACGCAGGAGCTGCGCCACTGAAGCGAGCAGGGGTGTAGTGTCAGCATCGCAAACATCTACGTGGACGAGTGGCTAGAGAGTAACACGGAGCTGCCCTTTGTTACTGTGGGTTACAGCAGCCTCTAATTTGCCATGTTCCTTCTGACAGTCTGTGGGACTGTCTTCATAGACTCATAGACTTTAAGGTCAGAAGGGACCATTATGATCATCTAGTCTGACCTCCTGCACAATGCAGGCCACAGAATCTCACCCACCCACTCCTGGAATAATCCTCTCACCTATGTCTGAGCTATTGAAGTCCTCAAATCATGGTTTAAAGACTTCAAGATGCAGAGAATCCTCCGGTAAGTGACCCGTGCCCCATGCTGCAGAGGAAGGCAAAAAACCTCCAGGGCCTCTGCCAATCTACCCTGGAGGAAAATTCCTTCCCGACCCCAAATATGGCGATCAGCTGAACCCTGTGCATGTGGGCAAGACTCACCAGCCAGACACCCAGGAAAAAGTTCTCTGTAGTAACTTCTAACATCCCATCATTGACCATTGGTCCTATTTACCACTGATGGCAATTAATTGACCTTTGACTAAGATCATGTTATCCCATCAAACCATCCCCTCCATAAATGTATCTAGCTTAATCTTGAAGCCAGTTAGGTCTTTTGCCCTCACTGCTTCCCTTGGAAGGCTGTTCCAGAACTTCACTCCTCTGATGGTTAGAAACCTTCGTCTAATTTCAAGTCTAAACTTCCTGATGGCCAGTTTATATCCATTTGTTCTTGTGTCCACATTGGTACTGAGCTGAAATAATTCCTCTCCCTCCCTGGTATTTATCCCTCTGATATATTTAAAGAGAGCAATCATATCTCCCCTCAGCCTTCTTTTGGTTAAGGTAAACAAACCAAGCTCCTTGAGTCTCCTTTCATACGACAGGTTTTCCATTCCTCGGGTCATCCTAGTGGCCCTTCTTTATACCTGTTCCAGTTTGAATTCATCCTTCTTAAACATGGGAGACCAGAACTGCACACAGTATTCCAAATGAGGTCTCACCAATGCCTTGTATAACGGTACTAACACCGCCTTATCTCTACCAGAAATACCTCGCCTAATGCATCCCAAGACCGCATTAGCTTTTTTCACGGCCACATCACATTGGCGACTCATAGTCATCCTGTGATCAACCAGGACTCCGAGGTCCTTCTCCTCTTCCGTTACTTCCAACTGATGCATCCCCAGCTTATAACTAAAATTCTTGTTATTAATCCCTACATGCATAACCTTACACTTCTCACTATTAAATTTCATCCTATTACTATTACTCCAGTTTACAAGGTCATCCAGATCTTCCTGTAGGATATCCCGATCCTTTTCTGAATTGGCAATACCTCCCAACTTTGTGTCATCTGCAAACTTTATTAGTACACTCCCACTTTTGGTGCCGAGGTCAGTAATAAAAAGATTAAATAAAATTGGTCCCAAAACTGAACCTTGAGGAACTCCACTAGTAACCTCCCTCCAACCTGACAGTTCACCTTTCAGTATGACCCGCTGTAGTCTCCCCTTTAACCAGTTCCTTATCCACCTCTCAATTTTCATATTGATCCCCATCTTTTCCAATTTAACCAATAATTCCTCATGTGGTACTGTATCAAATGCCTTACTGAAATCGAGGTAGATTAGATCCACTGCGTTTCCTTTATCTAAAAAATCTGTTACTTTCTCAAAGAAGGAGATCAAGTTGGTTTGGCATGATCTACCTTTTGTAAAACCATGTTGTAATTTGTCCCAATTGCCATTGACCTCAAGGTCCTTAACTACTTTCTCCTTCAAAAAATGTTCCAAGACCTTGCATACTACAGATGTCAAACTAACAGGCCTGTAGTTACCTGGGTCATTTTTTTTTCCCTTTCTTAAAAATAGGAACTATATTAGCTATTCTCCAGTCAAACGGTACAACCCCTGAGTTTAGAGATTCATTAAAAAATTTTGCTAATGGGCTTGCAATTTCATGTGCCAGTTCCTTTAATATTCTTGGATGAAGATTATCTGGGCCACCTGATTTACTCTCATTAAGAGGGTGACGGAGGAGAGGGGGGACTGGGGCGGGAGGAAGGACTGGAGGTGGCTGGGGGGAGGACTGGGAGTAGCTGGGGGGAGAGAGGGGACTGAGGGGGAGGAAGGACTGTGGGGGGTTGGAGGAGGGAGGAAGGAAGGACTGGGGGCGGCTGGGTGGGGGGTGCAGTTCACTGCAGTTATCCCATATGATTGGCACTTGGGTTAGCCTAGCCTCCCTGCAAAACCCTCCCTGGCTGACCATGTCCTCACGGGTGCTGCTCTTCCCCGTGTGTGTCACTAGGACGTCGGGGGCCCATCTGCATGGTTCTTTGTGCTGGAGCGACCTGAGCCGCGCTGTGAGTTGTGGGAGAACGTCTCTGTCCGGGCATGGTGGGAAGGCATTCGAGGACTGGCCGCACCTGTGTGGCATCCTCGTTGCAAGGTGGGCAGGATACCAGTGTTAGCGGAACCTGGGTTCTGACCCCAGCTGGCCTGGGCTGAAAGCAGGGCCAGTCAGGCCAGAGGGATGTATGGCCTGGAGCTGCGCGGAGCTGAGCCTTGGCGCTCAGCCCCCCACACTGCTCCTCTTCAGTCAGCGGAACCTCCAACAGAAGAAGGGCAGTGTGGGCATCACCTACTGTAGGTCGACTTGAAATTGTACTGTAGACATGCCCCAACTCTGCAGGGCAGACAGACCCTACGTGGCAAAGTGGAGGAGACTTGGCTGTGTTCCAGGAGGGCCCTGATTCTGTTCCTAGCTCTGCCGGTAGTGACTCTGTGCAAGTTCTTACACTAGGTCTTAACAGTTCACTGGCATGATCTACATTTGAGTTAATGCTGCTCGAGTTAACCTAGCTCAAGGGAGAGCGGCCACGCCGTGACGTCACACACAGGTTGCCCAGAGTTATTGGGTTAGCAGCAGTGTGGTTGTGGTAACAGCTGAGGAGTTGCGCTAACTCGAGCTAACTCTGCAGCAGTTCTGCAGAAAAGGACCTAGGGGTTACAGTGGACGAAAAGCTGAATATGAGTCAACAGTGTGCCCTTGTTGCCAAGAAGGCTAACGGCATTTTGGGCTGTATAAGTAGGGGCATTTCCAGCAGATCGAGGGACGTGATTATTCCCCTCTATTCGGCACTGGTGAGGCCTCATTTGGAGTACTGTGTCCAGTTTTGGGCCCCACACTACAAGAAGGATGTGGATAAATTGGAAAGAGTCCAACGGAGGGCAACAAAAATGATTAGGGGGCTGGAGCACATGACTTATGAGGAGAGGCTGAGGGAACTGAGATTGTTTAGCCTGCAGAAGAGAAGAGTGAGGGGGGATTTGATAGCTGCTTTCAACTACCTAAAAGGGGGTTCCAAAGAGGATGGATCTAGACTGTTCTTAGTGGTAGAAGATGACAGAACAAGGAGTAATGGTCTCAAGTTGCAGAGGGGGAGGTTTAGGTTGGATATTAGGAAAAACTTTTTCACTAGTAGGGTGGTGAAGCACTGGAATGGGTTACCTAGGGAGGTGGTGGAGTCTCCTTCCTTGGAGGTTTTTAAGGTCAGGCTTGACAAAGCCCTGGCTGGGATGATCTAGTTGGGGTTGGTCCTGCTTTGAGCAGGGGGTTGGACTAGATGACCTCCTGAGGTCCCTTCCAACCCTGAGATTCTATGATTCTATGATTCTATGATAACCCGGACCCTGATGGGCCAGCCAACTGGAGTTATGGGACTGTGTATATGGGACGCAGGGGCAGAAGGGGAGTGAAACCGAGTCCTTGTGCTCAGCTATCTGCGGCCATGTCTACACTACAGGGCCCATGTCAGCCTGGCCCCTGGTATGTCAATGGAAAGCGCTTTTCTGCCGGGTAGTAACACAACCTCCCTGAATGATGTGTCGACAGAAGCACTTTTTTCTGTTGGCTTAGCTGCATCTGCACTGGGGGCTCTGCCAGCATCTGTCACCTAGGGGTGTGAATAGCCAACGTAGCTCTGACAGCACAACTTAGTGTCAACCTGGCCTGTAAAATGGGTGAATGGTGGTTACCCCCCAGGTAACAGTATGAGAGCTGGGTTCAGAATAAGGGTGAAGAAAGGGCATAGAAATCGCAGCGGAGGAGCTGGGACTAGAACTCATAGTCTCTGGGCTTGTATTTTAGTGGCCCTCCCCTAGTCTCCTGGGCAGGGCACGTAGGAGTCTCACTCACCGTACTTTGCTTCCCTGAAATCGTGTGAAAGCCAGGATTTATCATGTCCTCACAGGAATCCTAGAATCCTAGAAGATTAGGGTTGGAAGGGACCTCAGGAGGTATCTAGTCCAACCCCCTGCTCAAAGCAGGACCAACCCCAAATAAATCATCCCAGCCAGGGCTTTGTCAAGTTGGGCCTTAAAAACCTCTACGGAAGGAGATTCCACCACCTCCCTAGTGAACCCATTTCAGGGCTTCACCACCCTCCTAGTGAAATAGTGTTTCCTAATATCCAACCTAGACCTCCCACACTGCAACTGGAGACCATTGCTTGTTGTTCTGTCTTCTGTCACCACTGAGAACAGCCAAGCTCCATCCTCTTTGGAACCCCCTTTCAGGTAGTTGAAGGCTGCTACCAAATCCCTCCTCACTCTTCTCTTCTGCAGACTAAATAACCCCAGTTCCCTCAGCCGCTCCTCATAAATCATGTGCCCCACCCCCCTAATCATTTTCATTGCACTCTGCTGGACTCTCTGCAATTTGTATACATCCCTTCTGTAGTGGGGGGACCAAAACTGGTCACAATACTCCAGATGTGGCTTCACCAGTGCTGAATAGAGGGGAATAATCACTTCCCTCGATTTGCTGGCAATGCTCCTACTAATGCAGCCCAATATGCCATTAGCCTTCTTGGCAGCAAGGGCACACTGCTGACTCATATCCAGCTTCTCGTCCACTGTAACCCCTAGGTCCTTTTCTGCCGAAGGGCCACTTAACCAACGGTCCCCAGCCTGTAGCAGTGCATGGGATTCTTCTGTCCTAAGTGCAGGACTCTGCACTTCCCTTGTTGAACCTCATCAGATTTCTTTTGGCCCGATCCTCCCATTTGTCTAGGTCACTCTGGACCCTGTCCCTACCCTCCAGCGTATCTACCTCTCCCCGCAGTTTAGTGTCATCTGCAAGCTTGCTGAGGGTGCAGTCCATCCCATCATCCAGATCATTAATGAAGATCTTGAACAAACCGGCCCCAGCACCGACCCTTGGGGCACTCTGCCTGATACCAGCTGCCAACTAGACATGGAGCCATTGATCACTATCTGTTGAGCCCGATGATCTAGCAGTTTTCTATCCACCTTATAGTCCATTCATCCAGCCCATACTTCTTTAACTTGCTGGCAAGAACACTGTGGGAGACCGTATCAAAAGCTTTGTTAAAGTCAAAGTGTATCATGTCCACCGCTTTCCTCATATCCACAGAGCCAATTATCTCATGAAATATCTATAGCAGGGGCCAAAATCCTGTTGCTTGCATGATTGTTGGCAACATTAACATCTCATCAGCCAGCACAGATTTTATTTATTTACTCGCGTCATTTTTTGATCCAACTTCAGTTGCCACAAGGTGTCCAGGTGCCGCTTGGGCCCACAGCCGCCTCCGCGTGGGTACCAGGTCACTCCCATGGCTGCCTCCGTGCAGGGAGGAACTTACAACCGAGAGCAGGCGAGAGAGAAATAGCTCAGGGCAGACAGGCAGTGGGTGGTGTGTCATGAACCTGAAAAATGATAACTCAGTTAGTTTCTGGTCTGCTTGTAAATGAAGAAATGCATATTCATCAATTATGTAAATTAGACAGTGCCATTTGCATTAATTCTCCAGCTTTCTGGCCCTTGTGCCTTATCAGGTGTGGACATGGAGAACCCCGTTTTCAAGCGGCCTCTGATTTTTGGGTCCCTGCCTTGATTTCTGGTTCCAACATGAGACTTGCAAGGGCGCTGAGCGTCAGATGTCGTCAGCGGGAGCTGTGAGTGCTGGAAATCCGGCTCCGGGTGTCTCATGTCGGGCAACGCAGAATCCAGGCACCTAAAAGCAGAGGCCATGTGCACACAGAGCTGTCGGTGAGGGTTTGGCGCAATGCGTGCGAGGTGAGCGTAGATGGCGTTCAGGGCTGGGACTGTGAAATCCTTCCCTTCCTGTATCCCCAGAGGGACTCGCTGGTAAGGAGGGAGAGCTGCTAAGAGATCTCTTGCCTGGTGACTCAGCTGAGCATTGCCCGGAGAGAGAGCTGGCCCTGGTGACCCTGCACATGCATTTGTGGGTGTAAAACCCAAGGAGGGCAAAGGAATGATTGTTCCGGCTGGCGGACGGGGGTAGGATTTAGGTCCACCTGTCGGACTCCTCATTCCTTAGCGGGGGGAGCAGTGTCGAGATGGGGTGGCTGTGGCCACCCTTGTGCTCCCCCAGTCGCAATGACCAGAGTTAGGGGCCGAAGGGGGGAGGGTTAGCTCAGTGGTTTGAGCATTGGCCTGCTAAACCCAGGGTTGTGAGTTCAATCCTTGAGGGGGCCATTTAGGGATCTGGGGCAAAAATTGGGGATTGGTCCTGCTTTGAGCAGGGGGTTGGACTAGATGACCGCCTAAGGTCCCTTCCAGCCCTGAGATTCTATGAGTCTATGAATGTTGCTGTTGAGGAAGCAAGGCGAGGAGAAGCCTCAGAGCTAGGCTAGCTGTGTTAGCCATGGGTAGACAGCTAGGGAAAGAGGAGAAGTGCAGGGCCAGCCCCATGGAAATCCATCCTGCTGAGGGAGTGGGAAGAACATCCGGGGTCTGTGCTGTGAGGAGAGGGACCGTGTTCCTTCTAAACGGGTTGAGTGGCTGGGCACGTCTGACTGTCAGAGCTATTCGGCTGCACCATCGTCTCCCTGGGGGGCGTTTTGGGAACCTGCTTGCTGGGGGCACTGCCATTCCGTTGCCCAAAGTCCAGGGAGCCGATTGCAGGGGACTGCCTGCTTTCCCCCTGCCCCCAGTGCTGAATTAGAGGGGCCCTAACTAGTCTCTGCTTCTCTGCTGAGAGGAGCTGGTGGGATCTGGTGGGGCACTGGGTTCCTGCTGAGCCAGGAGGTGGTGGGGGCTATTGTTGCTTCATTGTCTTCCAGGTCTATTTTGATCCTCCATGGTCCCACACTCCCTGTGCGGGGATGGTCTGGGGAAGGCACCCTCCATCGTGGTTACCCCCAGGAGCCACAGGGCTTTCCTGCATGGGGCTTAGGGGTGCCGTCCTCATCCCACTCGGAGCCCTTGGGGACTCCTCCCACCTGGCCCTGCTTTGCCTTTGACCCTCCAAGGTTGTGTTGCTGCCGCCATCTTTCCAGCCAAAAGGATCCTGGAGCGTGTGCTCCTTGGCACCACCCGGCTCCATCAGGGTCTGGGTTTGATTGCCAGGCCGGGGGGTGCTGCGCTTCACCCCAGCCAGGCAGCGTCACTGGGCTCCCAGGCCCCAGGTGGATGGTTCCAGTGAAGGGGCCGGGGGGGGTGGTCTCTAGGGAGCGGAGGGGGAATCCTTATGGCTGTGGGAGCCCTGCTGCCCAAGATGGTGACTACACTGAACCTCGGGGCCATGCTGGTGGGGGAGGGGGGTCACCCTGCTGCCTCATGGGCCCTTTCATAAAAGACCAACACAACTGGGCCATCGCCCTTCCTGGGGCAGGCGGGGCAGCCTTCTGCTGCTGTCAGCTGGCCCCCGGGGGCAGGGCCCCCACATTGTCCCCTGGTGCTTACAGGGGGACGGAGGGGCTGCCCTGAAGCAGAGGCCTCGACACTGATTTCACTTGTGCGCGAAGCCCGAGGAGATGGGCCGGGGCGTGGGAACCGGTGTGTGGAGCGGGAGAGGGTAAACCACGCACGGATGTGCTGAATAAACCCACCGCATGCGCCCCTGCCCCGTGGAGTCGGTCCCAGGCCCGTGGCGGTGTCCGGGAGCGCAGGCTCTGGATAAAGCTCTCGTGGCATCTCCACGTTCCAGCTCTGGCCCCGTCTGGCCTGCATGGGGAGGAGGCTGGGCCTGGCAGGGGGGCGGGTGGGTGACCTGCAGACCTGGCCAGGCCTTGCCGTGTGGCACCGACTGAGCTGTGGAGCGGGTAACGGAGCCCAGCAGCAAGTGCCACCCCGTGACGCTCTCTCTGTTTGCCTCCTCGCAGGATGGCGGAGCCTCGCTTTAACAACCCCTACTTCTGGCCGCCCCCTCCCACCATGCCCAGCCAGGTAAGCCCCCCACCCTACCCCGCAGCAAGAGAAGCGAGGAGGGGCAGCTTTTTGCAGTCCGGCTGCAGAGCAGCGCGATCCCAGGGAGTGGCTGTTGGGGGCTGTAGCAGGGCCAGCCGAGACCCCCGGGAAGAGCAGTGGGCAGGGCCGTGGCCGGGAGGGGCAGACCCCTCGGGAGAGATTCAGGTTGCGAAAGTCCTGTGGCAAGTGGCAATGAGAGACCACGGAGCTGTTGGGCTGGGGAGCGTCATGCCAGGGAAGGGAGCCCTTTGTGAGGCTCAGGGCTAGACGAGAAGTTCCCGGGGGGGGCGGGGGGGGAACGCATTAGATGGGCTATTGGCTCTGCTCCGTCTGCAGCGTCTATGGGAGATACCCCAGCTGTGGCTGGCTGGGAGAGGGGCAGCCTTTGGCAGGCATCCCAGCGCAGAACAGTGTGCCAGCTAGCTTGGTGGGTGGGTGGGAGCCCAGTGCCACGAGCTGGCATGGGATCTGCCAGCGCTGGGGGCACCACTCCAGCAGAAATCTGGCCCCTCTTTCCCACAAGCAGTCACAGGGGCCGCAGGTGGGAGCACCCTTCCCCCCCCCCCCCCCCACATGTGGGTTTGCAGGGGAGGGGCCATGCCCCAGAACAGTGGCACAGTTGGGGGGTGGGAGCCAGTGTCCCCTCGCCTGCGCTGGGCCGGGGCTGGCAGCTTGCCCATGGGGCCGGTACCTGCCGTGCTCCCGTGCCTCTGGCAGTGATGTGTGCGTCTTGCTTTCCTCGTCCCAGCTGGACAACTTGGTTCTGATCAATAAAATCAAGGAGCAGCTGATGGCAGAGAAGATCCGGCCCCCTCACCTACCCCCCACCTCGGTGTCCTCCCAGCAGCCCCTGCTGGTGCCCCCCTCGCCTGCGGAGAGCAGCCAGTCCATCATGTCCCTCCCCAAACTGCAGCAGGTCCCAGGGCTGCACCCACAGGCTGTCCCCCAGCCTGACGTGGCCCTGCATGCCCGGCCGGCCACCAGCACGGTCACAGGTAACCACAGCCCAGCAGCACCGTGCAGGAGGGGGAGGGGGGGCATTGGGGGGCAAGGGGAGGGGCTTCCGAGCGGGGTTTGAGGGGCAGGGGTATGCATCTCTGCACAGGCAGGAGGGGACAGGGGGGCAGGGCAGGGCGGGGGGTGCCTGTGTTTGAGGGAACCCAGATGGCCCGGCAGGATCCCTAGGCAGAGGTGGCACTGCCCCCCACTCCTAGGCCATGCTCTCCTCCGTGGCAGGACGGTCTGTTCCACCCGCTGCCCTTTCTGCCGATGGGATGCAGAGGTGGAACCCCACAGGGAGTCCCCTTCTGTGCATCCACTCTCAGGGGCTGGGAGTCTTGGGGGGGCAATGGGTCAGCCCCCTTCCCCTGGCTCGGGTCCCTGTATCAGCTGTATCGGGGAAGCCACACCTGTCTGGGGAGCTTCCTGCGATGGGGGCTCAGTATCCCAAAGCCGGCTGCCCCCTGGGGCTCCATCCCTGCGGAGCTGCGTGCCAGTGACCCGCCCCCCCCCCTTTATCTTTCAGGTCTGGGGCTGGCCTCCCGAGCCCCCGCGGTCAGCACCTCGGAATCCAGCACTGGCACCAGCACCCCCTCCACCCCCACCTCCACCAGCCAGAGCAGACTCATCGCCTCCTCGCCCACCCTCATCTCAGGGATCACCAGCCCCCCGCTCTTGGACTCCATCAAGACAATCCAGGGCCACAGCCTGCTGGGGGCGCCCAAGTCCGAGCGAGGGCGGAAGAAGATCAAGGCGGAGAACCCGTCGGGTCCGCCCGTCCTCGTGGTGCCCTACCCCATCCTGGCCTCGGGCGAGACCGCTAAAGAGGGCAAAACCTACAGGTTGGAGCATTCACAGCAGAGTGCCACTTCATTAGCCCCAGGAGCCTGGGGCTGGTGGGCAGCCCCCACACCAGCCGGGCACTGCCTGGGCTGGCTGCTCCCTGCAGGAGGGCACCTGGCATGGGAACAGCCCCTTTTTGTTCGGGTGCCACACTACGGCCTTCAGTTGGCCAGGCCTCTGCTGGGGTGTGGCCCCACCCTCTCTGCCAGTGTGGGGGCATGAGCACAGGACTGGCACCCAGGACTCCTGTGTTCTAGTCCCAGCCCTAGGAGGCGGGTGGGAATCAGGGTGGCTGGGTTCCTTCTGTTCCTGGTTCTGACACTGATTCCCTGGGTGACCTTGGGCAAGTCGCTTCCCTTTTCCATGCCTCAGTTTCCCCATCAGTGGAATGGGGGGCCCCCAGTTGCCTGTCTCGTGGGCGACAGTTGTGTGGACTGAAAGGTCAGATGGTCCCCTTGGCTACTGACCCAGTGCTGGTGAGCGGAAGCTGTGCTCCCCCCTCCAGCTGTGCTCAGTCCCCGCAGTGCTAGCTTCTGCAGACATGTCCCTGCTGTGGGACCCATCAGAGACTGGCTGCCCTGCCCCACCACGCTGGCTTCCCATGGACTTGCCCCTTGCTCCCCGCAGCCGACAGAACAGTGTGTGCCCATCGCCGGGCCGAGGGAGGGGAATGGACAAGTCCTGGGGAGGAAGCCAGGCCTGTTTGGTGGATCTGGCCCGTGGCAGCCAGGCCGGAGTTACTCCCGGGGCAGGCTGGGGCTGCAGCGGCCTCATGTCCTGCACTGTTCCCAGCCCCCAGTCCCTGCAGCGCTGCAGGGCACGCCGTCCTAGAGCTGGTAGCATGTCTCCTGGCGGGGGGGATGGGCTGGGGGGTGTGGCTTGCCATGCCCTTGCCTGATGCCGCCCGGGCCCCTCTCGCTGTCCCTCCCCAGGTGTAAAGTCTGCCCCCTGACCTTCTTCACCAAGTCGGAGATGCAGATCCACTCCAAGTCGCACACAGAGGCCAAACCCCACAAGTGCCCGCACTGCTCCAAATCCTTCGCCAACGCCTCCTACCTGGCCCAGCACCTGCGCATCCACCTGGGCGTGAAGCCGTATCACTGCTCCTACTGTGAGAAATCCTTCCGCCAGCTCTCCCACCTCCAGCAGCACACCAGGTGAGGGGCGGGGCTGCCCAGGGAGCAGGGCCTGGCTGACTGGGGAGCGATGCCATGGCCGGTGCCTGGCTGGCTCTGAGCAGGTGCCACCCGCATGCCGCATGGCATCCCAGCACAAACAGGCCTCTGACGGCTGGACCACGTCTGTAACTCCGGCTGAACTGCTATGTCCCAGAGCGGCTGGGAAGCTGTAGCCACACCGATTCCTGTGTCCTCCCGATGGTCCCGCAGTGCAGTGCTTTGTAGGGGGAAATTACCCCTAACCGCCTGCAGCCACCAACAGTGCTGGGCACTATGGGCAGGGCCCTACCAAGTTCATGGTCCTTTTGGGTCAATTTCCCGGTGATTGGATTTTAAAAATGGTAAATTTCATGATGTAGCATTTAACCCTGCAATGTCACGGTGTTGTCACCGTGGAGGGGTCCTGAGAAAAACCGGAGTTGTGCGGGGGTTCGTCCGGCTACCCTTACTTCTGCACTGCTGCTGGCGGCGGCGCTGCCTTCCGAGCTGGGCAACTGGAGAGCAGCGGCTACTGGCCGGGAGCCCAGTCTGATGGCAGAGCCTCCGCCAGCAGCGGTGCAGAAGTACGGGTGGCCTGGTTTGGGATTGGCAGGGCACTGTCTGGCTGCCCAGCTCTGAAGGCAGCACAGAAGTAAGGGTGGCAATACCGTGACCCCTCTAAAATAACCTTGCGACCCCCCTGCAACTCCCTTTTGGGTAGGGTTACCAACTTTGGTTGGCTGAATTCCTGGAGGTTTCATCACATGACATTATCTTTAATTAAAGATAATCTTTAATTCCTGGAGAGTCCAGGACAATCCTGGAGGGTTGGCAACCCTACCTTTGGCTCAGGACCTCCAATTAGAGAAACACTGGTCTCCCCTGTGAAAGCCGTATAGTACAGGGTAAAAGCACACACAAGACCAGATTTCATGGGCCCTGGCGCATTTTTCATGGTCCTGAATTTTTGGTAGGGTCCTAACTATGGGATAGCTGCCTCAGGAGTCCCAGAATGCCCTGGGATAAGCACAGCCTGGGCATGCCACCACTGTCCTGTCAGGAGCCGGGCTGCTGGTGGCCCCCGCTTTGTCTATATCATTGAGGTGTGTCCAGCCTGAGCGCCCCGAGAGCCATGTAAAAATTCACCCGGCTCTTGTGAGCACGCCAGTGGTGATAGGCCCGTACCCTTGCACCAGTGTTTGCATGCAGTCGGCGTGTGGCACATGCCCCTGGTCTCACATGCCCAGGTGCTAGATTTTGCCTGAGAACAGGTTCCCAGCCATCCTGTCGCATGGAGCTGTGGAATCTCGAATCATCGAATCTCAGGGTTGGAAGGGACCTCAGGAGGTTCTAGTCCAACCCCCTGCTCAAAGCAGGACCAACCCCAACTAAATCATCCCAGCCAGGGCTTTGTCAAGCCGGGCCTTAAAAACCTCTAAGGAAGGAGATTCCACCACCTCCCTAGGTAACCCATTCCAGTGCTTCACCACCCTACTAGTGAAATAGTGTTTCCTAATATCCAACCTAAACCTCCCCCACTGCAACATGAGACCATTGTTCCTTGTTCTGTCATCTGCCACCACTGAGAACAGTCTAGATCCATCCTCTCTGGAACCCCCCTTCAGTTAGTTGAAGACGACAGTCTAGCCCAGGCTTTCCCATTGGGCCTGCCTGGGAGAGTGTTTATTTGGCCACCTCAGGACCCCTAGAGCGATGCAGGGTTTGACTCCTATTCCCAGCCTTAGCTTCCTCTCCCTATGCCCCCTAGTGTCAAACATGAAGGAGCAGGCGGCCTTCAGAAAGAACCTGCTGGCCCCTCTGCTCTGGGAGCCTGCATGGAATGAAGCCAGAGGGACAATTGCCTCCTGTGAGCCCTTGGGACAGACCAGCCTCTGCCTGCCTCTGCGGATGGGCCCTATAAACCTCCCTCCCTCTTTCCCTTAGGGGTGCCACCTGTCCTTGTTTGCCCAGGATCATCCCTCTTTGGAGGTAGCTGTGCTGGGAGATCTGTCAGGGTGCTCAGTACATGGCCAGCTGGCCAGTCTGATGGGCCCAGGAACATCCTGGTTGTCCTGGGTTTTTGTACCTCAGAGGTGGCAGCTCTGCCCTCCCTCCGGGCTGAACAAGTCCGACTCCATGATCACGCTGAGCAGGAAATAACTGAACTGCCGGGTGGTGCCAGTGCTTTGCAGGGTCTGTCTTCACCACGGGGTTGGCTCGAGTGACTCCTCTCGAGTGAGCCCAGCTCCAGTGAGCACGGCCGCGCTGCGTCAGCTCTCCCGCTGCCAGGTGCGTGCTGGCACTGAGGCGCCAGGACTGCTGGGGGCACAGCCCAGGGCGTTCGCACTGAGGGGGCTGGGCGGCTCTGTGAATACTTTCCCAGGGGACTGAGGGAGAACTCATCTGTCCTTCCAGGAACGGGGGCATGGTGGGAAGGCCCTGGCAGACCTGGCACTAGCCTGTGTCCCCACAGCAGGGCAGGGGACGAGTGATGCACGGCTCGGGCCAGCCAACTTGAGCGAAAAGCACCACTGGGCTCGAGTGAAGGAGTTTGTGTGACCGGGACATTCGGGTTATACCTCCAGGGGAGGCTTGCCCCCAGCTTGCATTGGCTAGACAGCATGCTGGGAGCCCATCCCCCATTGCCCTGCAGCTGGGGTGGTCCGTCTCCATCCCGTTGCTGGAGGGGGCTGGCTCCTGCTTTTGTCCGTGGCCCCTGCGGGGCTGGAATCCAGCGTGCAAACAGACGCAGCCCTTTGGGGGCCAGAGCTCCCTTGCTCGCTGGGCGGGGCGGGAGAGGAGAGGGCTGTCCGGGTACCTGTGTGTGCTGGGGCCTTAGAGGGCTGCTGCATCCCCACGGCACAGTAGGGCAGGGGATTGACCCCATTCTAGGCGGTGCCTGGGTTGACGTGCTTGTTGCTGTGTTGCAGAATTCACACTGGCGACAGACCCTACAAGTGCCCACACCCTGGCTGTGAAAAGGCTTTCACGCAGCTCTCCAACCTCCAGGTCAGTGCCCTGGCTGGGGGCCCGGCACGTTCCCAGCCCACGGGGTGCCGAGGCCTTGGGGAGGGGAGACACAAGTGGTTGCGGAAGGTGGGGGGCAGAGAGCTCTTGATGAGGGTGGGGAGCAGAAAATAAGAGGCTGGTGGGGGGAGGGGAAGAGGAGTAAACCCCTGGCCTAGGTCATGGAGCTGGGCGGTTGAAGGGAAGGGGGAGACGTGATTCCAGGGAGCAGCGTCAGTGTCTGGGGACCTAGGACTGGGGGAGGTGGCGCCGATGCCCTGAGCCCTGCAGGGGCTGTGGAGATCGATAGTCGTGGGCCCCTGTCCCACAGGGGTGTCTGCTCTGCCATTGGTGTGGATCCTGGGAGCAGAGCCGGCTGCTCTACATGGTCCCCCGGCCGCTGGGCTCCGTGTCCCCATGGGGTGGGAGCGCGGCCCAAATGCTGCCCAGGGTTGCGCCTCGTAACGCTGCCCGTGCCTCCTCCCCGCCTTCGCAGTCACACCAGCGACAGCACAACAAGGATAAGCCCTACAAGTGTCCGAACTGCTACCGGGCGTACTCGGACTCGGCATCGCTGCAGATCCACCTCTCTGCACACGCCATCAAACACGCCAAGGCCTACTGCTGCAGCATGTGTGGGAGGGCCTACACCTCGGTGAGTGGCAGGAACGTGGGGAGCCAGGCGCCGGCGCCTGCGAGGGTCTGTTCCAGACACGGCTCATGCCCCCAGCCTGCGCCCGGTCAGCCACGCGGGATGAGAAAGGGAGGGTCTCTCTGCCCACAGCCAGGTGCTCATTGGGTGCCGAGCTCCTTAGCACAGCCGTCATCCCAGTGCTGCAGGGATCAGGCTCCAGCCAATCGCAAACCAGCTGGTAAGAGAAAATTGCTTTCTATTGGCTAGAGCCTGAAGCCGGGGCTTCTTCCCACCAGGTGGAGGCAGATCCCTTGGGAGAGCCAATCAGCCTGTCACCTCTGAGTTGTCCTGTAGCACTCCCGGGCGTGTGAATGATGGATTCCGGGCAGGGGCATGGGGTGGGGGCTCCCTTCTGGGCACGGGGGCGCCAGGGATGGGTCAGTTCCATCCCCGCTGGAGGCAGGCAGTGGGCCCACCTCTCCTAGCTGCAGCGCTTACCCTGCTGCCCGGCTCTCTGCCCCCCGCAGGAGACGTATTTGATGAAGCACATGTCCAAACACACCGTGGTGGAACACCTAGTGAGCCAGCACTCGCCTCAAAGGACGGAGTCACCCGGCATCCCAGTGCGGATCTCGCTCATCTAATCTGGGGCTTCCTCGCCCTCCCCTACCCTGCGCAGCTCTCCTCCCCCCAATTCCGGATCGCCAGGGGCCAGGGGGCGGCTTGGAGACGATCACACGGACCACCCCCCCAGCACCGCCACCGAGTGCCCGCGCCCGCCGAGCCACGGGGAGCGACTGCGAAGACACTCATCTTTTGGGAGAAATTAAGGAATGAATTAATGTTTGGAAAACACCCCTCGGCCCTGGCCCCGCCCCCAGCACCCTGCCGGGAGAGCCAGGGACTCGTCCACAGTTTTGGTGACATCCAAAGACTATTTCAGAGCACTTTGAATCTCTGTGTTTGGTTTCTTCATTTTCTTTCTTTTTTCCCCTTCTTTCTGCCCCATCCTCCGTACTCCTTTCTGCTCTCTTTTGGATACAAGTAGAGATATATATATATTGGCCAAGAAGTTGGTGCTGCTAAAACCGAAAACCCGAACTGGACAGAGAAGCGCTGGATGGCGTGGCGGGCTCCTTCAGCCTCAGGATGAGACTCTGGGACGTGCCCAGCCTGGCGCTTGGTATCTGCTGCCCCTCCTGGACTCTCCGTTGGGAGCCAGCGGGAGGCCAGTTGAGAGGGGAATGGATTAACCTGTTGGCTGGAGAGCTGAGATCTGCCAGCGCTGGTGGTGCAGGACAGGCGTTCGAGCAACAGCCGCAGGAGGGAGACCTTTGCGCTGTTCCCCGCTGGGGCTCGTCCCTCTGCCGCTTTGTCTAACCTCCTTGGGACATTTTGGTTGTTTCCTTTTGTTTGTTTCATTTGTCCTGGTCCGAGCTGCACAGGACTGGCTGGCCCCGCGGCCGCGCCATGGTCCGTGCACATTTCATTGCGCCCTCCCCCGGCGGCGCGGGGAATCGCTGCTGGGGCTCCGCCCGGCTGGGGGTAAGCGGGGTGGCTGCTGGAGGAGGTGCTACGACAGGGGCACAGCCGGGGCTGGCCACGTTCATGGAGGGCAGGGCTGGCCATGCCTGTGCGGAATCCAGAGACCTACAGGTCCCAGCATGCCGTGCTCTAGTTTGATTACAATGCCTACTGGGAGCTGTAGTCTATAGGATTGGGGCAGCGAGTCAGGCAGACTGTGGTATAGGCCCAGCTGTGGGGCTCCCCTTTCCAGACCCCAGCTCTGCTAGGCCAGCCATGGCGTATGGGAGTGGAGGGGCACTTTGGCCATGGTGCTGAGGGGTGGGGGAGGGGGCATGGGGTTTCACAGCAGGAGTTTGGGAGCCTCAGCTGCCCACAATCGCCCCCCTCCCCCCACCCCAGTCCGCCTGGTGCTCACTAGGGATTGTCCTGAGCAATGAAGGGGTGTTTGCTCAGAGCAAATTGGGGGGGGGGGGGGGGGGGGGGGGCTCTCTGCATGTTACGCTCTTTGACGTGGATTATTTTTCAATCTCTTCCCCACTATGGGCCTCTAGTGCTGCTGCTCCGGAAGCCCAGCCCCACAGCAGCCTACCAGGGTGTCCAGAGTAGCGGCAGCCAGGGGCAAGGGGGCAGCCTGGGGTCTCCTCTCTCTCCGCTACCTCCTGGATCCTGTGTGTGCTTATCAAGGGGCTGGCCCCAGGCAGGGTGTTGCATGTGGGAGACGGGAGGCCGCTCCATGGGAAAGCTCCCTCCAGACCCCCACCTACCAGGAATGTCTCCACCCCCTGCACCATGCAGTACAAGGGCCCCTGCACCCCGGCTCTGCCCCTCCCAGTTTTCTGCACCTTCACAGGATTCACATGGAAACCCCGTCTGGTGCCGGTCCCTGAACCCTGAGGCGAGGCCAGTGCTGGCTCAGTCCCTGGGGCTTCGGAGCAGTCGGCTGCCGTGAGAATTTCCCTGTCTCCTGACGTGTCTGTGCAGGATGGTAACGAACCCACCTGCAGAGCACCTGTTGGCTGGCCCAGTAACACCTGGGAGACGGCTGCCCGGGGCAGTGACTCCCATGCCAGCCTCCAGATGCGTGTGGGGGCTGGCCTGGTGCTCACTGGAACCCCTGCGGGCTGGGCACAGCTTCCGTTAGCCCTGTGCACATGAGAGCCTGTGACTGGCCTCATTTCTGGCCCAGCTGTAACCCCGCCCATGCACAGAGCCCCCGGCAGTTGTTCTGAACTTGACTGGCCCTGCCTGAGCTCAGCCAGGACCGTGGTTTGGGCTGCAGCTTGTGCTGTGTGAAACAGGGCTGGGTAGAACCAGGTTTGAGGGTCACTTGCAAATGGCTGGACTGAGCCCCGTAGGGCTCTGCAGGACTTGGGGAGATAGCCTGGATAGCCCCCGCTCCCTGCTGCTGGCATCGGAAGTGAGCTGTGAGCCGTGACATTAGCGTGGATCTGAAATTCTGATCCGTTGGGGTCGGATTCTGCTGCCATGACAAAGCTCTCCCAGAGATTAGTGGGGCAGGATCAGGCCGTGAGCCTTCCTGGGATGCAGGTAACAGACCAGCTCCCTCCCAAGCAAACTAAAGGGGCAGAGGCAAGCCGGCGTGCCCTGGGGCTGTGCCCAGTAGCAGGGACTGGCAGTGCCTGAGGGGGTTGGCTCACTCTGTCCTGGGACCGTGTGGCTGTCAGACGAGCGATGGGAGAAACACAGCACGGTCAGTATTCCCGGAGCGGCGTTCCTTCCCCACCTCCCCTGGAAATCAGCCCCCAGCAGTGCAGTCCCATGGCAGGGAACCTTGGAGCAGGCTTAGGAGGGAGAAATCCAGCAACGTAAGACACGAGGCCCTTCCCTTCCCTGGGGTCACCCCATTGGGTACAGTAGAGGTACCCCAGGCTGCCCTCCATGTGATTCCCTTGGGACAGCTGGGGCGCCAGCTTGATCTCTGGCCTTTGGGGGCACTGAGCTGTAGAACCTGCTCTCAGACCCGATGGACTGGAGGGGGATTCCCCTGGCCAAGGGTGCTGCAGATCTGCCTCTCTGCCCTCCAGAACCCCACATACCAGTCATAGAATCACAGAATCTCAGGGTTGGAAGGGACCTTAGGAGGTCATCTAGTCCAACCCCCTGCTCAAAGCAGGACCAATCCCCAATTTTTGCCCCAGCTCCCCAAATGGCCCCCTCAAGGATTGAACTCACAACCCTGGGTTTAGCAGGCCAATGCTCAACCCACTGAGCTATCCGTCCCCCCAGTCACTTCGAATCATTCTTCCTGCTGCATGTGCTTCTCCATGTGTAAATACCTCCAGTGCAGCAGCTTTGGCGGGGCCTGTCCCAGCCAGAGTCAGCGGCGGCGGCAGCCCTGCAGGGAACAAATACACTAGCGCAGCGTTTCTTGGGCAGGGGCTCAGAGCTAACGCAGCTCAGCAGGGCCATGGCAGGGTCCCGGTGGGCCTGATGGAGAGCTCACCACTGCTCCAGCTGGAAGCCCTGGCTGGCTGCTCGTGCACTAACCCAGCTTCTCCCAGGAGGAGGCGCTGTGCATTGCTGGCGAGAACATCCTCCCAAACAGGAGGTGATACAGCCCCCTGTGGCCACTTAAGCCTTTCGCTGCCAGACCAGAAACCCACCCAGCCGTGAGAGATTTCTAAAAGCAGAGCGGCTCCATCCCATCCCTCTCCCCTCCCAGCAGCAAATCCCAGAGCTCTTCCTGTTGGGTGAAACCGAGTCAATAGCGTATTAAAAAAAGCAGCAAGCAGATGGGTTTGCCCTCCTCCTTGCCAGCCTCCCAGTTTGGAAAGCCATGCCCATGCCTCTGTGTGTGGATGGATACATGGAGTTATATATATATATATGTGTGTGTGTGTGTATATATAACACCTATGTATAGAGAAGGAAGAATGCCCCACGTCCCCCAGCCCTCCAAGAAAGACTAGACAAAAACTCATATATATTATGTACTCTTTGGTTCCGTTTTGGATATTAACTGTGTTATTTTTATACACTTTTTAAGCCTTAACTATATCATTGTTTTACCAGGTTGTTTGTTTATTGCCTACTCTGTTTAATTTGATTCTCTTTTTACCCTGCCCCCTGCCCAGACCTTTGTTTCTGAATCGATGTTGTACGATATTCAATATTGTAACCTTTTTGTCAGCATGTTAATACTGTGTAAATATGCCTCTTATACATACTGTTAACACAGCTTTTTTTTCTTTTTTTTTCTATATGAAAATCCAGGCCACGTGTCTCTAGATCTAGGTATTACCTTATTAAAAAAGAAAAAGGAAAAAAAAAAAAAGGATTCTCCCTCCCCCTTCTCTCTGTCTCGCATTGTGGTTAACGGAAAGACATGAGGAGGCCGCGGCTTCCGTCTCGAAAGTTTGCATTATGTTTAAAAGAAAAAAAAAGTTAAAAAAAATTCAAAACAATTTTGCTCTTTGTATTTCTGTTGTGAAACAAAATAAACTGTACATGCAAACTTCTGTAGGCCTGGCAGCTGTGAGGCTGGTTTGTTCTGAGACAGCCGGGGTGGGAACTGGGGGGAGACCCAAGCTGGGGCCATAGTGGAAACCGGAGCTCCTGGGTTCTCTCCTCAGGGCTGTATGACCCTGGCAGAGTCACTTTGCCTCCAAATCAATTTCCCCATGTATAAAATGGAGACGATGAAACTGAGCCACTGCTGAACGGTGCTCTGAGATGCACAGATGAGACTGGCAGGGGACGTGTGATTTGACCGTGTTGGGCACTTTGTACAGGGTTGGGGAGTATAATTTACACCGGGCACAAGAGGCTCCCATTGAGGTGAGCAGAGAATGCAGATTGGGTTGGGTTTTCTACCCCCTTGCACAGGTGTGAATAATGACACACGGTGTGAGGCAGAGGGAATCAGCCCACAGCCAGCCATCATCCCTGCTCCCCCGCTGTCCTGGCCTGCAGTACTAGAACTTGCTGTCTCTCAGCAGCTCACGGGGCAGAGAGAACCCACGGAGCAGGCTCAGGGGAAGGTGTGCGCGCTTCAGATGCAGCTTGGACCTGCAGCAGTGTAGGGCTTTATTACTCTGAGGGGGCTGTCAGACAGGAAGTGCGTAGACTGCAGAACTGTCAGGCAGGAAGGGACCTCGAGAAGTCACCTCGTCCAGCCACCTCGTCCAGCCCCCAAGTAAACCTAGACCATCCCTGACAGGTGTTTGGCCAACCTGTTCTGAAAAGCCTCCAATGACGGGGATTCCACAGCCTCCCTGGGAAGCCTGTTCCAGAGCTTAACTACACTTAGAGCTGGCAAGTTTTTCCTAATATCTAACCTAAATCTCCCATGCTGCAGCTTAAACCCATTATTTACCCCTTCCCACAACACAAGAACCAGGGGTCACCCAATGAAATGAACAGGCAGCAGATTTAAAACAAATGAAGTATTTTTGGACACAACACAGTCAACCTGTGGAACTCATTGCCAGGGGATGTTGTGAAGGCCAAAAGCATAACTGGGCTTAAACAAGATTTAGAGAAGTTCATGGAGGAGAGGTCCATCAATGGCTTTGGCCAAGATGCTCAGTGATGCAACCCCATGCTCTGGGTGTCCCTAAACCTCTGCCAGAAGCTGGGCTGGCTCACTTGATAATTGCCCTGTTCTGTTCATTTCCTCTAATGCTTCTGGCACCAGCCACTGTCAAAAGACCAGATACTGGGCTGCATGGATCATTGGTGTGACCCAGTAATAACATTCTTATCTACTTCTTGTCCTACTGTCCGTGGACATGGAGAAAAGATGGTTACTCACCGTTGTAACTGTTGTTCTTCGAGATGTGTTGCTCATATCTATTCCAATTAGGTGTGCGCGCGCCGCGTGCACGATCGTCGGAAGATTTTTACCCTAGCAACACTCGGTGGGCCGGCTGGCACCCTCTGGAGTGGCACCGTTGCGGCGCTGAATAAATACCCCAGCCGGCCCAGCGCCCTCTCAGTTCCTTTTTGCCGGCTACTCCGACAGTGGGGATGGAGGGCGGGTTTGGAATAGATATGAGCAACACATCTTGAAGAACAACAGTTACAACGGTGAGTAACCATCTTTCCTTCTTCAAGTGCTTGCTCATATGTATTCCAATTAGGTGACTCCCAAGCCCTACCTAGGTGGCGGGGTCGGAGTGAGATACCGCAGAATGGAGGACTGCTGAACCAAACGCAGCATCCTCTCTGGAATGCTGGACTGTGGCAAAGGTGTGCACCGATGACCAGGTTGCTGCCCTACATATTTCCTGTATTGGCACGTGCGCCAAGAAAGCGGAGGACGAGGTTGAGCTCGGGTGGAGTGGGCAGTAAGGTGCGTGGTGGGAACACCAGCTAAGTCATAACACGCCCGGATGCACGACATGATCCAGGACGAGATGCGTTGGGAGGAGACCGGGAGGCCCTTCATCCGGTCTGCCACAGTAACGAACAGTTGAGTCGTTCTCTGAAAGGGCTTCATCCGCTTGATGTAGAAGGTGAGGGCCCTACGGCCGTCCACAAAGTGGAGTTGTTGCTCCCTTGGAGAGGCGTGTGGCTTTGGATAGAAGACCGGCAGAAAAATGTCTCGATTGACATGAAAGGCCAAGACTACCTTGGGAAGGAAGGCCGGGTGTGGTCGCAGCTGTACCTTGTCCTTATGGAACACCGTGTAAGGAGGTTCCGAAGTGAGCACTCTGAGTTCAGATACGTGCCTTGCCGAGGTGATGGCCACGAGGAAGGCCTTCTTCCAGGAGAGGTACAGGAGCGAGCAGGTGGCCATGGCTCAAATGGGGCCCCCATGAGCCTGGTTATCATGAGGTTGAGATCCCATGTAGGGACTGGATGGCGGACTAGTGGGTACAGTCGCTCCAACCCCTTGAGGAACCTGCTGACCATGGGGTTGGAAAAAATTGAGCGCCCACTCTCGCCAGGGTGAAGGGCCGAGATCGCCCCTAGGTGGACCTTCAAAGAGGAGACTGCCAGACCTTGCTCTATCAGGAACAAGAGGTAGTCCAGGATGATATGGACTGGCACCTGCAAGGGGGTGATACCCCAAGGGGCGCATCAGCAGGAAAAACGTTTCCACTTGGCCAAGTAGGTGGATCTGGTAGAGGGCTTCCTGCTACCCAGAAGGACCTGTTGAACCGAGCTGGAACAACGTAACTCAGACTTGTTCAGCCATGCAGCAGCCATGCCGTGAGGTGGGGAGGTTGCAGGTCTGGGTGACAAACCCTGCCGTGCTCCTGAGTAGTCAGGTCCGGCCACAACGGGAGAGTGATCGGGGTGGTCACCGAGAGCTCTAGGAGAGTGGTGTACCAGTGCTGCCTGGGTCACGCCGGGGCGATCAGGATTAGGCGGGCCCTGTCCCTGTGCAGTTTGAGCAGGACCCTGTGGATGAGCGGAAATGGGGGGAAGGGATAGGACAGGTGATCCGTCCAAGGCAGGAGAAAGGCGTCCGTCAGGGAGCCTGGAGAGCGTCCGTGGAGTGAGCAGAACACATGGCACCTTCGGTTCTCGCGAGTCGCGAAGAGATCTATGCAGGGGAATCCCCAGCTCCGGAAGACAGAGTGGATAACGTTTGGGCGAATGGACCACTCGTGCGCCTGGAAGGACCTGTTGAGTCGGTCTGCCAAGGTGTTCTGAACCCCTGGGAGAAAGGAGGCCACCAAGTGGATGGAGTGGGCTATGCAGAACTCCCACAATCATATGGCCTCTTGGCAGAGGGGGGACGAACATGCTCCCCCTTGCTTGTTGATGTAAAACATGGCCGTTGTGTTGTCCGTGAGAACTGCAACACAACGACCCTGAAGCTGCTTGGAAAAAGCTTGGCAGGCAAGGCGCACTGCCCGCAGCTCCCTCATGTTGATGTGTAGGGATAACTCCTGAACCAACCAAAGGCCTTGTGTTTGGAGGTCTGCCAGGCGGGCCCCCCAACCGAGCGATGAGGCATCTGTAGTCAGAGCCAGAGAGGGCTGTGGGGTATGGAATGGCACCCTTTCTAGCACCAACTTGGGGTCCAGCCACCAGTCTAGGGAGGCTAAGACCTCCGATGGCATCCTCAGTACCACGTCCATACTGTCCCTGCATGGGTGATATGCTGACGAGAGCCATGCCTGGAACGGACGGAGGCGTAATCTGGCGTGTCTGGTTACGAACGTGCAGGATGCCATGTGACCCAGCAGACTCGGGCAGCTTCGTGCTGTTGAGGTTGAGAAGCTCTGCAGGCCGCGGATGATGGTCTCTAGGGCCTGGAAGCGTGCCTCTGGCAGAAACGCTCGAGGGAGAGTTGAGTCCAGGACTGCTCCTATGAAGTCTATCCTTTGGGTTGGCTCCAAAGTGGACTTTTCTTCATTGAGGAGCAAGCCCAGCTGATTGAACATGGTCAAGGCAATCTGAACCTGTGACTGGACCTGGCTGCTGAAGCTGCCGCGGATGAGCCAGTCGTCGAGGTACGGGAACACTTGGATTCGCCGTCGACGAAGAGAAGCCGCTACGACGGCCATGCACTTTGTGAAAACCCTTGGAGCCATGGAGAGGCTGAAGGGAAGGATGGTGAACTGAAAGTGTCTTTGGTCTACCACAAAGCGAAGAAAACATCTGTGTGGTGGGTAAATCGCAATGTGGAAGTACGCATCCTTCATGTCGAGGGCAGTGTACCAGTCTCCAGGATCCAGAGAAGGGATAATGGTACCCAGGGAAACCATGCAGAACTTCAACTTTACCATGAATTTGTTAAGTCCGTGCAAGTCCAGGATAGGACATAGTCCCCCCTTTCGATTTGGGTATTAGGAAATAACGGGAGTAAAACCCTTTGCCCCTGAACTCCCTTGGAACCTCCACTATTGCCCCTATAGAAAGGAGCGTTTGCACCTCCTGAATTAGGAGTTGTTCATGAGAAGGGTCCCTGAAGAGGGATAGGGAGGGGAGGAGGTAAATTGCAGGTGATATTCCCTTTCCACTGTGCATAAGACCCAACGGTCTGAGGTTATGTTCGACCACGCACGAAGAAAATAGGAAAGGTGGTCTCTGAAGGGAGGGAACGGGACCTGTATGGAGACTGGTGCTCCGCCCTCGGGTGTAGCTTCAAAAGTTTTGCTTGGGCCCCGCCGATGGTTTAGGGGGGCCCTGGTTCTGGCCAGTCTGATGACCCGGCTGTCTCCTCCTACCACCCCGGCCGCGCCTTCTAGAGAAGTCCTGTCTAGGCCTGGGCGTAGTGTAGGGGCACTGTGCGAAGGGCCGGAAGGGCCGGCGCTGCATGGCGGGGGTATGCATCCCCAGCGTCCGCATTATGGTCCGTCCGTCTTTTAGGGTCTGAAGCCTCGAGTCCGTTTTCTCAGAAAACAGGCCCTGCCCATCGAAGGGCAAGTCCTGAATCGTATACTGAACCTCCGCCAGGAGGTTAGAGGACTGCAGCCAGGAGATACGCCGCATGGCAACCCCCGAAGCGAGTGTTCTGGCCGCTGAGTCAGCAATGTCCAAGGAGGCCTGCAACGATGTCCTGGCCACCTTTTTGCCTTCCTCAATCAAGGCCGAGTACTCCTGTCTGGACTCTCGGGGTACAAACTCCCTGAATTTCTGCATTGAGTTCCAGGTGTTATATAGTTATATCGGCTCAGAAGGGCCTGCTGGTTAGCCGCTCTGAGCTGAAGGCCACCTCCAGAGTAGATCTTTCTACCAAACAGGTCCAGGAGCCTAGCTTCCTTAGACTTAGGTGCAGGGGCCTGCTGACCGTGTCTCTCCTTCTCGTTCACAGATTGAACGACCAAGGAGCACAGTTGGGGGTGAGTGTATAAGTACTCAAAGGACTTTGGGGGCACCATATATTTTCTCTCCACCCCCTGGCAGTGGGGGATATTGATGCTGGAGATTGCCAAATTGTAGTGGCGTTGGTATGGATCGTACGAACAAATGGCAGGGCTACCCTGGTAGGGGCGCCGGCTGACAGGATGTCCACCACCGGGTCCTCAAGCTCCATCACCTCCTCCACCTGCAGGTTCATGTTTAGGGCCAGCCTGCGAAGCAGGTCCTGGTGGTCCCGGAGGTCAATAGGTTGTAGGCCAGAAGATGACGCTCCCGCCACTGCCTCATCTGGGGAGGAAGAGGACGACAACCCTGGGACTAGCGGGTCCTGGGGAAGGTCCTGCTGCGTGAGCTCTCCCGGCTCAAGGTCCTCAGCCTCAGGGACTGGGGCCTCGGCCGATGGGTGGGCCGCTGTTTCCGGGTCTTCCGGGGAAGGGCGGGATACTGTGGCCTCTGGCACCCGGGGTTCAGAGTGTGCCGATTAAGAGGCTCTGGAAGGGGCCCCTTGGGCCTGATGATATGCCATTGGTGTCCAGAAAGGCCACTGCTGTGGTCCCTGGGCAGGGTCCTGCATGTCTCCCTGCCAAGGGCTAGGGCCCTCCATACTGTGGGCCTGGTTCATATAGTAGCCACTTCCCACCCTGGAGGATCGAAACGCCGAGCGGGAGGGCCAAGGTGGAGCGGAATGCCCTCGCAGCCCGGTGCGCAGTGCCATGCTGCGCCGTGGCGAAGGGGATCGGTGCCGGGATCTGGATCGGTACCGGGACCTGGAGCGGTACCGACGATTGTCTCGGTACCAGGAACCCGACCTGGATCGCGTAAGGGAACACCTAGGCAATCGGCGGCGAGATCCGCTCTCTGGAGACCTGCGCTGCGACCGGCCACGGGACCGGGAGCGGTGCCGGGAGCCATAGCAGTGTCGGCTGTGCCTGGAGGTCAATCTTGAACAGCGCCACGAGTGTGACCGGCGCCGGGAAGAGGATCGGTGCCAGGACTGCGAGCGGTGCCGAGACTGAGATCTGCACCTGGAGCGGGCCTGGGATCTTGATCTAGATCTGGACCGGCGTCGACCAGCTCCTGCGTGCGGTAGCAGGCACAGCATGGCAGGCTTGCCTCGGGAGGGGACGATGCGCATCGGCGGTACCGAAAGCCGATGTGGTGCCGGTTCGGTAAGCGCAATCAAGAAGGTGTCCAGTGTGGATGGCAGCGTTAGCTCTACCTCGGTGCGTACCGGGGAACACCATCCTCTTGATAACAACATGTGATGATAACATGTGACTGGATTACTAGCAAAGTTACCATAGACAATAAAGGGGAACTGATGCAGATCGGGATAGGTAAAGAAGCCATCTGAGATCTTCTGACCAATTTGAATGAATTCAAGTCAGTGGGCCTAATGGTGTTCATCCCAGGGTACTGAAGCAATTGGCTGAAGAAATCTCAGCACCACCGGCAATAATATTTGCAAACTCATGGATGACAGGAGAGGTCCCGGAAGACTGGAGAAGGGCTAATGTAGGGCCCATCTTTAAAAAGGAGGAACTGGGGAACTATAGACCAGTCAGCCTGACCTCGATACCTGCAGAGCTACTAGGGCAATGTGTAAAACATTCAATTTGTGAATGCCTGGAGGATGAAGGGGTGATCACTAGCAGCCAGCATGGATTTACTAAGAACAAATTCTGCCAAACCAGCTTGATTTCCTTCTTTGACAGGGTAACTGATTTGGTGGATAGGAGGAATGTGGTAGACATAATATACCTGGGGTTCAGCAAGGTTTCTGACACAGTCCCACATGACATTCTGATAAGTAAGCTGGAGAAATGCAGGCTCCAGGCAAGCGGCACACTTCGAGTTTCCCCGGTTGGTGTGGATGGCAGATGGATGACTCCTTAGGAGGGGAGTCCTGGCCACCACCACCCATGCAGAGAGACACCCAGCTAACTTGCATGAATGCTTTCTAAGCCACTCATGAATTATACAAATACCTCCAGCGCGCACACCCCCCAGACTTGCACCTCAGAAAGGTACTGCCTTGCATTGAACAATGCAAGCTCATCAATTAGTTCACCACTTCGTCAAAGGATTGCGGACATTTGCTGCTGCAATCTGAGCGGATTCCCCAAGCACTTTAGACAAACTCACTTGTAAGGATCAAACACTAAAATGGAGTTTATTAACTGCAGCAGGATGGATTTTAAGTGATAAGTGTTAGGCACAGAGGTCAAAGTTGGTTACGTAAGAAATGAAATCGCAGTCTAAATTCTAAACTTTATCTGACGAAGCAACAATGGAATCAAACAGCGCCCCCCCGCCCGTTGCAGGAAGGTCACAGTTCTTGACACAGGCTGAATTCTTTGTTCAATCTCCCCAGGCCAAAGTCTTGTCTTCCAAACGTTCTTGTTACCGTCAGAGTAGGTGGGGAAGGAGAGAGGCCACGTGGTGATGTCACTGTCCTTCTTCCAGCTGCGAGAAAGACCCTTGCTGTGGCACTGCGGTTCGGCTGCCCGCCGAGGAGTCTGGGACGGCCATTGAGAGAGTGGATTACCCGTGACGGGCCAGCAGCATCTGTCTGGCCAATCTCGATGGATCTCTGTCTTGGCCAGTGCTCGTTGCTCCTTTGCCATGGAGAGGCAGCATACTTTGTACATCACTGTGGGGAATGTGGGGGCTTCAGGGGGCTATTTTGGGGTACAGTGTGTCACACCCCATAGTGGACCTGTCTGATTCTTGCTGTGCTCTAAGGGTGAGAAATTCCTGCCTCAGATCCTAGAATGTAGCATCAGGATTTAGCCCTGTAGGTCACTGGCTCAGCTGGTGTCTCTGCCTTTCATTGCTTCAGCTTCTAACTGGGCAATATCCTCAGTGGGACTAGGCCAATTCACCCTTGCTGAGGAGCTGGCCATATAGACCAAGAGCAGTCCTGTTCCACTGCCTGAAAGTGACAGATCCACTTCGCTCTTCCCCCATGTTAGCATTTCCATGCCCTGGTCTTTATTTGCTCCTCCGCTGGCTCTGTATTTGTTGCACACACACAGCCTAAGTAACCGTGTCCCAGCTCCTGTCACTATGGCCCAGCAATGCTGGGTGGGGGAAGGGATGTGTGTTCAAAGTCAAAGTCAAATTTTTAACCCAAACATTTTTCAGCAAAAAAACACAGATTCAGCCTAGGCCCCTGAATTCCAGCCTAGGCCCAGGTTCCATTCCCAGCTCTGCTACCAATCTGCTGGGCGCCCTTTGGCAAGTCCCTCCCCCGTCTGGCTCTCTGCCATTCTCGGTTTGGATTATAAACCCTTCAGGGCAGAGAGCGTGTCAGCAGAAAAGAAGAGTGAGGGGGGATTTAATAGCAGCCTTCAGCTACCTGAAGGGGGGTTCCAAAGAGGATGGAGCTCGGCTGTTCTCAGATGACAGAACAAGGAGCAATGGTCTCAAGTTGCAGTGGGGGAAGTTTAGGTTGGATATGGGCAAGGTCCCCTGGGAGAATAACATGAGGAGGAAAGGAGTCGAGGAAAGCTGGCTGTATTTTAAAGAATCCTTATTGAGGTTGCAGGAACAAACCATCCCAAGGTGTAGAAAGAAAAGTAAATATGGCAGGCGACCAGCTTGGCTTAACAGTGAAATCGTTGCTGATCTTAAACACAAAAAAGCAGCTTACAAGAAGTGAAAGATTAGACAAATGACCAGGGAGGAGTATAAAAATATTGTTCAGGCATGCAGGAGTGAAATTAGGAAGGCCAAATCACACTTGGAGTTGCAGCTAGCTGGAGATGTCAGGAATAACAAGAAGGGTTTCTTCAGGTATGTGAGCAACAAGAAGAAAGTCAAGGAAAGTGTGGGCCCCTTGCTGAATGAGGGAGGGAACCTAGTGACAGAGGATGTGGAGAAAGCTAGTGTACTCAATGCTTTTTTTGCCACTGTCTTCACAGACAAGGCCAGCTCCCAGATGGCTGCACTCCGCAGCATGCTCTGGGGAGGAGGTGACCAGCCCTCTGTGGAGAAAGAAGTAGTTCGGGACTATTTAGAAAAGTCGGATAAGCACAAGTCCATGGGGCTGGATGCACTGCATCCGAGGGTGCTAAAGGAGTTGGCTGATGTGATTGTAGAGCCATTGGCCATTATCTTTGAAAAATCATGGCAATCGGGGGAGGTCCTGTGTCAGGGTTCCCTCCCCACTCTAAACTCTAGGGTAAAGATGTAGGGACCCACCTTAAGAGCCCCTAAGCTTATTTTTACCAGCTTAGGTTAAAACCCCCAAGGTACAAAATTCCCTGCACCCTGAGAAATGCTTCTTCCACTGCCACCATCAAGTGTTCTAAACAGGAATCCAGGAAAGGGGACCACTTGAAGTCCCTTCCCCCCCCCCCTCCCCAAATGTCCTCTCAAGCCCGTACCCCCCTGTCCTGAGAAGCTTGGGGATAATCTCCTAACCAATTGGTTACACAGTGATCTAAAAACCCACCCCCTGGGTTTTTAAAAACCATAGAAAACAGTCAGCTTCTTAAAAGAAGGATTTTATTAAAAACAAAGAAGGTAAAATCATCTCTGTAAAATCCAGATGGTAACTATTTTACAGGGCACTCAGAGAGATTCCCCCCTCTGGATAAAACCTTAAAGTTACAGAAAAACAGGAATAACCCTTCCCTCTCCCACAGGGAATGTACCAAGCAAAATAAACAGAAATCTACTCGCTATGCTATCTAAACTTACTTTAGAAAAGTGAGTATTGGTGAGGAGGCGGATTTTCTGTAGGTTCTTTCTGTCTTCCAAGATCACTCTGACCCAGACAAAGAGACACATACAAAGCCTTCCCCCCTCCTAAGATTTGAAAGTATCTTGTCCCCTTATTGGTCAGATGCCAGCCAGGTCAGGTGTCAGTCTGGCTACCTGTATTTCTTAACCCTTTACTGGTAAGAGGATTTTATAGCACTGCATCAGACCCTCTCCCCCTTCCCTTCATTTATGACACGCCCCCCAAATCACCAATAGTGTGAAACACTGGCTGTGATTTCTTCCTGGAGGTCGAAAAGAAAACAAAATTAATAAGACACATGCATCTCCAATATACTAATAACTGGATAAAGACTACCAATATTGTCCACATTGCAAGAACAATTTTAACCAGTTGGTTCTTTGTAGTAGACACCTTCAGGCCACTCAGCGTCTTCTCCTCCCTCGGCAGTAAACTGGCAAACCTTCAATTCTCGGGGAAAAAAGGGCTTTAGAGAATTAACATGGTACACTTTAGGCTTGAGAGTTGTGGTGGGGGATGCGATGAGATAGTTCACAGCTCCCAGGCGTTCTTGGACCGTAAATGGCCCTTCCCATGACGCTTCTATCTTATGGGCCTGGAGCACCTTCAAGACCATGACCTGGTCCCCTACTTTAAAGGAACGCTCTCTGGCATGTTTATCATACCAGGCCTTTTGCTCTTCCTGAGCCTCTTTTAGGTTTTCTCTAGCAAGGGCTAAAGAGTCTCGGAGGGTGTTTTGTAGGTTGCTTACAAAGTCCAGAATGTTAGTTCCCGAAGAAGGCGTAAACCCCTCCCATTGCTGTTTCACCAGCTGTAATGGCCCTTTAACCTCGCGGCCATACACAAGTTCAAATGGTGAAAACCCTAAACTGGGATGTGGTACAGCCCTGTAGGCAAAGAGCAACTGCTGTAACACTAGGTCCCAATCATTGGAGTGCTGGGTTACGAATTTACGTATCATGGCTCCCAAAGTTCCATTAAACTTCTCCACCAGACCATTTGTTTGATGGTGGTAAGGGGTGGCAACCAAGTGGTTCACCTCATGAGCTTTGCGAACAGGAGCTGCAAACAGGGGAGTTTGAGAGGAATTGCTCCAGGTAAAGCAGGAGCAAATACAGGACCCTTGGGGTAAGTGGCTGTCTGTAGTGTGTGTTTGGGGGTACTTGCTGTGTGATCATTTGTTTGTTTGAAGGACCGTGTGCTGTGGCTGGCAGTTGGAAGCTGAGCTTCTACACCAGGCTTGAAACCTAGAAGCCTTAATCAGGGGGCGGGGCTAATCAGGGCGTCCAGGGCTTTATAAAGCAGTGAGAAAGCGACCAGGGAGCTTTGCAAACAGGAGCTGAAAACAGGGGAGTTTGAGAGGGAGTTTGGAAGGGGAGTGCGAAGGGGGCAAGCTATCCTTGCCATTCCTAACTCCTTTAACCCAAACTAAAGGCAGAGGCAGAGCAACCAGGTGGCTGCAGACGGGGGAGTGAGTATCTGTTGAGGGGACAGTTTGGCACTTTGACCGTGTGCTTGAGTGTTTGATTTCCTGTTTGAATAGTGTGATTTGGGAGTGCTTCCTTCCAGGCTCTTCTAAAAAGAGTCAGTCAGTCAGCTGCGAACCAGCTGAGCAGCGAATAGCAGAGAAGCAAACAGGTTGAGTTAGCCTGGGAGTTCGCCTGGAGAGAGCCAACTGCGGCATCCCCCTTGCAGGTTTCCCTGAGTAGCTTCTGCCACAAGTGAGGAAACTCTTCGAAGGAAGGGACTATGGATGCTGAGCGATCCACTGTCGTGACCTGCACAGGATGTGCCATGTTTGTCTTTCTTCTACAGGAAAGAAGCGACTTTGTCTGTACAAAGTGCAAGCTGATCTCCATATTGGAGGAGAAGATTCAAGGTCTGGAGAAACGAGTATCAACCCTGGGTTCCATAAAAGAAAATGAGGAGTTCCTGGATAGACGTCAGGATAGGCTTCAGCGGGCACAGTGTTCTGAGGATTCAGAGCAGGCTGCGCAGCGGGGACAGAAGGCTAGTGAGGATAATTGGCGGCATGTGACCTCCAGAAGAGGAAAGAGTATGAGACAAGTCCATGTACCAGAAACGCATATTCAGATGAGCAACCGTTTTCATGTTCTCTCCACAGGTACTAGTGCAGAGAGTGGAGTGAATAATACATCCGAGGGAACACAGCAGGAGACTCCACTGATTGGAAGGCATGAGATGCACAGTCCTAGGGATGGGGGTTCCACGACCACCACTCCCAAGAGGAGGAGGGTGGTGGTGGTCAGGGACTCTCTCCTCAGGGGGACTGAGTCATCTATCTGCTGCCCTGACCGGGAAAACCGAGAGGTGTGCTGCTTGCCAGGGGCTAGGATTCGTGATGTGACGGAGAGACTGCCGAGACTCATCAAGCCCTCAGATCGCTACCCCTTCCTGCTTCTCCACATGGGCACCAATGATACTGCCAAGAATGACCTTGAGCGTATTACTGCAGACTACGTGGCTCTGGGAAGAAGGATAAAGGCGTTTGAGGCGCAAGTGGTGTTCTCGTCCATTCTCCCTGTGGCAGGAAAAGGCCGGGGTAGAGACCGTCGAATCGTGGAAGTCAACGAATGGCTATGCAGATGGTGTCGGAGAGAAGGGTTTGGATTCTTTGACCATGGGATGGTGTTCCAAGAAGGAGGAGTGCTAGGCAGAGATGGGCTCCACCTGACAAAGAGAGGGAAGAGCATCTTTGGAAGCAGGCTGGCCAACCTAGTGAGGAGGGCTTTAAACTAGGTTCACCGGGGGAAGGAGACCAAAGTCCCGAGGTAAGTGGGGAAGTGGGATACCGGGAGGAAGCATAAGTAGGTGAGTGCAAGAGGGGAGGGCTCCTGCCCCATACTGGGACAGCAGGACAATCGGTGAGTTATCTTAAATGCCTATACACAAATGCAAGAAGCCTGGGGAACAAGCAGGGAGAACTGGAAGTCCTGGCACAGTCAAAGAATTATGATGTAATTGGAATAACAGAGACTTGGTGGGATAACTCACATGATTGGAGTACTGTCATAGATGGATATAAACTGTTCAGGAAGGATAGGCAGGGCAGAAAAGATGGGGGAGTTGCGTTGTATGTAAGAGAGCAGTATGACTGCTCAGAGCTCCAGTATGAAACTGCAGAAAAACCTGAGAGTCTCTGGATTAAATTGAGAAGTGTGAGCAACAAGGGTAATGTCATGGTGGGAGTCAGCTACAGACCACCAGACCAGGGGGATGAGGTGGACGAGGCTTTCTTCCAGCAACTAACAGAAGTTACTAGATCACAGGCCCTGGTTCTCATGGGTGACTTTAATCACCCCGATATCTGCTGGGAGAGCAATACAGCGGTCCACAGACAATCCAGGAAGTTTTTGGAAAGTGTAGGGGACAATTTCCTGGTGCAAGTGCTGGAGGAACCAACTAGGGGAAAAGCTCTTCTTGACCTGCTGCTCACAAACAGGGAAGAAATAGTAGAGGAAGCAATAGTGGATGGGAACCTGGGAGGCAGTGACCATGAGATGGTCGAGTTCAGGATCCTGACACAAGGAAGAAAGGAGAGCAGTAGAATACAGAGCCTAGACTTCAGAAAAGCAGACTTTGACTCCCTCAGGGAACTGATGGGCAAGGTCCCCTGGGAGAATTACATGAGGAGGAAAGGAGTCGAGGAAAGCTGGCTGTATTTTAAAGAATCCTTATTGAGGTTGCAGGAACAAACCATCCCGATGTGTAGAAAGTAAATATGGCAGGCGACCAGCTTGGCTTAAGAGTGAAATCCTTGCTCGTCTTAAACACAAAAAAGCAGCTTACAAGAAGTGGAAGATTGGACAAATGACCAGGGAGAAGTATAAAAATATTGTTCAGGCATGCAGGAGTGAAATTAGGAAGGCCAAATCACACTTGGAGTTGCAGCTAGCCGGAGATGTTAGGAGTAACAAGAAGGGTTTCTTCAGGTATGTGAGCAACAAGAAGAAAGTCAAGGAAAGTGTGGGGCCCTTGCTGAATGAGGGAGGGAACCTAGTGACAGAGGATGTGGAGAAAGCTAGTGTACTCAATGCTTTTTTTGCCTCTGTCTTCACAGACAAGGTCAGCTCCCAGGCGGCTGCACTCCGCAGCACGGTATGGGGAGGAGGTGACCAGCCCTCTGTGGAGAAAGAAGTAGTTCGGGACTATTTAGAAAAGCTGGACGAACACAAGTCCATGGGGCCGGATGCACTGCACCCGAGGGTGCTAAAGGAGTTGGCCAATGTGATTGCAAAGCCATTGGCCATTATCTTTGACAAATCATGGCAATCGGGGGAGGTCCTGGATGACTGGAAAAAAGCTAATGTAGTGCCCATCTTTAAAAAAGGGAAGAAGGAAGATCCGGGGAACTACAGGCCAGTCAGTCTCACCTCAGTCCCTGGAAAAATCATGGAACAGGTCCTCAAGGAATCAATTCTGAACCACTTAAAGGAGGGGAAAGTGATCAGGAACAGTCAGCATGGATTCACCAAGGGCAAGTCATGCCTGACTAACCTAATTGCCTTCTATGATGAGATAACTGGCTCTGTGGATGAGGGGAAAGCAGTGGATGTGCTATTTCTTGACTTTAGCAAAGCTTTTGATACAGTCTCCCACAGTGTTCTTGCCAGCAAGTTAAAGAAGTATGGGCTGGATGAATGGACGGTAAGGTGGATAGAAAACTGGCTGGATGGTCGTGCTCAATGGGTAGCGATCAATGGCTCCATGTCTAGTTGGCAGCCGGTATCAAGTGGAGTGCCCCAAGGGTCGGTGCTGGGGCCGGTTTTGTTCAATATCTTCATCAACGATCTGGAGGATGGTGTGGACTGCACCCTTAGCAAGTTTGCAGATTACACTAAACTGGGAGGAGTGGTTGATACGCTGGAGGGTAGGGACAGGATACAGAGGGACCTAGACAAATTAGAGGATTGGGCTAAAATAAATCTGATGAGGTTCAACAAGGACAAGTGCAGAGTCCTGCACTTAGGACGGAAGAATCCCATGCACTGCTACAGACTAGGGACCGAATGGCTGGGCAGCGGTTCTGCAGAAAAGGACCTAGGGGTTACAGTGGACGAAAAGCTGAATATGAGTCAACAGTATGCCCTTGTTGCCAAGAAGGCTAACGGCATTTTGGGCTGTATAAGTAGGGGCATTTCCAGCAGATCGAAGGACGTGATTATTCCCCTCTATTCGGCACTGGTGAGGCCTCATCTGGAGTACTGTGTCCAGTTTTGGGCCCCACACTACAAGAAGGATGTGGATAAATTGGAAAGAGTCCAACGGAGGGCAACAAAAATTATTAGGGGGCTAGAGCACATGACTTATGAGGAGAGGCTGAGGGAACTGGGATTGTTTAGCCTGCAGAAGAGAAGAGTGAGGGGGGATTTGATAGCTGCTTGCAACTACCTAAAAGGGGGTTCCAAAGAGGCTGGATCTAGACTGGTCTCAGTGGTAGAAGATGACAGAACAAGGAGTAATGGTCTCAAGTTGCAGAGGGGGAGGTTTAGGTTGGATATTGGGAACAACTTTCACTAGTAGGGTGGTGAAGCACTGGAATGGGTTACCTAGGGAGGTGGTGGAATCTCCTTCCTTAGAGGTTTTTAAGGTCAGGCTTGACAAAGCCCTGGCTGGGATGATCTAGCTGGGGTTGGTCCTGCTTTGAGCAGGGGGTTGGACAAGATGACCTCCTGAGGTCCCTTCCAACCCTGAGATTTCATGATTCTATGATTAGGAAACACTATTTCACTAGGAGGGTGGTGAAGCACTGGAATGGGTTCGCTAGGGAGGTGGTGGAATCTCCATCCTTAGAGGTTTTTAAGGTCAGGCTTGACAAAGCCCTGGCTGGGATGATCTAGCTGGGGTTGGTCCTGCTTTGAGCTGGGGGTTGGACTAGATGACCTCCTGAGGTCTCTTCCAGCCCTAATAGTCTATGATTCTAAATCCTATGTTTGTCATGATGGGAAGACAAAGAGAAAGTGAAAGCAGTTCCCTACCAGATGTTGAGGGAGCTTTGTGAGTCCATGCCAGGATGATGGAAATGAGCATCCCGCAGTAAGAGACAGACTCCCATGGGGATGAAACCTTCCATGTACCTGTAATAAGTGAAGTGCTTTATAGAGCTTTGCTGCTGACTTCATTAGGAACTCCAGATGAGGCATATCCAGAGAGCTCCCTCTGCTCCCAGGGTGTAGCTAGCAGACTGAAAGTGGTGGGGAAAAAAAAGTGGCCAGTCATTTTGCCTGCCTCTGGCATTATACCCATAATCCTCCAGAACATAAGACTGGCGAAAGGTCCATCCAGCCCAGTATCCTGTCTGCCAACAGTGGCCAATGCCAGGTGCCCCAGAGGGAGTGAACCTAACAGGTAACAATCAAGTGATCTTTCTCCTGCCATCCATCTCCACCCTCTGACAAACAGAGGCTAAGGACACCATTCCTTACCTCTCCTGGTTAATAGCCATTAATGGACTTAACCTCCATGAATTTATCCAGTTCTTTTAAACCCTGTTATAGTTCTAGCCTTCAGTCTCCTCAGGCAAGGAGTTCCACAGGTTGACTGTGTAGTGTACGAAGAAGAACTTCCTTTTATTTGTTTTAAACCTGCTGCCCATTAATTTCATTTGGTGGCCCCTAGTTCTTATATTATGGGAACAAGTAAATAACTTTTCCTTATTCACTTTTTCAACACCACTCATGATTTTATATACCTCTATCATATTCCCCCCTTCGTCTCCTCTTTTCCAAGCTAAAAAGTCTTAGCCTCTTTAATCTCTCCTCATATGGGACCCGTTCCAGACCCCTAATCATTTTAGTTGCCCTTCTCTGAACCTTTTCTAATGCCAGTATATCTTTTTAGAGATGAGACCACATCTGTACGCAGTATTCAAGATGTGAGTGTACCATGGATTTATATAAGGGCAATAAGATATTCTCCATCTTATTCTCTATCCTGTTTTTAATGATTCCTAACATCCTGTTTGCTTTTTTGACTGCTGCCGCACACTGTGTGGACATCTTCAGAGAACTATCCACGAGGACTCCAATATCTTTCCTGCTTAGTTGTAGCTAAATTAGCCCCCATCATATTGTATGTATAGTTGGGGTTATTTTTTCCAATGTGTATTACTTTACATTTATCCACATGAAATTTCATTTGTCATTTTGTTGCCCAATCACTTAGTTTTGTGAGATCTTTTCGCAGTTTTTCACAGTTTGCTTTGGTCTTATCATCTGCAAACTTTGCCACCTCACTGTTTACCCTTCTCCAGATCATTTTTTAATAGGATTGGTCCTAGGACTGACCCTTGGGGAACAGCACTAGTTACCCCTCTCCATTCTGAAAATTTACCATTTGTTCCTTTGTTCCCTGTCTTTTAACCAGTTCTCAATCCATGAAAGGATTTTCCCTCTTATTCCATGACAACTTAATTTACGTAAGAGCCTTTGGTGAGGGACCTTGCCAAAGGCTTTCTGGAAATCTAAGTACACTGTCTACTGGATCACCCTTGTCCACATGTTTGTTGACCCCTTCAAAGAACTCTAATAGATTAGTAAGGCATGATTTCCCTTTACAGAAACCATGTTGACTTTTGCCCAACAATTTATGCTCTTCTACGTGTCTATTTTATTTACTATTGTTTCAACTAATTTGCCCGGTACAGACGTTAGACTTACCCGTCTGTAATTGCTGAGATCACCTCTAGAGCCCTTTTTAAATATTGGCGTTACATTAGCTATCTTCCAGTCAGTGGGTACAGAAGCCGATTTAAAGGACAGGTTACAAACCATAGTTATTAGTTCCGCAATTTCACATCTGAGTGCTTTCAGAACTCTTGGGTGAATGCCATCTGGTCCCGGTGACTTGTTACTGTTAAGTTTATCAATTAGTTGCAAAACCTCCTCTAGTGACACTTCAATCTGTGACAATTCCTCAGATTTGTCACCTACAAAGGACAGCTCAGGTTTGCAAATCTCCCCAACATCCTCAGCCATGAAGACTGAAGCAAAGAATACAGGATACACCCCTAATCCCCCTGGCCAGCCCAGCCCCCTGGAGCTGGGGAAATTCTGCAAACACTGCATTTATGAGCATGTGTTCCTATACCAAAGAGCTATCCGAATGAGCCCTGGTCCTGCCCTGGACTAGCCACGCTTTGTGAGGGGGCTTTGCTCACACGGGTATATGGGCAATGGCTGTTCCTCCTACGGATACCCCCCTCCAATGTGACACAAGAGCACTCACTATTCCTTACTCTCTGGTTCACAACACTGAATTCATACAAGGGAGGGGGAGCAGAAGCAATACCATGTGACCAAAGACACAAGCCCAGTGATTTGTTTGCAAGGTGTCCATTGCGGAGATTGGTTTGCAGAAGAGGATCTGTCCAACAGTCACCAGCAGTGACCCAGTGCACAGAAACCCAAGTCTGTGGGGGGCAAAACTGCCCCACAGGGAACAGCTTAGGTGGGTTGTGGGAGTTGGCAGCCCAGGGTTCAGTATGGATCTTACCCAAGGGTGTCAAAACCACACAGGCAAATCAGCAGAGCCATGCAGAGACTGAGCAATACCTTCCACTCCACGTTCACGAAGAACTTGGGAGAGAGGAGGAGCAGTCAGATGCAAGATACCAACCCCCACCCCCCCCAGGGGCTATGCATGTATTGTGTTTCCCTATCAAGGGATAAAAATGACAGTTTAGATCAGAGGAAACCACAAGACAAGAACAAACATACAATCTACCCAAGGAGAGGCACATGCTGTGCTCTCTCCTGAACAGACTGCAACAACACTGAAGCCAAAATGCCTGCAATCTCTGCCCACACATGTAAAGGTACAGCACACAGAGTACACCAACTCTTCACCATCAGCCATGAGGAGGGGAGAACTAGCTAGTGTCAGCATTCAATGAAACCCAAAAGGAATACTTGTTTTATTTTTAATGTAGAGGAATTTCTTAGAGTACCCCATCTGTCTGACTAAAGCAGCATGAGGGAGACTTTCCAAATCAGCTTTTAAATTACTTGGTTTAAAATAGATTTCTAGAGATGAGGCCTGATCCAGAACCCCAGAGTCAAGGCCTGATCCGGAATCCCAAATCCATACGCCCCCGAACTTTGGCCCAGCTTCAATCCAGCCTGGACCCAAGATCATCACTACAGATCATTTCCATGTTTCCTGTTGCAAAATGGGGAGCAACCACTAATCCTCGCCAGAATTTGACCCCAAACCCCTCACACTCCTGCAGCACAACTGGAGCAGGTTGTGTGGCAGGGGGACCAACGGGGGCTTTCCAGCAGAGATGGGCCGGAAGCTATAGAATGGATGCTCCAAATGATGTCTGAACCCAAAATTCAGTCACACCAGAGAAACCCAGGCCTCTGTGTGCTTGTCCTCAGGGCTAAGTCCAATCTCCTCTTTAGAGAGCTGTGTGTGCCCCAGACAGACAATTAGCTACTGAGTCACCAGTCCAACTGGGGGTGCAATCTGTGCAGAAACCCACGGGAAAGGAAAACACCTGCACCCAGCTATTCCAAAGTGACCTCTGATTCGGGGTGGGGGGGGGGGCAGCTTTGAGACATCTTAAAGAACAGGGAGGCAGGGATGGACCAAGAAGGGTCTTTGTCTTGACAGCCTCAGGGTAACTCAAAACCCCATTTCTCACGAGTGTTTGCCTTTTTCAGCATGAAGGGCATCCACCACTAATGATATTGTTACCCCTTTATGACCCAAGCAGTTAGCCACATCTGGGTCACTGAATGGTTGTTCCAGGCCTCTTTCAACTAGCTTCTGGGCCGAGGGCTCTCTCGGCTTTTCTCCGGTTCATGCTTGTTCTGATTGTATCCTTGGCTTTTTTGGCCCCTATGTTTTCTCCTGTTTCTCAGGCACACAAACCAATAGCCAGCGAAATTCCTCTGTCCACGTGTGCCTTTGTTTTGGGTGGTGACGTGCATGTACTGGGGGGGGGGGGGGGGGGAAGGTAGGGTGACCAGACGGCAAGTGTGAAAATCAGGACAGGGGGTAGGGGGTAATAGGAGCCTATATAAGAAAAATACCCCAAAATCGGGACTGTCCCTATAAAATCAGGACATCTGGTCACCCTAGGGGAATGGGCAGCCGGTGTTTCAGCTATCTGGTTCCAGAAAGTAGCTTCACTGTTTCTCACAACTGTTGGAAATGAAGGGTGGTGGTGATGACCCATAACAATACATTCACTTGCAGTCAATAATTCAGCCACTAGATGTCACTGTGCTGAAGGGAGTCCCATGGTGGTGGCCCCTAGTAAACAAGGGAGACAAAGCGGAAATTCAGGCTGTGTAGAAACCTCCTTGTTTGTGGCTGGAGTTCAGAGATTGTTTAAAAAACTAACTAACCAACCAACCTCCCTCTCCCTTTTAAGGGCCTGTCTTCACTGACAAGTAACGTTATAACTGAGTGTTGCCTCAAACTCAAGTGCTGTCCACATACAAAAGCCTTTTCCTTAGGGCTTGTCTTCACTACCCGCCGGATCTTCCGGGGATCGATTTTTCACGTCTCGTTTAGACGCGATTAATCGATCCCCGATCGCGCTCCCCGCCGGCTCCGGAAATCCACCTCATCGAAAGGCGGAAGCGGAGTCGACGGGGGAGTGGCAGCGATCGACTCGCCGCCGTCCTCATGGCCAGGTAAGTCGATTACGATACGCCGACTTCAGCTACGTTATTCACATAGCTGAAGCTGCGTATCGTAGATCGACCCCCCTCCCCTAGTGTAGCCCTGGGCTTAGTGTAGTGGTGCTTTTAGCTCGAGTTCGCCTACCCAGGAATAGGGGGAAATAGGCTAAAACTTGTGAGCACAACTCATTAGCTGCTAACACGACTACTCTGCAGTGTGGATGCAGCAGAGTGCCATTAGTCCTCCAGTACTTTCCCACAATTCCCCCCATAGGCCAGGACGACAATTCACTGGGAAAGAATTCATACAGCAGCTCAGCTTACTGCAGTGCTCCGAACTGTGGGACATGCTTCCCGAAGCCTTAGCAGCACACCGTGACCTGAGTGAGTGCAGGACCAGGGCAGACAATGACTCAAGGGTTCTGTTGCAGAGGGGCCTCTCACTGGCTCATAGAATCTCAGGGTTGGAAGGGACCTCAGGAGGTTCTAGTCCAACCCCCTGCTCAAAGCAGGACCAACCCCAACTAAATCATCCCAGCCAGGGCTGTCAAGCCGGGCCTTAAAGACCTCTAAGTAAGGAGATTCCACCACCTCCCTAGGTAACCCATTTCAGTGCTTCACCACCCTCCTCGTGAAAGTTTTTCCTAATATCCAACCTAAACCTCCCCCACGCAACATGAGACCATTGCTCCTTGTTCTGTCATCTGCCATTACGGAGAACAGCCGAGCTCCATCCTCTTTGGTAGTTGAAAGCAGCTGTCAAATCCCCCCCTCACTCTTCTCTTCCGCAGACTAAATAACCCCAGTTCCCTCAGCCTCTCCTCATAAGTCATGTGCTCCAGCCCCCTAATCATTTTTGTTGCCCTCCGTTGGACTCTTTCCAATTGTTCTACATCCTTCTATTGTGGGGCCCAAAACTGGACACAGTACTCCAAATGAGGCCTCACCAGTGCCGAATAGAGGGGAATGATCACTTGCCTGGATCTGCTGGCAATGCTCCCATTTATACAGCCTAAAATGCTGTTAGCCTTCTTGGAAACAAGGGCACACTGTTGGATCTGCATTAACTCAAGAGGAATCACTCGAGCGTAGATCACTCATGCTAACTGCATTGAAAACAGACCCTCTAAGGGGCTGAGAGTCCATACACCATGATGGTTCCAACCCTGGGTAAGCTCTGGGCTGCCATTTGAATGATCCTGCCAACAGGAAGTACATGGCAGAAAGATCAGAACTGGATCCCGAGACATCGAGGAGCTGCTGCCTTGTCCCTCTCCCCAACCCAGTTTTTCTTTCCTCTTTCTACAAACACAGTCCGTAACTGGAAAGAGCTGTGGAAATCTATTCCCTGTGTCTGGCTACAGCTTGCTGCTGAATTGTCTGTTCCGTGAGAAGTTCTACAATTTCAGGTTGGTTTCCTCCCCTCCCCCTATTCCAAAACAGAATGAACACAAAAACAAAACAAATCAAAATGCTTCCCCCCGCCCCCATTTTTGTTTGGGGGTTGATCAAAATGTTTTGTTGCACTAAAATCAAAACATTCCATTCCAATTTTGACCTTTTCAAACTTTTTTTAAAACTACGCATCTACAAAACCAGTGAATTCTGTGTAGACAAGTCATTAAACGGTCCCTCCTGAAAATGTCAAAACAGAACATTTTTGACTTTATCAAAATGCTTCAAGTTTGTTCCTAAATGAATTTTTGCCAAAAATTGGCATCCTGAAGCATATCAATTCTGACGACATTTTGTGTCAAAAAACATTTCAATGCAAAATTCCCAACCAGGTGGAGTCCTGATCACCTGCTTTCATGGGTCGTGTCGGCCTCATGACAAGGCAGCTCCCCGCTTCATCTGGATGTTTTATACGCAGTGATTTACTCATGGTTTACCCCGGTTGGGAGTTCTTTGCTATCCTGCTGTAGTTTCCCTTTAATAGAAGTTGTCAAGTTCAGGTCCAAAGCTCCCCAACGATCAGGATGGGGATTTGGAACTAAAGTTCTGGTTTAGCCCCCCGCTTTGGGACAAGAGCAACTTGCGGAGATCAGACTCAGATCCGCAGGTACCCAGCTGAGGAGACCTGGGTTCCATTCCCAGCTCTGCAGCTCATCTGCTAGGTGCCCTTGGGCAAGGCCCTTCCCCCTCTGGCTCTCTGCCATCCTCTTCAGGGCAGAGAGCATGTCGCACAGAGTGTGCGTCACCTCACACGAGGGGCCTGGTCTCGGATGGGGCCTCCAAGGGTGACTGTCATATGACCAGCAGTAGGTGCCGGAAGGGTGCTGGGCACACGGAGACAGGAGCGCTGCTCAGCCCAGGGCTGGCCCCACTAGCCAGGTGGGACCAGTAAAGAATCTCAGAGCTGTGGGGCAGCAGCCTGGGCATGCGGATCCAGCGTCTGCTCCCCCGGGTCTGTCTGGATTAACACCCCTGAGATCAGGAGTTACTCCACCCTGGCACTGGTGTAGGCGAGAGCATAAACACGGGGGCCAGTGTTTAACTCCCCGGACATCAAAGCTACACCAGGGACGAACCGAAGTAAAGTGCTGGGCCCTGAGTGCTCACACATACAAGGGTGTAATTCAGGAGTCTCTGCAGTGAGGCTGAAGGGCCTGGAACCTCCCCCCCACCCAAGCAGCATGCCTGGACTGTGCCTCAGCCATGGCACCCTCTGCTGACCCTGCCAACAAATCCCCTGCTCCCTGCGGAGCACTGGCCACGAGCGAAGTGCTGTCCAGCACAAGCCTGGCTCTAGGAGCTGGCAGAGTGAGGCCAGGGGGAGGGGGGGGGCAATAGACTTGGGCTGGATTCAAACCAGTGAGCTAATGGCAAAAGGCTCTGTGCCCTTTACTGATCCCCAGAGCCAGCCAAGAGCCCTGCTGCCCTCACTGAGCCTGTGCCATGTCTCCTCCTGCCAGGGTGACCCTACAACCCACTGGGCCAAAGCCAGAGCTACCATTCTGCTGGCCCATGGCTAAGCCTTCGCCTTGCCAGCATAGGTCTTGGAACGAGGGATGCTGGGGGGCCGCTGCACCCCCGCTTGAAGTGGTTTCCATTATATCCAGGGCTTACAGTTTGGTTCAATGGCTCCCAGCACCCCCACTATAAAAATTGTTCCAGCGCCCCTGCTTGCCGGCCCCCTACAGATAGTCCTGCCCGCGGACACAGGTCAGAGGTTTGCTGTAATGACAACATTGCCCCTCTAGGCTGATGCTAGTCCACAAGAGAACCCCTGTCCTGCTGGCTGCCTGCCCCAGCAAGATTCCTCGGCTGAAGTCTCCAGTGCCCTGTTTGTTCTGCGCTCTTCGCCCAAGAGTGTCAAGCAACCTGCAAACAGGCCAGCACCTGCTGCCTTAAAGCTCACTCGCAGGCCAGGCTAACCATAGGAATAGAATCATAGAAGATCAGGGTTGGAGACACCTCAGGAGGTTATCTAGTCACCTGAGATCAGGTGACTTACTTGGAACCTCGCTGCAAACACCTGCTGCCCTGGGACCGCACGCCCAGGTCAGGTACTCTCTCAGCCCCTCCATTCCCATGCTGGACTCAGGAGGAGAGGTCCCCATGGGAGGCATCCAGCTTCTCTCCAGCCTCAGCAGACATGAGGCAGGAGCCCAAGAGGAAAGGAAGGAGGCTTCCAGCAAAGAGGGGCTGGGGTGATGGGAAGGCTACAGAAATGGAGAGCCTTATGAACGAAACAGTCACATCACAGGCTGCACTTTCCAATCTGCAAGGCTGTTAGCTGTGTTACCGCGACACTGACTAGTGGGGACCTTGGGGGGGGGGGGAAGGAGTGGAGAGGGGGAAGCGGCTTTTAAAGCCATGGAAGAATCTCCCAGAGAAATGGCCTTAGACTCCGAGTGTGATCAGTTACTCTGGTGCCTAGGACTGTCTGTCTTCACTGACCAAAGGCAGTTCTTACCCTGGGATAAAGAATGTGCATCACCTCTCTGTGGTAGAGCCACAGTGCGGCCAAGGCTTTTAGTTTTGCCATGAGATCAGCCCCAGGCAAGAGTATAGCGCTGACCCTGCCCAGCTATTGGCAGGATCCAGTGTGGGTGGGCAGGTCTAGTGGTGAGAGCCACAGGCGGCCAGGACTGAGGGGTTGAGCCAGGAACCAGACAGGCTCTGTCTCAGCAGCAGGTCAGGGATCAGCCTTGTTGCATAGAAAGCTTCCCAGTTCTTGCTCTGGGCTTAAATAGTTGGCATGAGCCAGTCAGGTCACAGAAGGAGCTGCCGGTCAGCTCTGATTGGTCTCCCAGGCCGCATGGTGCACTGACCGCAGCTCAGCCAAGGCTGCCTAGGGGTGAGGTGGAACTGCTGCCGCCCACCCACAGAGCTGGGTTCAAATCCTCCCAGCTACCTCTGGTAAATACTAGTAGTGCCTTGTCTCCACTTAGGAGATTTCACCATGAATTACCTCGCTGTAACCACCACCTCAGTGCCAGTGGAAGCCAGGCTAGGCCAGGCTCCTGCAGTCTCTGTAGAGGGGAGAGCACGGCTTGTTTCAGCTCCCTGGGTCTGTGCTGAGCCCTTGTGCTCCCTGCATCTACCACATGCAGATCTTCCCTCCGTGCTACAGGAGGTCAGACTGCGCCCACCAGCCGCAGGGAAACCTGCCCAGAGCAACAATGAGCCCTGGGAGGGAGCCCCTCACCCACATCTCTGGCAGGGCTCAAAAAGGAACTTCAGGCCTCTTGGAAGCCACGGTGGTGACAGGACGTTTCGCCCTCAGTAGCTTCTGCATGGCAGAGCCGGGCAGCAGAGAGGAGAGCTGGCTGGGAATTGCTGAGGAAAGTTTTCACTGGGAAATGCAGCTTCATTGAAACAAAACGTTTTGGTTTCAATGGGTCAGTTTTGATGAACCTTTTGCCAGGAAGGACCTTTGGGGCCCTCTCCCTGATTCTGACCCAGAGTGCCTGGCTCCTAGTTCTCATTCCAGGGCCTTGAATGGGGGGTTTCCAGCTCCCAGAGGCGTGCCTGGAGCATGGGGGATTAGCACCCAAGTGCGGGGCTTGCGGTCTCTCCTCCCCTCAAATACAGTTCCCTTAGCTCAGCAGAGACAGGCAGCTGGAGTGTTTCCTGGAGGTATCCAAACAAGCTCAGCCCCACATCCCTGCCTGTGGCTGGCCGGGACTAATTTAGGTCACGGTAAAGCAACAGCCTCATCTCCGCTATGTATTTACATCAGAGACAGGTGCGGGTTAGTTATCCCACAGCGCACACACGGCCCGAGAGGTTGGAAGTTGCTGGTTTCAAAGCCAACACCTCACTAACGTGGGACTTAACCAATGGACTCAGCCCAGGGCCCATCTACCCAGTCTCCTGCCCCGATCGAGCCCAGCTCAAACTGCGGTACAAGGAGGGGCAACCCCCCCCCCTTTGATTATGGGATACCTGCCCCCTAAGGGAGTTTCCTCTGCACCCATCAGTTCTGAGTGGGCTCAGGCCTAGTGGGAGGGTTTGATCCTTGCCAAATGTTTGGGTTTGTTTCGGTTTTTGAGTTCTTCCTAACAGGGCTGTGGCTGCCCCATGAACTGCGCGACCGGGATGTCTGCCGGCAGAGAGGGGAAGACAAATGTGGCTGGAAAACCTGCTCTGGGTTGAATGTACCGGCCAGCACAGGAAATCCCAGCCCTGTATAAGCAGAGCAGAGGTGGTCAGAGACTAGCCTCACACCCTGCAATGCACAGGGAGGCTGGCTGGGTCTGTTCCTCTGGGAGGAGCTGGCTAGGGACAGCATAGGGTGGGGCGGGACAGCGGTGCTGGAACAATTTTTATCCTGGGGGTGCTGAAGGCAGAAACCACGTATTTGGGTTACTACCTCAAGCCAGGGGGTGTGGCAGCACCTATGGGTGGGAAGGAGATCGAAGGGAGCCTACCTGAGAGCAGCAGTGCTGCCTGGCTTGGCAGAGAAGGAAAGTGATCGCTGCCCGGCTGGGGAGCAAGTTGTTCCCTACAAATGTGCAGGGTGTTTTAGTCCCGGTACCCAATGTGAGGGGAGCGGATGCCGTGGCCCCAGATAGGATCCTGCCCAATAAACTTGATACTACAGGGTTGGGGGGGGGCGCCTCTGTTTAACTGCCATGTCTGAGACTTTGGCAAACAAACACGTCATGATTTTTGTAGCCCCCTCCCCTGACACTAGGCTGGGCGGTGGGCTGATGCCAGCCAATGCCAAGGGTGAGCCCTCCCCCGACACTAGGCTAGGCAGTGGGCTGATGCCAGCCAATGCCAAGGGGGAGGCACCCAGTGGTTTATTTCAGCAAAAAGTTGCTCCCCCAAGAAAGCAACTCTGCAGCTGTTGAAAGGCAGCGTCTGCCCATCGCGAGCATTTCAGAGCTTATAACCAGAGCTGTCTGGGTGGCAGTTCTCGGTGTGCACTGACCGGTCTCCTCACACCCAGGTGCGCCAAAGGAAAGGGTCCAGTGCCAAGCTGCCACAATGGAGGCTGGCACGCCAAGCCATTAAAAAAGGGATAGCTAATAAGACAGAAAATATCATATTGCCTCTATATAAATCCATGGTACGCCCACAGCTTGAATACTGTGTGCAGATGTGGTCGCCCCATCTCCAAAAAGATATATTGGACTTGGAAAAGGTTCAGAAAATGGCAACAAAAATGATTAGGGGTATGGAACGGCTGCAATATGAGGAGAGATTAATAAGACTGGGACTTTTCAGCTTGGAAAAGAGATGGCTACGGGGGGATATGATTGAGGTCTATAAAATCCATGACTGGTGTGGAGAAAGTGAATAAGGAAGTGTCATTTACTCCTTCTCATAACACAAGAACTAGGGGTCACCAAATGAAATTAAAAGCAGCAGGTTTAAAACAAACAAAAGGAAGTATTTCTTCACACAATGCAGTCAACCTGTGGAACTCCTTGCCAAAAGATGTTGTGAAGGCCAAGACTATAACAGGGTTCAAAAAAGGCCTAGATAAATTCATGGAGGATAGGTCCATGAATGGCTATTAGCCAGGATGGGCAGGGATGGTGCCCTAGCCTCTGTTTGCCAGAAGATGGGAATAGGTGACAGGGGATGGATCACTTGATGATTATCTGTTCTGTTCATTCCCTCTGGGGCACCTGGCATTGGCCACTGTCAGAAGACAGGATACTGGGCTAGACAGGCCTTTGGCCTGACCCAGCGTGGCCATTCTTATGGGATTATGGCATGGAGGTTATGCATGGGAAGGGGAGTGCAAATGTGCTAACAAAGGTTTGATCCCAGAAGATGGTAGAACTTCCCAGGGGTCCCTCATAGGTACCTGTAATGGGGTGCACTCACCTCTTGCAAGCACCCCATCTCAGTGCATGAGCTCTCTCTCTGTTTGTGGTGGGTCTTCAGTGACTCAGCCCTCCAGCCAAGTCTCACAGTCTGCACGTAAAATAAAAGCCAAGCAAACCCCTTCCAGGGTACAAATCTCAGTGCCCTCTATCACATCTCTCTCAAGCTGTCCCTGCTCTGGAATAGAGCAGTGCCCCAGGGCTGCCTTTTTGGCCACAGCGCTCCAGCTGGGCCACTGCAGTTCAGTACAGTTCTGGGGGTGTCTCAACATCCAGGCCACTTCCCAGTGGCTGGTGCAGGGGACCCAGACCCAACCTCTACTCCAGGTCCCAGCCCAGGGACCCTATAGCTAGCAGCCATGCTGTGTCCCTTTAAATAAAGCATGTTGCTGCTACAATTTCCTGGGACACGTCTCTGCGGCTGCAGCACATCCTTCACCCTTACCTCAGAGCCTTGGCCTGGTGGAGGCCCAGCAGTCAGTCCAGAGCTTCTTTGCACTCCCCTTGGCCTCTGCCAGCACTGAGGCCCTGTGGCTACTTCCACCAGCCACACCCATCCTCAACTCCCCTTCAGGTCTAGCAAGGAACTAAACTCACCTGACCCCTACAGCTCTTCTTATACTAGCCTCCTGGGCCCTGATTGGCTGCTTCCCATACAGCCACTCTAGGCAGCTTGGAGGACCTCTCTGCTACCCTTTTCTGGGGCGGGCTGTGGCAGGGCCATGAGGCCTCCAGCAGGGGGCCTCCAGACCTAGTCCACCCCATCACAGGGCAGGGCCTAGAGCCGTAACTAGGATTTTCTGTGCCTGAGGCAGGGGCACAGAAATTCCTAGGGGCTCTTACCCTCCGCCGAATGGCCGCCGAAGCCGCAGCACCGGCGGACCTCCCACAGGCAAGCGGGGGCGGCTTCGGCAGCGGGGGAGGACGGGCGCGCCCCTGGCAGCAGGCTTTTACGCCCCTGCCAGCAGTGCGCCCCGAGGCGAGTGAGGCCATTGCTCCATTCATCTTTGAAGGGACGAAAGTGACAGGGTGACGGGTGGGCTATGTCTGGGTCAGACTGTGACTGCCGTGTTACACATAACCCCATCTTCCATCAGCCCCCTCTTCTGTGTTTTGTGCTGAACTCATGGTAATCCTGCCCAAGTCTGGTTACCATGCTGCACGACAGCCGGCCGGCACTCGACTGGGGGAGCCCTGAGTGGGGAGGGACAAGCATGGCTGGTGGATTTGGAGCTTCTCAACCTGAGCACATGGCTAGAGGAAGAGAGACTACCGGGGGGGCGGGGTGGTGGAGGGTGGTGGGCAGGGTACCCATTGACAATGCAAGAAGACTGAGTTGGCAAGAGAGGGAGCAGGAGGGCTGCTGCCTTCTCCGGAAATGTCGCCCGGCCCTTGGACTCCCAGGAGGGCTGAGTTCTGACCGAGGGGCTGGGCGGCTCAGGGCGAGTTACTGTGCCAAGCTCTGGTGCTGTTTCCAAGTGAGCCCGCCTGCCACGCTGTCCCAGAAGCAGCCCAAGAACCCACAGAGGTGGAACGCTGGGGGAGCGTCTCTAAGTGACGGGGGCTCAGGAGAGCTGTGGCCCTGCTTCGAGGGTGTCCAGATGGTGGAGTCCCACCTCTCAAGGCAGCACTCAGCCGAGAGCTCTGAGTCTGGGAGTGTCCCGCAGAGACCCAGAGCTAGAAACAGCCCTGTCCAGCTGTGTTAGGAGCAGGTGGGGCCACGCACACGCCGGTGACCACTTGGAAAGGGAGACTGAGCCAGGTTGTAACGGGCTAATTTGCCCCTCCTGACTGGTCAGTTTAAGCCCTGGAGTGTGACGTTTTCTATCCCTTGCAAACCTCTTTTGCCAGGATAAGCTACTATAACTCTGGCTGCTCTTGTTCTCTTTGTGAGCATCTTCGCCTTCCTTAGCTCTTGGCCTCAGCAATATCCAAGCACTGAGTCCCCCAGGCTATTATACGCTGAGTGGGAAAGCATTTCCTTGCAGCAGTTTTGAATTTGCTCCCTTTCCATGTCGTCGAATGTCTCCTAGCTGCGGCAGGAGACACAGTCAGACAGACAAGGCAGGGCAGAAAGGCAGGGCTTTGGTGGGTCTAACAGCGGATGGGGAGCCAATGGAAGAATTCAAGTCACCATCCAGCTGGCTGGCAGGTTGAGTGCCTGTGTTTTGTATGGGGCGATGGGAGCATGTTTGGAAGGCCAGACTGACCAGCACAATCCCTAGCTCCTAGCACTTACCAGTAGATCTCAAAGGCACTTTACAAAGGAGGCCAGTATCATTATCTCCATTCTACTGATAGGAAACCTGAGACACAGAGCAGGGCTGTGACTTGCCCAAGGTCACCCAACAAGCCAGTAGCAGAGTAAGGAATTGAACCCTGGTCTACTGAGCCCTCCTCCAGCAGCCTAGCCACGAGGCTAAACCATAACAGGCTCCTAGGGGGCAGAGCTGGCTGTGGGGACAGAGATTCAGGGACGGGTCTGGATGTTGTTGAGCAGAAAAAAGAGGCCGGATGGGAATGGCCTGGATGTGTGGGGCCCGGGAGGGGTCCAACGGCCCTTGCCAAGTCCACTTACAATAAGCTGATTTGGGTTTGTTTGGTTTGTTTAACTGCTCTTAGCATGTTCTAAATGGCAGGTTGCAGGTTTGTGGCTACCTGACATCCAGGTAGGTGAGTTCTACAGCCAAACGGTGCGTGTGCTAGAGCCGAACCATCTTCCCTCCCTTCCCACAGCCACCCTGCACCCTCCTGGGCCCAGCTAGGCGCAGTGCTGTGCTGGAACAGACCCCCCACCCCCTCTCTGCTCCGAGCTCGGCTTTAGTGAAGCTGCTTCTATAGCTAGTGAGACCCCCATGGCCTGACCCCGCCTCCCTGTATCAGTCCTTTGCTGTAAATCATTTGACTGTAAAGACTTTGTGATCCCCTTCTGTGGGCTCCTGGCTGCTGTTGACTTAGCCGAGTCTCCCCATAGCAATAGCGTAAATCACCTCTGGATAACACGACTGAAATCACTGGGCCTCTTTCCCCTCCAGGAGGAGTCTCTGCCCTTGCCGAGTAGCTGTGAAGGTCTCTTCCTGCCCTCCAAGGAATCCCGCCTTTGCCACGTCCTTAGCGGTCCAGGCATAGGAGTGCGCACGGGGTGTGCCCAGGTACACCCTAATGCCCTGAGCTCCGGCTGGGAAGGCTGCTCCTCTCCCCCTCCCCTGCTGGAGGCTCGAGGGGGAGGAGGCTGCGGCGGCTGAGGAGCTCCTCTTCCCCTGCTCCGCAGCACTCTGCGAGGGCGGGAACCCAACACGCTGCCCGCTCCAGATACAATGCCTGGGCACTGCCAGCAGGTGAGAGCAGCATCCCATGGAGACACGTGGGACCATGCTCAGCCTGGGGCCTTGGGCCCTGAAATCAGAGGCGGGGAAGAGGTGTCTCATCCAGGCTAACCCCAGGCTGCAGTGACTTGCCTTCGTTTAGCTGAGAGAGGGCCAGGCAACCTGCGAGTCGGCTAAGGTCCCTTCCAATCCTGGTATTCTATGATTCTATGATTCCATGGTCCAGGAGATCTCACTGGGGGTGGGGAGGGGTTCCCTTCCCCTAGTTACTGGCAGTGCTACCACTATGACTAACTCGCTTGCTCTTCTCTAGCTGTAGGTTCTCACATGCCCACCTCCAGCCGATGGCCTAACTCCTCCACTGCTCACCTCTGAACCCCCTCGGTTGTCCCACCAGCCACGGCCGCACTCGCTCTCCATCCGTCAGTCAGCGTGCTGTAAGCGGACTCCGTGAGGTGCATTAGACCCATTTCTAAAGCACCCACCATGAGCGGTCTGGCTCGGATTTCCACCCTCTCCCATAGAATCTCAGGGTTGGAAGGGACCTCAGGAGGTCATCTAGTCCAACCCCCTGCTGCCATTCCCTGGGCTGCTTGCAAAGCCTCCCGGCGCGTGATCAGCATACGGGGTTAACCCGCGGCATGGAACCCTGCAGCGCTGTGCCCACCCCGCCCCACGGCACCCCAGCACCCTTCAGAGCCAAGGAACTGCCACAGGGAGACTGAACCTGCTCCTAAACTCCAGCTGTGGGGGGGCTTAGCTGCCAGACTCTCTATTCTGATGAGGTGCTAAGGCCTGCCCCCCACTTCACTGCCCCACCAGCAAGCACCGGGGTTGGGGGGAAGATACTGAGCCAGGGTTGGGGGGGCTTTGGACATGTTGGCTAACTGAGCAGGGCCTGAGCCACGGCATGAATGGTGCTACTGGCAACTTGCAAGACCGGATTCTGCATCTGCTCCCACTGAAGCATCCAGCATCTGCAGCCTCCGCAGAGGGCTGCTGCCAGGAGACATTGGCCAGCTCTGGCCCAGCACCTCCCTGTTAGCTTCCAGGTGGCAGGAGCATGCTCGGCTCCTCGGCACTTCAGCCTGGAGCAGGGCAGGGCACAGAGCACATGCTCCCTGCTGCCCCCAGCAGCCAACACCAAGTGTCACCCCGAGGGAGCCGGGCTGTAAGCTGGGGTGGGAGAGACCTGGGATCAAGGCCCTGCCTGGGGAAGACTCTGCGGTCCAGATCTTCAGAGGCGAGGTCTTCCATTGAGCTCAGCATGAGTTAGGTGGCCACGTACCTTTGGAGATTTGGTCCTTCTGTGCCCAGTTTCCCCCTAGGGATAACAGCCCTGCCCTACATGTGGCTAAATCCACTGAAGACTGGGAGGGGCTCAGCTCCCAGGCCCTGGGCTGTGACTCTGGGGGAAAGCAAAGGATACAAACAGAGCTGGGGGCACTTGTTTGACTCTTTTGCCAAGAAACTGGTGTTTTTCAGAAACTAGGTTTGTGACACCAGTTGGTTTTCCAAGACTCCCGGGGGAGGCTGCTCCTGTTTGGAGCCTGTCCAAGGGGTTTGGTGTTTTTCCCTTTGTTGGTTTCTAACTCTCTGGCCCCTCCCTGGCCCAGCTGGGTGGCTGGTGGGGGCAGAGCAGCCAACGTTCGGGCTGGGAAGTTCGTTTTGAAAAATATTTTCAAAAGTGAACAGAAGAATTCCAGCCCCTGGGCCCTGCTCCGCATCAACCCGCCAGAGCAGCTGCTCTCACCCAGCCCCTTCCTCGTGGATTTCACAAGCTCCAGCCCCCCCACGGGGCTGACACAGGCTCCTCTCCCCCTTTCATTCAACCCCCTTCTCCATCCCCGTCCTTCCAGCTCTTCTCACCGGGGAGCCTGGGCAAACCAGAGCCAATGCAGTGCTGCCAGAGCCCAAGGAATCAAACCATCACCCTGCTAGCAGGTCTCCAGCCAGGGCAGGGCAGGGACGTTCCCCTGGCCGAGCCCCCGCTTGCGTTACTAACCGGCCGAAGGGCGGCTGGCGCCTAGCATGCGCCTAGGCCCAGAAAAGCCCCCGCGCGGAGGGGTGGGTTTTTTTTATAATGTTTATTAAAAACAACAGGAAAAAAAAAGGGTTTTAAAAAGATCTTCCCAGCCCAGCCCCAGCCTCCCTCCGTCTAGAGCCAAGAGCGGCTCCCAGGCTGCTGGGGGACACTTGCAGTAGGGAGGGGAGGATGGAGCTGCCTCTCCCCCTCTTGAGAGGAACGATTCTCAGTGGGGCTTGCAGTGCATGCAGGCAGCCTCGGCAGTATTATGGCAGCCTGAGGACAGGCACCAAGGGAAGCCCCAGGAAGGCCTGTGCAGATGCCCCCCAAGCCAGCATGGCATTAGCCAGCTGCACTGGCCCCAGGAGCCTGGAGGGACAGCCCCACCTGCCCCCTCCACAGCACAGGGACAGATGCTCTTGGGGCACTGGGGCCAGTGGTGCCCATGCCCAGGGAACACCACAGGCCCTGCTGCAATGCAGCCCCCTGCCCAGGGCCACTGGGCACGCTCACCCCCACACACAGCTAGGCAGGAGCCTGCTCCCCACTGTGCTGTCCCAGGAGCCGGGCCCCCGCTGCCCAGCAGCCATCCCCAGGGGGACACGCTGGCTTCCGAGTTAACAGTCTGAGCCCCAGGACGCGCTGCCAGCAGCAGCCTTGGCCACGGGCTGGGAGCACACAGGGGGGCCAGGAACTGGGGGCGCAGCGCCTGGCACCACAGCCACACACAACTTTAAGGCAACCGTCCTGTCTGGCATGGAGAGCTGGGTCCAGCGTGAGCCCCTCAGCCTCTCCAGGGGGTGGCAAGTCTGCAGTTCGAGGGGGGAGGGGGGGGGCAGAGGAGCTGGAGAGGGGGGCAGGGCTCCTGCAGGTCACACAGCCGCCGGGCGGGTAGAGGGGAATCAGCCCAGCCCTGCCAGTCAGCACCTGGCCACGGGGGCCACTGCCCCTTGAACAGCCCCATCCTGCCCTGCAGCCAGGATCCCCTCTCCCCTGTGCACCGCAGGGCAGGCTGGGGCTGCAGGAGGGGACGCTAATGCTACAGAGTATGTACAGCCCCGCAGGCCATGGCCTCCCGCCCCCGGCAAGGCGGTGGGAAGACCGGGATATCCAGGCATCAGACCCCAGCTGGGGCTCGGGGGCCCTTCGTGCTCCGGGCCGCAGGGAGAGCTCATGGGCCCAGTGTCGGCTCCCAGCGACAGCTACAGCCTGTTCCCAAAGGGCTTCTGTGGGCAGGTGCCTCTGCCCTGCGTGGCAGTGTCCAGGTGGGCTGCCCGTGCCACGCACGTGGGCGCCTCTAGGAGTCCTTGAGCATGCTGATGCGGGCGTAGATCTTCAGCGCTGGGCCCAGCTTGATGTTCATGGCGCTCATGAGGTGATCCTCCTTCAGCAGCAGCAGGGCCTGCCCGTCGATCTCCTGGGCGCGGAACTCCTCCGCGATCTCCTGGCACCCTGCAGGGAGCCAGTGAAGCCATCAGCGCGGGCGCCAGCCCAGCCTTCCACCACCCCGCCCAGGCCAGCTCTGCCTGCTGCGGGGAGCCATCACCACCTCTCTACAACAAGCAGGGAGCCTGAGCCAGTGCGGGGGAACAGGACTGGCAGGGGGTGTGGCCCCTAGTAAGCAGCCCCCGTTGGGCTGGAACCTTCTTCTCGGCAGAAAAATAGCACAGATCCTGCTCACGTTACCCAGGCACCACGGCCATACCTAGCCCAGGTGAGATCTTGCTGGGGTCCCCTGGCAGCTAGAACGGCAGACAGTGGTTTTGTTCCTGTCTCAATCACTTGCTGTGAGCCGTTAAATAGCTCCCGTGTCCCACCCACAGGTGGCTGCAGTGCTCCTGAGGCAGGAGCAGGGACCCGATACCGCCCACGGGAAGGGCCGTCAGCACAGGGCTCTGGGGTGCCCGTTTTTGGTGGAGGAAGGTTGGGAAAACTCCTCCCTCCCAGGGAGGCCCAAACAAACCTCCTACCTGCCTCACACAAGCGCAGGGGCAGGTCGGGGAATCTCACAGCGAGCAGGGACATGACAGGTGGGGCCGCAGGAGCGGGATGCCCCTAGGGGAACCCCGGCAGGACAGACTGACAGCTCAGACAGAGGTGGGGCAGTGGCCTGTCCGAGGCCCCAGCGCTGGAGGCAGGCACTGAGCGTCAGCATAGGAGAGAGGGAGGGCGGGGTGGCTGCTGAGGGCCCTCCTAGCCTGGCCAGCAGCTCTCTGATTTGGGGGCAGAGTGGTTTGCTCTAGTTGAAACCTGCTGCCTGGAAGTCAAAGCGTGGGTCCTCATGCTCTTCGCTCCTTGCCATGCTCACATCCCGCTGGTTAGAACAGAACAGCTGCTGGGCTCCACCCTAGAGCGAGCTGCATGTCAGCAGTGGGCGAAGCAACCCCCCAGACATGCAGGCCTCAAAGATCCCGCAGGCCCTGGCTGGCCCACGTGGCAGGGAGGGGAGCAAGGCTGGGAGGGTCCCTCACCTGGCAAGGAGCGGATGAATTCGTAGACATCCTCCACATTCCACTTGGTGGGCTCGCTGGGCAGGAAGTGGTGCCCAATGCCCACCAGGTCCCGCATGTGCATGTCGGGCAGCTCCAGGTCGCGCTCGCCCTGCCGCCGGCGGGAGGTGGACGAGCTAGCCGAGAGGGGCGACAGCGGCTCCTCGTAGCTGGAGTTATCGGAGCAGCGGCTGGAATCCTCCTGGCTGCGGCTGAGCTGGAGCGAGGCTGTGACGGAGAGTGGCACCGAGCCCGTGGAGAGGGACACCGGCGTCTGCAGGGGCAGTGGAGAGGTCAGCCGGGGGGGCCCAGACCTCCCCCCCACATGCAACACCCGCCTCCCCAGTCTCTTCTGCTCTGCAGGGGACAGGGAGCTGGGACGCCTGAGTCCTATTGCTCCCTCGGGGAGGGCTGCAGTGTAATACTCAGAACTAGGGCAGGACTCCTGGGTTCTATTGCTGGTGCTGGAGGGAGTGCAGTCTAGTGGTTAGAGGGCGGGGGACGGAGCCCAAAGTCCTGAGTTCTAGTCCCAGCTTCAGCGGAAAGTTGATTGTCTGTCAAGAGGATCTTAGGTTCTGTTCCCTCCTCCCTCCCAGCTGGGCAATGGGGCTAACTGATGGTTACCATCATTGTAGCCCATTTGCCCGAGAACCTCCAGGCACCTGGCCTGCAGCAGTGACTACCCCTCTCAGCCCTCAGGCGAGCAGGGGGTGCCCGCAGAGGGACAGCGATTTGCCAAGGGCCAATGGGCAGCCCAGGTCCTTGACTTCCAGGCTCATGCACTAGCTGCCTCCCGGGGCTCCTGGGGGCAGGATCACCAGCCTGGGGGGCAGACTGCAGCTCACCTGTTTCTTGGGGTCCTTGCTGAGGACGGGCAAGGCTCCCTTGCAGGTACGGCGGCGCCCATGCGCGGCCGCCCCTGGTTTCTGGAGCTTGCTGCGGTCAGGGTGGAAGAGCCCCACCCGCTTCGTGCACCCCACGTTGTACCTGCCAGGGGAGCCAGGAGCGGGTCAGTGATGGGGTCTCAGGCCAGTGGCCTCACAACCCTGCCATGCTCCCCGTGGCGGCAGGACGAGTGCAGATGGTGCCTGGGGGAGCCACAGGACGGCTCTGCCAGCACCCGCGCCCTGGAGCCAGCATAATGGGGGCAGAGCCGCTAGCCCCCCCATGGGGCAGATGATGCTGAGAGGGATGGGGTGGGACTCAGGGGCTTTGCCCCACCGTGGGGCTGACATGCACGAAGGGGTTGGGCAATGCTAGGTGGCCTTGCCCAGCGGCAGAGGCGTGAGTGCTGCTCGGCAGGGGGGTCAGGCGCCGCTCGGGGTGTGTGTGTGGTGGGGGGTTGTCAGGCGCCGCTCGGGGGGTGTGTGTGTGTGTGTGTGTGTGTGTGTGTGTGGTGGGGGGTTGTCAGGCGCCGCTCGGGGTGGGTGTGTGGGTGGGGGGTTGTCAGGCGCCGCTCGGTGGGGGGGGGGGTGGTTGGGTCGTCAGGCGCCGCTCGGTGGGGGGGGGGGGTGGTTGGGTCGTCAGGCGCCGCTCGGTGGGGGGGGGGGGGCTGGGTTGTCAGGCGCCGCTCGGTGGGGGGGGGGGGCTGGGTTGTCAGGCGCCGCTCGGTGGGGGGGGGGGGGGGCTGGGTTGTCAGGCGCCGCTCGGTGTGGGTGGGTGTGTGTGTGGTGTGTCAGGCGCCGCTCGGTGTGGGTGGGTGTGTGGTGTTGTCAGGCGCCGCTCGGTGGGGGGGGGGGGGAGAAGTTGTCAGGCGCCGCTCGGTGTGTGTGGGTGTGTGGTGTTGTCAGGCGCCGCTTGGGGGGGGGGGGGGAGTTGTCAGGCGCCGCTCGGTGGGGGGGGGGGGGGAGTTGTCAGACGCCGCTCGGTGTGGGGGGGGGGGGAGTTGTCAGACGCCGCTCGGTGTGGGTGGGTGTGTGGTGTGTCAGACGCCGCTCGGTGTGGGTGGGTGTGTGGTGTGTCAGGCGCCGCTCGGTGTGGGTGGGTGTGTGGTGTTGTCAGGCGCCGCTCGGTGTGGGTGGGTGTGTGGTGTTGTCAGGCGCCGCTCGGTGTGTGTGTGGTGTTGTCAGGCGCCGCTCGGTGGGGGGGGGGGGGTTGGGTTGTCAGGCGCCGCTCGGGGGGGGGGGGGGGGGTTGGGTTGTCAGGCGCCGCTCGGTATGGGGGGGGGGGGTTGGGTTGTCAGGCGCCGCTCGGTATGGGGGGGGGGGGGTTGGGTTGTCAGGCGCCGCTCGGTATGGGGGGGGGGGTTGGGTTGTCAGGCGCCGCTCGGTGGGGGGGGGGGGGGGGGTTGGGTTGTCAGGCGCCGCTCGGGGGGTGTGTGTGTGTGTGTGTGGTGTCAGGCGCCGCTCGGGGTGTGTGTGTGTGGTGTGTCAGGCGCCGCTCGGGGTGTGTGTGTGTGTGTGTGGTGTGTCAGGCGCCGCTCGGTGTGTGTGTGTGTGTGTGGTGTGTCAGGCGCCGCTCGGTGTGTGTGTGTGTGTGGTGTGTCAGGCGCCGCTCGGTGTGTGTGTGTGTGTGTGGTGTGTCAGGCGCCGCTCGGTGTGTGTGTGTGTGTGTGGTGTGTCAGGCGCCGCTCGGTGTGTGTGTGTGTGTGTGGTGTGTCAGGCGCCGCTCGGTGTGTGTGTGTGTGTGGTGTGTCAGGCGCCGCTCGGTGTGTGTGTGTGTGTGTGTGTGTGTGTGGTGTGTCAGGCGCCGCTCGGTGTGTGTGTGTGTGTGTGTGTGTGTGTGGTGTGTCAGGCGCCGCTCGGTGTGTGTGTGTGTGTGTGTGTGTGTGTGTGTGTGTGTGGTGTGTCAGGCGCCGCTCGGGGTGTGTGTGTGTGTGTGTGTGTGTGTGTGTGTGGTGTGTCAGGCGCCGCTCGGTGTGTGTGTGTGTGTGTGTGTGTGTGGGGTGTGTCAGGCGCCGCTCGGTGGGGGGGGGGGTTGGGTTGTCAGGCGCCGCTCGGGGGGGGGGGGGGGGTTGGGTTGTCAGGCGCCGCTCGGTGGGGGGGGGGGGTTGGGTTGTCAGGCGCCGCTCGGTGGGGGGGGGGGGGTTGGGTTGTCAGGCGCCGCTCGGTGGGGGGGGGGGGGTTGGGTTGTCAGGCGCCGCTCGGGGTGTGTGTGTGTGTGTGTGTGTGTGTGGTGGGGGGTTGTCAGGCACCGCTCGTGTGTGTGTGGTGGGGGGTTGTCAGGCGCCGCTCGGTGTGTGTGTGTGTGGGGGGGGGGTTGTCAGGGGCCGCTCGGTGTGTGTGTGTGTGTGTGGGGGGGGGTTGTCAGGCGCCGCTCGGTGTCTGTGTGTGTGTGTGTGGGGGGGTTGTCAGGCGCCGCTCGGGGTCTGTGTGTGTGTGTGTGGGGGGTTGTCAGGCGCCGCTCGGGGGGTGTGTGTGTGTGGGGGGTTGTCAGGCGCCGCTCGGGGTGTGTGTGGGGTTGTCAGGCGCCGCTCGGGGTGTGTGTGGGGTTGTCAGGCGCCGCTCGGGGTGTGTGTGGGGTTGTCAGGCGCCGCTCGGGGTGTGTGTGGGGTTGTCAGGCGCCGCTCGGTGTGGGTGGGGGGGTTGTCAGGCGCCGCTCGGTGTGTGTGTGTGTGGGGGGGGGGGCGCGCGTGTCAGGCACCGCTCGGTGTGGGTGTGTGTGGTGTGTCAGGCGCCGCTCGGTTGGGGGGGGGGGGGGGTTTGGTCAGGCGCCGCTCGGTGGGGAGGGGGGGTTGGGTTGTCAGGCGCCGCTCGGTGTGTGTGTGTGTGTGTGTGTGTGGGGGGGGTTGTCAGGCGCCGCTCGGTGTGTGTGTGTGTGTGTGTGTGGGGGGGGGGGTTGTCAGGCGCCGCTCGGGGTGTGTGTGGGGTTGTCAGGCGCCGCTCGGTGTGGGTGGGGGGGTTGTCAGGCGCCGCTCGGTGTGTGTGTGTGGGGGGGGGCCGCGCGTGTCAGGCACCGCTCGGTGTGGGTGTGTGTGGTGTGTCAGGCGCCGCTCGGTTGGGGGGTGTGGTGCGTCAGGCGCCGCTCGGTTGGGGGGTGTGGTGCGTCAGGCGCCGCTCGGGGTGGGGGGGTGTGGTGCGTCAGGCGCCGCTCGGGGTGGGGGGGTGTGGGGGGGGGTTGTCAGGCGCCGCTCGGTGGGGGGGGGGTGTTTGGTCAGGCGCCGCTCGGTGGGGGGGGGGGGTGTTTGGTCAGGCGCCGCTCGGTGGGGGGGGGGGGTGTTTGGTCAGGCGCCGCTCGGTGGGGGGGGGGGTGTTTGGTCAGGCGCCGCTCAGTGGGGGGTGTTTGGTCAGGCGCCGCTCAGTGGGGGGGGGGGGGGGTTGGGTTGTCAGGCGCCGCTCGGTGTGTGTGTGGGGGGGTTGGGTTGTCAGGCGCCGCTCGGTGTGTGTGTGGGGGGGTTGGGTTGTCAGGCGCCGCTCGGTGTGGGGGAGGTGGGGGTTGGGTTGTCAGGCGCCGCTCGGTGGGGGGTTGGGTTGTCAGGCGCCGCTCGGTGTGTGTGTGTGTGGTGGGGGGTTGTCAGGTGCCGCTCAGTGTGGGTGGGTAGTAGTCAGGCGCCGCTCGGTGTGTGTGTGGTGGGGGGTTGTCAGGCGCTGCTCAGTGTCGGTGGGTGGTTGTCAGGCACCGCTCGTGTGTGTGTGTGTGTGTGTGTGTGTGGTGGGGGGTTGTCAGGTGCCGCTCAGTGTGGGTGGGTAGTAGTCAGGCGCCGCTCGGTGTGTGTGTGGTGGGGGGTTGTCAGGTGCTGCTCGTGTGTGTGTGGTGGGGGGTTGTCAGGCGCCGCTCAGTGTCGGTGGGTGGTTGTCAGGCACCGCTCGTGTGTGTGTGTGTGTGGTGGGGGGTTGTCAGGCGCCGCTCGGTGTGTGTGTGTGTGTGTGTGTGGGGGGGGGGTTGTCAGGCGCCGCTCGGTGTGTGGGTGTGTGTGTGGGGGGGGGGGTGTGTCAGGCGCCGCTCGGTGTGTGGGTGTGTGTGGGGGGGGGTGTGTCAGGCGCCGCTCGGTGTGTGGGTGTGGGTGTGTGTTGTCAGGCGCCGCTCGGTGTGTCTGTGTGTGGTGGGGGGTTGTCAGGCGCCGCTCGGTGTGTCTGTGTGTGGTGGGGGGTTGTCAGGCGCCGCTCGGTGTGTCTGTGTGTGTGTGTGGGGGGGGTTGTCAGGCGCCGCTCGGTGTGTCTGTGTGTGTGTGTGGGGGGGGTTGTCAGGCGCCGCTCGGTGTGTCTGTGTGTGTGTGTGGGGGGGTTGTCAGGCGCCGCTCGGGGTGTGTGTGTGTGTGTGTGGGGGGGGTTGTCAGGCGCCGCTCGGGGGGTGTGTGTGTGTGTGTGTGGGGGGTTGTCAGGCGCCGCTCGGGGTGTGTGTGTGTGTGTGTGTGTGGGGGGGGGGGTTGTCAGGCGCCGCTCGGTGTGGGTGGGGGGTTGTCAGGCGCCGCTCGGTGTGTGTGTGGGGCGGGGGGGGGGCGCGTGTCAGGCACTGCTTGGTGTGGGTGGGGGGTTGTCAGGCGCCGCTCAGCAGTGGTTACCTCTTGGCACAGGCCATGGAGCAGAAGCGTTTGGATCTCTTGAACTTGTAGGCGAAGTCAACGCGGCCGCAGAGCTCACACTTCAGCTTCGGGGGGTTCCCCTCCTCTTTGGATTCTGGGGACACAGCGGGACACAGGGACCGAAAGACACACCCGGCTCTTAGTGACGGCTCGTACAAGCCTGGCATGCAGCAGGGCCTCAGCCACAGAGCAACCCTGCCTGCCCTGCTCCCCTCCAGCACAGCCACCATCTGCAACCCCCTGGGCCACAGGCCAGCACTAGCCCCCAGCACAGCCAATCCCCCTCCCCACACAGCTGCCTCGGTTGCTCTAGGTGAGGGGTGACTGTCCCAGACGAGGGGACACAGCCGCACTGCAGATGCTCTGTTCTCAAGTTGCTGTGCTCTCCCATGCAGACAGGCAGGCTGGCCTGCCTCTGGGCACCATGGGATCCTGCTTTGAGTGGGTGGGAAAGGAGTGTTACTCCTGGCAGCAGCACGTGTGGGTCTGGCCTACGCAGGGACCCAGAGATGTTCTTGCATCTTAGCCCAGCAGCCCTGAGGAGACTGGAGAGCATCTGGGGGTTCGGGGGTGGGGGGTGGGTCTCAGCCTTTACGTGTCCCCCTCACCACTTTACCCACATTGTGCAGCAACCGTTTGCCACACAATCGGCCTGAATGACTCCACCCCCTTTGTGTCCTGGCCCTCGCTGCCAGACACCATGCTGCCCCCGAACCTGGAAGCCAGGCCAGGGTCCCCGGAAAGGCCCCAGGGGACAGGCCCGGGCCCCAGCCCATAAGCCTACAAGCTGGAGGTCGAGAGAAGCTCCCCCAGCACAGCTCCCTCCCCCCTTCTGCACTTCCCTTGTTCTCCTCCCTCGACGCCCTTTTCTCACCCCCCAAAGTGTTTTTCAGCCTTCAATGGGCCCTTACAGCCCCTGGTAGGGGAGTCAGGATCATCACCTCCTCCCCCAACCTTATGGATGGGGAAACTGAGGCACAAAAGGGGAAAGTGACTCTCAGTCACCTAGGAGGGTAGTGGCAGAGGCAGAAATAGAACCCGGGTCTCCTGACTCCCAGCTCTAACCATTAGCCTGTGCTCCCCCCACTCTATTCCCTGCTGTCTCCTCCTCCCCCTCTCCCCAGTGGGAATAATGCCAAGGGTAAAATGGCCATCCCATAGTGCCCCTTCTGGTGGGGGCAGTGGGGAGGTTTGACCCTCAGGACCCACTGGGTTCCCAAGGGAGCAGGCAGCCCCCGGCCTCAGCTCTTAACGAATGCGACACTGCTCCCTCCCCTGACAAGTGGCGCGGGAGATTCAGCGGCAGGCGGCACAGCGCTCTAGCGCCCCTGCTGGCCGGGGCCTACCTTGCAGATAGGGCTCCTCCATTTCAGAGTCAGTGGTGGTTGTATTGTCCTGCTGTGGGAGTTTCTCGGCCAAGAGGCCCTGGGCATACTTCTTCTTCAGATTCCCCACGAGCAGTGAAGAGCGCCCCACCTGGAGAGCCGGAGACACAGGGCAAGACAGGTTAGAGGGCTGCTCTGCCCCCAGCCTCGGGCCGGCTCTCGGCAGGCCTCCAAAACCCCTGCGGTGGGCGGAAAGGAGGGGGCTGCTCCCTGCGGGTGCCTGCCCCTCTGGGGCGTCTGGCCTAGAACTCAGCTCCAAAACCACAGCCCTTTGCTGTGAGCTCCCCCAGCTCGCAGCAGTGGTAGGGCTGTTCGCGGCTCTGAAGGGCAACGCCAGCGACCCACCAAGCCAGCCTGTTCTGGTGGGCCAGCTAGGGGGGCAGGGGGATGCAGAGCAAGCCCAAGCATGCTGCTTCTGCCATGCTCCCTGCTGCACCAGCAGGCTCCAAGCTGAGCTCCTGGCCTGCAGGGAGCCGAGTTACTCAGGGGCGCGCCCTTGTGCACACTGGTGCAGCGGAAGCCCGCTCGGATTTGGAGGTGGAGCTGGAAGTTGGCGTGTCCAGGCACCCCACCCCACCGCTCTGCTCCACTCCCCATGCCCCGGCTGAATCCCCAGCTTGCCACTTGCACCACGCGGGGCATGAGGCCAGCCAGCAACCCAGCTCGCAGCAAACTGGGATTAGAGGTGCCAGGTCCAGAGGCTGAAACGATTTGCCCAGCCACACACCCTGGGGGAAGCCGCCCCTCTCCTGTGCCTCTAAGGGGCATTTCTCCTCCACAAGAGTGCAGCGATCTTTGCCTCCCCCGTCAGCACCCAGCTCACACGCTCAGGGCAGCCTCCCTCAGTCATCAGTGTACGCATGCAGGCCCCAATCCTGCATTACCCACCTGCTGCGCACAGTCCCACCACAGTTCTGCAGGATCAGAGCCTGAGTCAAAGGGCCATGTGAATGCACAAGCACTGGTGAAATCCACCCTGGGCAGCACAAGGCCTCAGCACCACCGATATCGCAGGTTTGGGACGGGAGTGTACCTCATGCTGGGTCTCTGCATGAGGGGGTGGATTTCATCCGCTGCAATTTGCAGAGTCTCACAGCTCAGCCACCTCTCTGCTGATTTCCCCCAGGGCTCTCTCCCCAGGGAGGGCTGTTTCCTGCCCTGCCAGGTCACCCGGGGAAGAGATGTCGAAGGAGGTTTTGGTTTTGTTCTGAGGAAAGTTGATCTTTTTTCCTCTAGCTCTAAAGCAGCTCGACCATTTTCGCTCCCAATGGAATATTGCCCTTTGGACAGAGACAAGGCTGAGATGAGACTGAGCAAGTTGAGAGCGGCTGGAAAGGACCCCTCCCTCAGGAGCACTGTATGCCAGGCACTGCTGGGTGTGTCACTCTCTGTACCGAGGCAAAGTGGGGAAGGGGCGTCCTAGAACTAAGATTTATATCGTCAGGCTGAAGCTCTGAGTGGGCTCCAGGCCCCCCGCCCCCAGTTCCTGAGCACGTCTTAGTGCTGCTAGGGAGCCAGACAGGTTAACAATACAATATTGATTTAAAGGTTCTTGTAAATAAAGTTAACAATAAAACTGAACCCGATGCCCAGAAGCGTCCCCTGCCCCTTTCAAAGGTGCTAACTGCCATTCCGCACTTTCACCCAGAGGCACGGTGAACCCAAGGGTTTCAAAGCACATTTGAAAACAGCGACGCGTTCGCATCATAGCCCTTTGGGTGGTGCTTTTCACCCCCGCCTCTCACAATGCTTCCCAAAGCTCACATGGGGAAACAGAGGCAGAGCAGCTAAGACCCCCATCTTCCAAAAGCGGCCATGGATTTGGGGGGCCGGAGGTGCTCCAGTGGACACACCTAAGGCCTGATTTCCGGGAGCACTGAGCATCCTCTGTGGGCGTGCACCATCCCAAACAAGGCCCACAGTGTGTAAACCTGGGTGCACAAATTCAGAGGCCGCTTTTGAAAAGGAGCCTTGCCCAGGATCACGCCTGTCAGTGGCAGAGCTAGGAGTGGAACTCAGGAGTCCTGACTCCCAGTCCTGTGCTCGAACCATTAGACCATCTGGCTCAGAATAGCACCCCACTGCGGCCGCAAGGTCTGCTTCTCTCACAGCAGAGGTGAGCGCCCCTCTCGGGCTGAGCCGTGGCATGGAAGCAACTGGAGGCCTATGCTCAACCGGCTCCCGCGATCGTCAGGGAAACACAGAGCGAGGCTGAGACCTGCGCGTGCGCCAAAGCGAGAACACAAAAAGAGAAGAGTGTAAAGAGGGGAAAAGAAGAAGGTGCGTACCGGGAACGGCTCTGCCCCCTCCTGGATCACAAACCCTTCGATAACATGCGTCAGGACCTGGGGTTTCACAATGGCCTGTGGTGGTTTATTCTCACCATTCTGGGGGGCAGTGCCAGCGACAGTAGAGGCAGAGTTTCCGTTCCCTGATGTCATGCCGGGGCTGCTGGGGTCGTTCTGCACATGAACACGGTCCTGTCCCGGCTCTGCAGGGGGGAGACGAGATTGAGCTGCAGGAGTGGGGCTTGCAGAGAGAGAGACACAAATACACCCACAACCGGTGACACACACAGCGATGTGCACACACTGCCACAGAGCAGAACGCAGCCAGCTCGAGCAGTGACAGCACACACAGAGTGCTACAAGCATGCGCGCACACGGACAGGAGTGGCAGGATGGGGCAGGCCTCCCACCCCTTTGCTCCCCCCGGGTGGGGCGGGCATGTGGCAAGGCGGCTGATCTGAGCAGGATTAGCAGCCTGTGTGGGATCTGCCCCTCTGTTCCATTCAGGCCTTGCACTGTTCAGTGGGGCAGCCATTACCATACAGCTGACTCCCCGGCTGTCCCCCAGGGCAGGATGAATGGGCCCAGCGCAGCGAGTCACGTGGCACTCTCCCCCCACCAGCCGCGCACACAGGCCGGATTGTATGCAGCTGAATGCTCTCCAGGAACCCCCATGGGCAGAGTCAATGGACAGAGCACACTCCCCTCCAGCTGGGACTCTCCCAGGCACAATGGACAGAGGGGAGCTCCAGGACGTCTGTGGGCAGCTGACTCCACTGTGCCCAGAGGATCTGGAATTAGAGGGGCCCAATCTCTACAGGGGATACACTAAAATACACTCCCACCCTCTCCCCCCACAACTCCATCATTCCTGGCACTTAAGCCAGGGTAGGCAAGCAATGAAGCGTGGGGACCCCATCCCCCATGGGACAATACTGACCGGCCTTCTAGGGGCCTAGACAGACACCAGAGCCCTACCCCAGTGCCAGACAGCAGGGCTCTCCAGCCCCGTCACCTTTGCTAGCCTACTCATCTGATACTCTGCTATGGGAGGGCTCAGCTGGCCGAGGCAGGGGGCTGGAAGCGGGGCCAGATGGGATGGGGGTGAGAGCCTCTGGGTGCTCTGAGGAGGCTCCCGCATATAATCTGGCGCCAACGGAATCCCTGCCAAGTAGGGGAGCGATTCCCCCTCTGCTGCAACCCCTGGATGCTGTCCTAAGTGCCCCCTGCTCCCCCGGCACAGGAGGGTCTCTGAGGGGCAGGGCTGGGCCAGCAGCCCGGAGAACACAGAGATACTGGAGTGAGCCAGACGGCAAAGCTGACCAGGGCTACTCAAGTTATGCCGGGGCCAGCCCTGATACTAAGGTGAGGAGAGTGGTGTAAGAATCTGTACAGAACAGGAAGGGCTGCCTGGCCATCAGCAGAGCCTCAGCCCCGGTGACTGGAGGGCAGGGCCCACGAACCAGCTACAGAGCCTGGCTGCTAGAGAATGCATCTGAGTCGAGCCCTGGCTGGCAGCGGGGGTCCGCGCCAATGCCCCGTTCACCAGGGCTGCTCTCTGGCCCCATGTAAACCAACTTTGGCAGGTCTCAGTCTAGTCCCATGTGGGGAGGTGTCCAATAACCACCATCACAGGGACCACTAGCACTCCCTCCTCAGCCATCTCAGCCACAGCGGGGGGGGGGGGGGGAGGGGGGGAGGGGGGGGCCCATAAGGCCAGAGTCTCAGCAGAGCAGGCACACTGTGGAACCGGGGCCATGACGTCCAAGCCTCTCCCTCCCGCCACGACAGCATCGCCTCTGGGTCAGGGCTGAAACACAACCAGAAGAGGCCACATGCGCGGGACGCCTGTCCCACCACCAGACCCTTTAACAGAGGTCGCCATGCTAGAGCGAGACTCACCACTTGTGCCCCTGAAGTGCTGCTCCGGCCACCTGGGAAGGGGCTAGGCCATGAGAACTGTGCTAGCAGGGCACGGCCAGGGGATTTACGGCATCCGCGTACCGTAGGGCCCTGGAGGCATGTGCCTCTGTCTTAGCAGCAAGGAGCCGTTCCCATGTGTCACCCCCAGGTTACCGCAGCACCCAGCCACGGCGCCTCTTCTCAGTACAACTGTGCAAAGTAAGCCCTGGGGCAGAGCCAGGGCTGAGAGCACTGCAAGGCAGCTCCGCGGGCACGCAGTGCCAGCGCGTATCAAAGTACTGCTCACTGCAGGAAATGTGCCATGGACTACACTACCCAGAATCCCTCACAGGAAGCAGCGTGTGGACTCAAGCAGCCAATGCAGCTGCCCGGTGATTTGCTGGTTGCAAACCTTGTGGTCCGTACAGGGGGTCCTAACCCCTACATGTCCGGAGAACGGCACAGGCCAGGGCAGGCCTGGCTCCCAGCGGAGCTGAGCCCCATGGGTGTGCCAGCCCCCAATCCCCGCAAAGGAGTCTCTCTCGCCCCCATCAGTGACATCAGCGCACCTTCCGTCCATGGCAGGGGGAATCGCCCAGCCCACGCACCCTTTCCTCCCCAGAGGGCGGAGGTTTCTTCTCCCTCTTTTGCAGGGCAGAAAGGGATTCACTGACCTGAGCTGGGGAGACTCTTGCAGGGCATGTGGTTTCACCCTCTGGACTCTAAAGCAGGTCCCTTTGCCGCACAGCGCTGCACCGCCGCCCCGGCCTTCCCAGCCAACATCAGCGCGTCAGTCATTAAACATTGAACACATGCGGCGGGCAGGAGCCCAGTGTGTTGGGAGCAGGAGGTTCCCAGAACCGGCATGCACTGGCTGGGCCCAGCCCCTGCTGGAGTCTCATTGGCTCCTAGTAGGAGAACAATGTGGCTAGGCCCCGGGGAAGGGGTGCATGGCTGCGGGCTGAGTGTGCTGGGTACAAGTAGTCGTGCGTGTGGATTCAGACCGGGGGGGCGTGGGCAGGCAGTGTAGTGCACAGACTGTGCAAATGAGGGGAGCAGATGGGAGTGGGGTGGGCAGAAGAGATGGGGCAGCAGGAGGCCGAGGAGGGGGCTGAGAATCCTAGAAAAGTAGGGCTGGAAGGGGCCTCTAAAGATCTAGTGAACCCCCTCCCCCGAGGACAAGACAGCACCACCTGTGCAGAGTCTGCAAGTAGAGAACCCCCCCCATCTCTGCCCAATGGCTGGAATTGAGGCTCCTCCCCCTACTGCCCTCACCCCACGCAGCTGCAGCCCCACTCCCCTCGGGCTGGCCCCGCAGCCCCCACCTCATTCCAGTGCAGTGGGCAGGACGGGGCGCTCAGGGTGATGAGGTGAAAGCGGCACAGGAACCCAGACAGACCCAAGGCTCTGAAGAGAAGCCTGGGCACAGGCTAGGACCCTCTATGCTCCCTACCGGGGGGAGGAGGGACACCTCTCAAACACGGAGATCCTGCCCTCTTCCCCCCCTCCCCTCTTCCCCCGTGGGGCAGGCCGGATGGCGCAGCGCTGGCCGGAGAACATGACTAATGATGTGAGGCTCAGGGTCTCTGCCCATTGCCAAGGAGGAAGAACAACCCTCAGCCCCAGAATGAAAAGGAAGATTGACAGGGAAGCCAGCGGAGGGGGGCTGGGAAGTGGCAGTAGAATGGGGACACCAGAACCCTGTCTCCCCCCAGAGAAGGGCCTGGGCGATCAGAGGTCCGCAGGTGGGGTGACTAGAAACGCCAGAAGGGGGAACCGACTGAGCCTGGAAGCGGCTCACAGACAGACAACAGAGACAGAGGAAGGAACAAACCGGTTCAGGGTCACGGATTGCCTTGAGGTTCCTGGGACCGGGAGCAAAGCAGGAGCCTGAGTTAAGGAGAACAATGGCCCCAGGGAGTCCACACGCCAAAGGAGATGGGAGTAAGTCCCAGGAGCTGCTGGACAAGGAGATGATCCAGGTCAAAGCAAGCAATAGGGCACCCCGGGGACAGGGAGCCCAGACCCCGGGGCAGGCCTCTCCAGGAACAAAGGATGAAGTATTAGCAAGTCCAGAAGCAGATCAGACTGGAGACTCCAGCTGCTCCAGCCCAGGGAGATCAATTGCATCAAAAGCTCAGCTGGGAGTGATGCTGTTGTGATAAGAGACAAGGCTCTGGCCACCCAGGAAGTGCAGTCCCGGCGCTAGGGGAGCCATGCTCTGGGGGAGAGGGGAGACTCCCGCTGTGCAAAGGGTGCTGGCGGCTGTGAGTAGCCCTCTGTGCGGAGATGGGGCATCTCTGCAACACTCCCCTTGGGGAAAGCAGCCTTTGCAATCGGCACCGATAGGCGACTCACATGCAGCTGCAGGCAGCTCAGGCTGGCCAGTGCTGGGGGGCATGATCACATACCCAGGGACCCTAGGCACCTTTGGTTTCTCCTGCACACCCCTTTAACATCAAGTATCAGAGTGGTAGCCGTGTTAGTCTGGATCTGCAGAAGCGACAAAGGGTCCTGTGGCACCTTATAGACTAACAGAGGTATTGAAGCATAAGCTGGCTGCTTGCATCCGAAGAAGTGGGTATTGACCCACAAAAGCTTATGCTTCAATACCTCTGTTAGTCTATAAGGTGCCACAGGACCCTGTGTCGTCCCTTTAACATCAGTGTCTTGTTGAAAAAGTTGCCAGAGGCCTCCATGCACTGCAGGGGGAGCAGCACCATTCCTCCCTGAGCTAGCGAGAGGGGAGCTCAGTTTCCATGGCCCAATCATCCTTTTCTTTTCTGAAGAGGCTGCTAGACAAGCAGCCCCAACAGTAATAGCTGGGAGGGTGGATTTCTTGTCATGTGGACACCTGTCAGCCGAGACCCCTCAAACCGTTGCACATAGAGACTCTTGAAGCTATTTGAGAGCAGCACTCCTGTCACTACTAGCCTGGGCTAGAGTCAAGACTCTTAACCCCCTGAAGCATCCAGCCCCCCATCCTGCCATGCACTGAGTATTCCAGGGAACCCCACCAGCCTCTCTGAGATCAGAAGAGACCCAGAACCGGGATCCTTTGGGGCCTGGGAAATCCTCACCAGAAAACCCCATGCTCACTGCCTCCCCCATCACCATCCACGGAGCAGCACTGCAAAATGCACTCTGACCACACTCCACCAGGAAGAATGGGCCCTGGCACATGCCGATACACTAGGCCTATCCTGCCCCCCAATCATCGTTTGGCCGCCTCAGTCTAGCGGCTGAGTCACGCTCCACTTGGGGGCTGGTGTGAGGAGCTGGCTCTTGAGTTTTCATCCACCTAATTATGTCCAGGCCTGCGGGGTCATGGCTCACTCTGCACCGACACTGAATACTTCTGGGGCCCGAGGCCTGATGGTGCTGGTGCCCACAGCCCAGGTGAAGTCACTGGGAGCGATGGATGCTCAGCACCTTTGAAAGCCAGGTCAGGATTGTGCATGCACACGGGTTCCAGCAGGATCTAGAGCTGGGCGTTGCCTGAGAACCTGCTCCACCAGGATCTGGATTTTTCCAGCCTGCCAAGGCCAGCTACAGCTTCCACCTAGCAAAGACGCAACACGCAATCTACCCCCCAGCCTGGTCACCCGCCCCACGTGAGCCCCAGGGCACAACCATTGTTCACACTCTGCATGGCAGCAGAGGGGCAGCCTCCCCCTCGTGTGCCAAGGAGGCACCCCACTGGGCTGCCAGGGGTCGGCCGGGCTCAAACTCCCATGGCTCCTGCGCCCCCATAACAACCAGAGCCGCCGGCAGCTGGGCTGCCCGCGCCCGCCTCCCCCTCCCCGCGTGTCCTCCGCTGAACCCGGGAGCGGAGCCCGCGAGCACTAACCTGAGCGACTCAAAGGCGCAGCGGCCGGTCCCGCGATCCCGCCCGGGGGCGGCCCCCCCGGAGCCCCATCTCCGGAACGAGCTCTCGGCGCAAACAAAGGGCCAGCCCAGCTGCCGCTCCCTGCGCCCTGGCGCTACGGCTGGGAGGGGAGCCAGCTCCGGCGCGGGGCACCCAGCGCAGCCTCCGGCCTCCCGCGCCGGGGCATCGGCGGAGGTCGAGACAAAGGAGCCGCCGCCCCGGCGCTGGGGGCGGCGGAGAAATGCCCCGCCCGGCCCCGGGGTCAGGCTGTGTCCGGCCCGGGCTGCGCGCGTCCCGCTGCGCTCGAGCTCTGCGCTGGCGCTCACGGGGCGCCCATCACCGTGGCGCCCGACGCTCGCGTCTCCGCTCCGGCGTCAGTCAGGCAGCGGGCGCGAACCGCCGCACTCCCCGGCCCGGCCCAGCCGGGGTGGCCGCGCGTAGTCGATCGGGCGCCGGGCGAGGCGGGCGCAGACAATGCGAGTGCGCGCAGTCTGCGCGGGGGGAGCGGGCAGGGCGCGTCGGCCTCTTTGTACGGCCGCCCGAGCCACGCACGCGCGGGCTGCCATTGGCCGCGCGGCCCGGGCCCGCCTCCAATCCCGGCGCGCGAGCCTGCCCCGCGGCTGCAGGGGGCGGGCGGCAGCTGCCGGGGAAAGGCCCAGCTGGCTCCGCGCAGCAAGGCCCGGGAGGCGCCGGCTAGGAGCAAAGGCGGGTCCCCGAGCGAGCGGGGGGCGAATAAAGCAGACCCCGCGCTGCACGGAGCGCGCCCCTTCCCCGGGCCCTGCGCGCTCCGGGAGGTCCCCACCCCATGGCCACGAAAGGCTCCCACGCGTGTGCGAGGCCGGCGTGGGAGGAAGAGGCCGCGGTTGGCGAGGGGCTGGGAGTGCAGGGAAGTGGCCTGTGCCCAGGCAGCCCAGTGCAGATGGTGGGGGCTGGTACGTACGGGCTGGGGAGGAGATGCACAATTTGATGCTTTTCATAGAATCATAGAATCTCAGGGTTGGAAGGGACCTTAGGAGGTCATCTAGTCCAACCCGCTGCTCAAAACAGGACCAATCCCCAATTTTTGCCCCAGATCCCCAAATGGCTCCCTCAAGGATTGAACTCACAACCCTGGGTTTAGCAGGCCAATGCTCAAACCACTGAGCTATCCCTCCCCCCTTTTTGTGAGGTTGTGAGGAAGGGGGCTGTTAAAAGGATTGTCAACGGTATTATTTATGTTGTTTAAAATTGTATTACAGCCTGTAAACATTAATAAACTATCATAATACACACACACAATACCCAACCCTCCACAGGTGCTCTCTTCACAAACACACAAGTGCACACCATAACACCCCCCCACACACACACACACTATGCACAGATACACTCCCATGCACCATTCTCAAAGACATTGCACACACCCTAGATGTCAAATCAGGCACTTCCACAGACAGCAGGTACATACTTTACAACTCCATTATAGCTTAGCCTGTGTGGGTATCATGTTGTGAGGTACAAGTCTGATGGCCTGAGCACAAGGCTGGGAGCCAGGGACCCCTGATTTCTCAACCCGGCCCTAACACGGGCTCCTTGTATACGAGCAAAGCCCTTTGCTGCTCTGTGCCTCAGTTTCCCCACCTGTAAAAGCAAATGTTGGCAGAGTGCTCTGGACATGTAAAGCACTTTGTAAATAGACTGAGTCAGGATATGTATGTGTTATAAATGTAATGGAGCCCTGTCCTTGGAATCCTGCCTTCCTATTGGTTCCTGCACCAACCTGACTGCTAGGAAACAACCCTGGCAGGGGGACACTGTGACAATGTGAAGTTACACTGCAGTGTTTCCTACATAAAGAGGTTGTTATTTTAGATGAACAATAATGACCTCTGGATCAGGCATTACCTGGTTACAAGGCTTCTGCTGTTCCTATTCACTGCATAATTTGGATTGTATAAAGTAAACCATAACACAAACAGAAAAAAGTTTCCATGACTTAAAAACAATAACATTTAGTCCAGTGGAAACAATGTTTTTTAAACTTCCCCTGCAGAGTTTTCAGCCCAAACGCTGCAGAGCTGAGAACCTGAAAGTGAAACTGAGAAGTAACCAAAGGGCAGCACCGGATGCTAATGTTTGTTATTGCCTACGCAGTGAGACACACTGAAATAGGGACAAATCAGAAATTTTACAAGCACTTTCCCTTGTAAAGACTTCATGTGGTTTTTAGCAACACACGTAAAGAAACAGCTGTTTGCAATACACAGGGTGCCAGAGATACCATGAAATTCACCAGGGAGTTAGCTATTGATCTTGGTTTTATGTGGAGGGTGGCCAGAGACTATGGTGATGGGCAGCTGGATAACATCCTAAGGGCCTTTAAAAGCCCTAGTGTAGACAGTTATATTGGTACAGAAGTGACTATACCAATATAGTGGATGCCAGGTCCCCGATTACTGGTATAAGCACTTTTATACTGCTAGAACACAGCTACACTAAGCAGGTTTTGGTGGTTTAAGTAAATATCCAGATACATTACTGAAAAGTTTTGCCAATGTAGACAAGGGGCTGGATTAGATTAGATAGATAAGGTCTGTCTGAGCTGTACTTGGTGGAGGGTAAATAAGTGTAGCTTGACCCAACCTTGGTGACTCCCAGTCCTGCAGCCGGCCCCCTGTGTAAATCGGAACAGCTCACAGACTTCTCTAATTGACACCCAGCTGCCCACTGGCTCCAAAGGGCCATTCCAGCAGCCAGGAGTAGCCGGAGTATACAGGCAGCATGCCCACACCCCCTTGCCCACAGCTGGTCTCAAACTTATGCCAGGGGAAAAAGTGGGGTGGCACAGTTCCATCATAGATGTGTGTGAATTTCAGTGAAGGGCCTGATTCTGAGTTCACGTACACCTGTGTAAACCAGGACTAACTCCCATGAAGTCTATGGAGTTACACTGGCATAAGGGAACCGGATCAGGCTATTTTGGGTCCTGTGCTTTTGGGTCCTTCAGGACGGGAAGCACTACAGCAGTGGGAGGAAGTAATTACTTCTGCTGTAACTACAGGTGGGAAGACATGGAATACATGAGGATAGCGTCTACCCAGAAATCGGGCCACATTCTGTCCCACTCCAGCAATGCAGAACAGCCTGGAAGCTCAATTCCCAGCTGGTAACTGCCAATATGTCTCCTCGCTTTTGGGTACATTTGCTTCTCTCCACTCCACCAGCATCTCTCCCATTCTTCATGACTTCGGTGAAAAACAGCTTCTTTAGCTGGTACCTCGAGGGGATCTAGAGAGGCAGAATATAGCCACCCAGGCCGGAGTGGGGCCCAGACTCCCTCTGTTGCAAAAGGAGTCAGATGACCTTAAATGGCCACAACAAGTTATAATGGGCTAATGCGGGGTCTCCAAACTTTGTGAGACCCAGGCCATTTTACATTTTTTAAGGGGCTTCGCAGGCCGAAGGGAGTGCGGGGCCCGATTTCAAAGGGCCCCCGCTGCTGAAATGCTGCCGAGACGGCAGCAGCCTTTGAGCTGCCACCGATGTGCCGCAGAGGTCCCGCCGCCCGATGCGGGCCGGAAAAATCAAAGCCGCGGGCCGTAGTTTGGCGACCCCTGGATGCATCAAACTCTCCTGTCCTTTCTGCTCCCGCCCTGCAGAGGGACGGTGTGGAGCTGCAGAGCTCTCTCTCTCTCTCATCCATGCCAACCCATTTCCAAACTACGCTGGGCTACTGAGTCCATACCAGGCTCCTAAGAGGAGGGCACCTTCCAGAGTTTTAGGGTCCCACTTGACCCTTAGGAGCATCACTTTGTCACAGGAAAAATCCTCTGGATTCTCTGGGCTTGTGTCTGTTGCTCCCAGCTCCTTTATACCATTTTGGAGGCAAAAGGGGGCCTGAAGGTGCCCAAGGGAAACCCTCCTGCACGGCCCCCACCTCCCTCCAGCAGAGTGGAATGTCCGTCAGGACTCTAGGCCAACTCCTTTCCCAGCCTGTGCTGTAAGGGAGGGGTGCACCTGGAGCGCTCCAACCGTTCTCTGCTGCCCATGGCCGACACTGGGCTGTGGGAAATGAGAATAAGTCAGAGCAGCCCTGAGGCTGTTCTAAGTTACACCAGGGGACGGCATAGCCAGGGGTTTGAGAAGCAGGAACGTGGCTTAAAGCCACCTATGCCCCCACCCCATCTTGTGCAGAGAAATGGAGTAACATGACTTTCCCCCTCTGCATTAGTGGTGGCCCCTCCAGGGCCAGGCTGGGGCACATCAGCACTGCGACCCCTGCTCTCCCCAGGTCCATCTGATCTGCCCCCACTGGCTTTAACTGCACGCAGTGTCCCCCTCCAGGCCAGACAGGCCCCCAAGCAAACTGAGTCAGGCAGAAGGGAGCTAGGGCTGGTGGGTGGGGGAGGAGACCCTGGAAGCACCTGTAAGGGTGTGCAGCTGTGTGGGCTGAATGGTGAGGGGGAAGGGCCATCAATGGGATCAGAGGGCAGATTTGCATAGCCCTGCAAGGGATCAGGCCCTGCATAGGCTGCACCTGAATTCAGCTCTGAGCTGAGCCAGCCAGCCAGCCAGCCAGGCGGGCGGGGGAGGGGTTGCTTTATGTCCTTTGTTTGAAGGCCCAGCGGCTGCACCAGGAGCCTGTTGCCCTTCGACCCCAGTGCAGGCAACCTCCCCCCATGCATTGCCCCCACCAAGGTGCCTCAGCCCTGCGAGAGGGGAGCTCAGTCCTCGGCCTTCTACTGAGGCTGCCAGGCCCACCAAACGCATTTCCCAGAGGCCCCAGGGAATTCCCTGCAGCCACTACACACCGGGCTGGGTGGGGCAGGGCTGGCCTTTGTAACCCAAGGGGATTTGGGAGCACAGCTGCCCTGTCCATGGGCCTCCTAGGCCCCGGGCTCTCCCAGCTAGGCTATGCAGCACAGGGCTGCAGGCAGGGCCGCTCCCAGGGGAAGAGGTGTGTGTCTCAAAGGGTACCTACTCCGGTTGTTGGAGTCACACAATGTTCAGCCCCCGTCTGCTATTTTGGGGCTGTGGTTTGGAGTTCGTTTGGGTGGATTCTCGTCAGGAGGTGGGATCCCTTCAAAGAATGGCCCGAGGGGGTGGGAAGTGGTGGAGCTGACTCTGAGCCAGTGCCCCAGCAGAACCTTGCAGGGGCTGGGCTCTTTCAAACGTGAGATGCACCAGAGACTCTGGCCACTCGGCAGTGCAGGTCATGACATTAGCCTGGCCCCATTCCACATGGCTAGCTAGAGCCTGCCTCCCTACATCTCCAGGTGCAGTTTCAATTCACTGCTCTCTTCTACTTTGCTTCCTGTTCTAAACTATTGTGGAGGGACTCCTGTTAGCTGACATGTCCTACCCCAGACGCAGCTGCATTTCAGTGCTCACTGGAAGGGTTCCTGTACAGATGGAAATGAGTGATTGGAGTTAGGGACTGAAGTCATGAGCCTTGGGTTCTCTTTCCTAGCCTTCCACGGGTTCACTATCTGGTCTCAGTCAAGTCACATCCCTGCTCCATGCCTCAGTTTCCCCATCTAGAGAATGGGGATAAGGCTATTTCCCTACCTTGCAGTGCTTTGGGATCCTGCAGGGTGCTGTAAAAAGCAAGGGGAATGGGTGCCCAGGGCCCTGCCTCAGCATGGGATGATTTAGTTGGTGTTGGTCCTGCTTTGAGCAGTGGGTTGGACTAAATGACCTCCTGAGGTCTCTTCCAACCCTAATATTCTATGATTCTATTCTATGGGAAGCCTGCAGCCTTCGAAGTTGCTGCCAACAAAGAGTGCGGACTTTCCACACTCCAGGGCTCCTACATTATTTCCAATGGGGACCGGCGTCGCAGGCAGGAGCCCGCGCTGGGGAACACTATGCTAGCTGGGGATGCGTGTGGAGCCCACAATCACCCCACCCCTGGGCTCCACCCTGAGCAGCACTAACCCCTGATGTGCCGGCTGCACCAAGATTGGGGAGGAACCGTAGGGGGACAAGGGCCTCCTGCTTTCCTGGAACGGTGCATCCAGCGCTGACTCCAGCCAGCTGAGTCCAGCTGACTCGCTGGTCTCTGCTGGGCAGGGACGGAAAAGAACTGTTGCCAAGAATCAAGGGAGGGGTTGCTCCCAGGTGGTTCACGCCTCTGGTGGGACCAAGGACAAGGCCCAGGCCTAGACCAAGCGTGGAGGGAGGATGCGGGAGACGGGGTGTCTTTCACAGAGGTGGTGACTGCGACCTGACCTCACCCCAACTCGCTCTCACCGGCTCTTCGCTACCCAGGCCCAGCTGAAACGCAAGCTCTCCTGCCTGCCCAGATGCCATGGCCTGAGCCTCACGCCTCCACTTACACCAGTGCACAGTGCGGGTGGAAGGCCACCAGCCTAACTGGGCAATGTCTCCCCCGACTTTGCATCGGTGTAAGGGACGGGCCAAGCTGCAGGGCTACAGGGAAACACCGGAATTCTCCTCCATCGCAGATCCCCGACCAGGGGACACTGCCCCAGGCTGTGCCAGGTTTGCCCGGTATGATCCCTGCTGCGATCATGCCTGCACACTGCCCCCAACACTCTTGCACCCCACATGCACAACCCGCCACGCCCACTATAGCGGGCAAAGAATGGGAGATGGAGTCACTGGGGCGGTTATGTTCCAACATGGGAAAATGACGTGGAAAACATTCGCGTGTTGAATAAATGACCAAACCACCTCTGCACACGAGAGCTCTGCACACCCCAAAACACAGTGCACAGCCCCACAACAACACCCACCCATCCACACAACCCCACCTCTCCAAGACACACCCCTGCACAACCCAACACACTCCCAGCGCACAACCCAATACGTGGCCCCCCCACACAGGCTCCTCCCCAGGAGCATCTGCAGCTGTGAAGCCCTGTCCCCTCCTGACGGGAGCAGGAAGCCGCTGTGCCATAGGAGGCTATGGGGATGGATTCAGCCCAGTGACCCTGACAGATGGGTCCATGCTGTGCTGTGGCTTTTTCAGTCCAGGAGAATATCCCAAGGGCTTGGTGTCTCACAGGAGCCTGGCTCCACTTAGCGGGCAGATGGCATTAATGAGCCTGGCCCCATGCTGACTATGCCCCTGGCACTTGGCATTCGGGGGCTGATTGTCCGGGGGAATATGACGTTTCCACCCCCAGCTCATCTGCTGACTGGCTGCAAGTCAGATTGTTCAAGACGAGCCAGGGCTGGGGACGATCAGCCATTGGAATAACAAGAATGTCTGGGTGTGGGGAGAGGAGCCCTCCTGCCCCCGGCGTGTGGCAGCCCCCCACTGACGGGGTGGTCAGATAGGTGTGGTTCTGGCTAGTGACACTAGACTGGACGGATCTAGCCTGACAGCTCCTCTGGCCATTTCCTGCCCTGTGTTGTTCGCGTCCCCTGACCTCATGCAGCACAGAGGGTGGTTGAAGTCCCCTGCCAGATACCTGCCATTTGTGCTGTCGCTGGTTCCCGTGCCCTGGCACAGTGCTGCAAGGGCTGGGAACGCGGAATCTGATCCCCACCTGTTTGCATTGGAATTCTCCCCTGTTCTGACTCTGATGGGCCCTGTGTGCTGCTGGCGTACACGTGGGGATCCAATGGGGGAGTGAGGCTGCAAAGCCCCTTGGGGTGCGGTTTATTTCCAAGGTGCTGCCCAGAACACACTCAGGAACGTCTCCCCACACCCCAGCTTCACCCCGAACACTCCCCAGCAATCCAGCTCTGCCCCGTTCCCTAAGCAGGGCCCTGCCCCTCCCCTTTGTCTGAGCCAGGACACAAGATGTCTCAGAGCAGGGGGCGGGCAAGGCAGCCGCTCCTGATAACACCCCACTACACAGCCAAGGCTCCTTACCATGAGTAGGGGGCCTGTTGCCCTCAGAGACCTCTGGGTCCGGGGGTGCAGCTGGGGGCATCAGGGCAGCCTGCGGCTGCTGCGGCTGCTGAGCTGGCAGGCTTTCCGGGTTCTTATCAGCAGGAAGGACGTCTTTCCTGGCATTCTCCTGGATGCTGAGCTGAGGCTGTCAGGGAGGCAGGCGAGAAGGAGAGTGTAACAGCAGCCAGCGCCCTGAGTGATCCCAGGGCTCCACCCCCGCACAGGCAACACGTCGCCCGCCATGAAACGAGCGCCTCTGGGGTGGAACGTGGTGGCCGTTTAACAGCGCACAGAAACATCCCACAACAGTTGAGGCCAGGAAGCGAAGGAGAATCCTGTATCCAGCCGAGGGGGACACTGTTAACTATCAAACATTTACAGTCAGATCCCTACATTTCCTCCTCCGAGTCCCAACCAAACCCAAACCCGGGACCAAACCTCCCAACGTCCCCCAGTGGCCGGCACCACTCACCGTCCCGATGGCTGGCTGGAGCTGCAGGATCACAGCGGAGGCATGCTGGAACTTGCGCTGCGTGGCATGGTTCAGGCACCCGGGGTGTCCGTTCTGAGGCCCGCCCTCAGGCGCTGGCTGGGCTGGGCCCACGGCTTGGAGCCCAGGGGCGTGCAGAGCGGGCTGGTATGGCTGGTTGGCACTCGGTTTGTGTTGGCTAGAAGCTTGGCACTGCGGCGGATGGCACAGGGGGGCTGGGCCCTGTGGGGCGCTGTGGCTCTGGCCCTGCACCTGCGGGCTGGGCTGCACCGCCAAGCTGGGCGTGGCCGGGGGCAGCGGCTGCAGCTGGGGCGAGGTGTTGGCACCGCCCTGGATGAGCTGAGGCTGAGGCCTGGGCTGGAGCTGCTGCTGCTGGATCACAAACTGGTGCTGGATCTGCTTCTGCTGCTGAATGAGCTGGTGGGGCTGCAGCTGGGCGTACGCTGCGGGGGGAAGCGCAGCACAGAGCCGTTTGTCACTCCCAGCTGCGCAGCCCCTGCTCACGCACGCGGAACATTGGCCTTTGTTCCAGAGATACCTGCACCGGGGGCACAGCCACCCCTGCCCTCCGAGGTGCCCAGGCATGAGGCGCCTCGCCCCTTCTGTTCCCCTCCCCCCATGCACAGCCAGGGCCAGACTCCCCTTGGGGAGACGCATGAGGCGCTGGACCGTGACTCCGGCGGCTTTATTGTGTCTGCCTAAGTGGCGCGCCCCTCCCTTGCTCCCCCAGGCACATTACAAGGGACAGGCGGGCAGGGAACAGGCATGAGGGGGAGAGCACAGGCGCTGTGGCATTTAGTCTCCCACCAACAGGGACCCTGAGCCCCCTCTGACTCTGTGTCACCCATGGGGACAGAGGCTGTTTGCTTGAATCCTCGTGGTTGCCACCAGGGCCCTTCCCTCCGGCCCAATGGCCCCTTGAGCTGGTCGTTTCTAGCCCCGCTGGTCGGGAAGGAAAGCTTTGGGATGTGACCCGCCGCTACAGGCTGGAACACGAGGAATGGGAACCGGTCCGCTCTGTGTGTGTTCACTCTGGTGCCTAATGATATCACAGCCAACCACAAAACACATTGAAATAAGTGGCCATCCTGAAATTGTGGGCGGAGCTTGGGTTTTGGGGTGGAGCTTCAGTAGAGCATAAAATCCTGCCTAAAATCTCTCTGCATGTCAGAAGCACAGGTCTCTCTGGGGTAAGGATACAATGGATCCCCAGGACTCCTGGAGGGAAAGTGCTGTGTGTGGGCGAGACCCTGCCCCATTTCTGGCAGGGAGGAAGCACTCAGAAAGCCACAAGGTAAATCGGTGCCTTTTCCCTCACGTCTTGGCTTCCCGATGGGCCGGCGCCCCCAGCACAGAGACACGGTGATTCCTGCCAGCCCTGCAGGGGATGGTGCAACCACAGGGGAGCTGGCTGGAGCCATTCTACCTTCGGCACCATCACCTGGGCTGCTGGGTCAGGTACCGACCCCAGAGTCCATCCCCAGAGAGGGGCAGAGGCAGGATAGACCAAGACGGGAATGCAGACCCCAGGAGGAGCTAGCCACGCTGGGGAGCTAGCAACATTCCCCAGTGACTTGGGAACGGAGCCCACTGGAACTGGAGCCATGAGGGGGAAAAACGGGCTCGCACTGGGCATTTGCATGGCTACTTGGCCAAATGTAACAGCTGTCAGGAGAGCAGGGCATTTAGCACAGGCCTGTGAATGGGATGCTAACCTCAGCTCTGTCACTACGTGACCTTGGGCAGGTCAATGCCGTGGTCTGTGCCTCAGTTTTCCTGACTGCAATGGGGATAGCAATGCAGTCCCCACCCACCAGGGCTAAGGGATCTCAGGGTGCTTAGAACAGGGCCGAGGGCTCGTCTATGTGCCAGGAACCTGCTGTCCAGCCTGCCTCTCTCAAGGGCATTCCTCAGGCACCCATCGCCTCGGCAGCTAAGCGGAGGCCCTAGCGCTGAAGTGGAGACCTTGGGGATGGTTTTACGCACAGGAAGGGACAGCTTGCCAGGTGGGTGACACCTGGAGATTGGCTGTTTACAGGGGCCTGGTGCCGGGAGAGCTCTGGCATGGGGTAATTCTCAGCCAGCCCAGCCTCCCTGGCAGTGAGACCCACTCCCAAACTGACCTCTCGGAATGGGTCTGTGGGGTTAGGGTGGGCCCCCCAGGGGCTGGAGCTGGAGCTGAACCAGTGATCCAAGCGCCCCTGGACGTCATGCGTTCGGAACCCACAGGCCCCAAGTCTGAGCCTGGGACAGAGTTTTGCAAACCCCAGTTCAGCCCATCCCCATAGCCGGAGGGCCCAGAGGAGTCAAGGCTGAGCTTACATCCTCAGCAGCGTAGCAGTTAAAGCAGCCGCCTCTGGCCAGGGTAGATCCTGCTGCTCTGGCCTTTCCCCTCCGGCTGCGAGCTGCCCGCCCGCCCACTGCACAATTATCCAGCAGCCAGGAACTAAGTCTGCACCGCTGCAGCAGATGGTCCCTCAGAGCTGGAGCTCCAGGCGCCAGCACTTAGCGGGGGCCATTCTGCGCCTCGGCCCAGCAGGGGGATGCAAGGAGTGTCAAGACTTGACCGCAGGCTACACCGCAGCCACGGCAGCTCTGGGGAGCCCTTCAGGCCTGAGCTGGGGGAAGAAGGGGCAGGAGATTTTGGATTTGGTGTAGCGGCAGGGCAGGGCAGAGACCTAGATCCAGTCCTCACACAATAGCCTGGGAGTTGAACCAGGGGCCGCATTGAACCCGCAGCCAAGCGCCTCAGCCCTCCCCAGCGGGCTCAGCTGCCCCCCAGCTGGGGAAGCCCCAGAGCACGCGAGGTTGGCTTGGAGCCTAGCAGAGAACCCGGACACCCCCTCCCCCCCCCCCCGCGATCTGACCTGAGGAGAGGGATGCCCCCACGCTATTGTAGGGTGGGGCTATTGTCTCCTAGTTCCCCCCCGCCCCCAGCCATCATGCAGGCTCCAGGAGACCCTGGGGGTTTGGCTGCATTTGGTGCCATCACTGACAGATCACAGGCTCCCACTAGCCAAGCTGGTTTTAAAGGTGTCTCTCCACTTTGTGAATTAGACAAACCAGTCTGGAAACCTACAACAGCTGGAGATGTGGGCCCAGGGAAGGGTCCCTGTCTGGGCTTCATGTGGAGTGAAGGGGGGAGGGGTTTGAGTGGGAAGGGTCCCTCTCTGAGCTTCATTTGGGGCACAAGGGGAACGTGTCGTGGGGGCAGGGTCCCTGTCTGGCATCCACGTGGGGTGCAGGGATCGGGGGGCAGGGTCGCTGTCTGGCATCCATGTGGGGTGCAGGAATCGGGGGGCAGGGTCCCTGTCTGGGCTCCACGGGGGGTGCAGGGATCAGGGGGCAGGGTCCCTGTCTGGGCTCCACGGGGGGTGCAGGAATCGGGGGGCAGGGTCCCTGTCTGGGCTCCACGGGGGGTGCAGGGATCGGGGGGCAGGGTCCCTGTCTGGGCTCCACAGGGGGTGCAGGGATCGGGGGGGGGGGGGCAGGGTCCCTGTCTGGGGGGTTATTTCACTGGCTGAACTGGTCTAAGCTGGACCAGCCAAAGTGCTCCCTGGCCGGCTAAGCTGTGGCTCGGTGAGGGGGGTTTGCCAGTAGAGCTAACCAGCACATTGCTGGAGTGGACCTGGCGAAAGTCCCCCTGATCCAGCAAGGCCTCAGTCGCCTCCTGCTGCTCCCAGCGCCCCAGGGCCCAGCCCCGGGGCAGGCAGGTGCGTTAGGACTGGGCCTGCTTAGGCCCTTAGCTCTGCTCCCCTCACACCCGCCCTCAGCTTTTTAAATGCAGATTTGGCCTTTCTGCTTGAAATGCCTACAAAGAAGAGGAGTTGCCATGGCAACCCTAGCGCAGGAGGGGGGATGGTGGTGTTTCCAAAGCTGCCAGGTCAGTGATCAGGGCAGGCGGGGCCAGGCCCTGTTGGCCAAGCACAGATGGGGACAAAGTGGGGCCAGTGCCAGGGAGCTAAGCCAGCTGCTATTTACTAGTGCGAGCAAGAGAGCTGGGGAGACCCTGGGCAGCACCCCGCCCCACCCCACAGCACAGGCCCCTAGGGCTGGAGCTTCAGATCTCCATGGATCAGGGCATGGGCCTCACTGCACACAACCCCCCCCGTCCCCACGCCAGGCCCCCAGCCAGAGATCAGCACCCCCAGTCCGCTGGGCCCACACTGCACCAAAACTCTCCGCGGCTGGGCAGCACCCAGGGCTCACCCCCACTGTTTAGAGTGGGTCCCACCTGGCTGGGCCTCAGCCCCACAGGCTAGGTAATAACAGCAAAGTAGCCAATCCACGAGCTCCTCCGACTTTTCCTGTGCTACACACAGCCAGTGCACACAACTTCATGGCTACAGCTGGGGTGCAGCTCACTACCTCCAGCCCCCAAAACTCTCCCTTAGCCTTATGGGGTATATGACACACAAGCAATGCTGATCTGCTCCAGTAGAGGGCAGTGATACACACACTTTTCATTAGAATATAATTAGCATTTCCACAGCACTTTGCCCATTAAGGTCAAATATATGCTAAACCCATTCTAGCCTGCAGCGTTTGCTCACCATGTTTAAAGCTGCCCCATAATATCATGGGGTTAACGTACATGTAGCAGAGGTGTGCCAGCCCGGAACCCAGACACTTTGAGCCAAGGGAGCCTTTCCCCTCCTTCCAGATCACCCATTTATTTTGCAGGATTCAGGCTCAGAGTGTTATTAGCCACAGCTCTTGGTACAGAAAGATGCCGTGCGGCCCAGGCTGCGTGGTGAGTGCAGCAGCCAGGTAATCAAGGGTCCTGGAGTCTATGCCCCTCTTAGCTATGGACAGGGCTGTTCATAAGCCTGGATGGGACCATAGCAATCATCTAGTCTGCCTGCCTGTACACTACTGGCCATAGGACTGCTCTGACTTCGAGTCCGTTTGCACTAGGGTGTAGCTTTTAGAAAAACACCCAATCTCGATTTCCAGTGACGGAGAGTCCACTACAACCCTTGGTAAACTGTTCCAGTGGTTAATTACCCTCCCTGTTAAAATCTGGCCTTATTTTCAACCTGAATTTGTCAGGCTTCAACTTCTAGCCAGCGGGTCATGTTAGACCTTTGTCTGCTAGACTGAAGAGAACCCTATTGTCAAATTTCTGTTCCCCAGGTAGGCACTATGGATTGGGATCTAGTCACCCATTAGCCTTCTCCTGGACAAGCGACATAGACTGCACACGGCATATTTTCCAACCCTTTAGTCATTCTAGTGGCTCTTCTCTGAACCTGCTCCAATTTTTCAGTTTCCCCACCTTTGTAACATGATTCAAGGTTGTTGGTGCAAAGAATTAACGAGCGCAGTAACGGTTTCCCCTAACGATCACCCAGCCAGGCCTCTCTGGCTGCAAGCAGCAAGGCCCATCGGTCTGGGAGACAGCATGCCACTCGCAAGCCAGGCAGCTCCAAGCAACGAGGGATTTCTACGGGCAGCCAAGTGCCATCTGTTGCTCAGGGAGCCCCTCTGCCCACTCTAGCTCAGCCCACCTGAGCACATCTGCTGCTTTTGACACTCTCGGCCGATTGTGTTGCCCCCTTTAACAGGTCTGCTTTGGGGTCAGACCCCCAAATGCCAGCCCCCTGCAGGGGGACCTGCTGGACCGTTCTCTCAGGTTTGCAGTCATTGTCTGGAGGAGCTGCAGCTTAGCTGTCGCTGCAGCAGGAGGCGAGCATCTTATCTCCGGGCACGGCAGATGCTGAGGCCAAACCCCACTCGTCACCAGAGCCCAGATCCCATTGTCTGCTCTGGCTACTAGCCAAGGCCTGTGAAAGCCCCATCCAGGCTGGGGCCACAGAGACACAACCCCCCGGGCTCTGGCGAGGGGATGCCCCCCAGTGGGAAGAGCCAGAGGGGCCCCAGCTCCCCCAGGCGCATAAGAGCACAGTCTGGGGGTGGCGGGGGAGGGGGTCAGAGGGGCTTACACAGGGCTAGTTGCTGCTCCCCCCCCCCCCGCCCACTTTGCCAGCGCCCTTCCTGCTGAGGCTGTTATTTATTTATACCCCACAGCAAAGCCACTGTTTCCATAGCAACCAACAACCACGTAGAAGAATAGCGGCCAGAAGCCAATAATGGCAGGTGTGGGGGGGGGAGGGGGAAGGGGGGAGGAGGCAAAGTAGAGGAAGGGGAAGAACGGGGAGGGGGAGGGAGCCCTAGGGAGAGCACAGGGGTCAGCATGGGCAGAGTGCGGGGTGAATGGGGGAGCGTGGGGAATAAACAGAGAATGGGGGTGAATGGGGTCACATACGGTGAATGGGGGAGCGCGGGGAGTAAACAGAGAATGGGGTGAATGGGGTCACATGGGGTGAATGGGGGAGCAAACAGAATGAGGTGAATGGGGTCACATGGGGTGAATGGGGGGAGCATGGGGAGACTGGAGAATGGGGGTGAATGGGGTCACATGGGGTGAATGGGGGCGTGTGGGGAGTAAACGGAGAATGGGAGTGAATGGAGTCACATGGGGTGAATGGGGGGAGCATGGGGAATAAATGGAGAATGGGGGTGAATGGGGGAGCATGGGGAGACTGGAGAATGGGAGTGAATGGGGTCACATGGGGTGAATGGGGGAGCATGGGGAGACTGGAGAATGGGGTTGAGCACCAGAGTAAGGCAAGTGCCAGGCACCAGCCCACTTCAAGCAGTAACACATGCACCCTCATCTTCCCCCTACCCGCCGCGCCGGCCCCGTTGCCCCCTCAGGACAGGCCCGGGATGTTTAGCTGCTCAGCTGGGCCCCTCCCCACCCATGTGATTGCTCTGGGAAGGGGGTAATGAGGGAGCCTCAAACAGAGCAGGAGCTGGCATGAGGCAGAGCTGGCGCTAGACTGGCACTGGGCAAGGTGGGGCTGGGGATCCAGCCCACGGGGGCATAAGGAATCATTTGCATTGGGGAGGCCCCAATGAGGCAGCTGCTGCAGTCCTTGGGGAGTCTAGTTAAGGGCGCAATACACCCAGGGAGCTGAGCAGAGCTCAGACAGGCCACATGGGGCCAAAGAGGGGAGCCTGAACCCAGAGACTGACACAGGGGCCTGTCTGGAGGCTGAACCACTGAAAGGCCCAGCCCAGAACGCCCCACAGAGAGCACTTGTAGGACGAGGGGGCACTGGGTAACAGCTTCTGGGCCCACTGCTGGCAGGGGAGAGGCCAGAGGGCACTGGGCAGGAGCCGTGGCAGCTGGAGACATGGGTCAGTGCCATTGAAAAGATGCAGCTCCAGCCTGAAATGCAATGGGACGGTTCATCTGCTGCCACCCACAGGTGGCCCAAAAAATTCAGGCCTAACGCACCGACTCTCTCCTCCTGCAGCACCTTTCTGCTCTCCGCTCCCTGGCTTTACACAAGCTCAGCCTGTTCCTGCCTCAGGTTCAATCAGGGCTGTATATCCAGCCTACAGCACACCCAGGTGCCGCCCATCCTGCCAAGTAGCCCTTTTGAGCCATTTTAACCCCTTCAGGGTGGCATGGGGTGAACACCCCATCACAGGCTGGAAAGGAACTAGCAGCCTACCTGTCCTGGCTGGTGGAAGTTCACAGCCAGGGAGTGATCTATGGCCAGTGCTCAACAGCAACTGCGTTCCCAGAAAAGGGATTCTGAAATGCCTGGTACGTGTCCCAACAGCAACCCTTAGCAGTCAAGTCCTTGTGCTCTGCCCTGGACAGCGCCTTCCTGGCATACGTGACTGTCTCCTTGACTGAGAAGGCTGCGAATTAAGAACAGCGCACACAGCATCCTTGCTAGCCTCTGCCTGCAATGTGACTGGTGGGTGCGGATCATGGGAAACCAAAACTGGTGCTGACATCAGTCTGCTCCTTAACTCCAAAAAACGCTTCCTGCCATGCACCAAGTTCGCTCCTCCGCAAAGTCCATGCAGAGGCTTCACTGTCATTGCAAACCCAGCAGCTAATCGGGGAGATGAAATTACACCGGCGAAGTGTTGCACCTCTGCTACTGAAGGTGGTTTCCACTCTGTCCAGATCAGAGCCGCCCTCTGCAGAAACCAGGCATCCCAAACAATGTTCCTTCTAATTTTTCCCATCCATGTGTGGAATGCATTTTGCTATGTGCACCAATATGGAGGTGATGTGTGGCGAGGGTGGGGTCAAGGGGTTCAGAGTGTGGAAGGGCAGAGGGTTGGGGTTCAGGGGGTGAAGGCTCTGGCTGGGGGGTGCAAGCTCTGGAGTGGGGGTGGGGATGAGGGGTTCAGGGTGCAGGAGGGGGCTCAGGGCTGGGGCAGAGGGTTGGGGTGCGGGAGGTGAGAACTCCGGCTAGGGGTGCGGGCTCTGTGGTGGGGCCAGGGATGAGGGGTTTGGGGTGCAGGCTGCCCCGAGTCTGCGGCAGGGAGAGAGGACTGCCCCCCAGCAGCACCTGGGCTTGGGGAGAGCATCTCTCCCCGCCATAGCCCTGGAGCTGGGAGAGGGAGGCATGTCTCCTCGCCACGCTGCAGGCCCAGGGCTGGGGGAGTTACATGCGCGGCCCTTGGTGGCCTCCTGCACAGCCATGCATGCGCGCGTCTTAACGGGAACGTAGGTCCAAACACCTCCCCTGTGCTGCAGAGCAAAGGACACTGGGAGGGCTTTGCTTTCAGGCTGACAATCTGCAGCTTCCAGCTTCCTCAGATGTTCACCCAGTGACCTGCTGCCAACTCATGTGTCCTCCAGACACCCCAGGCAGCAAACTCCTTGTAGAGTCAGCCAGGAGGATGTGTGCCAGCCTCTGAAATGTCCTGGGGTGTAGCCGAGCCCCAATGGCATGCCTCCAAATTCAGAGCCTGGGCTTGGCAGTGAATGTCATTTCAGCCCCACTGGCAGGAGGAAGCAGTGCCCGCTGGGTAAGTCCAGCCAGGCTGCAACACCACATCAAGCATGTCCTCAATCCCTGGGAGCAGCTCTGCATCCCTCCAGCTACCCCCCTTGCCCCGCCTTCACTGGGCTTCTGGGAGCAACCCATGCGCGGGGGGGAGCCTCAAAAGCCTCACACTTCTCCTCCCAGCCAAGCTGCCTCTCTAACTCCTGTTGAGGCTGGCCTGGGTCCGCAGGGCAGCAGTCTGACTGGCCTGGCCCCACCCAAGTGTCTCTGTGTGAGGTTCCTCCTGCACCTTGTTCTCTGCTATCCTCCAGGCCGCTGCTGGCCCAGCTCAGGCTGCTCTTCCTTCAGCTTGGCTGGTTATAGCACCCACTGCCTGGGCCTGTCCCAGCCCCACCAATGGCCTCCCCGCCCTGTTCAGCTGCTCGCCCTGCCCCTTCTCCATCTGGGGCTTCACCCTGTAGCCAGCTCCTGGCTGCAGCCTGATCCTGGCACACATTGGCCACTCCCTGTCTCCTGCCCCCAGGTGCCACTCTCCAATCACTCTGGCTCACGCAGTGTCTTCAACTGGCTAGATGCCGCTCTAGGCCCCATTCCTCCCAGAATGGCCCGTGGCCAACCCTTGGCCTCCTCTGAAGGGCTCTCTGGGGTAGGGGTTACCCAGAAAGTCCCCCAGGACCCTTGCCCCTCTCCCTTCACAAGTCATTACTACACACTCCCCTGCCCCAAACACCCTCCCCCCCGCCAGGCAGTGCTAAACAGCTTCTGGTTCCATGTGGGGCTGGCCCTATGTGTGGATGCAGGGTTTGCCTGGGAAACGGTCACTGTGGATCTCCCAGGGGAGGTGGAGTGGGGCAGTGCTGCGGGATGGTATGCTGGGACAGGGTCACAGAGTGCAGGGCATCAACCACACAGCACGCTCTCGAGTGCCAAGGGACCATGTTCTCCGCAGCGAGCTCTCTCTGGCTGCCAATGGTGCGGCCGCATCTCTGACATTAATGGTGGGAGGACAGTAATCAACATGACAGGGATATGAGACAGTCAGTGCAGAATCCCATGGCTGTTTATTTTGGTATTAAATGTAATTCATTCTTGGCTGTCCCCCAGCATCCGTTTTCCATCTGCCTCAGATGTTTGCACTGCCAGGGAGTTAATGTATCCTAGGGGCCAGAGGGGAAGTGGGAGGTTTTGGCACCTGGGAGGTGGCATGGGACTGTGGGATAAATACATCTGCTGAAGGTTTCACCAGTGAAAGAGTTAAATTGCCATCATTAGGTTTCAGAGTCAACACACCTTTGAGACGAACAGCTCAAAACTATTAAGCCTCATCCCATATTGTGACCTGGCCCCTTTTGTGCTTGGAAAGTGGCACAATCTCCCCTGCTGGGGACTGTGTCAGCACTACTGCGCTCCAGCAATCCCTAGCTGGCAGACACACCCAGGGGCTGTTGGTGCAGGTTAGTGCAGCTCCCTGGCTTCTGTAATGTGTACTGGGGTCAGGGCAGGCGTGGAACCGGCCCTGGAATCAGGGAGCTGCAGTGGTTTCCTTTGCAGCTCTCCCCTCCCTTTGGCTGAGTTTAGAGACTCCTGGCCCACCGTTTCAGGCTTTCTGCAGACTCAGGCAGACATTCCTGTGCCAGTTACTGCTCCTATTCCCCAAGTTCAACCATAAGGGCTGAACAATCTATCTGGAGGGAAAGCTGAGATTCCGGGGCCTGACCCCCAGCAAGGGGCGGATGCTGACAGCCTGCACCGGGCCTTGCCATTGGCAAGTGGCCTGGCACGCAGCAGGGAGGGACGACCAAGGAACCCCCAGTGGGCAGTAACAGGTCCATGTGCTTGAGCTGTGGGACAAAGAGCAGGCAGCCAGCCCAGCTGGAGGATCTGAGCAGTCATCACACGGACGTGAACACATGTGGCTACAGGTATGTTTCGCACTTTGGCCTGCACCTTCTGAGTGACTGGCAATTGGGCTGAGCCCAGGGACCCAGCGTCTCGTCCACACCCGTGACGCATCCCCTCCGCATCAGTCTCCAGGATGCACTCACCCTTCCCAGCCCCTGAGCCTTCTACGCCGTCCCTCAGCATGCACCACTGGCCAGAGCAACAATAAACAGCCAAGGGACTTTGGCACAACGCCGAGCCGCGTCACACTATGGCATCGTGATGTGTCTGACCCCAGGGGACCAGCACCCACCACGGCAGCCCTGGGATGCAGCACGGCCACAGAGCACCAGCATGGGTCACCATGACATCACCACCCCGCACAGCCACAGTGGGCAGAGGTTCTGCCACTCTGCACCCCATGCCCAGCGTGACTCCCGCCCCCCAGCCCCACTCACCCAGGATGCTTACCTGGGGCGATGAGTGGGTGGGTGGTCACCGGTGTCACCGTCCGGCTCATGGGGTGCCCTCGGCTGTCCATGCTGGTGGGCACGCCGCCGTCTCCCTTTCTAAGGTGCTCTGCTGCCTGCTCAGCCTGGCCGCCCTTGGCGCCCGCAGAGGGAGCGGGCCCCGCGGCCTTGCCCTGAGAAGTGTTGGAGGCCGGCTGGCTGCTGCTTGGAGCTGGCTTCATGGCCAGGGTGGGGAGCTGCTGGGCTTGGGAGGAAGCCACTCCTTGTGCTACTGTCTGCTGGGCTCTTATGGCCAAATTCTGGACCTGGAGCAGAGGGGCAGGAGGGCCCAAGGCCTCAGCATGGGGCCCAGACACAGCCCCCCAAGACGTGCATCCCAGGGACGGGGCTAGGCTGGCAGGATCGGCCACTTCGCGCAGCCCCTGGGGGCCAGAGAGCGACTGATGGGGCGGACACCTAGCCACCGGGAAATGGCCCCACACGTCTCTGGCAGCACCAGCTCAGACAGCCCTGGGCACAGCTGGATTGGAACCAGTGGGCTAGAGTGGAAAAGCCCCTCTGAGCCACCCAGTTGCTAAAGCCTTCCCTGGGGCACCACCCGCTCCTGCCCATGCCCCCTCCCCGTGGCACCCAGCCCCTCCCGACGATGGCCCCTCCGCGTGGCACCCGCCTCTCCTGCCCACGCTCCACCTCTCCAGCCAGTGCCTTGCATCGCAGCACTGACACCCCCAGCACGAACTCAGTCATGGGGGAGGTATTTGCTGACGGTGCCTCGGCACCGCCTGGTGGGAGTGCGCGGGCCGGCTCTAGGCTCTCCTAACCCTTTCCCCTCCCCCAGCCAGGGGCGGCAGGCGAGGGGGGCTGTCTCTCACCTGAGCAGTGGTGGTGGATGGCTGGGAGGTGGGGGCTGCGCTGCCCTCGGGCTGCAGGGCGGTGACTGTGGCCGTAGGAGTGAAGATGAGCTGGGGGGATAAAGGAACAGCACGGCCTAGGCTCCTAGCTACTTGCACAAGGTTACTTTGCTGGGCCTGGAAATTACATGAAACGTGTTGCCTTTTACGTCACCCGCTGCTGGCTCAGGCCGAGAAAGCAAAACCAGCAGCCCCGAGTCCCCCAGGGCTGGGTCAGCCAAGGGACAGGCCTTGGGGGCACAGAGGCAGCTCGGGCAAAGGCGAGGCCAGGGGAGGTGGGGCACTGCAGAGACGGAAGAGCGGGGAGAGACTGGGTGTGAGGGTGTGTAATGGGGGGCGGGGGTGTCTATGACAAAGGATACAGTTCTCTCACTGATTCTGTGACTTTCCAGGATGTCTTCTGGGGTAGGGCTGGAGCCGCAGTGGGGCTGCAGCAGTGGCTGGGGTTGGGTCAGCACCCCTAAGGCTGCAGCAGCTGCCGGTGGTCAGTCCCGGTGCCCCCAGAGCAGGAGCAGGGGCCGGCAGTCAGCCCAGGAGCTGCCGGAGCAGCAGCCGGGGTGGGTCAGCCCCTGCACAGCAGTTGTGGTGGGGCTGGAGCAGCTGCAAATCCCCGGCAGCGCTCGGACTGTTTGCACCCCCCAGGTATTTTTAGTAAAAGCCAGGGACAGGGCACAGGCTTCAGTGAATTTTGATGGTCTCTGACCTGTCCCTGCCTGCTACTAACAACACCCAGGACAGAATCTTAACCTGAACAAAGAGAGAGACACACATAAGAATGGCCATACTGGGCCACACCAAAGGTTCACCTAGCCCAGTATCCTGTCTTCCAACAGTGGCCAGTGCCAGGTGCCCCAGTGGGAACGAACAGAACAGGGCAATTATCAAGTGATCCATCCCCTGTCATCCAGGCCCAGCATCTGGAAAACAGAGGTTTAGGGACACCCGGGCATGGGGTTTCATCCCTGACCATCTTGAGAGAGTGAGAGACTGGCGGGGGGAGGGGGGAATGAATGGTGGTGGTGAGGGATGAAGCTGTCTAGCTCCACGGAGCTGTTGCGCAGTCTCTGTCCGAGCACTAATATCCTGGCCCCACGCGGCTGCAGCCCCACACATGGGAACCCGACGCTCAGGTCAGGTCATTGGGATCTTATGGCAGGACGAACCAGAGACATGTGAGAGTGAGTCTGAGCCCCCAAGTGGGATTCCCTTCCCGGGTCCGTGTGTCGCACCTGCTCTAGGCCAGTGGTTTTCAAACTGTGGGTCGCGACCCAGTCCTGGGTCATGGAATGCCAGGCACTGGGTCGCGGCGGCTCTGGTCAGCACTGCCGAGCAGGCCGTTAAAAGTCCTGTTGGTGCTGCCCGGCTAAGGCAGGTTAGTTCCTACCTGTTCTGACACCGCACTGCGTCCCAGAAGCAGCCAGCAGCAGGTCCGGCTCCTAGGCCGGGGGGGAGCCATGGGGCTCTGCGCGCTGCCCCCATCCCAAACACTGGCTCCGCATTCCCATTGGCTGGTTCCTGGCCAATGGGAGCTGAGGGGGGCGGTGCCTGCGGGTGAGAGCCGTGTGGAGCCGCTTGCATGCCTCCACCTAGGAGCCGGATCTCCTGCTGGCTGCTTTCGGGGCGCAGTACAGTCTGCAGTGCCAGGACAGGCATGAAGCCTGCCTTAGCACCGTTGCTGACTGGGAGCCACCTGAGGTAAGCCCACACCCCAATCCCCTGCCCCAGCCCTGAGTCCCCCCTCAAACCCAGAGCCCCATCCTGCACCCCAAACCCCTCATCCCCAGCCCCAGTTCAGAAACTGCACCCCCAGCCCAGACCCCCTACTACACCCCAACCCTCTGCCCCAGCCCTGAGCCCCTCCCACACCCCTCATCCCCAGCTCCGTTGGGTCGCAGGCATCATGAATTTTCTTCAACTGAGTCACCAGAAAAAAGTTTTAAAACCACTGCTCTAGTGGCCTGACTCTTGGGAAGTGACCCTGATTGTGAGTGTGCAACATCAGCTGTGTGTGTGCACATCCCTGACTCTGGGGGGTGTGACCCTGATTGTGTGGGGGGGGTGCACAGGGGACTTGGTGGCAGGGGGAGGGGTGCACAGGGGACATTGGTAGTGGGGGAAAGGGGAGCGACCTGGCCCCAGGAAATATCTTTTCTTCACGGCCGGCTGCTCTGGGAGGAGGCACCAAGCCACGTCCTCAGCCAATGACAACGGCTGCTGCTATCAATGACCAATCAGAAGTGCCCCCGACAGACCCATTGTGAGCCGGGGAGCCGGTAGGCAGCCTGATCCACCCCCTACTGCAGCCTGGATGGTGCCATTTGGCCTGGGGCTTTGACCGGCAACACCCTCCAGACTGTGCCCTCACCCACCTCGGAATCAGCACTCGCTCGTGCCCGCTCCCCTGTGTGCGGGCAGCAGGGCAGCTGTGAGAGCCGCATGGCTGCGGGGCCAGCAGGGGGAGTCCTACCTTGCCAGGTGACTGATTTCTGCAAATCATGCGCCCCTGGGGGCCCATCCCTGACACAAAGAGGTCTTGCATCCAGGCTGAACAGGTGGAGCTGAGAGTCCTGCCTTCCCTCCCCCCCAGTGTGAAATGCATGGAGCTCCCTGGGACGCAGCTGACGGGATTTGAACCTAGCTTCCCAAGAGACTAGAGATTAAACTTGTCACCTGCTGTTTCCCAGCCTCCTCCCTGTGGGCTGTCTGGGGGAACGGACCCAGAGCATTCAGAGCCATGACCCTCTAGCACAGACGATATAGGAGCAGCTCCACTACCTAGCAACAGCAATAGGCTCTTATCCTCTTATGTAGCCCAGCCATTGAGGGGAAACATTCTAGTAAGGGATGACTGGGGTCCCTGAAAGCCCCTGAGCTCAGCAAGCCCAGAGGAATGGCCTGGTGCGCCCCCATCCTCAGCCTGGGAACTGTGACACAATCCAGGCTCAGCCCCAGGCTCCCCATAGACCCCAGCAGAAAGCGCAGAGGCCAGAAAGCAGAGCTCCCCTCCCAGGCATCTGTGCAAAGCGCCCAACCCCGGGCACCACCCCCATCCCGCTAGACCGGCAGGCACCCCCGTTCCCCTGTGCCTACCCGAGTGGGGGTGCCCCAGGGCAACAGCAGCTCCTGCTGGGGTATCGGGGAAGCCCGGGAGGGGCTCTGGAGCCAATGCTGGGGGCCCCTCCCCCTCTGCATTCGGCCCCTGCTCACTTCCAGCTAGAGCCCAAAAGGGAGGAAACACACAGAGTCTCAGGTACAAACACTGCGCAGGGGAGCTGGAGGGGCACAAGTAAGGCCAGGCCACCCAGGGCCTGGGACGGGGCCATGCAGCCAAACTATGGCACAAACACGGGGGGACCAGGGCTCCCCAAGCACTGCTGCTAAAGAACTAGAAAAGTTCCTGGAGGATAGGTCTGTCAATGGCTATTAGCCAGGATGGGCAGGGCTGGTGTCCCTAGCCTCTGTTTGCCAGAAGCTGGGAATGGGCGACGGGATGGATCACTTGATGATTCCCTGGTCTGTTCATTCCCACCTGGCACTGGCCACTGTCGGAAGACGGGATACTGGGCTAGATGGACCTTTGGTCTGACCCCATCTGGATGTTCTTTACGTGCTGAGGAACGCCATGGGGCTGGCCGGTTTCCCTGCTTTCCCCAGCACATGTCCAGCCCCACAACGCTTCCGGATGGGAGCGAGTTCCCTCAACAGCCATAGGGCTGGCTCCTCACCAGCCAGCCTGCTTCTCCAGCAGCACGGCACCATGGGGAAGCATGAGTGCCAGGGGCCTGACACGGGACAACGGCAGAGCAAGGGGACCCCAGAGGCAGGAGACACACAGGCTGCCTAGGCGGGGCTCGGGGCTGGCGAGGGGTGGGGGTGAGCGATACGACCCCCCAGCCCTCAGCCCTGTGCCAGCCTGTCACCAGGTGGCCATGGGGCTCTGATGTGCCAGCATGTGGGGCTAGGACCAGAGCAGGTGGCTCTTCCGAGAGTCACTGCTGTCCTCTGGTGGAGAGAATCGGAACTGCTCACAGGTGTGAATGTGCATGTGCCTCACCACTGCCCTCTGCTGGTAGGAGTCCGAGCTGCACATGCGTGCTATTCCAGCCCCAGGGACTCGGCCACTTCCAGCGCCATGGCAGGAGTGGCAGGCCCATGATTTTTGATCCTTGGATGGGGTGGGGGTGGGGAGAGCGAGGGGAAGTTCGCACTAAGGCCCCCACCCTCGCTGGCGTCTCTTTCAAAGCAGCAGGGGAGGGAGGGCAGGTGGTGCCCGCATGTGGCACATTCCGCGCCTGCCTCTTACCATCTGGGCCCGGAGGTACATCTGGGCCTGGCTGGCCGTCAGGGCGGGGGAGGTGGCATTCCCCAGGAGCACAGCCTGCTGGGTGATGCCTGAGGCGGCTGCAGAGTTCACGCTCTGAGCTCGGTTGAGCAGCTGGGCGGCAGCAGGGGACGTGGCCAGGTTTATCTGGGGAGAGAGAAGGAGCCGTGGGATGGGCCATGCTGCCATTCAGACCCATGGTGGGCTCAGAGCCCTTCCCCTCCCGCAGGGATCGCATGGAATCCAAGTGCCCTCCCGAGAGCCAAGGAGGCTAGAGGCCATGGCGTGGGGGAGGGGAGCCCATAGCCTCTGGCCAGTCAGGATCCCTGGGTCCGGTAGGGAGGGGGTGGAGATGGGGTGCTGTGGGCACTGGGGTTCTGAAGTAAGCTCAGCTCCGACAGAGGCTGAGACTCTCTTCCTCCCCCGACGCCCTTCTGCCAGAGGGCTTGGCCCGGGTGCCTCTCACTGGACAGCCCGCCCCACCCAACGCCCTGCAGCACAGTGCACGGCATGCTGGGTCCTGGGGGGCACCCTCTTGTGGCTGGACCCAGAACTCTAGGGCCCTGCTCCCAGGGCTGCCAGAGCGAGCTGTCCTGGAGCTCCAGCGGAGCTGGAAGCACGGTGTGCAGGGTGTGTGTGTGTTAATACAAGCATATGCGGCGACTCCGTGGGTGCTACGGGGCTGGCGCACCCATGGGGAAAAAATCAGTGGGTGCTCTGCACCCACCAGCAGCCAAGCTCCCCTCCTCCCCTCTGCCTCCTCCCCTGAGCACGCCGCATCCCCGCTCCTCTGCCTACCTCCCAGCGCTTCCCCGACCGGCCTCCGCCAAACAGCTGATTGGTGGGGTGCTGGGAGGGAGGGCGAGGAGAGGGAACTGGCGCGCTCAGGGGAAGAGGCAGGGCTGGGGCGGGGATTTGGGGAAGGAGTCGGAATAGGGGCAGGGAGGGGGTGGAGACCTTGGGGAAGGGGTTGGAATGGGGGCAGGGCAGGGGTGGAGTTGGGGCGGGGACAAGGGCAGAGCAGGGTCAAGCACCCACCGTCGGCGCCTATGAATACATGGACGGCATCTGCTCCGGGCAGCTCCTGGTGTCACTGCCCAGGAAGAGCCGGAGCAGCCAGTGGTCCCACCAAGGGTTACTCAGCCCACTGGGCCCAGTGCTGGGGGCGGCCACGCAGAGCAGAGGGGCACTGCCCTGGGGTGGGACTTACTGTGGGCTGCTGGGATGGTGTCTGAGGGGGTGCATTGCTGCCGGAGGAGCCGCCCTGCCTGTTAGCAGCCAGACTCGCCTGGAAGAGAGAGCAAGACAGGTCACCCCCACCCCGGAGCCCAGCCCAGGTCGGGGCCTCTGCACCAACAGCCCCCTGGTCCCTCCCGGCCCTTCAACACAGGGCCAGGGGTTCACAGAGCTCTTCCCTGGAAACGTTTGCTCTACAGTTTCCCTGCAAACCCCAGCCCCATTCAAACCCAACCACACCTAATTCCCGAATGAAATTAGAACAAGCCCGTCATTCAGCAGAGTTCATTCTGGCCGCGACCCCGTCCGCGTGGTGCCCGCTGGCATCAGCTGCGCAGCCAGACACAGGCTCACACCCCGCTGGGCAGGACTCGTGCCCAGAGCCGGGCACTTGTCCCCCATCCCGATGGCTGGGGCGACACCCAGGCGGCTGCAGGGGCGCGGCTGCTCCTGTTCACCTGGGTGCACTGGGGCACAAACAGAGCCAGCGTTCAAAACGCTCCTCTGGGTCGTAGCGCATATCTCTGCCTATCGCCAGCCCTGGAGCGGTCAGCGGGGCCTGTTCCCAACTCCTCCCTCCTGCTGCCTCTCGCCCCATGGGGCGACAGCCCAGTGGCCAGTGGTGAAGCACTGGAATGGGTTCCCTAGGGAGGTGGTGGAATCTCCTTCCTTAGAGGTTTTTAAGGTCAGGCTTGACAAAGCCCTGGCTGGGATGATCTAGTTGGGGTTGGTCCTGCTTTGAGCAGGGGGTTGGACTAGAACCTCCTGAGGTCCCTTCCAACCCTGAGATTCTATGATTCTATGACCCACCCGGAAGGGCACAGAGCCTGGGGGTGGCTGAGCGGCCCAGTCCGTCGCCCATGGGCTCCTCCTCGCCTGACAGTGTCATGGTGCCCAGCTGTGGGACGGCCCTTTGGACTCCATGGGTGGTACCTAGATACCATGGCGATGGGCGTGTGAGAACGGATGACGGCTGAGTGTGGGGCTCAGCCCTCATAAAGGAGAGATCGACGTCGCTGTCCCGAGCCCATCACCGCAGTACGACTAGCAGGGGCCTGATTCTGGGCCCAGAGCCAGCAGGACTGGGGCGATGTAAACAGCAGGAAGGGAGACTCGGGCATGGAGAGGAGACAGGGGAGCCCCACGGCCTTTGTAACCCGCCACCCCCCTGTACCTGCTGCACGGCCGCCAGGCTCTGGAGCTGGGCGCTGCTGAGGTGCTGCTGCTGCAGGGCCGCCGTCTGCAGCATGAGGTGCTGCTGCTGTGCCGCGTACATCTGCTGCAGGTACTGCGCCGCCGTGCTGGGCTGCCGGTGCAGGGCCTGCTGGATCACCTGGCAAGAGGGGGCGGAGGCGTGAGTCCCTCAGCAAACGGCCCAGCTCAGCCCCAGCTCAGCCCCACGGGCCTTGGCTGGGCCCCTCCAGCCAAGGCCGCATTCTGCTCTGAGCGCGGAAGGGAGAGAGGCCCCTGGGCCAGATCCAGGGCTGCCCCTGGGTCGCGTGGAAAACACGCCCCCAGCAGCCCTGCCTGGAGCTTTGCTAAGGGCAGGTCAGAGAGATCATGGAGCGTTAATCTCTTGCGGAGGTTTTCAATCATGCTGAGGGCTCCCCCATCCATCACAGCCCGGGGCCCGCCCACCCGGCTCGGATCCCTTCCCCCACCCCCCGGCCATCCATCACCCCACACAAAGCAGGCTGACAGCTCTTCTCTGGCCAGCCTGTCTGGCATCTGACCCAGGCCTGGAGGCCGGAAGGGAGGCCAGTCGGGGAATGATGGGGCTTTGGCCAAGTGGTTTCAGCCAGGGGAGTCCGGTAACAGGAGGCATCTGGGAGTGGACTGGCCAATGGCCCTGCACCAGAGCGTTTTTCACACCGTGCTTCACTTCCATAGCGGACCAGCCCCAGCAAAGCCACAGAGACCCCCAGGCTTAGAGCTAAGTAACGGGTGCTTCTCTCTACAGCCCGGATCCCCGCAGCGTCTGAGCGCCCGGCTGGATCCAGTCTTTGTTGCAGTTCTCCAACACTCCCAGCCCAGTCCCAGAGACCTGCCAAGAGCCTTCTGGGAGGCACCGAGTCCTTTCAACGCCAGGTCCTTTCAGTGGGAACTGAGCACTCAGCATTGCACAGGATCGGGCCCTGCGTGTACAGGCTAAGAAACCACAAACACACTTTCCAACGGAAGAGCTGAAGCCGGGGTCCTCCCAACCTGCCTGCCAGGACCTGGGTTCTAGCGCCCAGGCAGCACTTTTCATCAGCAGCTCTCAAAGGGGTTTCCACAGCGGTCAGTGACACTTCCCACACCGCACTCCTGGGGAAACTGAGGCGCGACAGTCCAAGGCCACAGGCTGCGCTGGGAATGGAATTCCAGTCCCCCGAGTCCCACGCCAGTGCTTTATACACAGAGTCCAGGGGGCCGGCTAATGACACTCACAAATCACCAAGCAGAGCAATTTCTGAGCTGCAATGAGCAGCACCAAATCCTGGCTTCGGGGCCAGCAGGGGTGGGGGCTGGGACTGCTCCACCTTTGTTTTGTGCACTGCACCTTTAAATGTCTAGCAGCAGGGGGAGCCGCCGTTCTGTGGGGCAGGGCCACTGCAGCAGAGGAGATGCCCACACTGTGCTCTCTCCCGGAGACTTAACTTTGGTTCTTTCTTGTCTTGATTTCCCTGAATCTGAGTCAGTCACAGTGAAAGGCTCGCTTTGATCTTAGTGAATGGAAAATACAGCAAGGTGTGTGCAGTGCCCGAGTCTGCAGACAGACAAAAACAACGGGACAGATCCCAGCTAGTGCCAATCAACGTATCTCCACTGAGGGAGGCTGATTTACACCAGCTACAAAGCAGGGCCAGAAGCTCTGAGAGAGATGTCAAGCTTTTCTCTTTCATTTCAATGGGGTGCTAAAGGTGACTTGCAAAGAGAAAAATAAAGTTTGTGCCCTTTGCTGCCTCTGAATGGGGGGTAAAGAATGTCTGGAAAGGTTGCTCTTTTTCAAAGACGTTTTTCTGGTTGGCTTCTTGTCAGAAATCCAGCTCGGATGATCTCTGCTCCCTGGGCTGAATGGAGTAGTAACAGTCAGTTCCATGTTAGGGTACGTCTATACTCACCCGTCGCGTCGGAGGAGTCCAATCGATCTTCTGGGTTCGATTTATCGCGTCTTGTCTAGACGCGATAAATCGAACCAGGAAGTGCTCCCCCGTGGACGCTGGTAATCCTGCTCCACGAACGGAGCAGGCGGAGTCGACGGGGGAGCCTGCGCGCCGCCGTGTGGACCACAGGTAAGTTCGAACTAAGAGACTTCGACTTCAGCTACGTTATTAACGTAGCTGAAGTTGCATATCTTAGTTCGACAGGGGGGTTTAGTGTAGACCAGCCCTTAGACCCTAGTATATTGACCATACAGTCCTGCCATCATGGGCATAAACCCACCCAGCATTTATTAATATCTAGGAGACACCTGTAACCATAAGATCTGAAAGCGCTTTGCAAACATTAATAAACAATACCTTAAACAACATGCTGGGACAGGTCAGAATGCTCGACCCCTTTTTACAGGTGGGGAAACTGAGGCACAAAGAGGAGAGATGCCCAACGCCACAAACAATAGCAAGGGATAGAACCCAGTGTCCCTCTCTAACCAAGCATGCCTTGAAGTTGAGAGCAGAGGGCACTGGCTTGGGGGCGAAAATCCTGATGAGAACATCGTAGGGCTCTAAACGAGGCTCCAAGAGACAAGGAAACCCAGAAGTAAGAAAACACTGGGCAAATCGCTGCTCCCCTCTGCACCTCGACAACGGAGCAAGGGCAGCGCCAGGCGAGCTTCAGCACAGCTCCACTGCCCCCCTGCTGCCACGGGCCATCCTGAGCCCACGCCTCCAGCTGCAACCTGGCGGCAGGTGTCGGACGCACCCAGACCCCATGGCACAGTGATCCCAGATCGCCCCTCTCACTTGCACGACTGCTCCTCGGGAGAGATCGCAAGCCTGCCCCCGCAGGCCCAGAGCATCCCAGCTGCCATGGGCCAGGCCAAACTGGACCTCTGAGCAACGAGCAGACTCCATTTCATCCCCTGCCCCATCGCAGAGAGACCCTCTGCCCCTTCTACGCAACACAACAGAGTTCATCCAATGGCTAAAATCAAGGGTTTATCAATATGCACAGAGCTAGCCCCATCATCCCCTCCCCCACTGCAGCCTCCCTGGCACACCCCTCCCCCACAGCCCATTCAAAACACTGCTCAACTCATCCCCGGGCCCCCTGCCCCTTGTTCAGACCATGTCACCGCCTCTCTAGATCCCCTGCACACTGTGTCAAAGTCCATCACTCTGCTCCCCCAACTCACCCACCTTGGGCTACTTCTGCCCACCCCGGGACACCAGCCTCGGCAAGTACACCAGCCTCGGCACGCCCTCCCTGACCTGATCTGTGAGCCCACTGCCCTCTCCTCTTTCCGCTCCTCCGAGTGTAGGGCCTTTAATGGGGATCAGCCGATGGAGGGGCAGAGGAGACTTGACAGTACCCCCAAGGACACGGAAACATGGGGGGGTGGTCTGCATACCACACGCTCCTCCACTGTGTCTGGCCCGTGGCACCCACGGCGTGCCGCTCGTTCTCTGTGGCCACTGCGGTGCCGACCCCAGAAGGGCCTGCCCCACCCTGCCCGGGGCAGATGGCCACACCAGGTGCAGGGCTGGGGGTGCGTGTGTGCGCGCACGCCCATTCTCTGGGCACTGCCCCTCTAGGGACGGTACCACAGCCATCCCCTCACGCTCAGCCCAGGCAGACACTCCCCCCCCCCCCCCGCACGCCTTTCTCCTCAGAGGGCCCATTCCCAAATCCTCCTGCAGGCCCAAAGCTGGAGCACGGAGGCTGGGAACCAGCTGGCAGGAATGGGGGGGCTCGTTCTTGTATCATGCACGGCGGTGCAGAGGGTTCAGGGGGTCAGTAGTACCAGTCCCCCAGTGTCAGGGTGTCCCTGGAGCCCAGGGAGCAGTAATGTCGGACACAGAACTCAGGGAGGCTGACCCAGAGAGGAGAAAGTGTCCTTGGGGTTTGTTACCAGCCCAATCTCCAGAGCCCCCCTGGTGTCAGCAGGAGCCCAAGAGGGTCCCTGAGTTGCCGAGTGACCCCAGGGCACCACCCCCCCTCTCGAAAGCAAAGAGCAGGGCCCAGAGCTGGTGACACTTCCATCGCAGCTCGGGGCCTTCAGGGCACAGCCCCCTTGACGGACCCCAAACCAGGTTCCCATGAACCAAGGCCAGGTGTGCAAAGAGGCTGGGCAGGTCGGGGGCAGGCTGGGTGCTCAGCGTTCCTGGACGTCTGGCCCCAGTGGTGGGTGCTGAGCCATTGACAACCTGGCCCCAAGCTTCCTGCAGCACCAGCAGCTGCGCTATTCCCACAACACACAAACCAGGGGTCACCCAATGAAATGACCAGGCAGCAGATTTAACACAAACAAGAGGATGTTCTTCGTCACACTACGCTCAGCTAACCCGGGAACCCATTGCCATGGGATGTTGGGAAGGCCAAGAGTAAAACTGGGTTCAGCAAAGAACTAGATCTATTTGGAGGATGGGTCCATCAATGGCTATTAGCCAGGATGGGCAGGGACACAACCCCGTGCTCGGGGCGACCCTAAACCTCGGTCTGCCAGAAGCCAGGAGTGGAAGACTCCAGGGGTGTATCACTCCAGAACTGGCCTGTTCTGTACACTCTCCCCAAAGCTCTAGTCCTGGCCACTGTAGGACACTGGGCTGGATGGACCATTGGTCTGGCCCAGAACGGCAGCTCTTATGTTCTGACGGACACCACAAGCAGCAGATGCAGATTGCCTGGCGGGGGGCGGGGACGACAGGGCTGCCTGGATCCCCATAAACAGCCAAAGGCAGGGGTCGGGGGGGGGAGGCAATCAAAGCCAGGATTTCCCAGCATTATTCCCTGCCCTGCTCAGTGGCTTCATGCCACAACATTGTCCAAGGGCCCCTGGGCTCCACAGGGAATGAACAGCAACGGAGACCGGCAGGTTCTGGAATCAGGTCCCCGACTTTACTGAGGCCCCAAATCAGAAAGAAAAGCTCCTTCCACGCAACCCTGTCCCCCCCCCCCCGGCAATACCCCCTCCCAGCTCCTCCCGCCCACCCAAATACTCCCCCCAGCTTTCCCCCAATACTCCTCCCAGCTCCTTCCTCCACCCAAATACTCCCCCAGCTCCCTTCCCCAACCCTCCCCACACCCAAATACTACCCCCAGCTCCTCCCCCCACCCAAATACTACCCCCAGCTTTCCCCCCAATACTCCTCCCAGCTCCTTCCTCCACCCCAATACTCCCCCCAGCTCCTTCCCCCCACCCAAATATACCCCAACCCTCCCCCCAGCTCCTTCCCCCCACCCCAATACCCCTCCCAGCTCTTTCCCCCACCCAAATACCCCCTCCCAGCTCCAAAATACCTCTTCCCCCAGCTCCTTCCACCCCCCCAATCCCCGCAGCTCCTTCCACCCAACCCCCCAAATACCTCCCAGCGCCCTCCACCTGAATCCTGACCCCCCTCTTATCACCCCGAGCACCGGGCACTTACTTCGCTTCTGGCTGCGCCGCGGCCCCTCCTTCCGGGGCGGCCCCAGGGCTGTGCGCGCTGCCGGGTCCCGCGCCGGAGCGAGCTCCCGGGAGCCCCCGGCTCCAGCCCCAGCCAGCAACAAAAGCGGCCGCGCGGCGCTGCCCTGGGACACGCGCCCCTGCGCCCGGCCGGCCCCGCGCGATTGGCCGCGGGAGGGCCCCGAGAGCCCGGCGTGCGGGACAAAGAGCTGCCCCCTGACCCCAGATCCAGCCGCCTCCCCCCGGAGCAGAGACTGCTGGGCCTGCCAGCTGCGTGCGGCCGCGGGGACAGCAGCGCCAGGACAGGCCTCCCGCGAGCCCAGACCGGGACCTGCCCGCCCCCAGCTACGCTCCCGCTGCTGGCAGGTTGTTTTCCAGCCCTGGAGTTGGAGGAGATCCCGTGGGTCAGCTAGTCCCCTCCCAACCCCTCAGCTCTTCTCAGGCTCTGTGTCCCTTGTTTTGTCACGTTACTGCTCCCGGGACACCGCCTGGCCTGCTCTATACACAGGTGTCGCTTTTTCAGTTCGGGGTAAGGTGACCAGACGGCAAGCTGAGAAATCGGGACGAGGGTGGGGGGGGTAATAGGAGCCAATATACGACAAAGACCCAAAAGTTGGGACTGTCCCTATAAAATCGGGACATCTGGTCACCCGGGGGCGGGGGCGGGATTTTTACCAATCTAGCTGTACTGGTGCAACCCTTGGCATAAGCTAACAGGCAGAATAAGCAGTGGTATGCCAGTATAATCACATCCACAATGGGGGGTTGTGCTGCTTAACCTATACTGATATAATTAAAGCTGTACAGCTTTCTAGCGTGGACACACACACCCTAAGAAATGTCACCTTCAGGGGAGCTTTCCTGCAATGAACATTTCCCTTCCCTCAGTTTCATCCCATCCCACTACTTCTTACCCTTACAGAGCAATTCTGCATTAACCACCCCAGCCCCTGCAGTGCTGGGGTTGTGAGCCAGAGCGGTTTGGATCATTTGTGTACAATTAGTGTAACACTTCCCCCCAGGGAAGAATTTCTGCTCCCAAATACCTCCCTGAACACTTCCTCTATGCAGATGGCACCTTGTACCCCGATACTAGTCAGTGTGGAGCTTTGTACAACTTCTCCTTGTGACCGACTGCTTCACAGCAGGCCTTTAAATGTCTGACTCCTGGAGTGAGTTGATAAAGATATGTTACATTCCATTCTGTGTAGCTCTTATCCTGCTAGATCTGCTTCTCCTCTGTTTGCCACCCTTTGCTGTTCTAGAACCCGGTCCTACAAGGTGCTTGTAATGCTTTAACACCAGGCATTATTTTTGTTTGCATGACCTGTGGGCAGCAGCTCTGAAATTAAGAAATGATTCAGTCAGAGACAGACTAAGGCAGAGTGAACATTACATTTAACAGCTGAGTGAACATTTAACACTCAGCTGTTAAAGAGAATTGCACCACAACTAACAATAAGCATGTCTCCAAGATCTGCTTGCCCCTTCAGTGAGTTAGACAGAACTTGTAGGGCTGTGTAACATTGCCACCTGGTGACTTTAAATAAAAGACGGTTACTCACCGTAGTAACTGGTGTTCTTCGAGATGTGTTGCTCATATGTATTCCAGTTAGGTGTGCGCGCGCGGCGTGCACGATCGTCGGAAGATTTTTACCCTAGCAACACTCGGTGGGCCGGCTGGCGCCCCCTGGAGTGGCGCTGTTAGGTGGCCCGATATATACCCCAGCCGGCCCATCGCCCTCTCAGTTCCTTCTTGCCGGCTATTCCGACAGTGGGGAAGGAGGGAGGGTTTGGAATACATATGAGCAACACATCTCGAAGAACACCAGTTACTACGGTGAGTAACCGTCTTTTCTTCTTCGAGTGCTTGCTCATATGTATTCCAGTTAGGTGACTCCCAAGCCATTCCTAGGAGGCGGGGTCGGATTGTGATACAGCAGAGTTTAGGACCGCCGAACCAAAAGCGTCGTCGTCTCTAGAATGTTGCACTATGGCATAGTGCGAGGCAAAAGTGTGTACTGACGACCATGTCGCGGCCCTACAAATCTCTTGGATAGGTATGTGTGCCAGGAAGGCAGACGACGAGGCCTGAGCTCGGGTAGAGTGGGCCGTAGTGTGCATGGTGGGGACACCTGCCAAGTCATAGCATGTGCGGATGCACGAGGTGATCCATGACGAGATGCGCTGGGAAGAGACGGGAAGGCCTTTCATCCGGTCCGCCACGGCGATGAACAGCTGGGTCGATTTCCGGAACGGCTTCGTCCTCTCGATGTAGAAGGCGAGGGCTCTCCGGACATCCAAGGAATGGAGTTGCTGCTCCTTCCTAGAGGCATGGGGCTTAGGATAAAAGACAGGTAGAAAAATGTCTTGGTTAATATGGAAGGCCGACACTACCTTGGGCAGGAAGGCCGGGTGTGGCCTGAGCTGTACTTTATCCCTATGGAACACCGTATAAGGTGGTTCCGAAGTAAGCACTCTGAGCTCAGAGACGCGTCTAGCCAAGGTAATGGCTACTAGAAAGGCCGTTTTCCATGAGAGATACAGCATGGAGCAAGTGGCCATGGGCTCGAATGGGGCACCCATGAGCCTGGTAATGACTAGGTTGAGGTCCCATGTAGGGACCGGGCGGTGCACCAGCGGGTGTAGCCGTTCTAACCCCTTAAGGAACCTGGTAACCATGGGGTTGGAGAAAACAGAACCCGCCCCGTCCCAGGGGTGAAAGGCTGAGATTGCTGCTAGGTGGACTTTTAGCGACGAGAGAGCCAGACCCTGCTCCTTTAGTGAGAGGAGGTAGTCCAGGATGGTGTGAACTGGCACCTGCAGGGGGTTGAGACCCCGAGTGCCACACCACAGGGAAAAACGTTTCCACTTAGCTGAGTAGGTGGACCTGGTGGAGGGTTTCCTACTGCTCAGCAGAACGTGCTGGACCGGGCTGGAACAACGTAGCTCCGACGGGTTCAGCCATGCAGCAGCCACGCCGTGAGGTGAAGGGACTGCAGGTCGGGATGATGGAGCCTGCCGTGCTGCTGCGTGATCAGGTCCGGCCACAGCGGTAGAGGAATCGGGTCTGCCACGGATAGTTCCAGGAGCGTGGTATACCAGTGTTGCCTGGGCCACGCTGGGGCAATCAGGATTACTCTGGCCTTGTCCCTGCGTAGTTTGAGCAGGACTCTGTGGACCAGTGGAACTGGCGGGAAGGCATAGGCCAGGTGGTCCGTCCAAGGATGGAGAAAAGCGTCTGTCAGGGAGCCTGGGGAGCGACCCTGGAATGAGCAGAACACGTGGCATTTCCTGTTCTCGCGAGTCGCGAAGAGATCTATCTGGGGAAACCCCCACTTCTGGAAGACAGAGTGGATGACGTCCGGTTGGATGGACCACTCGTGAGTTTGAAAGGACCTGCTCAGGCGGTCCGCCAAGGTGTTCTGGACTCCTGGGAGAAACGAGGCTACCAGGTGAATGGAGCGGGCTATGCAAAAGTCCCAGAGCTGAGTTGCCTCTCGGCAGAGGGGGAGGGAGTGTGCCCCTCCCTGCCTGTTGATGTAATGCATGGCCGTTGTGTTGTCTGTAAGGATGGAGACACAACGGCCCTGTAAGTGTTGAGCGAAGGCTTGGCAGGCAAGACGTACCGCTCGGAGTTCTCTGACATTGATGTGTAATGTCAGCTCCTGTTCTGACCACAGGCCCTGCGTTTGGAAGTTCTGCAGGTGAGCCCCCCAGCCGAGGGATGATGCATCCGTAGTCAAGGCACGGGAAGGCTGAGGTGGATGAAAGGGAACACCTGACATCACATGTGCAGGGTCCAGCCACCAGTTGAGGGAGGCTAGGACTTGCGGTGGGACCGTCAGAATCATATCGAGATTGTCCCTGTGTGGCCGGTATGCGGAGGCCAGCCATGCTTGGAGGGGCCGTAGGCGTAACCTGGCGTGAGCTGTCACGAAGGTGCATGATGCCATATGACCCATGAGGCTGAGGCAGCAGCGGGCTGTTGAAGTTGGGAAGGCTTGGAGGCTGCATATGGCGGCTGCAAGCGTTTGAAAGCGAGCCTCTGGGAGGAACGCCCTGGCGAGAGTAGAGTCCAGTATTGCCCCTATAAAGTCTATTCTCTGTGTTGGCACCAAAGTGGACTTTTCTACGTTCGGTAGGAGGCCCAGACGCTTGAACATGTCCATGGCCTTGCGAATGTGAGACTGGACCTGGTTGGCGGAGTTGCCACGGATAAGCCAGTCGTCGAGGTAGGGGAATACCTGAACTCTTTGACGCCGAAGGGCGGCTGCTACCACTGCCATACACTTCGTAAAGACCCTCGGTGCTGTTGAGAGGCCGAATGGCAGGACCGCGAACTGGAAGTGTCTCTGGCCGACTACGAAGCGCAGGAAGCGTCTGTGGGGTGGGTAGATGGCAATATGGAAATACGCGTCCTTCATGTCGAGGGCGGCGTACCAGTCTCCCTGATCCATAGAGGGGATAATAGTGCCCAGGGAGAGCATACGGAATTTCAACTTTACCATAAATTTGTTGAGACCCCGTAAGTCCAAGATAGGACGTAGCCCCCCCTTTGCCTTTGGGATTAGGAAATAACGGGAGTAGAATCCCTTGCCTCTGAACTCTCTTGGAACCTCCTCCACCGCTCCTACAGTGAGGAGTTCGTGCACCTCCTGGATAAGGAGTTGCTCGTGAGAAGGATCCCTGAAGAGGGACGGGGTGGGAGGGTGGGATGAAGGCGGGGAGACGAACTGCAATTGGTATCCCCTTTGGACGGTATGTAAGACCCAGCGGTCCGTGGTGATATTTGACCACGCCGGGGAGAAGGGGGAGAGGCGGTTCAGGAATAGGAGGGCAGGATCGGTTGGAACTGGTACTCCGGCCTTGAGCGCCCCTTCAAAAATTTTGTTTGGGCCCCGACGATGGCTTGTGGGGGCCCTGACTCTGGCCGGTCTGTCGGCCGGGCTGCTGTCTCCTACCCCCTCGACCACGCGGCCTCCTGTAGAAGTCCTGTCGTGGTGCGGGGGGGAAGTAGGTGCGTCGTACGAAAGGCCGGAAGGGCCTGCGCTGCGTCGCAGGGGTATGCATCCCCAGCGTACGGATGATGGTACGACCGTCTTTCAGGGTCTGCAGCTTCGGGTCAGTTTTTTTGGAAAACAGACCTTGTCCATAAAAGGGTAGGTCCTGGATCGTATGCTGGACCTCTGCTGGGAGGGTGGAGGATTGCAGCCAGGAGATGCGCCGCATGGCGACTCCCGAGGTGATAGTCCTGGCAGCGGAGTCGGCGATGTCCAGAGAGGCCCGCAACGACGTCCTGGCCAGCTTTTTGCCCTCCTCTACAAAAGCCTTGTACTCCTGCCTGGACTCTGGAGGTATAAGGTCTTTGAATTTCTCCATAGAGACCCAGGTGTTATAGCCGTAGCGGCTCAGGAGTGCCTGCTGGTTTGCCGCACGAAGCTGTAGGCCCCCCCCCTGAATAGATCTTCCTGCCAAACAAGTCTAGGCGCTTGGCGTCCTTTGACTTTGGGGCTGGGGCTTGTTGGCCATTCCTCTCCCTCTCGTTGACCGATTGGACCACCAGTGAACACGGAGGGTGGTGCGTGTAGAGATATTGAAAGTCTCTCGGGGGTGCCATGTACTTTCTCTCTACACCCCTGGCAGTGGGGGGTATTGAGGCTGGTGTCTGCCAGATGGATGTGGCGTTGGCCAGTATGGTGCGTACGAATGGTAAGGCAACCCTGGTGGGGGCATCGGTCGTCAGGATGTCCACCACCGGGTCCTCCAGTTCAGGAACCTCCTCTATCTGGAGGTCCATGTTGAGGGCCAATCTGCGGAGCAGGTCTTGATGGTCCCTAAGATCAATGGGAGGCGGGCCGGACGATGATGCTCCTGCCACTGCCTCGTCAGGAGAGGAGGAGGAGGACAGGCCTTGGGCGAGCGGGTCCTCGACGGGTACCGCTGCGGAGCCCAGGACTGGGGGCTCCGGGTCTGCATGCTCTACCTCTGGCGGAGCCAGGCATTGGCCCGGTACCGGGGTGGGGATAGGGGAGGAGCCCCTTATCTCCAGCTACTATTGACACTAACAAAGATAACGAACTATCAATAACTATTAACAACTAATTAAACAGTACTTAAACTATCTAGAAGATAAACGAGTGCTAATGAAGCTAGGGCTGTGGAGGTCAGCGAGCTGCTCTCCACTGTTCCAACGACCAACACGGGCGGTAAGAAGGAACTGAGAGGGCGATGGGCCGGCTGGGGTATATATCGGGCCACCTAACGGCGCCACTCCAGGGGGCGCCAGCCGGCCCACCGAGTGTTGCTAGGGTAAAAATCTTCCGACGATCGTGCACGCCGCGCGCGCACACCTAATTGGAATACATATGAGCAAGCACTCGAAGAAGAATATTACAGTGCTGAGGTTCCCTTGGTCATGTTGTGAGATTTGAAGCTACTCAGCACTTTGCAGAACTGGGGCTCCTGAGTGAAAGAGAAGGAGACAGCAGAAGAGAGGAAAGAAAAGGAGAGATGACAGCACTTATTCTGTCCTAGGGCAGTGTGAGGTGGGGCTAAGGATGAGTGGACTGGGGAATGCATATCCCCCAATCTGTTATGGGGGAGACTCCCCCACTGAGGAGCTAGGAAGCGCTCTTGTACATGCAGTCTCTCTGTTGCACAACTGAGAGTTATTTTTGTTACACTACTTTTAGTCTCCCTAACAAGCTGTTAATGAGCTGCCAATTACTTATGTATATCAGGAGTTCAAGTGACTGCCAAGTCAAAACCTTGTGAGGAATGAGAAGCACCAGAACTTAACCCCAAATGGACAGAGGCCTGGCTTCTCCCAGCACCAGTTTAGTGCTGTAGCACATCACAGAGAGAAGGGAGCGCGCGCTGCAGGGGCGGCAAAGGGAGAATGGGGGGGTCCTTACATTTTATTATATAATAATGATTTTCACTTCTACAGAAGCCTAGCATTCAAGAACAACCCTACAATAACAAAAGCACATCACACTGCTCATGAGCAACCCTACAATAACACAGCGGCATGCACCTCATGAGCAACCCTACAATACCACAGCGGCATGCACCTCAAGAGCAACCCTACAATAACACAGCGGCATGCACCTCAAGAGCAACCCTACAATAACACAGCGGCATGCACCTCAAGAGCAACCCTACAATAACACAGCGGCATGCACCTCATGAGCAACCCTACAATAACACAGCGGCATGCACCTCCATTGCTCATGAGCAACCCTACAATAACACAGCGGCAGGCACACAACACAATGGAAAGGTAGCCTGTTTCAGTCCCACGCGTTATTTTGCACATAAGCAGCGGTGGGACACAATGATTTGAGGAGTGTCAGGACCTGGCTCTCTGCTGGAGCTGGGTTCCCCTGGGGCGCAGCAGAGGTTACATTTCCAAATGACTGGCAGCAGCAGGGCCAGGATTAATTTCGCGTGCGGGGGGGCGAGGCCAGCACAGCCAGGGGTCCCTCTCTGCAGAGGGGAACCATTCAGAAGTCACACCTTGAGGGCTACAGGGTGGCCCAGCTAGGGAGAAAAACTCCCCCTGGTGATTTCTCCTGCATGAGGAAGGACTGAGTCCCTTCCCCCACTGGTCATATCCCCCTCCCCACCACACACATCTCCTTCATTCACATCCCCCCTCTCCCTACCCAGCCCCCATCATTACAGCTGCTCCAAAACCAGGGGAAACAAGTTTGGGGGAACTCTCCCGGTTTCAAAGTGGTTCCCATTGGGCTCATTTCCAGAGCCACTTCTCACCAACGTTTCTATGAGAATTGTTGACGTTTTTCACTTGCGTTTCTCCCCCAGGAAGCCGGGGTTTTGGTCAGTGACAAATGGCAAAAACGTTTCTGATAAAAAAAAATATGGCAGGAAATGAGAAGTGTCGATAGTGGTCAATTTCTCCAGAAGGGTTTGATTTTTAAAGAAGGCCTCTTTCCCACGAAACCGTTCCTGAGTCTGACTGTCCTAATTGTGGCTCCGTCACTCAGAGCTCGTCTTACGCACAGAACGTCTGCCGCTTCCGCTGAGGCCAGGTCCACACAATGGACATCGCCCTGTCCATCAGGCTGTGCTGGGATGTGATCGCTGACTCCGTGTAGACCTGGCCTTAGCGGTTGGCCGCGGCTGCCTCCCGCCCTCCCGGCTCTGCGGCTGAGCCGGGAGGGCGGCTCGCCGCGGCAGGGCCGTAATGGGGCGCACTGCTGGCAGGGGCGCCCTGTCCTCCCCCGCCGCCAAAGCCGCCCCAGCTTACCTGCGGGAGGTCCCTTCCGCTGAAGCCGCGGAACCAGCGGACCTCCTGCAAGCAAGTGGCTTTGGCGGGCGGCAGGGCGGAACTATTGCTAATAATACCCTCCGCCGAAGCCGCGGACCTCCCGCAGGCAAGCGGAAGCGGTTTCGGTGGAGGGTATTTTTAGCAACACCTTCGCCCTGCCGCCGAAGCCGCTTGTCTGCGGGAGGTCCGCTGGTCCCGCGGCTTTGGGGGAAGGGACCTCCCGCAGGTAAGCTGGGGTGGCCTCGGCGGCGGGGGAGGAGGGGGCGCCCCTGCCAGCTCCCTGCCAGCCTGAGCAGGGAGCCGGGAGGCAGCCGCGGCGAGCCGCCCCCCTGCCCCCAGCTTCCCGCTCAGTGCCTGCGGGTGGTGGGTGGGTGGCTGAGCGCCTGCTGGTGGGTGGGGGGCTGAGCGCCCACGGCTGGGGGGGGCGGCATTGCGGTGGGGGCGGGGGGCGCAGGGCTGGTGCAAGGAAGTTTAGCCTAGGGCGTGAAACTTCCTTGCACCGGCCCTGCTTAGCGGAATGAAACCGGTGTAACTTTGTGGGAGAACAGTGTATCACTGTAAGCCTGGTGTAGATCAGTTCAATTTGCCCTCTCTGGGCTTTTCTGCATGGGAAAGTTGGCCCAGTCTCACCTAAGGTGTGAAATCAATGTAGTTAAAATGGTGCAAACCCTGCTGCGGGCACTCTTTTGTCACTTTCAGGGTGGGTTTTTTCGGTTCAATCGTTCTGGAAGAGGTCTAAGGCACAAAACTTGTACCATTGTAACTCACACCAAAATGGCTACAGCAGTACAGCCCTCCCTAATGGGGATGCAGCAAGACCTTTATTTCTGTCCTGTTCTACGCCACTCTGTTCTCTATAGGATCTTTTCTCGGCCTCGTCACCGTAGTATCTGAGCCCCAGTCAGTTGTGCATTGAGCCACGTGACTAACATTTGACGCGTGAGGTTCGTTGTCTATCTCCTCTCTGCAGGAGAGAATTGTTTTTGCAGTGGAGAGGTTTGTTTTGGTCAAGTTTTGTTTACACATCCAGGCTGCTCAGTGTTTGTATCAGTGAAGGCAGGATGGAGCAGCACCTGGCACCTGGACTGGGAGGTTTGGGATGGTCCTAGGTCTCCATGGGAGATTGTTCCCCAGTCTGGCGCTGGCTCCGAGGAAGCCCTGTTGAGGGCAGACCAACTCACCCATATTGGATCAGGTCCTCAAGGAATCAATTCTGAAGCACTTTGCGGAGAGGAAGGTGATCAGGAACAGTCAGCATGGATTCACCAAGGGCAAGTCACGCCTGACTAACCTAATTGCCTTCTATGGTGAGATAACTGGCTTTGTGGATGAGGGGAAAGCAGTGGACGTGTTATTCCTTGACTTTAGCATAGCTTTTGATACGGTCTCCCACAGTATTCTTGCCAGCAAGTTAAAGAAGTGTGGGATGGATGAATGGACTATAAGGTGGATAGAAAGCTGGCAAGATCATCGGGCTCAATGGGTAGTGATCAATGGCTCAATGTCTAGTTGGCAGTGTAGTGCCCCAAGGGTCGGTCCTGGGCCGGTTTTGTTCAATATCTTCATTAATGGTCTGGAGGATGGCATGGACTGCACCCTCAGCAAGTTTGCGGATGACACTAAACTGGGAGGAGTGGTAGACACGCTGGAGGGTAGGGATAGGACACAGAGGGACCTAGACAAATTAGAGGATTGGGCCAAAAGAAATCTGATGAGGTTCAACAAGGACAAGTGCAGAGTCCTGCACTTAGGACAGAAGAATCCCATGCACTGCTACAGACTAGGACCGAGTGGCTAGGCAGCAGTTCTGCAGAAAAGGACCTAGGGGTTACAGGGGATGAGGAGCTGGATCTGAGTCAACAGTGTGCCCTTGTTGCCAAGAAGGCTAACGGCATTTTGGGCTGTATAAGTAGGAGCATTGCCAGCAGATTGAGGGACGTGATCATTCCCCTCTATTCGGCATTGGTGAGGCCTCATCTGGAGTGTTGTGTCCAGTTTTGGACAAGAAGGATGTGGAACAATTGAAAAGAGTCCAGCGGAGGGCAACAAAAATGATTAGGGGGCTAGAGCACATGATTTATGAGGAGCGGCTGAGGGAACTGGGATTATTTAGTCTCCAGAAGAGAAGAATGAGGGGGGAATTTGATAGCTGCCTTCAACTACCTGAAAGGGGGTTTCAAAGAGGATGGATCTAGGCTGTTCTCAGTGGTAACAGATGACAGAATAAGGAGTAATGGTCTCAAGTTGCAGAGGGGGAGGTTTAGGTTGGATATTAGGAAAACCTTTTTCACTAGGAGGGTGGTGAAGCACTGGAATGGGTTACCTAGGGACGTGGTGGAATCTCCTTCCTTAGAGGTTTTTGAGGTCCGGCTTGACAAAGCCCTGGCTGGGATGATTTAGTTAGGGATTGGTTCTGCTTTGAGCTGGGGGTTGGACTAGATCAGTGGTTCCCAAACTGGGGGTTGTGAACCCCTGGGGGTTCGCAAAATGTTACAGGGGGTTCTCAGGAAAAAATTCCCTAATGGCGGACAGAGCTGTCCCTAGGGACCCCGGTCAGTACGGGGCCAGCAGCCCAGAGCCTCTGGACTTCCAAGAGCTAAGCAGATCAAAGCATATCTATCACACTGAGGAGATTTAAACTTCAAGACTCCTTATAACAAATGGAAAGGGAGGTGGATATTTGTTGCTGTTTTTAAAATTAAATAGGCAGCTAGTATTGTTTTTAAAATTATTATGAAGAACAAGTTTAAGCTTTGTTGTACTGGACTGCTCAAGACCTGAATGCTTGTGTAGGAGGAACTCTTTGAGTTGGCTACTTAAATACCTTCATGCTGTTTCACATCTGATACTCCTTGATGAAACATAGGAGCCTTGTCTTATAACAGGCTTATTCAAAGTGATCCAACCTACGAAAGTGAGATCTCGGAAGTGTGTTGCCGTTTTTATAATGTAATAAAAATACTGTCATGATAAATAATAATTAATAATAAATAGTGTGTAATAAGGATGTCATAAAAACAAATGATTTTATATTTCCAAGATCACTGCTTTTATAATTCATACTCAGGTAAAGGAGAAAATCCCTGGAAATATTCATTTTTAGGACGGGGTTCGTGAGACTTGCCATTTTAGTGAAAGGGGTTCACAGGGTGTTAAAGTTTGGGAATCACTAGACTAGATGACCTCCTGAGGTCCCTTCCAAACCTGATATTCTATGATTCTGTGATTGTAGAGAGTTCCATGGGACCTGTGGAGCAGTTATCACCCACGGTCTTCATCCTGCAACCTGAGGCTCTTTCAGCTATCCTAGCTGAGCACCTTGAAGATACGGACTGAGACCATGGACTTGACTCTGCTCTGTGGGAAGGCAGCATAGAGAGTACGAGATGGGCTGATTGGCTGATGCGCTCAAGGTTGCTGAGCAGACAGGCTGCACTAGCTGGAGTTTCTTAAGTGCTGAAGGCTTGGTGTCTAGGTCTATCACAACCTAGGCCCAGCCGGAAGGTGGTGAAGGTGTGAATAACAAGGGCCAAGTCCTCACCTGCTAGCCTGGGACAGTGTCTCAGCCAACTGGAGATGGAAAAAAGCATCATCCATAGACACTGCTATGGAAGAGCTCAGAATCAGCGAGGAAGCCAGGAGCTTCCTGAACCAGGCCTTGAATTGGCCAGTTGTGGGTGGGAACATGCCACAAGAGGCGAACTCCTCTGCCCAGAGCATCACCGCTGCCACCTTGGGTTCAGTTACAAAGGTGCTTGTCCCAGTATAGCTAGTCCCATGGGAGAGAGGAATAAGCTAGACTGGTCTAAGACACCTTTATACAGTATCAGCGCATCCCCACAAGGGGGTCTGGAAGCGGTATAACTAAGGCTATGATTTAGTCACAGGTATTTTTAGTAAAAGTCATGGACTGGTCACGGGCAATAACTAAAATGTCACAGCACGTGACCTGTCCATGACTTTTACTAAAAATACCCCTAACAAAATCTTAGGTCTTGGGGGGGGCGCTCCTGCGGAGGCTACTGCTCGGGGGGGAGGGTGCGCTCCAGAGCCCCGCCGCTGCTGCTAGGGGCGGGGCAGTCCGGGGCGCCGCTGTTGCTCCTGGACTGCTGCTCTGGGGCAGCGCCCGGAACCAGCTGCCTGGGGCCACCTGAGCAGCAGCCAGTGCGGCTGGCCCGAGGGCTGCCCCAGCTGCACCCACCACTGCAGAAGTCACAGAGATCCTGGAAAGTCATGGGATCCCTGACTTCGTGACCTCCGTGAAAGACTCGGAGCTTGGGTATATCAGGAAAAACTCACACCCCAAACTGACAGCAGACCTGTGTGTAGAGCTGGCTAAACTACACCAGAATAGGGGTCCCCGCCGGGGCTGGGGCTGTTCAACCACATCAGTTTACATCAAGAACTGATTTAGGTTAAAACCAGTGCAACTTTCCCAAGTAAGCAAGGCCCACGCGTTACAGGGGAACTAAAGGCACAGACCCAGATTCCAACCACTCTGGTTGTGTCCACACAGGGATCTGCCCCCATCTGACCAACCCGCTGCCAGGCTGTGTATGGACAAGGCCAAAGGCAAAGATTGTCGCTTTGAGGGGTAAATCCAGGATAATTTTCTGCAGCCCCCACCCCAGAAGACCCAGCCCAGCCCACTCCTCAGAGCCACACCGGGGTGCCGGATGGCTTGGACCCGCAGCACCATGGGGAGGCGCTCAGTGACAGGGAGCCTGTGAAAGGACCAGGCTCAGGGATAAGGCAGGGGGGTGGGGGGAGCAGAGGGGTGCTTCTCCCCTCGAGCACATGACAAGTGCCTTACCCCATGCCCCCAGGCATCCCTTCAGCCCTGGCTGTGCAGTGACCACTCCCCAGGTTGGGCTGGGGTGTTTCTGGAGCTCCCAGCATTTCCTGCCAGCACCCAGTGCTAGCTCCCCACCCCCTCCTGGTGAGAGGGGGATATTGCACCCCTCTCCTGCTGCCTCCCCCTCCCTCCCCATCTGCACCCCCCACCTGCTCCACAAATCTCCATTCAATCTCTCTTGGGAAATGGCGGAATGGTCCTTTTCTGCCAAACTGCCACTTAGCCAGTTGGTCCCCAGCCTGTAGTGGTGCATGGGATTCTGCACATTAAGGTGACCAGATGTCCCAATTTTATAGGGACTGTCCAGATGTCTGGGGCTTTTTTGTATATGGGATCCTATTACCCCCCCCCCCCCACCCCCTGTCCCGATTTTTCACACTTGCTATCTGGTCACCCTGCTGCACATGTCCTTGTTGAACCTCATCAGATTTCTTTTGGTCCAATCCTCCCAATTGTCTATGTCACTCTGGACCCTATCCCTGCCTTCCAGCGTATCTACCTCTCCCGCACAGCTTAGTGTCATCTGTGAACTTTCTGAGGTGCAGTCCATCCCATCATCCAGATCATTAATGAAGATGTTGAACAAAACCAGCCCCAGGACCGACCCTTGGGGCACTCCGCTTGATACCAGCTGCTAACTAGACATGGAGCCATTGATCACTACCCATTCAGCCCGACAATCTAGCCAGCTTTCTATCCACCTTATAGTCCATTCATCCAGTCCATACTTCTTTAACTTGCTGGCAAGAATACTGTGGGAGACTGTATCAAAAGCTTTCTTAAGGTCAAGGTATATCACATCCACCGCTTTCCCCATATCCACAGAGCCAGTTATCTCATCATAGAAGGCAATTGCCTTCATATTGCCTCTATATAAATTCATCTTGAATACTGCATACAGATTGGGTTGCTCCATTTTACAAAAGATATATTGAGATTGGAAAAGGTACAGAAAAGGGCAACAAAAATTATTAGGGGTCTAGAACAGCTTCCAGATGAAGAGAGATTAAGTCTTGCCCTTGGTGAATCCGTGTTGACTGTTCCTGATCACCTTCCTCTCCTCCAAGTGCTTCAAAATGGATTCCTTGAGGACCTGCTCCATGATTTTTCTGGGGACAGAGGTGAGGCTGTAGTTCCCTGGATTCTCCTTCCCTTTTTGTAAAGATGGGCACTATATTTGCCTTTTTCCAATTGTCCGGGACTTTCCTAATCACCACTTGTTTTCAACGATAATGGCCAATGGCTCTGCAATCACATCAGCCAACCATAGGCGCCGACTCCGTGGGTGCTCTGGGGCTGGAGCACCCACGGGGAAAAATTGGTGGGTGCTCTGCACCCAACGGCAGCTCCCCGCCCACCCTGGGGCCCGCGCCTAGCTTATCGCAGCACCGGGCGATGTTGCGGGGCCCCAACGCCAGGCGACGTCGCGTTGGGGGCGGGGCCCCGCAACGTCACCCGGCGTCGGGGGCGGGGCACCACAACATCACCCGGCATCGGGGGCGGGGCCCGGCATCAGCACCCAGCGCCACTGACGGAAGTCAGCGTCACTGCAGCCAACTCCCTCAGCACCCTCAGATGTATTGGCTCCGGCCTCATGGACTTGTGCATGTCCAGCTTTTCTAAATAGTCCTTAACCTGCTCTTTCACCACTGAGGGCTGTTCACCTCCTCCCCATACTGTGCTGCCCAGTGCAGCCACCTGGGAGCTGACCTTGTCTGTGAAGACCAAGGCAAAAAAAGCATTGAGTACTTCAACTTTTTCCTCATCATCTGTCACTAGGTTCCCTCCCCCATTCAGTAAGGGGCCCACACTTTCCCTGACCACCTTCTTGTTGCTAACATACCTGTAGAAACCCTTCTTGTTACCCGTCACATCCCTTGCTAGCTGCAATTCCAGTTGTGTTTTGGCCTTCCCGATTACACCCCTACATGCTCGAGCAATATTTTTATACTCCTCCCTAGTCATCTGTCCAAATTTCCACTTCTTGTAAGCTTCCTTTTTGTGTTTAAGCTCACCAAAGATTTCACTGTTAAGCCAAGCTGGTCGCCTGCCATATTTGCTATTCTTTCTGCACATCGGGATGGTTTGTTCCTGTGCCCTCAATAAGGCTTCTTTAAAATACAGCCAGCTCTCCTGGACTCCTTTCCCCCTCAGATTAGCCTGCCAGGGGATCCTGCCCATCAGTTCCCTGATGGAGTCAAAGTCTGCTTTTCTGAAGTCCAAGAGCCGTATTCTGCTGCTCTCCTTTCTTCCTATACGCAGTGCACCTGCACACAGACATGCTGCACACACATAGTGCATGCAAACACTCCAGACACACATGCTGTACACACGCATACTACATACAGATGCACACATGTTGCATGCAGATGCTGCACACACACACACGCTGCAGACACACACAATGTGCATGTATGCACACACTGCACGCACACATGCTGTGCGCGCACACACACACACACACACATGCGAACACATACACACCACACACATATGCTGTGTGTGCGCACACTCACACTACACATCTGTGTGCCCAGCTAGGGCCTTGCTTGGAGACATGAACACCTTCACTTCTCCCTCTACCTCCCTGTCCCCGGTCACCCCACCACAATGTTACAAGGTCGCCTCAGGACATGGATAAGTAACACCAGCCCCCAGGATCGGGGCGCACTCCCCCCCACTGCTGGCTGTCCTGGACTGTAGCAGTTGTGTCCTGGGCAGCGGGCTGGATCTGTGACTCCAGGCAGGTCAGTCGGATATTCTGGAGCCAGCACTTGGGGCCGCCTTTAAATACACTGAATAAATAAAGGGGCCCCTCCAGCAAGTGGAACTGAACCACCCCACCCAGTCCCGGGGCCCCAGAGCATGACCCTCCGCCCACGTTTGTTTCGCTGGCAGCCAGGGCTTGCAGACTCCAGGGCCTCCATGTGTAAGAGCAGCTCCGTGCTCTGGGTGTATCACAGCCACAGCTAGAGACCCCGGCTGAGCTCGGGGCCTTGCCCCTCAGCGCTCACAGCCTGAAGAGACCAGAGAGATTAGTAGCCCCAATTTAAGGAGGGAGGAAACTAAGGGACAGAGCCAGACACACGAAGAGTCAGTAGCAGAGCCAGGGCTGGCACCCCCATTGGCTGCGTGGCAGGCCTGTGCCATGGCCATGGAACCATTGGGGGGCTCCGCGGGCGGTGGCTACAGAATCCAGGGATGGATCATCCCCCCGCCCCACCGCTCCACCCTCTCGGGTATTTAGTGTCTTAGCACATCTTCTGCATGATTAACTGCTATTGATTATCCCCCCTCTGCTGCCTCGTGCCCCCTCCCCCCGCCGCCATGTTTCATTCCCATCCCTCCCTCGCTCTTTCACTCCTTTGTTACTGTCCACACCCAGCCCTCCCGTCCTACTCAGCCCTCCTACCCCTAGGAGAAAGGGGGGGGGGGGGGGAGAAGAACATACAGACCCCTGGGCTAGGAAGGGCAGCTGGGAGCCAGGGATGACCAGGGCCCATAGCCAAAGGGGTGGGGTCCCAGGCACTCGCCCTGGGGTTCAGGGCAAGTGGAATTCCCCCAGGTGGTTCCCAGCTCAGACATGGAATTGCTCCCAGCTCTGGCCACCGGATTCAGAACCGGCCCTGATCTGGGGTGCTTCTGGAGTTCCCTGGGTCCCCACGTGTGAGGCAGTGGTACAGCAAATGGGGGGCAGGAGGAGCGAGTGCCCCCCCGGTGGCCTTTTGTGTAGGTATGGTGCCTTTCCAAGTGCATTATGCAGTTGACCAAAGAAAGTGGATGACCTGAATTTTCACATGAGGCTGGCTCCCCGCTCCGCCATGACTGAGGCCAAACAGACATGACGCTGCGGCCCCATGTGCCAGGTTGCAGGACGTAGGGTGGGGAGCCAGGCCCAGCCCCGCAGGAGCCCCGGCTGCCGGGTGAGCGTAAGACGAGCTCGCTCTCTAGCCACTCTCCCAGGCCGCGATTGGGCTCGTGGTGTGCGCCGCGTGGGTGTCACGGAGGGGGCGGTGGAGGCAGCCTGCACCCACTGAACAGGGAGGCGCTGCTGCTATCCATCGCCCCTGGTTGCAAAACCTGGCCCCACCGCTGCTGAGCTCCTCTCAAACGTCCAGTGCGCAGCCGGGCACCCAGCCATCGGAGCCTCATGGTCAGAGGCCTGGAGTCCAGTAGAGGGCGTTGCTTGACCACAGCCTCTACAGCCTGGGGGGCTGCTGGCGAGGGGGCTGCTGTACGCAGCTGGTCAGAGGGGCCTGGCCCTGGCTGCAAAACCAGGGAACCCCAGAATGTCTGAAGCTGTGGAGGGAAGCAGCGGGGACTGGGAGCCCCGGGACTTTGCCAAAACCAGGAACTCCCTGAGATTCTGTGTGTCCAGCGAGGGTGTTGTGTGCAGCGTGTGTGCTCTGTGTGCATGCATGCACATGGATTGTGCATGTGTGTGCAGTGCACCTTGTCCTCTGTGTGTGTGTGCGTGTCCTGTGTCTGTTCATGTCCTGCATGTGCACACATGCTCGTGTGTGTGTTCTCTGAGTGATACTGTTTGCACGCGCAGGGACTGGAACACTCTGTGTCTACCTCCCAGGCAGAGGAGCTGCTTCACCCAACCCCTGACTCAGGGCTCTGGGGGTTGATTGTCCCCAGACTGGGGATGGCTCCCTAGGCAAGCAGGGAGAAATTCCAAGTGCACTGGAAGGAAAGAGACCCCAGGGTTCGTGAGTGGAAAAGTCCCACTGGCTCTCAAAGAGAAGCTGCCCCTGGATGCCCCAGCCATGGAGCCTAGCGGAGGGAACCCACACGCTGACAAACCTACAGAGTCATTCCTATAGCTCCTGCTAGGTTCAAGCCTATTGCTCTGCAGGACTTTTCTAAGGGGTCAAGGCCCAGGGCCGGCGCTTCCACTAGGTGACCCTAGGTGGTTGCCTAGGGCGGCAGGATTTGGGGGGCGGCATTTCGGCGGCGACTCATTTCCCGGCGGCGATTCAGCAGCAAGAAAAGCGGCCGCCGAAACGCCACCGAGAACGCAGCTTCAGAGGAGCTGCTGCTGAAGCGCCGCCGATTACGGCGGAGGAGCGCTGCCGCCTAGGGCGGCAAAAACCCCGGCGCCGCTACTGTCAAGGCCCCATCAGAAATGAAAGCAGCAGGATGGGGTAAAGTCTCTGGACTAATAGAACTGACTGCCCAGCCAACCCCATGTTCTCCTGGAACGCCTACGGGGAGGGTGCAAGTGTCCCTCATCTCACCCAGGAGGAGGCGCCAAAGAGCTGGGGTGTATAGAGCCTCACCGGTACCAAGGGATCACTGTTACATGTGATACAGAGATCGTCCTGTCAGTGCTGGGGTCTCGGCGCGCAGAGCTCGTCCTGTCAGTTCTGGGGTCTCGGCGCGCAGAGCTCGTCCTGTCAGTTCTGGGGTCTCGGCGCGCAGAGCTCGTCCTGTCAGCGCCGGGGTCTCGGCGCGCAGAGCTCGTCCTGTCAGTGCCGGGGTCTCGGCGCGCAGAGCTCGTCCTGTCAGCGCCGGGGTCTCGGCGCGCAGAGCTCGTCCCGTCAGCGCCGGGGTCTTGGCGCGCAGAGCTCGTCCCATCAGCGCCGGGATCTCGGGGTGCAGAGCTCGTCCTGTCAGTGCCGGGGTCTCAGCGCGCAGAGCTCGTCCCGTCAGCGCCGGGGTCTCGGCGCGCAGAGCTCGTCCCGTCAGCGCCGGGGTCTCGGCGCGCAGAGCTCGTCCCGTCAGCGCCAGGGTCTCGGCGCGCAGAGCTCGTCCTGTCAGTGCCGGGGTCTCAGCGCGCAGAGCTCGTCCCGTCAGCGCCGGGGTCTCGGCGCGCAGAGCTCGTCCCGTCAGCGCCGGGGTCTCGGGGTGCAGAGCTCGTCCTGTCAGTGCCGGGGTCTCGGTGCGCAGAGCTCGTCCCGTCAGCGCCGGGGTCTCGGCGTGCAGAGCTCGTCCTGTCAGCACTGGGGTCTCAGCGCGCAGAGCTCGTCCCGTCAGCGCCGGGGTCTCGGGGTGCAGAGCTCATCCTGTCAGTGCCGGGGTCTCGGTGCGCAGAGCTCGTCCCGTCAGCGCCGGGGTCTCAGCGCGCAGAGCTCGTCCCATCAGCGCCGGGGTCTCGGGGTGCAGAGCTCGTCCCGTCAGCGCCGGGGTCTCGGGGTGCAGAGCTCGTCCTGTCAGTGCCGGGGTCTCGGCGCGCAGAGCTCGTCCCGTCAGCGCCGGGGTCTCAGCGCGCAGAGCTCGTCCTGTCAGTGCCGGGGTCTCGGCGCGCAGAGCTCGTCCCGTCAGCGCCGGGGCTCCGGGGTCTCAGCGCGCAGAGCTCGTCCCATCAGCGCCGGGGCTCCAGGATCTAGGTGCGCAGAGCTCGTCCCGTCAGCGCCGGGGGTCTCGGCGCGCAGAGCTCGTCCCGTCAGCGCCGGGGTCTCGGCGCGCAGAGCTCGTCCCGTCAGCGCCGGGGTCTCGGGGTGCAGAGCTCGTCCCGTCAGCGCCGGGGTCTCGGCGCGCAGAGCTCGTCCCGTCAGCGCCGGGGTTCTGGGTGCACAGAGCTCGTCCCGTCAGCGCCGGGGGTCTCGGCGCACAGAGCTCGTCCCGTCAGCGCCGGGGTCTCGGGGTGCAGAGCTCGTCCCGTCAGCGCCGGGGTCTCGGGGTGCAGAGCTCGTCCCGTCGGCGCCGGGGTCTCGGCGCGCAGAGTTCGTCCCGTCAGCGCCGGGGTTCTGGGTGCGCAGAGCTCGTCCCGTCAGCGCCGGGGGTCTCGGCGCGCAGAGTTCGTCCCGTCAGCGCCGGGGGTCTCGGCGCGCAGAGTTCGTCCCGTCAGCGCCGGGGGTCTCGGCGCACAGAGCTCGTCCCGTCAGCGCCGGGGTCTCGGGGTGCAGAGCTCGTCCCGTCAGCGCCGGGGTCTCGGGGTGCAGAGCTCGTCCCGTCGGCGCCGGGGTCTCGGCGCGCAGAGTTCGTCCCGTCAGCGCCGGGGTTCTGGGTGCGCAGAGCTCGTCCCGTCAGCGCCGGGGGTCTCGGCGCGCAGAGTTCGTCCCGTCAGCGCCGGGGGTCTCGGCGCGCAGAGCTCGTCCCGTCAGCGCCGGGGCTCCGGGGTCTCAGCGCGCAGAGCTCGTCCCATCAGCGCCGGGGCTCCAGGATCTAGGTGCGCAGAGCTCGTCCCGTCAGCGCCGGGGGTCTCGGCGCGCAGAGCTCGTCCCGTCAGCGCCGGGGTCTTGGCGCGCAGAGCTCGTCCCGTCAGCGCCGGGGTCTCGGGGTGCAGAGCTCGTCCCGTCAGCGCCGGGGTCTCGGCGCGCAGAGCTCGTCCCGTCAGCACCGGGGTTCTGGGTGCACAGAGCTCGTCCCGTCAGCGCCGGGGGTCTCGGCGCACAGAGCTCGTCCCGTCAGCGCCGGGGTCTCGGGGTGCAGAGCTCGTCCCGTCAGCGCCGGGGTCTCGGGGTGCAGAGCTCGTCCCGTCGGCGCCGGGGTCTCGGCGCGCAGAGTTCGTCCCGTCAGCGCCGGGGTTCTGGGTGCGCAGAGCTCGTCCCGTCAGCGCCGGGGGTCTCGGCGCGCAGAGTTCGTCCCGTCAGCGCCGGGGGTCTCGGCGCGCAGAGCTCGTCCCGTCAGCGCCGGGGCTCCGGGGTCTTGGCGCGCAGAGCTTGTCCCGTCAGCGCCGGGGTCTCGACGCGCAGAGCTCGTCCCATCAGCACCGGGGTCTCGGTGCGCAGAGCTCGTCCCGTCAGCGCTGGGGCTCCGGGGTCTTGGTGCGCAGAGCTCGTCCCGTCAGCGCCGGGGGTCTGGGTGCGCAGAGCTTGTCCCGTCAGCGCCGGGGTCTCGGCACGCAGAGCTCGTCCCGTCAGCGCCGGGGGTCTGGGTGCGCAGAGCTTGTCCCGTCAGCGCCGGGGTCTCGGCACGCAGAGCCCGTCCCGTGAGTTCTGGGGTCTCGGTGCGCAGAGCTCGTCCCGTCAGCGCCGGGGCTCCGGGGTCTCGGCGCGCAGAGCTCGTCCCGTCAGCGCTGGGGCTCCGGGGTCTTGGTGCGCAGAGCTCGTCCCGTCAGCGCCGGGGGTCTGGGTGCACAGAGCTCGTCCCGTCAGCGCCGGCGTCTCGGCACGCAGAGCTCGTCCCGTCAGCGCCGGCGTCTCGGCGCGCAGAGCTCGTCCCGTTGGCTCCGGGGTCTCGGCGCGCAGAGCTCGTCCCGTCAGTGCCGGGGTCTCGCCGCGCAGAGCTCATCCCGTCGGCTCCGGGGTCTCGGTGCGCAGAGCTCGTCCTGTCGGCGCCGGGGTCTCGGCGCGCAGAGCTCGTCCCGTCGGCGCCGGGGTCTCGGCGCGCAGAGCTCGTCCCGTCGGCTCCGGGGTCTCGGTGCGCAGAGCTCGTCCCGTCGGCGCCGGGGTCTCGGCGCGCAGAGCTCGTCCCGTCGGCTCCGGGGTCTCGGTGCGCAGAGCTCGTCCTGTCGGCGCCGGGGTCTCGGCGCGCAGAGCTCGTCCCGTCGGCTCCGGGGTCTCGGCGCGCAGAGCTCGTCCCGTCGGCGCCAGGGTCTCGGCGCGCGGAGCTCGTCCCGTCGGCGCCAGGGTCTCGGCGCGCGGAGCTCGTCCCGTCAGCGCCGGGGTCTCGGCGCGCGGAGCTCGTCCCGTCGGCGCCGGGGTCTCGGCGCGCGGAGCTCGTCCCATCGGCGCCTGGGCTCCAGGGTCTCAGTGCGCCCAGCAGGGTCTCCAAGAGGATGTGAATGGTTGAGCATGGGGGTTGCCTGGTATTTTCTCCCATCCCAGCCACCCAAGAGTGACACTCAGCTCTAGAGCCCTCTGAATCCTGCCCACTCCTTGGATCCTTTGCAGCAGCACAGCCTGGCTTCCTCCCCCACCCTGCAGCTCCTTACCTGGACGGTCTGGCGGTCTGGGATCCCGCTGTACACAGAGATCTGGGGCCCCGGCTGGCGCCCATTACTGCTGCTGGTGCTGGTGCTGTTGGCGGTGCTGGTGCTGCTGGTGCTGCTGGAGGGAGGCGGGACTTGCAGCTGCTCATTCTCCATGGTAACAGTCCTGGGCACCGATTGGGGCAGGAAGAAGGAAATACCAAGGCCGAGGTGGTGGGAAAGGGGATTCTGGTCAGGTTAGAGCTGGAAGGAGACAAAAGTAGGCAGTCAGGCTTGGGGCATGGAGCAGTCCCAACCCCTCATACCCCAGCTGGGGCACTGACCCCTCTTACTGGCCCACAGCTGATGAGATGCTGCAGCCATGAGGAATTCTGGGGCCATATTCTCTGCTGCATACGGTGGGGATGCTGTCAGGGAGCCAGGTACGGGCTATCTCTGGATGCAGATAAGAACAGCCTTAGGGCTGCTCTAAACTGTGCCAGCTGGCTGCGGTCCCCAAGGAACCAGCCTGTTCCAGTCAGTCTCTTTCCCTGCCCCTTCCTTCCCTCGACACATCCCAGCCCCCTGACACACACACGGGGCTGCCGCAAGAAAGGTGCTTGTGGGAGCTGATTCTGCTGGCCCCTTGCCAGCTAGGGACCCAAGCACTTTGCAAAGAGGAATGAATCCAGCCTCATCAGCTCTCTGGGGTGTGCTGTGAGGATAATTCACCCCTTTAAACAGAGGGAGAAACTAAGGCACATCGATTCCAAGGCCAAAGGGATCACTGTGATCACCTAGTCTGATGTCCTGCACAGCACCGGCCAGAGACCTGCCTCACAATTACTCCTAGAGCAGAGCTTTGAGAAAACAGCCAGTCTTGATTTAAAAATAACCAGTGATGGAGAATCCACCACGATCCTTGGTATATTGGTCCAATAGTTAATTACTCTCATTGTTAAAATTGTACCTTATTTCTATTCTGAATGTGTCCAGCTTCAACTCCCAGCCACTGGGTTGTGTTAGACCTTCCTCTGCTAGATTGAAGAGCCCATTATTAAGTATTTGTTCCCCATGTAGATACTTATAGACTGTGATCAAGTCATCCCTTAACCTTCTCTTTGTTAAGCTAAATAGATTGAGCTCCTTGCGTCTACCACTATAAGGCACAAAGAGTTTCTGTGGCACCTTATAGACTAACAGACGTATTGGAGCATAAGCTTCCGTGGGTGAATACCCACTTCCTCAGATAGGAAGTGGGTATTCACCCACGAAAGCTTATGCTCCAATACGTCTGTTAGTCTATAAGGTGCCACAGAAACTCTTTGTCGCTTCTACAGATCCAGACTAACACGGCTACCCCTCTGATACTTGACACTATAAGGCAGATTTTCTAATACTTCACATTCTTGTGGCTCTTCTCTGAACACCCTCCAATGTATCAATGTCCTTCTTGAGTTGTGGGCACTGGAAGTGGACACAGGATTCCAGCAGTGGTCGCACCAGTGCCAAACAGAGCGATCAAAATAACCTCTCTGCTCCTACTAGAGATTTCCCTGTTTATGCAACCCAGGATCACACTGGGAGCTCATGGGAGCTCATGTTCAGCTGATTATCCACCACCCCCCAAGCTTTTTCAGAGTCACCGCTTCCCAGGATAGAGTCCCCCATCCTGTAAGTATGGTCTACATTCATTGTTCCTAGACGAATACATTTACATTTAGCCATATTAAAATGCATGTTGTTTCCTGCACTCAATTTAACAAGCGATCCAGGCTGCTCTGAATCAGTGACCTGTCCTTTTCATTATTTACCATTCAACCAATTTTTGTGTCATCTTCAAACTTTGTCAGTGATGATTTTATCTTTTCTTCTAAGTCATTGATAAAAATGTTAAATAGCACAGGGCCAAGAATCAATCCCTGAGGGACCGCACTGGAAACATACCTGCTCAATGATGATTCCCAGGTTACAGTTACATTTTGAGACCTGTCAGTTTTTAATCCATTTAATGTGCGCCATGTTAATTTGATATCTTTCTCTTTTTTTAATCAAAATGTTGTGCCGTACCAACCCAAACACCTTACAGAAGTCTATTACTTCAGCACTATGACTTTTATCAATCTAACTCGTCATCTCATCAAAAAAAGAAATCAAGTTAGTTTGACAATCTATTTTCCACAAACCCAGGTTAATTTGCATTAATTACATTATCCTCCTTTAATTCTTTATTAATGGAGTTCTGCATTGGCCACTCCATTATCCAGTCTGGGATTGGCTGATAATTTCTTGTTCATCCCATTTACCTTTTTAAAAGTTGGCACATTCACTTTCTTCCAGTTTTCTGGAACTTCCCCAGTGCTCCAAGACTTATTGAAAAGCAACATTAACAGTCCAGCAAGCTCCTCTGCCAGCTCTTTTAAAACTTTTGGATGCAAATTATCTGGACCTACTGATTTACAAATGTCTAACTTGAGTAGCTTCTGTTTAACATCCTCCAGAGATACTAGTGGAATAGAAAGAGTGACATCATCACCATACATTGAGACGATGTCATCTGTTTTTCCCCAAATACAGAACAGAAACATTTATGAAACACTTCTGCCTTTTCTGCATTATTATTGATAACTATACCATTTCCATATAGCAATGGACCAATCCCATTGTCAGGATCCTTTTTGTGCCTAATAGGTTTTAAAAACTCATTATTGTCCTTAACTCTGCAGGCCATAGAGTTCGCCTTGCGTCCCTTTGCTTCCCTTATCAATTTTCTACAGTTCCTAACTTCTGATTTATATTCATTACTATCAATTTCCCCTTTATGGCATTTGTTATATTTTTATTTTTATTTTACAGCTGCCTTTACTTCTCTACTCCAGGTTGGTTTTTTAACCAGTATGGCCTTGATTGTGGCTTTTGCGGCATCTTGTAAGGTGTTCTTAAAATATTCCCAGTTATCATTCACATTCTGTTGATGAAATTCTTATTCCCAGCTGAACTGGTTCATAATTGTTTTCAGCTTTGTGAAATTGGCCTTATTAAGGCACCAAGTATATATATTATTGGTCTGGTCTTTATTCTGCTTACATATTATGAATGTGATCAAGTCATGATGATTTATACTTAAGCTACCATTAATTTTTAGTTCCCAAGGGTTGCACACCATATTAGTGGGAATAGAATGGTGCTGTCTTGTTACCCAATCATGTGCCTTTACCACAATCCCATCCTTCTGTAAATGCTTGTGTAACCATGCTAACACAATCTGGCTCTTTGTCACCCTTTAAGTGGCTGGTTCATGAGGCTGCTACAGGCTTTGTCTGGCTTAGTTTGTCCCCTTAGCTCAGGCAATGGAGGGTTACTCTTCTAGATGCAGAGGACTGGCGTTCAAATCAATTCCTGCAGACAGCCCAGCCAGGAGTGCTGTTACCAGTGGCTTTCGTGAAGAGAAGCCTGTGGGAGTTTAGCTTGGCTGGCTGGAAGGCACTGCAGGTGCCTCCTGGTAGGGGTATCCTGGGCATAGGGTAGGTTTATTAGCAATCCTGTGGAATTGGGGGCAGGTCCCAGCCCTGGGCCTTATACTACTGTTGGATACACCAGTGGAGATTCAATTGCCTACAGTAGAGTTCCTGTGAATGTACATTTACGTAGCAAGGCACAGAATCCAACCAGGCAGCACTCTCCCCCAGGTCTTGGGGAAGAGACCCTCTGCCCTGAATGAATCCTCCCTGGAGTCTGTGTTTCATCCGCCCGCTGGAAGGGCATCTCCTCCCCGAAAGGGTGGAGTCATGGGACCCAGATCCCTGATTAAACCTGTGTTAGCTTGATCCTGTCACTGGTTCCCCTACTGACTGTAAGGACCCAGTCTGCAGAGCCTGGGACAGCCATTCTTCCCACAGTGCCACCAGAAGGCCCCGCAGCAGGGGAGTACTATGGAGAATAGGCGCTGCAGGACGTACTGTCCAAGAGCCCCTGTGGCCCTCTGATTGGCCAAGTGCCCCTACTTAACCCCACAAAGTTGGCTGGGCAGCCACACAGGCCTTGGCCTGTTACTGTGCTGGACTTTGCCTTGTATCCTGATCGCTGGTCTGTGACTCCAGCCTGACTTCGATCCTGCCTCTCGATCCTAACCTGGTTCTGCCTCTGATCTCCGACCTCTGACCCTGGCCTAACTCTTGTTTATGGAACCTGGCCTTGTGATTCCTCTAACTCCAGCCTGGCAACTCCTGTCCCTGGTGGGCAGACCTCAGACTAGCTGCGACCGCCTACACCCTACTCCCTTACACTGATTCTCATCTTAGAGATTCCTGGACTGGAGAGTCACTTGGTACGAAATTTTGCATTGACTCCTTCCTATCTGTGTCTATTTCATGTACACAAGGACAGATAACACCCCAGCCTGTGTGCACCACACAAGCCATGTGCTTAAATGTCCCTGCAGTCAGAAAGAATCTGGGCCCGTATGATACCAAGGAGTGGGAATATTGGGGTCTCATGGTCAGGTTGCCAGGTCCACCCCTTTAAAATGTTTAAAGTGTTGCCCCTGATGTGCCCAGAGAGTAGTGAAGGGCGGGGGCTGGGCTACTGACTTTTAGGGGGTTGATGCAGAGACTTCAGCCAGGGCATCTCCAGCGTTGCCAACCCCAAGTATCCCGAAATCAGGAATCAGGCCCTCAAAAATCTGGGTTCTCTTTGCTTCCTGGTTCTGGAGTCTTGAGGGTTCACATTTTCCAGCTTTTCTCCACAGGTCTAGATAGTTACCTTATAACCAGAAGGGGAGCCAGGGGTATCACCTAATCCCAGGTTCTTGGGCTTCCAGCAAAGCACCAACTATCACGAGACTTCCAATACAATCGGGAAGGTTGGCACCATTGCCTTCCAGTGCCGAGAGATGAATCCAGCTGGAGCCAATCCCCTAGAGAAGAAATGACTGGCTGCGTTATACCCCGGCAGGATGCTACTGGAGAATGGATCCGATTAAATAAATTCCAGCTTCCTGGTAAACGGAATTAAGTCACTTGCCAGCCCCGCTGTCAAGACGGGCTTATGGGCTGCGTTGGGAGAACAAGCTGGGGCAACACAAGAGCCAGCCTGGGCCCCAATCCTGCATGTTTGTCCGAACACAAAGCACAGCCACCGGAACTCACGCCTTCGCTCCCCTTGGATTTCAGTGGGATGTGGCACCTCACTCCCCTAAACTCCTGGGAAACCCCCGTGTCCGTCCACATGGCGTCTAGCTTACATGAGGGAAGCAACATAGGGACATAGCAGTGGAAGGGACGTCCCGAGTCACTGAGTCCAGTCCCCTGCTATCACAGCAATCCAACTTCATAGAATCCCAGTCATACATTTCTCAGGCTCCATTTTAAAGCCAGCGAGGTTCTCTGCCCGTTGGTGGCTGTTCCAGAACCTCCCTCCTCTGATCGTTAGAAACCTTCTAATGTCCAGCCTAGATTGATTCCTGGCCAGTTTATCCCCATTTGTTCTTGTGCCAACATTGTCCTTCAGCTTCAATAGCTCTTCACCTCCCTGGTGTTCACCCCTTGCTGTATTTATAGAGAGCAACCAGAGCCCCACACCAGCTCGGTCCTATGGGGCTGAGCAACCCCAGTTCTCCAGATCAGCTTTCCATGCTGCCGATCGTCCTGGCAGCTCTTCTCTGCCCTGTTCCAGTTTGAATTCCTCTTTCTTGAACATGGGTGACCAGGATAGTATCCCAGGTTCCAGAGTAGGTCTGACCCATGACAAACAGAGGGGTAATATAACCTCCCTACTCCTCCTCCAGAGTTCCTGCTTTACACATCCAAGAGCCGCTACAGCAAAGAAAAGAAGAGCGAGACTTTCAAAGGTGCTTGGACCCATGGCCTGACCTTGTGGCCTCTCGCCTGGCTAGGATTGCCAACGTTCTACTCGCACAAAACCGGACATCCTTGCCCCGCCCCTGCCCGCCCCCTTCTCCAAGACCCCACCCCCACTCATTCCATCTCCCCTCCCTCTCTCTCTCGTTCTCCCCCACCCTCACTCACTCGCTCATTTTCACCAGGCTGACGGTGTCCAGGGAGCGAGCACCAGCTGGACAGACAGGCGGTGCCCAGGGAGAAGGCGCCACGTGGGCAGACAGACGGTACCAAGGGAGCATGCACTAGTGGGGAAGACAGATGGTGCCAAGGGAACATGCGCTAGTGGGGCAGACAGATCATGCCCATGGAGCATGTGCCAGTCAGGCAGACAGATCGTGCCCAGGGAGCGTGTGCCAGTCGGGCAGACAGATGGTGCCCTAGAGTGAGCACCAGCCAGCCAGACAGGTGGTGCCCAGGGCGCATGCGCTAGGTGGGCAGACAGATGGTGCCCAGGGAGTGTATCCCAGCCGGGCAGACAGCCATCCGGGTAGGTGGTGCCCAGGGAGCTTGCACCAGCAGACAGACAGAAGGTGTCCAGCGTGTGTGTGCCAGCCAGGCGCAGACAGGGTGCCAAGGGAGCAGGTGCCAGCCAGGCAGACAGACGGTGCCAAGTGAGCGTGTGCTAGCTGGGAAGGCAGGTGGTGCCCACGAAGTGAGCACCAGCTGGACAGACAGACGGTGCCCAGGGAGCATGTGCCAGTTAGGCAGACAGCCTGCCGAGTAGACAGAAGGTGCCCAGGGAGAGTGAGCCAGCCAGGCAGACAGATAGTGCCCAGGGAGCCAGAACCAGCTGGGCAGAAAGATGGTGCCCAAGGAACATGTGCCAGCCAGATAGATGGTGCCCAAGGAACATGTGCCAGCCAGATAGACGGTGCCCAGGGGGTGAGCACCAGCCGGACAGACAGATGGTGCTCAGGGAGCAGGCACCAGCTGGGTAGACAGACAGAGCCCAGAGAGCAGGAAATAGCTGGACAGACAGACGGTGCCCAGGGAGTGGGCGGCAACTGGACAGACAGACGGTGCCCAGGGAGTGAGCACCAGCCAGGGAGACAGATGGTGCCCAGGGAGCGGGCACCAGCTGGACAGACAGACGGTGCCCAGGAAGCATGCGCCAGCCGGACAGACAGACGTCCCTCCCACTGTCATGAAAATCAGCTCCACTGTGGAGTCTGGAGTGAACAGCGGGACCCTGCCGTGACTGTGATTCAGGGGCTAGGTGCCTCCCGTCGCTGCAATGGGCTAAGGCCATTTACTGCTCCCCCAGACCAGTGTCCCAGGCCGAGTGTCTGTCTGTGATTTCCCTGGGCTCCAGGAGGTTGCCAGCCTGGGACTAAGCAGGTGCTGCTGGCCGGGAACCCCCTGGGCATGAGGGAGTTTTCCCAGCCCTTGTTCATTCATTTCCCCCTCCAGCGGAGAGTAACTGCCAGGGGCCAGCCCTGCAGCTTACCCACCCCTCCCCCGGCTGGGCTATTGGCAGCAGGCTCAGGCCCCAGATCTACAGGTCCTTGTACTTTTCCCAATGACATCTGTTTCCCTTCCCTTGTTCTCTGTCACTTGGCCAGGGAGCGGTGGGGACACCAGGCTCCATTCCATCCTGGGGAGCAGGGTCGTGACATTTGCTCGCTTGCCTTCTGCCACTGATGCCAGGCAGAAGCCCAGTTCATTGTGCAGATCTCAGCCTGCAGTGTCTCTGCACTCTAGCCTCCCCCAGGCCTTGGCTAGCAGGACTAGTGGCTGCCCCCATGCTGCACTGAGCATAGCAGGGCACGGCCCAATCTGGCCGACTGCAGGCAAGCTTTGCCCCCAATGGTCTCAAATATTTTGCTGGTTTTGAAGAAAACAAGCAGCAGTTCTGACGCAGGAAATGCGTTTGGTGAGAATGGGGCCAGCGCAGCCTGTGGTGCAAGGCGGGTGGGGACTGGGCTTCCCGAGTCCCCCTTGTTCACCAGCCCAGGCGGATGCATTTCCCACCATGAGGAGGACCAATATGCTGTGCCAAGCTTGCTTCTGGTTCCCCCTGCTCTGTGCGGGAAGTGCCCAGGCCTGGCACAGCAAACGTCCCCCCAGCACTGGCACTGCGCTCCTGTGTATGGGAGGGTGTGGAGCCAGATTCGGCCCACTTCCCCCACTTGCACCAGGAGAGGATGTAGCAGCCCTGCGGATGCTGCCCTCCCCCAGGAGTCTGGCAGTGAAAGGCCTTGGCTACACTTGCAGATGTACAGCGCTGTTAGTTAAACCCGTGTTCGTACAGCTGAGTAGGGAAAGCGCAGTAACTACCACTGACGTGGCTACATTTGCGGCACTTGCAGCTGTATTGGGAGCGGTGCATTATGGGCATTCAGGTAGCTGCAACGTGCTTTTCAAATCGGGGGGGGTGAGGGGGACTTTGACAGGGAGCGTTTTTGGAAAAAGAGTGGATTTTTGGAATAGCCACAGAGTGTCAGCTCATTATTTCCACACCTCCACATCCCCTGCCTCTCTCTCAATCACTGAAAGCAAACAGCAGGGGCTTTGTTTGTTTTTAAAGAGCAGATAAAAGAGAGGAAAAAAAGCCTGTGTTTAGCAGCTTAAAGAACGGAGCTCTGAACTCCAACCCGGAAGTGCCTTTTCAAAACAAAGGCAACTTCGGAAGATCATTAACTCCGTTGTTCCTGGGCTACACTGAAAGACGAACGTTGCACCCACTTCGCAGCAGCTGTTATTCCTCTCGGAGAGGTGGAGTACCTGCAGCGCTGTATCTGAGGAGATACAGCGTTGCACGTGCCTTGCAAGTGTAGCCAGTTAATGAGTTACAGCGCTGCCGGCAGTTTTATTACGCTGTAACTTGTAAGTGTAGCCAAGGCCAAAGGTCTAACATGACCCAACGGCTGGAAGCTGAAGCTAGACAAATTCAGACCAGAAATAAGGTGTCAATTGTTAATGGTCAGGCAGGGTAAGGAACCACTGGAACAAGTGACCCGGGTCATGGTGGATTCTCCATCACTGGCCATTTTTAACTCAAAACTGACTGGTTTTCCAAAAGTTCTGCTCTAGGGATTAGTTCAGGGCAGGTCTCTGGGTCAGAGGTCAGGCTACAGGATCATAATGGTCCCTTCTGGCCTTGGGAGGGATGAATTGCCAGGATCACCCTGTTTTCCCTTTTGGAAGCTGGGCCTTACACCTGCCTTTGCCAGTCCACTGGGAGCTCTCCCATTCCCCAAAGCGTCTGTAAGCCTAATAATACCTAGCTTTTATGATGTGCTTTTCATCAGGAGACCTAAGAGCTTTACCCAGAAGGGCAGTATCATCATCATTATTTTACAGATGGGGAAACTGAGGCACGGGGTGGGGAAATTACTTTTTCTAGGTCACGTAGCAGGCCAGTGGCAGAGCTAGGAGAGCCCTGATCTCCTGAGTCCCAGTCCGGTGCTCTGATCACTATTCCACACTGATTCAAAACTCAATTCCTGGAGATGTGCATCACCCAGCCATGTTGGTCCAGATCTGTTTAGTTCCAGGCCATGTATTCTCTTCCTGCAGCATTTACCACTTCCCCTCTCCTACTCCTCCAGCCCCTCTCTCTGCTCACAGCTATCCCCCAAAGCTCTTCTTCTTCTCCTTAGCCCTGGGGCAAGCCCTGGCTCCTTCTGCCCCCAGCACTGGCCCTGCAGCTCTTACTCAAGCAAAACTCCCTTGGACTCGGTCAGGGTTTGGCCTGAGGAGATGCGGCAGCTCCAGCCACCTTCTTTTTCCAGTGGATGCCTTCACTGACTCCTGAGCCAGATCCCCAGCTGGTGTAAACTGGGATAGATCTAATAAGGGGCTATTGAAGTCCATGAAGCTGCACAGATTTATGCCAGCTGAGGATCTGGCCTCATAGATCCTCCTTGGGTTGCCTCTTTCTCCTTCTTCATTACCAGCGCAGGCTTCTCTTCCTGCCCTCAGATCTCTGAGTCAGTCTCTCATGGAGCCTCATTAGCTGCTCCTTTTCCCTTCACTGAAGCAGACACTTTCTCTACTAGGCTGCGCAATCCCCAGGGCCCTGCTGAGTCTGGCTGAAATTGAAGCCGGTTTATTTACCCCTCAGCCCGGCCCTGGCTCCCTCGAGTCTTTTACGGGCTTGAGCAGACAAATGTTGTTGTTGTTTTATGGGAAATCCTGCTGCGATGGGTACAGCGGTGGAAATGGCCATGGAGATGGAGTTTCTGGCAGGAGGGCCTGGGGAGAGGGGGCTTTACAGCTCCAGGAACTGCTCTGCTGCTAGCAGACAAAGGCCGGTAGAGACCCATGAGCTCCCCTTTGATATATGGCATGGCTGTAAATCTCCTCCCTTGCAGACCTCACTCCCCGCCCTGTGCCTTTAAACTGCTCCACTGGGCACCAGAGTGTCGTTCCTCTTAGGGCGGCCGGCGGCCTTTGGCCCCATCGGCTCAGCCAAGTGGAGGTCTCTGAATGACTGACAGGAAACTCTCCAGGCCCCACACCTCCAAATGATGCCCAAGTGAGGGCTGCTCTGGCATCTCACTGGGCACCTATGGGCCAGGCTGAATTGAACCAAAGGGAGCAGATTGCAGCCACCCTCATTTTCAGACCAGTCATGGTCTGCAGAGATCCAAATGCTTCCGGGGCCTTCATGGGCAGATTATGGGTGAGGCATGGGGGAGCGTTGCCCCCCCAAAATGCAAACCTCAGACAGGCAGCCTTAGGCTATGTCTACACTACACAGCTTTTAGCGACACAGCTGTGCCACTAAGCAAGTCGCTAAAAGTCACGCAGTGTAGCCGCTGTTTGTTGGCTCTCCTGCAACAAAAAAATTCCACCCCCAAGGAGCCCCATTTGCGTTGTCGTCAGAATTTTGTTTATAACAGAGTGATTAACAGGTGATTAAGATAAGAAAGGGCTATTAGGAAGTTTCCTAAAGTTAAATGATCTGTCCTAAGCTTGATGAACTGCAAAAAGTAAGTAGCCTAAATGATAGAAAGTAATTGTAGATTTTTCTACAATTGTTTCACTTATTGTATTCAAGAGGTGGTAACAAGTTACTACTATCTTTCTTTGAGAAAATAACTGATTTTTTAGACAAAGGAAATGCAGTAGATCTAATCTACCTGGATGTCAGGAAGGCATTTGATACAGTTCCACATGAGAAATTATTAGTTAAACTGGAGAAGATGGGGATTAATAAGAGAACTGAAAGGTGGATAAGGAACTGGTTAAAGGGGAGACTGCAACAGGCCATACTGAAAGGTGAACTGTCAGGCTAGAGCAGGGATCTCAAGGTCAAATTACCACGAGGGCCACATGAGAACTAGTAAATTGTCCCGAGAGGCGCATCACTGAAACCTTTTCATACAATGATACAAAAGTATAGTAAAAAATGAAGAGTAATAGAGTGTTCTATTAAAAGTCAATGTGTTAACTTTTTAAAAACTGTAATGCAAAGAGGGGTTTGAATAAAATATAAACACTCAGTAATGTTTGGAGCTTGGCTGCCAGAGGAGTCGGCGCCTATGGCGGGCCACAGGAAATAACTCCACGGGCCACATGTGGCCCGCGGGCCGCGTGTTTGAGACCCCTGGGCTAGAGGGAGATTACTAGTGGAGTTCCTCAGGAATCAGACTTGGGACCAATCTGATGAAATATTTTTTATTAATGACCTTGGCACAATAAGTGGGAGTGTGCTAATAAAATTTGCAGATGACACAAAGCAGGGAGGTATAGCCAATACAGAGGACCAGAATATCATACAAGAAGATCTGGATGACCTTATAAACTGGAGTAATAGAAATGTGATGATATTTAATAGTGCAAAGTGCAAGGTCATGCATTTAGGGACTAACAACAAGAATTTTTGCTATATGCTGGGGAATGATCTGTTGGAAGTGACAGAGGAAGAAAGACCTGGGCATACTGGTTGATTACAGGATGACTACGAGCCGTCAATGTGATGTGACCATGAAAAGGCTAACAGTCCTGGGGTGCATCAGACGAGGTATTTCCAGTAGAGACAGGGAAGTGTTTGTACCATTATACAAGGCACTGGTGACATCTCATCTGGAGTATTGTATGCAATTCTGGTCTCCCATGTTTAAGAAAAATGAATTCAAAGTGAACAAGTGCAGAGAAGGGCTACTAGGATGATCTGAAGAATGGAAACCCTACCTTAGGAGAGGAGACTCAAAGAGCTTGGCTTGTTTAGCCTAACTAACAGAAGGCTGAGGGGAGATATCATTGCTCTCTATAAATACATCAGAGGGATAAATATCAGGGAGGGAGAGGAGTTATTTAAGTTAGGCACCAATGTGGACCCCAGAACAAATGGAGATAAACTGGCCATCAACAAGTTTAGGCTTGAAAATAGGCGAAGGTTTCTAACCATCAGAAGAGTGAAGTTCTGGAGCAGCCTCCCAAGAGGAGCAGTGGGGGCAAAAAACCTGACTGGCTTCAAAACTGAGCTTGCTAAGTTTATGGAGGAGATGGTATGACAGGACCGCCTACAATGGCATGTGGCCCATTGTTGTCTGCCTGTAGCATAAATCCCCAATGGCTCGAGATGGAACATTAGATGGGGATGGGGAGGGCTTTGAGTTACTACAGATAATTCTTTCTCAGGTATCTTCCTCATGGGTCTTGCCCACTTGCTCGGGGTCTAACTGATCACTATATTTAGGGTCGGGAAGGAATTTCTCCCCAGGCCAAATTGGCAGAAACCCTGGGTTTTTTTGTTTTGTTTTTTGTTTTGCCTTCCTCTGCAGCATGGGGCATGGGTCACTTGCAGGTTTAAACTAGTGTAAATGGTGAATTTTCTGTAACTTGAAATCTTTAAACCATGGTTTGAGGATGTAAGTAAGTCAGCCAGAGCTTAGGGATCTATTACAGTAGTGGGTGGGTGGCTGAGGTTCTGTGGCCTGCGAGGTGCAGGAAGTCAGTGGTTTGAGCATTGGTCTGCTAAACCCAGGGTTGTGAGTTCAATCCTTGAGGGGGCCAGTTAGGGATCTGGGGCAAAAATTGGGGATTGGTCCTGCTTTGAGCAGGGGGTTGGACTAGATGACCTACTAAGGTCCCTTTCAACCCTGATATTCTATGACTCTATGAGGGTTGATCTACACACCCTGGCAATGGGAGATGTGCAATAGCCCGAGCAATTCAGCACAACCAGCACAGGGGTTCTCTCTTTCCAAATCCAGACGGCCTTTGAGTTCAGTGTCAGCAGGCCAAGCACCCAGGTGGTATAAACCTGTTCATTCCATTGGCTTCACTGGAGCTGTGCTGATTTACACACCCACTGGGGATCTGGCCCATTGATCCGACGGCGCGACACCAATTTACACCCCACTTGTAACTGGACCAGAACACTCCCGCCCAAGGACCTACAGTGCACACAGCCCCAGCATCGGCCCAGGGAACACCCCACCTGTAACTGGACCAGAACACCGCCCCCCCCCCAAGAACCTGCAGCACGCGCACAGCCCCAGCATTCATCCAGGGAGAGGGGCCCCGGCTTACAAGCCCCATGCCCCACTTCATTCTAAGACTTCCCCACCCCACACCCTGGGGGCTGAGCCCAGCTCCCACTGGCGGGGGTTGAGCAAAGGCTGCAGACACTGCCCCACTGGGGAGAAGAGGGGAAAGAGGGAGGAGGATGAGGAGGACATTCCGTTAACCCTTTCCCTGCAGGGGGTACCTGAAGTATGCCCCCCCGCCCCAGCACTTTAGCAAGGTGGGAGCAGTTAGATCAGCAGGTGAACGCTGTCCCATAGACAGACTGGGTGTAGAAGGGGGGCCTTGTCTGACTGGAGGAGGGCAAAGGAAACTTCTGCTGGAGCTCTCTTGACACATGACCTTTGCTCCCTTCAGAGACACCTTGCCTGGCTCTGTTCAGGGGAGTGGAATTAGTGTAGGGTTACCAGCGCCTACCAGGGCACACCAGCCCCAGCGTTAACCCCTTCCTGGCAGGGAGGGAGGCTGGCTCCTGAGTGTGGATTTCTGTTCCTGCCCCCCACAAAGGTACGGCAGATCTGCCATGGGACCTTCATGGGGGCAGTGGATCTTTGTGTACGGTGGATCTGCCTCTCACAAGGGTTCTGCTGGCCCAGCGCAGATGAAGGCTCCATCCCTCTCTTACTGCAGCCAGGCAGAGCTCCCAGCCTGGTGCCAGCTACCCTTCACCCCCCTCATTGATTGCTGCCCTGCGAAACGTCAGTGCCACGCTGTACGGGTGTTTGTGCTCATGTGAAATCACCAGTGCACAAGGGCAGAGCTCCCTCCACTCCTGGGGCTCTGTGGCTGGGACTGGGCACTGCCCGACGGGGAAAAGAAACAGCCCCTCGATGGGCCGATCTGGACCCGACCAGGCAGCAATGTCTGACACAGTGATCTAGTCTTGGTCTAGTGAGAGACACGTCCTCTCCAGCTCCCCATCACCCAGCCCCCATTGACCTGTTGTGCCCATGGTAAATACAGCTGCTGCTGGCCTGGCAGTCCCCTGGGAAGGGTGCTGGTGTGTCCGCTAGTGTCTCTAATGCAATAACAAGCCTCATGTCCATTGGAAAAATCAATCCATCCCACCGTCTCCACGTGCTCCCATCCCATCGCATGGCACACACCCGCCCCAGCTGGCATGGCCTGCTCTCCCCGGCGCCCCTTCCCACCCTTTCCAGGTGAGGGGCTGGGCAGGTAAATACTCACTCCCCGAGAGTGTACCTGCAGCCAGCACCACTGGAACAAGGACCCCAAGCAAATGGGCATGTGTGAGTGTGTGGTTTGTGTGTGCTGACACGTGAGCATGTATGTGTGCGAAGGGGGGTGTGTGTGTGCGTAGTTTGTGTTTGGGGTATTTGCGTGCAGCAAATGGGCATGTGTGTGTGTGTTTGTGAGAGTGAGTGCACATATTGCGTTTGGGGGTGAGTGCAGCTGTGTGTGTGTGTTTGTGGGTGTGTGGGTATACATTGTGTTTGGGGGGGTGAGCATGTGCACACGTCATGTTTGGCGATGAGCGTGCGTGTGCGGTTTGTATGGGTTTGTCGTGCCGCAGGGCTCTAGTCTCACAGATTCCCCGGGTCCCAGTTCAGTGTCAGAGCCAGGCCAATGCTCCCGACTTTCTCCGGGCTCTGAGAGGCTCACCTCTATTCGAAGGATGTGCACAACACACACATGTATCCACACACAGACAAATACACAGAAACACACTTGCTAATCTCATCCCCCCCCACACTCGTTCTTTCACAAGCGGGCTCCTCTCAGGGCCATAGGTGCTGGAACGAGGGATGCTGGGGGGCTGCCGCACCCCCCCGCTTGAAGTGGTTTCCATTCTATACAGGGTTTACAGTTTGGTTGAATGACTCTCAGCACCCCCACTATACACATTGTTCCAGCCCCCTGCTCAGGCCTGTTCTCGCCCTGGGTTTGGATGCCCACCTCCATCCTTGGGGGCCCAAGCAGCTGGCGTACATGCCCACGCAGTGATGTGGGTGCCCCAGTGCGGATCCAGGAGCCGCACCATGGCCCCCACGTGTGAAAACCAGGCCCGTCTAGTAGCTGCCTCGAAGTGCGCCTTTCCCCATAGTCGGGGGACAAGCTCCCTGCCCCCTCCTCCCAGAATCCATGCAGTTGTTGCAAGGCCCCCCTGCCACCTTCTAACATCCCAACCCCCCTCTCCCCATGTTCTTGCAGACCTTCCCAGGCCTGGTCCCCCCATATTCCCCTCCCTTTCCACATGCCCCCTCCCACGGTCTCCTAGCTCCAGCTCTGCTCTGAGACCCCACAGCATCTCCCTGAGCACCGCACAAACTGCAAGGGACGACACTCACCGGAGCCCAGATCCTTGCCGCCTGCGCCCACCCGGCTCCGTCTCTCCCCATCTCCGACCCTTCTCCTCACACCTCCCCAGCCGCAGCCCGGCTCCTCCCCCAAACAAGGGGCGCAGGCCTGCTGCCTTCCTTACACAAACACACTTCAAAGGCAGCCGGGGTCTGGGTCCTGTTTCCTGGTGGGGATGGGGCAGGGGGAGGGGGGCCTGGCCGGCTGGGGGGCCTGGCCAGGAAACACGCCCGCCGGGATGGGGCAAGCAGCAATAACATTTGCATTTCTTACTGCCTGGGAATGTCCGAACAAGAGGCTTCGGGACGGATGGGCAGCACCTGGCAAGCAGCCCTGGATAAAAGGCTCGCGCCCTGGACGGAACCCCCCCCCCCCCCCGAATCCCTCCTTCATGCCAGGGGCTAGGGCATCTGTTCTCATTTTATTTAATCACAGCCAAGAGTGGCTGAGTGCTGGCTGTGATCTCCCAGACCAGCTTCCTCTGCGGCCACTGGGCCTAGGTGCCACAGCCTGCCTGGCACGCGGGACCCACCCATGGCCTGGGCAAAACAGAGCAGGTTTGATTGGTGTTCCAGAACCAGCTCTCACCAGACTGATCGCAATGGCAGCTCCTGTGTTCTTCCAGTCTGTTTTCCATGTCACCAACGCATCACATGGGGGACGAGAGAGAACCAGGGCTGGAATACTGGGGACTGCAGGTCGGGAGTGGGGGGCGCAGGCAGAACGGCAGGGGAAGCCAGGGCTGAGATAGCAGGGGGCTGTAGGTCAGGACTGAGGGATATTGGCAGTGCTGTGTGGGGAGCCTGGTGCTGGGATAGGGGGGCTGCAGGCTGGGATTGAGGGACGCTGGCAGAGATGTGTGTGGGGAGCCCAGGGCTGGGAGTCAGGATTGAGGGGCACTAACAGAACTGGGGTGCGAGGGGGATGGGTCTGGGCTGGACTAGCAGAGTGGAGGGCCTGTGCAATGGGACAGAGCTGTGCATGGAGAACCTACGACAGGAGCAGCGGGGGGGTGGGGGGGGTCTCAGCTCAGGGCTGAGAGGCATCTGCAGGGTTTGAGGTGGAGGAGCTTGCCCAACTCCTGATCCCATTATTCTTTGCTCTAGACAAAGGCTCCTGTTCCTCACTTTCCTAGGAAACCTGCAATTTCCCGAAATTCCCCCACAGTCCAAACCCTCCCCGTGTGCAGTCTCCTTGCTCTTGCGGGAGCTGAGTCAAGGAGCCCGAACGGTGATTCCATTCCTTAGATCAGATACTAATGCCTTGTAGTGAGAGAGGACAGGACAATCCACGTGAGCTGGGCAGAGAGGGGCTCTCTCCTGCAGAGTGCCTGAGGGAGGGAAGGCTCAGGAACATCACTGGAAATTTTCCGACAGACTTTCTCAGCTCCATGGGGGTGGAGAGACCAGAGCATATTCTCAGGGCTCTGACTGAGGGGTTTCTCCTGCCCCTGTTGCTGTCTGGGGGCTGGGCAGAGTGCGAAACCAGCTGCCAGCCCTTCCCCATGCAACAGATGCTCTAACCATTACCCCAGGTGGGTCTCTGACCCCTCGACTGGCCACAACATGCACTAGTTCATCAGTGCAATACGGTGCCTGCCCTAGCAGGGTGATACCCTGGAGCTCCAGAAGCAGTAGCAACGACAGTGCTTTGAAATCCAGAGCTCCTAGGTTCGATCCAGCAGGGAGCTGTTCATACCCCAGACTCTGTGCTCCCAGAGGCAGATCCTGCAAGGTGCTGAGCACCTCTCCAGAGCTGCTGAAAGAAGCAGAGAGTGCTCAGCAACTCTTACCAGGCCCCTGGGTCCCAGTTACAGCTGGCATTGGAAAGTGCCCCATGGATTATCACACACTGTCAATGGAATAGTAGTAACGATGGGAATCACCTTAACAACGCCATTTCCTGCCTTTCAGAGGCTTGGTTTGTTTTTAGTAGCCATGCAGTAATTATGGAGATTGCATGAAGATTATATCAATTAATTCAGCAACCTGAGCCCTCAATTAATTTCATTTTTGGCATGCAAAGTATTTGTAAAGACACTGGCTAATTAACTCTCACAAGCCCCCTGCACAGTGGGTGAGAGAGAGAAACCAACATACAGCCATCAAGCGACGCCTAAGGCCACACAGAGCCAGTGGCAGAGCTGGGGTTAGAAATCAGGCTCTCTGAGGTCTAGTCTCAACGCCCCAGCCCCCACTACCCTGAGAGGAAGGGCCAGTGGCATCCACTTGAGTTACCACCCCTCAAAGTGGGGGCCATGCCGAGGCGGAGTCAATTAGATCAACCCTGACCCTAAATCCTCAAGTAAGTGGATGAGGCCACTGACTGCAGCCTCACACGGGCAGCTGGACAGGCAGGGAGGGCACAGGAGGGAGATGTGTGGAGTTCCCCACCCAAACCTTGGTCCAGAACCAAGACCGGAGCTGATTGGACTCTGAGGAGCAAAACAATGTGGACAGCTTTAAAAAGAGCCGTGCCCGGAGCATCAGTCACTGTGCCGCTGGCTGCCTGGAAACAGTTAGTGACAGACGGCGCCTGGCTAATGGCTCACCAAGACAGGGAAGGAGCCGAGAGAGGGGCAAGAGCAGTGTGCGGTGGTGAGGTGTAATAAGCTGCCTGAGGGGAAAGACACAGGCAGCCCCTTCCCCAGCACACACAGAGCAGAGAGACACACATGCTCGGATCAGAGAAACACACACAAGGTAACAGACAGAAACATACACCCCCTTGGGAACTCAGACACATGGATCAGAGACACACACACACACACAGCGATACAAACATACAAACACACGCAGTGACCTGTACACAGACACACATGCGTGGTAATATGAACACACACGCACACGGAGGAACTATGGCAGACTCTTCCCAAATATAGCGTCTCTCACCATAAGCTGGCGCTGGGGAAGCCCACTGCACCCAGCGCCCCAAGCCCCGAGAGCAGTGACTGTAGCCAGGGCTGGGGAGAGACCACGACAGAGACTCTCCGCTCAGAGCCCCAAGCACCAGGGAGCACAAGGAGACAGATTCCGCCTTGGATCATCACAAATCAGAGACGTTTCATCAGCCAATGCCGGGAAAAGCTCTGCCTGGCTGGGAGGAGAGAGATGGACATGCGCTGCAATTCTGTTGTGTGACAAATGCCAAGGGTTTGAACTTTGCTTTCATTCTGATATGGAACAAACTGAGACCTTACGAATTTTGTTGCAAAAAACCAAAACCTCAAGAGGGATTCCCCAGAACAGCCAAGTGGGTAGGGTACTTGGCTAGGATGTGTGGGTCTCCCACAGCCCAGGCAAATGGCCCAGAGTCAGCCACTTGGGCCTGTGTTTTGACCAGAAATTCCATCCTGGCACCTCAGGCACCTTCCCAATGAAGGTTTTGTCAAAGCTGCTCCAAAGCTGCAGAACATTTCGGTTCCTGGGAAATGGCCTTTTGTGACAGAAAAATAATGTGTCACATTTTTGTCACCCAGCTCTAGTCGAGGCCCCTGACCCAGGATCAGTAGCCTGACGCCTCTGGAACACACCTTCAGGCACTGTCTTTTCTCACACTTTAACACTTGCCTTTGTGATTGTGCCAATAACGCCACGCTGAACTGAAGTGAGAAGCAGGCCCCTCCACACACCAAGCCATGACTGTGCACCTGGGAAACAGAAACACACACGGAGCCCTGCTCTGCACCTGGGAGACTGATAGACAAAGCCACCCACCCACACACACACACACACACACACACAATCAGACCTGGCCCCTGTCACATGCCCAGGTGCTAGGAGATACCCAGCCCTTCACATGTGCATGACACATGCTCCCCATACGTGCCTGTTCCCACCTGGCAGGCCAGTACCTGCTGAGGAAGCACCAACCTTGCAGGACTCCTGGTTGATGGAGTGCCGCAGACACGCTCAGCTCCTGCAGGAAACCAGATCCTAATGGCCTCCCTAGTGCCAGTCGCTGGCCCTGCACCCAGTGGTTTCTGTTGGGCACGCCCAGCCCTGCTGGTTTGTGGGGCAGAAGGGCTGGGGCTGCGTGGGAGCTATGCACTGATGGACGCTTTGTCCCATCTGCCCCAGCATGTTCCAGAGGTGACAGGGCAGCACAGAGAGCAGGGTGCCCAGCACCCTCCCAGGGAGCTGCCCTGCAGTGTTGGCTCCATGATGCACCGAGCAGGAATGTGGGCTCTGCTTTGGGACACTCATCACTCGTCAGGGATGATCCCATGCCCCATTCCAAGGGGACTGAGCAGGGGAAGGGGCAAGGTAAGAGACTGGGGAAGAGGAGGGGAGATAACAAAGGATACAGGATAAAGGCTGGATTTAAGAAGGAAAATGCCCGGGATGGAGAAAACATGGGCTCCAGCCATCTGTTGGGGCAGGGCCATGAGTCTAGGAGGCTGGTACATTTTGGATGCATGGTTTAATGGCGGTTTGGTTGTTCATAGCCTGGCAGCCCAGGGACTCCACAGAGCTGATCAGCTCCCATGGGAGAGGGATCTAGGGCCTCACTGACCTTACCAAGCTCCATACAGTTTTCTGCTGCTAGAAGCAAAATGGCTGGAAATGTCTTACTCTTCTTTTCAAAATTTTGGAAAGGGTCCTGAAAACTTTGGCTTTCAAGTGCTTGGAAATTAAGACCCACATTTCCAAAAGCTGCCCCTGATTTCGGGTGCCTGGGTCTCAGTCCTGTGGCTTTTGTGACTCTCTGATCCTGGGGCCAGGGGTTGGTTCAGACCCTGGCACAAGTTAGACTAGCCACATGGCTGCTCTAACTTGCGCTGGCTACAAATTAACACTCCAGCCATGCCCTTCCCACAGCCCTGCCCAGGACACACCCTCCAATGCGGGCTGTAAAGGGAGGTGTGAACGCTGGCTCTACAATGCTAGGGCTGTCTCCAGCTGGCCAGGTGAGCCAGCTCTAAGGCCCCTTGGTGCCATGAGGGCCATGACAAGGGGCTGCCAGTGGGTGCCAGGATCTGGTGCCTAAATATAGATTAACTTTTGCCACCCAGGTTTGAAAATGTTGCCATAAACCATCAGCACTGGATCACCTCAATAGCTCAGTTAGAAACTGCTTTACTTCTCTCAGTGGAGAGCTTTAAGGTCCCCAGTCGATTCGGAGGCCTGAGAAACTGTTACACTCCCCGGGCATGGAAGAAGCAGCCTCACAGCTCCCACAATTCAGCCTTCCCTGCGTCCATTTTATACGCTTGCACTTTAAGCGCTGCCTCACCAACCTGGCTGACGTATAAATCTGTCACCAACGGCTCTGTTGACACGGATCCACCCTGAACGCCGAGAAGGGTTAACAGCTCATTGATTCACACTTGGGCCAGATCCTCAGCTGGGGTAAATCATCCTAGCTGTGTTGAAATCAATGGAATGACACTGATTTATACCAGGAGGGGATATGGCCCATTGTACTCAGCTGTATCCCACCATGCCTGAGAGATTCTAAACAGGTGGGACTGGGGAAGTGGGGGGTGGAAATTGTTCTAATGGCTGGAAATGTTTTACTCTTCTTTTCAAAATTTTGGAAAGGGTCCTGAATGACAGCTCATCAGTTCTCAGCTACACATTGGAGAGCTGGAAATTCTACAGAAAAGCTCTTCTGCCCTAAATTAATCACAAAAAAATGTGCATCAATAGCTCATACCTATTGACAATTAAGGGGGGGGGTGTCAAAAGACAGCTGATGTGGACAATATGCCCATTAACTTGGAGTCACCGTGTATCCATAGTACACACACGTGCATGCACACACACGTATCCATTCTCCAAATGAAGGCCATAGCGGTGGCTCTCTGCAAAGCTAACACGTGTCGCTCACTTTGCTTTGAGAAATGACATGCTGCAAATGACGCCTTCTCCCATGCTGTGGAGGGACGCTTCCGTATTTGTCAGTAAACTGCCCTCACCCAGAGGTCTGGGGGAGCACCCCTGTTCTGGCCAGCACCTCACCACCCACCCTGCAAGGCCCCAGAGAGACTTAGACATTCCAGCCAGGAACAAACGAGAAAATCCCACATGGCTGGAGACATGGGGGAAATGGTCATTATAGATCAGTGCCCTTTGACCTTATGGCCACTCTGGTGAGGCAACATGTTACATCCCCTTTGCACTGGTGTAAACAACACCACAAGGTGCAGGGCAGTTGGGAGTCAGGCCCTCAGGGGCGCATTCATCATTTCCCAATGGCCCCACGTTGGTGCAAGGGGGTCTGCAATGCTGAAAGGCATTCATGGCTGCCATCTTGGATCCAAAGCCAATCACAGACCTCGTAAGAGGCAATGTGTGCCAAGCACTCTCTTCCAGGCTCCATGGAAACAGCAATAGGGCCTCTTCATGAGCAAAGCCAGTTGCAGAGAACGTAGGCTCCTGCCCAAGGCCCAGGCTGCACAGCTGGTTGGAGCTGAGCTATGGGCTGGCTGCACAGGCAGGGGCTGCGGTCCGGTTGCAGGCATTGTGTGTTGGAGCCAGGAAGACAGCAGAAGCAGTTGTGAGAGGGACCCTGAGAGGAAGCAGAGACAGGGCTTCTTGGGCACAGAACTGACTGGTGGGGCAGACTTGGGAATTTCTGAGCAAGGAAACTGCTGATGTTTGTTCCTCCTGTGTTCACGGAAACAGAACTTTGTACAGCCTTGGTAAATAAACCAGATTACACCAAAAAACTCAGAGGTGACTTGTAGCATCAACTTCTCCTCTCAACAGAAACAACCAGGCTAGGACTAGAATTTGGGCTAAGGGCTTGGGCCAAAGAGGGAAAACAGGTCACAGAGCAGGCATATGGCTCCCCCCTGGGAATTTCCCCAGTACAGGGAGCTCCTAAATGTGGGGCAGAGCCAGCTCTGTCAACAGCAGCCCTAGGGGCAGGGGGTTTGGTGGAACAGGATGGGAGAGCGAGCCAGGGAAAGGAGATTGGTGTGGCAGTGGCTGAGTGGACCTATGCCTTGATGATTCTGCGCCCATGCACAGCTTCATAGGAGCCACTGAGGCAGGGATGCAATTTAAGGCTACCCCAGCCTGTACCAGGGATGCACTGGCCCTGACACCCCTGAATAGGGCAGACACATGCTTCTGCCCCACATTCCAGTGCTTGCACGTGAACAAATCTGCCACTGAGATTTTGAGCCCCAAGAGATTAAGGAACCAAAACAAGGGGGGAAAGTGAACCAAAGAGCTCTGAGGATGGCAAGACGGGTGTGCTCAGGCAGGCAGTACACACCATTCTCCAGCACCAGGGAATAGATTAATTTTCTGATATTAACGACAATCAGTTCCATTTACTTAACATTTTGGGGCTCTAGGTGTTCCAGGCAGGCTCTGCCCTGCGCAGATGTAAATCATCATAGAATATCAGGGTTGGAAGGGACCTTAGGAGGTCATCTAGTCCAACCCCCTGCTCAAAGCAGGACCAATCCCCAATTTTTGCCCCAGATCCCTAAATGGCCCCCTCAAGGATTAAACTCACAACCCTGGGTTTAGCAGGCCAATGCTCAAACCACTGAGCTATCCCTCCCCGCCAAATGGACAGCTAAGAGATGACGGTGGCACTCAGGAATATGTAGTGCAGTGCCTGGGTATTCAAGGAGCAACAACACTCATTGCTGGGCCCTGTCAATGGCTTCCTCTGTGCAGCCAGCATCAGTGTCATGGCAAAGGGTTCGGAACCCACCAGTCAGGGACCCACAGAACTGAGAGACTGGCCCAAAAAATTAGCCACTCGAGTTCTTCTGCCTTTGACACGTTCAGGGTCGTGTTTTCGAGCTTGCAGTAGAAGCCAGGCCCTTCGAAGGTGGGGAAGTCCCTAATTCTGATTGAATTCAGGGGCAGTGAGGCCCCTTAATACCTCAGGCTCTGAGCCTAGGTGCTCTGAAAATCCCACCCGGTGACTATCTGCATCTGTTGACACCTGAACACCCGTCCCAGCGAGTTTACAAACGGACCGGGATGGACAGACACTCTCCCATTGCACAGCTGAGGTCCAGAGAGATGCTGCGACTTGGCAAAGGTCACAGGGAGCCCCTGGCAGAGTCAGGAAGTGAACCTCACCCTCGAGGGTCTGTAACCACCAGACTAGCCGCCTCGTTAGCACAGATGCCCTTCGCAACAAAAGATTTACTAGGCTAAAGAAGCTGCCCTGTCCTCTCTGCATCCTTGACTCCTAGGCCCTGCCCAGCAGCAGGAGTGGGGTGGGCAGGCCCAGTTGCAGCTCTTGGCAGCTGTGGCTAACCACCGCTTTGGACCCTGCTTTCTGTCCTCCCATGCCAACAATCACAGCTTATCCCCTAGCCAACCGAAGGCCCCCCTCAGATAGGCTAATTCATTCCCCATTCAAATTAAGTGAACAGCTTTTAAATTTAAACAGAATTAAAAAGCCAACTGGAACCTTAATGGGAACATTAGATTAGCTGAGCCGGGAGCGGAGTGGGGAGGAAAGTCAGTTGGAGTTATTGCTGAGTGATTTCCAAAGAGGCCCATGTGGAATAGAGCCAGAGCGGAGTGGCTGACCCCAGGAGGGGTAATCAATCTGACAGGCTATGCACGCTATGCAAAAAGCAATTACTGCGCCCATCTCCACCATGGGCACAGCTGAGCAGCTACCCGAGCCGCTGATTACGGCAAATTATTGCACCCACTGATGGCCATGACAGCTTCTGGGAAACCGGGGCTCAAATTCTGGCAAAGGGCAGCTTGAAAAGGCTTGGAGAGCTTGGGGGCCCAGACCAGGGATGGGAGTGTCGTGTGCTCCCTAGAAGAGGGGCGAGCCTTCTGGGAAGCCAGCCTAAAAATGGCACGATGGATGGAATATATTTGTACAGTGCATGGAAAATGTCTAGTACTACTCTATTAAAGTGCTAAATGGTATGGTCATCAATGATCTATATTACAAACATGCACAAATCCCACATACACGCTCCTGTGACACAATACAGAAGGCAAAGCTGTTAATACTCCACTGCCCAAGTACCCTCTACAGGAAAGCCACTGGCGGACCCTGTTTTCCACCCAGCTGCCGCCACAGTTCTAGATAGTGACGGTTTATTTACGAGCCAGAGTCAAATGGAAACATTACCACCCACAGATCAGCCCTGCCCCCAGCCAACATGCCATTATTCCTCGCTCCCCTTTATCTGCTCCCCGTCTAGCAGTGCACACCCCTATCTCCGGGCATGTGGCCACGCACACCGTGCAAACGCCACCTCAAATGCGGCTTCAGATGTCAAACTTGCCTTTGAAGATCCATGCTCCAGCTTCATCTCTGCAGCGCAGGGCTTGGCTGCCGGAGACTCAAACCGCCAGGGTTCGCCTTCCGCTGAGGAAACCAGCCTGGGAGCGAGACAGCGTGTCCTGCTGGACGATGCAGTTGGGTGCCAACGGAGTCCACACGCACCACACCATCCCATTGATCTCTCTTTGTTCCACTCCCTCCCCCCAGCCTGCCTCTGCACAGCCCTGCAATTGCACACACACTCGGAAGGGGGGGCCGGGGGGGGGGGGGACAGCCTAATTTCCTGATGATTATGATGTTACCTAGCAACAACCAATCAGGGGCTGGGCTTTTCGCCAGCAGTATTTCATGCAAATAGTTTGGAGAAATTGCAGGGTCGTCCAGGCTGCTTAGCCTCCTCTCAGGGGACACATTAGATGCTCAGATAAGCCCTGGCAGGCACATGGAGCCACAGGGCCCATGCCTCCCATAACAGCCTGCGCCCCCCACACAAAGCCTTCCTGTCCAGGCCTGGCACAAGCCTGACCTGCATCACAGTACTGAGGCTGCAGGACACCCCTTAATCACCCAGCCCTTTCCCCAGGACCAGTGCCCACCATGCTGCCTCAAGCATGCCCAAGCTAGCCACCCACGCAGGGGAATTCACGGCTCAAGGCTCCATGGTGCTGCCACAGGCCCTCAACTGCCAGCGTGAGCAGGTCACACAGACGCCATCTCAGCACAGCCCTACTCGCCTCACCCCTGTCACCGGCCTGGGCCCCGCTCGCCCGTCACCGGCCTAGGCCCCGCTCACCCCTCACTGGCCTGGGCCCCGCTCGCCCCTCACCGGTCTGGGCCCCACTCGTCCCTCACCGGCCTGGGCCCTGCTCACCCCTCACCGCCTGGGCCCCGCTCGCCCCTCACCGGCCTGGGCCCCGCTCGCCCCTCAGCGGCCTGGGCCCCGCTCGCCCCTCACCGGCCTGCGCCCCGCTCGTCCCTCACCGGGCTGGGCCCCATTCGCCCCTGTCAACGGCCTGGGCCCCACTCGCCCCTCACCGCCTGGGCCCCGCTCGCCCCTCACCGGCCTGGGCCCCATTCGCCCCTGTCAACGGCCTGGGCCCCACTCGCCCCTCACCACCTGGGCCCCGCTCGCCCCTCACCGGCCTAGGCCCCGCTCACCCCTCTCCGGCCTGGGCCCCGCTCGCCCCTCACCGGCCTGAGCCCCGCCTGCCCCTTACCGCCTGGGCCCCGCTCGCCCCTCACCGGCCTGGGCCCCGCTCGTCCCTCTCACAGCCTCGGCCCCGCTTGTCCTAACCACCCCTTTGGACCCTCACCGGCCTGGGCCCCGCTCACCCCTCACCAGCCTGGGCCTTGCTCGCCCCTCTCACCGGCCTGGACCCTGCTCGTCCCTCACCGGCCTGGGCCCCGCTCGCTCCTCACCGGCCTGGGCCCCGCTCGCCCCTCTCACTGCCGGGGCCCCCCTCTCACAGCCTGGGCCCCGTACACCCCTCACTGGCCTGGGCCCCGCTCACCCCTCAGCGGCCTGGGCCCCGCTCGCCCCTCTCGCCGCCTGGGCCCCGCTCGCCCCTCTCACTGCCTGGGCCCCGCTCACCACTCTCGCCGCCTGGGCCCCGCTCACCCCTCTCACCGCCTGGGCCCCGCTCGCCCCTCTCACCGCCTGGGCCCCTCTCAGCCCTCTCGCCGCCTGGGCCCTGCTCACCCCTCACCGCCTGGGCCCCGCTCACCCCTCTTACCGGCCTGGGCCCCGCTCGCCCCTCTCACCGCCTGGGCCCCGCTCGTCCTCACCGGCCTGGGCCCCGCTCGCCCCTCTCACCCCCTGGGCCCCGCTCGCCCCTCTCACCCCCTGGGCCCCGCTTACCCCTCTCACACCCTGGGCCCCGCTCGCCCCTCTCACCCCCTGGGCCCCGCTTACCCCTCTCACACCCTGGGCCCCGCTCACCCCTCTCGCCGCCTGGGCCCCACTCACCCCTCTTACCGGCCTGGGCCCCGCACACCCCTCTCACAGCCTGGGCCCCGCTCACCCCTCTCACCCCCTGGGCCCCGCTCGCCCCTCTCGCCGCCTGGGCCCCGCTCGCCCCTCTCACTGCCTGGGCCCCGCTCACCACTCTCGCCGCCTGGGCCCCGCTCACCCCTCTCACCCCCTGGGCCCCGCTCAGCCCTCTCGCCGCCTGGGCCCTGCTCACCCCTCACCGCCTGGGCCCCGCTCACCCCTCTTACCGGCCTGGGCCCCGCTCGCCCCTCTCACCGCCTGGGCCCCGCTCGTCCTCACCGGCCTGGGCCCCGCTCGCCCCTCTCACCCCCTGGGCCCCGCTCGCCCCTCTCACCCCCTGGGCCCCGCTTACCCCTCTCACACCCTGGGCCCCGCTCGCCCCTCTCACCCCCTGGGCCCCGCTCACCCCTCTCGCCGCCTGGGCCCCACTCACCCCTCTTACCGGCCTGGGCCCCGCACACCCCTCTCACAGCCTGGGCCCCGCTCGCCCCTCTCGCCGCCTGGGCCCTGCTCACCCCTCACCGCCTGGGCCCCGCTCACCCCTCTCACAGCCTGGGCCCCGCTCGCCCCTCTCGCCGCCTGGGCCCTGCTCACCCCTCACCGCCTGGGCCCCGCTCACCCCTCTCACCGGCCTGGGCCCCGCTCGCCCCTCTCACCGCCTGGGCCCCGCTCGTCCTCACCGGCCTGGGCCCCGCTCACCCCTCTCACCGCCTGGGCCCCGCTCGCCCCTCTCACCGCCTGGGCCCCGCTCGCCCCTCTCACCCCCTGGGCCCCGCTCGCCCCTCTCACCCCCTGGGCCCCGCTTACCCCTCTCACACCCTGGGCCCCGCTCGCCCCTCTCACCCCCTGGGCCCCGCTCACCCCTCTCGCCGCCTGGGCCCCACTCACCCCTCTTACCGGCCTGGGCCCCGCACACCCCTCTCACAGCCTGGGCCCCTCTTGCCCCTCTCACAGCCTGGGCCCCACTCGCCCCTCTCACCGCCTGGGCCCTGCTCACCCCTCTCACCGCCTGGGCCCCGCTCGCCCCTCTCACAGCCTGGGCCCCGCTCGCCCCTCTCGCCGCCTGGGCCCCTCTTGCCCCTCTCACAGCCTGGGCCCCACTCGCCCCTCTCACCGCCTGGGCCCTGCTCACCCCTCTCACTGCCTGGGCCCCACTCGCCCCTCTCACAGCCTGGGCCCCGCTCGCCCCTCTCACAGCCTGGGCCCCGCTCGCCCCTCTCACCGCCTGGGCCCCGCTCGCCCCTCTCACCGCCTGGGCCCTGCTCACCCCTCACCGCCTGGGCCCCACTCACCCCTCTTACCGGCCTGGGCCTCGCTCACCCCTCTTGCCGCCTGGGCCCTGCTCACCCCTCACCGCCTGGGCCCCGTTCGCCCTTCTCACCGCCTGGGCCCCGCTCACCCCTCACCGCCTGGGCCCCGTTCGCCCCTCTCACCGCCTGGGCCCCGCTCACCCCTCACCGCCTGGGCCCCGTTCGCCCCTCTCACCGCCTGGGCCCCGCTCACCCCTCTCGCTGCCTGGGCCCCGCTCACCCCTCACCGCCTGGGCCCCGCTCACCCCTCTCACAGCCTGGGCCCCGCTCACCCCTCTCGCCGCCTGGGCCCCGCTCGCCCCTCTCAGCGCCTGGGCCCTGCTCACCCCTCTCGCCGCCTGGGGCCCGCTCGCCCCTCTGACAGCCTGGGCCCCGCTCGCCCCTCTGACAGCCTGGGCCCTGCTCACCCCTCTCGCCGCCTGTGCCCCGCTCGCCCCTCACCGGCCTGGGCCCTGCTCACCCCTCCCACCGCTTGGGCCCCGCTCGCCCCTCTCACCGCCTGGGCCCTGCTCACCCCTCACCGCCTGGGCCCCGCTCACCCCTCTTACCGGCCTGGGCCCCGCTCACCCCTCACCGCCTGGGCCCCGCTCACCCCTCCCACCGCTTGGGCCCCGCTCGCCCCTCTCACCGCCTGGGCCCTGCTCACCCCTCACCGCCTGGGCCCCGCTCACCCCTCTCACCGGCCTGGGCCCCGCTCGCCCCTCACCGGCCTGGGCCCCGCTCACCCCTCTCACCGCCTGGGCCCTGCTCGCCCCTCCCACCGCTTGGACCCCGCTCACCCCTCTCACCGCCTGAGCCCTGCTCACCCCTCCCACCGCTTGGGCCCCGCTCACCCCTCCCACCGCTTGGGCCCCGCTCGCCCCTCTCACCGCCTGGGCCCTGCTCACCCCTCACCGCCTGGGCCCCGCTCACCCCTCTTACCGGCCTGGGCCATGCTCACCCCTCTCACCGGCCTGGGCCCCGCTCACCCCTCTCACCGCCTGGGCCCCGCTCACCCCTCTTACCGGCCTGGGCCCCGCTCACCCCTCTCACCCCCTGGGCCCCGCTCACCCCTCTCGCCGCCTGGGCCCTGCTCACCCCTCACCGCCTGGGCCCCGCTCACCCCTCTTACCGGCCTGGGCCCTGCTCACCCCTCTCACCGGCCTGGGCCCCGCTCACCCCTCTCACCGCCTGGGCCCCGCTCACCCCTCTCACCCCCTGGGCCCTGCTCACCCCTCTCGCCCCCTGGGCCCCGCTCACCCCTCTCGCCGCCTGGGCCCTGCTCACCCCTCACCGCCTGGGCCCCGCTCACCCCTCACCGCCTGGGCCCCGCTCACCCCTCACCGCCTGGGCCCCGCTCACCCCTCTCACTGGCCTGGGCCCCGCTCACCCCTCTCACCGCCTGGGCCCCGCTCACCCCTCTCACCGCCTGGGCCCCGCTCACCCCTCTCACCCCCTGGGCCCCGCTCACCCCTCTCACCCCCTGGGCCCCGCTCAGCCCTCTCGCCGCCTGGGCCCTGCTCACCCCTCACCGCCTGGGCCCCGCTCACCCCTCTCACCGGCCTGGGCCCCGCTCACCCCTCTCACCGGCCTGGGCCCCGCTAACCCCTCACCGCCTGGGCCCCGCTCACCCCTCTCACCGCCTGGGCCCCGCTCGCCCCTCTCACCGCCTGGGCCCCGCTCGCCCCTCTCATCGCCTGGGCCCCGCTCGCCCCTCTCACCCCCTGGGCCCCGCTCGCCCCTCTCACCCCCTGGGCCCCGCTTACCCCTCTCACACCCTGGGCCCCGCTCGCCCCTCTCACCCCCTGGGCCCCGCTCACCCCTCACCCCCTGGGCCCCGCTCACCCCTCTCACCGCCTGGGCCCTGCTCGCCCCTCCCACCGCTTGGACCCCGCTCACCCCTCTCACCGCCTGAGCCCTGCTCACCCCTCCCACCGCTTGGGCCCCGCTCGCCCCTCTCACCGCCTGGGCCCTGCTCACCCCTCTCACCGCCTGGGCCCTGCTCGCCCCTCTCACCGCCTGGGCCCTGCTTACCCCTCACTGGCCTGAGCCCTGCTCACCCCTCCCACCGCCTGGGCCCTGCTCACCCCTCACCGGCCTGGGCCCTGCTCGCCCCTCACCGGCCTGGGCCCCGCTCGCCCCTCATCGGCCTGGGCCCCGCTCGCCCCTCACCGGCCTGGGCCCTGCTCCCCCCTCACCGCCTGGGCCCCGCTCGCACCTCTCACAGCCTGGGCCCTGCTCGCCCCTCTCACCGGCCTGGGCCCTGCTCGCCCCTCTCACCGCCTGGGCCCTGCTCACCCCTCACCAGCCTGGGCCCCGCTCGTCCCTCTCACAGCCTGGGCCCTGCTCACCCCTCACCGGCCTGGGCCCTGCTCACCCCTCACCTGCCTGAGCCCTGCTCACCCCTCTCGCCGCCTGAGCCCTGCTGACCCCTCTCACTGCCTGGGCCCCGCTCACCCCTCACTGACCTGGGCCCCACTCACCCCTCACCGGCCTGGGCCCTGCTCACCCCTCTCACCGCCTGCTTTGCAGACCCTGTTTGTTTCCCTTGAGTTCTCTTGCAGGAAACAATAGGTCGGATTCTGCCTTCAGCACCTCCTGCGTCCGAGGTACAACGTAGCCTGCTCTATGTTTACACGCTGATCCGCTACGCGGGGGCATTCTTGCTCTAAAGTTGGCACCTGTGTTTTGCCCTCTCTTCAGTGCCGGTGTCCCCATCTGCTCAGACTGCCTGGCATGACGACAATAATGCAGCGTGCAAATCACTGTGTGCACATAATGCCTTCAGCACCACAACGCCTCTTCCCCTGGGAGCTTGGTCAGGATCGTTATCCCCACTTTCCAGGTGGGGGAACAGAGGCCCAGAGCGGTTTGGAAACTTCCCAGGAAGCCCGGGACCAAACTGGGAACGGATCCCGCATTCCCAACTGCAAGCCCTGTGCTTTAACCTCAGGATCATCACTCACTAAAAGATACTGTCACCCTTTGACAGTGCAAGACAGTGGCCCTGTCAGCCTTAGACTCCTCCAGCAATGCCCACTGGACATGGAATACAGGTCACACATCTCATCCAGAGCCAGTAAGAAGAGCAATGGAGCCAAGTGTTCCTGGAGGGGTGTGTGTCATAGAATCATAGAATATCAGGGTTGGAAGGGACCTTAGGAGGTCATCTAGTCTAACCCCCTGCTCAAAGCAGGACCAATCCCCAATTTTTGCCCCAATCCCTAAATGGCCCCCTCAAGGATTGAACTCACAACCCTGGGTTTAGCAGGCCAATGCTCAAACCACTGAGCTATCCCTCCCCCCAAGGGAGGGATAGTGTGGGGCGGGGGGGCAGGGTGGAGAAGAGAAGGAAGGAACACAATTGAAATATGAACCCAGTCCCATCTCCCCAGCATCTCCATTTATTCTGCATAATTGCTTCATTTCCACGGCCAGCCCGGCTGTGAATGAATTTCATTACCCAGCGTCTGCAATCCCATATTGATCACCAGGCTCCATCGATTCCTATCTCACTAATTAGCATATAAATTAGCCATTTGGGGAAGGCATTAGGAACAATTGAATTTTCTTTTTAATCTGGTTTCAGGAGGGTAAATGAGAATGGATGTGTCCGGCAGCCCCAGTCGCTCGGCTCGCCCCATGGAGCTGCAGAGCTCAGGGATGGTCCGGGTCCCGCTGTTTGTCATGGGGCTAGTGCTCTTATTAGTTGCACCAGCACTTGGCTCAGCTGCCCTCTGCTCAGGCTCCTGCAAAGATCCAGCTCGTGCTGAAGTTTGGCACAGGGACTAGCACAGCCATTCCCCTACAGAGGTAACACCACACCACTGTGGGTCAGCCGCTGCAGGGATCAAACCTGTCATCTCCGGATCTTAAACCCAGAACCTCTTCTGCCTTGAGCTAAAAAACCCAGCTCTGTCAGCTGAGGCTCAACAACCCCGCTCTGTGGATCCGCCACCACTAGAGGGGGACAGCGCGCCACATAGAGTGGGTGGGGGATTATCTGACTATATTGCACCATCTCACTTGCATTGGTGTTGGTAGCTATCTACAGGGCTCATTCCTTCTCTGCAGCCCCTCTCCACAGCCCGGCTGCTCTGCCAAAGAGACAGCCTTAAGCAGTGCTGTCCCTGAAATGCCAAGGCTCTGCGGAGCTGGGGGATCAGAGAGGGGACGGCTCGCCACGGCCCCGCCCCAGGGACCCAGCCAAGGATAACAGGACATACGGGGTGGGAGGTCAGTTACACTGGCCGCTGTCCTTTGTTTCTGCTGTGCTCAGAATGTCCTGCCCTTGGATTTTCAGACAAGAGATTTCCCCCAAAATTGTAAACAAAACCCCAAAAACCCAAACTACTAGCTGGTAAGAAAATAGATGGCGGGGGGGGGGGGGGAGTCCATGAAAATGTCACCCACATTTCTCTCTGCCTTTATATTATTTTGTTTGCAGGAGCGTCTGTCAAAAGCTGGAAAACCCTTGTCAACATTTCAAATTTGGATTGAACAAACAAGGGGAAAATGTTAATAAAATCCCTCCCCTGGCCGTTGCCCAACCATCTCTAGCTGCCAATAAACTCCTCTCTGCAGATCAATTAATGCACGCCGACCGGAGCCCGGCTGCCTGTTTGCTGGAGGGGCCAGGCTGCACTTTTTCAGTGTTTCACTACCAGAATGGGAGTCTCCTGTTCAGGAAGGAGGGAGATGCTACAGGAGCCAGGATTCCCTTGGTCCTCCACCCCCATCCCTCACTCTGCTGCTCTTATGGGATCTCTCATCCCTCCCGAAGCAGGACATTCCCAGAAGTCCACAAAGCCAGTTGGGTGAGGTCTCTTGCCCAGGCCGGCTGAGTTGAGCAGTGTGGAGGGGCTGCACTCAAACTTTAGCCATCCACGCCCCATCACCAGCAAACTATCACGAGTTAGACTCAGTGAGGAGCTGATTTGCATCCCAGGCCCCTCTCGTTGCACCAATAGTTTTATGTTCATGGCACACAGAGACGCTCGATACAAACAGAGCACATCCTTGCTGGAAGGCTGCAAGGTACCACGACTTTATTTCTTAAAATCCAGAACCTGAACACTCAAGAATCTAAACCAGAGAGTGACAAAGCAGGCTGCTCCCTCAGGTGGTGAGGCACAACTCACCCCACTTGCTCAACGCTGGCTTTTTGCAGGCTGACTGCTGAAAATCCCAGATTGCATGCTTCCTTGCACATTCCCTAGCCTGCAAGCAGGACCAGGAAACCCCTCAAAACTTAAAGTGAGAGCTTGTCATTGTAACCCAGTTTTCAATACATCACAGACAGCTTTGCAGGTGCCTTTTCTGTGGGTGCAACATAGGGCATTGAGACATCTAAGTATCTGGTTGCACACGAACTCAGTCAAATTGCCCGCATCTCCGTAGCATCTGCAGGCCTCATGCACTTTATCCTGACAACTGCCCTAGGAGGTAGGCAAGGGATTGTCCCCATTTTACAGACAGGGACCAAAGGCTCAGGGGAGCTGAAGTGACTCACCCAAAGAGTCTGTGGTGGAGCTAGCAATTGAACCCAAGGCCACATCCAGCCCCATCTCCACTAGACCATCCCCCTACCCTGCAAGCACACCCATGGGAGCCGTCTCGCTGACCTCGGTCTGAATGTTGACAGAACAGGGGCCCCAGACATGGCCCTACCCTGAACTGTCTCCGTACCAAGGGAAGGCACCTTTCCAAAATCTGGCCCTAATGTAACCGGAATTCCCATCACAAGCGGCAGAGTGCTGGGCATGTGTGGGCAGAGCGTGGGCATAACCAAACCAAGCCCACTGAGGAAACAGGCCCCCACCGCCAGCCCTCGCAGCTTCCCCTAGGGTGGCTCACAGGTATTTCGGCACCTCTTTCCCCTTGATTCCAATGGAAGTTAGGAGCCAAAATGCCTCTGAGGATCCGGCTCTGCCCTCCTGAAGGCTTTGTCCAGCCTTGTTTGAAACGGCCCAAGCAACGGGGCTCTCACCTCTCTCCCAGGGAGACGGCTCCCAGCCTAAGGCATCTCGCTGTGTAGAAAGCCATCCTCAGGTTCAGCCTAGCGGTTGCTTTGCTCCATTCCATCCCATCACTCTTTCTATAGGTGCCAACGCCATGGGTGCGCCAGCTCAGCACCCACCAGCCACAGCTGATCAGAGGCACCGCTGTTTGGAGGCTCAGGGAGAGGCTGGGAGGAGGGTGGAGAGCAGCGAGCAGTGGGCGGGGGCCTCGGGAAGGGGTGGAGCGGGGGCAGGGCCTTGGGGCAGAGTGGGGGTGGAGCACCCCTGGGGAAAAGTAAAACTCAGCGCCTATGGATCCGTCTGCCACGCTCCCTTGCGGGTGTCTGCGCCCTGCTGCAGCATGCAGGGGTCAGGCTGATCATAGGCGGCTTGGGCAGCTCTGTCCAGGGGAGCTGGCCAGTCTGCAGCCGCCCCTCCCCACTCCCGAGCTGGCCGCCAGCCAGGATATCCTTGCTCTCTGCATGGGTGGGGTGGGGGGCGAGAGACGTGTTTCCCGCTTCTCTCCCAGGCCAGTGATGTGACAGGGAGCCCCTGGCTAGTGGATTCCCGGCCTGCTCTAAGCAAGGGTGTTCAGGCCCAGCTCTGGACACAGGAGAGTTATGCCTTGGTTGTGGGATGTTAAATAGGCCTTCTGAGGCCTGGGCCACCGGGGCGGGAGGTTACTGGTCCCACAGGACATGAGTCTGCTGCCGCCCAAGCCAGGGAGTTTTCAGCTGGGGCAGCGCTTGCTGCGAGCTCTGCAGGTTTGTAGCGGAGCCTCTGTGCTGTGGGGCCTGCAGGGCGAGGGAGCGCCGGCCAGGGGCTGTTCCCCAAGGGGCGCTGGGGGATGGGGGTGCGGTGACTGGGCTCCAATGGCTCCTCTGCCTGCCGGAGCTCAGAGCTTCAGGGGGCGCTGTGCTCATCCCACTTGCGTTTTGGCGCCCAGTGACCTTGGCAGGTGCCTCTTTTCAGGGCGCTTTCTCCACTGCCAGGCGAGCGAGGGGAACGAGAGGGATCCGAGGGAGGAAATGGTGCCATTGAATGGCCACTTAATCAAGCTATGTGGCTCTCCCCACAATCAGCCAGGGGCCCTTCATGCGCCTGGCGTTACAACGAGAACTGCCCAGGGAGGCGGCATGCTCTGCTGGACTGGGAACCAGGAGACTGGCAACGGCTCTGCCATGGGTGGCCAAGTCCCTTCCCTCGTCTGTGCCTGTTTCCCCTCCCGCCCTCTGTCTGTCTATGTACATTGTTAGCTCTGCAGGGCAGGGCCTGTCTCCCCGGTGTTTGTACAGCACCGGGCACTGTGGGCCCCTGACCTTGGTGGTATGTCAATACAAAGTGTGGCCCTTGCTCTGTGGTGCAGGCAGGCAGGTGCAGCCTGAGCACTGGGCTGGTCCCAGCTCTCATAGAGACTCATTCTGGAACCTCAGGGCCTATTGCTGCCACTCTGTGCCTCAATTTCCTGACATGTACAATGGGAATCACACCCACCTCACAGAGGAGGGAGGGTTAACTAGTGGGTATGCAGCACTCTGAAGCCAGGAGCTAGGCACTGTTGTCATCCTGGCATCAGGATGGCATTCTGCGTTCTCTCGCAGCATCTTGGCCCCAGGAGAGGCTGGACAAGGGGATGGATCACCTCCTCCCACACACCCAGCTGCGTGAAGGGAGGGGCAGAGATGTGGTGGACCTGCTCCATGGATCGCCGCAGCTCATGCTGTCTCCCTTGAGTGAGGCCTGTTGGGAAGAGCTCGTCTGAGCAGTACTCCAATGCCAAGACGGGAGGCATGGTCAGACCTATGCCCCTTGGAGGGCAATCAGGGGTGAAAATGGGCCGGGATGGGCTGGTACAGTGCTCCGATAAGAAGTGGCCTCCAGTACCGGCCCGTATGCAGCTGACATTAATGTCGCTGCCCCTTTGTCGCTGGATCCTACCAGCAGGGCCACCAATGGCGGTGGGGGTAAAAGCGACAGTTGGCCCGGGTCCCGGCAATTTAAAAGGGCCTTGGGCTCCGGCCGCTGCCGCTGCTACCACCCTATCACAGCAGCGGTGGAGTCGCGGGCCCTTTTAAATTCCCGCCCGAGCCCTGGGCGGCGTGGGCCAGGCAGCGTGGATGGGGGAGGCTGACTCCCAGCCCTGCCCCTTCTGCCCGAGGCCCCGCCCCTTCCGGGGGTCCGGACCCAGGCCCCCATACCAGTAAGTCGTCTGTGCTACTTTCACCCCTGAGGGCAAGCCAGCATGCAGAGGACTCCCCCTTCCAGGCCCTACAGGACTGCTCTGTGGAGGCGTCACTCTCCAGGGCCATCAGTTGTGCTCTGGGTTGGAGAAGTTCTGGGTCCTCTGGCCCTGCCCTCATGGGGGGCAGACTGTTCCCTGTTCAGGCAAGTGGAGTAAAATGTAAACAGGCCGAGCCGTCTCTGCAGCTCTCCTGGCAGGGGAGAGGGCCCCTGCCAACAGGTCGAGGAAGAGCCTATTGCCAATTGCACTGGCGTGTGGGTTGCCCTCCAGGGCCCGGGCCAGCCCCAGTTCAGAGCCAGGAGCTCGAGAATGGGTTGCTCGTGGGTCTGAGAATGAATGGAAATCCTGGAGATGCTGCTGCTCTGGAGGGAACGGGAAAAGAACCAAACACGCCTTTCACCTGAGGGCCACACTATGGCCAGGAACCAGACCTGGTGCAACCCACCCCTGACCCCATGCTCCCGCAGGAGCCTAGAGCCTGCCATCACCACCCCAGCATGGGCAGGGCCAGCCCCGGAGGCAGTGGACTGACTCAGTCCTGCATGGGAACCGAAAGCTGCCCTTCCCTGCGGAGAGCAGGGCGTGTCCCCCTCTTTGCTGCAGCTACCTGCACGGGTGGGTGGCAATGCGGATCCCACCCCAGAGTGGAGTCTGAGAACTGAGAACCGGGGGGACGTTGCATCCTCCTAGCACAGGGGCTCTGTGCAGTGACTCAGCAACGCTGCCCAGCCATCGCCCTGCTAAAGTCGTGCTCACTGTTCGTCCCGCCCTATCTCTGTACTATCTGAGCAGGTCACTGGACTTATCCTGACAACCTGCCAGGCCGCCGGCGTAGGACTGGGCTATCACCCTTAGTGGGCAGAGGGGAAACGGAGGTCCAGGGAGGCTGAGTGATTTGCCCACAGTCACACAGGGAGTCTCTGCCAGAGCAGGGACTTGAACCCAGGCTCTTAGGTCCCGGGCTAGAGCCCTTCCCCCTGGTAATTCTTCCTTGCAAAAGCCTCAGGCTGCTGCTCAGTTCCCAGGCTGTGTGAGGTGGGGGGCACAGGGCTGGTAGGAGCGTTACCGACCCTCTGGGAGGAGCTGGGGGCCCACCGTGCCGTTGGGGATTATTAGCTCTGTCTGGTCAGGAGTCCCTGTGCTGTCCTGGTGCCGAGGCCAGGTCAAGGGCTGTGGAGAGGGACTCCGTGAAAGGGCCCCTAGGCAGGGCCACGCTCCAGACACCAGCGCCGAGCATGCCGCATGCACTATGAGTCATCCCCGCTGCTGCAGCTGCACAGCCTGTCCCCAGATGGTTGGGGGGATGGCGGGCGGGGAGTGGCCAGGGGGGCTCCTCCGCAGCACGGTCTCCCTGTGGAGCTGCGAGGGTCTCTGGGGTGCTCAACCCCACTAGGGTGAAGTGGCCCGAAGGGGGCGGATTTCACCTAGGCTCGTGCACCCAGGACTCCTGCCATTCATTCACGCTCTGTGTTTTAGCCGGTCAACCAGGAGGATTCCCCATCCAT